>JAULJL010000007.1:27328016-29828016 GCA_030761205.1 Fremontodendron californicum
GACAGATTGTGGAAATTTGGTGTAAAGAAAGACCTAATCCGGCCAATTTGGAGAAAACTAAATCGGACGGGAATTTTGGGCGTTTTCGGACCAACTGAAATTCAATATAGGACAAAGGACGTGGAAAAAGAAAATTTAGAAATCAGACTCGTTTTGAGCAAAATCAAGGTTTTGGAGTTTAAATGGCAATCTCGAAAAAATCCCAAAGATAATTCCGTGAAAATAGCAAACGAGCTCAGAAAATTATGAAAACTTCCAGATCTAACTTTCATAATTTTTGGAAGAGATCAGTGAAAAAAATCTGGAATCCGAGTTCAAATGAAAAAGGTGAACTTCGGGTGCACTAATTCAAAAATTCCAAATATAATTTCGGGAAAAATAGCAAACGAGATCAAAAAATTATGAAAACTTCCATATCTGAGTTTTATAATTTTTGGACGAGATGGGTGAAGAAAAATCCGGAAACAGAGCTCATTTGAAAATGGTCAAATTCGGGTGCACTAACCCGAAATTCCAAAAGATAATTCCGAGAAAAATATCAAACGAGCTCGAAAAATTATGAAAATATCCAGATCTGAGTTTTATATTTTTTGGAAGAGATGGGTGAAGAAAAATCCAGTCGGAGCTCATTTGAAAAATTGTCAAATTCAGGTGCACTAACCCAAAATTCCAAAAGATAATTTCGAGAAAAATTGTAAACGAGCTCAGAAAATTATGAAAACTTTCAGATCTGAGTTTCATAATTTTTGGAAGAGATTGGTGAAGAAAAATCCAGAATCGAAGCTCATTTGAAAATGGCTAAATTTGGGAGGCACTAAACTGAAATTTCATAGATAAATCTAGGAAAAATAGCAAATGAGCTCGAAAAAATGTGAAAACCTCCAAAATCAAGTTTTACATTGAATGGGATGATTTGGAAATGACAAATCCGAAATTGGGGTCCATTGCAATTAATTTAAGTTTGGGGGGCAAAAAAGTAATTTTACTAAAAAAGAAAAGGGCCAATTTGCAATTAAGAAAAATATGAAAGATGGAGGAAATTCTTGAACATTCCATGCCTTGGCCGGCCAGCATCAGAGGGAGGAGGAAGGCTTGATCAATTTAATTCAATGGTCACTATCAAGCAAAAAAATACCACCTTTATTGCCTTGCAAATAGTCCCCCCTCATCCAATGGCCTAGGTGCCTTGTAGAAAAGATAAGTACACCCTTCAATGGCCAAGATCAAATGGCAAGATGACATTTTTATTTGTTATGAAAAGATCCTCATCCAATGGCCAAGATTGGAGGAAGAAAGATGAGCACAAACCATCTAATGGTGAGAAATGGTTCGGCCAAGCCAAGGGAGCATGAAGGGGTGCCTTCTTTCATCCAATGGCCTAGGTTATTTGTAAAGGATGAGTACAAATTTCAAGGGCCAGGATCAAATTCCAAGATGATATTTTTATTTTTCATGAAAAGATCCTAATCTAAAGGCTAGGATTGAGGAAAAAAAAAGAGCACAATCCATCCAATGGTTGGAAGCCCAACCGTCCAAGCATGAGAGAGGGGAGAATGTTCTATTTTTCCTTAAGTGGCTTGTCATTTGAGAGAGGAGGTCAGTAGCTAATTTGGCAAGAAAAAGGTTTTTGAAAGAAAGGAAGAAAGGTTTTATCAAAAAGCTTGGAAGGTAGCCATTCTTACCTAGCTCTAGCATTATTTTCTTCTTCATTCTCATGAAGTTTTCTTTATTTTCTATGAGATTTCTACTTATTTTCTCATGAAAATAAAAGTTTTCAAATGTTCATTTAAGCTTTCATCTTTTCCTTTTCATCAAAAATGGAAGAAAACAAATTTTCACAATTGTTTTTTGACATGGCCGAATGCACCTATTTGTGCTTGCCTTGATGTTGTTTTTGCATTTATTTTTTTAGGAAACATGATTGTGGAAGTTTTTTTTTTTTTTTTTTTTTTTATGTTCTGATTTTTCAATATAAATGAAGCAAAAGTGGTTGAAATGGCTACATGATCTTAATAAAAGTCAAGTGACCATGGTTAGGGGAGGGCTATGCCCATTGTACCAACCATGGAGCTCACCTCCATTTTTATTGTTAGCTTGGTTTATTTTTTTATTTATGAGTTGGAAAGGCTTCATGATCTTGACAATATCAAGTGATTATGGTTAGGGGAGGGCTATGCCCATTTGTACCAACCATGGAGCTCAACTATACTTGTTTTTCTTATTACTTCCTTGCATGCCTATACCTATTTTGGTCATGTTCTTTGCATCATTTTCATGTTGTAATAAGCTTTCTATACCATTCGGCCCTTGTATTTGTTTTTTTGTTATGTCTTGCATTTTACCATGTATCATATATTGCATGTTAAGCATGTTTGCATGTTGCATTTTTGCCATATAGCATTCGACCCTTGCATTTTTTGTTATGTCTTGCATTTTGCCATGTATCATATCTTGCACGTTAAGCATGTTTGCATTTTTTCCATATAGCATTCGGCCCTTGCATTTTTTGTTATGTCTTGCATTTTGCCATGTATCATATCTTGCATGTTAAGCATGATTGCATCTTGCATTTTTGCCATATAACATTTGTCGCAACCTAAAAAATAACAAGTCTCATCGCAAGGCTTTTACTCGTTAAGCGTGAGATTGGGGGAAATAGAGAAAAAGATGACTTAATTCCTCTTGAAATAGAATGAGTGTTTGAAAACAACCTCGAAAAAAAGACATGGAGTCGCCACCAATCTTTTTTGGCTAGGTGTGATCGACCACCTATTAAAACCGGCTTTGTAAAACATTTTAAAATTAATTAAAATATTTTTAAAACCAATTTCAAGTCTGCATTTTTAAACTAGAGAAATCAAAGAAGCAGGTTCGGGACTCGGTTACGTGTGGGGAAGGATTAGCACCCCCAGAATGCCCGTATAAAATGGTACCTTATTAATCATGTGTTATCTGAAGTCTCGGTAAAAAGTCGGTTTTAGATTTGGCATTTCAAAATAATTCCCAATTTAAAGAAAAATAATTCCATTTTTAATTGAAAATGATCCAAAATTTATTAATTCAAAATTTTCCTATATTCCCTGCCAAACGCGGCAAAATATAAGAATTTTTATTTATTTAGAAAATTTTCCCAATCATTATCGTTTTGAAAAAATATATATATATATTCTGTTACTAATGATAATTGATGATGTCCTCCCCGGTAACCCGGAGAAAACTCATGAATTATTTTAACTCGGGAATAACTTTATTTTATTTAAAATTATTATCTTTTTTAAAAACATTTTAAAAAGATGAATATGAACATGTATAACAAGGTAAATATGACATAATATAATCTAAATGTCATGATATAATCTAAGTGACATGGTATACTCTAAATGACATAATATATTCTAAATGACATAGTATATTCTAAATGACATAGCAATAGAATTAATAACATGAAATGACATGATATGAAACAAAAAAATAATAATATCATGAAATATGCATGTAAAAAAAAAAAAAAATTAATGCATGAACATAATAAACCTAAAATATATGGCAAAACAAATTATGACAATGCAAAAAAAAACATAGAATAACACAAAATATTCACAACCATATAACAATCAATATAACATCATGACATATAAATCAAAACAATAACATAGCCATGGAAATATTCATAGCAAAAATCAATTATCATATAGTATGCATGAACATGGAAAATGCAATGCATGAAAGTGTATTTTTTTCCTTTAAATAAGGAAATCTGTATACCTAAAAAGATGTCCGACTACCTTAGGAAAAGACATTAAATCAAAGTTTCTAAATCAAAAATACTTTGTGATTCGTTTGAAAACGATTTGAAAATTTTTGGATGAAAATGGCATTATAGCCGAAATTTTTGGATGAACATGTCGGAATCTATGGGAAAAAATTGGCTCAATTTTCATACTAAGGATGACCTACCAGAAAATTCGTGAAAGTCAGTACATTGGGTTAAAAGCTGTTTAACCAAAAAACATTTTTAAACCTTTGATAAAAACACTCAAAAATCAGAATAAAAATATTGGAGACTCCTCTAAGGTCCTACAAATAGAAGTAAAAATTTCTAAAAATTTGGACAAGGATTGCCTACTGAAAAAAATCACAAAGGTAGAAAATCCCACTTGACAATCTTAATTTTCCACAAGCATGCTCATGTGAGCTTGGCTTCGAGCCATTGATTGGCTTAAGTCAAAAATCAAGTGGGATGATATGAAATGCATGAACAAACAGCAAGTTAAATGCATGAAATGCATGACCAAATGCCTAAATGACATAGAAAATGCATGGCACAAAAGATAACCTAATGCTTAGATAGAAATTGTGCATGGCAATAAAGTCAACCCTAGAACTAATATGCATGAAAATGCATGGCAATAAATACCCTAGACCTAATAACCATGAAACATGCATGGAAATACAAAATGACTTAAGACCTAATATGAACATAAGATATGCATGGAAGTAACATGAACATTTAATGACCAAATGAACATAAAAACAATGCATGAACATGGCACAACAATTACACAATCACATGACATAAAGAGGCAAAGCATGAATGAAAGCATGGTAGTCACATAATCAAGATAAAAATGCAAACACAAGACAATACAAACATGGTAGTCGAATGGATGCTTAAACAATATGATGAAATGTAGCAAGACAATAACACAAACATATGGCATGGCAAGTCAAATACACAATAACATGGCATAAAGTTGCAAGGCATGAATGAAAGTATGGTAACTAAACAAGATGAAAATGCAAATACACAAAGGCAACATGTAGAAATCGAATAGTCATTTGAACAACATGTGAGATCCTAGCAAGGCAATAATACAAACACATGGCATGGCAAATATGCAAGACATTATTGAAAACATGATAGACAAATAAACCTGATGAAAATGCAAAGATATAACTAGACAAATACACAAAAACATGGTATAGCAATAACACAAAGCATGAACAACTTGATATAGTAAAAACAGAAAATTAAAGTTAGTAAATAAAGCAAGTATACATGAAAACAAATGATGAAAAACAACAAAATAAGAACAAGTAAAGAAAGTTGGAAATAAGCTCCATATCTTGATTATTTTAGAAAGCTAAAAACATCAAAACAAGCTAACATACCACAACCAACATAAAAATAAAATCAAACACCACACAAGCATACCAAGGGGCATTCGGCCAAAATAGGAAAAAAATGGTGAAAATTTTGTTTTTTTGATTTTTTCATGAAAATACAAGATAAAAGCCTTAAGAGGGAGTTTTAAAAACCTTTATTTCATAACAAAATAACAAGAAATCATATGGAAAATGGAAAATAAGCAAATCAAGCATATAAAAAGAAATAAAAATGCAAGAGTTAGGTGCCAAAAGGCTACCTTCCAAAGCTATCTTTTCTTCTCTTCTCAATTTTTCTATTGCTTTTCTAAACTTAACTATTGCTCAACAATGAATAATCACCAACCAAAAGAACCCCTCAAAGCTGAAAACTTCCCCCTCTAAATAGAGGTAGTCGAATGGTTTAATGTGCACACTATGTTGTCATTTTTTTTCCTAGCTAATTTGATCAAAAGACCACTAATCAAAGATGCTAAAAATGTGAATTTACCACCCTTAGATGAAGTGATCAGCTCCTAACAAATATAGCTATTCTAAAATATGGAACCATAATGTTGACATCCTTCCTCTTCATTAATTTGACCATGTGGCAAAATCACAAAGGCTCAATAAAAAAAAATAACCACCTTACTATCCATTTTTGGCCTTTGGATGAAAGAACTCAGCAAAACCTCTCCTCCTCTTGGGCTGGCCGAATGGCCCTTCAAATTCCAACCATCTCTCTATTTTTTAAATTGCAAAAATCGCCCTCTTCAGTTTCTTCGATAAAATTGCACTTTAGCCCCCCAAACTTGATTAAATTGCAAACGGACTTCGAATTATGATTTTCTTTTTCCAATATTTCCTAAATAATATAAAATTGAGTTCTAGAAGTTTTCATAATTTTTCGAGCCTATTTGCTATTTCTCCCAGATTTATCTTCCAAAATTGCCTTTAGTGCACCCGAACTTTTGCCATTTTTCAAACGAGCTCCAATTCTGGATTTTTTCTTTGGAAATCTCTTCCAAATAATATAAAATTGAGATCTGGAAGTTTTCATAATTTTTTGAGCTCATTTGCTATTTTTCCCGGATTTATCTTTTAGAATTTCAGCTCAATTGGCCCGAAATTTGCCATTTTTCAAACGAGCTCCAATTCTGGATTTTTCATTGCCAATCTCTTCTAAATAATATAAAATTGAGATCTAGAAGTTTTCATAATTTTTCGAGCTCATTTGCTATTTTTCCCGGATTTATCTTCTGGATTTTCAGCTTAGTGGGCCCGAATTTTGCCATTCTTCAAATGAGCTCTGATTGTCGATTTTTCTTCACCGATATCTTCCAAATAATATAATATTAGATCTAGAAGTTTTGGTAATTTTTCGAGCTTGTTTACTATTTTTTCTGGATTTTTCAAGATTGCCCTTTAACCTCTGAAACCTCGATTTTACTCAAAACAAGTCCGATTTCCAAATTTTCTTTTTTCAGGCCTTTGTTATATATTGAATTGGAGTTGGTCCAAAAATACCCAATTTTTACGATCAAATTCCCCTCCGATTTGATTTTTCCATTTTCTAATATCGGGAATTTCCTCGTTTCTCCGTTTTTTCTCCAACTGGCTCTTTTCTCGGAATTACTTCAAACTGAGCCTTGGGCTATCTTTGTTTACCCTCTTTTCATCAATTAGAGGCTATAATTTTACCGAATTGGGCAATTTTTGCAATTTTCCCCAATTTCGCCAAAATTCACAAAAAACCCTAATTTTTGGTTTTCTTCTAAATTGACCCTTCCATTGGTTTTACTTCCAAATGGCTTTTCCAATAACCGTGACTATATTCCATTCGAAAACTCCAATTTCGACCAATTTGATCATTTAAGCACTTTTCCCCAAATTTACTGAATTAGGGTTTCCTTTCCACTGAATCTCCACAATCCATCTTCCAGACTCCATATCTCTCGTTTTAGACCTCGGATTATCAAAATTCTTTCACCATTTTTCAATTAAACTTTGAATATTGATTTTGAATGAGGGTTGACTTTTTTAGTGGTTGACTTTTTGGGATTGACTTTTTCGGGGTTGACTTTTTCCATATTGACTTTTTGTGCTTAACCTTTTAAACAAAGTCTTGGAGTACCACTTGCAGGATAAGAAGAGACTTTCTACATTCTAAAACATTTTCAGGAAGAAAAATACCTGAATTAGGGTTCTGGATAAAATTAGGTGTCTACAACATTCAGCCATCCTTGTATCTTTTACTTTGTTATGCCTTGCATTTTGCCATGCATCATATCTTTTATTTTAAGCATGATTTACATTTTTTATTTTTGCCATTTATCATATCTTGCATTTTTAGCAAGCTCTACATTGTGCACAAGATCATGTACTATTCGGCCCTCCCATGTATTTTAGGTCTAGGTCATGCCTTGCATAAGATTTGGTTATGTCATGCATATTAGGTCATATAGCTATGTCATGCAATCTTGGGTCATTTTCCATGCCATCTTCATGCCATGTCACTTATGCATGTCATCTATGCCATGTCACTTGTGCATGTCATCTATGCCATGTCATCATTTCATGCCATGTCAGCTATACCATGTTATCATTTCATACCACGTCATCCATGCCATATCATTCATTTCATGCCATGTCATCTATGCCATGTTATTCATTTCATGCCATGTCATATCATTTGCCATGTCATTTTTAGTCTAGGTGCATTTTTATGCCATACCATCCATATGCCATCACCATACATTCGGCCATTCAGATGCCTCTACCTTGACCATTTGGCCACCTTGATATTTCCGACATGTCATTGTAGTTTTATGCCATAACATTTAATCCCATACCATATTTTTTTTTTAATCTTTTTTGTTTGCCATGTCATTTAGCATGCAAAGCTCATGTTTTCCATGTTGATTCCACTCACATGACATTCATTCTCATGTTATGCCACTTGGTTTGTCATGTCATTATGCTTATCATTTTGTTTGCTATGTCAATTCCATTCACATGCCTTTATTATCATGCTATGCCATTCATAACATTTTTAATAAATAAGGCAATATTCCCGGGTTTCAATAATTCATGGTTTTCTCTGTTGGGTCTGCGGGAGAGGATATCATTAATTATTAACAAAGAAAGACCCTTTTCTAAAATAAAAATGATTCAAAAAATTTTGAAATAAATAAAACTTTCTATGTTTTGCCGGGTCCGCCAGGGAACATGAAAATATTTTGGTATCAATAAACTCCAAGTCATTCTCAAATAAATTCATCTTATGCCATGTCATCTTGCTTGTCATGTCGATTTCATTCACATGCCATGTCATCTTGCTTGCCATGTCAATTTCATTCACATGCCATGTCCTTTTATGCCATGTCACCTACCATGTCATTTTATGTCATCACCTTATGCTGTGCCATCCATATGCCATGTCATCTTGCTTTCCATGTCGATTTCATTCACATGCCATGTCATCTTATGCCATGTCATCTTGTTTGTCATGTCAATTTTCATTCACATGCCATGTCATCTTATGTCGTTTCACATGCCATGTCATCTTATGCCGTGTCACATGCCATGTCGATTTCATTCACATGCCATTTTTCATGCCATGTTGATTTCATTCACATGCCATGTCATTTTATACCATGTCACATGACATTAATTCTTATGCCATGCCATCCATATGTCATGTCGATTTTATTCACATGTCATTTTGTGTGCTATGTCAATTATTTGTCATGTTATTATTTCTTTTATTAGATCATAATAAAATGTTTATCATATCATGATAAATATGCATGATTATTTAATTGTTATCTTAGTAACATTTTTGCATAATCATGGTTATTTTCTAAGTTTTTTACAAGGGATGTTTTTGTAAATCAATATTATTCCCGAGTTAAAATAATTCATGAATTCTCTGTTGGGTCTGCCGGAGAGGATATCATCAATTATCATTAATAACGGAATGTTCTTTTTAAAATGAAAATGATTCGGAGAATTTTAAAAATCAAGGAAAATTTTCATATTTTACTGAGTTTGTCAAAAAATGTGGGAAATTCTATGCTAGTAAGTTCCAGATTATTTTCAAATAAAATATGAATTTTTAAGGGAATTATTTACAAACACCAATTATAAAATCGACTTTTTACCAAGACTTGAGATAACACACGACTAATAAGATACCGATTTATACGAGCGTTGTGGGGGTGCTAATCCTTCCCCGCACGTAACCGACTCCCGAACCCGCACTTATTTTTCTTTGGTTCAAAGCGCAAACTTCAAAATTGATTTTAAAAAATGTTTTAATTAATTTAAAAATATTTTTATAAAAACCGATTTTAATAGGTGGCCGATCACACCTAGACAAAAAAAAAAATTGATGGCGACTCTATTTCTTTTTTCGAGGATGTTCTCATACCCTCGACCTTTATTTCAAGAGGAATTAAGTCAAATTTTCCTCTGCCTGTTGTTTTCCCCCCTCACTCGAACAAGTCCCCCGGATCACGTATCGACAAGGGTGATATGCGAGTAACAGGGAAAATAAGGTACACTAGGGTTTTTACTTAAGAGTGGTGACTAGAACAAGGTTTTTATACTAAGGGCAGTAACACAACTCTTGTGTTATTTGCACTTAAGTCCCTCCACTTAATTAAACCATTTAATTAAGCCCTTAATGAAAAAATCTCAATTTTGTCAATTAGGTCAATCCCATTTTAATTTCATAAATTCATCTTATTATGTGTGACCCATTAGGCTTCCAATATGTTGGCAATGAACATAAATTATAAACCAAAGATATTAAAGGATAATAAATTTATATTCATAGACCATCAGAACATCTAGCAATGCATCATGACCACTCAATTATTGGAGAGCCAAAGTAGTCTCGACATAACCTTCAATGTTCAGTCTATCAGTGTAATTTGGTCCTTTAACCATATATCCAAAAAGACCATGAGCATGGTGCAGTGTCTACTCATGAAATCTTTCCTTATTAGTTCTTGCTGCTTATTGTTAACCTTATTAACTTAGAGAAACGATTTCTCCTAAACTTATCTTGCTCTAGTCAGAGACTTCACTAAGTCAACTTAAGCCAAGAACAAAAGAGATATGTCTCCGAATTATCACTTGGAGTGGTGAATCCTCTTTGGGCTACTTATTTATCTTCACATGCTTCATTTCATACCCAAAATGACCCTACCATAGACATCCTTTCTTTGTACCCGTTTGAATAAAATCAAAGTACAACAATTCACATACAAGATAACCTAGCACCACAAGTCAGAGGACTACTTACATGACTGACACATTAGAAAATTTCCATAGACACTTAAGTGAGCTACCAAATGGAGTTCTCATAGCAAGCCATGTTCGGTGAAATTGTTCTCACAACAAGCACCAACATGTTATCCCCAAGTATCCCATACTTCAATCTATGAGATCCGTTGTTTACTTCACAAGTAAAGAGGCTAAACATGTACCAGTCTTTGAGCATTGTCAATGCCTTGCCCTTGACAATACAATGACCATGACCAGTTTTAGGAACATGAATTTGATGCATAAGGATCTCATAATTATAACCGTTTAAATCCTTTGCAAGGCCTTTATGTTCTATGGGCTTCACCTAATTAGTACATAATAACTCTTTATTTTGTTTACTAAGTGTCATAACAGTTTTTTCAACCGCTAGACGATTTTGAAAACACAAATGGAGTCGCCACCAATCTTTTTTGTTTAGGTGTGATTGACCACCTAAGAAAGCTTATCATTTTAATAAAATTTTAAAATTAATTAAAATTTATTAAAAGATAATTTTGTTTGGTCTGCAAAAATAAAAATTTGGATTCTGGAGTTCGGTTACGCGTGGGGAAGGTATACACGACGCCCGTTTTAAAAACGGTACCAATTAATCATGTGTTATTCTAAACCTCGATTTAATGGACTCAACAACGGTATTTAAAATTAATTCTATTTTTTTTTTCAAAATATGTTTATTGATCGAAAAAATGAATTGTCATTATTTTCTGAAAATGAATGTAAACATAAATCTTTTATCGAGAACAACTCATTAAATATTCCCAATACGTTTGGTGGTATTTAACAAATCCTCTCACCTCGATATATCTTAGGAATCACTACTGTGACATCCTTCGAATTCAGTCGTCGGCAATTCGCATTCACTTTTTTATTTAAATGCACATGATGCAAATATTTAAGCATGGAATGCACATGGTTACACATACAAGACATATGATTAAATGCATAATTATACGATTAAACATACGAAGCATATCATTTGTAAACATGAGCATGGAAAAATATCAAGTGCGCACATATTTATTATTTATTTATTTATTATTTTCATTATTTTTATTTTTGAAATGACAACGAATTTTTCGTGTTGAGAATGTCGCCAAATACTCCCACTACTTGTGGTGATATTTAACGAGATTCTCTCACGATATCTTAGAAATCATTACTGTGACATCCTTCGAATTCCGTCATCGGTAATCCGTATTCATTTTTTATTCTTGCATGAGTGCACATGGTGCAACAATAAAAAAAAATGCAATGCATATGAATTAAATAATTTATTCTCTTCAGTTAAAATACACACATATTTCGAATAACTATGAACAACAATAATAAAAAATATATTAAAATATACTACAACATTTAAATGGTGAACACCAATAATGAAATATATTAAAATATAATACAATATTTAAATAAATAATAAATACAAATACTAAAATATATTAAAACATGCTACAATATTTAAATAAATAATAAACACAAATAATAAAATATATTAAAACATGCTACTATATTTAAATAAATAACAAACACAAAGTATATATATATATATTAAAACATGCTACAATATTTAAACAAATAATAAAATATATTGAAACATGCTACAATATTTAATAAATAATAACACAAATAAAAAAAATATTAAACATGCCATGACATTTAAATAAATAATAAACACAAATAAAAACATCTTAAACGTACTACAACATTTAAATGTATAATAACCACTATAAGAATATATATACATATATAAAATAGGAGATAAAATTATCGAAGCATTAAAAAGTAGATAAATAAATAAAATAAAGATAAAGTAAAATAAGAAATGGATAATAATAAAATGAGCATGACGAAAATAAAAGAAACTTACCTCGGAAAAATTGCGAATATTCAAAGTTCGGATGCTTGGATTAATTCCCGAAGAAAAAAAAAAACCTTTTTCTTTTTTTTTTTTTTCCTTTTCCTTTTCCTTTTTTTTTCATTTTTCCTTTTTCTTTCCCTTTTCTTCTTTCCTTTCTTTCCTCTCCTTCTTTTTTCTTTCTTTTCCTTTTCTTTTCTTTTTTTTTTTTTCCTCTCCTTCCTTTCTTTTTCTTTTCTTTCCTTTCCTTTCTTTTCCTTTCCTTTTCTTTTCTTTTCTTTTCTTTTCCTTTCTTTTTTTCTTTTACTTTTTTTTTTCTTTTTTTTTTCTTTTCTTTTCCTTCCTTTCCTTCCTTTCTTCTCTTTCCTTTTATTTTTTTTTCCTTTTTTCCTTCCTTCTCTTCCTCCCTAGAACAGGTCAACGCGTGGACCCGGGTCGGGTCCGGGTCCATGCGCGGGTCTGGCTCTTTTTTAGGCTATAAATAGCTTATTTTCTCTCTCCTCCCTCATTTCTCTCTTCTATTTTCTCTCTCTAGTCTCTCAACTATCCTCTTTCTTTCTAAATCTCCCCTCCATCTTCAAGTTCAAAACCCAGAGACCACCGTGGGGCTCTACCGTCGACCACCGTCTGCCACCAGCCACCGCCACTCGTCGACGGTCGATCACTTCCAGAATACACCAAAACGCTCTCCTCGATCTTTTCTTTCCAAATATCCCACTGGTTTTTTTCGAATCTAGCCCGAACCTAGTAGATCTAAACCCAAAAATCGAAACTTATCCCCTTTCGATCCCCTCCGATAGCATTTGGATCGACCCTCAAATTGAGCCCGAGCCTCACGACCCTATTTCCTAACACCTCACCGTTCAGTTTTGGAGGAAAATGTCCTAAGCCCCCATGAACCCCTATAATCTGAAACCTAGAGATACCTTTTGTTGTGTGTTTTTTTTTGTGTTTGGTAATTAAGGCTTGATTTTTTTTGTGTTTTTTTGAAAGTGTATTGTGTTGATTGTGCGTGTTGGGTTTGTGGTGACGGAAGTGGCTCGGTAGAGAGGCCTCCTCTGCCTTTCTTTTTTTTTAATCTTTGGTTCCTTTTGTAGAGCTATTGGAGCAAACTCCAATAAGATCCCAGAAATTCTGGGATTTTTTAGTTTTCTTCAAGAAATGGTGGAAGGCAGCAGGTGTGCAAGCTGGTAGGAAGGTTGTTGCATGGTTAGGGTGGTGGCAGTATAGGCTGGCTTGCGTGTGGGAGAAGTTGTTTAGGGGTAGGGAAGGTATAGGGTTGGTGGAAGCAGCCACCTGCCCTAACCATGAATTTTTTTTATATATTTTATAATTTTTTATAATTTTTTAATTTATATCTTTTTAACATTTAATTTAATTTTAATTAATAATTTATTCATTACTAGTCTGCCCGAATTTGATCCGAGAGTGATCCCGAACGAAATTGGGTGTCTACAGCTGCCACTCTTTGCCAATTGCTGAGAATCTGGAATAGCGCAAAGACATATACAACAATTTCGTCTAGCACCGGGGTCTCAGACAGGTTTCGACATTCCTCGCAATAATTTATTCTTTTTTTTCTTTTTCTTTTGCTTTTTTATTTTTTTTTCTTTTAGGCCTTTAAACTAAATTTAAAAAAATATACATTCAAACATATATATACATATATATTGTGCCAACTTCACAGGGCTTAAGGTCATTATCATGCCTGCTGGACTTAATCTCATCTAAGGTGCCAACTTTACTGGTTACTGCTCCCTTTTGTTGCCAGTTACATTGGGCTTAATCAACTAAGATGCCAACTTCACTGGGCTTACTTCACAACTACCAGCTTATATTGGGCTTAACAAACTAAAATACCAACTTCATGGGCTTAAACCATAACTGCCAATTACATTAGGCTTAACCTCGTCTAAATGCCAACTTTACTATGCTTAAACCATAATTGTGCCAGCTTACTTTAGGCTTAAAAACATCTAAAATGCCAACTTCGACTGGCTTACACCATAACTGTGCCAGCTTACATTAGGCTTAACCAACTAAGATGCCAACATCGATTGGGCTTACACCATAACTGTGCCAGCTTACATTGGGCTTAACCAACTAAGATGCCAACTTCGACTGGGCTTACACCATAACTGTGCCAGCTTACATTGGGGTTAACCAACTAAGATGCCAACTTCGACTGGGCTTACACCAAAACTGTGCCAACTTACATTGGGCTTAACCAACTAAGATGCCAACTTCGACTGGGCTTACACCATAACTGTGCCAGCTTATATTGGGCTTAACCAACTAAGATGCCAACTTCAACTGGGCTTACACCATAACTGTGCCAGCTTACATTGGGCTTAACCAACTAAGATGCGAACTTCGACTGGGCTTACACTATAACTGTGCCAGCTTACATTGGGCTTAAAAACATCTAAGATGCCAACTTCGACTGGGCTTACACCATAACTGTGCCAGCTTACATTCGGCTTAACCAACTAAGATGCTAACTTCGACTGGGCTTACACCATAACTATGCCAGCTTACATTGGGCTTAACCAACTAAGATGCCAAATTTGACTAGGGCTTACACCATAACTGTGCCAGCTTACATTGGGCTTAACCAACTAAGATGCCAACTTTGATTGGGCTTACACCATAACTGTGCCAGCTTACATTAGGCTTAACCAACTAAGATGCCAACTTCGACTCGGCTTACACCATAACTGTGCCAGCTTACATTGGGCTTAACCAACTAAGATGCCAACTTCAACTGGGCTTACACCATAACTGCCAGCTTACATTGGGCTTAATCACATCCTTTCTTTTGAAAAACTCCTCCTACGAGGCTCCACAACTTTAAAAATTAAAAACTCCTCCTTCGAGGCTTTACAGCTTTAAAAGTTAAAAACTCCTCATTCGAGGCTCCGCAACTTTAAAAGTAAAAAACTCCTCATTCGAGGCTCCACAACTTTAAAATTTTCATTCATAAAAGTCTCAACACTTTGAAATATTCATTTCTATTTTTCTTTACGTCATATCCAAAAATTCTCAACACTTGTCCATTTCATCGTTTCGAAAATGACATTTTTTTTTCTTTTTCAGAACAACCATTTTTCCTTTGCTTCTATTTTGACAGACACTTTTCTCTAATCTTAAAGCCAGCCTCTCATCTTTCTCTATTTTTTTTCTCAACTTCCATCTTCTCAGTTTCCAAAAACGTATCTTCTTTTTCCTCTCATCTTTTCCACGCTTAACGAATTAACAAATGCAATGATCAACTATATTGATGCAACCTACAAAGATGCAGATACAAATGTTCATTATATGATGCATGATTGCTCATGGAGATGCATGACATCATTTTACGTGCAGAAAATATTGAGATAGTTGATCATCTCCCTTTTCCCTCATGTCCTGGTAAGGTTTCTTCATTCCTTGCCATCCCGTCATAGAAATCACATGATTTTTGTATTTCCAAGATTTTTCTTGCCCCGACGAATTCTTTTTTCGATTTCCTAGCCAAGATCAAAAAATAGAGTCAGACTTTATTCAAAGTTTCATGCCCCTGCTCAATATGAATTCTTATTTCTTGCCAAAGCATATCCATATCCATATCCATACCTCAATTTCAATTTGTTATTCTAAAAATATGCCAATTTCATTTTTTCAAAATATGTGAAATTTGATATCTTTCAAAAATTGGTGATCACCATTAAAGACATTTCTAAGTGAGGTGAGAAAACAATCCCCCCTTTCTCGAGTGGTTGGAATGGTTTTAAAGTAACAAGGTCAACGAACTGATGCAATACGGTCCGGATTTTTCTATGGGAGCTTCATAACCTGACAAAAAGAATAAGGTGAACGTTCCTTTATCTCAAATCGTGAGTAAGTTTTCTCAAAACATGATTTTTTTTTTTAACAAATATTTTTTTCCGAAAAGAGCTTTTAATCTCAGCTGTAGACACATAATTTTTTCCGGGCCCATTAAACTGGGCAGATTCTCCTTTTCGACTTCCCAGAACACAAAGACATTTCCACCATTCCATAGAAGGGTCCCCAAGACTTTGTTTCGGAGGTCAGGGAAATAGAATCTAACGAATTGAACCCACTTTTATCGGGGTGCCTTACTAGCCTTCACCGGCGACAGTGAGGAGCAATTCAGGGCCTTAGAACCGATTCACCTTCATATAATAAACCTAGGTGAAGCCATACTGGATTTTCGTTAGATATACCGAAAATAGGAACACGTGGAGGGACATTTCTAAAGCTTTTGTTACCTATTTTACACTCTGAAGAAGTTTTGTAGATCGGGCAACGATGTACGTACATCGCCCGTAATAAATGAGATAATCCATCCCAAAGGCACTGTGATACCTACATAAGTAGATATTTGTCGGGGAAAATATTCATTAACTTTTTGAAATAAAAAATAAAAATTCTTTTTCAAGCATTTTTTTTTTTGCACATTTCCTGCATGTGTGAATAGAGCATGTACATTTTGATTGTATTATTGATCTCGTTTTTGCAATAAATGGATGGTGATAATAATTTCATTTGATGATTTCATAAAACCAGTAGTGTCACATGAACATTTGGATATTGTACCATAGTAGGATCCACTATCCCGAATTCTTTTGAAAATAATATGATTGGTTTTTCATAGAAAAAACATGTTTCAAAAAATTGTAGATTAAATTTGGAGGCAAATCCTGTATAATGAGATTTTTGAATAATCAAGATTTAGGTCCCACCAATTTCGTGTAATCATTGGTCAATTTATTTGTATCATTTTGACATCTTCCTAACATGCATGGTTATTCATTGTAGAATACATTTGTGATATACATGGTCATTCTTTGTACCTACCTTTGTATTAATTCATTTATTCTTAGCATGTATCATTTTGACATCATAGCATGCATGGTCATTTATTGTAGAATACATACATGGTCATTATTTGTATATACCTGTGCATCAATTTATTCAATGCATCATATTGGCATTAGATTGCATCCATAACATACATAGTCATCATAATTTCTCTGTATTTGTTCATGCATTAATCATTAATATATTCATGCACATAGGAATAGAGCATGTACATTCATAATTGTATTCTTAATCTCATGACATTTTCATTTGCACGAAAGGGGTTCGAGATATGAGGAATGAATTGGAGGAATGACTGGATGCTTTGGAACTCAATCAAGAGGAATTTAGACATGAAATCCGGGAAATGAAAGAAAAACTCGCCAAATTGCTGAAAAAGTTTGAAGATATGGGTAAGAGTAAAGGGGAACTTTCTCAAGGTTCTGTATCGTCTTCGATCAACCAAAACCATTAGGTCCAGAACGTACAATCCTTGCTGGATCCTGCACTTGTCAATGCCACAAAGGTTGTAATCTTGATGAATGTGGACAAAATCGTGAAAATGATTAAACCTGAGATCCTGATACAGATATAGAAACCTCGGATCCTGTACCATACCTATAAACTGTTCTAGGTCCAAACCAATATCCCTACCCGACCATGGTCCAATCGTCCATTGGGATGACCACTATAGGATTCCTGAATCCCACTCCATCACCACCAACTGTCAGTTCATATTGCTTCCCTATCAATCACCTTATCCAGCATCTGGGATATGAACCTCGAGCTATATACGACCTCCAAGGGTCCCATGTCCTAATCCATACCCTTGCCTTGTTATTCGGCCATCCCCCTATGTAAACACTCTGGTTCGCACCTTAGTCCCACAACCAAGTGCCCCAACTCCTAGGCCATGTGTGACTAAGAAACAACCCCAGGATAAGACCCAAATGCATTTTGATCCCTTTCCAATCAGCTACCGAGAGCTTCTCCCTATACTGATCCAAAATCAAATGGTTGCATGTGTACCATTGAAACCCTTGTTACCACCATATCCAAAGTGGTATAATCCAAATGCAAGATGTGATTATCACTGTGGAATTGCTGGCCATAGCATTAAAGACTGTATAGCATTCAAAAAGAAAGTGCAATCTCTTATAAATGCCAAGTGGTTGGATCCAACGACACTGATTGATAGAGGGTATGGAAAGCGTCATTAGGATTGGGAGATTTACAGCATTGAGGTGGAAAGACTTCAGTCTTATATGTTGTAATAGGATTCCACTTTTTCAGTAGCTGGCTCTTATAGTCTTAGGATGCTAGGAAGAATAAAATGCTTGTAAAGACAGTTTTAACCACTGTTCAACTTTTGTAAAACATGGTTTATACCATTGTTGAACGTTGATGTGGGAATGAATTGATTATGTTTCAAAATTATAAGATGTTGATGATTAAGTTCCTCCGATTCTTATTTCCTCCGTGATATCTTCCCCTTTGCATTTTGCATCTGATCAATTACTTGTCATACCATACATTCATACATGTATCATGTTAGCATCAGGTTGCATTCATGCATTCATAATCAGCATGATTTTTCTGTATATATCCACGCATTAATTTGTTTATTTTTTACATGCATCATGTTGACTTTGGGTTGCATTCTTGATGAACATAGTCAGTATGATTCCTCTATATATGCTAATGCATTAATCTGTCATATTAACATCAAGATGCATTCATTACACACATGGTTGGTATGATTTTCTTTGTATATACTCTGTATCAATCATTTATTGTTTGCATGTATCATAATTAACATCGTGTTGCATTCATAGGGTATATGATCATTCATTGGGAAATATGCTAAAATGTACATAATCATTCATTGCATATATCCATGCGTTGATTTGTTTATTCTTTGCTTGCAACATGTTAGCATCGTGATTGCATTTATTACATATATGGTCAACATGTTTCCACTGTACATTTCCATACATCATATTGTTTAGACTTCACGTGCATCAAATTGCATTCATGGCTCCTTTATCATGTCACGCACTTTAGGGAAATAAAACAAAAGTTGGCTTCGCTTTAAGAGTCTTTGAAAGAATTTCCATTTCAAATCAGAGGTATAAGAAGTACTAAGTACCCTTTTAATACAGGCTAGTGCGATGGAGAATGATTAAGTTGCCCGAATGGAAATAATGGAAAGGGTACAGGAAGAATTGCGAGAACAGCTGGCAAAGTCTCAAGAAGAATCTAAAGACCAGATGATTAAATTGATGGAGCTAATATCCACCGTAATCAAGGGACACACTGAAAACTTGGCCGCCAGAGAAGGGTTAGAGGCACAAAAGGGTCAGAATGAGGTCGTAATGATGGATGCCCAGAACATAGTTAACCCCGTCAATGTCTTAAATTCAGATAATCCAGCTGAACATGCAAATTTGAAAATGGTTAATGAGGTAGGGTTGGCAGATTCCCAAGGGAAATACCAGTTGCTGGATGAAAGGCTCCGGGCAGTAGAAAATACAGACGTATCAGGGAGTGTGGAGGCGAAAGAAAGATGCTTGGTCTTCGATTTAGTCTTCCCTCCTAAATTCAAGGTCCCTGACTTTGTGAAATATGACGGGACGACTAATCCGTCAGCCCATATCACTATGTTCTACCGAAAGATGACAAGTTATATAGATAATGATAAGCTTCTGATCCACTACTTTCAGGATAGCCTCAGCGGGTCCACAATTAGGTGGTATAGTCAATTGAGCAAGGATCGGATTCACTCTTGGAATGATTTGGCTAGGGCATTTCTAAACAAGTACAAGCATGTGACCGACATGACACCTGACCGTCTCACCTTGCAAAATATGGAGAAAAAGGTTTCTGAGAGCTTCAAAGAGTATGCTCAGAGGTGGAAGAACATGGCCACCCAAGTACAACCGCCTTTAACTCAGAAGGAAACCACTGTCTTTTTTGTGAATACACTACAGGCCCCATACTATGATAGACTTGTTGGCAACACGACAAAGAATTTTTCGGATATGGTAATCTCCGGGGAAATGATTGAAAATACAATCAAGGCCGGGAAACTCGAAGGAGGAAAAATTTTTAATGGAGAGAGAAACAGGTCACCCAAAAAGAAAGAGGAAGATGTCCAAGCCATGGGAGACTTTGCCCCGTATATTCTTGCTACTTCATACCCACCACCCTGTCCTTCTATGAATTATGTACCCCAGGGTTCATTATTATACCCAATGGCCTCTTAGAATCCAGTAAATTTTCAACCTTTTGTCAGTCAAAGGAAATCAAAGAATATCCGAAAAAGAGATCAGTTTGAGTCACTCCTCATGTCTTACTCTGAAGTATTACCCCAGCTGGTCGAAGAGCAACTCCTCACTAAAGTTCCAGTGGAGCCTATCCAACCCCCATATCCAAGCTGGTATGACGAGAATGCATATTGTGATTATCATTCTGAGATTCGGGGACATTCCACATAAAATTACTTATGTCTGAAGCGGAAGGTTCAAGCGCTCATCAATAAATGACAGTTAGGTATGGGGAAAAAACAAAGGACAGACAGCGTGGAGAATCTGCTGAATGGGAATGATGAGACCATTATGGATGTCATAATAGGGGAAGAAGATGGAAAGGTCGAAAAGAGTATCGAGCAATAGCCAGTTTCAATTAGGGAGAACATGTCAAGGGGAAGTTTTTATGCATTTTGTGTCAGACCTTATAATAAAAACACTTGTCTCAAGTCGACATTCATAAGAATTAAATGAATTTTGATTTTTAAATGCTTTGTGTTTGTTGTGTTTTAACAAAAATTGGAAAAAAATGAGCATTAAGGAAGTTTTAGTAATGGATAGTCTCAAAAAGATTGATGATCATTGTTACAAATGACCCAATACCTTCTCCCCTCTCTTTTAAGTTTTCCTAAGCCTAAATCTCTTAAACCAAGAACACTTGAAAGACCTAATGCTTCAAGGAATATGAATGATTGAACTTCATAAAACCATTGTCATCATAGAACAAGCAAAGATGTAGATCCTAGTCTAGGTTATGAACAAAGGAACGAACTTTTCAAAAAAAATTCAAACTCCTTGAAATTCATACAAATGAGACTTTCTTTCAAGAATTTAGATCAAGGTAATTTGGTCTGTGTCAAGGTTGAGCCAAAACCATTCATGTCATTTTCAACAAACCACAAAACACTAATTGCCCAAACATCACTTCATGATTGACACCCTGGGGCACAATGATTAAACTAGATTATCCTTTGTCCTAGAGAAAACCCGTTTTTGGGTCATATTTTCCTTGTCTCTTCAAAGAACTCAGATTTGAAATTCAGTCTTTTCAGTACAGACCTAGACTTGCTATGTTCCTCGTTGATACAAATTCTCATGGTTAATCAAATTGGGGCATCATATGTGGAAATGATGGATACATGGTGATTAAGGATGGACTAACGCATGAATCATTGGGGCATGCGATGAAAAATGAAAAATAAAAAAATTCGTGATATCATGCATATGAGAATTCGAATGATTCCAAAGTGCAAAATGAAATTCCGAATATCTATTTCCCCTGGGGATTGCTTTTCAATATGAATATTCGTGCTTGACATGAGAAATGGCCATCTTTCATATCCCTTTCGCACAAAAAGAAATTATCCATAGTCACCCTTTTTGAGCCGAAAGAATTCTTTTTTCTTTAAACCCTGATCAAGGATTACCCTCTATATTGGGGGTAAATGCGAGGAAAGATCTTCTCAAAGATCATAGAAAAATTAGTCCTAGCTCAAAAATAGATATAAAGCAAATGGAGCCCCGAATAAATACGGGCTCACTCTGTCAAAGAAAAAGAAAAAAGAAAACATGGCGAAATTAAAGCCAAGAAAAACAAAAGAAAAACACACACAAAAATGTGTGTGAAAAAGCAATGTCAAATTAAAACCAAAAGTAAGGAAGAAAAAGAGCAAAGTCAAAAGGAATAAAAAATCCAAAAAGGATAAATGTTTCAAAGAGAATCCTCCTCAAAGAAAGGATCCTTGATCTAATTACCCTCAAACACATTTTTTTGGGCCTATTTATCCTTTCTTTCTGAACCTTGAGCCATGGCCTACATTATGTGCTTTAAAAGCCCATTTTGATCAAGCATGAATATTCAACTTGAAGGGTTTTTCCTTAGATTTTATCCCATCTCATCGAATTATCATTTCACTAAGGAAGAATTTAGAATTCTCAAATGAATGGGAAAACAATGAAAAAGAAGAAAAAAGAACAAATTGGAGAGAATGGGACTCTAGGGCGAAAACCCAAAAACGAGCGGTCTAGGGTAAAATGGGAATTTTTTATGCCATCTATGATAGTGTCGATACCACAAAAGAAAAGATCATCTAAAAGAAGTGGTCATCGAGGAACATCTAGGAATTCCTGAACCACCCAGATTGTCAACTCTCATTTGGATGATTGATTTCAAAAAGTGAAACTTTTTTCTTCCAAGATTAAATTTTCCAGTTTAAACATCCCAATCAATCTTGACGCTTGTCAAAATACCTTGATACGGAAACTAAAATAATGTTGAATTTGTTTGGTTCTCAATGAATTTTTGATTTATAAAACCTGTTCCATTTGTGAGCCTAGAAGGACATACATTTTGTTGTGAAGTTTTCTTTGATCAACCAAAATCTTGTTGTACCAAGCCTTTCCAATTCAGATTGACACCTAGGGAAATTTCTAACAGTGATCATCAGTCTTCAAAAGATTCATACATCACACACTGTGGGGTTAATATTTTTGGCTCAGAAGTTGTTATTAGATGAGCAAAATTGTTTTTCGAAAAGGGAAAATAAAAATATTTTTGAAATACCCATTTTTTATGTTAACATGAGATAAATGTTTTTTTAACTCAAAGGTGTGGAACCATTAGGGTTAACCTTGACTTCCAAATATGAGAAGAAGAAGTAGAACTCGACAAGTAGACTTCTGTCAATAAGAGTTTGAAAACTGTTGAGGCAAAGAGAATAGCCAAAGATTGAATAATGAATTGAAGATATACTCTGATTTGAAGAGAAAAAGTGAATTGGAAAGGCTGAGTCAAAAATCCAGAAAAGTGATCAGGGGTATTTGCATCACTCATGAGCATTCATCTATTTATTAAACTTTGCATCTGCACCGTGTCAGCAAGCATTTGCATAATTCATGAGTATTCGTATTTGCATTATTCCATGAGCAGTTGCATTCACATCATCTCAAGCAAGTGCATCATTTCTAGGATCATTGCATCTTCATTGTAGCTACAATTACACCATTCATGAACCACTCACATGAATTTGATTCGTAGGGACATTTGCATCCGCATTTAGAAACATTTGCATCAATCCAAGATATCTGTATGCTTTCAATTTCCTTGCTTTCATCTAGATCTCTTTCAATTTCATGGTTTCACCCATGCCTTCAATTTCCTTGGTTTCATCCAGATTTTTTTCAATTTCATGGTTTCACCCATGCCTTCAATTTCCTTGGTTACATCCAGATCTCTTTCAATTTCATGGTTTTACTCATGCCTTCAATTTCCTTGGTATCATCCAGATCGCTTTCAATTTCATGGTTTCACCCATGCCTTCAAATTCCTTGGTTTCATCCAGATCTCTTTCAATTTCATGGTTTCACCCATCCCTTTAATTTCCTTGATTTCATCCAGATCTTTTTCAATTTCATGGTTTCACCCATGTTTTCAATTTCCTTGGTTTCATCCAGATCTCTTTCAATTTTATGGCCTTATCCATATCATTTTCAAATTTATGGTTTCACCCATGCCTTCAATTTCTTTGGTTTCACCCAGATCTCTTTCAATTTCATGGTTTCACCCATGCCTTCAATTTCCTTGGTTTTATCCAAATTTGTTTCAATTTCATGGTTTCACCCATGCCTTCAATTTCCTTGGTTTCATCCAGATCTCTTTCAATTTCATGGTTTCACCCATGCGTTCAAATTCCTTGGTTTTATCCAGATCTCTTTCAGTTTTATGGTTTCACCCATGCTTTCAATTTCCTTGGTTTCATCCAGATTTCTTTCAATTTTATGGTTTCATCCATTCATTTCCATTTATGGTTTCATCCAGATCTTTTTCAAATTTCATTGTTTCACCCATGCCTTCAAATTCCTTGGTTTCATCCAGATCTCTTTCAAGTTTATGGTTTCATCCATGCATTTCAATTTTTGGTTTCATCCAAATCTTTTTCAAATTTCATGGTTTCACCCATGCCTTCAAATTCCTTGGTTTCATCCAGATCTCTTTCAATTTTATGGTTTCACCCATGCCTTCAATTCCCTGGTTTCATCCAGGTCTTTTTCAATATAGGTTTCATCCATACGGGTAAGGCCTACGGGCACCAGTTTTAAAGACCTTCGGGCACCTTTTTTAAGACCTCTGGGCACAACTTTTTCTTCTCTTGCAAATCGAACTCGTTTTCTTAGGATGGGTCGAGCCTTGATTAGTCAGGGAATTCAATTTAAGGAGAAAATATCCAATTTACTGATTTCTAAAAAAGAAATTAAAAAAATACAAAAAAAAAGAGAAGAAGAAAAGAAAAAAGAAAACCCCTTTTCCCTTTTCCTTCACATGTGATTTCACTAACCGTACAAAATTAGTGTTGGTTTATCTTTGTCTGATTCCTGATTCTCAGCAATAGCCAAAGAGGGGCAGCTGTAGACACCTAGCAATATCATTTTTAAATTATTTGGAAGAGATTTATGAAAGAAAATCTTGATTCAGAGTTCGTATGCAAAATGGCTAAATCCCGAGCCCCTATAAAGTAATTCAAGCAGATAAATCCCGAAAAAATACCAAATGAGTTTCAAAAATTATGAAAACTTCCAGATCACACCTTTAAATTATTTGGAAGAGATTGGTGAAGAAAAACCTTGATTTGGAGCTCGTTTAAAAAATGGTAAAATGTGAGGGCATGACGGGCATTTTTGGTAGAAAAAATCCAAATAAATAGCAAACGGACTCAGAAAAATTTTGAAAACTTCCAGAATTCAATACTTTATTATTTTGAAAGTATTTAAAAAAAAAAAAAAAAAAAAAATTGAATTTGGAGTCTGTTTGCCATTTATTTGCATCCGGGGGGCAAAATGGTCATTTTACCCAAGCAACCGAAAAGGACTTCTTTTGGCCTTTCAAAAAATCAGACTTGGGCTGGAAAAGAGAGTGTTGGCCTGCCAAGGCCCAAAGGAAGGAGGAAGCTTCTGATTTTTCAATCAAAAGGCCAAGAATTAAGAGTTAGTTAGAGATTTTTTTTATCAAGCCATTGTGATTAAGCCACATAGGCCAATGCATGAGAAGGAGAGTGTCAAAATTATTCTTGAACAGCTGTAATTATGGAAAACTGATATGCTAATCTAAGGGTGATAATTTCATGATTTTTTACCTTGAATTACTAGCCATTGGATGGAAATTGGTTGGGAAAAAAATGACAACATTCCTTGGAGGAGAGGGGCTTGGTTCGGCCAACTTAAGGAAGGGAGCAGATTTCATTTTGATTCACTTCATTTTTTTATATTTCTTCTTATTTTGCTTAGTTTTTCTCTCCTTGGTTGAAAGCAAACAGAAAAAGTTTAGAAAAGAAAGGAAAGTTTGAAGAGATAAAGCTTGAAATATAGCTTCTTGAGGTTGCTTTTAGCACCAACTCTTGCACTTTCTTGATTTTCCATTCTTTTTTTTGCTATTTTGATTATTATTTGGTGAGTTTTCTTTTTAAATAAGTGTTTTTTTTATGTTCTTCTTAAGTTCTTTCTTCATCTCTTTCTTAAATAATTTTTACAAATTTTCTTCCTTATTTTTCTTTAATGGCCGAATGGCCTATATTTTTTATTATTGTTGCTGTTTTGGCTTTATTTTTTCATGTTATTTATGTTATTCTCTTTAGTCTTGATGTTTTAAATATTCTTCTACTTCATATACTTGAAGCATATTTAATTTGGTTGCTTGTTTGTTGTCATTTATGAGTTTATTATCATATTCTTGCATTTTCAATTTTCTGTTTTCACAATGTTTAAATTTGTTGATGTTTTATATTTAGTATATCAAGTGTTTGTTAAAATGCTTGTTAGTTTTAATATCGTAATTTTGTGTTTGCATGATTTGAGTGTTATAATTTAGTTGAGCATGTTAGTATATCAAGTGTTTGTGAAAATGCTTGTTTGGTTTTAGTATTTCTACTTTGTGTTTGCATGATTTGAGTTTGATATTTTAGTTGAGCATGTTAGTATACCAAGTGTTTGTGAAATTGCCATGCTTGTTGGAGCTTAAGGCCATTCGGCTACTCCATGTGTTTTACATTGTATATGCATTTTTGCCATGTTAGTTGGTAGGTTTGCATTTGCATGACATTTGATTGAGTATTTAGTTTAAGTATACCAAGTGTTTGTGAAAATGCCATGCTTATTGGAGCTTGAGGCCATTCGGCTACTCCATGTGTTTTACATTGTATGTGCATTTTTGCTATGTTAGTTGATAGGTTTGCATTTTCATGACATTTGGTTGAGTTTTTGGTTTAAGCATGCCTTGTGTTTGTGTTATTGCCATGCATGTTTTAGTTATTAGGTTTGGTTTATTTGCCATGCATGTCCATGCATTTTAGACCTAGGTTGCATTAAATGCCATGCAAGTTCATTTAGGTCTAGGTCACTATATTGATGCCATGCATTTTTTCATGACATTTAGGTTTAAACTCATGCATTTCATGCATCATATTTGCTGTATTTTTTCATGCATTTCATGTTCATGCCACTTGACTAATGACTTAGGCCAATTAATGGTTCAAAGTCATGCTCTCTTGATTGAGCACACTTGTGGAAAATTAAGGTTTGTCAAATTGACTATTCTACCTTTGTGATTTTTTTTACTTAGCTAATTTTTGTCTAACTTTTAAAAAGTCCTAGCTACTGTTTGTGAGTCATTTTATGAGTCTTAAATATTTTTACTTTGATTTTTAAATGGTTTTTTCAAAGGCAAAAATATATTTTGGCAAAACAATTTTTTTCTTCCAGTACTCGTACTTTCCCGATTTTTCTGGGCATTCATCTTTAATCCGAAAATTAAGGTGATTGTTTCCCGTGTATTTTTACATATCCTGAGTCTCCAGTACTTTTTTTAGATTTTTTTGAATTTTTAAAAATAGGGTAAAAAAATGTGGCTTAAAACTGGACAGTGGAGTCAGAATTGAATTTGAAGGAAAATCATTTTTCTGTTTTTGTTAAATTACTTAGAGGGGGCTGATTATGAAGTTTAGCTACTGACTTTGGATAGTTTCTAAGCCTTTTTAAACTCTAAAAATGATTTTTTCAGTCTCGGGTTAAGGGTGGTCAAGTCCAGGATTTTAAACTTAGGAAATTAGAGCCATTTAAAAAAAGGTTTAGCCTAGTTTTTATTTTTATCTAAGCTTTTCAAAATTGTTTTCAAACAATCACAAAGTATTTTGGTTTTAGAGTATTTAATTTGACATATTTTCCTAAGGTAGCCGGATATCTTTTTAGATATACAGATTTCCTCAATTAAAGGAAAAAATACATTTTCATGCATTGTATTTTCCATATTCATGCATTTTTTATAATATGTGATTTTTGCTATGATAATTTCTATGATATTGTTATGATTATGATATATTGTTCATTATATGATTTTGAATATTTCATGATATCCTATGCTTTCTATTTAGTTATGTTATTTTTATATTCTTTAGCATATACTATATTCATGCATTTTATTTTCATTTTTATTTTCATGCATATTATATGATAGCATTATTTTATATTCCATGTCATTTAAAATATATGCTATATCATTCATATTTGCCATGTCATTTAAATTATTTCATCTTGCCATGTCATTTAAATTATCTCATTTCATATAGAATATGTTATGTTACCTAGGACATTTCATTTCATGTAGAATATATTGTTACCTAGGTTATTTCATTTCATTTAGGATATATATTATGTCATTTAGGATATTTTATTTCATTTAGAATATATCATATGACTTAGGATATTACATTTCATATAGAATAACCTAGGTCATTTCATTTCATTTAGGATATATATTATGTCATTTAGGATATTTTATTTCATTTAGAATATATCATATGACTTAGGATATTTCATTTCATATAGAATAAATTATGTTACCTAGGTCATTTCATTTAGAATATGTCATATAACTTAGGATATTTCATTTCATTTAGAATATGCTAAGACATTAAATCATATCATTTATGGTGCATTATATTATTTAGTTTTTGCTATGTCATTTTATTTATGTCATGCATATTCATATTCATATCTTTTAAAATATTTTCAAAAAGGTAATGATTTTCAATAAAATAAAGATATTCCCGAGTTAAAATAATTCATGAGTTCTCTGTCGGGTTTGCTGGGGAGGATATCATCAATTATCATTAATAACGGAATATCTTCTTTAAAAAGAGAATGATTCGGAAAGTTTTCCAAAACTAATAAAAATTTCTATATTCTGTCACGTTTGTTGGGGAATATAGGAAAATTTTGAATTTATAAATTCCGGATCATTTTCAATTAAAAATGGAATTATTTTTCTTTAAATTGGGAATTAACTTGAAATACCAAATTTAAAATCGATTTTTTATCAAGACTTGAGATAACACACGATTAATAAGTTACCATTTTATACGGGCGTTGTGGGGGTGCTAATCCTTCCCCACACATAACTGAGTCCCGAACCCGTTTCTTTGATTACTCTGGTTTAAAACGCAGACTTGAAATTGGTTTTGAAAATGTTTTAATTAATTTTAAAATATTTTATAAAACCGGTTTTAATAGGTGGCCGATCACACCTAGATAAAAAATATTGGTGGCGACTCTATGTCTTTTTTAAGGTCATTTTCAAAACCTTCAATTTTCTAGAGGAATTAAGTCGACTTTTTCTCGGTTTTTTTAATGTCACGCTTAACGAATAATAAAGTCTTGCGATGAGACTTGTTATTTTTTAGGTTGCGACAGCTTGGCGATTCTGCTGGGGACTATTAGAGTGTCAGGCCTAGAATTAGTCGTGTGTTATCAAAGTCTCGATTTTGTTGGTTTAATTGGTATTTAATTTTAATTCCCACATTTTTTTAAATAAGGAGAATTTTGAAAATAATAAAATGTTTTTAAATATGTTCATACTCATCTGCATGCATTTTATTATTGTTCTCTAGTTATTTAAGGTTGTATATTATAATTGCTTGTTGGTTAATGCGTTACACTATTCTTGAATGTTTTTTATAAATAGTTGGGGCATTTAGAATAAGGGGTGTAGAATAGGTGGTGAAAGGTTTGTTGTTCCTCCACACGCACTACACGTGCATTTGCATATCATGAATCCTATACCCGGGTTCCGTCCTTTTAGGTGGGAGCAAAGTAACTAAGCCTTCGTGATTAACAATCCGCATGGGCTAGGGAAATAGACTCTAATGAATTGAACCCGCTTTTATCGGGGTACCTTACTAGCCTTCACCTGCGATAGTGAGGAGCAATTCAGGGCCTTAGAACCGATTCACCTTCATATAATAAACCTAGGTGAAGCCATGCCGGATTTTCGTTAGATATACCGAAAATAGGAACACATGGAGGGACATTTCTAAACCTTTTGTTACCTATTTTTCTAAACCTTTTGTTACATTTCTAAAATAGGAATAAATGAGATAATCCATCCCAAAGGCACTGTGATACCTACATAAGTAGATATTTGTTGGGGCAAATATTCATTAACTTTTTGAAATAAAAAATCAAAATTCTTTTTCAAGCATTTTTTTTTTTTGCACATTTCATGCATGTGTGAATAGAGCATGTACATTTTTTATTGTATTATTGATCTCGTTTTTGCAATAAATGGATGGTGATAATAATTTCATTTGATGATTTCATAAAACCAGTAGTATCACATGAACATTTGGATATTGTACCATCGTAGGATCCACTATCCCGAATTTTTTTTGAAAATAATATGATTGGTTTTTCATAGAAAAAACATGTTTCAAAAAATTGTAGATTAAATTTGGAGGCAAATCCTGCATAATGAGATTTTTGAATAATCAAGATTTAGGTCCCACCAATTTCGTGTAATCATTGGTTAATTTATTTGTATCATTTTGACATCTTCCTAACCTGCATGGTTATTCATTGTAGAATACATTTGTGATATACATGGTCATTCTTTGTACCTACCTTGGTATTAATTCATTTATTCTTAGCATGTATTATTTTGACATCATAGCATGCGTGGTCATTCATTGTAGAATACATACATGGTCATTATTTCTATATACCTGTGCATCAATTTATTCAATGCATCATATTGGCATTAGATTGCATCCATAACATACATAGTCATCATAATTTCTCTGTATTTGTTCATGCATTAATCATTAATATATTCATGCACATAGGAATAGAGCATGTGCATTCATAATTGTATTCTTAATCTCATGACATTTTCATTTGCACGAAAGGGGTTCGAGATATGAGGAATGAATTGGAGGAACGACTGGATGCTTTGGAACTCAATCAAGAGGAATTTAGACATGAAATCCGAGAAATGAAAGAACAACTCGCCAAATTGCTGAAAATGTTTGAGGATATGGGTAAGACTAAAGGGGAACTTTCTCAGGGCTCTGTATCGTCTTCGATCAACCAAAACCATTAGGTTTAGCACGTACAATCCTTGTTGGATCCTGCACTTGTCAATGCCACAAAGGTTGCAATCTTGATGAATGTGGACAAAATCGTGAAAATGATTAAAGCTGAGATCCTGATACCAAAGATAGAAACCTCGGATCCTGTACCATACCTACAAACTGTTCTAGGTCCAAACCAGTATCCCCACCCTACCATGGTCCAATCGTCCATTGGGATGACCACTACAGGATTCCTGAATCCCACTCCATCACCACCAACTGTCAGTTCATATTGCTTCCCTATCAATCACCTTATACAGCATCTGGGATATGAACCTCGAGCTATGTACAACCTCCAAGGGTCCCATGTCCTAATCCATACCCTTGCCTTGTTATTCGGCCATCCCCCTATGTAAACACTCTGGTTCGGACCTTAGTGCCACAACCAAGTGCCCCAACTCCTAGGCCATGTGTGACTAAGAAACAACCCCAGGATAAGACCCAAATGCATTTTGATCCCTTTCCAATCAGGTACCGAGAGCTTCTCCCTATACTGATCCAAAATCACATGGTTGCATGTGTACCATTGAAACCCTTGTTACCACCATATCCAAAGTGGTATAATCCAAATGCAAGATGTGATTATCACTGTGGAATTGCTGGCCATAGCATTGAAGACTGTATAGCATTCAAAAAGAAAGTGCAATCTCTTATAAATGCCAAGTGGTTGGATCCAACGAAACTGATTGATAGAGGGTACGAAAAGCGTCATTAGGATTGGGAGATTTATAGCATTGAGGTGAAAAGAGTTCAGTCTTATATGTTGTAATAGGATTCCACTTTTTCAGTAGCTGGCTCTTATAGTCTTAGGATGCTAGGAAGAATAAAATGCTTGTAAAGACAGTTTTAACCACTGTTCAAATTTTGTAAAACATGGTTTATACCATTGTTGAACGTTGATGTGGGAATGAATTGATTATGTTTCAAATTTTATAAGATGTTGACGGTTAAGTTCCTCTGATTCTTATTTCCTCCGTGATATCTTCCCCTTCGCATTTTGCATCTGATCAATTATTTGTCATACCATACATCATACATGTATCATGTTAGCATCAGGTTGCATTCATGCATTCATAATCAGCATGATTTTTCTATATATATCCATGCATTAATTTGTTCATTTTTTACATGCATCATGTTGACTTTGGGTTGCATTCATGACGAACATAGTCAGCATGATTCCTCTATATACGCTAATGCATTAATCTGTCATATTAACATCAAAATGCATTCATGACACACACGGTTGGTATGATTTTCTTTGTATATACTCTGTATCAATCATTTATTGTTTGCATGTATCATAATTAACATCGTGTTGCACTCATCGGGTATATGATCATTCATTGGGAAATACGCTAAAATGTACATAATCATTCATTGCATATATCCATGCGTTGATTTGTTTATTCTTTGCTTGCAACATGTTAGCATCGTGATTGCATTTATTACTTATATGGTCAACATGTTTCCACTGTACATTTCCATACATCATATTGTTTAGACTTCACGTGCATCAAATTGCATTCATGGCTCCTTTATCATGACACGCACTTTGGGGAAATAAAACAAAAGTTGGCTTGGCTTTAAGAGTCTTTGAAAGAATTTCCATTTCAAATCAGAGGTATAAGAAGTACTGAGTACCCTTTTAATACAGGCTAGTGCGATGGAGAATGAACAAGTTGCCCGAATGGAAAGAATGGAAAGGGTACAGGAAGAATTGCGAGAACTGCTGGCAAAGTCTCAAGCAGAATCTAAAGATCAAATAATTAAATTGATGGAGCTAATATCCACCGTAATCAAGGGACACACTGAAAACTTGGCCGCCAGAGAAGGGTTAAAGGCACAAAAAGGTCAGAATGAGGTCGTAATGATGGATGCCCAGAACATAGTTAACCCCGTCAATGTCTTAAATTCAGATAATCCAGCTGAACAGGCAAAGTTGAAAATGGTTAATGAGGTAGGGTTGGCAGATTCCCAAGGGAAATACCAGTTGCTGGATGAAAGGCTCTAGGCAGTAGAAAATACAGACGTATCCGGGAGTATGGAGGCGAAAGAAAGATGCTTGGTCTTCGATTTAGTCTTCCCTCCTAAATTCAAGGTCACTGACTTTGTGAAATATGATGGGACGACTGATCCGTCAGCCCATATCACTATGTTCTGTCGAAAGATGACAAGTTATATAGATAATGATAAGCTTTTGATCCACTACTTTCAGGATAGCCTCAGCGGGTCCGCAATTAGGTGGTATAGTCAGTTGAGCAAGGATCGGATTCACTCTTCGAATGATTTGGCTAGGGCATTTCTAAACCAGTACAAGCATGTGACCGACATGACACCTGACCGTCTCACCTTGCAAAAAATGGAGAAAAAGGATTCTGAGAGCTTCAAAGAGTAGGCTCAGAGGTGGAAGAACATGGCCACCCAAGTACAATCACTTTTAACTCAGAAGGAAACCACTGTCCTTTTTGTGAATACACTACAGGCCCCATACTACGATAGACTTGTTGGCAACACCACGAAGAATTTTTCAGATATGGTAATCTCCGGGGAAATGATTGAAAATGCAATCAAGGCCGGGAAACTCGAAGGAGGTAAAATATTTAATGCAGAGAAAAACAGGTCGCCCAAAAAGAAAGAGGAAGATGTCCAAGCCATGGGAGACTTTGCCCCGTATAGTCTGGCTACTTCAAACCCACCACCCTGTCCTTCTATGAATTATGTACCCCAGGGTTCATTATTATACCCAATGGCCTCTCAGAATCCAGTAAATTTTCAACCATTTGTCAGTCAAAGGAAATCAAAGAATATCCGAAAAAGAGATCAGTTTGAGTCACTCCCCATGTCTTACTCTTAACTATTACCCCAACTGGTCGAAGAGCACCTCCTCACTAAAGTTCCAGTGGAGCCTATCCAACCCCCATATCCAAGTTGGTATGACAAGAATGCATATTGTGATTATCATTCTGAGATTCGGGGACATTCCACAGAAAATTACTTATGTCTGAAGCGGAAGGTTCAAGCGCTCATCAATAAATGACAGTTAGGTGTGGGGAAGAAACAAAGGACAGACAGCGTGGAGAATCTGCTGAATGGGAATGATGAGACCATTATGGATGTCATAATAGGGGAAGATGATGGAAAGGTCGAAAAGAGTACCGAGCAATAGCCAGTTTTAATTAGGGAGAACATGTCAAGGGGAAGTTTTTATGCATTTAGTTTCAGACCTTATAATGAAAACACTTGTCTCATGTCGACATTCATAAGAATTAAATGAATTTTGATTTTTAAATGCTTTGTGTTTGTTGTGTTTTAACCATAATTGGAAAAAAAAAATGAGCATTAAGGAAGTTTTATTAATGGATAGTCTCAAGAAGATTGATGATCATTGTTACAAATGACCCAATACCTTCTCCCCTCTCTTTTAAGTTTTCCTAAGCCTAAATCTCTTAAACCAAGAACACTTGAAAGACCTAATGCATCAAGGAATATGAATGATTGAACTTCATAAAACCATTTTCATCATAGAATAAGCAAAGATGTAGATCCTAGTCTAGGTTATGAACAAAGGAACGAACTTTTCAAAAAAATTTCAAACTCCTTGAAATTCAAATAAATGAGACTTTCTTTCAAGAATTTAGATCAAGGTAATTTGGTCTGTGTCAAGGTTGTGCCAAAACCATTCATGTCATTTTCAACAAACCACAAAACACTAATTGCCCAAACATCACTTCATGATTGACACCCTAGGGCACAATGATTAAACTAGATTATCCTTTGTCCCAGAGAAAACCAGTTTTTGGGTCATATTTTCCTTGTCTCTTCAAAGAACTCAGATTTGAAATTCAATCTTTTCAATACAGACCTAGACTTGTTATGTTCCTCGTTGATACATATTCTCATGGTTAATCAAATTGGGGCATCATATGTGGAAATGATGGATACATGGTGAATAAGGATGGACTAACGCATGAATCATTGGGGCATGCGATGAAAAATGAAAAATAAAAAAATTTGTGATATCATGCATATGAGAATTCGGATGATTCCAAAGTGCAAAATGAAATTATGAACATCTATTTCCACTGGGATTGCTTTTCAATATGAATATTCGTGCTTGACATGAGAAATGGCCATCTTTCATATCCCTTTCGCACAAAAAGAAATTATTCAGAGTCACCCCTTTTGAGCCGAAAGAATTCTTTTTTCTTTAAACCCTGATCAAGGATTACCCTCTACATTGGGGGTAAATGCGAGGAAAGATCTTCTCAAAGATCATAGAAAAATGAGTCCTAGCTCAAAAATAGATATAAAAAAAATGGAGCCCCGAATAAATACGGGCTCACTCTGTCAAAGAAAAAGAAAAAGGAAAAGATGGCGAAATGAAAGCCAAGAAAAACACACACAAAAATGTGTGTGAAAAAGAAATGACAAATTAAAGCCAAAAGCAAGGAAGAAAAAGAGAAAAGTCAAAAGGAATGAAAAATCCAAAAAGGATAAATGTTTCAAAGAGAATCCTCCTCAAAGAAAGGATCCTTGATCTAATTACCCTCAAACACATTTTTTGGGCCTATTTATCCTTTCTTTCTGAACCCTGAGCCACGGCCTACATTATGTGCTTTAAAAGCCCATTTTGATCAAGCATGAATATTCAACTTGAAGGGTTTTTCCTTAGATTTTATCCCATCTCATCGAATTATCATTTCACTAAGGAAGAATTTAGGATTTTCAAATGAATGGGAAAACAATGAAAAAGAAGAAAAAAGAACAAATTGGAGAGAATGGGACTCTAGGGTGAAAACCCAAAAACGGGCGATATAGGGTGAAATGGGAATTTGTTATGCCATCTATGATAGTGTCGATACCACAAAAGAAAAGATCATCTTAAAGAAGTGGTCATCGAGGAACATCTAGGAATTCCTGAACCCCCCAGATTGTCAACTCTCATTTGGATGATTGATTTCAAAAACTGAAACTTTTTCCTTCCAAGATTAAATTTTCCAGTTTAAACATCCCAATCAATCTTGACGCTTGTCAAAATACCTTGATACGGAAACTAAAAGAATGTTGAATTTGTTTGGTTCTCAATGAATTTTTGATTTATAAAACCTGTTCCATTTGTGAGCCTAGAAGGGACATACACTTTGTTGTGAAGTTTTCTTTGATCAGCCAAAATCTTGTTGTACCAAGCCTTTCCAATTCAGATTGACACCTAGGGAAATTTCTAACAGTGATCATCAGTCTTTAAAAGATTCATACATCACACACTGTGGGGTTGATATTTTTGGCTCAGAAGTTGTTATTAGATGAGCAAAATTGTTTTTCAAAAGGGAAAATAAAAAAAATTTTGAAATACACATTTTTTATGTTAACATGAGATAAATGTTTTTTAACTCAAAGCTGTGGAACTATTAGGGTTAACCTTGACTTCCAAATATGAGAAGAAGAAGTAGAACTCGACAAGTAGACTTCTGTCAATAAGAGTTTGAAAACTGTTGAGGCAAAGAGAATAGCCAAAGATTGAATAATGAATTGAAGATATACTCTGATTTGAAGTGGAAAAGTGAATTGGAAAGGCTGAGTCGAAAATCTAGAAAAGTGATCAGGGGCATTTGCATCACTCATGAGCATTCATCTATTTATTAAACTTTGAATCTGCACCGTGTCAGCTAGCATTTGCATAATTCATGAGTATTCGTATTTGCCTTATTCCATGAGCAGTTGCAGTCACATCATCTCAAGCAAGTGCATCATTTCTAGGATCATTGCCTCTTCATTGTAGCTGCAATTACACCATTCATGAACCACTCACGTGAATATGATTCGTAGGGACATTTGCATCCGCATTTAGAAACATTTGCATCAATCCAAGATATCTGTATGCTTTCAATTTCCTTGGTTTCATCCAGATCTCTTTCAATTTCATGGTTTCACCCATGTCTTCAATTTCCTTTGTTTCATCCAGATTTTTTTTTCAATTTCATGGTTTCACCCATGCCTTCAATTTCCTTGGTTACATCCAGATCTCTTTCAATTTCATGGTTTCACCCATGCCTTCAATTTCCTTGGTTTCATCTAGATCGCTTTCAATTTCATGGTTTCACCCATGCCTTAAAATTCCTTGGTTTCATCCAGATCTCTTTCAATTTCATGGTTTCACCCATGCCTTAAAATTCCTTGGTTTCATCCAGATCTCTTTCAATTTCATGGTTTCACCCATGCCTTTAATTTCCTTGGTTTCATCCAGATCTTTTTCAATTTCATGGTTTCACCCATGTTTTCAATTTCCTTGGTTTCATCCAGATCTCTTTCAATTTTATGGTTTTATCTATATCATTTTCAAATTTATGGTTTCACCCATGCCTTCAATTTCTTTGGTTTCATCCAGATCTCTTTCAATTTCATGGTTTCACCCATGCCTTCAATTTCCTTGGTTTCATCCAAATCTCTTTCGATTTCATGGTTTTACCCATGCCTTCAATTTCCTTGGTTTCATCCAGATCTTTTTCAATTTTATGGTTTCACCCATGCTTTCAATTTCCTTGGTTTCATCCAGATTTCTTTCAATTTTACGGTTTCATCCATGCATTTCCATTTCTGGTTTCATCCAGATCTTTTTCAAATTTCATGGTTTCACCCATGCCTTCAAATTCCTTGGTTTTATCCAGATCTCTTTCAAGTTTATGGTTTCATCCATGCATTTCAATTTTTGGTTTCATCCAGATTTTTTTCAAATTTCACGGTTTCACCCATGCCTTCAAATTCCTTGGTTTCATCCAGATCTCTTTCAATTTTATGGTTTCACCCATGCCTTCAATTCCCTGGTTTCATCCAGGTCTTTTTCAGTTTTGGTTTCATACATACGGGTAAGGCCTATGGGCACCAATTTTAAAGATCTTCGGGCACTTTTTTTAAGACCTTTGGGCACAACTTTTTCTTCTCTTGCAAATCGAACCCGTTTCCTTAGGACGGGTCGAGCCTTGATTAGTCCGGGAATTCAATTTAAGGACAAAATCTCCAATTTACTGCTTTCTCAAAAAAACAAAAAATTAAAAAAAAAAATACAAAAAAAGAGAAGAAGAAAAGAAAAAAGAAAACCCCTTTTCCCTTTGCTTCACATGTGATTTCACTAACCCTACAAAATTAGTGTTGGTTTATCTTTGCCTGATTCCTGATTCTCAGCAATAGCCAAAGAGGGGCAGCTATAGACACCTAATTTTGTCTGGACCACTAAAACAAGTATGTTTTCTTCCTAAATTGAGAATGTAAAAAGATTTTTTTCATCCTGCATGTGGTACCCATAGACTTGGTTTAAGAGAGCGAGCATAAAAGTCAAACTTGAAAAAGTCAACTACTAAAAAAATCAACCCAGTTTCAAAATCAAGATTTGAAGCTCAATTGAAAAATGGCTAAAGAATTTTGATAATCCGAGGTCTACATTGAAAGATATGGAGTTCAGAAGTTGGTTTATGGAGATTTAGTAGAAAGAAAACCCTAATCCGGGAAATTTGGGGAAAAGTGCTTAAACGATCGAATTGGTCGAAATTGAAGGTTCCAAATGAAAGATAAGTATTGACTACAGGTAATGGAGAAGCCACTTGAAAGAAAAATTGAAAGAAAAGTCAATCTGGGAGAAAACAGAAAATTAGGGTTTTTGGTGAATTTCGGTGAAATCGGGAAGAATCACAGAAATGGCCCGACTTCGTAAGAATAAAGCCCCAATGGATGAAGAATGATTAAAAAGGTATAGCCCAAGGCTCAGTTTGAAGAAAATCTGAAAATCGGACTTGTTTTGAGCAAAATCGGGTTTTGGAAACAAAAGGGTAAAATTGGAAAATTTTGTAAAATAGCGAATAAACTCCGAAAATTCTAAAAATTTGCAAATCTCATTCTTAAATCATTTGGAAGAGATTGGAAAAATAAAATCTTGATTCAAAGTTCGTTTGCAAAATGGCCAAATCCCGGGTCTCTTATGCAGTAATTCAATGAGGAAAATCTCGAAAAAATAGCAAATGAACTCCAAATCTTCTGAAAATTTGTAAATCTCATTTTTAAATTATTTAAAATAGATTGGAAAAATAAAATCTTGATTAGAAGTACGTTTACAAAATGGCCAAATCCCGGGTCTCTTATGTAGTAATTCAACAAGGAAAATCCCAAAAAAATAGCAAATGAACTGTAAATCTTCGGAAAATTTGCAAATCTCATTTTTAAATTATTTGAAGGAGATTGGAGAAAGAAAATCTTTATTCGGAGTTCGTTTGCAAAATGGCCAAATCCTAGGCCTCCTATGCAATAATTCAAGAAGATAAATCCCGAAAAAATAGCAAATGGACTCCAAAAATTCTAAAAATTTGCAAATATCATTTTTAAATTATTTGGAAGAGATTTACGAAAGAAAATCTTGATTCAGAGTTCGTTTGCAAAATGGCCAAATCCCGAGCCCCTATAAAGTAATTTAAGCAGATAAATCCCGAAAAAATAGCAAATGAGTTCCAAAAATTATGAAAACTTCCAGATCACACTTTTAAATTATTTGGAAGAGATTGGTGAAGAAAAATCTTGATTTGGATCTCGTTTAAAAAATGGTAAAATGTGAGGGCATGACGAGCATTTTTGGAAGAAAAAATCCAAATAAATAGCAAACGGACACGAAAAAATTTTGAAATCTTCCAGAATTCAATATTTTATTATTTTGAAAGTATTAAAAAAAAAAAGAAAATTTGAATTTGGTCTGTTTGCAGTTTATTTGCATCCGGGGGGCAAAATGGTCATTTTACCCAAGCAACCGAAAAAGACTTCTTTTGGCCTTTCAAAAAATCAGACTTGGGCTGGAAAAGAGAGTGTTGGCCTGCCAAGGCCCAAAGAAAGGAGGAAGCTTCTGATTTTTCAATTAAAAGGCCAAGAATTAAGAGTTAGTTAGAGTTTTTTTTTATCAAGCCATTGTGATTAAGCCACATAGGCCAATACATGAGGAGGGAGAGTGCCAAAATTATTCTTGAACAGTTGTAATTATGGACAACTGATATGCTAATCTAAGGGTGATAATTTGATGATTTTTTACCTTGAATTACTAGCCATTAGATGAAAATTGGTTGGGAAAAAAATGACAACATTCCTTGGAGGAGAGAGGCTTGGTTCGGCCAGCTTAAGGAAGGGAGCAGATTTCATTTTGCTTCACTTCATTTTTTTAGATTTCTTCTTATTTTGCTTAGTTTTTCTCTCCTTGGTTGAAAGCAAAAATAAAAAGTTTAGAAAAGAAAGGAAAGTTTGAAGAGATAAAGCTTGAAATATAGCTTCTTGAGGTTGCTTTTAGCACCAACTCTTGCACTTTCTTGATTTTCCATTCTTGTTTTTGCATTTTGATTATTATTTGGTGAGTTTTCTTTTTAAATAAGTGTTTTTTTTTTTATGTTCTTCTTAAGTTCTTTCTTCATCTCTTTCTTAAATAATTTTTACAAATTTTCTTCCTTATTTTTCTTTAATGGCCGAATGGCCTATATTTTTTATTATTGTTTCTGTTTTAGCTTTATTTTGTCATGTTATTTATGTTATTCTCTTTAGTCTTGATGTTTTAAATATTCTTCTACTTCATATACTTGAAGCATGTTTAATTTGGTTGCTTGTTTGTTGTCATTTATGAGTTTATTATCATATTCTTGCATTTTCAATTTTCTGTTTTCATAATGTTTAAATTTGTTGATGTTTTATATTTAGTATATCAAGTGTTTGTGAAAATGCTTGTTAGTTTTAATATCTCAATTTTGTGTTTGCATGATTTGAGTGTTATAATTTAGTTGAGCATGTTAGTATATCAAGTGTTTGTGAAAATGCTTGTTTGGTTTTAGTATTTCTACTTTGTGTTTGCATGATTTGAGTGTGATATTTTAGTTGAGCATGTTAGTATACCAAGTGTTTGTGAAAATGCCATGCTTGTTGGAGCTTAAGGCCATTCGGCTACTCCATGTGTTCTACATTATATATGCATTTTTGCCATGTTAGTTGGTAGGTTTGCATTTGCATGACATTTGATTGAGTATTTAGTTTAAGTATACCAAGTGTTTGTGAAAATGCCATGCTTATTGGAGCTTGAGGCCATTCGGCTAATCCATGTGTTTTACATTGTATGAGCATTTTTGCTATGTTAGTTGATAGGTTTGCATTTTCATGACATTTGGTTGAGTTTTTGGTCTAAGCATGCCTTGTGTTTGTGTTATTGCCATCCATGTTTTAGTTATTAGGTTTGGTTTATTTTGCCATGCATGTCCATGCATTTTAGACCTAGGTTGCATTAAATGCCATGCAAGTTCATTTAGGTCTAGGTCACTATATAGATGCCATGCATTTTTTCATGACATTTAGGTTTAAACTCATGCATTTCATGCATCATATTTTCTGTATTTTTTCATGCATTTCATGTTCATGCCACTTGACTAATGACTTAGGCCAATTAATGGTTCAAAGTCATGCTCTCTTGAGCACACTGGTGGAAAATTAAGGTTTGTCAAATTGATTATTCTACCTTTGTGATTTTTTTTTACTTTAGCGAATTTTTTTCTAACTTTTAAAATGTCCTAGCTACTTTTTGTGAGTCATTTTATGAGTCTTAAATATTTTTACTTTGATTTTTAAATGATTTTATCAAAGGCAAAAATGTATTTTGGCAAAATAGTTTTTTTCATCCAGTACTCGTACTTTCCTGATTTTTCTTGGCATTCATCTTTAATCTGAAAATTAAGGTGATTTTTTCCCGTTAGTTTTACATGTCCTGAGTCTCTAGTATTTATTTTTAGATTTTTTTGAATTTTTAAAAATAGGGTAAAAAATCGTGGCTTAAATCTGGACAGTGGAGTCAGAATTGAATTTGAAGGAAAATCATTTTTCTGTTTTAGTTAAATTACTTAGAGGGGGCTGATTAGGAAGTTTAGCTACTGACTTTGGATAGTTTCTAAGCCTTTTTAAACTCTAAAAATGATTTTTTAAGTCTCGGGTTAAGGGTGCTCAAGTCCGGGATTTTAAACTTAGGAAATTAGAGCCATTTATAAAAAGGTTTAGCCCAGTTTTTATTTTTAATCTAAGCTTTTCAAAATTGTTTTCAAACAATCACAAAGTATTTTGGTTTTAGAGTATTTAATTTGACATATTTTCCTAAGGTAGCCGGATATCTTTTTAGATAACGGATTTCCTCAATTAAAGGAAAAAATACATTTTCATGCATTGCATTTTCCATATTCATGCATTTTTTATAATATGTGATTTTTGCTATGATAATTTCTATGATATTGTTATGATTATGTTATATTGTTCAGTATATGATTTTTAATATTTCATGATATCCTATGCTTTTTATTTAGTTATGTTATTTTTATATTCTTTAGCATATACTATGTTCATTCATTATTATTTTCATTATTATTTTCATGCATATTATATGATAGCATTATTTTATATTCCATGTCATTTAAAATATATGCTATATCATTCATATTTGCCATGTCATTTAAATTATTTCATCTTGCCATGTTATTTAAATTATCTCATTTCATATAGAATATGTTATGTTACGTAGGACATTTCATTTCATGTAGAATATATTGTTACCTAGGTCATTTCATTTCATTTAGGATATATTATGTCATTTAGGATATTTTATTTCATTTAGAATATATCATATGACTTAGGATATTACATTTCATATAGAATATATTTTTACCTAGGTCATTTCATTTCATTTTGGATATATATTATGTCATTTAGGATATTTTATTTCATTTAGAATATATCATATGACTTAGGATATTACATTTCATATAGAATATATTATGTTACCTAGGTCATTTCATTTTTATACTATATTAGTTTTTATACTATATTAGTTTTTACATCATTTCCATGTAGTGATAAGTCCCTTATACCATTCAGACATTCTTGCATTTTTTACTTTGTCATGTCTTGCATTTTTCCATGTATCATATCTTGCATTTTAAGCATGCTTTGCATCATGCATAATGTCATATAGCATTCGGCCATGTCTTACATTTTTTTCCATGCATCATATCTTGCATATTAAGCATGCTTTGCATCATGCATAATGTCATGTAGCATTCGGCCATATCTTGCATTTTTGCCATGCATCATATCATGCATTTTAAGCATGTTTTGCATCATGCATAAGGCTATGTTACATTCGGTCATGTCTTGCATTTTTTCCAAGCATCATATCTTGCATTTTAAGCATGTTTTGCATCATGCATAATGCAATGTAGCGTTCGGCCATGTCTTGCATTTTTTCCATGCATCATATCTTGCATTTTAAGCATGTTTTGCATCATGCATAAGGCTATGTTACATTCGGCCTTGTCTTGCAATTTGCCATGCATCATATCTTGCATTTTAAGCATGCTTTGCATCTTGCATTTTTGCCACGTATCATATCTTGCATCTTTAGCATGCTTTACATTGTATATAAGATCATGTACCATTCGACCCTCCCATGCATTTTTTGTCTAGGTCATGCCTTGCATAAGATTTGGTTAGGTCATGCATATTAGGTCATATAGCTATGTCATGCAATCTTAGGTCACTTTCCATGTCATTTTCATATAGCATGCCACTTTCCATGTCATCTTTCATGCCATGTCACCATTTCATGCCATGTCACGTATGCCATGTCACCATCTCATGCCATGTCACCTACACCATGTCAACATTCCATGCCATGTTATCATTTCATGCCATTCGGTCATCCACATGCCATCACCATGCATTCGGCCATTCACATGCCATTACCATGACCATTCGGCCACCATGATACTTCATACATGCCATTGTATTCTTATGCCATATCATTCATATAGCTTGTCATTTGCCATGTCATTTAGTGTGTAAGCCCATTTCATTTCATGATTAAGCATGCCATGACCATTCGGTCACCATGACTTTTCATCCATGTCATTCTATTTCCATGACACAATATTTTCATGCCATGTCATTTGGTTTGCCATGTCATTGTGATTCATTTTGGTTTGCCATGTCGATTTCATTCACATAACATTCATTACCATGCTATATCACTTTATGCCATTCATTCTTATGCCATTTCATCATCTCATCTTCCATATTACAATGAGAATGCTTATCATGTTTTGGTAATCATGCATGCCTTAATGTCAATTTGCACATTCATGACATTTTAATAAATATGGAAATATTCCCGAGTTTAAATAATTCATGGTTTTCTCTGCTAGGTTTGCCAGAGAGGATATCATTAATTATTAACAAAGGAATACCCTTTTCTAAAACAAAAATGACTCAAAAAATTTCGAAATAAATAAAACTTTCTATGTTTTGCTGGGGAAATGAAAGGATTTTGTTATTCATAAATTCCGAGTCATTCTCAAACAAATTCATCCTCATGTTGTGACACTTGTCTATGTCATTAATACGTCATTTTGTATGCCATGTCGATTTCATTCACATGACATTCATTCTTATGTCATGTCATCATTTTCATGCCACGTCATAATTTCATGCTATGTCACCTATGCCATGTCATCTTTTCATGCCATGTCACCTATGCCATGTCATTATTTCATGCCATGTCATCTCATTCCATGTCACCTATGTCATCATTTCATGCCTTGTCATCATTTTAGGCCATATCATCTTGCATGTCATGTCGATTTCATTCACATGATATTTGTTCTTATTATGCCATGTCATTTTGCATGTCGTCGATTTCATTCACATGATATTCGATCTTATGCCATGTCATCCATATGCCACGTCATTTTGTATGCCATGTCGATTTAATTCACATAACATTCATTCGTTTGCCATGTCATCTTGCATCTCATGTCGATTTCATTCACATGATATTCGTTCTTATGCCATGTCATTTTGTATGCCATGTCGATTTCATTCACATAGCTTTCACTTTTATGCCAGGTCCTCCGTATGCCATGTTGATTTCATTCACATGACATTCATTCTTATGCCATGTCATCTATATGTCATGTTATCCATATGCCATTTCGATTTTATTCACATGTCATTTTTATGCTATGTCAATCATTTGTCATGACATTATTTCTTTTACTAGGTCATAATAAAATGTTTGTTATATCATGATAAAGGAGCATGTTTATTTAATTTTTATCTTCGTAGTTTTTTTTTTCATATTTATGGTCATTTTCTATGATTTTTAAAACATATTGAAAAACAAATGGTATTTTTCATAAATCAAGATTATTCCCGAGCTAAAATAATTCATGAATTCTCTGTTGGGTCTGTCGGGGAGGATGTCATCAATTATCATTAAATAACGGAATATTCTTTTTAAATGAAGATGATTCGGAGAATTTTAAAATCAAGGAAAAATTCCTTATTTTGCTGAGTCTGTCGAAAAATATGAGAAATTTTATGCTAGCAAATTTCGGATTATTTTCAAATAAAAAATAAATTTTTAAGGGAATTATTTCAAAACACCAAATTTTAAATCCGACTTTTTACCGAGATTTGAGATAACACACGAGTAATAAGGTATCGTTTTATACAGGCATTGTGGGGGTGCTAATTCTTCCCTGCACGTAACCGACTCCCGAACCTGCACTTGTTTTTCTCTGGTTTAAAGCGTAGACTTCGAAATTGGTTTTAAAAAAATATTTTAATTAATTTTAAAATGTTTTATAAAAACCAATTTTAATAGGTGGCCGATCACACCTAGCAAAAAAAGATTGGTGGCGACTCCATTTCTTTTTCCAAGGTCGTTTTCATACCCTCGACCCTTTATTTCAATCAAGAGGAATTAAGTCATCTTTTCCTCTGCTTCTGTTTCCCCCTCACTCGAACGAGTCCCCGGATCATGTATCAATATCAACAATCATCCAAACTCTAAATATGACATTTTGATAGGTGTTAACCTTAGCCATGGTATTCTCAATCTTGGGAGGTCAATGCGGAATGGAAATGAGTTTAGCTTTCAAAATCAAATTTCAAGAAGGGTTGTCCCTTTAGATTATCTAGGAGTTCCTCGATGTTCCTCCGTTTCTTCAAGATGACTTCTTTTTTCCTCATGGCTTCGGCAATACCATGAATGACATCAAAACTTCTTCTTATTCTGCTCTAGACTGCTCGTTTTTGGGTTTTCACCCTAGAGCCTCATTGTTTCCTTTTTGTTCTTTTTTTTTCACCATGCATCCGAGAATTCTAAATTCTTCCATAGTGAAATGATAATTCAAAAAGTTGAGATAAAATCTGAGGAAAAATTCTTCAACTTAAATATCCACGCTTGATCAAAATGGACTTTTAATGCACGTAACATAGACCAAGGTTCGGGGTTCAGAAAGAAAGGATAAATAGGCCCAAAATATGTGTTTGAGGGTAATCAAATCAAGGATCATTTGACGAGGATTCCTTTTGAAACATTTGTCCCTCCTGGACTTCTCTTTCCTTTTTCTGACTTTTGCTTCTTTTATTCTTTATTTTAGGCTTTCATTTCGCCATTCTTTTCTCATTTCTTTTTTCTTCTTTTTTTTTCTTTTTATATTTCCACTTTGACTTTGTGAGCTCGTATTTAATTGGGAGCTTAATTTGCTTTTATATCTATCTTTGAGCTATGACTCGTTTCTCCATGATCTTTGAAAAAGTTCATTCCACGTATTTGCCCCCCAGTGTGGAGGGTGATAGTTGATCAAGGTTGAAAGAAAAAGAATTCTTTAGGCTCAAAAGGGTTAACTATGGATAATTTCTTTTTGTGAAAGGGAGATGAAAGATGGCCATTTCTCATATCAAGTATGAATATTCTCACTGAAAAACAATCCTCAGGGGAATAGATAATCAGAATTTCATTTTACACTTGGAATCATTCGAATTCTCATATGCATGATATCACAATAGTTTTTCTTTTTTTTTCTCTCTTTTTTTTTTTTTTTTTTTTGCTGCATGCCCCAAAAATTTCAAGCATGATTAATCTTCAACCACAAATGATGCCCCATTTTCATTTGTCATTCAAATGAAAATCTTTTGGTTTATGGGAATCTTGTTCTGGAGGAATATCTCATGTTTTATCTTTAAGCTTCTTACTAAAAAAGCTTATTCAGATTTCAATTTCTTCAAGGTGTTTCCAACAAATGGGGAAAGAAATGGTGTTCTGGTTCATTCTCTGGTTCTTGTACTCATAAATCAAGGTCTTTGGGAAAAGAGCCTAGGTTTTTGCATTCTGAAATCTGTAAGAAGTTTTGCTAAGTTCGACTATGGCATAATTTTAACACATATCGAACCACCAAATCTAGATATTGTGGAAGAGTGTTCTGTTTAATTGACTTTCAAGGAATCCACGAAAAATTTTCCAAATATTTCATTACTCACAGCCTCAAAAAAGGTTATTCTTTGGGGACTTTTGAGTAATCTTTAATCAGCTAGTCTATGATCTGGGTACATATGGAGATGAGGTGTTTCCTAGGATCAGTCTTTTCCCTATGATAATCACCAATTCTTTCGAAACTCTTTTCACTTTTCAAAGAAGGATCTTTTTTATTCTCAAAATGAAAAATTATTCGTATGAATTTTTATTTTCAATTTTTTTTTTGTTGTTTATTTTTTTTTCTTTTAAAAATCCTAAAAACAAAGCTCAAGAAGAAACCCAAACTTTGAATGAGATACGATGAATGATGCTTGCAATTTAAAGTTTATTCATTCCAAACAAAGTGAAAATATGTACAAAATTTAAACTAAGGTTAAGGACCGCCCCTGACTAGTATGTTATCCTGAGAACAAATGGCTCTTAACCCTGTCGTCCCTGATAAGCATCAGTGAACTCTTTGAACTTTGCCGGGTTTGCATCTACTACAGCTTGAACTTTGTCCTTGAATACAGTGCAGCTCTCCGTGGAATGCCCTTTAACCCCATTATGATACTCGCATGTGGCATTGGGATCATACCATTTCGAGAAAGGAGATTTCCTGGGCTTTGCGGGTACAATGGAGATCATATGACTTTGGACAAGCAATGGAAGAAGTTCTGTGTAGATCATCGAAAGCGAATGGTACACCTTTGCCTTCTTTCGCTTATTGCCCTGAGAATAGACTGAATCAACCTCCGGGTCATTCGGCATAGTGAAAGCTTAGGGTGGTGTGAAAGATATTGAAGCATGATGTTCACCATGCTGAGGCCAATGGTCAATATAGGGTCGGGGATGTACATAACCACCGAAAGGATCTTCTTGCATTGCACTGAACTTTCTTTTATCTCTGCCTTTGACAGTTAGGACTTGATCATGCTCACTGGCAACATTATCCTTTTTCTCGATAGCAATTCTTGCATCAGTATCCATAATTTTCCCCTTTTTTATACCATCCTCGATCCTACCCATGGAAAATAATATGTCTACGAACTCCGAAAAAGCATTGTCGATCAACTTGTCATAGTATGGATGTGGGAGAGGAGTATCCACAAACAGAGCATTTGTTTCTCTATTGGTAAGAGGTGGTCAGACGTGCGAGGCTACATATTTCCATCTACAAGCATATTCCTTGTAACTCTCGTTGGGCCCTTTTTTCATGTTTTAGAGTGTCAATCGATTTGGAGCTGCTTCCAACGTGTGCTTGTGTTGTTCCAAGAATGCCCGAACTAAGTCTCTCCATGTGTGCATTTGGCCTTTTTTTCAACTGATAATACATTTAGATACTGCCCCTGTCAGGCTTTCCTGAAAAACATGGATAAGCAGTTTCTCATTATGAGCATGCCCTACAATTTTATTACAATATATGGCTAAGTGTGTTTCAGGGCACTTAAGTCCATCATATTTTTCAAACTCTGGGACATTGAATTTCGACGGGATGACCACCTTCAACAGCTCAAATCCTTTCCTCCAATTAGGCATACTCTGGTTCTACCTCTATCTTTTGACTCTAAACTAACAGTGAATGAACCTGATTAGAAATCTGGTCTTGAGCATTCTTTCCCAAATTGCCACACTCTTGAGGTTGATTACTTTTCTGTGTGAAATGTTCTCCTACAATTTCTCTCATTTTTCCGATTTCTCGAGTTATCTACATCGTCTACGAAGCTCGTTCAGCTCTCTCCTTCTGCACTTGTTCCATTTGTTTTAGTCGGATAGCAGAATCTTCTCCCATTTCACTTTTTTGGTGTTATCTTAAAGAAACAAAAAACCAAAGCTATCTTTAGGTAGCATACATGAACTCTATCAATATTTATTCTCATCATGGCTCTTTATTTTAGGGGATTGAGAAAAATCCCCTTTTTATTTGCCTCTAGAGATCGAAAATTATTGATGACAATATTGACTTCTCTATCATTGGCATTGATGGAGCCATTGTTATGCGCAAATAAACTTAATGTCAATGAATGGATGGATCAGATGTGTAGTGTGACAAGCAATTGATCGAATGCAGGGGAAGATACCACAGAGGAAATAAGAATCGGAGGAACTTAATCATCAACATCTCGTAAATTCAAAGCATAATTGATTCAATTCCATGCCATTGTTCCAAAGACACAATCCATATTTACAAAACCTGGAAAATGGTTGAAACTATCTTTGCAATCATTTTATTTTTCCTATCCTAAAGCTATAAAAAGTCCTACTACATCATAAAAGACCAAAGTCCTACTACATCATCACTATCAATCTCCCAATCTAAACGACCCTTCCAAGTCCTTGATCAATTAGTGTCATTGGGTCGAACCACTTGGCATCTATAAGAGATTGCACTTTGTGCTTGAAAGCCTTAAAGTTTTCAATGTTATGTCCAGCAACTCCACCGTGATAGTCACATCTTGTGTTGGGGTTGTACCAATTAGGATATGGTGGGCGCAGAGGTTCTATAGGCACACAAGCAACAAGATGGCCTTTGATCAATCTAGGAAGGAGTTCTTTATAGCTGATGGGAATAGGATCAAAATGCTTATGTGTCTTTCCCTTGGGTTATTTTTGGCTGACATACCGACTAGGAGTAAGGGCATTTGGTGTCGATGCCAAGGTTTGAACTGGAAGGGTTGGACAAAAAGGTGGTCGAATGATAACAGGCTGAGGGCATGGATTTGGATACTGGGTCCTTCAAAGTTGCAGAAAGCTCGAGGTTCCTATACCATGTACCTAAGTGGATGATTGAAAGTTGGCAGGACGAGGGCACGAGTATGAATTTGAGCCAATTTGTGGTGGTAGGGATAGACTCAAAGGCCTCTCGTTGTTGTCTAAGAATAAGGTTGGATGTTAGCAGAACAAGGGCGTGATTTAGATTTGGAATAGTTTGCAAGGCTCGAGTGGAGTTCGGAGATCCTGCCTTGAACTACGAGTCTTCAAATTCGATCATTCGCACGATACTGTCCACAACTTCATCCAGGCTTAACTCCTTACATGGATGGCGTTGACCAATGTAGGATTCGACAGAGATCCTTCGATCTGGGCTCGATTCTTTTTAAGTCTTGGTTACACCGAAGGCGATGAAGACCTTTGAGAGGATTCCCCTATGGCTTTGTAAAGATCTTCAACCAATCTCATCAACTTGGAGAGTTGCTCTTTCACATCTCGGATATCATGCCAAATTCTTCCTGATTGCGCTCCAAAACATCAATTCGTTCCTCCAATCCATTCCCCATATTTTGGACCTCTTTGATGCAACTAATAAATGAGTTCAATGTTATCACACTTTATTTATTGACAGAAATGAAACCAAACATATGATGATAACTGTGCATGAGCTATTCACAAATGCATGAATGTAATGATGACTGATTAATGAAATCTATGAAATGTAAAGATGCTTGAATAAATGAATTTTCATATGTACAATGCCTCAAATGATATGAATCCTATGCAAAATGCAACGAAAAGATTAAGCAAAAAAAGATCCTAACATCATTTTATTTTATTTTTTTGGAGCTATCTTCTTTCTAGAATTTTCAACAACACATTCTTTGAGATTTTCACCGAATCTTATAAACGATTCAAAATTTATTCGTCTTTGCTGGACTCTTTTTTCATGGAACACAATGACTCCCCTTTCCTAATCCTCAGAAAGGAACCTTAAAAATTATTTCCTCCCATATTTTTTTTATTTTCTTCATATTTTCTCAAAGGTCAAAACTAAAAGAATCCTTTTTTTTTTATTTCTTAACTCTGACAAAAAAAAACTATTTTTTTCTCATTATTATTTTTTTCACACTCATATTTCATTTTTTGCTTTTTTTCAAAGAAGAATTTTTTTTTCTTTTTTATTAGAGAAAGGTAACTAAAAAAAATTCCTTTTTTCAAAAATGTATAACAAAGACATGTGTACGAAAGATTTTTTTATTTTTTCAAAATAATAAGGGAAAAAGAAATAAAATCAAATTGAAATAACTTCTAAAAAAATATATAATAATTTCCTTTTTTTTGGCCTTATCTACAAGTTTTTGCAATAAAAGTTCTCTCGTGTGCTTAATTTTAGGTGATTTTTATAAAAGACGGGAATGGCGCTACCTATGGTTGGCTTTATATGGTTCACTATATGAGGTTAAATCGGGCTATAAAAGGCCCCAAATTGCTCCTCATTGTCGCCCCTAAAGGCTAGTAAGGCACCTCGATTTAAACGGGTTCAATTTGTTGGAGTATATTTTCCAAGCTTATACGGAGGTTATCACCTCACGAAAGTGTAGGTTCTTTATTACTCCGGAAGTGTTTCGCTAGCCCATGCGGAGGTTATTACCTCACGAGAGCGTAGTTACTTTACTTCCACCTAAAAGGACGGAAACCCGGGTATAAAGGCTTCATGTTAAGCAAATGCACGTGTAAGTGTGTGCATGAGGGAACAAACCACCATTTAATCATTTCAATACCCCTATCCTAAATGCCCCACAATTATTAGCATAGAATAAAAATAATTAAAAAGCATAAATAAAGAATTAACAAAAATTTAGACATGAATGCAAGCAAAATAAAAAATAATAATAATATATATAAAAAAAATTAAAGGAATTAAAATTAAATATCAATTAAATCCATTAAATCAAAACTTATGATAACACATGATTAATTAATGGCTCGACTCTCAAAAAGTCCCCAGTGGAGTCACCAAGCTGTCATAACAGTTTTTTCAACCTCTAGACAATTTTGAAAACACAAATGGAGTTGCCACCAATCTTTTTTGTTTAGGTGTGATTGGCCACCTAAGAAAGCTTATCATTTTAATAAAAATTTAAAATTAATTAAAATTTATTAAAAGATAATTTATTTTGGTCTGCGAAAATCAAAATTTGGGTTCGGGAGTTCGGTTACGCGTGGGGAAGGTATCAGCACCCCCACGACGCCCGTTTTAAAAACGGTACCAATTAATCATGTGTTATACTAAACCTCGATTTAATGAACTCAATAACGGTATTTAAAATTAATTTTCTTTTTATTTTTTTCAAAATATGTTTATTAATCGAAAAAATAAATTGTCATTATTTTCTGAAAATGAAAGTGAACATAAATCTTTTATCGAGAACAACTCATTAAATATTCCCAATACTTTTGGTGGTATTTAACGAGATCCTCTCACCTCGAGATATCTTAGGAATCACTACTGTGACATCTTTCGAATTCCGTCATCGGCAATTTGCATTCACTTTTTTATTTAAATGCACATGATGCGAATATTTAAGCATGGAATGCACATGGTTACGCATACAAGACATATGATTAAATGCATAATTATACGATTAAACATACGAAGCATATCATTAGTAAACACGAGCATGGCAAGTACGTACATATTTATTTATTTTTATTTATTATTTTCATCATTTTTATTTTCGAAATGATAACAAATTTTTCGTGTTGAGAATGTCGCCAAATACTCCCACTACTTGTGGTGATATTTAACGAGATTCTCTCACCTCAAGATATATTAGGAATCACTACTGTGACATCCTTCGAATTCTGTCCTCCGTAATCCGCATTCCTTTTTTATTTTTGCATGAGTGCACATGGTGCAACAATAAAAAAAAAATGCAATGCATATGAATTAAATAATTTATTCTCTTCATTTAAAATACACACATATTTCGAATAACTATGAACACCAATAATAAAAAATATATTAAAATATACTACAAAATTTAAAGGGTGAACACCAATAATGAAATATATTAAAATATACTACAATATTTAAATAAATAATAAATACAAATAATAAAATATATTAAAACATGCTACAATATTAAATAAATAATAAAATATATTAAAACATGCTACAATATTCAAATAAATAACAAACACAAAATATATATATATATTAAAACATGCTACAATATAAACACAAATAATAAAATATATTGAAACATGCTACAATATTTAATAAATAATAACACAAATAAAAAAAATATTAAACATGCCATGACATTTAATTAAATAATAAACACAAATAAAAACATCTTAAACCTACTATAACATTTAAATGAATAATAACCACTATAAGAATATATATACATATATAAAATAGGAGATAAAATTATCGAAACATTAAAAAGTAGATAAATAAATAAAGATAAAGTAAAATAAGAAATGGATAATAATAAAATGAGCATGACGAAAATAAAAGAAACTTACCTCGAAAAAATTGCGAAAATTCGAATTTCGGATGCTCGTATTAAATCCCGAAGAAAAAAAAAACCTTTTTCTTTTATTTTTTTCCTTTTTTTTATTTTATTTTTTTTTATTTTTTCCTTTTTCCTTTTTCATTTTTCATTTTTTTGTTTTTTTTTCCTTTTCTTCTTTCCTTTTTTTCCACTCCTTCCTTTCTTTTTCTTTTCTTTCGTTTCCTTTTCTTTCCTTTTCTTTCTTTCTTTCCTTCTTTCTTTTTCTTTTCCTTTCCTTTCCTTTTTCTTTTCATTTCCTTCATTTCTTCTATTTCCTTTTCTTTCCTTTTTTTTCCTTCCTTCTCTTTCTCCCTAGAACGGGTCAACGAGCAAACCCAGGTCGGATCTGGGTCCACGCGTTGGTCTGGCTCTTTTTTTTTAGGTTTTAAATAGCCTATTTTCTCTTTCCTCCCTTATTTCTCTCATCCACTTTCTCTCTCTAGTCTTTCAACTCTCCTCCTTCTCTCTAGCACTCCCTTCCATCTTCAAGTTCAAAACCCAAAAACCATAGTGGGGCTTCACCGTCGGCCGTCACTCACCCCCGGCCAATCACTTCCAGAATACACCAAAATGTCTCCTCGATGTCTTCTTTCCGAATATCCCACTGGTTTATTTTGAATCTAGCCCGAACCTAGTAGATCTAAACCCAAAAACTGAAAATTATCCCCTTCCGATCTCCTTCGACAGCATTTGGATCGGCCCCTAAATTGAGCCCAAGCCTCACCACCCTATTATTTAACCCCTCACCGTTTAGTTTTGGAGGAAAATGCCCTGAGCCCCCATGGACCCCTATAACCTGAAACCTAGAGATCCCCTTTGTTGTGTGTTTTTTGTGTTTGGTAGTTAAGGCTTGATCTTTTTTGCTATGTTTTTTTGAAAGTGTATTATGTTGATTGTGTGTGTTGGGTTTGTGGTGAGGGAAGTGGCTCGGCAGAGAGGCCTCCTCTGCCTTTTTTTTATCTTTGGTTCCTTTTGTAGTGCTATTGGAGCCAACTCCCATAAGATCCCAGAAAGTCTGGGATTTTTTAGTTTGCTTCAAGAAATAGTGGAAGGCAGCAGGTGTGCAGGCTGGTAGGGAGGCTGCTGCATGGTTAGGGTGGTGGCAGTGTAGGCTGGCTTGAGCGTGGGAGAAGTTCTTAGGGGTAGGGAAGGGTTAGAGGGGTGGCAGCAGCCATCTGCCCTAACCTCTGAGTTTTTTTGTATATTTTTTAATTTTTTTAAATTTTTTAATTATATCTTTTTAACATTTAACATTTAATTTAATTTTAATTAATAATTTATTCATTAATAGTCTGCCCGAATTTGATCCTGGAGTGATCCCAGATGAAATTGGGTGTCTACACTAAGGATGAAGGAAAACCTTTATCACTCATTTTATAAGTGATTATTATGCATTATTGATTATATATCCCTGTCCAATCTGATTGACTCTAGGGCATACTGCAACAATCTCCCACTTGGACTAAGCCAGTAGTCAACTTATCCAATATCGAACTCTTTCAATTAGCAATTGTGTCTCAACTATGATTTGGCTTCAGTACATTATTGTGAATTGTGAGAATATGCTTGGTCATATACTTTTGATAATCTCTATTATCATAGTCAGAATACTTATCAAGATCACAATGAAACTCAATTCCTTTCTTTATGGCTCTTGTTGTTACTCTAACCGCTATAGGAATCTTTTATTACCTCATTGAGCCAATGATCCACATAATCTTTTTGCAGCCTTAAACAAAAGGTCTCTATTCATCTTAGGTTATAAATCTTTCAGTCATTTACAATTTGGAATGTTTTCAAATGATTGATTCATTTACATCATGGCTTTGATTCTCTTGTTGGATTCTCTTTTTGTTAAACTCATTCAACATCTAATCTAAAATTTATTGCTAAAATTTTTATATCTTAGCATTAGTGCAAATTCATTTTCTAATCATCAAGGCATCTCATATACATTGTTTATGAGTAACTTGTATTACTGCCACTAACCCTTAGGTGTGCACAAAAAATATCCCATCCTTTTGATAAATTCAACTTTTGAATGTTATTATCAAAACTGTATATCTAATTCCATTATCTCACAATGATTTATAGACTCATATGTTATGAGTAATGCATCATAAAGCATCCTACTAAATCTTTGAATCTTTGTGCCTTTATGCATCTTATGCATCAATTCATATTCCAATGTTTTATTTATGACCTTTAACATTTAAAGTGTCATAACACTCCCACTATTTCCTACATGTATAGAAACCTTTCAAGTAAACTCAATTACTTTCCTTTGGGACATGTATTCAAAAAGAATTTTTGAATATACATACTTCTAATAAGTCATGTATCTTTGTAATCTAAAAAATAATCATCTCATATCTCATATGGATGCTTGTTTTACTATTACAACTTGAAATCCTTTTATAAGTTTTTGTTTAGGGCTATTCGGCCATTGAAGCATTAGGAACTTTCTGTATCATCACATAATGATAACCATCTAATTTCATCTCATATGAATTATACTAGATAATCAATGAATTTAGTTCTAAGCAATTTTCATTTAGATCACATATCTCAATAAGAATGCTCTCTAACTAAATTAGTTTCATAATCTCATTATGAATTTCATTGAGCCAAAGCTCATCTAATTGTTAAGTTTTGTATAAGATTCCTTTGATTCATAATCAAAGAAACTACTAGTAACTATTTACTATTATCTTATACTTTTGACTTAAAAATTAGTAATGAAAATTTTGATTATCCTTCATGCAAGTTTCTAAATTAATTATGAGTATAATAAGACCAATATATGGAACAATTTCCATAGACCTTCCGGTTCATTCTAAAAGCTGAGCAAAACCAGAATATTAAAGAGAATGTTTCTAAAACACTCATCATGAACAAACTTTCAAGCTTCATTTTGTATCAACTAAGGTTGTCATCTCCATAGTCTATTTCTTTCACCTTTGCTTGTCATTGGTTTCAAAAATATGTCATATATATATATGAAACAACTTAATAGGTATCATATACCAAGAGTTGTGAAAATCAATAAGCTTATAATATCCGTGAAGTAAAACTTCTTTAAGTTTCTTTGCCTTCATGGATTCAATATATTCCTTGCAATTATGTCACCAATGCCTTGGATTGCCACAAAGATGGTGTGTCCCCTTGTTATTGTAATTTTCTTTCTTCACCCACCAATAGGCTTCAAAAGCCTTTGAGGTAGAAGCCTCATCCTTTCTTAGATTTGTCGAAGAACGTTTCTTCGTTTCCTTCCTATGAGGGAAGAAACTAAATAGATGATCTTTTCAGCCTGGGTGAGCACAATGAGCAACACCGAGAGGGTGACCTCCAAATGGTTTATGTTGTAGTTCAACACGAATTGCAAATTGTTTTTAGGCATTGAAGAAAGAACTAAGTCTATACTTATTTTATGATCCATAAATCAACCAAGTTGGACAAGCTTGTAGATGCAACCAATCATTCTTAGCACATGAGGCCTTATAGGCTACCTTTTGACATCTTACATTGGAACAATTCCTTTGAAATGTCAAACGTCTCAGTGCGATATTCCTTATAGAACAATTCTTTAAGGTTGAGGATTATATGCTGCTTTCAGCGTTTAGGAATCATCTTAACCAACATCATGTATGTGGTTTGATCATGATCATCTTTATGATCCCAATAGACCTCTATAATATCATCACTAGCATCAACAACACATTCCTTAGGAGTAGGATCATAATGGACATAGGCCTTTCATTTCATATTTTAACACAATCTTAATTGCGAAATTAGTTCATGAATAACGACTATTAAATACGTTTGCATCAAGTATGCTATTAAGTGACTAATTAATTGTCATGGTGATTTATATCCCATATAAACAATTGCACATTAGTAATTATGCAAGTTTGTATCATTAATTATTGGTTTTAAAGTCTTAAATGATTGTTTTCACTATTTTATCAAAATAATAGCCTCCTCTACTATTTCGAGAAATTTAATTCTTTAAACTTCTTAGTGAGCTAAGGTCCCTTTCATCCCACCATGACCTTGAGTGATTCAACAAGCCATCATAAAACTAATTAGGTCTCTAACATACTTTACCAATTGCATCTCTATGCAACACTTAGATCAGTTACGTGCAACTCTTACCTAAATGCATCATATGCATTTCGCCTAACTATTGCCTCTAATGTCCTTATAGTCAAGTGTGACACATCCGAACTATAATACACTAGTTAAGTAAAACCCAATACCCATAACGAAAAATACTCGTTTAAAAGTTTGGCCAAGAGCGTCTCAACAAGCCTCCGATTAAAAGAGTTCTGGTTTTGGTTGAGTGTGGAAGGCAACTATATCAAATTATTAATATCTTGACTTAATATTGGTGTCGCAACCTAAAAAATAACACGTCTCATCGCAAGACTTTATTATTCGTTAAGCATGACATTAAAAAAAATCGAGGAAAAGTCGACTTAATTCCTCTTGAAAAATGAAGGTTTTGAAAATGACCTTGGAAAAGACATGGAGTCGCCACCAATCTTTTTTAGCTAGGTGTGATCGGCCACCTATTAAAATCAATTTTATAAAACATTTTAAAATTAATTAAAACATTTTTAAAACCAATTTCAAGTCTGCATTATAAACCAGAGAAAATCAAAAAATCGGGTTTGGGACTCGGTTACGTGTGGGGAAGGATTAGCACCCCCACAGCACCCGTATAAAACGGTACCTTAATAATCACGTGTTATTTCAAGTCTCGGTAAAAATTCAATCTTTAATTTAGTATTTCAAGTTAATTCCCAATTTAAAGAAAAATAATTCCATTTTTAATTGAAAATGATCCGGAATTTATAAATTCAAAATTTTCCTATATTCCCCAACAAACGTGGCAAAAAATAGAAATTTTTATTAGTTTGGAAAACTTTCCAAATCATTCTCGTTTTAAAAGAAGATATTTCGTTATTAATGATAATTTATGATATCCTCCCCAGCAAACCCGGCAGAGAACTCATGAATTATTTTAACTGGGGAATATGTTTATTTATTGAAAATCATTACCTTTTTCAAAACATTTTAAAAAATATGAATATGAATATGTGTGACATAAATAAAATGACATAGCAAAGTCTAGATAATATAATGCAACCTAAATGGTATGATATAATTTAAATGTCATAGCATATTCTAAATGAAATGAAATATCCTAAGTCATATGATATATTCTAAATGAAATGAAATAACCTAGGTAACATGATATATTCTATATGAAATGAAATATCCTAAGTGACATAATATATTCTATATGAAATGAAATGACCTAGGTAACATGATATATTCTATATGAAATGAGATAACCTAAGTAACATGATATATTCTATATGAAATGAAATATCCTAAGTGACATAATATATTATATATGAAATGAAATGAAATGACCTAGGTAACATGATATATTCTAAATGGAATAAAATGATTTAAATGACATGGCAAATATAAATGATATGGCATATAATCTAAATGACATGAAATGACAAGAAACATAAAATAATGCTATCATATAATATGCATGAAAATAAAAATAAAAATAATAATGCATGAACATAGTATATGCTAAATAATGTGACGAAAATAAATAACTAAATAAAAAGCATAGGATATCATGAAATATTCAAAACCATATAATAAACAACATAATATCAAAAATATAAATAAAAAATAATAACAACACCATGAAAATTATTGCAAAAATCACATATTATATAGTATGCATGAATATGGAAAATGCAATGCATGAGAATGTATTTTTTCCTTTAATTAAGGAAATCCATATATCTAAAAAGATATCCGGCTACCTTAGGAAAATATATCAAATTAAATTTTCTAAAAATCAAAATACTTTGTGATTGTTTGAAAACATTTTTGGAAAACTTAGATTAAAAATAAAAACCTAATTAAACCCTTTTTAAATGGCTCTAATTTCCTAAGTTTAAAATCCCGGACTTGACCACCCTTAACCATAGGTTTATAAAATCATTTTTAGAGTTTAAAAAGGCTTGGAAACTACCCTAAGACAGTAGCTAAACTTTCTAATCAGCCCCCTCTAAATAACTTAGCCAAAACAGAAAAATGATTTTCTTTCAAATTCAAATCTGCCTCCACTGTCTAGTTTTAGAACACGATTTTTTAACCTATTTTTAAAAATTCAAAAAAATCTAAAACAAATACTGGAGACTTAAAACATGTACAACTACATGAGAAAAAATTGTCTTAATTTTATGGTTAAAGATGACTGCCTAGAAAAAAGGGAAAGTACGAGTATTGGGTGAAAAAACTGTTTTGTCAAAACACATTTTTTTTCTTTTGATAAAATCATTTAAAAATCAAAGTAAAAATGTTAGAGACTCTCCTAAAGACTCACAAACAGTAGCTAACACTTTTGAAAAGTTAGGCAAAAATTGGCTAAGTAAAAAAAATCACAAAGATAGAATAATCAATTTGACAACTCTTTAATTTTCCACAAGTATGCTCAAAATGAGCATGACTTTGAACCATTGATTGGTCTAAGTCCTAAATCATGTGGCCATGACATGAAATGCATGAAAATATATAAAATATGATGTATGAAATGCATGATTTAAAACCTAAATGACATGAAAAATGCATGGCATCAATAAAATGACCTAGACCTAACATGAACTTGCATGGCATTTAATGTAACCTAAGTCTAAAATGCATGACATGCATGATAATGCAAGCACAACCTAAAGCTAAAAAATGCATGGCAAATACACAAACATATAGCATACTTAAACAAAATACACAACAATATATCATGGAAATGAAAACCTATCAACTAGCATAATAAAAATGCACACATAAAACATAAGAGAGGGGGTAGCCGAATGGTCCATATGGACATGGCATTTTCACAAACACTTAACACACTAACATGTATAGCTAAAGAATAATACTTAAATCATGTAAATATAAAATAAAGGCATGAAAACCAATAGGCATTTTCACAAACACATGGATTCACAAAATGTAAATCATAAACAAACTTAAACACTTTGAAAACTGAAAATCAAAAATGTAAGACAAGCAAAATAAACATGATAACAAGATAATAAACTCAACAATGGAAACAAGCAAGCTACCAAATCAAAACAAGCTTCATATTTATGTATTTGAAGAAGATTGAAAGCATCAAACTTGTTAAATATCACTAAGAACATGAAATAAAAAACAAAAACAGCAACTACACAAAAACAATGGGCCATTCAACTACCCCTCTAAATCATGAAAAAAAAATTTCTCAAAGCTTTTTCCAAGAAAGGATAAAGAAGAATTTAAAGAGAAACTTAAAAACACTTATTTTAAAAAGGAAAATCAAAAGAAACTCACCAAAATAGCAATCAAAATAGCAAATGAAGAATAGAAAATCAAGGAAAGTGCAAGAGTATGATGCTTAAAGCAACCTCTAGAAGCTATATTGCAAGCTTTTTCTCTTCTAACTTTCTTTTATTTTCTAAAATTTTCTTTTTTCCATTCAAAAATGGAGAGCATTCAGCAAAAATCAGAATGTGAATAGAGTGAAAATGAAAGAAAGAACCCCTTCCCCCTTGTAGTGGCCGGCTAGCCCTTGGAAGAACCTAGGAGGTTCTATAATATTTTTCAACAAATTTGATCCTATGGCCTTCAATCCAAGATGCCTTATATGTAGGATTCTCACCCTTAGATTAGAATCATCAGCCCTTGAATTATGATGTCATAAAGATGTCAGATGTCATAAATATATTCTCTCTCCAACCATTGGTCCATGTGTTGCAAATTCAAAGGCTTGATCACAAAAATAACTACCTTCTTCTTCATTATTGGCCTTTTGATTAAAAATCAGAAACTATCTACCCACCATTGGGCCTTGGCCGGTTGACCCTTACTTTTCCAGCCCATGCTTCAAATTTTTAAAAACAAGAAAAGGACCTTTTCGGTTTCTTTGACAAAATAACCTTTTTGCCTTCCGAACATAAATAAATAGCAAACGGACTCAAAATTCAAAATTTCTTTTTTTAATACTTCTAAAATAATAAAGAATTGAATTCTAGTGTTTTCAAAATTTTCGGAGCCCATTTGCTATTTATTTGGATTTGTTTTCCAAAATTGACCTTTTGTGCTCCCAAACTTTACCAGTTTTTAAACGAGCTCAAAATCCAGATTTTTCTTCACCAATATCTTTCAAATAATTTAAAAGTATGATCTGGAAGTTTTCATAAATTTAGGAACTCATTTGGTATTTTTTCGGGATTTATCTGCTTGAATTACTACATAGTGGGCTCGGGATTTGGCCATTTTGCAAACGAACTCCAAATCAAGATTTTTCTTTTCCAATCTCTTCAAAACAATTTAATAATGAGATCTGCAAATTTTTAGAATTTTTGGTGCTCATTTGGTATTTTTTAGAGATTTTTCCTTTTGAATTTCTGCATAGGGGACCCGAGATTTGGCCATTTTGCAAACGAACTCCGAATCCGGATTTTCTTTCGCCAATCTCTTCGAAATGATTTAAGAATGAGATCTGAAAATTTTCAGAATTTTTGGAGTTCATTTGCTATTTTTCCCAAATTTTCCAATTTTGCCCTTCTACCTCCGAAACTCGGTTTTGCTCAAAACAAGTCCGATTTTCAGATTTTCTTCAAACTGAGCCTTGGGCTATCCTTGTTTAATCACTCCTCATCAATTAGGGGCTTTAGTCTTATCGAATCGGGCCATTTCTGTAATTCTTCCAAATTTCACCAAAATCCACCAAAAACCCTAATTCTCGGTTTTCTTTTTAATTGACTTTTCTTTCAATTTTTCTTTCAAGTAGCTTCTCCATTACCCGTAGTCAGTGCTTATCTTTCATTTGGAACCTTCAATTTTGACCAATTTGATTGTTTAAGCACTTTTCCCTAAATTTCCTAACTAGAGTTTCCTTTCTACTGAATCTCCGTAACCCAACTTCCGAACTACATATCTTTCGATGTAGACCTCGGATTATCAAAATTCTTTCCCCATTTTTCATTGAACTTCAAATCTTGATTTTGAAAGTAGGCTGACTTTTTCAGTAGTTGACTTTTTAGGGTTGACTTTCTAGGGTTGACTTTTCAAGTTTGACTTTTTATGCTCGCCTTCTTAGACTAAGTCTCGAAGTACCACCTGGAGGATGAAAAAAAGTCTTTTACATTCTGAAACATCAATTTAGGAAGAAAACATACCTATTTTAGTGGTTCGGACAAAATTAGGTGTCTACAATTGGTATGAGGGATTTTAATTCATTAATTAAGTTTCATTGCTTTTTTATATTTGACATGCATATAGCATTTATTTCAATTATATATCATATATATAAACTTCAAAAAAATAAATCTAACACATGCCAAATATGAGGATGATTATAAACTTTAGTAATTCTAGTTTCCTTACCACTAAGGAAACTAATTGGTCAAATTCCTTTTGGCGCCTTGATATCCTTCATCTTGGAATTACAATAATTTCTATTCTAATTCTAAATCTATAAAGTACATAAATATTACATGGCTTTACACGAAACCTCAAGTTAAATTCGAGGAGAGTTAGGTAAGAATAGAAATTAAAAACCGAGGATGAATAGAAAAAACATGGTTCACAGACCCTGTTTATAAAATAAAACCAATAGGAATAAATTTAACCACCCATGACCTAACTCTCTAAGTTCTAAGTCCATAATCACCCTCATCCTACCAAAATCATATTAAGAGCATTTAAGTACATGCATGTTCAATATCACTTGGTAATCTTGTGTGTCATTTAAGGAAAATATCATTTAACTCATTTAAATGTACTTAACTCAAATTATTTAGGAATATCAGTTTTAATTCCATTCAAGTTTATGTAAATATTTTTCAAAAACACTTGAAATAAAAGTAAATTAATCTAATTAAGTCTTAGTCCAATTAGGATTTATTGAATATAGTCCATTTAATTAAACAATTTAATTAGGTTCCTAACATGTTAGGAAACTTATCTCAATTAGGATATGTTATGTAACACGACAATTTTCTAAAACCATTTTAGAAACTTAGGATTTACTTTTTATTTTGAAACTAGTTTCCATTTTTAAAACATCTACATACCATTTTGTAACAAAAGATTTTCGGAAACTTTACAAAATTAAAATATGTTTTAAGGAAAGTTTAGGTGTTCCCTAACTCTTAGAGATTCAAGGTTGACTTGGAAACAAATTCAAAAAGTTAAAATTCCAAAGTCAAGAGGTGTTGCCATAGTGCAACCCTAATTCTCAAAACTTTAAACTGTAGTAGCCAGCCCTTTATTGCTTTGTTGTCTGCATATTTGCAGCCCTTGTTAGGGCAACTCTTGCCTCCGACAACCGCCCCATATGGTGGCTAAGTGGTGACTTGTTCCCACACACTTTCTCCTTTGATTTTGAGCCAAGATTAGCCCCCAAACATCAATCAAATTCATAAACTCAAAGCTAGAAGAAAATTCTCGAAAACATGCAAATTGTTTTACATCACTTTGAGAAGTGTTCTAGGTAATCACACAAAACCAAAAAAACTCCAACAATATTATAGACATGTTTAGACTACAAAAAACTTAATTTCATGAATTTTTAACAAGCCAAAACATGTCAAAACTAAAATTAGTAGCAAGTGTGCAATAAAATTCAACACTTGTGTTCTTTGGAAAAACATGCAACGAAATCAATCCAAATCAAACCAAAATTATGTTTCACTAACTCCTTTGGGTTGTGCAATCATGTAGCAAAGTAAAAAAAAAAAATTGATCAAATCAATTTTACAACATGTTTTAAACACTTTATAACACCATAACAGATTGCACACAAAGTTATCCAGACTTGAAAACAAAATAGAAAACGTTTTTCTCAATGGAAAATTACTAAATCAACACATTATTGTTGTCACATTTCACTACGTAAGTGCACGTATCGCAAACAAGTAATAAAGTGGAAGTAAAGTGCTGAACCCACGAGGAATTGCTATTAAATCTGCTAAGCACTAAAATTAACACACTCAATCTTATCTAAACAATTCATTAAAGCTGGTAATTAAAAACTAAATTAGAAGAAATTAATATTAAAATCAAGTAAATTAAAAAGGATGAATTCAATTAATTATAAAAGTCTAGGATTACAACTTCCCTCAACATTTCGCTTGACTCTCTCTCTACCTCTTCACTTGATTAATGATCCTGAGTTGTTAACCTAGAGTTCCATCTTATTTATAAGTATATGTCGATGGTCTCATTAAAATATCCTTCTTAACCAATTAACTATATGTCTATGATAATTGAATTAAAGAATATCTCATTAAGCTTAGGCTCTAACAATGATTACACATGACAAGTAAGTATATTTCTACTCTACCTGCAAATCAATTCATCCTAATAAATGAATATGAAACATGTGTCATTCAATACATGTCTAACACTAAACTCCCTATGTCTAGTTGTATTTAGGTTAACAAATCAATCTAATTGGTGCCCAATCAACTAGAAGCATTAAAAACAAGATTGAACAAACAACTCAACAAACCATTAAATCAAGCTAGAGAGAGAAAGTAAATTCAAACTATGTGTTGAGTTCCATTGAAATCCTAGTAAAAGAAAATTAGTTCATGATAATTAATGAAAACAAATATTCAAAAAATTTCACCATCATCAACAACACTAGAAAACTAAGAGTTGTCAATTCTTGAATCTTCAATCTTCACCAATATTCAATCTTCTTGAGAGTTTTTTATGGATACTCTCCTCTTGAGAGAGCATTAGGTTTATAGGTGTTCAATCCTCCTTATTCTGACCTAAAAGAGTCCTATTTAAAGTGTCCAAGGCATCCTGGAGTCCCAAACTTCGTGCCCAAGCAAACTGGTAAAAATCAGAAAATTTGCATTTTTTCATAGAATCATTGTTCATGTTTGGCGCCTCGATGCCAGCTTTGGGCACTGCGGCACCAACTTTCTACCTCCTTGGCACGGCGGCACCAACTCTCTGTCTGGTTCGAGCTGGTTATGCCATTTTCTTGTACTACGTTAGCTATTTTGACTAGGAAAACCTCTTCCAATTTTGACGAGCCTTACACCGTTGGAAAGGTATGGAAGTCGGATTCAAAAGTTAAGCAAAGAGTTTTCTCATTTGAAGTCTTTAAGATCAAGTTTTTCTTGAAAGAAGCTCCAGAGGTCGAATTTGCCTGCTCATTGCTTTGCACCTTTTTTCATCGTTTTACACCACGAAGCTCTAGATCACCTTGGACCTATAAAAACACATAAATAACAACTAAATAACTATTTTAAACATAAAATGGATAAATAAAGTAAATATAAAAACATCTAAAACTAATCGAATCCTAATAAAATTCTCAAAGACTTAGCCGATTTAAATGCATAAAAGGTGGCAAAATAACTATATTTCCTAGAGTTATCAACAACCCAATCATAATGAGAATTACCAATAATTAAACATGTAAATCACAAGAAAACTTACAAGCAATGCTCTTATACCACAGATGGATTTGGCTTCATGCTCAAACAATAATAATTAAATTTTAAACATGAACATGAACGCTGCGGAAAGTAAAACATAATATATTAAAGAGATAGTCAAATCCTCAAGATCATACTTGTAAAATTTTATTGTGATTAAGCAATTATACAACACACATATGATTAAGAATCTTACCTTAACTCATAGATATCATAATCTAGACTTCATAACAGCCCATGTATCCTTGAATACCAAGAAGGATCTCGAGACTTCAAAGTTACCCAAGTGTTTGGTCTCCAACGATAATCCACACAGATGAATAAGAAAATCTTCTCAAGGTAGGGATGGTGTTTTGCCGAATACTATGCTAGTAGTTAATGTAGACACCTAATTTTGTCCGGACCACTAAAACAGGTATGTTTTCTTCCTAAATTGATGTTTCAGAATGCTAAAAGGCTTTTTTCATCCTGCAGGTGGTACTCCGAGACTTAGTCTAAGAAAGCAGACAGAAAAAGTCAAACTTGAAAAAAGTCAACCCTAAAAAAGTCAACCCCAAAAAAAGTCAACGACTAAAAAAGTCAACCCACTTTCAAAATCAAGATTTGAAGTTCAATTGAAAGATGGTTAAACAATTTTGATAATCCGAGGTCTACATTGAAAGATATGGAGTTCGGAAGTTGAGTTACGGAAATTCAATAGAAAGGAAACCCTAGTTCGGGAAATTTGGGGAAAAGTGCTTGAACGATCAATTTGGTCGAAATTGAAGGTCCCAAATGAAAGATAAGCACTGACTACGGGTAATGGAGAAGCTACTTGGAAGAAAAACCGAAAGAAAAGTTAATTCGGAAGAAAACCGAGAATTAGGATTTTTGGTAGATTTCGGTGAAATTTGGAAAAATTACAGAAATGGCCCGATTCGGTAGGACTACAGACCCTAATTAATGAGGACTGATTAAACAAGGATAGCCCAAGGCTCAGTTTGAAGAAAATCTAAAAATCGGACTTGTTTTGAGCAAAACCGGGTTTCATAGGCAAAAGGGCAAAATTGGAAAAGTTGGGAAAATAGCAAATGAACTCCAAAAATTTTGAAAATTTTCAGATCTCATTCCTAAGTCATTTCTAAGATATGGGCGAAAGAAAATCTTGATTCGGAGTTCGTTTGCAAAATGGCCAAATCCTGGGTCCCCTATGCAAAAATTCAACAGGATAAATCCCGAAAAAATAGCAAACGAGTTCCAAAAATTCTGAACATTTGTAGATCTCATTTTTCAATTATTTGAAAGAGATTGGCAAAATAAAATCTTTATTCGGAGTTCGTTTGCGAAATGGCCAAATCCCGGGTCCCTTACGTAGTAATTCAAGCAGATAAATCCCGAAAAAAATAGAAAATGAGCTCCAAAAATTATGCAAACTTCCAGATCACATTTTTAAATTATTTGGAATAGATTGGTGAATAAAAATCTGGATTCGGAGCTCGTGGTAAAGTTCGGGTGCATAAAAGGGGCAATTTTGGAAATAAATCCGAAATAAATAGAAATGGACTCGAAAAATTTTGAAAACTTTTAGAATTCATTTTTATTATTATTTCAGAAGTAGTCAAAAAAGAAAATTTGAATTTGGAGTTCGTTTGCTATTTATTTAGGTTCGGGGGGCAAAAAAGTCATTTCACCGAAGAAACCAAAAAGGGCAAATTTGTAATTGAGGAAAATATGAAAGAAGAAGGAATTGCTGAGATTTTCTTCTCTTGGTCAGCCAGCATAGAGGAGAAGAAGGAAGCTTGATCAATTTAATTCCTTAGTCACTATCAAGCTCACATGCTACCACTAACACCTTGCAAATGGTCCCCCTTCATCCAATGGCTTAGGTGCCTTGTAGGAAAGTTGAATACACCATCCAATGGCCAAATTTAAATGCCAAGATGAAATTTATATTTGTCATGAAAGAACCCTCATCTAATGGCCAAGAATGGAAGAAAAAAAGATGAGCACAATTCATCCAAAGGTGAGCATCCATTCGGGCAAGCAAGGGAGTGCATGGGATTGTCTCTTTTCATCCAATGGCTTAGGCCATCTAAAAGGGTTGAGTACATAAGTTAAGGGCTGGATTTAATCTACAAGATGTCATTTTTATGTTGTCCTCATCCAATGACCAAGAATGGAAAAGCATAACTCATCAAAGGGTAGGCACTCAAAGGGGCAAGCAAGGGAGTGCATGGGATTGGTCCTCTTTTACATCTAAGGGATGATGTTATTACAAGGGCTGAGTGCACATCTTAAGGGCTGCTATCAATTGGCAAGATGACATTTTTATGTTGTCATCAAAATATCTTAATCTAAGGGCCAAGATTGGAGGAGAAAAAGTGCAAATTCCATCCAATGGTGGAGAGGCCATTAGGCCAAGGCTAAGGGAGGGGGGTTGAGCATTTTTTTCAGAAGTTTGGAGGCTAGAAACAGTAGCTGAGGGAGAAAAAAAGAAAGGTTTTCAATAAGATAGCTTGAAGGTAGTCATTTCTACCTAGCTCAAGCATGGTTTTCTTCTTGTTTTCTATGTTGATTTCTTGATTTTCCACTTTGTTTTCCTACTACATTTCTCATAGAAATAAAGTTTTTAAAATTTTTACTTAAGCTTTCATCTCTTCGTCTTCTTCAAAATGGTTGAAAATAATTTTTTTACATAGTTTATGCTTGGCCGAATGTGGTATATGTGTTTGCCTTGGTTTTTACTTTTTTCTTCTTGGCATGTTGTTGTGGAAAAATGATTTTTAGAAGCTTTTTTTAAGTATTTTATATTCTGATTTTTTTTACAAAAAGATGAAGCAAAAAGGTTGAAATGGCTACATGATCTTGGCAAGACCAAGTGACCATGGTTAAGGGAGAGGCTATGCCCATTTTTACCTACCATGAAGCTCACCTTAATTTTGTTGTTTAGCATGGTTTATTTTCTGATTTTTGAAATGGAAAGGCTTCATGATCTTGGCAAGACCAAGTGATTATGGTTAGGTGAGAGGCTATGCCCATTTTATACCAACCATGGAGCTTAACTTTCCTTGTTTTATTTACTAGTTTTGCTTATTATTTGCTTTGCTTGTCTATGCTTAATTTTTTTTATATGTTCTTTACATTATTTTCTATGCTATATTTGCTTCTATATTTCTTTTCCATGCCTAATAATTTTTCTTTGTAGATTCGGCCATTGTGTTCATTGTAATCATGTTGTGCATTTTTTTCATATATCGTGTCTTATATTATAAACATGTTTGCATTTTTACATTTTGTCACATAACCATTCGGCTACTCCATTTTGCCATGCCTTACATGTGCATTTTCATCTTGCTTCTTGACTTGTTTGCATCTCCATGCCATGAGTTAGCATATCTTGAAATTTAGTATTCCTTGCATGTGCATTTTCATCTTGCTTCTTGACTTGTTTGCATCTCCATGCCATGAGCTTGTGTATTTTGATTTTAGTATGTCATATGCTTGTGAAAATGTCATGACATTATGTATCTTGATATGATTTGTCATGTATTTGTGTCATTTACTAGATAGGATTGCACTAGATTATCATGTGACCATTCGGCCTCTTCATGCATTCCTTGCCTTTTCATGCATTTGCATTTTGTTTAGGTAACATGCTTTGCATTATCATATCTTGAAATTATGTATTAGTTGCTGTTTGTTCCAGCATTAGCATTAGGTTCATTGGTCATTGTATGTTCATAGATTGCTATGCATTTTCATTGCATTTTAGGTCTAGGCCATATTGGTATTGCCATGCATATTGGATCTTAAATCATATTGGTATTGCCATGCATTGCTATGCTTCTTAGGTCTTAGGTTACATTAGCATTTTCATGCATATTCATAACATATTAGGTCCAAGTCATATTTGCATTATCAAGCATTGCATGCATATTAAGTTAGGATAGCATTTATTGCCATGCAAACTCATGCTAGGCATTTAGGTTATTTTGAATTGTCATGCATTTCCTTTACCATTTATGCTTTAGACCATGCATTTCATACATTTCATTTGCTGTATGTTCATGCATTCCATGTCATTGCCACATGATTTATGACTTAGGCCAATCAATGGTTCAAAGTCATGCTCTCTTGAGCATACTTGTAGAAAATTAAAGAGTTGTCAAATTGATTATTCTATCTTTGTCATTTTTTTACTTAGCCAATATTCGTACAAGGTTTTTAAATGTTTTAGCTACTGTTCTTAGGTCTTTAGGATGATCTCCAACAATTTTTACTTTGATTTTTGAATGACTTTATCAAAGGCAAAAAATGTGTTTTGACAAAACAGTTTTTTTCACCCAGTACTCAAACTTATCTGATTTTTTTGGGCAGTCATCTTTAATCAGAAAACTAAGACAATTTTTTCTATTGTAGTTTTATATGTTCTGAGTCTTCAGTATTTTTGTTTAGATTTTTTGAATTTTTAAAAATAGGCTAAAAATCGTGTGTCAAATTCGAACAGTAGAGGCAGATTTGAATTCAAAAGAAATAATGGTTGAATTTGTCTAAGGCATTTAGAGGGGGTTGGTTAGAAGCTTTAGCTACTGTCTTAGGGTAGTTTCTAAGCCTTTTTAAACTTTAAAAATGATTTTATAAATCTCTGGTTAAAGGTGGTCAAGTCCGGGATTTTAAACTTAGAAAATTAGACCCATTTTAAAAGGGTTTGGTAGGGGTTTTAATCTTCATTCAAGTTTTTCTTCTAAATTGTTTTCAAACAATCACAAAGTTTTGTTTTTAGAAAATCTAATTTGACATGTTTTCCTAAGGTAGCCGGATATCTTTTTAGATATACGGATTTCTTTATTTAGAGGAAAAAATACATTTTCATGCATTGCATTTTCCATGTTCATGCATTTTATTTAATATGTGATTTTTGCTATGATATTTTCCATGGTATTATTATTATTTTGATTTACATTTTATGATGTTATATTGTTTGCCATATGATTTTGAATATTTCATGATATCCTATGTTTTTTATTTAGTCATTTATTTTTGTCACATTATTTAGCATATACTATGTTCATGCATTTTTATTTTATTTTCATGCATATTTTATGATAGCATTATTTTATGTTTCATGTCATTTCATGTCACCTAGATCATATTCCATGTCATTTAGGTTATATTATTTAGAATATGCCATGTCATTTAAATATGCCATATCATTTAAAATTGCCATGTCATTTAAATCATTTTATCTCATTTAGAATATACCATGATACTTGGGATTTTTCATTTCATCTAGAATATAGTATGCCATTTAAATTATGTCATATCATTTAGGTTGCATTATATTATCTAGACTTTGCTATGTCATTTAATTTATGTCATACATGTTCATGTTCATATTTTTTTTTAAATGTTTTGAAAAAGATAATGATTTTCAATAAAAATAAAGATATTCCCGAGTTAAAATAATTCATCAGTTCTCTACCGGGTTTGCTAGAGGGGATATCATCAATTATCATTAATAAAGGAATATCTTTCTTTCAAAAAACGAAAATGATTCGGAAAGTTTTCCAAATAAATAAAAATTTCTATATTTCGCCGATTTTGTCGGGGAATAGAGGAAAATTTTGAATTAATAAATCTCGGATCATTTTTAATTAAAAATGGAATTATTTTTATTTAAATTGGGAATTAACTTGAAATATTAAATTAAAAACCGACTTTTTTACCGAGACTTGAGATAACACATGATTAATAAGGTTCCGTTTTAGACAGGCGTTGTAGGGGTGCTAATCCTTCCCCGCACGTAACCGAGTCCCGAACCCGATTCTTCGATTTTCTTTGGTTTATAACGCAGACTTGAAATTGGTTTTAAAAATGTTTTAATTAATTGTAACATGTTTTATAAAACCGATTTTAATAGGTGGCCGATCACACCTAGCTAAAAAAGATTGGTGGCGACTCCATGTCTTTTTACGAGGCAGTTTTCATACCCTCTACCTTTTATTTCAATCTAGAGAAATTAAGTCGTCTTTCCTCTGCTTCTGTTTCCCCCTAACTCGAACGGGTCCCCGCGATCGGGATCACGTATCGACAGTTTAGGTTTCACAAACCGCTCCCTCAACCTTACTCTCCTTAGCTGAATGCTTCATAAGCAAAAAGGAAGAGAACTTTTCTTTCCTTACGGTGACATACGGCTAACAGGGAAAATAATGTAGACTGGGGTTGTTATTTAAGAAGGACGTCTAGAACAAGGAATTTACACTTAGGGCAATAACACAACTCTTATGTTATTTGCACTTAAGTCTTTCCACTTAATTAAACCATTTAATTAAGCTCTTAATGACAAATTCTCAATTTTGTCAACTAGGTCCAATGCCATTTTAATTTTTTAAATTGATCTTATTATTGTGACCCATTAGGCTTCCAATATGTTGGCAATGAAGATAAATTATAATCCAAATATATATAAGGATAATACTTATATTCATAGATCATCGGTGGCATTTAGCAATGTATTATGACCATCCAATTATTGGAGAGTCAAGGTCGTCTCGTCATAACCTTTCAGTGTTTAGTCTATCAGTGTAATTCGGTCCTTTCACTATATATCCCAGAAAGACCATAAGCATGGTGCAATGACTACTCATGAAATCTTTCCATATTAGTTCTTGCAGCTTATTGTTAACCTTATGAACTTAGAGAAATGTTTTCTTCTAAATTCATCTTGTTCTGGCCATAGACTTCACTAAGTTAACTTAAGCCAAGAACAAATGAGATATGTCTCCCCATTATCACTTGGAGTGGTAAATCCTCTCTAGGCTATTCATTTATCTTCGCATGCTTCATGCCATACCCAAAATCACCATACCATAAGCATCCTTATTAGGACCCGTTCGAATGAAATCAAAATATGACATTTCAAATACAAGATAACTTGGCACCATAATTCAGAGGACTACTTACACAACTGACACATGATAACATTTCCATAGACACTTAAGTGAGCTACCAAATGGAGTTCTCATAGCAAGCCATATGTGAACATTTCACATGCGCAACTCTTGCCTCCAACAGCCCACCCCTTATGGTGGTTAACTGGTGGCTTGTTTCCACACATTTCCTCCTTTTATTTTGAGCTAAGATCACCCACCAAACATGAATCAAATTCATTTAATCAAAGCTGCCGAAAAGTCCAGCAAGCATGCAAACCGTTTTGCATTCACTTTGAGATTGTTTTGGGCAACCAAACAAAACCAAATCAACCATAAAAGAATCTAGCCATGTTTAGACAATAAAACTTAATTTCACGAATTTATAATAAGCCGAAACATGTCAAAACTAAAATTATCAACAAGTGTAAAGAAAAAATCTGCATTTATGTTCTTTGGAAAAACATACACCAAAACAAATCCAAATCAAACCAAAAACATGTTTCAATAACTTCATTATGTTCTGACATCATTTAGCAAGGTTAAACATTGATCAAATCAATTTTACAACATGTTTTAAACATTTTAAAACACTGAAATAGATCACACACAAAACTGTCCAAAATTGAAAACAAAACAAAAAACGTTTTTCTCAATGAAAAATTGCTAAATCAACACAACACAATCATATTGAGAATTACCAAGAATTAAACATGTAAATCGCAAGAAAACTTACAAGAAGGCTCTAATACCACTGATGGATTTGGCCTCATGTTCAAACAATAATAATTTAGACATGAACATGAATGAAGTAGAAAATAAAACATAATATATCAAAGAGATAGCCAAATCTTTCAAGATCATGCTTGTGAACTTTTGATATGCTTAAGAAATTGTATAACAAACATATGATTCATAGATATCATAATCTATAGTTCATAATAGCCTATGTATCGATGAACACTAAAATTTTTGTTGAGGTTAAGCCACCCAAGTGTTTGGCCTCCAATGGTGATCCACACAACCACTTGCCAAGACCTTCTCTAAGGTAGGGAATTCTTTTGTACTAGCAAAATGACTCAAGCTCATAATCAAAAGCTTTTCTTATCCTCTTTTCCCTCTTGGCCTAAACTCTCTAGAGAGAACAATTCTCTCTTTCTTTTGCCTAGGATAAAGACAAGGATGGAAGCAAATTTTCTTTCTAGGCCAAATAGGATTGGAGAACAATTCTCTCTTCTACCTTCTCAAGGTGTGTGGCTAGGAAAGAAAATTGAGAAAACTATTTTTCTCTTTTGCTCTCAAAAAAGGGCGGCTACACATTAAAATTATTTTATTCACCTTATCATATGGGGTGCCGCTAGGGTAGTATTTTATAAAGAAAACAATTTTCTCTTCCTATAAAGGTAATGTGAGGCATGGGTTATATACCCATGCCTTGGCCAAAAACCCTAGTCAAGGATTTCTCTAAATCCAACACCATTGATGATGTAAGAACAAGAACTACAAAGCCATACCTGTATTTTTTTCAATAAATCAAGAGCATTCAAGTATCTTAGAGCTTTAATTCTATATTCCTTTGTAATTCTTGTATCCAAGCCTTACTTCATATTCTTGTCAATCAACCTTTTTGAGGTCATTTTGTTTGCAAAATTCTTTGTAAAACCTTAAAGCTGATTTGGGATCAAGGGGTGAGGTATCCTCTTAAGTGTTTTTGTGAGTTTTGGTAGAAACTCACTTTGGGGTTTAGAGGTTGCTACCTTAGCCTTAAAAGGTAAGGATTTAGAGATTATACCTTAGTCTTGAAAGAGAGTGAATGTAAAGGTTATATCTAAATCTTGGAAAGGTATTTGTAAGTTTCAAGAAAATATTAGATTGGACATTTTAGCAAGAGGAAGCCAAAGGAGAGAACTTAGATGTCTAAAAGAATGACTGAGCCTCTATAGATATATCAGTTTGGTTTTTCTGATCCCTTCTCCTTCATTTAATTTAAATTTTACTTGTGCTTTAGTTTCACATATATTTGTTATATTGTTATTTTTCCATTTATATTTAGTAAAATTTAATTTTGAAAAAAAATTAGAAAAATCCAATTCACCCCTCTTAGATTGTTTATCGGATCCACACTTTGAGCTAACACTAATTTTTTATAAACTTAACCTTATAATTTGCAATATCTGTTTAAATTTTATATAAATAATATTTTATGAAGGGACAAACTTTTTTTTTTCTCTACTTGGACACAATGTAAAACAATGTTGTCTAGCTACTTAATTTAGCAATTTCTTTTGGACTTTCAATGTTACTTTTAAAAAAAAAAAAAATTTGAAATCTATACATTATATACATATTAATAATTTTTAAATTTTCATCTAAATACTCTTTACAAGTATTTTTAACAATTTAAACTATTTGTTATCAATTTTGTATATATTTTTATTCAAAAGTTGGGTTTTTAACTTAATCCTATGTAAATTAAACACACTATGGCACCATAACTATAAAATTGCATTTTTCATGTCATATTTACTATGCACTTTGTTTATCTCATAGATTTATTATGTGAATATCTTTTATAATTGCAATTATATGTTTAAATTTACACAATCCGTGAATTTCAGTTCAGTATTTTTTTTTTAATTTTTTTGTTAAAAATTATAATAGTATTTACCTTTAGTATGAGTGTTTTTCTTTTTCCATTTAGTTGGGAAAAAAAATACATGGGGTGGTATTTATGCTGAAAAGTTCTGATCCTGTGGCAACTCTGGAAGCCCAATGCTCCTGCAAGTGCAAGTGAACTTGAAAATGTGAACCCAGACCCAACCCTAGGACTTGGGTTCACCTAGGAGGTTTTCATCGAAACTTGAAACCTAATTATACGCCAGGCGATGACACTAACATAGCCCATGTTATTTATCCAAGTATTTGGTAGCACGAATTTAGCCTAACCTGTTGCAGCTGCGGGTGCCGATAGCTATTTGGGCCACACAGTCACCCAGTAGAACATGATGAAAGGTGATGTCATGGATTATTTGATTCTTCATTCGTGGGTGATTTTTTTTCCCACTGAAAAAACAAATCAAAATAAACGAAAAACATTCCCTCATTTGTTTGCTTAAAAGGCATTTCCCACCAAAAACAGCCCATGAAACTTCATTTAGTGGCTACATACATGACTGGTCTATTATTATTATTATTATTATTTAATACCAAAAGAGATAAAGTGCGTGATTGCATCTCTTTTCTTTGATTCAAGGTAAATCTTTACACCAAACCAGGATAACCTTGTATTATTAAGTCATCTTGTCGTCATCACGTTCTCTTAACATTTACAAATACTTTACTCAATTGACACATTTAGAAGTTTTCATCTCATCTCTGCAATATCGCCCTTATCATGAGGTTAAAATGACCTATATTTGATCATTTTTGTTAAAAAAATTTTAGAAGAGTTCTTGATAATTGATATAGGAATTTTTATATTTATTATTATATAGTAAGATGAGCAATTAAGGGCTGTTTAGAACCATATATATATATATATATAAAGTTTTTCTAGTGTTTACCTAATCTTGATTGGAGATATAGATTAAGGCATGAGTTATGTTTCGGGAGAAGTGAATAAAAAAGATGGGAAAATGGATTAATTAGTCAATTAATCAATGAAGTTTGTACTAGTTAACAGAAATGATAATAATTAAATATGAAGCCAGGATAGCTTGGAAATACAATTTTGGTCAAGTTATTGGCCCGTAAAATAGAAACATCATCTCAGGGCATCCCCCAACTATTTTCTCCATCAATTAGAGATCAAAGAAACAAAATTAAAAAAGAAGAAAGAAAGAAATTAAGGGACGGGTTTCCACAACTTAAGAATGATACATCGCATAAAAGGAGGAGATTAAATTATATAAAAAAAAATTGTTGTGTTTCATGCGCTCCTACCATAGTTCAAAACCATGACATGATCAGCTGTTGAGGTATCTGGAAGCAAAGTCACAGCGTCTCTTGAACTCCATATTTGATCTCTTATCTGCTGCAACGTCAAGAATGGTAGAAGCTGTTGCCCTCTACATGTTATCTCTATCTGCTTTTATCATCAAGCCATCGTACAGTATTTTTTTGTTAGTGATTCAACATTATATATATATATATATATATTAATAATGTAATTACAATTATATAAAAATGAAGAAGGAAAAAAAACGAAGCTGTCAGTTATATCAATACATACACAGGCATGAAAAAGAAAGATAAAATTTCATATTAAATAGTTATATATCATGCGATTGGTTTTTCCATACTTTTTTTTTTATGAGTGTTTCAGCTAATCAAGTTTCAACCCTTAGGAAACCTACACTTTCAAGTAAATTAATCTTCGTTATGTGTTCATGTTTGTTAACAAAGCGACACCAAATTTCACTTGAAAGTAACGAAAAGATGTGAACGTGTGTGGGGAACAATTAATTAAAAGTCTTTAAGGAATCCCAAATAATAAAAAAGAAATTTCTTCAATACTAAAATTTAAAGCGATTTTTTATTATTATTTTACAAGTATTGTACTGAAGTCATGCTTTGTCAGTGGCTTACGTCTTACCCATGCTATGCCCCATCTCTCGGAAACTTCTACTTTACCCATAAAATTTCTCTCTCAAACTTTTCTTCATTCCTCATTCCTCATTGCTCCATAAGACGAAAAATTAAAAAATACTACTATTACTACAACTTAGGTCAGCGGTCAGGCAGGGAATCGACCGTCTAAAGCCTGCCCGTTAATTCCACGATCTTATACTGCCCGAAATTAATCATTACGGAACCCACTAGACTTTACTCTTAAGCCAAAATCATTTATTCCATAGACTTATTTTATAATAATAATAATAATAATAGTGGTATTAAAATTAAATAATTTACTATTATAATAATTCAAAAATAGTAGGCATAAAATAATAATTAAACACAAGATTTGTAATGGATCCAAAAAGCACGGCGAGGAATAGGCAAAGATTTTGTTTTCCAAATTTTTTTTAATCTTTTTATTAAAATTTTTATTTATATTCACTATTCCTACAAAACCTAACTCAAACGTGTGTCACATACACCAATCACATCTCATCTCCACGTTGCTTTCATTCTTTCTTCACATTTCAAAATAAAAACACTAATGTCTAAAGTAAAAGGTCAATATTCCTCTCTAATTGTGTGTTGATTTTTTTTTTTCTTCGGTTAGTTAATAATTAATAATTCTTAAAATACATAAGGTAAAACTAGATAGCTAAGGTGGGTGGGGGGAGGGATCAGTCAGTAGTTGTTTAATTAATGGGTGGATGTTGATGATAGATAAGGCATAAGGATTTATTCCCCTAATATTAATATTTAATGCTGCATGCATTCCGTTCACCAACAATAAAGAACTCATTTTCATAGGGGGCTCTTATTTGTCCTTTTATGCTTTTATTTTTGTTCTTTTTCAACAACTAGGAATGATTCTGTTGTGGAATTATCCCTCATGCATTGCTTTCCCCCGACGTAAAATATGTGGTTTTTCTTTTTTTTTTCGGTTTATGGGGTTTTTTTTAATGTATTTTTTTGGTTGGTTGTGGGAGTGATGATGGGGTCTTTCAAATTCCTTCAAAGTGGTGCACTTAAGGTATTTTGATGGCCCTTTTTAAAGCACAATCCATGAGGAAAAAAAAAGGAGGGCCTACAATTAGCTGTCTGAAAGCTGAGATGAAAGAAGCGAAAGCGTGACGAAAGGAGGCGATAACGCATGCAGATGGGGTTTTGAGAATGACAGGGTCCACGTGTGATTTTCATGACCCTACGATATGATTTTACTACACGTCTTATTATCAATCTCTTTTTTTTTTTTTTAGGATATGTTAATGACTGTCAACTAAGGACGAGATAATAATCCAAAGACGAATATGTTTTTATACTATGTAATAATATATGTTAAAGTCAATGCATTACACTCAAAAATTGTGGAAAAAAAAATATAAAGAAACCTTTTCCACCTTGAGAAAAAAAACCTTCCCACCATGTCCAAGAGGGTATCTTTTTGGCTATTCCTTGCATTGATTATTATTTCCCTAGAGTATGTAAAAAGAAAGAATTTGGTCTATGCTTCTCTAGATTTTTGGTAATGATTATGAGAACAAACTGGTGTAATAGAGTTATAAATCTAAGAAGCCAAAAAGAAAAAAAAAAATAGTTATAAATCTGTCCCTAGGTAATAGTAGGTACCAGTACTATGCACAAAAAGCATTAATGGAAGAGCAAAGGATAATTTTTTTAAGGAAAAATATATATTCTTCGTCATCAAACTAGAGAGAGAAAAGTCCTACATCTACGCTCAAAATCACTTATAACACTTATGATTGGATATTTTGTTGCATGCCATGTGAAAAGCGAGAAATTTCTTATCCCGGGGCCGCAGACACTAATACAACCCTAGCTAAGATGAAAATTTTATATGTGATAAAAGAGATGCCATATCACCTGGCCGCTGCGAAGAATTTGCCAAATTAATGGCAGCCGAGTTGACCTAAATAACTACATGGGGAAGTTTTTTTTATTATATAAAAGCAAGAGGACGTTTCAGCATGACACGCATCCTATATTATGTAAACATATTTTATGATGCTTTGAGATTAGGTGTATTTTTTTTAGGTGAAGAATACAAACAAGCAATAGCTGTAACACTTTGAGTTTTGATTGATATGTATATATATATATATATATATATATATATATATATATATATATATATATATATATATATAAACAAAATACTGTCCTAATCTCTACTGGATTACTTCATTGCGTGAAGTGCAAGGAAAGAAACAAAAGTATATATATATGCATTTCATGGTATATGAGTTGACTTGACCTATAAATGCTTTAATCAATATATATATATATTCGAGACTACATTATAGAACTGATACTAGTACAACAAAACAGAATGTCGAGGATGTCATAAATATGTTGGTTAGCACTGATCAATTCTGGGCATATAATTTGTCAACATGTCTTGGCGTACAAAGAAAAAACAAAAAGAAGCAAAATGTTTCTCAAGCTAAGGCAAACAAAAGTTTCATTTTGGCTTTTATATATATGGTAAACCTATTTCAAATTATATGGGCATTCACTGCACGTAAAACTAGTGTAAATTAACTGATCTACCTAGGGGATGACTTGCTTAATTTGATAGAAGTCAAACAACAAATTTCAGAGTGAAAGAATGCCAAAGTTTTGTCAAAATCTAATAACTAGGAAAGATTAATGCACGTTTCTGTCCAGATGTGAAACACGTTTAGGAATTTTCTTGAGAAAAAAAAAAAAAATACGATGTACCATTTTCCAGTAATTTTTCATTTTCGACCGTAGTTAAACCTAGCATCTCATCTTATCCTATGATTCTAAAATTTTCGTAGAAGAAGTTGCAATATTCTCCCTCATAATTTATGCATTTATAGTTTTAGAAATTAGCTATGATATTTATATGCATAGCATGCATGAAAACAAGTGCATGAAATGCGAATTAAACTAAATAACATTATGTCTCATAATTATTTATATTAATTTTTATACACTAGAAAAGAAACAAATTTGAACCTTTCTTGTTAATTGATCTTGGGAGCATAATCTTTAAATATTTCTTAAAATTTTCTACACAACAAACACAAATTTCTCCTCCAAAAAAGATCCCAACTTCAAATTCCCCATTTCAACAAAAAAAAAAAAAAAAGAAGAAGAAAGGAAATAGATAGAGAGAGAAGTCAAGTTAAGAAGTAAGAAAGGAATGTATGCGTTTTTTTTTTTTTTTTGAAGAGCAATATTTTAATAATAAAAGATTATCACAAAGGACAGTACTAATGTACTCATCTAATACACTCAATTTACACATTTATTTCTTATTTTAGGGATTTATGTAAGAATATTAAAATTTTTATGGGTTACAATAGAAGTTTGAAAACTTATATATGATGTAAGTATGTGAAATGAGTGTATTAGATGAGTTTATACAACCTTTTTTTTTATCACAAATTAAAGTTGTGATCAAATGTAACATGCAAAAAAAATGGCACAAGGCTAATTTGACATTTAAGTTCTCTTTAAAACTTAAAAAAAAAATAAAAAAATAAAGCATAAGGATTTATGTTTTCCATGACTAACTAGTCTCATTGAGTGCATATTCGAAACAAAAATTTTAACTCAATAAAATGAAATTGTCTTCTTGACTAACGAATTGTATCTCTTAGGTTTATAAATTATAATGCTAAAGTAGTATGGAAGAAACTTTACTTTAATGTCATTATTGGAGAAGAAATAATTGTATTTGATTATGAAGTGTGCATGAGAGGCATTTCTTTTAAAAGGCATGGGGCGAAAAATAAAGTGAATCTAGTTAACAAATTGAGATACACAAATTATTCACTTATATAGTGCACCTCGTGCACAAATTATTGTGGTATAGACCTCATTTTCCCCTGATAATGACTACCTACAAAAACAACTTGAATTTTCTTTATACGGGTATTTTCAGTACCATTGAGTATATGCCCCCACCAAAAAAAAAAAGGAGAAAGAAAAGTATTTAATTTGTATTCAAACATGATGAGTACGTGATTTTCCTCAATGTATGCAGACCAAGGAGTTTCCTTTCACTTAATTTTTGTAATAACATGCGTGTGTTTTGTGCAATCATAAAATTATAAACAATTATGTTCATACTAATAAAGACCCGATACTTATTTGATACCTAATTATATGTTTATCCATTATAGGAATAGGAGCATGTATTATAACCGTAGCTAATCGAGGCTTCAATCAAGTAATTAATTATCTACGTCTTTGTCTTAGGTGATTTTCCCATTTTCATATCTAAAACAAAATATTTGCTATCTTCTTCACTATGAACTTTTTTTATTGGAATAAGTGAGCAATTTTCATTCATATATACCTGAAATTAATTCATTTCACTAATCAGTTGACTATCCTCTGAAAATTAATGGTAAATCCAGCAATCAGTAAATTAATGAAATATAGGTTTTAATTATCTTTATCTTATCCTTCTCAAAAAGAAATTTTTTTTTCTCTCATATCATTTGAGAGAAAGATTTCAATTCAAGATGGACCTGTATACCCTATAATACTAATTAGATTAAAGTTTTGCAATCCTAAAGTGTTATAATACGCCAATTTCCAACAGACTCATACTTGACCATCTTATTTATGAATTCTTAAGACGATGCCAACAGCTAGAATGTTATCTTTGCTTTGTTTTACTGCCTGTAGTAGGCTGTTAATTTTCACTTTTCATGAATTCTGCTTGAATTGTGAGGCAAGCAAGCACATTTGCATTATGCTTTTTTTTTTTAGTATATTCTTGCACTACTATACATAGTTTAATTCAGGTGATTGAGGTAGTTAGAGCTTTTGATAACAGTCTTAAATTTATGAGTAGTCTTCCCCTTTTGTACAAAAAAAAAAAATGGTTACATTTCTTTTTTGGTAGATAAGTTATATTTCTGTAAGTCATTCCAAAGTTTTTAAAGGTAATGGCTATACAGTGCAAATTACATGTCATTGAGATTCTAGGTAGCCATGGATTTTAAGGCACCCCCCTAATCATTTACTTATACTTAATTATTTATGTGCTTTTTTTTTCTAAATATTCAATCATATAAGAATAATGTATATTTTATATAGTTTTAATTTAATTTACAGAATACTTTGCTTGTGTTTTCTCCTCTTTGCTATGCAAGTATGCCAGATCATTGATATGTTACTTTCAGATAAGTACTTATGGTGTGAAATATTAAACCCCATTTATAGAAGCAGGAAAGGCAATTCTTCTTCCATTTATTTTTGGGGTTGAGAAAAGAAGGTGGTAGGTAGTTTTCTATATTATCTCAAAACTTCTACAATTGAACCCTACACCTTTAATCCTGTCACTAAGAACATCCATAACTAACTAAAACAAGATAACCATTTTAAAAGACTCATTACCTTCATTAGGAAAACATTTAGGCAATCTTTAGAACCATAGATTATGGGTTAAAAAGCTAATGAATATTACCAAAGAAATGTACTTCCCACCTAAATGTATGATGTTATCATACAAGAAAAATGAAACTAAAAACTAGCACAGTAAGAGAGATGCATTTAGTTCTGCTGTTTCTGTCATGTCTCTAGCACCAACCAAGTCCTATAATCATGTAATTAATTTAATGGTTAAAAATTAGATGACTTGATTTTCTCTTTTTGGCTCTTTTATGCCGTCATGTTTTGCTAATCTAAAGCAACTGAGATATGCAAAAATGAAGCAAGAGGCAGCTCATTCTCTCAACATAATAGCATTTTAATAAAACAAAGGAGTTGCATTTATGGTTTTTATTTAAATACCTCTGATTCGCTATCCAGTCTCAGCTTGTTAACCAGATACTTCATTAATAACCTCACTGTCATCTTCCCGTCCCTGTAGATTCGAAAAACATGAAGGCAAAAACACGAAATAAGTTTGTAAATCAGAAGAACACTTCTTATATTTTAGGAGTTTTTGTGAAAGCATGGAAAAAACAACAGTAAGTAGAAAGTGATAAATTGGAATAAAACAAATGGATAAAATATTATTACTTGATTCTCAGGTAGCTCTTTTGTATTTGAGGCAAGAACGGTTCTTTTGCTCTGAAAAAAAAAAAACAAAAAACAAAAAACAAAAAACCAAATGAATTTCATCAGAAATTAAACTCTAATATTTTTAAATACCCCAAGTTATATTGATTAAAAACGAGGAAGAGAATTTTCAAACAAAAACAAAAAGTGAGGCTAATATTTTCCAACTTTTTTTTTCTTATCTTGTTTTGTACTTACTGATTTTGTGATGCTTGTAGCATAAACCAAATGCCAGAATGGGGTCTTCTAGGAGGATCAATGATTCTAACATCCGAGCTCGGCCCTGCAACATCCATTCCAGATTGCACCTGAAATGGTCTGGCAAAGTAGGAGCCCAATGGCACCAAAGAAGAAGAAGATGAGGAGGAAGGAGCTGCTGCTATATTTTGCGCTATCGGCCTAAATGCCGAGCTAATCTCTCCATGATGAGGGAACATGGAGCTGCTTCCATGTTGGTGTTGAAAGAATAAAGAAGTACTAAAACTATGCATAGCCTGTGGACGTGGTGGAGCTCGAAACTCAGGCATATGAAACATAGGGGCTAATGGCCTTGCTTGTTGCGAGCTACCACCAGGTAATAGATCAAGCTCGATCAACCCTCCTCTTCTCGCCGTTCGATCGCCTTGGTCATGCTTGTTGCGATCATATCTTGTTGCCTGACCCCCTATACTGAGTTGGAGCCAACCTTCATCTCTCTCTTCGAGTTCTTGATTGTTATCCTTAGAGCTGGAGCCCGCCTCATTAAGACTATTAGTTCTTGATGCATCTTCAGCCATGGGATTAGCACCTAGATCAGATCCTAAGCAAGCTTCAGTTTGAAAGTCATACCCATGAACACGGCTCATAAGACCAAAGCTCTCTGTGTAACTGCTACCACAATAACCATAAAAACCGCCGCCGCCACCGTGAGGAAGATTATGTTGTTTAGAAAGGTTTTCAGCAGGAACCATGGTCATATCCGATAACCCAGAAAGCCGAATAGCCAGTTTCGACTATAACAAGGAGAAGGAAGAAGAAGAAGATGCTGATGATGATAAGTTGATAACGATTCCCCAGCTTAGTCTTGATCTCAACATAAGCCATGGATAAAAAAAAGCTTTTCAATCTGTTGTTTAAATTGGACAGAAGAATCTACGGTTATTGCCATAAGCAAATTTTGGAGTTGAGAAATCAAGAAAGCGAGAGACACCCATTAACCAGAGACGAATTGTTGTTGTCTTGTGTTTCATTGTAAGCATGAGAGAGGACAACAAGAAGAATAAACGTTGTATATCTCACTTTCCATTAATTCTCTTCGTTTGGAAGCTTGTGGAAATGAAATAGTTGCAGGAGGGGAGGGGAGGGGAGAGAAAGAGAGAGATGATGGTCAGTCAGTCATTCAGATTAAATAGCGATAATATTTGTATATTGTATAATTATATTCTTAGGGAGGTCCTGCTCATGGCTGGGCCGGGCCGCGGCCCGGTTTTTTTTTTATTTTTTCTGTCCAGGCTCAGCTTTGGGTCGGCCAGGTCCGTCGGTTTAGGCTCGAAATACTGTTTATTAGAATAAAAAAATAATTTTTTTATAATTAAAATTAAATAAAATAATATTATTATAATAAAAATTACTGTTCCAAATCGGGCCGGACCGACTCGAAACACAGAATATCTTGCTCAGGCCCAGCTCAATACGGGCCGGGCCTGCCGGGCCGACGGGCTGCCCGGTCCGTGAGCAGGTCTAGGGAGGTCCAACCGTAATAGTTTTTTGACTTTATTAAGACGAAATATATGTTCCACCTGTTTTCTAAAGGGAAAATATCATAGGGTCCCTCAGCAAACACCTTTAGGGCATGTTCCAAGGAGAAAATGACTGTAAAGGCTCTTTCTTTTTAGAATATCACAAAAAGGTCCTTTTTAGCCCTAACCTAATGGGAGGTTATGGGGAATGTCTACCCATCCCTACAAAAATTAAACTACAATTGGAATGTTTAAAATCAGACAACAGAAAACCCCATCACGTCGCCCCTTTGGTCCCATCCCATCTGCTTCACATTTGCTTCAAATATCCCACGCATCTCATGCTTTTGGATGCTGCGGATCATAATCATAATTCTTAATTCACAATTAATAGTAATACCAATGGTACGTCTAATACATTCTTCGCACCACAATCTCATATAAACGTTTGCCCAAATCTCTCTAGCTATTTAAATTTCCTCAAACAACAATTATAGTAACTTGCAGCAGCCTAGCTGGGATATCAAAAACATTTTCCCCCGCAAAGCCTGCTCAATTCTTTTTCTTTTAAAAAACAGATGTCAGTTGACTGTTGGGATGGGAGTAATCTGATTATAGTATATTCTTAACAGGAAAAGGGCAAATTTAAAAACTTGCTTGCAATGGCCTGGAAATGAGACAAGACAAGTGGAGAGGGCAGAGGAGTGGCATGGCATAATGAGATTACCTGTCAAATAATAAGAAATTAAAAACATTAGAGTATGTTATTAAGAGGTAATTATAAAAAAAAAAAAAAAAAAAAAAATTGAATGGGGGACTTTGGTATGCATGATGGTGTTTCCCCATAACCCGAGAATCGAAACACAGCGACGTGGGCTTGGTAGGACATTCGTTGCTGAAGCATGTGCTCCCCACCCTCCCTGGATTTAACTATACGGGGAGAGCCCTCTCATTTGTTATTTATGTTCTTTCTCTCTCCATTTATTCTATACTATATATTATGTTCTTTGTGTTAAAACTTCGAAGAAGTGATTTAATATTTGATTCAAAACAATGGCTGCTGTTAGAGGTGCTTATGGGCTGGGCCAAAGGCCGAATTTTTTTGAAGATCTTTGCCCGGGTCGGTCCGTCGGGCTGTGAGTACTGTTCATTACATTTAAAAAATAAAAAAATATTTTTTTTATTAATATATTTTTATTTTTATAATTAAAATTAAATAAAATAAAATAATATTATTTTAATACCTGAAACATTGTTCCGGAACAAATTTTTTTGTCTAAACTCGATCTAATACGGGTCGGTCCTATCAGGTCGGGCAAGTTGCCCGGCCCGTGAGCAGGTCTAGCTGCTGTTAGCTGCCTGATCTTTTCCGGAAAAGCTGCTACTCTTTCTTTCCAGCCCATCAAACATGCCCTTGTTCCTCTCTCTCTCTCTCTCTCTCTCTCTCTCAAATGTAACAGGAACCAAAGGACTTTTCAAAGAGCAGTCAATCAACAAATTCTCTTAACTGAATCAGGGATGAGACAATTGCACCCCATTTATAAAATGTCAATTAATTTTGATTAATTACAATGTTTTGTCCTACAATTAATGTCTTTCTGACTTTCTACTCAATGCATTGAATAAGAAACCTTTAGTTAGGACTTATGAGATGATGGATTAACATTTTGTCAGTCTTTAATTTGAGTTCTATTGTATAGAATACTTAACGTTTGCACTTTACTTTTATGATGAACAAGAGAAATGGTTGGCAGATAAAGAAATGAAGGAGTGTGTTAGTGTTACAGCGTTGTAAATAAAGGGGCAGTAAAAGATGGGAGGCGTGGCCTCGCGGTGACAGTGCATGGGCATGGAATGACTTAAGCTTGGAATAAAAGCATGGAAGCTAAGAGCATTGAGCGGGGGGGGATATCTTTCTCCCAAAAATTCACCATCAAGATTCTAGAAAGTGGACACCCCCAACCCATTTCGTCTCTCGATTTAAGAGCCTATTTAACATAAATTTCCTTATTATTACTACTATCTTATAGTATTAAAAGTTGCTTTTGTATACACATACATTTGATTTTTGATTTGAGAATGATTTCATAATTTGCAAAAACTTTCCTTAATTTCTCATCCACATGTTGCATTTTTGTTATAATATTTTTTTCAACCGTCACTCGTGCATGGTTGGGAAATCCCAGTGCCAGTGGCACCCGAGGAAGTGGGCTTGGAACTTCGTATCGAATGAGAATATAATTACTCCCTACTTAAATATTTTTAGATTTTTTTTATTGAAAAATTTGAAGCTACTTAGTGTGAATTGAAATATAAAAGATGCCTTTTTTTACTCTCATTCAAAATCACATAATCAGTGAATTTCATCTATAATTAATTAATGACAAAAATACCGATTTCACATAGTTGAAAACAGAGGATAGATAATCATTGGTACTATTCAATTTACACACACGGGGATCATTTGATGAAGCTGAGCTGATTCAAATATATTAAGTTTAAAATCATGCTAATTATATACAAACTTCCTTTTAAAATGGTGTAACTACGTGCCAAATTCCATGTCGTCTCTGCGAATATTTGTATGAAGGTTTTGATGGCGAGGGACGGAGAAGCAGGACAGTACAAAGAGAAAAAGATGAGATAAAAAAACAGCAAGAAAGAGCTGAAATTCTATGATTATGAATTGGGGCCCCAAAGGATATTACTGAGTCCTCTGAGTATGATGAAAAGCCCAACAATAAGGAGCCGAACGACTGAACATCTTAGCTTTTTTTTTCCTTTCAGAAGGGGAGAAATAAATACGAGGAGCAAGTATTGGTGTATACGTAATAATCATGCATGGGATCCTCTCTCAAATTAAGACTTTGAAAAGAGAATAAAGAAAGAAAGAAAGATAGATGATTTCAAGGGTGAGAGAGTACTCCATAGAATTAATTAATTTACTATCCTACTTTAGGGGGTCCCGGCTTATTATAGCTTTTGCAATGTGCATTGTTCCCGTTAGAGGAAGTGCGTGGAGTGGTTCCCTCTAATATTTTCTCACGCCCACTAAATAGTTTTTGTGGAGATGATAAAGGAATTAAAAGGCTTAAAAACTCGTCATCATGCCATCATCAATGTCATCATCATCACCCATCCAATATTGTGTAAATCGAAGTGCGACTCTAAGCGAAGCAAAATAGCAAATTACCATTTACCGACAAGCCAAAATGAGTAAGAGAGAGAGATAAATGTGTGTTTGCATGTGCATGTGGGATAATGAGTGGCGATGTCAGTCCATGCATGTGAAAAACTAGTGGAGGTTTGATTTGTTGAAACCGAGACAAGCAGATAAGAGATAGAAAGAGAGAGAGAGAGTGCATGGCGTGTGGCGAGGAGGCTTTATTAGGATTTATAAGCACGGCTTTGAATGCATGTGAAACTTTGAATTCTTTTGCCATCTCCCTTCCTTCCTCCTTTTATATAAAGACTGCTCTTCAGTCTCACTAAATTATAGTCAACAACAGACTTGGAACTTGGAAGTTAGAACCCAGCCACGTTGCTGCAGACGAAATTGCTTAAACATTGATCAGGAATGGAATATTTGTTTCTTTTTTATTAAAAAAAAAAGGTAAAGGAGATGGGTCCTGTTCAATTCAAATACATAGTTGCAATTTTTTTTTTTTTCAAATCCAGGGGTTTCTTCTGCTCTAGTCTCTTGTAGTTGACCTAAAATTATACGAAGGCATGCAGTCAGTTCTGAACTTTTCCTGATCAGAGCAGCGAAAACAAGCATATCCTTGGAAAGTACTAAATCTTTAGCATCATTCAGGAGCAACAAGTACATTCTCACTTCTTTTTTTCTTGTAATTTTATACATATATATCTTTTTCAAGGGGTTTAGCTAAAACGAAATTTGATGTTTGTTTAGAATTCTTCACCTTGCTAATTTGGTTTTGATTAATTGAACTTAAGAGACTTTGAAGTCATTAATTAGGTCTTTAAATCAAATCAAATTAATATTTTCGGAGAAAAAAGGAAAACAAAAAAGTAATTAAGAGCTATCCAAACAAGTAGAGTAAGGTTGGATCAGGTTTCCTACAGATTGTTTAATTCTTTGTAAGCTGCAAGAAAAAAAGAAAAAGGAAGAGGGGCTTGATTGAAAGTTTAATCATTTCATCTGGCTTAAAAACACTGAGAAATGGAACTGTTCAGTCTCTATTGCAAGTTAGATTTTGTCACGTTTCATCAGCAATGACAAGCTCGTGAAATCACATCCTTCCTAGAAGCAAAGATGTTCGTAGTGGGAATTTATTATTTTCTAAAATTAGCAACAAAAAAAAAAATATAAAACAAAAACAATAATTTATTAAAAAATGGTCACCATCTAAGTGCTGAAACCTTTTCCTTCCCTTTAAAAGGGAAGTGAGCGGCCACATATATAAGACGACTTCCTTGCCAAACTCCCCAATCAAATACGATATTAATGGGCCACGCTGCTTCATCGGTCAAGTTTCACTTGCGGATATGCACCATGTCAAAAAGATATGGAACCTGTTTTAGAAACTAAAATCTATATTTTTGGTCCTCATCTACTTCATTAAGTTATTAGGTTGATTGAAGCTCCATTATATGACGTATTTGTATAAAATTAGTGTTATAACGTGCCAAATACGAATTTAGCATGATAGACGCAAAACATAGAGTCGCCACTAATCATCTTACTAAGTGTGATCAGTCACCTATACGAATCTATTCTCTTTAAAGTAATCCTAAACTTGACTAAGGCACCATAAAAATAATAGGTTTCGATATACGTTTCAGAAGTGGGTTCGGAAGTTCGGTTACGTGCGGGGAAGGATTAGCACCCCCCACGACGCCTATCTAAAGAGATAGTACCTAATTAGTTTTGTGATATTAAAAAATCTTAATTAGATGATCTTATCTATCCTATCTTCATTTTAAATTGTTCAAGTTAAAAATATCAGAAATGATTTTTTAGGTCTCCCTTCCATCAATTTGGAGGAATTGATAAAAAAGTTTCCTCAACTCGAGAGTATTCAAGAGAAACCATTCGTTCCCCTGAAAAGGTTCCATCGTCGGAAAAGTTAAACTTTATGGAAAAGACACTCTAATATTCAAAATTAAATACACATCAAAATCTCATATTTTATTCATGTTTGCTCAAAAAATAAATCTTGACCTTAATATAAAAAATTATCCCTTAAAAACCCTTCCATTCATTTTGGAGAATTTTTAAGAGAGTTTTCTCACCTAGAAATTTCTCAAAACTCAACCATTCGTGACTCTCTCGAATTTCATCCTTGGTAAGATCTTAATTTATTATTTGATTTTTAATTAAGCATCCATTACGAAAACTTATGACTTAGAAAAAAAATTTCAATCTTTTGGTACCGAAAATTATCTCTTAAAAACCCTTCTATCAATCTGGAGAATTTTTAAGAGAGTTTCCTCATCTAAAAATTTCTAAGAAGTCAACTGTTCATGCCCCCCCTTGAATTTCATCGTCGGAAAATATCTCAATTTATTCATTTAATCTAATTAATCATCAATTTTAAAAAAAAATCAATTAAAAATTATCTAACTCAATTTCATTTATCTAAATAACAAAATAAATAATAAAATAAGAGATAAGTAAGAAATAGATAATCAATATACAATTATTTACACAAATTAAAAAACAAAGAAAGATAATAAAAAAAAAGTTAGTCACAAATATATTCACAATAATAAAAAAATCAAAAATTAATTAAATGCACTATTAATAAATAAAAATCAATAATAAAAAAAAATGACCCACAATAAAGAAAAATAATAATATTAAATATAAGTGTCAACAAGAATAAGATATCAAATAATAGTTAAAAAGAAAAAATAATAATTAAAAAAATAATACACAAAAAAGTAAAATAGAAAATCAAAAAAAAAAAAGGAATAGAAAATACAAAGAAAAAAGAAAAGGGAATTAGCTACATACGGGCGGCGCGCGGGGCCCATGACCCGACCCGCTGTAGCTTTAAAAGGCTTCAAAAAATTTTGTTTCATTTCTTACCTCTTTCAGAAAAAAAAAATTTCTTTTCTCTCTACCTCTCTCCTCCTCATTCAATTGCCGCCACCGTGTTCTTCGTGATTTTCCAGATTTCGACGAGATCACCTTGTCTGTTGCCGTCTGTCGCCGCCTCCGATGCCCAAAAAATTCCCAAAAATCTCCCAAACCTTCCTTTCGATCTCCTGATCTCCAAAATCACCTTGGATTCTTCAAAACCGGCACCGAAAATCCTAAATCTAAATCACAAATCCCGCGACCTTTTCCCTCCAATCTCCTCCGACGATCGTCCAATGACTTCCAAAATTTGACGGAAGCCTCCTCTAACCTTTCTCTACCCTTTGACCGTTTAGATCTTCAAAACAACTTCTAGAACTTCGAAATCCCCTAGACCCGAAACCAACCTCACAAGAATTTTTCTAAGTTTTTTTTTCTTTGCTGCTGGTTTTCTCCGATTGTGTTTACTCTTGTTTCTGTTTATTGTCTATCCTTTGGTTTGATGATTATGAACACATATATAGGGGAAAATCATGAGAGTTCTAGTGTATTTGGGTTTGAAATTCTACCAAGATAAAACTCTTTTCTTCACATTTATCCCAAATTTTAGAGCTTAATCTTAATCCAATAAGAGTTTCCATTTGAGCCGAACACTGTTTTTCTTTTTTTTTTTTTTTTGTTTTTTGTTTTTTGATTTTTCTTTTTCTTTTTCTCTTTCTCTTTTTTTTTTTGGTTTATTTATTTATTTATTTTTTAATAATTCTGAAAATTAAAAATTAAAGTTAAAGTTAAAGTTAAATTAAAATCAAAACAACCCGGACAAAAACGGGTGTCTACAATTAGGTGGCCACGGATTCAACTTTAGGTTATTTTGGTATATATCGAATTCCATATATAACTTGTTTGGGTTCAGATTTTTTAAGTTTAAATTATTTTGGATTTAAATAATTTATCATTTCGGATTCCTATAAGTTTAAAGTCATTTTAAATATTATGTAAAATGTAATCATTTCCACATAAACCAAATGTTTAAATCCAAAAACTAATCAGTTTTTTTATTCTTGTAATAAGTTGGCTAGTGTTTTCAAGTAGGGCTCTTTACGGTTTTTTTATTCAAATATAGCCACACAAAAAAAATACCAAAATACCGTTCATTTCGGATTAATTCCCAAAATCCGCTTCTTTTTTTACTAGCTGGGAAATCGCCATCCCCCATGGCGATTTCCCAGTGTAAAAATTAGCATTTTGGCAAAAAACACCAAGGGAAATCGCCATGGGGGTGGCGATTTCCCTTGGTGTTTTTTGCCAAATTTGCAAATTATACCAAGGGAAATCGCCACCCCCCATGGCAATTTCCCTTGGTATAATTTGCAAAATTTGCAAATTTCATCAAGGGAAATCGCCATGGGGGGTGGCGATTTCCCTTGATGAATTTTTTTTACTTAAATTAAAAAACAATTTTTAAAATTATTTTTAAATTTGTAAGTTTTGTTTTTTAATTTTAAAAATTATAAATTAAATTAAAATATTTTCTAGGTTTGGTTATTTTTTTTTTAAATATATATTAAAAATGTAATTTAATTTATTATTAAAATTTTATAAAAAATAAAAATATATTTCTTATTAAAATTTATGATTAAAATTTTATAAAAATAAAATTTTATTTCTTATTCAAATTTTATTTTTTTTAAAATTTATGAACAAATTTTTGTAAATTTTGTTAATTGATTTGTATTAGATAAAAAACAAAACAAAAAAACAAAAAAACAAAAAAACTTCCATTACATTTTCCCTTATATGTAAAATAATAATCCAAATTACATGATAAGTTGACAAAAACATGTAATTCATTTATTGTTGATGCGAAGTCTTCCCCAATGTGCCAGATCGATGCGGACAATTTCGACGGTTATGACCTTCATTTCTGCATAATCCACAACGTTTTGGTTGGCCTTTCTCCCTGAGGTCCATTTCATTACGAATACGACTTGATTTTGGCCGACCATGTGGATTTCTCCGCATTTCTTGATTGGGACACACTTCTGGACCATCATATTGAGGCCAGTAATCTTCATTTCCAACAGCTTCGAACTCATGTCTATAAACATTCAATATAGTTTCCAATTTATAGACTTTGTCCACATATTGCATGCAATCTACATGGACATGTGCACAAGCAGCAACTACATGTGAACAAGGGAACCTTTGTGCTTGAAACTTTCCACAATCACACCACATGTCACTAAGCTTGACTTTGTACTTCATTGCAGAAACACCCTCTTGTGGATCAACTAACTCTTCAACCAGAAAAGATTGATTTACTCGCGTAAAATTACGAACAAAGTGGGAGTTAGCTTTCCTGCGATTTTCTTGCATAGCCTGTGTGACTGTTTCACAATATGTGTGTCCTCCCTCCATCATTGCAATTTGCTTGTTCCCCATCTTAACAAAAAGTGCAGCCAACCTATAACATGTTGATTGCACTAAAGCAGTAATGGGAAGATGACGCGTTCCCTTCAACACCGAATTGATAGATTCAGCTAGGTTGGTTGTCATATGGCCATAACGTCTTCCTTGATCATATGACTGGGCCCACTTCTCCTTGGGGATCCTATCAAGCCAATTAGCCGCCTCTGCATTTTCTCCACGAAGATTTTCATACATGAAATAAAAATTCGGTCACCTCAACTCGTATCCTAATAAATCTTAAAACAAAAAACTTGTGAATTTCAGTATTATTTTATATACTAAACGAAATATAAGAGATAAAATAACTATGATTTGATTCCATACCCATGTTAACAATGTGTCGACGCAATTCCTTATTGTTAAACTTTTTCATAAAGTTCGCTGCAATGTGTCGAATGCAGTACACTGAATATGCATGTGGAGGATTCCATCCACTACCATCGCGTCTAATCACAGCTTTGATGGCTTCATGTCGATCAGACATCAAGCAAATGCCAGGCTGTTTTGTCACGTGTCTACGCAAGTTAGTGAGAAAGAATGACCAAGCCTCTGTTGTCTCACCCTCCACAATGGCAAAGGCAATTGGCAGTATGTTTCGGTTGCCATCTTGTGCAATAGCTAACAATAATGTGCCTTTGTATTTTCCATATAAGAAAGTACCGTCTATTTGCACAATAGGTTTACAATACGGATACCCTTCAATGCATGACTTAAATGTCCAAAATAGTCGATGGAATATTTTCTTACCCTGGACCAGTCGATCACCGTGATATGCAGGTACCGTTTGCAATTCCAAAATTGTACCAGGCACGAAATGTTGCATTGCACCTAACCATTTAGGTAGCTCATTGTACGATCTTTCCCAATCGCCAAATACTCGAACAATTGCCTTTTGCTTTGCTTTCCATGTTTTCTTGTAGGAGGTGATGTATCCATACCGGATTCGCATCTCAGCGATCAAAACTGAAACGGAAATCTCCGGATTTGCTTGGACCAATAACAAAATGCATGAACAGATCATGTTACAATCTAACTTGCAATGATCTTGTGAAATCCTCCCCGATGTGCAAGTATTAGGTCCTTCATATTTTCTAATCTCCCATACCTGTTTCTTCTTCATAAAAGTTGCCCTTATTCTCCAATTACACCCATTCCCATACATTACGCACTTGGCATAAAATTTCGTCCGCTCAGATTCAATTACTCTGTAATCTACAGAGTTTTTGATGTTATAGTGCTTGATAGCTGAAAGAACAGCTTCTTTCGTTGGGAATTGTAACCCAACACACAGATCAACTGCAGATGGATCAAATGTCAGAGGCGTAGCTAATGTATGAGCATACTCAGGAAATTCCGGCACATGCATTGCCTCCAGATCCAGGGTATGCATATGGGATGCAGCCTCATATGGGGGAAGATCTCCATGAGTGTTGATCTCAGCAGGGACGACGTCTTGGTCAGAATCACTATTGTCATCACTTGCAAATTCAGCATCCTCTTCCTGCTCACTAAATTCACCAACATCTTCACCATGGACTCCACGTGGACGAACAGGATCAACACCAGCTGGCTCATCTTTGAGGGTAGTAGGAATTGTTTGTGAGACTAATGAAGTCTGAAAAGTTGTAGCTTGAGATAAGGGCACGACTTCTTCTGTGGGAACGTCGTATGTAGTGTGAACATAGAACGACCCAGAATCATAATCTTCTATGGGAAAGTTTTCTATTGTGCGAACATTTGAAGGGCCACAATCATCGTCAACATCATCTATGTCAGCATATAACTCAAGTACACCAACATTTGCAAATGTCTCATGAGCATAAAACATGCATCTGACATCATCATCATCTTCAAGTGGAAATGTTCTATATCGGACACATCCTTCACCAATAGAAAGAGGATGCCTATACTTAACCTCTGAAACTCTTTTTCTATTTCCAGCTTTAATTTTTGTATGAATTTGCAGCTTCAGTTCCTCTAATGTGACGTCTTCTTCAACACGAAAACTTTTAGGACGTTCACAATCAAAGGTAGCACCTTCGTCAGTATTATGAATTTGGCCATTATAGTAGATCAATGCGATCACTGTATTGCTCATGTTGTGTAGTAATGAAACTAAGAAAGATGAGAATGTAGGTATTATCACTCCGCAAAAGAAAGAAGAAATATAGAAGGATGAGAATGAGGAGGTTTTAGCACTCACGAAAAATCTGATTGAAAAACTGTTGTAGGTGGTATTGTAAACCTTCATAAGTATTATGAATTTATAATGGTTCATTATGTTGTACCAGATGACAAATCCCATCCTTTGTATAGGATGGAATCTGATTCTCATATTCTGCCTAGGACTATTTGAATGAAAAAGTTATAACTTATTCAATGCAAAATCTGATTGATAAATCCCATCCTTTGTCTCATCCATTGCAGAAGGAATCCAATTCCAATTTTTTCTGCAGCATTTGATGGACTGAAAAATAGCTGAAACCTCTCCCAAACCCTAAATCATCAGTCTTATCCATTGCAGAAGGAATTCAATTCCAATATTTTCTGCAGCATTTGATGGACTGAAAAATAGCTGAAACCTCTCTCAAACCCTAAATCATCAGTCTCATCCATTGCAGAAGGAATCCAATTCCAATATTTTTTGCAGCATTTGATGGACTGAAAAATAGCTGAAACCTCTCCCAAACCCTAAATCATCAGTCTCATCCATTGCAGAAGGAATCCAATTCCAATATTTTCTGCAGCATTTGATGGACTGAAAAATAGCTGAAACCTCTCTCAAACCCTAAATCATCAGTCTCATCCATTGCAGATTGAATCCAATTCCAATATTTTCTGCAGCATTTGATGGACTGAAAAATAGCTGAAACCTCTCCCAAACCCTAAATCATCAGTCTCATCCATTGCAGAAGGAATCCAATTCCAATATTTTCTGCTGCATTTGATGGACTGAAAAATAGCTGAAACCTCTCCCAAACCCTAAATCATGAGTCTCATCCATTGCAGAAGGAATCCAATTCCAATATTTTCTGCAGCATTTGATGGACTGAAAAATAGCTGAAACCTCTCTCAAACCCTAAATCATCAGTCTCATCCATTGCAGAAGGAATCCAATTCCAATATTTTCTGCGGCATTTGATGGACTGAAAAATAGCTGAAACCTCTCCCAAACCCTAAATCATCAGTCTCATCCATTGCAGAAGGAATCCAATTCCAATATTTTCTACATCATAAAATTAAAATTGTATAAAAAATATATTTTTATTTTAAAAATTTTTATAAGCAATAAAATAGTATATTTAATAAATTAAATTTTATTTTTTATAAAATTAAAAAAGTATAAAAATAAAATTTTTGATATAAAAATTTTATAAGAAATATAATGTTATTTTTAAAATTTTAATAAGCAATAAAATAGTATATTTTATAAATTTTCAATAGTAAATTAAATTTTAGTTTTTATAATATTAAAAAAGTATAACAAATAAAATTTTTGATATAAAAATTTAAGAAGAAATATTATTTTCTTTTTTTTTAATTTTAATAAGAAAAAAAATTTACCATTTTTAAATTTAATAAGAAATTTAATTTTCTTAAATAATAAAATTTTAATAAGAAATAAAATTTTATTTTTATAAAATTTTAATCATAAATTTTAATAAGAAATATATTTTTATTTTTTATAAAATTTTAATAATAAATTAAATTACATTTTTAATATATATTTAAAAAAAAAACCAAACCTAGAAAATATTTTAATTTAATTTATAATTTTAAAAATTAAAAAATAAAACTTACAAATTTAAAAATAATTTAAAAATTTGTTTTTTAATTTAAGTAAAAAAAAAATCATCAAGGGAAATCGCCACCCCCATGGCGATTTCCCTTGATGAAATTTGCAAAATTTGCAAATTATACCAAGGGAAATCGCCATGGGGGTGGCGATTTCCCTTGGTATAATTTGCAAATTTGGCAAAAAACACCAAGGGAAATCGCCACCCCCATGGCGATTTCCCTTGGTGTTTTTTGCCAAAATGCTATTTTCTACACTGGGAAATCGCCATGGGGGATGGCGATTTCCCAGCTAGTAAAAAAAAAAGCGAATTTTGGGAATTAATCCGAAATGAACGGTATTTTGGTATTTTTTTTGCTATATTTGAATAAAAAAACCGCTATTTACTCTGGGTTTTTGCCTTAGATCCATGTTGGAGTTTTTGTATTTCGGCATAAGTTGAGTTTGAGGTACAAGTACAATTAGTTTTGGAATAATGAATTTTTGTAGCGGTAGTCTAGTAGACTTGTACTTATTTTGATAGGTCTAGCTTTTTGATGTTTATTATTATTAATTATTATGCTCTTCTTGAGCTTCCTATTTGATGGCTTAATTTTTTTAATTTTGTTTGATTAACAAATTATCTTCTGCCTTTGAAAAACAATTCTTAATATTTATATTTATATTTCACTCGCAATTTAATTTACTTCTTTCATTAACTCTAAGCAAATACTTTAAGAAAATTACAAACTCATATTTTTTTAAAAATATTTTGTTTCATTACATAGTAGACCTGCTCATGAGTCGGGTCGGACCGCGGTCTAGGAATTTTTTTTCTTACTCAAGCTCATTTCGGGCCGACCCTCAAGCCCGTTTCACTGTTTAGTAAAATTATTTTTATAATTAAATTTAAATAAAAATATTTTTTATTACACAAAGAGCAATTCGAGTCGGGCCAGACCAACCAGAATAAAAAATATCCCTATCTAGGCCAGGTCCAATATGAGCTGCCCGTTCCTTGAGCAGGTCTACTATATATATAGTAGAAACAAAAAAATAAATAAAAATTAGATTATGCTTCAAAGCTATTTTTTTTGGTAATATTATTTATGCTTAATTTTCTATTATGTGTTAAAATTAGTATTACTTATATATAGTAAGTTTTAACTTTTGGTTAAAGAAAGAAAGAAAAATATTAGAATAACATTGATAATTAAATTTTGCATTTTGTCGAAAATCATTTAATTATAAATTTGATCATTTTAATTCATAGTATTACGTCTGGTTATTGCTGATTTAAATCGAGTTGATTTCAAATTCGAATCACTTCGTATTTTAATTATTTCGAGTTTTTATCGTTGTGAGTTCAAGTGTTTGATTTTTTAGTCAATATGAGTTGGTTAGGTGGGGATTCGGGATTTCTCGAGTTGGTCTTTGAGTTCATGTTTTTCCAAATTTTTTGGTCACACTTAACTATGTACGCTAATACATGTGATGTCATGATATTATATTAAACTATATTAGTTCTTATACATGCGTACTTACTATTACATCAAATGTAGATAGCAATTCAAGAGGGAGAGTGAATTGAATTTGCTCCAAATTTTTCCGAAGTTATATTTCGAATAAATATAAATGGAAAATAGAAATATAAAATTTTAAATACAACTGAATTTGAAATTAAATAGAGGATAAAGGATAGTGAATTCAAACAGAATAATTTATAGAGATTCCATCATTCCACAAAATACCTATGTCCTTTATTTTAGTTTTCTCTTATAAAAAAATCCACAAGTACCTTTCCAAAGCTAAAGTCTAACCATTACAAGTTCACTCGAACTCTTAATGGTTCTACCAAATTTCTTACAAAATCACTCGAAGGGTTTCACTCTCCTTGAATTCACTATCTCAATTATGAGGTTTTGTAAACTAAATAATATGGTACATGAGAGGCAAATAAATATGAAATAAGGTCTAGATACAAGAATTACAAAGGAATATAGAATTGAAGCTCTAAAACACTTGAAAGCTCTTAAATGCTTGAAGAATTTGATTAATGGCTCTTACAAGTGATGTCTTTTGGCTTCTGTAGACACCTAATTTAGTCCGGACCACTAAAACAGGTATGTTTTCTTCCTAAATTGATGTTTCAGAATGTAAAAAGATTTTTTTCATACTGCAGGTGGTACTCCGGGACTTATTCTAAGAAGGCGAGCATAAAAAGTCAAACTTGAAAAAGTCAACCCCGTAAAGTCAACCCCGAAAAGTCAACTACTGAAAAAGTCAACTCACTTTCAAAATCAAGATTTAAAGTTCAATTGAAAAATGGCGAAATAATTTTGATAATCCGAGGTCTACATCGAAAGATATGGAGTTCGAAAGTTGGGTTATGGAGATTAGTAGAAAAGAAACCCTAATTCGAGAAATTTGGGGAAAAGTGCTTAAACGATCGAATTGGTCGAAATTGAAGGTTCCAAATGAAAGATAAGCACTGACTATGGGTAATGGAGAAGCCACTTGAAAGAAAAACCGAAAGAAAAGTCAATCCGGAAGAAAACCGAGAATTAGGGTTTTTGGTGGATTTTGGTGAAATTGGGAAGAATTACAGAAATGGCCCGAATCGGTAGGACTAAAGCCCCTATTGGATGAGGGATGATTAAAAAAGGATAGCCCAAGGCTCAGTTTGAAGAAAATCTGAAAATCAGACTTGTTTTGAGCAAAATCGGGATTCGGAGGCAAAAGGGCAAAATTGAAAAATTTGGGAAAATAGCAAATGAACTCCAAAAATTCTGAAAAATTGAAAATCTCATTCTTAAATCATTTTGAAGAGATTGGCGAAAGAAAATCTTAATTCGGAGTTCGTTTGCAAAATGGCCAAATCCCGGGTCCCTTATGCAAAAATTGAAGAAGATAAATCCCGAAAAAATAGCAAATGAACTCCAAAAATTTTGAAAATTTTCAAATCTCATTTTTAAATTATTTGGAAGAGATTGGCAAAAGAAAATCTGGATTCGGAGTTCGTTTGCAAAATGGCCAAATCCAGAGGCCCCTTATGTAGTAATTCAAGCAGATAAATCCCAAAAAAATACCAAATGAGTTCCAAAAATTATGAAAACTTCCAGATCACACTTTTAAATTATTTGGAAGAGATTGGTGAAGAAAAATATGGATTTAGGGCTCGTTTAAAAAATGGTAAAGTTTGGGGGCATAAAAGGATAATTTTCGAAGAAAAAATCCAAATAAATAGCAAATGGACTCGGGAAATTTTGAAAACTTCCAGAATTCAATTTTTTTTATTATTTTAAAAGTATTGAAAAAAGAAAATTTTAATTTGGAGTCCGTTTGCCATTTATTTATGTTCGGGGAGCAAAAAGGTCATTTTACCCAAGAAATCGAAAAGGGCTTTTCTTGCCTTTTAAAAAATGAAACATGGGTTGGAAGAAAAGGGGCTGGTCGGCCAAGGCCCAAGGATAGCTAGATAGTTTCTGATTTTTAATCAAAAGACCAACAATGAAGAGGAAGTTAGTTATTTTTTTATCAAGCCTTTGCAAATAAGCCATATGGACCAATGCATGAAGAGGGAGAGTGTCAACATAATGGCTTAAGATTCTTGAACAGCTGTAATTATGGATAGCTGATGGCCTAATCTAAGGGTGATAATTTCATGTTTTAAACATCTTGGATCAATAGCTTTTGGATGAAAATTGGTCGAATAGAAAATGACAACATCCTAGCCTAGGGGAGCCATTCGGCCACACTACAAGAGGGCATTCTCTCTTTAGTTTTCAGCTATTCACTCTTTATTCTCTCTTGGTTTTGGCTGATTTTTCTCTCCATTGTTGAAAATCAAAAAGAAAAGAAAAGAAAGTTAGAAGAGAAAAAGCTTGAAAGATAGCTTCTAGAGGTTGCTTTAAGCACCATAGTCTTGCACTTTCTTTGATTTTCCATTCTTGATTTGTTGTTTTGATCACTATTTTGGTGAGTTTCTTTTGATTTTTCTTTTAAAATAAGTGTTTTTAATGTTCTTCTTAAAGTTCCTTCTTCATTCTTTCTTGTAAAAAGTTCTTGAAAATTTTTTTTCTCTTTGTTTTTGAGATGGCCGAATGGCCTAGTTTTTGAGGGTTGCTGTTTGCATTTTTATTTTCATGTTATTCTTGATATTTGACAAAATTTGATGCTTTAATCTTTTTCTAATACATAAATATGAAGCTTGTTTTAATTTGGTTGCTTGCTTGTTTCTATTTTTGAGTCTATTATCTTGTTATCATGTTTATTTCACTTGTCTTGCATTTTTGATTTTCTATTTTCAAAATGTAAGTTAGTTTATGTTTTATATTTTGTAATCCATGTGTTTGTGAAAATGCCTATTGGTTTTCATGCCTTTACTTTATATTTGCATGATTTGAGCATTATTCTTTAGCTATGCATGTTAGTATATCATGTGTTTGTGAAAATGCCATGCTCAGTTTAAGCATCCACCACATTCGGCCATCTCATATTGTTTGCTTTGTGTGTGCATTTTTGTTATGTTAGTTGATAGGTTTGCATTTTCATGATATTTGGTTGAGTATTTTGTTTAAGCATGCCATGTGTTTGTGTTATTGCCATGCATATTTTAGGTTTAGGATTGGTTTGTTTTGCTATGCATATTCATGCATTTTAGACATAGGTTGCATTAAAGTCCATGCAAGTTCATTTTGGTCTAGGTCATTTTATTGATGCTATGCATTTTTCATGTCATTTAGGTTTTAAATCATGCATTTCATGCATCACATTTTCTGTATTTTTCATGCATTTCATGTCCTTGCCACTTGATTTATGACTTAGGCCAATCAATGGCTCAAAGTCATGCTCACTTGAGCATACTTGTAGAAAATTAAAGAGTTATCAAATTGATTATTCTACCTTTGTGACTTTTTTTACTTAGCCAATTTTTGCCTAACTTTTCAAAAGTGTTAGCTACTGTTTGTAAGTCATTTGGAGAGTCTCTAATATTTTTATTTTGTTTTTAAATGATTTTATCAAAGGCAAAAGAATGTGTTTTGGCAAAACAGTTTTTTCACCCAGTACTCGTACTTTCTCGATTTTTCTAGGCATTCATCTTTAATCAGAAAATTTTTTAAGCCGAGTTTTTCCCATGTACTTTTACTTGTCCTGAGTCTCCAGTACCTTTTTTAGAATTTTTTGAATTTTAAAAATATTGTAAAAAATCGTGCTTTAAAACTGGACAGTAGAGGCAGAATTGAATTTGAAGGAAAATCATTTTTCTGTTTTGGTTAAGTTACTTAGAGGGGGCTGATTAGGAAGTTTAGCTACTGACTTCGGGTAGTTTTAAGCCTTTTTAAACTTTAAAAATGATTTTTTAAGTCTCGGGTTAAGTGTGGTCAAGTCCGGGATTTTAAACTTAAAAAATTAGAGCTATTTAAAAAAGGGTTTAATTAGGTTTTTATTTTTAATCTAAGCTTTTCAAAATTGTTTTCAAACAATCACAAAGTATTTTGGTTTTAGAATATTTAATTTGATATATTTTTCTAAGGTAGCCGGATATCTTTTTAGATATACGGATTTCCTTAATTAAAGGAAAAAATACATTCTCATGCATTGCATTCTCCATATTCATGGATATTATATAATATGTAATTTTTGCTATGTTTAATTTTCATGATGGTGTTATTATCTTTGATTTAAATTTTTGATAATATATTATTTGTTATATGGTTTTGAATATTTCATGATATCTTATGCTTTTTATTTAATTATTTTTGTCATATTATTTAGCATATACTATGTTCATGCATTATTATTTTTATTTTTATTTCCATGCATATTATATGATAGCATTATTTTATGTTTCATGTCATTTAGATTATATGCCATATCATTTATATTTTCCATGTCATTTAAATTATTTCGTTTCATATAGAATATATTATATTACCTAGGTCACTTCATTTCATTTAGAATATATTATGTCACTTAGGATATTTTATTTCATTTAGAATATATCATATGACTTAGGATATTACATTCCATTTAGAATATATCATGTTACTTAGGTCATTTCATTTCATATAGAATATATTATGTCACTAAGGATATTTCATTTCATTTAGAATATATCATATAACTTAGGATATTTCATTTCATTTAGAATATGCTAAGACATTTAAATTATATCATACCATTTAGGTTGCACTATATTATCTAGACTTTGCTAAATCATTTTCTTTATGTCACACATTCATATTTTTTAAAATGTTTTGAAAAAGGTAATGATTTTCAATAAAATAAAGATATTCCCGAGTTAAAATAATTCATGAGTTCTCTGCCGGATTTGCTGGGGAGGATATCATCAATTATCATTAATAACGGAATATCTTCTTTAAAATAAGAATGATTCGGAAAGTTTTCCAAACTAATAAAATTTCTATATTTTGCCACGGTTGTTGGGGAATATAGGAAAATTTTGAATTTATAAATTCTGGATCATTTTCAATTAAAAATAAAATTATATTTCTTTATATTTGGAATTAACTTGAAATACTAAATTTAAAACCGACTTTTTACCGAGACTTGAGTAACACATGATTAATAAGGTACCGTTTTATACGGGCGTTGTGGGGGTGCTAATCCTTCTCCACACGTAACCGAGTCCCGAACCCGCTTCTTTGATTTCTCTAGTTTAAAACGCAGACTTGAAATTGGTTTTAAAAATGTTTTAATAATTTTAAAATATTTTATAAAACCGGTTTTAATAGGTGACCGATCACACCTAACTTAAAAAGATTGGTGGCGACTCCATGTCTTTTTCAAGGTCATTTTCAAAACCTTCATTTTTCAAGAGGAATTAAGTAGACTTTTCCTCGATTTTTTTAATGTCACGCTTAATGAATAATAAAGTCTTGCGATGAGACTTGTTATTTTTTTTAGGTTGCGACAGCTTCAATGGTGTTGAAAAAGTCCTTTCTATAGTTGAAATGTGTTTGGAGCTGTTTGGATAGAGTTGGTGGAGAAAAGAGTTCACTACAGTGGATAAGTGCTTAGACGGTGCTTTTTTCAACATTTAGAGGCTTTTTTAAATGCCGCTAAATAACTAGAGGCGCCTAGGAAAAATGCTGCCAAGAACGCCGCTGAATATCGCGCCGAAGAATTTTTCGTCGTTTGCAACAAAAATGCCACAAATCTAGTGGCATTTTTTATGTATATTAGCGCAGTTTTGGACCTTTTGCGATTCGATGGACCTTTTGCGGCGCCTTGATTCTCAAGCGCCGCGATTTACACAAATTTACCGGCGTTTGACTTCCACAAACGCCACTAATTCCAAATATTTAGCGGCGTTTTAGGGTACACAAACGCCGCTATTGTGAACTTTTTAGCGGTGTTTGGATCATAAAACGCCGCTATTGTTTACATGTTCTGCTTATTAAAATGAGTGATTTAGCGACGTTTGTTCATAAAACGCCACTCTATAAGCAGAATATTTTATATTTATATACTATTTGTTTTATTTAAAAAACTATATTTACCTATTTAATAATAAACAAACTATATTTAAATCATTACAGGACTGCCTAACGATACACAAATTATAAAAAAAACCATAATATAAAGATATATTTAATATAAAGTATCATTATACAAAAATTTTATTACTTAACACATCAAATCTAGTTACAACTAAAAAAGGTACAAGTTACAAATGTTAAAAGTTCGAGGACAGTCATAAGAAGAACGTTTTTCCACAGCAAGTTCGTTCCCATGTTATGAGCCCTATTAAAAAAAGTTAAAATACGTAATTAATATATAATATATTAAGTTATGACAGTAAGATAGTTAACAACGAATATATTATATTACCTGAGATAGAGAATTTTGTGAACTCGTTGCGCCTCTTGAGAACTTTTGCTACATTAAATTCATCAATTACTCAAATTGTGTCTGTAGCTACTAATATCTTCGTTGCTCTTCTTCTCTCTCTGCTTGTCTCTTTGCTTCTTTCTTTGCCATCTCTGCTTATCTCTCTGCTTCAAGCCTTGGGATCTATGCCTGTCTCTCTTCTTCCTTTTCCTCAAAACATTGATGCATATTTTTCATTTTTTCTCCCAGCATCTGAACTTCATATGTAGAGTAGTTTTGTGAAGAAGAAATAAATCGTTGAGAACCAATTCCATAGTAGCTAGATGGTGTTGGACCTAGTCTAAGACATCGAACCCGTCCATGTCTTTCTTTCCCAGTAACTTCAGTGAAAACTTGATTCTTGACATCTTGCATATTGATTGAGGCATCTGATGATCTGGCTAGATACTCATCAATTTTTTCTTTTGCTTTCTCCTATAAAATAATAAAATTAATAATATTTTGTGTAATATATTTGTAAATGAAAACAAGTTTGAAAAAAATATACCACAATTTCCCGAGTCTCAACGTTCAAATAGGATCCATCTTTCTTAGTATGAGTTAACTGAAACAGTTCAACTTGTCCAATTTTCCCCCGCTCAACTTCCTACAAAATATATTAATAATTAATACTAAATTGTATTAAAATAATTGAGAACAAATAATTATTTGACAAAACAAGTATTATGGCAACTTCAAAATTTCAACAACTATAATATAATATACTGGAGCTATTTACGTGCATAAAATACACTAAAATTGCATGTTTGACATTTTAATGCTTTTACGAGACTTAAAGTGAACTAAACGGACTGTTTGATAATTTTATCCTATTGCAGAATCAAATGTACTTAACACTAATATAATAATATATTATGAATGAAAACTTACTTTTTCATTAGCTTTTCTGGCAAAACTTTTTGATCCACTTGTGTGACTGTATTTCTGTTGCTTTCTACTGCTTACCCCTATCCATTCTCGTTCACGTTCTTGTACATTGGACACAAACATTATTAATGTATACATATTTCATACAATTGTATTATATAAAGTACTATAAGTAAATGACAAAAATAAATTATAAATGATACCTGTTTTTTTTTTTGAATACCCGAATCTAACCAATCTCTCATACTGCCACATAACTACACCACGCGGTATGATTCGTAATATGGCAACAGGACCAGTATTTCGATCGAAATACTTTTTCTTCAAGTCATGCTTATAGTCTTTCCATTTTTTCCCAATGATTTTAGAACAAATGATGTTGGAATTTGCAAAGAAAATCTTGACTGAAATGGAAAAATTGTATGAAGTTAGTTTCGATCATAAACAAAATTCTAAAATTAATGCAATACTAATTTAACACGCTTATACCTCAATAAACTTTAACATCTCGACCTTCTCATTATTCAGCACATCCCTCCATGTTTCATAATGAATTGGACACTTCATCCCATTTCGAGCAACCAGACCAAGAAAGCTAGCCAATAGTTGTACTTTCGGACCAATTGGTTGTTGCTCATTATTTGCTGAAACAACAAAACGCTCTTTAAGAGGTAGTGCCCATAACTCCTTTAATGTGGTACGATCTCGAGCTCTACATTGCCTAGTATTATCAACTACACAAAATCGAATATAGTAGCAACTGTCCAACCTTTTTTGGTCAAAGTATATTGTGTACTTTTACGATGTAACACGATACTTGTACTCAAGTTCATATGAACTACAGTTTCTGCAGCCATATTTGCAGTAGCCAACTCTTTGTTAGCATCTAGAGTAGACGCATTCGGCATCTCTGAAGACATCACTCTAGTGTCGCCCTCAACATCAGCACCTACCGGTTCTGAACCGGTTTGACTGATATTCATACCCTTTAATCTTCTCCTCGATATGCTATCTGCAAAAATTTTAAGTAAACAACATTAGTATAAGAATAAAATACTATAATGTAATGAACATTAATAATAAAATATTCAAACTATAAAAGCATATAATATACATAGTATTTGTGTCAAAATAATCTTACTAAATTTAGTTTTTTCATCAATGTCTTCATCAACATCTTCGCGAACCCATTGAACATCTGTACTTGTACTAGGGATATTTTCATCCAAGTTTTGATCGGTAAAAGGCAAGCATTCTGTTCTTTGTTCAATATCATCTCTACATTGATCACCCATATCAAACAAGTATCTAGGTGTGTTACGGAGTATAGCATACCAACCTGCATCATTCGAATCTTCGGAATAAAAGACTTGTTTGACTTGAGATGAAAAAACATAAGGCTCGTCAATTAGTTGTTGTTCGGTGTGAATTAATCGAGAGAAATTCACCATTGTAAATCCGAACTGATCTTTTTTAACATCTCTACCAGTATTCACATCAGCCCAATCACATCGAAATTACACGACCTTCTACTTGCCATAATAATCCAACTCAATAATATCATTAAGAATTCAATAATAATCAACATTTCCCTCTATAGGATTACTATCTAGCACTAGCATAGCTTGTTGTTGAAGAAGAAACAACAACTCCACAGTTTTGTGTTCTCCTAAATCTTTCACAGGATTTAGTATGAAATCTAAATCCATTAATGATGTAAGCATTGTATCTTTTCACTATTCTATTCGGTCCTTGTGAAAGATACTTAACTTCTTCACTAACATCCCTTTCACTCCAAACCTATTACAAGAAACGAAAAGGCAAAATATAACTTTATTTATATATTAAACAATAGATTGATCGTAATAGAATCACAAACAGTTGCGTTACTTACAACTTCTCCTAACCAATCGTGAAAATTTTCCATAAATAACTTATCAAGCTCGCGAAATTTTGATCTTCAAGAACGTAAACAGCCTTTCAAGTAGTTTTTATACACACTATAAAAAAATTCTTTTTTTTAAATTAAGAAAGAAAAAATTTTATAAACTCTTTGTTAAAATAAATATTATACTGAAACTTACGTGCGTAATGATTCCAGTGAATCATTATGAACAAGCACATATCTATGCAATTGTGCTCAAGATTTATCATCTAGCTCAACCACTTCAACTTTGCCGATTTGTTGTCCAAAATTTTCAAATAAGTATGTCTCAGCTAAGTTGTTATGTGTGAGCCATCATTTCTTCCCGGTCTTTTAAATCTTGTTTCAACATCTTCCAAATATCTTGCACAAAATGTCATACACTTCTCCGTTAAATATCCTTCAGCAATTGATCCTTCTGGATAGTGTTTGTTCCAACAATAAGATTTTAACTTTCCTAAAAACCTAAAACAGAATACATAACAATCTTAATGTGTGTAATTAAACGCTATGTTTAATATAAAAGTATAATAAGCTAATTAGCAAATAATACCTCTCTAATGGGAACATCCATCGATAAAAAATCGGTTCATTCGACTTTTGCTTCATAAGGAAGATGGATAACCAAATGCACTATTATAGTGAAGAATGAGGGAGGAAAAATCTTCTCTAAGTGGCATAAAGTTAAAGTCGCTCGATCTTGAAGTTTTTCAAGCTCTTCAACCTTGAGAACTTTGCCACAAATAGCTTTCATTATATTACTAAGTTCAATTATGCAAGAAGTCACTTGTTTTGACATAGAACAACATAAAGCAAGTGGAAGTAAGTCTTGCATTAAGATGTGGTAATCATGTGACTTTAAGGAAGAAAGTTTTCGATCTTTGACATTCACACATCTTGATATGTTTGAGGCATACGCATCCGGGACCTTCACATCTTTCAACACCTTACAGAAGACGTCATTCTCTTTATTAGACATCCCAAAGCAAGCAGGAGGCAACCATGATTTTCCATTAGGAAGTAATTTCGGATGAAGATCACGGCGAATTCCAATGTCAACTAGGTCAAGCCGACTCTTTAAGTTGTCTTTTGATTTTCTATCCACATTAAGAATTGTTCCGATGATATTTTCAAAACAATTCTTCTCTATATACATCACATCAAGGTTATGACGTAATAAATTATGCTCCTAACAAGGTAACTAAAAAAAATACTTTTTTTTCCCCAAAAATCCGCCTCATTTGGATCGTCTTCTTCATCTTCCTCCTTATCACTTTGAATATCAACATCACCTTCAAACATCTCCCTCGATTTTTCCTTGACTGTGTGCTACTTGAGTGATTCATCTTTTCATAAGTGAAATTAATATCTTTCAACATCAAGAAGATATCAGACCCAATAGTGGTCTCAAGTGCTTCTCTTAACTCTTCAGTGCCATCAAAGACATGTTTTTGGAATCTAAATCCATGATTTTTATCTAACCACCGACGATGTCCTATATAATTGAATTTCTTCCGTTTTATAATCATTTCGAACATGTTTACGCAGCATAGCAAGGACAAACATAACGACCTTTGGTGCTCCAACCAGATAGATTTGCATAAGCAGAAAAATCGTTTATAGTCCATAGCAAAGCTGCACGCAAATTAAAGTTTTCCCTTTTTGATGCATCATATTTTTGAACCCTTTTCATAACTGGTTCAACTCTTGAATAAGAGGTTGCATATAGATGTCAATATAATTCCCTAGACCTTTCTCTCCAAGAATTATCATGGACAAGATAAAAGAGAATTGTTTCATGCAAATCCATGGAGGCAAATTACAAGGAATCAAGACAACCAGCCAAGTACTATAAGAAGTACTCATTATTTTGAACAGATTAAAACTGGTAGAACGAAGTCCAAGCCTCATATTCTCGGGATCATTAGCAAAACATGAGAACTTTTTGTCGAATGATTTCCAAGCTAAAGAATCCGCAGATGTCTTAATAAGCCATCAACAGTCATTTCATCATGATGCCACCTCATAGAATCATATGTTTTTGGAAACATAAAAATTTGTTGAAGTCTTGGTATTAAAAGAAAATACTGCAAAATCTTTGCAGGCTTTTTTTTTAAATGTGCGTCACTATCGTCCTCATTCAAATTTTCTTCTGTATTTTGGTCCAACCATCGAGATTTATCGCAGACATGACAAAATTTTGATTTGTTCTATCATCCCAATACAACATACAGTCATTCGGACAACTATGAATTTTCTCATATCTAAGGCCTAGATCTTTTATCATCTTCTTTGAATTCTTACAAGACTGATGGATTTTTGCAAAAGGAAACATTTCTTTAATAAAGTCTAATAATAGTGTCAAAGAATTTTCTGTTCACCCGAATAAGCATCTCATGTGAAAAAGACGAACACAGAAAGACAATCTTGAATGCTTAGATCCCTCTTAAAGTTCTTCATTCATATCATCAAGCAACTTATAAAACTTTACCACTTCTCCATTGGATTCTTGATCACCCACACCTCTTCCCTTTTCAGCAAAGTCATTCATGCCAACATTGTAACCATCATTTCCTCCAGGAACTTCTGGTGAAGATGTTTGGAAACTGTGGTTGTCACAACCTAAAAAATAACGAGTCTCATCGCAAGACTTTATTATTCGTTAAGCATGACAATAAAAAAATCGAGGAAAAGTCGACTTAATTCCTCTAGAAAAATGAAAGTTTTGAAAATGACCTTAAAAAGACATGGAGTCGCCACCAATCTTTTTTAGCTAGGTGTGATCGGCCACCTATTAAAACCGGTTTTATAAAATATTTTAAAAATTAATTAAAACATTTTAAAAACCAATTTCAAGTCTGCGTTTTAAAACCAGAGAAATCAAAGAAGCGGGTTCGGGAGTCGGTTACGTGCGAGGAAGGATTAGCACCCCCACAACGCCCGTATAAATCGGTACCTTATTAATCGTGTGTTATCTCAAGTCTCGGTAAAAATTGGTTTTAAATTTAGTATTTCAAGTTAATTCCCAATTTAAAGAAAAATAATTCCTTTTTTTATTGAAAATGATCCGAATTTTATAAATTCAAAATTTTCCTATATTCCCCAACAAACGTGGCAAAATATAGAAATTTTTATTAGTTTTGGAAAACTTTCCGAATCATTCTCTTTTTTGAAAGAAAGATATTCCTTTATTAACGATAATTAATGATATTCCCTCCAGCAAACCCGGTAGAGAACTCATGAATTATTTTAACTCGGGAATATCTTTATTTTTTATTGAAAAATCATTATCCTTTTGAAAACATTTTAAAAGATATGAATATGTATATGCATGACATAAATAAAATGACATAGCAAAATCTAAATAAGATAATGCTTCCTAAATGATATGATATAATGTAAATGCCTTAGCATATTCTAAAGGAAATGAAATAAATGCCTTAGCATATTCTAAATGAAATAAAATATCCTAAGTTATATGACATATTATAAATAAAATGAAATGACCTAGGTAACATAGTATATTCAATATGAGATGCAATATCCTAAGTCATATGATATATTCTAAATGAAATAAAATAACCTAAGTAACATGACATATTCTATATGAAATGAAATAATTTAAATGACATGGCAAACATGAATGATATGGCATATAAATTAAATGAGATGGAATATGAAATAATGCTATCATATAATATGCATGAAAAAATAAAAATGAAAATAATAATGCATGAACATAGTATACGCTAAATAATATGACCAAAAAAATAAATAAAAGCATAGGATATCATGAAATATTCCAAATCATATAACAAACCATATAACCTCAAAAAATATAAATCAAAATAATAACAATATCATAGAAATTATTATAACAAGAATCACATATTATATAAAATGCATGAACATGAAAAATGCAATGCATGAAATGTATTTTTTCCTTTTATTAAAGAAATCCGTATATCTAAAAAGATATCCGGCTACCTTAGGAAAATATGTCAAATTAAATATTCTAAAACCAAAATACTTTGTGATTGTTTGAAAACAATTTTGAAAGGCTTGAATTAAAAATAAAAACTGGGCTAAATCTTTTTTTAAATGGCTCTATCTTCCTAAGTTTAAAAATCCGGACTTGACTACCCTTAACCCGAGACTTGAAAAACCATTTTTAGAGTTTAAAAAGGCTTAGAAACTACCCTAATCAGTAGCTAACCCTCCTAATCAGCCCACTCTAAGTAACTTAACCAAAACAGAAAAATAATTTTTCTTTAAATTCAATTCTGACTCCACTGTCCAGTTTTAAGCCACGATTTTTTATCCTTTTTTTTAAAAATTCACAAAATTCTGAAAAAAATACTGGAGACTCAGGACATGTAAAAATACACGGGAAAAAAATCGGCTTAATTTTATGATTAAAGATGAATTCCCTGAAAAATCAGAGATGTACGAGTTTTGGGTGAAAAAAAAACTGCTTTGCCAAAACACATTTTTGCCTTTGATAAAATCATTTAAAAATCAAAGTAAAAATATTTGAAACTCATAAAATGACTTACAAACAGTATCTAGGACTTTTTGAAAGTTAGATAAAAATTGGCTAAGTAAAAAAAATCACAAAGGTAGAATAATCAATTTGACAAACTTAATTTTCCACAAGTGTGCTCAAGAGAGCATGACTTTAAACCATTAATTGGCTCAAGTCATTATTCAAGTGGCATGAACATGAAATGCATGAAACAATACAGAAAACATAATGCATGAAATGCATGGATTTAAACCTAAATGTCATCAAAAAATGCATGGCATTCATAAAGGGACCTAAACCTAAATGAACTTGCATGGCATTTAATCTAACCTAGACCTAGAATGCTTGAACATGCATGGCAAATAAACCTAACTTAATAACTAAAATATGCATGGCATTTTCACAAACACAAAGCATGCTTAAACCGAAAACTCAACCAAATATCATGCAAATGCTAACCTATCAACTTAACATGGCAAGAATGCACAAAAAATGCAAAAATTTCAAGAGGGCCGAATAGCATCATGTAACAAGCAAACATGGCATTTTCACAAACACTTGGCATACTAGCATGCAAAACTAAATCAAATGACATGCAAATGCAAAAACCTACCAACTAACATGACAAAAATGCAATCACACAATGCAAAACACATGGAGTAGCCAAATGGCCTCAAGCTCCAACAAACATGGCATTTTCACAAACACTTGGTATACTAACATGCTCAACTAAAATATAACACTTAAATCATGCAAAAATCACACAAGCATTTTCACAAACACTTAATATACTAAATCTAAAACATGCTCAACTAAGATATAAAAGAAAAATCATGCAAAGACCACACAAGCATTTTCACAAACACTTGATATACTAAATCTAAAACATGCTCAAATTTAAACAACATAAAAACAGAAAATTAAAAATGCAAAAATATGATATTTAAAACATAAATCGCAACAAACAAAGCAACCAAATTAAAATATAACTCAAGAATATGAAGTAACATAACATTTAAAACATCAAAATCAAAGAAAATAACATAAACAATATGGTAAAATAAATCCAAAACAGCAACTTAAATAAATAATGTAGGCCATTTGGCCATGGTGAGTTTATTGTAAAAATAAAATGTAAAAAATATACTTAAGAAAGAGATGAAGGAAGAACTTAAAAGAACAATAAAAAAAAAGTATTGAACATGGAAACTCACCAAATAGAAATCAAAATAGCAAAAACAAGAATGGAAAATCAAGAAAGTGCAGGAGTTGGTGCTCAAGAGCAACCTCAAGAAGCTAATATTTCAAGCTTTTCTCTTCAAACTTTCCTTTCTTTTCTAAACTTTTCTTTTTTGCTTTGAACCAAGGAGAGAAAAAACAAGTAAAGACTCTAAGAACTCAGCAAAATGAAGATGAAAAAATGAAATTCTCCCTCCCCCAACAAGACTGGCCGAAACCCCTATAATTGCCCAAGGTGTTGTCATTTTTTTTGTAACCAATTTCCCATCAAATGGCTAATAATTCAAGATAAAAAAATCATGAAATTACCACCTTTATATTAGAATCTCAGCTCTCTAAAATTACAGTTGTTAAAGAATAATGTTGACATCTCTCTTGGCCTATGTGGCTTAATCACCATGGCTTGATCAAAGAGAATCTCTAACTAACTCTTGATTTTTAGCCATTTGATTGAAAAATCAGAAGCTTCCTCCTTCCTTTGGGCTTGGGCAGGCCAACACTTCTCTTTTCCAGCCCAACTCTGATTTTATGAAAGGCCCAAAGAAGCCCTTTTCGGTTGCTTGTGTGAAATGACCGTTTTGCCCCCCGGATGCAAATAAATATAAAACGGACTCCAAATTCAATTTTTATTTTTTTAATACTTCCAAAATAATAAAATATTGAGTTATGGAAGTTTTCAAAATTATCCGAGTCCGTTTGCTATTTATTTGGATTTTTTCTTCCAAAAATGCCCTTTTATGCCCCTACATTTTACCATTTTTTAAACGAGCTCCAAATCAAGATTTTTCTTCACCAATCTCTTCCAAATAATTTAAAAATGTGATCTGGAAGTTTTCATAATTTTTGGAGCTCATTTGGTATTTTTTCGGGATTTATCGGCTTGAATTACTACATAGGAGGCTCGGGATTTGGCCATTTTGCAAACGGACTCCGAATGAAGATTTTATTTCGCCAATCTCTTCCAATAATTTAAAAATGAGATTTTCAAAATTTCAGAACTTTTGGAGTCCATTTGCTATTTTCTCGGGATTTATCTTTTTGAATTATTGCATAGGAGGCCCGAGATTTGGCCATTTTGCAAACGAACTCCGAATCAAGATTTTCTTTCGGAAATCTCTTCCAAATAATTTAAAAATGAGATTTGAAAATTTTAAAAAGATTTGGAGCTCATTTGCTATTTTTCCGGGATTTCCCTTTTTGAATTACTACATAAGAAGCCGGGATTTTGGCCATTTTGCAAACGAACTCCGAATCACGTTTTTCTTTCTCCAATCTCTTCCAAATAATTTAAAAATGATATTTTAAAAATTTCAGAAGATTTGGAGCTCATTTGCTATTTTTCCGGGATTTTCCTTTTTGAATTACTACATTAGAAGCCCGGGATTTTGGCCATTTTGCAAACGAACTCCGAATCAAGATTTTCTTTTACCAATCTCTTTCAAATGATTTAAGAATGAGATTGAAAAATTTTCAGAATTTTCGGAGTCCATTTGCTATTTTTCCCAAATTTTTCAATTTTGCCTTTTTGCCTCCGAAACCCGATTTTGCTCAAAACAAGTCCGATTTTCAGATTTTCTTCAATCTAAGCCTTGGGCTATCCTTTTTAATCATTCTTCATCCATTGGGGGCTTTGGTCTTACCAATTCGGGCCATTTCTGTGATTCTTCCCGATTTCACCGAAATCCACTAAAACCCTAATTCTCAGTTTTCTCCCGGATTGACTTTTCTTTTGATTTTTCTTGCAAGTGGCTTCTCCATTATCCGTAGTCAGTGCTTATCTTTCATTTGGAACCTTCAATTTCGACCAATTTGATCGTTTAAGCACTTTTCCCCAAATTTCTCGGATTATCAAAATTTCCTTTCTACTGAATCTCCAAATCCCAACTTTCGAACTCCATATCTTTCAATGTAGACCTCGGAATATCAAAATTATTTCGCCATTTTTCAATTGAACTTAAAATCTTGATTTTGAAAGTGGGTTGACTTTTTCAGTAGTTGACTTTTTGGGGTTGACTTTTTCGAGGTTGACTTTTTTTGGGGTTGACTTTTTTCAAGTTTGACTTTTTAAGCTCGCCCTCTTAAACTAAGTCTCGGAGTACCTCTTGCAGGATAAAAACAGTCTTTTTACACTCGGAAACATCAATTTAGGAAGAAAACATACCTGTTTAGTGGTCCGGACAAAATTAGGTTTCTACAGCTACCCCTCTTTGGCTATTGCTGAGAATCAGGAATCAGGCAAAGATAAACCGACACTAATTTTGTACGGTCAGTGAAATCACATTTGGAGGAAAGGGAAAAGGGTTTTCTTTTTCATTCTTCTATCATTTTTCATTTTTCATTTTTTATTTTTCATTTTTTATTTTTCATTTTTTCTCTTTTTTTTATTTTTCATTTTTTTCTCTTTTTTTTTTATTTTTCATTTTTTTCTTTTATTATTATTTTTTTTAAAACAGTAGATTGAAGATTTTGTCCTTATATTGAATTCCCTGCCTAAACAAGGCTCGACCCGTCTTAAGGAAACGAATTCGATTTGCAAGAAAGGAAATGACCTCGACGATGGTCTCGGGGCCTTAACCTGTCTTGTTCTCAGCTGTGTTTAAAATTTTGGATATCTCCTCTAGAAGCTTCGGCTATCATCACCAAAGTCTTGCTCATTTTTAAAACTGTAAAAATTCTGGTATCACCTCCAGAAGCTTCAGTTATCACCACCAAAGACTTTTTACCTTTTCAAAGGATTTTAAAACTCTGGATATCGCCACCAGAGGCTTCAGCTATCACCACCGAAGACTTGTTCATAATAAAAAATTGTACCTCGACGATGATCTCGGGGCTCGACTCGTCTTAAGGAAACGAATTCGATTTGTAAGAAAAGAAATGACCTCGACGATGGTCTCGGGGCCTTAACCTGTCTTGTTCTCAGCTGTGTTTAAAATTCTGGATATCTCCTCCAGAAGTGTTGGCTATCACCACCAAAGTCTTGCTCATTTTTAAAACTGTAAAATTCTGGGTATCACCTCCAAAAGCTTCAGCTATCACCACCGAAGACTTTCTACCTTTTCGAAGGATTTTAAAACTCTGGATATCTCCACCAGAGGCTTCAGCTATCACCACCGAAGACTTGTTCATAATAATAATAAAAAAGTACCTCGACGATGATCTCGGGGCTCGACTTATTTGAGAAGCAAAACGAGTTCGATTATACCTGATAGCTTTAAGAGATGATGCAAATGCTTCATGATGCAAATGCAAATGTCTTTAGTTGATGCAAACGATTCTTGATCTAGATGCAAATGACTTAGATTGGTGCAAATGTCTTTGATGCAAATGTAAATGACTTGATTTGATGCAAACTTTCTTGATGCATATTCAACTAACTTAGATTGATGCAAATGCTTCTTGATGTAGATGCACATGTTGAATAAAATTCTGGATAACTCCTCCAAAAGAAGATTTCTCATTTTTCAAAATTATAAAACCTTGGATATCTCCACCAGAGGCTTTAGCTATCACCACCGAAGACTTGTTCACTTTTAAAACTGTAAAATTCTGGATATCCCCACCAGAAGCTTTGGCTATCACCACCAAAGACTTGCTCATTGTAAAATTCTGGGTAACTCCTTCAGAAGAAGATTTCTCATGTTTCAAAATTATAAAACCCTGGATATCTCCACCAGAGGCTTCAGCTATCAACACCAAAGACTTGTTCATTGTAAAATTCTGGATAACTCCTCCAGAAGAAGATTTCTCATTTTTCAAAATTATAAAACCATGGATATCTCCACCAGAGGCTTCAGCTATCACCACCGAAGACTTGTTCACTTTTAAAAACTGTAAAATTCTGGATATCCCCACTAGAAGCTTTGAGAAATGATGCAGATACACATGTCTTTTAACAAGGTGCTCATGCTTCATGGTGCAAATGCAAAATATTTCTTAATGCAAATGCAAATGGCCTGGATTGATGCCCATGTTTCATGATGCAGATGCCCCTACTAATTGTGTTCATGTAACTGGTTTATGAATGGTGTAACTACAATTACCACACAATATTGAAAATGCAATGATTCTAGAAATGATGCAATTGCTTGAGATGACACAAATGCGAATTCCATGAAGAATGTAAATGTAAAGGTAAAATGCAGATGCTTATGGAATAATGCCAATGCAAATACCCATGAATGATGCAAATACTTATCGACACTATGCAGATGTAAAAGCTTGATAAAGAGATGAGTGCTCATGAGTGATGCAAATGCCCCCGATTGTTTTTCTAAACTTTGGCTTAGCCTTTCAAATTCATTTTTCCTCTTCAAATAAGAGTATATCTTCAATTCATTTTGGCTATTCTCTTTGCCCCAACAGTTTTCAAACTTTCATCAACAGAGATTGAACCGGGTTCTATTTCTTCTTCTCATATCTGGAAGTCAGGACCTATCTTGGCAATTCTACACCTTTGGGTTAGAAAAATCCTTGTCTCATGTCAACATCAAAATGGGTATTTCAAAAAATCTCTTTATTTGTTTTCGCATCTTGAAAACTTCTGAACAAAAAATATTAACCCACAATGTGTGATGTATAAATCTTTTGAAGATTGATGATCATTGTTAGAAATTTCTCTAAGTAGCAATTTGGTTTTTTCAATTGGATTGGCAAGGCTTGGTATAACAAGATTCTGGCATTTCCAGGAAAACTTCATGACAAAAATGTATATCCCTTATAGGCTCACAAATGGAATAGGTTTTATAAATCATGAATTTATTGAGAACCAAACAAATTCAACATTCTTTTAGTTTCCATATCAAGGCATTTTGACAAGCGTCAAGATTGGCCGGGATGTTCAAACCGAAAAGTTTAATCTTGGAGAAAAAGTTTCAGTTTTTTGAAGACAATCCTTTGAATGAGAGTTGACAATTTGGGGGTTCAAGAAATCCTAGATATTCCTCGATGACCACTCCTTTAATAAGATCTTTTCTTTTGTGGTATCAGCACTATCATTGATGGCATCGAAAATTCCCATTCTACTCTAGACCGCCCATTTTTGGGTTTTCGCCCTAGAGTCTCTTTTCTCTCCATTTTTTCTTTCTCATTTTTTTCGTTCTACCATACACTTGAGAATTCTAAATTCCCTTAGTGAAATGATAATTCGATGAGATGGGATAAAATCTGAGGAAAAAAACCTTTCAAATTAAATATTCATGCTTGATCAAAATGGACTTTTAAAGCACGTAATGTAGGCCATGGCTCAGGGTTCAGAAAGAAAGGATAAATAGGCCCAAAATATGTGTTTGAGGGTAATCAGATCAAGGATCCTTTCTTGAGGAGGATTCTCTTTGAAGCATTTGTCCCTTCTTGGACATTTTTTTCCTTTTGACTTTGCTCTTTTTCTTCTTTGCTTTTGGCTTTCAATTTGCCATGTCTTTCACACACTATTTTTTTTATTGTGTTTTTTCTTTTGTTTTTCTTGGCTTTCATTTCGCCATCTTTTCCTCTTCTTTTTTCTTTGACAGAGTGCGCCCGTATTTATTCGGGGCTCCATTTGCTTTGTGTCTGTCCTTGAGCTGTCACTCATTTCTCAATGATCTTTGAAAAGATCTTTCCTCGCATTTGCCCCCCAGTGTAGAGGGTAATCCTTGATCAGGGTTCAAAGAAGAAAGAATTCTTTTGGCTCAAAAGGGGTGACTATGGATAATAATTTTTTCTTGTGAAAGGGATATGAAAGATGGTTATTCATCATATCAAGCCCAAATATTCTCATTGAAAAGCAATCCTCAGGGGAAATAGATAATCAAAATTTCATTTTGCACTTTGGAATCATCCGAATTCTCATATGCATGATATCACAAAAAATTTCTTCTATTTTTTCCATCGCATACCCCAATGATTTCATGTGTTAGCCCATCCTTCTTCACCATGTATCCATCATTTCCACATATGATGCCCCAATTTGATTAACCATGAGAATTTGTATCAGCGAGGAACATAGCAAGTCTAGTTCTATTTTGAAAAGGCTGAGTTTCCAATCTGAGTTCTTTGAAGAGACAAGGAAAATATGACCCAAAAACAGGTTTTCTCTTGGACAATGAATAATCTAGTTTAATCATTGTGCCCCAGGGTGTCAATCATGAAGTGATGTTTGGGTATTTGAAGTTTTATGATCATTGGGAAAGGTCATGAATGGTTTTAGCACAATCTTGACACACACCAAATTATCAAAATCTAGATTCTTGAAAGAATGTCTCATTTGTTTGAATTTCAAGGAATTCGAAAAAAAATTCAAAAAGTTTGTTCCTTTGTTCATAGCCCAGACTAAGATCTACGTCTTTGCTTATTCTGTGATGACAATGGTTTTATGAAGTCAAATCATTCATATTCCAGAAGCATTAATTTTTTCAAGTGTTCTTGGTTTAAGAGATTTAGGCTTAGGAAAACCTAAAGAGAGGGGAAAAGGTATTGGGTCATTTGTAACACTGATCATCAATCTTCTTGAGACTATCCATTATTAAAAATTCCTTAATGCTTGTTTTCGCAAATTCAAGTTATCGTTAAAACACAACAAACACAAAGCATTTAAAATTCAAAATTCATTTAATCCATGTAGATGTTAACATGAGACAAGTGCTTTCATCATCACAGTGTATAGAACTACATGCGTCAAAAATCTAATATGATCATGCACAATGTTTCTTATGACACTTGACTTCCCCATCTTCAAAACTTATCAAACCAGCCTTGATGAGATCTCTGACCTTGTACTTCAAAGCGGGGCAGTTCTCTGTTGAGTGACCTTGATTGCCAGAATGGTAACCACAACACTCTTTAGTATCATACCAGCTCGGATAAGGGGGCTTCAGAGGCTCTATTTGCATGGGTGTCACAAGGTGATTCTGGATGAGTTGAGGTAGTAGCTCACTGTATGTCACAGGAATCGGGTCAACCTGATTTCTTTTTCGCTTTTTATGCCCCCTTCGATTATTCCCAAGGGTGTTCGATTGATAGACAGATGTAAATTCCGATGTAGTTGCAGTCATTGGTTGGTAGGGATAAAAACCTTGAGAGACATTGTTCAGGGTAGAATAAAATGGCTGATACGAGGAGAATTGGGGAGGTAAGCCAAAGTCTTTCACGACTTGGGTTTCTTCCTTTTTCTTTTCAGATGCCCTTTTTTCCTTGGTATTGGATGTTCTTTCTCCTTCAATTTTCCCATCCTTGATAGCATTCTCAATCATCTCCCCTGAAATTACCATGTCCAAAAAATCTTCGTGGTGTTGCCGACAAGTCTATCGTAGTACGGGGCCTGTAGTGTATTCACAAAAAGGACAGTGGTTTCCTTCTGAGTTAAAGGCGGTTGTACTTGGACGGCCAGGCTCATCCCCGTTGCGCATATTCTTTGAAGCTCTCAGTAGCTCTTTTCTTCATATTTTGCAAGGTGAGACGGTCAGGCGCCATGTCAGTCATATGCTTGTACTGGTTTAGAAAAACCCTAGCCAGGTCATTCCAAGAGTGAATCTGATCCTTTCTCAACTGACTATACCACCTAATTGCGGATCTGCTGAGGCTATCCTGAAAACAGTGAATCAAAAGCTTATCATTATCTATATGACTTGTCATCTTCCGGCAGAACATAGTGATGTGGGCTGATGGATCAGTCGTCCCATCATATTTCACAAAGTCAGGGATCTTGAACTTAGGAGGAATGACTAAATCGCAGACCAAACATCGTTCTTTCACATCAAACTCCCAAATACATCTGTATTTTCTACTACCCGGAGCCTTTCATCTAACAACTGATATTTCCCTTGGGAACTTGCCAACTCAACCTCATTTACTGCAACAATTTTCAACTTTGCCTGTTCAGCTGGATCATCTGAGTTTAGGACATTGACGGGGTTGACAGTATTCTGGGCATCACTCATTACGACCTCATCCTGACCCTTTTGTGCCTCTAACCCTTCTCTGGCGACAAAGTTTTCAGTGTATCCTTTTCCCTTGATTACGGCAGACATTAGCTCCATCAATTTAGTCATCTGATCCTTAGATTTTGCTTGAGACTTTGCTAGCTGTTCTCGCAATTCTTTCTGTTCCCTTTCCATTTTTTCCATTCGGGCAACTTGTTCATCCTCCATAGCACTAGCCTGTATTAAAAGGGTACTCAGTACTTCTTATACCTCTGATTTGAAATAGAAATTCTTTCAAAGACTCTTAAAGCCAAGCTAACTTTTGTTTTATTCCCCCAAAGTGCGTGTCATGATGAATGAGCCATGAATGCAATTTGATGCATGTGAAGCCTAAACAATATGATGTATGGACATGTACAATGGAAACATGCTGACCATATATGTAATCACGATGCCAATCATGTTGCAAGAAAAGAATAAACAAATCAACACATGGATATATGCAATGACTGATCATGTACATTTTAGCATATTTCCTAATGAATGATCATATACACTATGAATGCAACACGGTGTCTGATACATGCGAACAATGAATGATTTGATACAGAGTATATACAAAGAAAATCATGCTGACCATGTGTGTCATGAATGCATCCTAATGCTAACATGATGTATGTAATAAGCAAATTAATGCATGAACATATACAAAGAAATTATGCTCACTATGTTTGTTATGAATGCAACCCAAAGTCAACATGATGCATGTAAAGAATAAGCAAATTAATGCATGGATATATACAGAAAAATCATGCTGGTTATGAATGCATGAATGCAACCTGACAAATAATTGATCGGATGCAAAATGCAAAGCGGAAGATATCACAGAGGAAATAAGAATCGGAGGAACTTAATCGTCAACATCTCATAAATTTGAAGCATAGCCAATTCATTCCCATATCAATGTTCACAATGGTATAAACCATGTTTTACAAAATTTGAGCAATAGTTAAAACTGTCTTTTACAAGAACTTTATTCTTCCTAGCATCCTAAGGCTATAAGAGCCGGCTACTGAAAAAGTGAAATCCTATTACATCATATAAGACCGAAGTCTTTCCACCTCAATGCTGTAAATCTCCCAATCCTAATGGCGTTTTCCCAGTCCTTTATCAATCAGTGTCGTTGGATCCAACCACTTGGCATCTATGAGAGTTTGCATTTTTTTTTTAATGCTATACAGTCTTCAATGTTATGGCCAACAATTCCACAGTTATAATCACATCTTGCATTTGGATTATACCCATTTGGATATGGTGGTAACAGGGGTTTCGATGGGATACAGGCAACCATGTGATTTTGGATCAGTATAGGGAGAAGCTCTCGGCAGCTAATTGGAAGGGGATCAAAAGGCCTTTGTCATTTCTTAGTCACACTGAACCTAGGAGTTGGGGCACTTGGTGGTGGTACTAAGGTCCGAACCGGAGTGTTTACATGGAGATGTGGCGGAACCGCATGGTAAGGGTATGGATTTGGACACGGGGCCTTTGGAGGTTGTACATAGCTCGAGGTTCCTATCCCAGGTACTGGATAAGGTGATTGATGAGGAAAATAATATGAACGCTGAGTTGGTGGAGATGGAGTGGGATTCAGGAATCCCATAGTGGTCATCCCAATGGACGATTGGACCATAGTAGGGTGGGGATACTGGTTTGGACCTAGAACAGTTTGCAGGTATGGTACAGGATCCGAGGTTTTTATCTTTGGTATCGGGCTCTCAGGTTTAATAATTTTCATGATTTTGTCCACAATTTCATCAGGATTGCAACCTTTGTGGCATTGACAAGCGCAGGATCCAGCAAGGATTGTATGTTCTGGACCTAAGGGTTTTGGTTGATCCGAAGGCGATGCAGAGCCCTGAGAAAGTTCCTCTTTACTTTTACCTATATCCTCAACCATTTTCAGCAATTTGGCCAGCTGTTCCTTCACCTCCCGGATTTCATGTCCACATTCCTTTTGGTTGCGTTCCAAAGCACCCAATCGTTCCTTTGATTCATTCCTCATATCTCGAACCCCTTTCATGCAAATGAAAATGTCATGAGATTAAGAATACAATTATGAATGTACATACTCTATTCATATGTGCATGAATATACTGATGATTAATGCATGAACATATACAGAGAAATTATGATGACTATGTATGCTATGGATGCAATCTAATGCCAACATGATGGATTTAAAAAATGAATAAATTGATGCATGGGTATATACAAATAATGACCATGTATGTATTCTACAATGAATGATCATGCATGCTATGATGTCAAAATGATACATGCTAAGACTAAATGAATTAACACAAAGGTATACACAAAGAATGACCAAGTATATTACAAACGTATTCTACAATGAATAACCATGCATGTTAGGACTGTGACATGCTGTCAAAATGATACAAATAAAGAATAAATGAATTAACACCAAGGTATATGCAAAGAAATCAATGATTACATGAAATTTGTGGGACCTAAATCTTGATTATTCAACAATCTCATTATGCAAGATTTGCCTCCAAATTTATGATTTTTTTTTAACATGTTTTTTCTCTATGAAAAACCAATCATATTATTTTCAAAAGAAATTCGGGGTAGTGGATCCTACTATGGTACAATATCCAAATGTTCATGCAACACTACCGGTTTTATGAAATCACCAAATGAGATTACCAACTGTTTATTGCAAAGAATGAGATCAATAATACAACCAAAAATGTACATGCTCTATTCATACATGCATGAAATGTGCAACATGCAAGAATGCTTAAAAAAGGATATTTTTTTAAAATAGCTAATGAACGTCTGCCCCAACAATATCTGCTTATTTAGGCATCACGATGCCTTCGTGGCGGAGTATCACATTTATTACGGGCGATGTACGTACATCGTTGCCCGATCTACCACACTTATTCGTAGTGTAAAATAGGTAACAAAAGGTTTAGAAATGTCCCTCCATGTGTTCCTATTTTCGGTATATCTAACGGAAATCTGACATGGCTTCGCCTAGGTTCACTATATGAGGGTGAATCGGTTCTAAAGCCCCGAATTGTTCCTCACTGTCGCCGGTGAAGGCTAGTAAGGCACCCCGATAAAAGCGGGTTCAATTTGTTAGAGTATATTTTCCTAAGCCCATACGGAGGATCATCACGAAGGCTTTAGGTACTTTATACTCCGGAAGTGTTTCACTAGCCCATACGGAGGATCATCACGAAGGCGTAGTTACTTTACTCCCACTTAAAAGGACGGAACCCGGGTATAGGATTCATGATATGCAAATGCACGTGTAGTGTGTGTGGAGGAATAACAAACCTTTCACTACCTATTCTACAAACCTTATTCTAAATGCCCTAGCAATTAAAACATTAAAGAATAGTGTAACGCATTAACCAACAAGCAATTACAATATACAACCTTAAATAACTAGAGAACAATAATAAAATGCATGCACATGAGTATGAACATATTTAAAAATATTTTAATATTTTCAAAATTCTCCTTATTAAAAAAAATACGGGAATTAAAATTAAATACCAATTAAACCAACAAAACCGAGACTTTGATAACACACGACTAATTTTTAGGCCTGACTCTCTAATTGTCCCCAGCGGAGTCGCCAAGCTGTCGCAACCTAAAAAATAACGAGTCTCATCGCAAGACTTTATTATTCGTTAAGCGTGACATTAAAAAAACCGAGGAAAAGTCGACTTAATTCCTCTAGAAAAATGAAGGTTTTGAAAATGACCTTAAAAAGACATGGAGTCGCCACCAATCTTTTTTAGCTAGGTGTGATCAGACACCTATTAAAACCGGTTTTATAAAATATTTTAAAAATTAATTAAAACATTTTAAAAACCAATTTCAAGTTTGTGTTTTAAAACCAGAGAAATCAAAGAAGAGGGTTCGGGAGTCGGTTACGTGCGGGGAAATATTAGCACCCCCACAACGCCCGTATAAATCGGTACCTTATTAATCGTGTGTTATCTCAAGTCTCGGTAAAAATTGGTTTTGAATTTAGTATTTCCAGCTAATTCCCAATTTAAAGAAAAATAATTCCTTTTTTTTTTATTGAAAATGATCCGGAATTTATAAATTCAAAATTTTCCTATATTCCCCAACAACCGTGGCAAAATATAGAAATTTTTATTAGTTTTGGAAAACTTTCCGAATCATTCTCATTTTTGAAAGAAAGATATTCCTTTCTTAACGATAATTAATGATATTCCCTCCAGCAAACCCGGTAGAGAACTCATGAATTATTTTAACTCGGGAATATCTTTATTTTTTATTGAAAAATCATTATCCTTTTGAAAACATTTTAAAAGATATGAATATGTATATGCATGACATAAATAAAATGACATAGCAAAATCTAAATAATATAATGCTTCCTAAATGATATGATATAATGTAAATGCCTTAGCATATTCTAAATGAAATGAATTAAATGCCTTAGCATATTCTAAATGAAATAAAATATCCTAAGTTATATGACATATTATAAATAAAATGAAATGACCTAGGTAACATAGTATATTCAATATGAGATGCAATATCCTAAGTCATATGATATATTCTAAATGAAATAAAATAACCTAAGTAACATGACATATTCTATATGAAATGAAATAATTTAAATGACATGGCAAACATGAATGATATGGCATATAAATTAAATGAGATGGAATATGAAATAATGCTATCATATAATATGCATGAAAAAATAAAAATGAAAATAATAATGCATGAACATAGTATATGCTAAATAATATGACCAAAAAAATAAATAAAAGCATAGGATATCATAAAATATTCCAAATCATATAACAAACCATATAACCTCAAAAAATATAAATCAAAATAATAACAATATCATAGAAATTATTATAACAAGAATCACATATTATATAAAATGCATGAATATGAAAAATGCAATGCATGAAATGTATTTTTTCTTTTTATTAAGGAAATCCGTATATCTAAAAAGATATCCGGCTACCTTAGGAATATATGTCAAATTAAATATTCTAAAACCAAAATACTTTGTGATTGTTTGAAAACAATTTTGAAAAGCTTGAATTAAAAATAAAAACTGGGCTAAATCTTTTTTTAAATGGCTCTAAGTTCCTAAGTTTAAAAATCCGGACTTGACTACCCTTAACCCGAGACTTGGAAAACCATTTTTAGAGTTTAAAAAGGCTTAGAAACTACGCTAAGTCAGTAGCTAACCCTCATAATCAGCCCACTCTAAGTAACTTAACCAAAACAGAAAAATAATTTTTCTTTAAATTCAATTCTGACTCCACTATCCAGTTTTAAGCCACAATTTTTTATCCTATTTTTAAAAATTCAAAAAATTCTGAAAAAAGTACTGGAGACTCAAGACATGTAAAACTAGACGGGAAAAAATCGGATTAATTTTCTGATTAAAGATGAATTCCTAGAAAAATCAGAGATGTACGAGTTTTGGGTGAAAAAAAACTGCTTTGCCAAAACACATTTTTGCCTTTGATAAAATCATTTAAAAATCAAAGTAAAAATATTTGAAACTCATAAAATGACTTACAAACAGTAGCAAGGACTTTTTGAAAGTTAGATAAAAATTGGCTAAAGTAAAAAAAATCACAAAGGTAGAATAATCAATTTGACAAACTTAATTTTCCACAAGTGTGCTCAAGAGAGCATGACTTTGAACCATTAATTGGCTCAAGTCATTATTCAAGTGGCATGAACATGAAATGCATGAAACAATACAGTAAACATAATGCATGAAATGCATGGATTTAAACCTAAATGTCATGAAAAAATGCATGGCATTCATAAAGGGACCTAAACCTAAATGAACTTGCATGGCATTTAATGTAACCTAGACCTAGAATGCATGAACATGCATGGCAAATAAACCTAACTTAATAACTAAAATATGCATGGCATTTTCACAAACACAAAGCATGCTTAAACCAAAAACTCAACCAAATATCATGCAAATGCTAACCTATCAACTTAACATGGCAAGGATGCACAAAAAATGCAAAAATTTCAAGAGGGCCGAACAGCATCATGTAACAAGCAAACATGGCATTTTCACAAACACTTGGCATACTAGCATGCAAAACTAAATCAAATGACATGCAGAAACCTACCAACTAACATGACAAAAATGCAATCACACAATGCAAAACACATGGAGTAGCCAAATGGCCTCAAGCTCCAACAAGCATGGCATTTTCACAAACACTTGGTATACTAACATGCTCAACTAAAATATAACACTTAAATCATGCAAAAATCACACAAGCATTTTCACAAACACTTAATATACTAAATCTAAAACATGCTCAACTAAGATATAAAACAAAAATCATGCAAAGACCTCACAAGCATTTTCACAAACACTTGATATACTAAATCTAAAACATGCTCAAATTTAAACAACATGAAAACAGAAAATTAAAAATGCAAAAATATGATATTTAAAACATAAATGGCAACAAACAAAGCAACCAAATTAAAATATAACTCAAGAATATGAAGTAACATAACATTTAAAACATCAAAATCAAAGAAAATAACATAACATAAACAATATGGTAAAATAAATCCAAAACAGCAACTTAAATAAATAATGTAGGCTATTTGGCCATGGTGAGTTTATTGTAAAAATAAAATGTAAAAAATATACTTAAGAAAGAGATGAAGGAAGAACTTAAAAGAACAATAAAAAAAAATTATTGAACATGGAAACTCACCAAATAGAAATCAAAATAGCAAAAACAAGAATGGAAAATCAAGAAAGTGCAAGAGTTGGTGCTCAAGAGCAACCTCAAGAAGCTAATATTTCAAGCTTTTCTCTTCAAACTTTCCTTTCTTTTCTAAACTTTTCTTTTTTGCTTTGAACCAAGGAGAGAAAAAACAAGTAAAGACTCTAAGAACTCAGCAAAATGACGATGAAAAAAATGAAATTCTCCCTCCCCCAACAAGGCTGGCTGAAACCCCCTATAATTGCCCAAGGTGTTGTCATTTTTTTGTAACCAATTTCCCATCAAATGTCTAATAATTCAAGATTTAAAATCATGAAATTACCACCTTTAGATTAGCATCTCAGCTCTCTCAAATTACAGCTGTTAAAGAATAATGTTGACATCTCTCTTGGCCTATGTGGCTTAATCACCATGGCTTGATCAAAGAGAATCTCTAACTAACTCTTGATTTTTAGCCATTTGATTGAAAAATCAGAAGCTTCCTCCTTCCTTTGGGCTTGGGCAGGCCAACACTTCTCTTTTCCAGCCTAACTCTGATTTTTTGAAAGGCCCAAAGAAGCCCTTTTCAGTTGCTTGGGTGAAATGACCGTTTTGCCCCCCGGATGCAAATAAAAATCAAACGGACTCCAAATTCAATTTTTATTTTTTTTAATACTTCCAAAATAATAAAATATTGAGTTCTGGAAGTTTTCAAAATTATCCGAGTCCGTTTGCTATTTATTTGGATTTTTTCTTCCAAAAATGCCCTTTTATGCCCCTACATTTTACCATTTTTTAAACGAGCTCCAAATCAAGATTTTTCTTCACCAATATCTTCCAAATAATTTAAAATGTGATCTGAAAGTTTTCATAATTTTTGGAGCTCATTTGGTATTTTGTCGGGATTTATTGGCTTGAATTACTACATAGGAGGCTCGGGATTTGGCCATTTTGCAAACGGACCTCGAATCAAGATTTTTTTTTGCCAATCTCGTCCAAATAATTTAAAAATAGATTTTCAAAATTTCAGAATTTTTGGAGTCCATTTGCTATTTTTTCGGGATTTATCTTTTTGAATTATTGCATAGGAGGCCCGGGATTTGGCCATTTTGCAAACGAACTCCGAATCAAGATTTTCTTTCGCCAATCTCTTCCAAATAATTTAAAAATGATATTTGCAAAATTTAAAAAGATTTGGAGCTCATTTGCTATTTTTCCGGGATTTTCCCTTTTGAATTACTACATTAGAAGCCCGGGATTTGGGCCATTTTTCAAACGAACTCCGAATCAAGTTTTTATTTCGCCAATCTCTTCCAAATAATTTAAAAATGAGATTTGCAAAATTTCAGAAGATTTGGAGCTCATTTGCTATTTTTCCGGGATTTTCCTTTTTGAATTACTACATTAGAAGCCCGGGATTTTGGCCATTTTGCAAACGAACTCCGAATCAAGATTTTATTTTACCAATCTCTTTCAAATGATTTAATAATGAGATTGAAAAATTTTCAGAATTTTCGGAATCCATTTGCTATTTTTCCCAAATTTTCTGATTTTGCCCTTTTGCCTCCGAAACCCGATTTTGCTCAAAACAAGTCCGATTTTCAGATTTTCTTCAATCTAAGCCTTGGGCTATCCTTTTTAATCATTCTTCATCCATTGGGGGCTTTGGTCTTACCAAGTCGGGCCATTTCTGTGATTCTTCCCGATTTCACCGAAATCCACTAAAAACCCTAATTCTCGGTTTTCTCCCGGATTGACTTTTCTTTCGATTTTTATTGCAAGTGGCTTCTCCATTACCCGTAGTCAGTGCTTATCTTTCATTTGGAACCTTCAATTTCGACTAATTTGATCGTTTAAGCACTTTTCCCCAAATTTCTCGGATTAGGGTTTCCTTTCTAGTGAATCTCCAAATCCTAACTTCCGAACTCCATATCTTTCAATGTAGACCTCGGATTATCAAAATTCTTTCACCATTTTTCAATGATTTTGAAAGTGGGTTGACTTTTTCAGTAGTTGACTTTCTGGGGTTTACTTTTTCGGGGTTGACTTTTTTCGGGGTTGACTTTTTTCAAGTTTGACTTTTTAAGCTCGCCTTCTTAAACTAAGTCTTGGAGTACCTCCTGCAGAATAAAAACAGTCTTTTTACACTCGAAAACATCAATTTAGGAAGAAAACATACCTGTTTAGTGGTCCGGACAAAATTAGGTGTCTAGAGTGGTTACGCATGTTAAATGCATCCTGCAACATGCCTTCCATGTCATCTTGTCTAATAGACTGATGTTGGTTGTTAGAATAACTTGGAGGAACTCTAGAAGATGACCTAGAAGTTGCGGACTCTCCATGAAAAAACCATTGTCTGTACCCCGGGAGAAATCCTTGACAAATTAAATGTTTGAATACAACTTCACGCGTATTCCAATCAATATTAGCACACCTCGAACAAGGACATAATATCATATTATCTTCGCTTGCTTTCTGAAAAGCGAAATTGAGAAAACTATATACTCCATCTTGGTACTCTTGACTTAGTCTCGACTTTTGCATTCAACTCTTATCCATTTCGTACGTAAGTCTAAATTATAAAATAACATATTATAAGTTCTACTAAGTGATCAATAAACATGGAGCTAAGTTCTACTAAGTCATGATTGCCTGGCCTTCATACTCTATAAGAGATCCTTCCATCATTTAATATGGATAAATGAAATATGTAGACATAGAATGTGTTGACAGAGGATAGAAATTAATATAACAAATTACGAGGCAATGAAGTAGGATTGAAGTAAATTGGAATGAGCGTCATGCCTAGTATCAGTGAATTTAAAACTAACACCTAAAGAATGCAACACCTCTATCTTGCATAATAATAGAAAGTAAAGTCACTTCTTCAAAATGTTGTTATTATATCACAAAATGTTGTCAAGATGTTCCTAACTTAGAAAATAAAATCGTACCTTGTACTTTTTTATGTTAGTGAAAAGCTGCAAAGTAGAATACCAACTTCGATAAGACCGAAGCCAATCTCTGCAAATTAAAGCCAAAATTTCTCATGTTAGTACCTTTGACCATTATGTTTAAATCATTCATGCATATAGAAAGTAGAAATAAAACCATGATAAGAAGTAGCATGTAGCTTTGACCATTATGTTTCCACAACATCACATTTTCACCAATATACTTTGAGGAAGGAAATTGTTATTTTTTACTCTTTGATATTTCCAATTTTAATCTCCATCTCTAATTGTAATTTTTATTTTACATCTTTTTTTTTTAATTACAAATTATTCTTATGAAATTTTTAAATTTAATATGATATCTGGTCTCTTTCAAAAGTAGAAATATATATGAATATGATCGATGTTAACAACAATGCAATCCAACACATTCCATCATTAATTAATGATTAATTAGAAATTGGAAGATAAAAGTTAATATACATCCTATTATTATTGTTGCCTTGGTTTTCGATTTATTTTATAGTTTAGAAAAATTGAAGAATTAGAATTCTTGCTAAGAATTTTTTTTTTTTTTTTAAAGATTTAATGAATCATTTGAATTAAAACTCAAGGTAGAGGAATAATCCGACTATCTAGCCTGTTGATAATTCTATGCACCACTTACAAAACCTTAATTTGTCAACTATATGAATAAAGTTAAACCCATTTGTAAAGAGCTTAACCCAATTACCAGTTTAGGGTACATGATTTAATGATAAACAAAATGAGAGGGGGAAAGTGGAAAGGCAGTCGCACCCAACAGCTGCTACTGGGTGCCCAGCACCCAAGGCAGTAGCACTCAATAGCTGCTATTGGAGTGCTAGGTGCCCAGCACCCAGGGCCTGCACCAGCAGCTTTTGGGTGTTGGCAGCTGCTACCTGTACCAGCAGTAGTAACAACTGTTGCCTGCTGCTGCGGCTGCCTACACCAGATGGTGTGGCTACTGGGTAAACCCAACAACCCCTAACCTTAACCCAACAACATCACCCTAAACCCAACAACCCCTAACCATAGCCCAACAACCCCTAACCATAACCCAACAACATCACCCTAAACCCTTAAACCCAAAAACCAAAATCTTCGAACCCTAACACCCTTACCTTAACCCTTAACCTAAACCAAAAATATACCTAAACCCTAAATCAAAATTCACTAAACCTAATAACAAGATAAAATTAAAAATTAACAAGACAATCATCAAAAATCACATCATATTCAACAAAAAACGCAATAATTCAAAATCGTATTATAAAAATTGAAAAAACTATAAATTCATACCTTAAATTTATCTTATTGAACAAGAGAAACCTAAAATCAAAATATTCAAAATCCTCTCTTCAATTGATGATAGAGGGAGAGAAAGAGAGAGGAGAGTGTTCTGAGGTGGGAAAGAGGGGAAAGCCATTTCTTATTTACATTTACGGCGTTTGTCGAGGCAAACGCCGCTAACTAGCCTAGCAAAACTCTAGGTTTTGTGTTTTGTGATTAATGAATACCTTTTAGTGGCGTTTTGTTCAACCAAACGCTGCTATTTATTATATTTTGTGGCGTTTCGCAACAAACGTCACTATATATACTGACTAAAACGCATCGTTTAACTTATAAAAAAATGGCGTTATAATATTTTTTGGGGGAAAAATTATCGCATAAATTAAAATTACTGGCGGCGTTTTTATAGACACAAACACCGCTGAAAGTCGAAATTACTGTTCTATTCGCGGCGTTTACGTGAATAAATGCCGCTAAGTACATTGATGAAAACATTGCCGTTTCCTTTGATAGAAACGGCGAACAACTTTTTTGGCAGTAAAAAAGGAACAGCGTAATTTGAGAAACATATAGCGGCATTTTTGTTCTTAAACACCGGTAATTGATCTTATTTAGTGGCGTTTTCTACTTACAAACGCCGCTAAATGTATTTTTGTGGCGTTTGGATTAGAAACGCCGCTACATTTACAAAAACACGGTACCTGGCGGCGTTTGTAAGTGAAACGCTCCATTAAAATGCCACTAAAACCCAAAATTGTTGTAGTGGTTGTTGATAGCAACAAAAATTAGCCATTGAGAGGCTGCCATGGTCCAGGGGGTCAATCCCTTCATGTTTCCAGTTCATTATTTGGCCTTTAAAAGGCCAGAGGATCGATCCCTTCATGCTTGGCAACATTCAGGGATGATTCACCTTGTAAGGAAATTGATCCACTAAATGAGGAGCTGATCCCTTCCTTAAAAAATTCAAAATGTTAAAATGGTATCAGAATATAAGAATTCAAGAATACACAATTGAGAATACAAGAATTTCGTTTCTTATAACATGGTATCAGTGCTACTCTATTTAGTTCTTTTCCTAGTTAAAATCCTGTCTAGGGATTTGTATTTATTATTTTTAGATTTCAGCCATCTACAAACACAACCACTATCGTAAACAATCCTAACCAATCCCTGTATGAGAACTCTAGTGAAAATTTGATGCCTGAAACATCTTAAACCACCATACTCTCTAGTCAACTATCTTGGGTTCCATTAAATCCACATTTTTTTCAACCATCAAACACCAAGACTGTTGCCCTCAAAATAGTCTACATCCTCCACCTTTCCCAATGCCATTTACTGGACTCCAATCAGAGCCTCTACACGCCAACTAAAGTTTCTGCCAAATTTTAGTTGTTCGCGACTAAACGTCACCAGACAACGCCTTTGATGAAGAGGAGCATTTTTCATATGAGATTTTAAAGTTGCAAAACTTGGATGAGGTGGAGCATTTTTCAAATAAGATTTTAAAGTTACAAAGCCTCTGACGAGAGGAGTATTTTTCAGTTGATATTTTAAAGTTACAAAGCCTCTTATGAAGAGGAGCATGTTTTATATGAGATTTAAAGTGATAAAGCCTCTAATGAGAACGAGTATTTTTCAAATGAGATTTTAAAGTTACAAAGCCTCTTATGAGAAATAGCACATTTTAGATGATATTTTAAAGTTGCAAAGCCCTTAATTAGGAGGAGAATTTTTTTAGAAGAGATTTTAAAGTTAAAAAATCTCTAGTGAGGAGGGCATTTTCCAAATTCAAAAAAAAAAAAAAAGAATAATGTTTTCGATCTCGTTGGCTAGTCGAATCCAGACGCAATGGCTGCCTATATCTTTGCATTGTTCCACCAGGAGATTAGCAAAGTGATACATGCTCTTGTAAGATATAGTAAAAAATATTAAAAAAAATAATATAATTAAAAAAATACTTGTAAGTTTCTTAACCCTGCTTGTGGAGTTTAAAAAACTCCATCCATAGTGTATAGAAAACGGACTCTATCTTAAAATGACTCTAAATTTTAACTCTCAATATAATTATATGATTTATATTTGATACACTAACAATGTATAGATTCTATACACCATCAGTGAATAATATGATACCACTTCATTAATGAGTAAATAAAAAAAAAATTATAAACCCTCAAAAATAAATATACCACTTTTATGTTTTTAATTTGGTAAAAATTTTGTATTTATTTTTCAGTGCTTGTAAAAATTTTAATTAATGAGGTGGCATCATATGATTCATTGATAGTGTACATAAATATATACACTAATAGTGCATAAATATAAACTCATAATTATAAACATATATATAGTTTATATTTGATGCAATGATCGTATATAAATCCTATACACTGTTAATGCATCATATATTATCACCTCATTAATTAATAAATTTAAAAAATTAAGATCTTTAAATTAATTACTAAAAAGTGTTTAAACAAAAGTAATTATATAATTGCCTTTTCAACTTTCTCATCCCCAACAAAAGAGATTTTCTTACTTTTCCAAGAGTCAAAGACCAATTTTTTATATGATTTATGGGATGCCATAAAAGAAAAGTTTGTCAATTGCAATACTTGTGACTCGTTTTAAACTCCATCCTAGAAATCATTGCAAACCCTTTTTCCTTTACATATTGTCTAGTTCTTTTCAATATTATGCGTTTAAACTTACAAGCAATAAACAATGGTGTTTTGATTCGATTGATCTCGGCAAGAATTCTCTTGAAGATTGATCGGGAAAAAGATAATGAAAAAATCAACACCAACTAAAAAAAGAAAAAAAGATACTATAAACTATTTGAAATCCTTCCAAGTCCCTAAAACAAGATAGATTGAGTTAGAAAACCCTCTTACTCCTAATTAAAAACTAACAGGGAGTTGGTTTAGAGGGATATGAAAATACAACAAAAGGGCTTGGTTTCATAGTGCACAGCAGAAAGAGTTACTGAAAAGAGATTTGAAAAAAAGAAAACCTCAGTAATTAATTTCCCCTAATTTACATTTATTAAATTTTCCAATATTTAATTTGAAGGATTTTTAATTTTTAAAATTTATTAATTCTTGGGTTAAGCAAGGTTAAGTCTTGGGTTATCTTTTGCAGGTGACGAAGAGATCATTATAAATAGATTGGTTGAAATGGAACAAAGGGGTCGAGATGACATTGAGAATGTTTAGTGGTTTTTGGAGATTCCTTTTTGACTTCTTTGGGTTGGATTTGATGGAGATTTTAGTGTTGGTACTGGTGCATTTTTTTGATGGGAACTAGTGTTTTTGAGGTGGTCTCTCTGTTTTCACAAATTGACTTGAGGATTTTGTGAGAACCACTGACTTGATGTTGGTACTTTGCATTTGCATTGTCTACAACTTAATTCAAGTATTTAATGTTTTCTTCTAAGTTGGTTTAATTTGATTTGGCTTGGTATCTGATAACTCTAGGAAATATAGTTATTTTGCCACTCTTAATGCTTTTGAATCGGCTAAGTTCTTGAAGATTTTATTAGGATTTGATTAGTTTTAGATGTTTTTATATTTATTTTAATTATCCATTTTATGTTTAAAATAGTTATTTAGTTGTTATTTATGTGTTTTTCTAGGTCCAAGGTGATGTGGAGCTTCGTGGTGCAAAACAATGAAAAACGGTGCAAACCAATGAGCAGGCAGATTCGACCTCCGGAGCTTCTTTCAAGAAAAACTTGATCTTAAAAACTTCAAATGAGAAAACTCCCTTCTTGACTTTTGAAGTTGACTTCCATACCTTTCCAATGGTGTAAGACTCATCAAATCGGAGGAGATTTGCCTAATCAAAATAGCGGACACAGTACGAGAAGATGGTAGGAACCAACTCGAACAAACAGAGGAGAAATGCCAAGGAGGCAGAATAGGTGGCGCCGCGGTGCCAACTGTGAACAGTAAACTCATAAAAAAAAAAGTCTATACTTACCTGTTTTGCTTGGGAACGAAGTTTCGAACTCCAGGAAGCCTTGGACACTTTAAATAGGACTCTTTTAGGTCAGAATAAAGGGGATTGGAGACTTAGAAACCTAATTCTATCTCAAGAAGATAGTTGCCATCAAATTCTCTCAAGAAGATTGGAAGATTGGAAGATTCAGGATTCAAGAACTGAAAACTCTTAGTTTTCTCTTTTTCTCTTTTCTGTTCTTTATTTTTCTTGTGTTGTTGATGATGGTGAAACTATTTGGATATATGTTTTCATTAATTATCATGAACTAAATTTATTTTATTAGGATTTCAATGGAACTCAACATGTAATTTGAATTTACTTTCTCTCTCTAGCTTGATTTAATGGTTTGTTGAGTTGTTTGTTCAATCTTGTTCTTAATGCTTCTAATTGATTGGCCACCAATTAGATTGATTTGTTAACCTAAATACAGCTAGACATAGGGAGTTTAGTGTTAGACATGGATTGAATGACACATGTTTCATATTCATTTATTAGGATGAATTGATCTGCAGGTAGGGTAGAAATATACTAACTTGTCATGTGTAACCATTGTTAGAGCCTATGCTTAATGAGTTCTGCTTTAATTCAATTATCATAGACATATAGTTAATTGGTTAGGAAGGATATTTTTATAAGACCATCGACTAACTTATAAATAAGATAGAACTCTAGGTTAACAACTTAGGATCATTAATCAAGTGAAGAGGTAGAGAGAGATTCAAGCGAAGTGTTGAGGGAAGTTGTAGTCCTAGGCTTTTGTAATTAATTGAATTCAACCTTTTTAGTTTACTTGCTTTCAGTATTAGTTTCTTTTAATTTTAGTTTTTAATTACCATCTTTATTTAATTGTTTAGATAAGATTGAATGTGTTAATTTTAGTAATTAACAAATTTAATATCAATTCCTCGTGGGTACGACACTCTACTTCCACTCTATTACTTGTTTGCGATAGCGTGCACTTGCGTAGTGAAATCTGACAACAATATCTTTTTCAAACGAGAAGATGGAGATGATTTGTTTTGTGGATTATGTTGCTGGAACACTATGGTTTGATTATGGTTCATTTGAAGTCAAGATTGGTTTGGTTTTGTAGTGTTTCTTTTCTCTCCTTTTAAAGGCAGGAGTTTTTCAATTTTCTGGTTTTTGAATATACTATGTTTGGGTGTTTGTGATGAGATTCTTATTTCTTTCTATTGGTGTTTTGCTGTTGTGTAAGAGCTTGACTCTTTTTCTGCCTTTTGGCATTATTAATAATACTTTGATTTAGCCAAAAAAATTATTAATTAAAGAGATGATAACATGTGATATGTTGACGTTTTATATATTATCAATGTATCAAAGGAGAGTGTTATATACACTTCTTAAAAACATTTTTTAAAACATATAAGTTTTGCTACAATTTAAAAAAACCATCATATGATATTAAATTTTTAAAATATAATTTAATCTTTATTATTTGTTTTTTAAAGAATTTAAAAAAAATATATATGAGTCATATTTTTCATGTATCAAATATAAAACTATATATATAGAGAGAGTGTGAGAGAGAGAGAGAGAGAGAGAATAGTACATGATATTAGTGATAAGTTGATAAGTCAAGAGATAAGCTAGCAGATCAACAACTGATTAAGCAAGGTTAAGCTCTCGATATTAATTTGGTGTTGAAACTTTAACTTTATATTAACTGGTAATCAGTATTTATAGGGTACAATAATCTTATCTACAAGATTTAAATATAATTTTAAAAGGTAAAAGATAAACAATTGAAATTATCTTATTTTATCTACAAGATACTCATGATCACTTATCTTCTTATCATGAAAATAGATGTTGATCTGCTAGCTTATCTCTTGAACTTATCAACTTAAAGAAAAAGTTGACTGTCGCCACTCAAGATAGTAAACCAGTTGCTGTCTATATGCAACACATGAAGAGTATTGCTGGTGACCTTTCCATGGCACAAGTTCCAGTTGCTATAAATGGCTTGATCATCTTTATTCTGAATGGTCTTGGACCAGAATTCAAGGAGATTTCCATCGCCATACGAGCTAGAGAATCTTCCAACACTTTTGAAAAGCTTCATGATAAACTTACTGCTTTTGAGACAGTTATCAAGTCTGATAAATCTCTCTCATTCACTCCAGCAACTGCAAATTATGTCAAAAGAACTTGAAGTCAATATAGTAATAGAGGAGGCTAATCCAAGGGCTTTTTTTCTTCTTAAGGTAATCGACACAGTTTCAATTACCACAATAGAAGTATGCTTCCAATAATTTCACCCATACAAAACCAGTTTGTCAATTCTGTGATAAGATAGGTCAGCCAAGACCTGTAGGTCCATCAAGCCAAAAAAACCAATTGCCAATGTTACCACTTCTTCTCAGTCCAAGTCAGATCAAGGGTGGATCATAGATTCAGGGGCTTCTCATCATGATATTAACAATTTATCTCTTTATTTTGACTATGGTGGTCCAGATGAAATACATGTTGGTGATGATGCAGGTTTTGTCATTAAACACAGTGGTTCATCAATTATTGATACTGCAAAAAAATTCTTTCATCTTTCAGGTGTCTTACATGTTCCATCCATGAGCAATAATTTGGTTTCTGTCTCCAAATTCTATCAAACTAATAATGTTTCCATTGAATTTTTCCTTTTCATTTTTTGATCAAGGATTTAAGCACGAGGGCACCTCCTATGAAAGGCCTGAGCAAAGATGATGTTTACAAGATACCTCAAAACATGCCATCTTCTCTGAAGCTTGGGACAACACTAGTTAGTCTTAAGACTTCAGTAGATGTCTGGCATAGCAGACTTGGCCATCCTAACTCCAAGATTCTTAATTTTATGCTTAAGACTTTTAGTCTGTCTCCTACTGCTTCCTCAAATAAATTATCCATTTGTGACTCTTGTCAATGCCATAAACGCCATAAACTATCTTTTTATCAGTCCACTTTAAGTAGCTCTAAACCTCTTGAACTTTTGTATACTGATGTCTGGGGGCCTGCACATGTTGACTCAATTGATGGTTTAAAATATTATGTTATTTACATTGATCACTTTATAAAATATGTTTTGTTGTTTTCTATTAAACAAAATTCTGATGTTTCTCTCTTATTTCCTACATTTAAAACCTTAATTGAGAAACAATTTAGCACCTCTATTTTGTCTGTGTATTCTGATAATGGTGGAGAATATTAAACCTTATCCGAACTACTTTCCAACCATGGTATAACTCATCTTACCACTCCCCCTCACACACCTCTAATGGAACTGTTGAAAGACGATATAGGCATGTAATTGAAATTGGACTTTCTTTACTACATCATGCTTCTATGCCACTTACTTTTTGGTCACATGCTTTTCAAAGAGTAGCATACTTAATAAATAGACTTTGTACTCCAATTCTACATTTCAAATCTCCTTTTGAAGCACTTTTTAATCATCCACCAAATTACACAAAATTAAATGTCTTTGGCTGTTTGTGTTGCCCTTGGCTTAAACCTTACAATCAGCACAAGTTACAACCCAAATCCAGACCATGTGTTTTCTTAGGATATTCCACCAATCAGAGTGCTTATAAATGCTATGATCCTATCACCAATTTTTTTTTGTTTTGTTTCTAGAGACATTCTTTTTCATTAAACAACATTTCCTTTTGCCTCTCTAAAAACAATCATCAAGAGTGAACACACAATCTACTTATCAGTGGACCTCTAACAGTTCTTTACTTGGTACTTTACAGCGTACTACATTTTCTGCAGCGAGATCTTTTCCTTCACCTTTAGAGAATCTGACATGTTCTGACGGCAACACTGCTCAGCCCTTTCAATCACATGCTGCTTCTAACTTGAGTCCTTTATCAAGTAATGTTTCTAATTTCTCTTTCCGAAATCCTACTTCTAACTCAATTACTCCTCATACTTCAGACCCATCTTCTATTTTATCACAACCTACTAGAACTCACACCATGATAACTCGATCACAGAACAACATCTTCAAACACAAAAAAGCATTTACAGCCACCAACCATCCCTTGTCCTTATCAATTGAACCAACTTGTGTAAAACAAGCCATGAGTAATGGGCAGTAGAGACAAGCCATGACTGATGAATTCAATGCATTAGTCAAAAATAATACTCGGACACTTGTACTACCCTCTAATATTCAAAATGTTGTTGGCTGCAAATGGGTATTTAGAGTTAAAATAAAATCTGATGGCTCCCTTGACAGATTCAAGGCACGTTTAGTTGCCAAAGGTTTCCATCAACGACCTGGTCTTGATTATTCAGACACTTTTAGTACAATTATTAAACCAACAACAATCAGGGTTATTTTAAGCATTGCTCTTGCTTATGGTTGGTCCATCAAACAACTTGATGTTAATAATGTATTTCTGCAAGGTACACTGACAGATGAAGTCTATATGGCTTAACCATCTAGATTTGTTGATAAGGACAAGCCTCTTCAAGTTTGTAAGTTGCACAAAGCCATTTATGGCTTAAAACAGACTCCTCATGCCTGGTATCAAGAATTGAGCACTTTTTTGCTTAATTATGGCTTTCACAATTCTGTTTCAAATGCCTCATTGTTTTTTTATGCCAAAGATTTAGTTATAATTTACTTTTTGGTATATGTGGATGATCTCTTAGTCATAGGCAACAATACTGTAGTCATTGATACTTTCTTGCAACAGTTGCCTCATAAGTTTTCCTTTAAAGATCTTTCCAGCTTCCACTTTTTTCTTGGGAGTTGAGATCGTAAACACTTCTCAGGTTATGTTTTTATTGCAACACAAGTATATCAGAGATGTCTTAGAGAAGTTTGATATGACAAATGCACATGATGTACCTACTCCAATGGCTACTGGTGTCAAGCTACAACTTCAAGATGGTTCAAGTACAACTGATGCTACAGCTTATCACAAATTGGTTGGTTCTCTCCAATATTTGTCCATTACCAGACCAGATATTGCTCATGCCATTAATAAACTCTATCAATTCATGCACTCCCCTACTCAGACTCATTGGTCTAGTTTTAAACGCATCCTTAGGTATCTAAAAGGTACAATATATCATGGTTTGTTCTTGAAGATGACACCTAAGTTACACTTGATTGCTTTTAGTGATGCTGATTGGGCTGGTAACTTGGTTGATCGATCATCAACTATTGCATATATTGTCTATCTTGGAAGAAATCTTATTTCTTGGAAATCCAGCAAATAGAGAACAATTGCAAGATCATCTACCGAAGTTAAATACAGGGCCATTGCTAATACCACAGCTGAATTAGTTTGGATTAGAAATCTTTTATCTATGCTACATATTTCTTCTTCTCAAATTCTAACTCTTCATTTTGATAATGTTGGTGCACATACTTAGTGCCAATCTGGTTTTTAACTCACGAATGAAACATCTACACTTGATTATCATTTTGTGAGGCAAAAGTTCATTCAGGTAATTTGAAAGTCTCATACATTTCAAATTCATGATCAACTTGCAGATGGATTAACAAAACCTCTTTCAAGACAAAGATTTCTCTCTTTACGTTCCAAGATTGGTGTAGCTGATTGCTCCACCATCTTGCGGGGGCATGATAAGAAGATAAGCGATAAGTTCAAGAGATAAGCTAGCAGATCATCATCAAATTTCATGATAAAGAGATAAGTGATAAGAAAATAAGTGATAATGAGTATTTTGTAGATAAAATAAGATAATTTTAATTGTTTATCTTTTACCTTTTAAAATTATATTTAAATCTTATAGATAAGATTGTTATACCCTATAGATACTGATTATCGGTTAATGAAAGATTAAGATTTCAACACCAAATTAATTGTTACTTTTACAATAAGGTAGTATGCCGACTTTAAGAGAAACTTAATACCCTGAGTAAGTGATATATATATATATATATATATATATATATATATATATATATATATATATATATATATATGGAAACCAATAGTTGGTTTCGGCAGCAAGTGGCGGACACTGATGGATATGTCAACCTCAAACTAAAAGATGTACTTTAACAAATAGAAACAGTAGAATAAGTTGGCATCGTTTTTAAGTCGATTTGATGTAAACTTGGATTTAGATGTAGCAGTAGCACCCAAAAGAATGAGGAAGAAAAAAGAAAAGACAGCAAGTAGATACTTGGCTTTGTTGTCTTTGGTAGTCAAATCGAAACAGTGCTTGAATTCTTCGAAATTAGGCCATAAAATCATATAGTAAGGCTAAAGAGAGGTAGAGTTTTGCGCCTCTCTCCACCAAGGGATATTTCACAAGCACAAGCAGCATAAAGAGAAAAGAGAAAGAGAAAAGAAAATGCTTCGTTTTGCAATCTTTTGATAGAGACTGGTCTTAGAGAAAAAAAGGTAGGTTTGTGTCTATATAATATGGTGGGTGGGAATGGGATAATAAAAAAAGTGAAAAAAGGAGATGCCTTTTGTAGACTTTGCTGGATAGTTTTGGCATGGCCTCTCTCTCTCTCTCTCTCTGTCTCTCTCTCTGCATTGTGAGTGGGTTGTGGGGTGATCATTCCGAAGTAAAAAGGGGGCCAACTTTCTATATGAACCCCTTCCTTTTTGCATCACCACTTTGCATTGCATGTCCCCTTTGAATGCAAGCAAACCTTCTCTCACGTCTTGCAGAATATTCTCCCTGTTTTTACATGAAAAGTGCTCTGCTAGCTTTGCCCACACCCCTCCCCCGCCCTTTTTCTTTAATCAATGGGACACCATTTCAAGTGAATGGACGCTCTTCCCTATCCCTACGTGCGCCGTTTATGTTTATGTTTCTTTTCTCTTTTATAATGATGGCAAATTCCTTACAATATTTTTATTACTTATTAATTAGTAGTATCTTATATTATTAATTTTTAATACAGTCATGAGTATTTTACGATTTCTTTGAGTTTAATCTTCTCTTTTTAGGCGATTTTAATGTCATACTTTTCACATTAATTTGTTTCATTTAAAATTTTATTTTTGAAATATTCTTCACAAGAATCAGATCCTAATTAACTCATTTTCTTATCATTTGAATTAACTATTTATATTCGAATGCACATGTTGTACTACATAAATCTATTTAATTTAATAAGAACTAATTAAATCTATAAGGGTATTGTACTTAATCATTTTCAGATCAAGAGAAAACTGACCTGCTAATTAGGATTTTTGGATGAAATTTTCCATTATTATTCTGATAATTTTGATTTGCTGATCTCTGTTCAGATAAAATAAGAAATGAAAGCATGGAAGGTGGGGTAGGCAGAGCAGCAGCCCAATTGACAGGGTTTCCTTGTTGTTTCGTCTATAAGGTCACACTCGCATCGCAGGCACGCTTGCTTGATTTGATCAAAGCATACATGCATATGAAATTACGAATATTTCAGCAGCAGATCAGGGCAGCAACCTGCAACGACTAATAAGATATGTATATATATACACGAAGCTAAGAGAAACAACGCACTGCCCCGGACCTTTGCATGTCACCCCACCCCAAATATTCCAATTCGTCTCTGTTATTATATATTATTACTTTAAATTTCTCCTCCGATCCCTTTATTCACTACGTCCTAGACACCATCATCACCATAAGCTCATCATGATATCCAATCCAACTCTTTGGAGGTCATAAAAATGAATTGAATGAACATTCTTGTTTTATGAATTTCTGTTTTTCTAGGCCGGTTGGGTTCGGGTTTTCTCAAATTTCTTTCTTTCTTTCTTTACAAACAAACCTACTCTCTACTTTCTTTCGTTTCATCATTATTTACATCCTTCCGCTATTATTACTTTTACTATCAAAAGGGTACTTGCAATTACACTCAAATTGACGTGGAGATCACCTTTTTCATTTTCTTTTTCTTCCTACTTTTACTTGCTCTCTCTTTCTCTCTCTGATTGTTGTCGTTTTAAAAATGAATATTGTTTTGGATGGTCCAGGAGATCAGGTCCTTTTATTCAGTTCACTTCAAGATTTTGTTACTACCTTATTTTTTTAAATATTATGGAAGGATTGAATTTAATATGTTTGAGTGGCTGAATGCTTCTATATTGTAGGAAATTCAGCTTCATATTCAAATGGACTTTCATTAATTTTATGACTTTCAAAGAACCTTTAGCTCCTCAAAGCCAAAAGGTGGTAAATATTCATTTTTGGACCGCAAAATGATAGTGAAATTGTAGAAAAATCAATCTAAATAAAGTTTACAGCATCTATCTTTTGTAACTGAGGTCCAAAAAAAAAAAAAAGCTGAGGCTGAGCACCCATTCATTTCTGTCTTATTACTCATGAGAAGTCATCTGAACTAATGAATTTTCTCTGCAAGTTAGCCAAATCTGGTGTTAATAGGGCGACTGATCTTTTGTTTTATAGCCCTTAATTTTGTTTTCTGTTTGTTTGTTGCTGTATTTGGTAACAGGAACATCTTTTTATGCAATAAAATTATGCTTTTCAAAAAAAAAAAAAATTTCTCTGCAAGGGCAAAATCTGATTGTCATACCAAGTTTCAGAGCCGAAAAATTTAGAAAAAAAATGGAGAAAATTTAGAAAGGAATCTAATTAACCAATTAATGAAGTTTAGATTTTATCAAGCATTTTTGCATGTCAAGTGGCCTTGCAGGGCAACCAATCCATTCATTTCCTTTCTTCTCACTCGTAATAGATGGCAGTTTTCATGGCTGCTTTTGCATTTAGTAAAATGATAGTGATAATCAATACTCCATAATACAAATTACAACTCAAAAGTAAGCCAATGACACTCTTAAGCCAATATCGTAATTTATTTGAGTGGCAAACCAGACAAAGTCATGCTAATCACAAGAAGGAAAAGTGCTCTAATCAACTACCACAAAAGACTAAATATATATATTTTATACGAGAGAACTTCTTTCTCTCATAGTAATTAAGTTTGGAGAGAGAGAAAGAGAGAAATGATTCATATAAAAAACCTTTGAGATTCACACATCATCTATTTCCATTAATTGTCATAAATGTCTTCATCTTTTTTATTTTTCAAATGACTATTAAAGGTTGATCACAAAAAATATACTATATAGTAATACATAAATGGAACGTGTATTTCTTAGGCCTATATATATATGCTCAATGGCAATAGCTTTATGTTTTAGAAACATGGCAATAGCTTTTACTTAATTCTTTTTCGTCAATGTCCCTACTAGTGAAGCTATGAATTCCATGCAATAAAAGTTATTGTTCCACGTATATATAGTTCACAACATTCCTAGCTAGCTAGCAGAAAAATGGTATTACCACTTTTGTTGTGACATGGAAAAAGATTATTTTATTTCTACTCACTTGAATTCATGTAATACAATATTTAATTTATTCGCATGCCTGCGCATCCCATTGAAAAAATAGTAAAAATGAAAGAAAAATTACCTACTTTTCACGTGTTTAATTTTCAAATTTGAAAGATAAAAGAATTTTATTCCATATCAATTAAAAATAAAAGGAAAGCAGAACATACTAAAAAGAATCTTTGCAATAAAAGCAACAAAGTTCATTGAGCTATCAATCTTGATCTCTACTCAAGCCTTATTTTACTAAAGAGTTATGAAATGATTCCCTTCACGCAAAATATGAACAAAATTCAACTTTTTGATTTTTGAAAGATAAAGGAAGAGAAAAGAAGAAAATTAAGTACTTGTATCAATCTTGATCTCTACTCAAGCCTTATTTTACTAAAGAGTTATGAAATGATTCCCTTCACGCAAAATATGAACAAAATTCAACTTTTTGATTTTTGAAAGATAAAGGAAGAGAAAAGAAAAAAATTAAGTACTTGTTAAAAATTATTTACGTATTATTTTAGAAAAGATTTATACATTTAATGCACTACTTCTACTAAATTTAAGAAGAAACATTTCATTACTTACATTTTTTCTTAAATATCATTTTAACTGATCATATCACTAAACTTATATTAATATTTTTCAAAAAAAAAAAAAACCACTAATTAACTAGTACTACGTCTTTTTTTTTCATCGCCCTATTGAAAGAAAAGAAAAAATTACTATGTATAATTTTTTATGTTATTATTAGATGCCTAAAACTCATTTTTAGAATCATCTTAATATAAAAATATATCCTCAACTTTTTTCATAAGCAGAGATACAAAATCTATTATTGTGATTTCATCCTATTTTTTCATCTACCTACTTCTTATTTTAAGAAAAATAACAAAACATAGTTTGTAATTTATTGTTTTCAATTTTTTTAAAATATTTTTTCTGGTATGCTAATGAGTTCTTACCAAAGAGGTAATAAATACAAATTAACATGCTCATTCATATTTATCCAAAACACTTGAAGTCTTCAAATTGTATAAAAGATTCCAAAACAAAAATAGAATATGCACTCACATTAAAAGCTAATGATAACATCTCCCTTAGTGTTTTCTCCGTACAAAACTATGTATATGTATAGATAGGTATGATTATATATATATATATATTATATAACCATGATAACAACATCATTTACAGCAATTCTATTATAACCCAATCCTTGTTTCTAATCCGAATACCTAACTCCTCTTTCATGAATGAATAAAGTATAAACAAGCATAAATATATGCTTCAACTCTCAAAAACAAGACAGCATCATAGTCTTGGAAGTCCGCGACAAACCGCAAGAACATAAAAATATCCTCAGCTTGATCACAGGTTTCCAGACAAAAACAATGATGATAGATAGGATAGATAAATCGAAAACACCGATGCGCATGTCGTTGAAGAAATAATAAGAGAGGAGTAGTACTGGCTGCAGTGGGAGATTAGGTTTTGGATGATTGATGGTTCAGGAGAAGTAGAGGGTAGGCCTCCTACACTATGCCTCCTCGGAATTCAAACACAAGAAAAGAGGTTAGAGATGGGATGGGCCATAAAATTCCACGCTTTGCATGGACGTGCGTGTGGGAGCCTATCGCGGGCCCCACTCTCCTGACTGCGCGTGCAAAGCCGACCTTCATGGGGGGCTCTCGCCTGCTGGGTCCCCCCCCACCCCTTAATCAACACCTATTTTTAACTTCATAATTCCCATCATTATCTTCCCCTTTTTTTTTCTTTACTACATTATTATAATATAATTGTTCTGGTGTTTTCATGTTTTAGAAGGAGAGTTTGGGATGATGAAAATTTATTTGAAAGTAAAGAGGATTTATAATAAGTAGTAGATAATTAAAAGAGCCTTGGAGTTTAATTTTTAGAAGAATAAAATTGGAATAAATTACTAAAAAAATATAATTTAAGATTCAATATTTTTATTTTATTTCTTTTATATTTAAAATTTTATACAATTAATATTAATTAAGATTGTTCTCTTTTAATCAATAGACCACTATCTTAAAATTGAACATGATCTTAAACTTTTAGAACTTATAATTATTGGGCATAACACATATATATATATATATATATATATTTGTTTCACTAATCCACATTTGCCTACGCTCTCTTAAAAGATTGTTTATGTCTTTTATTGGCTCCGTGTAATCAGCTATTTTTTTAATTGTTAAACTAATTCTAATTGGTTTTTTTTTTTTTGGTTAATATGAAAAACATGCAGTCTATAAGAAATTATTGTGAAATGGTATAATAAATAAAAGTTATTTGAAAAAGAGAAATGAATAATTAGAAATTGTTAAAAAAGATATTGTAAAGACAAAATTATCCTTGATAAAAAAAGTTTTTCCTCTCTTTTTCTTTTATTTTTTAATTTACTTTTTAATTAAAAAATAAATATTCTGAAAATAAAATTTTTTAATTTTAAAAAATAAATTTTTAAATTTTTTATTTACTTTTTTTAATTAAAAAATTTTAAAAAATAAAAATAATATGCCTAAAATTAATTTTTCTTTATTTTTTTAAATTTTTAAAAAAATATATATATTTAAATATTTTATTTTTTAAATTTATTTTCAATTAAAATTTATAAAAAATAATATTTCCTTAATGAAAGAAAAAGAAAAAATAAGTTTTTTCATAAAGGGTAATTTTATCTTTACAATATCCTTTATAATAATTTCTAATTATTCATTTCTCTTTTTCAAATAACTTTTATTCATTATACCATTTCACAATAATTCTCTGTGGACTACATGTTTTTCATATTAAGCCGTTTTTTTTGTGTTCTTTTACATATTATACAATAATATATAGATACAATTGGACCCAGGCATATATACTTTCTTTTTGGGTTGAAAAAAAATGCGGATCGTGGAATATAATTTTGGCCTTTTCTTGATTTGAAAATGGATGGATTTGTCATAGTCTGAGTCACGTCGACGTGAGATTTTTATCATCCAAACTAAGAATACAAAAAAAATAGTATTACAGACAATATGAATGAATTATACATTACATTCACATTTTTTTCATTATCTTACTTTCATTCGTGATTTTTAAACTCCAAATTTTATCAGTAATTTTTTTAAAAACATTTTAAATTCATTAAGTTTTTTCAATTATCATTAAAATATAATGAAATTTTTACTACATAAACATTTATATGAAAGTTCACGTTACAAAAAATAATTTTTTTTTAAGGATTTATATTTGATGCACTGTAAGTGTATAGATCTATACATTGACAGTGTACCATATGATGCCATCTGTTAAAAGTTAAGTTTAGTATTTTAGGATTTTATGATTTTAAGGTTTATTTTTTAATCAAGTATCACCGTAAAATTCACTGTCCGTATATAGAACTATATACTGACAGTGCATCAAATATAAACCTTTCTTTTAAATATTTCAAAATAAAATTTATACTACATAAACATTTACACATGATAAAAAAATGAATCTGTTTGATTTTTGTATTAACATTTATATTTTATGAATATTGACGTCGGTGGCATATTTTATTGAATGATTAACAGAATAAATAAATTTAGAATATTTTTAAAAGATTGTGAGTTCGATAATTGAATTTTAGAAAAATTTAAATGAAGGTGAAAATATTATAAAAAATCAAGAATAATTGATACATTTTACTCTAATATTAATAGATCGTGAGTCCAGCCCTTGTATTCTAAATGCCCCACGTTACTAGGTTTTGGTTTCTAAGGCCACGATTGTGCCACCTAAGCAAGATGAAGGGCCAAAATTCTTGGTAACTAAGGGTTTCATCTTTCTCATGTGATAACCGAATGTTATATTGTTGTTAGGCAAGTGAATAAGCTGCTAGCCTTTGGCTATGGTGATTTGCGGCAAAACGTGAGAAAAAGAGTGGAAGAAAATTGAGTTTCTTGCTTTACAGAAAGAGCAAAAGAAGGAAGAACTTATACAAAATTTAGGTGGTTTTTTGGATAGATTAATTGGTGATTTCAAAGATGTAAACTTTAGTATTTTGTTTCAATTGCTGGATTTTTTGCTTTGGGCAAAAAGTTGAGGTATTAAATTGAGTAATTGCTTATTTTTCAGAATGAATTTGATCTAATTTGCTCGCAATTTTTTTCTTCTACTTTGAAGGATTTTTCCAAGTATATTAATTTTTTTTTTCATTATTACCTGTTGCAATACTTGTTGATTAGTTAGTTAATTGATTTAGCTTCCAATTATATTGTGATCTATTATTGGCTTGAAATTGCTATCTGTTTACTTGTAGTTGTAGGTATATATTGCAATATTGTGCTTTAGCATTTTTTTTTATCTTCGCTTGAGGCCCAACGTAATATATTTGCTTGAGGCCCAACATAATATATGCAGTAGCAATGGGAACGTGAATCTTGCCGATAGCTCAGCACTTAATTTGATACATATGATTTTGTTTCGCTTTGTATTTCCAATATGCCATCACTACTTCTTGACGCAGGGGATAGCTCGTTTCCGAATATTATATTCACATGGTCAACTGAGAAATTGTCTTTTATAGTTTATACTACGTTTTTCGGTGTGATTTTCTAACTTATTGGTGTTTAATTTCTTTTACGTTGGAGAGTGAACAACGTGTGGTCAAGCAAGCGGTTTGACAAGCAATTCAAGCACGTGAATAGCAATCAATATAGTCATACCGTTGCTGTAATTATGTAGACCTTTATAAACTCTACTTCTTTCATATTATACGTACTTGAATATATATATATATATATATATATATATATATATCGATTTCGACAATTACATCATGCATATATAGGTTCTCGAGACTTAATTAAAGCCAAAATAGAAGCATAAAAAGTCATGATACTAAAATCTACTTTACGTGGAAATCTACTATCTAATTTAACGTGTAACTTTATTATTTTTTTAATTATACTCTCTTTCATAAAAATTTGAATTGTTAAGTAGCAGTAGCAAACTAAACACAAACTCAAAAATCCATTCAAAAACACTGAACTCGAATTCATTTAAATTTGATTTGACGAAAAAATAAAAAATTCGAATCTGAGAAAATCAAAATCCAAAATAGTCAGAACTTGAATAATCTAAATATGAAATAACTTAAACTAAAATTGAATCTGAATAGCTCGAACTCGAAAAACATGTTGAAATTGTTACATATTCCATGAAATCTAAAAAATGACTTGACTAGCTCAAACATAAACCTCGCCAAACTTGAAAGGATCCGAATTCGAAAAGACTCGAATCGAAAATGATTCGAACCCGAAATAATTCAACCTGAAATGATCTGAACCTAAAATGCTCGAATCCAAACATGTTCGAACCAGCTTGTTTGCCACATCTAGCCTTAAGGAAATGAAGGATCTTATTTTCGTTATGTAATCCGGCTGTACTAATTAATACTAGGACACCAAATCCTAGTTCTAACATGACTAAACAAATTAAAAATGCTCAACAAGTAGTCAACTACTATTTGAGAACAAATATTAGGTAAGTTTGGATGAAAGATTTATAAATGAAGACATTTTAAAATGCATCAAATAATAGCATTAAGAATTTTGTTTGAGTAAATCACTCTAGCGATTCACCAGATATGTCCAAGATGGTTGGCAAAGCATTCCGAATCGTGTTAGAAGATGACGAAGTTGACCTTGCAGCAAAGAAAAAGGTTGAAATAACCATGGACGAGCTTACAAAAATTGTGGGCAAATGCTTGACAGATTGCTTAGATGAGGTGAAAGTCTAAACATGATGTAGACTTTGTCTTCCTTGAAGCCAAGCAATGGAGTTCCTTCATTTGCCTCAATTGTTAATTAGCAAAAGGAAGAATAGAGGTTGAGGGAAAAGCATAAAGGACTTAAAAAGCCTAGTGATAGTAGGGAGAGTAGGTAGCAATGTTCTAGCTTAGGTAAGTTTAGGCAGCTTGAGCTTAATATATCAAAACTGCCAAATCCAATTATTAAGCAGGTTCAGACCAGATTCTTCCTTCAAAGCTATGACTAATGGTCGGAGTAGATTTAAACAATCAATTAGACTCATTGGGAGTACTTCTCAACTTAACCCATGAGGTAGAAAGATAATGGTGAAATGATCAAGAACAATACTCTAATTACAGAAAGCCAACCAAAAAGGTGGATTCTTTGGTAAAGGAAGAGAAATAAGAAAAGGGTTGGTATAAGAAGTTTTTTCCATTAGAATACTATAATGTGGAGGCGCAAATCCCTGTACAGGCTTTACCTTACAAAGAACACAGCTCATGCAAGGTCATCATTTCCTAGAAAAGAAGGGATGTTCAAGAGAAAAAAAGAAGGTTTGGTCCAAAATCCTTGCCTGTTCCATTAGATGTCGTGCCCAGTTTGAGTTTGAAGCGGAAGAACTTCCCTTTATCCGACAGCCTCTATTGATGAAAAGCACTTGGAAAAGAAGTGAAGGCCAGCATGAAATGTAACCAAAGATGTTCAAGATCCTTGATACACTAGCTAATGATTTGTATTGCAAGGTGTATCAGCCTTCCGAGAACATAGGCTTACCTTTTTGTTTGCTCAATCAAATATTGTTTTTCATTCATATTGAGAAGACCAAATACAGCTGAGAAATCTCTGTCAAACAGGGTCTAACCAAGACTTAGAAACAGAGAAATGCAGAAAAATACAACGCATGTTACGCATCCAATGAAGACCAACACATTTATCAACAATCATAAAACATGTCAGATTTAATCACCCAAAATTCAGCCATCAAATCTGAGAATATAAGGTAGAAAGGTTCCCAAAAATCAATCCCACACAACGTAGAGTGGTGCAGAGAATGACACCATAAACCTGAAGGTGCAGAGAATGACACCATAAACTTAGGCTTACCTTCATGTAGAGAAATGACTAGAAGCCAAAAAAGAAAGTGGCAAAAGTTTAACCAATATGCCAAGCACAAGCACATTGTGTTGTGCGGAAGCGAATTGATATTACTAAAACCGATTTAAACACACTGAAAAAACACCGATATTTTACGTGGTTCGGCAACTGTGCCTACGTCCACGGGAGGAGGAGCTTGAAGCTTTGTATTAATGGAGTTTAGAGTACAAACATATACAGAATTCAAGGTGCTACTTTCTAATCCATTTTCGTAGGAAATCACGGTGGCACTTAGCATGTGACACAAGCCTTTAAACCCCTAGGTGTCCCTAGTGGACGAGTTTAGTCTCGTGAGGGTTTACTAGGACGATACCCACAAACATTGAAGACATAAAAAAACTAAAAATAATAATTATAACTAATCCTTCCAATATAAATTTGAGATAATCATTGGACAAGTCTTAAAAACTAATCAATAGCTTAAAGAAATTCACAAAAAATCTTGCTTGAATGTAAATAGTTTGAGTTAAGCCAATATTAACATAACATATTTCAATCAAAATAGTGCATATTCAAACTTAATCTCAACTTCTCACATGGGATACTCTCTTGATTTTCACTCTTTAAAGTAGTGGTAAAGTGTTTACACTCAATCAATCTCATGAAAACACTTCTACCATATGCTTGCTTGTCCACCTATTCTCCACTAAAAGATCATGCAACTTCATAAATCAAGAGGTCTTTAATCAAGGTTGTAATGGGGCCAAGGGGTTTGTAATGTGGTTGAAGAACAAAAGGATAAAGATATCACAAAGGTTCCAAAGAGTTCATAAAGTTTAGAGACATAAAAAAATTATACAAAGAAACTTCTCAAAACTCTTTACAAGCACATAGTCACCTAGGCCGGATATTCATGTTGGGCCTTTTCTTCATTCTAAACAACTTTGTAATATCTTTTTCTTTTTCCACAAATTCAAGAGATGATTCATATTTTTTTTTTTACATAGGAATGTATTTGCCAGTATTCCATTTCTTTTTCTCTTGACTTTTCTTTTCTTTTCCCCCCACACTTATTTCTTGTTTCTAACCAAAAAATATCCCTTGTCTTTGCTACTTGTCTCAAATCATGCTAATTCTTCTTTGGAACAAAGGTAAAGATATAAGTATATTTAGGTTAGGGACAAGTTATGGTTACCAAAGAGATAGCTTATTCAATGTAGGCTCAAATTGGTTCACTAAGGGTGTGTTCTCTTGGAACATCAATAAGGGATGGTTGTTTGGCCCTGGCTAAAAATCCTAATGCCTCTATCATATTCATGTTGTCACATGCATCAATATAGTCTCAAACGGTTTAAAGCAAGTTCTAGAGAATCATGTAATCATAAGAGCACTCAAGAAAGAAATTAGATTGATTTGTATAATGCATCAATCATTATAGGCTCAAAAACTCACAAGGATGATTATACAAGTCAGATTAAGTCTAAACATGCTTCTTTCTCAATCAACATATCATATTAACATTGGCTCATAAAAAGGTTGACATCAAGCTCAATTCTCATGAAAATCTTCTCACTAATAAATCTGTTTTAGACTTATGCAATTCATATCTCATCATTGTATTAAAAAGGAACTAAAACACACTAAAATAATAATAATAATAATAAAGACTCATAAAAAAAATAGTAGACAAAAATAAAAGAAATCCTAAATCATTCCCCCCACACTTAATTCTTACATTGTCCTCAATGTAAGTCTATTAACCCAAATGAAAGAATCATGTGTAAGAGAAAAGAACTAATAACATAAGAATAGGAACAACTAAGACTCAAAACAAAACAAAACAAACTCATGCAACCTAAATAATCCTAAAATACTAAACAAAAATTAACAAGTAAACATAAAAAGATTGAAATCAAACTGACAAGGTATGTCTCAAGTCTCCCTTACTCAGACCTTGTCCAGAATGAATACTTCTAAATTGCTTAAAACACAACAAACTTTTTTTTTTTTGAAAAGAAGAAATCAAACTGACAAGGTATGTCTCAAGTCTCCCTTACTCAGACCTTGTTCAGAATGAATACTTCTAAATGGCTTAAAACACATCAAATTTTTTTTTTTTTTTAAATTAGCAAAATATGTCCCTTACCCCCTACTAAAGGTAGAATTTAGGAGATATTACCTGTAGAGGTTGCTAACCACTTATTATAACTGAGACACAACAAGCAAAATGTTAGATAATGTCACAAAGACAAAGTGCAATCCACTCCTTGCTCGTCCATATCTCTTTTTCTATTTCCGAGCGTTTGCGAAACAACCGTAGCAGATAAACACTCATAAGCTTGGAGCTTTTTGAGTAAATCTTCAATGGTTGTAGCAGAAATTATGGTTCTCCTTGCCTCTGAAAACATGAATCCATTATCCACAGCATTATCTAAATATGAAAGCAAATTACTAAAATAACCATTAATATTAAGCAAACCAATGGGTTTCTTATTTGTGACCAAAGATGACCAAGAAGTCACGCAAGCTATTTCTTCCAATGTACCCAGACCTCCTGGTAAAGCAATGAATGCATCGGCACAATGGTACATGATTGTCATCCGTTCAGGGATACTCCAGACTTGTATTTCCTTACCCACGGTAGGTCCATAAAAACTTGTGAATAGTTTTGGCACGATTCCTAGAACTGGACTTCCTCCGGCGTGTGCTGCTGTAGCGACTGCTCCCATTAAACCCGTACTACCGCCTCCATAAATCAACTGGATCTTTTGTTGGGCAAGTATTACTCCAACTCTTATGGCTTCATCAGCGAATATGTTATTTTTCCCTGGATAAGCACCTCCAAAGACACAAATTTTTTTAATGTGTTGGGACGAAGTACTTTCCATTTTTTTTTCTTTTTCGAGTGCCTGAAAGAGAATGAGTACATGGTGTAATATATAGAGGACTGAGTAGTGAATCAGACAAGAGTAATAATGTCGCCGAAAGTGTATCTGACCTGTCAGAAGAAAATATTAACCTAACAAAAGATTTTTGCGTGATTTCAGGAAGAAAATCAAAAAGAGAAGAAAAAATCAACCGTAAAAGACAAATAAATAAAAAACGAGAATAATTACACAAATCGAACAACACGTAAATTAAACCAAAATAAAGTTATTGCAAATCAAACCAAAAACTGAGAAGTCATTTATTGTAGTTGTGATTGTGGCTCACATCTTCCTCTGGTTTTACGTCCAGAAACGGCTTAAACGCCTTCTATGAGTCGAGGATATGCTTCCCATCCAGTTTTCTTACAAGCTGGCAAACAGGGTCTTTTAACATCAGATTCCCAAGATGTTGCCATTCCCTTTGGAATTGCGGCCATAAATCAAGAATTTCTCTTTGTACGTCTCCACTAGGATGCGTCTCAAGAGAAAGTTGGATATTACCCAAATTCTCCTTGCTCAGTCCATCCTTAATGAATTCAATTTTATCATCTCGATTAGAGGACGGAATCCCAATAGAACGACATTTACCGTTACACGTCCATCGTGCACATTTGTGGCAATTTGAACTCATGCGCTGTGCTCGTCGCTTCTTTGCAAAAGTGCTTCTACCTGTACCTGGTAAATGCAAAACAGGAAGATATTCATCTTCACGTACCTTGGCTTCAATTATCCAACGTATGTCGTCAGGAATCCCTTTGTGCATAAGCATTCTTAATCTTTCAAGTCGAACTTGGTAAAGCTTCAGTAAAATATTTCGAGGAAAAGGAGGAAATCGTTTCTGCAATCTTGTGAGAATATCATCCATCCTGAAAAAAAAAATGAAAAAAATTGAAAGAGAAATTGGAAGAGAAATTTATATACAATATCAGTTTTGTGGGTAGCTGATGGAACCGATTTAAATAATCACGGAGTACCATTATCCGCCATTTAACCGGGGTTAAAAAAAAATTATATTTACATCTAGTGTTTTTCAAAACAAGGATCAGAAAGAAAAACAACATAAAAAGACTCAAAAACAAAACACTCTAAATAAAATCCTAAATTCTCCCCCCCACACATAATTCTTATATTGTCATTAATGTAATGCTATTATCCCCCAATGCAAGAATTATATGTAAGAGAAAAGAACTATTAAACAAAAGAAACTTATGCAGCCTAAATGAACTTAAAAGCAGTAAACACAATTAACAAAGAAACATAAGAAATAAAATAAAAACAATAAAAATAATAAAAGAAAAAGGAAAAGAAAGAGAAAGAGAAAGCAAATCTGAATATGGAAGGTTGGCAATTTCATCTTTAACTGGGCTGCCTTCCCAATTAACACTTGAGTTAGTGTTTTGAATCTAACCAACACCCCTTCTTGGCTTTTTAGGCTTGTCAGGCTCATACATGAAATTTCCCAAATTTGAACGTTTGATAGGAAGCTTTCTTTGCACAAAACTGGATGCATTCTCCATTACAAGTATTATTCCATCATCCTTTGTGGTGCATATCTCATCGAGGAATGGAGCATATGTTGGTACTTGTTGAATGGCATCCACAAACAAACTGTTTAAGGTTTCCAGCATGTTTTGTTCATGTTCTTCCTCCTTGAACTTTGCAAATCTACTAGGAAAAGGTGGAGAAGAAACATTAGTAAAAATTGGAATCTTAAACGTTACCTCAGGTGCTGAAATACTCTTATTTGGATTTGTGGCTTCATTATCCTCAAGAATAGAATCCATCTCTAATTTTGTCTCATCCTCATCTTGTTCCTCATTCCTCAAGGTCACAATAGTAGCATTCTCCTTTGGGTTAATCATCGTTTGGGCAGGGAGTTCTTCAGATCTTTGTGCTACCCATACCACCATACTACTAGCCAATTGGCTCATTTGCTTTTCCAAACTCTGGATGCTTGCCCTTGTTTCCTGTTGAAATTGCAAAGAATCAGTAACAAGAGAATAGACAAGATCTTCTAAAGAAGTACCTGAGTTTTGAGTCATATGTGGTGGTTGAAAAAGATCTGGTTCTTGAGACCATGATTGATTGAAGCTAGATGGATGAGTGTAATTGGCATAAGGATCTACTTCTTGGTAATTTTTCGAGTAGCCATAATTAGTATGATCCCACCATCCCTCATGGTAAGTGTTTGAGTAATGATCATACTCTTGGTCGTGGAACACTTGATGGCCTTGACATCCTCCCATGGCAAATTGTTGAACTGGGAAGGTGAGATTGGCTTGTTGATTCCCCGGCAACGGCGCCAAAAATTTGATGCACCCAAAAGAGTGTATCTTATTTAACCTTGCACTAAAAAGATAAATTGTAAGTATAGTAGTTAGCAAGGGTCGAGTCCTCAGGGATTGGGTTTTAGTTTATAAGTTAATAGTTTAAAACTTAAATTCAAGAACAATAAAAGAAAAGGGGTTTTTGAAGCCAGATTTAAACTAAAGTAAATAATAAGAATAAGATGCAAGGCGGTATAACCAGCCAATAAAAATATATATACTAAATTAGGCGGTATAACCAGCCAATAAAAATATATATACTAAATTAGGCGGTATAACCAGCCAATAAAAATAAAACAAAGTTAATATACAAATTAGACGGTATAACCAGCCAATAAAAATAAATATAAAAAATAAGCAAACTAAAAGTAAGAAAACAAATAAGTAAGAAGAATCAAATATGAAAAATATGGTTAAGGTTTCATTCTCCACCACTAGACATCATTAAGAATCAATTTCAGATCTATCAATATCAACCAACTATGAAAGTTAACAACCGTAGATAACAACAAGCTCTGTTACCCCAATCTTTCCTTAGTTTGTCGTTAAATAGAACAAGCTCTCTATTTAATCTCTAACCATTAAACAACCTAGAATAAGCTCTCTAAATTCAATTTAATGGCAGCTTTATGATGAGAAAGATAGGTTGATCTAAGCAACAAACACATAAGCTCGGATTGTTCAACTTAGGTTATGTTCCACTTTGCAATTATTGAAAACTTGACCATAATCATTAATCACAAATTGCCACTTATGAATAGGAAATCAAGACAATTACACGGATCAAGACTCCTGAACTAGCAATAGATAATTATCAAGATCTATCTAGTTGTACACCTAAATAAATCTAGACAACATCATGAACAATTCTTGTAGAAGAACATAAGCAACTTTGATAGAAAATTAATGATAGATAGAATCTGAAAATCAATCACAAAACATGTCTAGGGCTTTGAAATCACCCTTAACCAAATAGAAGTTTAGCCTAGCATAGGCATTATAAACATAAACATAAAATTAAAGAAAATCTAAGAAGAAAATAAAAGAAAGAAAGAAGAAGAGGAAGAATATTAATTATCCAACCTCTTGCTCTCTCTAAAGAAAAAGAAAACTAGAGAAAAGAAAGAAAACTAGAGAAAAGAAAGAAGAAGAAAACTTAGAGAATTTTATTAAAATGGCTAATATCCTACCTATGTACAATATGATCCCTTACAATCATCCAAGGCCCTCTATTTATACACATTTTGGAGGGCTAAATGACAAGAGACAAGCTTTACAAATTTCAAAGGTAGGTATAATAGGTGGGTGCATTTTCTAACAATTTTCGTCATGTATGACGATTTTGATCAGCCAACTTGATGGTCGATTTTGTCAATTTTGGAGGCCTTATCTGATCACATGGTCTTCTAGACAAATGTTACCCTATCAGTTACTGATCCATAGCCCTTGGAATCAGCTCCTTTGCTGATGTGGATAAGAAGATATGGGCATAATACGAAAACAGGTCAGCACAGACGTAATTGCACATCAGCCAACTTGATGGTCGATTTCGCTAGGGAAAACGACTCCGTTTCAAGAAGTGTAGAACATGAAAAAGATAGATATGCCTCTTAGCTTTGCATGGCTACAAATTTCAGCCTTATTGCTTCAGTGAAACTCGAGATATAGCTGATATGGCAAAAGGTGTCGGAACTGGAACTGAACTGGATTTGCCCTTAATTCTAGTAATCTGAAATCACTCAAAGAAACTTGTGAAAAACACCAAAATACATAAAAATATAAAAGATCATAAACACAATTAGACTAAACAATAATAACTCGTATTTGACACAAAACAATAATAAAACATAACTAAAAACTATATAATTATACGAGTTATCAGAATATAAGGTAGAAAGGTTCCCAAAAATCAATCCCACACAACGTAGAGTGGTGCAGAGAATGACACCATAAACCTGAAGGTGCAGAGAATGACACCATAAAATTAGGCTTACCTTCATGTAGAGAAATGACTAGAAGCCAAAAAAGAAAGTGGCAAAAGTTTAACCAATATGCCAAGCACAAGCACATTGTGTTGTGCGGAAGCGAATTGATATTACTAAAACCGATTTAAACACACTGAAAAAACACCGATATTTTACGTGGTTCGGCAACTGTGCCTACGTCCACGGGAGGAGGAGCTTGAAGCTTTGTATTAATGGAGTTTAGAGTACAAACATATACAGAATTCAAGGTGCTACACAAGCACTGAACTCACAACTCAACACAATACCGAATTACTCTATAAACACAGAGTATTTGCTTCAACAATTTAGCTCTAACTTACTCAACTCTACTCTACTCTCTCTTACTCTACATGGCTATTTATAGCCATAATATCAAGGTGTGAACACTAAGCAAGTGGCAGCCACCATAGCCACCTTCCACCACCTATCTTGGTGTGAACACTTTGCAAGTGGTAGCCACCATAGCCACCATCCATTTGCAAGTGGTAGCTTCCATTATTGGTGGTGCAAGTGGTGCAAGTGGTAGCTCCATTATTGGTGCTAAGCCACCAAATGTGACTTTGAGCCATACCATATTCCAACAATCTCCACCTTGGCGAGAATCCACAGAGAGAATTCACAGATCAGAGCTTCCTCCTTTCTCCTTCAAATGTACACACCATTACTCACATATCAGGGCACCTACTGCATTGGCATGATTCATCAATGCACTGAGCCTGAGTCAATTTTTCTGTCTACTTCCCAGGAATTTTCTTAGCTTCTCCAAGATCATCTCGAACTCTGAGCTCAGTTGAGCCTTCAGCTTGTCGATCTCCACCTTGCCTTTTTCAGCAGATAGACAAATGATCCATCTTGAAGTTTCCGGAAATAAACACAGTGATCAAATTTACTGTGTGTGTACTTTTCATCCTGTCATGAAACAGTCCAACCGTTTGTACAGCTGTCACGGGATTGTTTCAGACCATACAGTGATCAGTTCAACTTGCTTTTGTAATCTTTGCGACCGGGGACTCCAGAACCATCTGGTTGAGTCATACAAATTTCCTCCTCTACGGAACCATGGAGGAATGCAGTTTTTACATCAAGTTGAACTATCTCTAGGTTATACTGTGCTACTAAAGCCAATAAGATCCGAATAGATGCATGCTTAACAACAGGTGAAAATACCTCATTGTAGTCTATTCCTTCTTTTTGAGCCTAACCTTTGGCTACCAATCTGGCTTTGTATCTGATGCTGTCTTTGCCGGTAGCACTCTCCTTTTTAGCAAAGACCCATTTGCACCCAATTGATATCTTGAGTGTTGGAAGTGGAACCAACTTCCAAGTCTGATCGCCTCCTTCCACTGGGCATGCACAGGGCTGTTTACAGCTTCTTTGTAATTGATCAGAACATCATCATCAATTACTGGAAGGGCGTATGTCACCACGTCTGTGTATCGAGCAGGTTTCCGAATATGTCTATTCGGTCTACTGGTGACAACTGATTCAAGTTGCTGAAAGATTTCCGGTGATGACTCCTCCACTTCAGTTTAAGGTGTCATCAGATTCTGGTTCAGATTCATCTGAATTTTGACCAGCATCTTCTGATTCAAACTCCACCTGCTTTAGAGAATCTTGGTTCACATTCTCTGGAGTTGACAGTTTCAGCATTACAGATTCGTCAAAGGCAACATCTCGGCTTACGATGACTTTCTTTGACTCAAGGTTCCACAATCGGACTGCTTTTACTCCTTCACTAAAGCCCATGAAGACAGCTTTCTTGGCTCTAGGATCCAGTTTTGCATCCGTTACTACGAAGCCGATCATATTCAATGGCAGAATATCCGGACTACACCTCTATGGGAGTCTTCCCATCAATTGCGGTGGAGGTTAGTCTGTTGATAATGTGGGAGGCGAACAATAAAGCCTCCGCCCAAAATGCTTTGCTCAAGCTCGACTGGGATAACATGCAGCGAACTTTATCAACCAAAGTTCGGTTCATCCTTTCTGCAACTCCATTCTGCTGGGGAGTGCTAGGAACAGTGAAGTGTCGGATTATCCCATCATTCTGTGAGAGGCTGCTGCTCTGCCTGTCACGGTTTCTCTGTCAAGGAGATACAGATTTCCCTTCATATAACCCTTCATTGCTAAGAATGCTCCACGTACAACTCTCAGGACTCCATTCTGAATGGTCACCTTGTAACCATTTGAGTCTAAGACCCCCAGTGATATGAGGTTCTTCTTGAGATCAGGGACATACCTTACTTCTGTAAGTTGTCTGATTGTACCGTCATGCATTTTCAGTCGGATCGTTCCGATGCCTCTAGTGTGACAAGTATTGTCATTGCCCATATGGACAATCCCTCCATCAAACTCCTTGAAGTTTGAGAACCACTCCCGGTTCGGACACATGTGGTAGGAACATCCGGAATCCAGAATCCATTGATCTGAAGAGTGTGTTGTTGTGGAAATTGTAAATGCAGAGTCTTCCTCTCCCTCAGATTCTTGAGCTACACTCACAATCGACCTCTCCATGTTGGGACAGTTATTCCTCCAATGCCCTTTCTCATGGCAAAAGGCACACTCGTCCCTCGAGAGTCGTGTTCTCGATGATCCCCTCCTTGAGCGGGATTTACCTCGCTTGTTTTCTCCGGCTCCTTGGTTGCTCGTCCTGCCTCTGTACACAGTTAAAGCTTCTGGTGTAGTATTCTGGTGATCATGCTGATCCTTTTTCCGATACTCATTATTCACCAGAGCATTACAAACATTAACATATTCTATATCATTTTTACCATACAACAGTGTAGTGGTTAAATGATCATAGCTATCAGGCAAGGAATTTAACAGAGTAAGAGCCTTATCTTCATCAGAGATATTTGCATCTAGATTTTCAAGATCAGCGAGGATTTTGTTAAAACTTACTAGATGCTCCTGCATGGTGATACCTTGCATATACTGGAAGCGGAACAGCTTCTTCTTCAGATAGAGTCTGTTCTCCATGCTTTTTGTCATGTACTTGTCCTCAAGTTGTTTCCAGAGAGTTTTTGCATTATTCTCTCTCATGACAAAGTACTTCTGGTCCTTGGCTAGGCATAACCGGATTGTGCCACAAGCCTGACGGTTGACAAATTTCCAGTCATCTTCCGAAATATCTCTGGGCCTGTCTTCCAGAGCGATATATGAACCCTCTCGGAATAACAGATCCTGAACTTCGCACTGCCACATGCCAAAGTTGGTGGTGCCATCAAATTTCTCCACCTCGAACTTTGCAGTGGTCATCGAGTTCTTTCTGATATAAGAACTTGATCGTGCGCTGCTGGTTGTTTCATGTGTCTCTAATGATTCTGCCATGGTAATAAAACAAAATTACCAACAAAGTGTTTTTCCGGTACCTGTATGGAAAAACGGATGCCGCGGTTGAGTCCGGAATAGTCGAAATAGCCAGGAACGGGTCCAACTGTGTAAATTTTGGACACACGGTGAATATTCTGCAAATATTCTGCTACAAGTGGCTCGAAATGGACTCGGTTTAGCTCAACCAGCTCGGAAAAGTCTCGAAATAGTGTTCTGAAATGGCTCAAAAAATAGCCCGAAAAAGTTGGTCGGAGCTGCGGTGGCGCGTGGGGCGCGTGGGCGCGTGAAGGCTGCTGGCTGACCGGCGCGTGGGGCGCGTGGGGCGCGTGAGGCCCACTCGTCTTCAACCTCTGGCTGGCGCGTGCGGCGCGTGGGGCGCGTGGGTTTCACGCGTCTTCAACCTCCAGAGGCGCGTGCGGCGCGTGGGCGCGTGGGGCGCGTGAGCTCCTCTTCTGGCGGCGCGTGCGGCGGCTTCTGGCGCTCCGGTTGATTCTGCTGCACTCCTCTCGACGACCTCTTCAACCTGGTATTTTCAAAACACAAATTGGAGCACTTTTGAAAAACGGACAGAATCGAACAAACTCGGTTTTACGTAAAAATTGGCTCTGATACCAATTTGTTGTGCGGAAGCGAATTGATATTACTAAAACCGATTTAAACACACTGAAAAAACACCGATATTTTACGTGGTTCGGAAACTGTGCCTACGTCCACGGGAGGAGGAGCTTGAAGCTTTGTATTAATGGAGTTTAGAGTACAAACATATACAGAATTCAAGGTGCTACACAAGCACTGAACTCACAACTCAACACAATACCGAATTACTCTATAAACACAGAGTATTTGCTTCAACAATTTAGCTCTAACTTACTCAACTCTACTCTACTCTCTCTTACTCTACATGGCTATTTATAGCCATAATATCAAGGTGTGAACACTAAGCAAGTGGCAGCCACCATAGCCACCTTCCACCACCTATCTTGGTGTGAACACTTTGCAAGTGGTAGCCACCATAGCCACCATCCATTTGCAAGTGGTAGCTTCCATTATTGGTGGTGCAAGTGGTGCAAGTGGTAGCTCCATTATTGGTGCTAAGCCACCAAATGTGACTTTGAGCCATACCATATTCCAACACATTGAAATGACCAAAAAATAGGGACAGGGAAGGCTTTCTTGACGAAAATGGATAGAGTCAGAAGAAAGCTCAACCGATCTTATAACAGGGAAGGCTTTCTTGAAGCAAGCAATCAATCTTACAGGCTGAAGTTTGGATAAACTTGATATAACATATGAGTGCTTGTTACAAGAACACATTTACTGAACATGACCCAATATAAGAATACCATTTGATAAATCACTTAATTAGTGTCCATGGCAACAATCTCATGTAGTGGATCAAGAAGTCTTGGTTATGCCCTTATCCTTATTTGACTGCTTCAGTAAGATTAAATTCTAGGTGCAGAAGTAGGACCCGACTCTTTTTTATTGGTAAATGATCTTGCTGATTTCACTACATTTATGGGGTTTTTAGGAGATGAATTATATTAGGCATGGGTTGGTTTTAAGGGTTTGGTTAATGATGTGTTGTCTACTATCTTAGGTTTCTTTGAGAGCTGTGTTGTGTGTGGTTGCAGCTCCTCTCTTGTTCTACTTATTCTTGGATTTTAAGAGGCTTTGTTCCGACCTTTTATGTAGTATCTTCAATACTAATAATATTTCTTTGGCTTAGCCAAAAAAAAGGAAGAAAAACAACAGTCTCATGTAGTAGTTGCATAAGTGATCCTCTAACTTGATATTAATATTGATCTTGCATGAGAAATGTTATACTTTGATTGTCTTACGTAAGGTCTTAACCATGGATGCTCAGTCGGATAATGTTTGGTATAACATGAAACATATCAAGACGCATGAATAATCTTTAATTAAAAGATTCATCATCTTAAGTGATCAAAAGAATATCTCATTAGTCTTGATTTAGAATTAACTCAAGAAATCTTTTGCCAAAGTGGAATAAAGTTTTGGAATAGTTCTAAAGCTTATTCGATGAGCTAATTGCTTAGCTCAAGACTTAATAAGCTTAAATAAATTGAGTAGACACTAATGCAAGCTCAATTGTAAACTGAGATTTGAAGTGATGAAAGGATATTAATTATACCAAGAAACTAAGCACAAATAGGTTGGTTAAACCTCATTGACCTTTCTTAACAATTGGATGGTCATGACTCATTGCCAAATGACAACCATGATCTATAAATAAAAAATTGATTAATTAGAGAACTAATGATGAATTGAAATTGGGGCTTAGCCCAAATGGTTCAACCACCTTTCTTAGGAGATGGATTCTAACAAGGCTAGGGTTCAGACCCTACCACTTACAAATTTCCCTTCTCCAAAACCTAGCCTTGCCTCTTTTGTAAAAAAAATGGATGAACTCAAAGGTTTGATTCATCTAACATAATTAATTAAGGATTAAAATGCTTAAATTATTGCCAACATGTTAAGAAATCTAATGGATCACACATATAAAGGAATGGCTTGTGATAGATTAAATTGGATAAATTAAGTTGGACTTAATTAAAGAAGTTAGGAACTTCAAGGGCTAAATTAAATAAATTAGAAGTCAAATGGAATAGTCAAAGGCCTAAAAACCTATTTGGAATAGGTATAGGCCAAACCCTTCTCTGAATAAAAAAGGCTTGACCGCCTTTATCATCATCCAGTTCACTAATCTCATGTGTTGAAAACCCTGTGAAAATTAGAGAGGGAGTTGCATATTACCAGCATAGTATTCGGCTAAGAATCTTCACATCCTTGTTAAAAATTCTTTCAGTCTTTGTTCGAGTGGAATTTTGTTAGAGGCTAGACGTTTGGACTGCTGAAGGTTTACAACAACCTAACTTGGTGTTCTTGGAAAATCAAAGCTTTCTGCAATAAACAAACTAAGGTAAGCAAATTCTATTTTTACCAAATTGATATATATATATATATAGTTGTGTACTTTGTAATCAACGTGTAATCCTTTGTTTCAAGAGTAGGAAAATTTTAAATTCAGCTATGTTTACATGTTAGATGAAAGATCAATTCCCAACAATGTTAGTTACTATGTATTGCCTTTGTCGTTTAAGGAAAATCAATATTCAAATAGTAACAAGGAAACAAACCCAGAAAAATGATCAAGAAGATTAGGAAGGCATGAAAACAGCTTAGATAAACATTCATTTTGAAAGTAATGACCAAGCTAAGAGAGAATAGATGAACAACTTGAGAGAATTAGGCCAAAATAGACTGAGGAAGAAACCAACTTAAACACAATGGGATCCTTAATTGTTAGGTCAAGAAGAGTAACATTTGGCATACCTCTAGAACTGCTAACCCAATGTAAGTCCAAAAGGCTTGAATTTATTCTTGGACCTTTTTGTTAGTATATGCCCTAGAGCCAATTAGGCTGGACAAGGGATATACAATTAATAATGCAAATCTATCACTATTCCTTAGTGATACAATGTTTTCCTTCATGTTAGTATGAGAGTAAATAGTTATTAAGTACTAATTGGATGAAGCCCATGGAACATAAAGGCCTTGCAAAGAATTATAAAGAGTTATAATCGTTAGATCCTTATGCATCAAAGCCATGTTTCTAAAACTGTTCCTGGTCATTGTATTATCAAGATGGGACATTGGCAATGGTAAAAAACTAGTACATGTTAAGCCTTCTTACTTATGAAGAAAGCAACCGATCTCATAGGTTGAAGTATGAGGGAAACTTGGGATAACATGTAGGTGCTTATCTGTTGAACAAGTTCATTGAACATGGCCCAATGTGAGAACTCCATTTGGTATTTTCACTCTAGTGTCTATGTAAATGTTCTCACATGCTAGTCGTGTAAATAGTCTTCTGAGTTGTGATACCAGGTCATCTTGTACGGAAAGTGTCATGCTTTGATTTCATCACGAATGGGTCCCAAGAAGGGATGCCTAGGGTAGGGTGATTTTGGGTGTGACATGAAGCATACGAAGGTGGATAAATGATCCAGAGAGGATTCACCACTCCAAGTGACATTGGGAGATATATCTCATTTGTTCTTGGCTTCGGTTAACTTGATGATATCTTGGCCAAAGTAAGATGAGTTTAGGAGAAATAGTTTCTCCAAGTTCACAAAGTTAACCAATAGCTGCAAGCACTAACATGGATTGATTACATGAGTAGGCACTGTACCATGCCCATAGTCTTTTCGAGATATTTGGTGAAATGACTGAATTACACTGATATGCTAGTTACTGAAAGGTTTCAAAGAGGTCACTTTGACTTTTCAACATTTGGGTGGTGATGACGGGTTGCTAGATCCTACTCATGATCTATGTTTACAAATTGTAAACTATGTTGAAAAATGTAGATTATAATTTTATACTCACTGCCAACATGTTGTGAACCTAATGGGTCACACACAATAAGACAGTAATGTTGGATTAAACTTGGGATTTAATTAAGTTGGACTTAATTGAATAAAAGGTTAAATTTGGTGGACCTAATTGAATAAGTTCAATTAAGAAAAGTTAAGACATAATTTGGATATGGGAAATCCAAATAAAGATGTCTTAATATTACATTGTGCATAAGCTTATCTTGACAAGACATTGTCTAAATGTAGACATATCTTAAGATAAGTTGTCTCGACCGAAATTTTGGAGTTGTCCAAAAGGAGGAAAAGTTTCTCTTCTTTGAGAAGTTTGATTGTGAATCAAATTCTATTTTCTCGTATTTCACTAAATTGAACGTTGCCTCGTTTATGCCAAAGTTCGAGCTCGACACTAAGAGTTAGTGTTTGACTAGGATTCTATGACTTGCTAGGTGAAAGAGTTTCACTTGAGTAAGGAGTTTGATTATTAATCAAACTCTATTAAACCAAGCTGGTTGAATCCTATTGGGATTCTAAGAGGTTGATTGAGAATCAAACTTTTCTCCTTTTGTAACCGGCCAATGAATAGAGAAATAATGTGGGATAAGTCCGGCCACAGCTTTAAGAGTTAGAGTTTGGTTGAACTGAGGAACTTGAGGGTGAAAGAGTTTCACCTCAACAAGGACTTTGATTGTGAATCACACTCCTATCCTTCCTTATCCCTGGCAACCAGATGGGGACATTATATGGTCTAGGTTCGGCGAAGCTTTTAATAGTTAGAAGTTGGCTAAGAGTTAAACTCTTGAGATGGGAAGAGTTTTTATCTAGCTAGGAGTTTTAAAGAGGTTTAAACTCACTCTTCCTATCCTATCTAAATGGCCAGCCATGTGGGTGTTAGTGAGCTTAGAAAACACTTGATTCATTAGATGAAAAATAAGTTTTTCACTAGAGAGAAAAATCTGGATTTACAAGAGAGGATGAGAGAAAAACCAAGAATATTCGGCCTAGGGTGAACACAAAGTAACCACCCCATTGTTCTTCTCCTCAATTTTTCTTGTTTTAGTCGCACTTAGAAAAGTTCTGGAGGGTTTCGGCCTTTGAGAGAAAATGAGATAAATGACCTTTTGATTTAGACCGCGTTGTCTTCCAACTAGCATTGTAGAATACCCAAGCCTTGTGAAGGCTCCAACATCCATTCGTGTGGACACTGTTGGAGGTAAGACACTTGTGTTGCTTCTAGCCCCGGAGAAATCTCGAGGTGACCATTCCGTTGTAGCTTTCGTGTAGGGAATGAAACACTTAAGATTATGAAATCTTAAGGAGGTATGACTTCAAATCAGATGTTGTGAAAATTTTTGTTTTCTATTAACCAATGTAAATCAGGATCTAAAGATCCTGAGGGATTCGACCGTTTCTATGTTTTTAATTTCAATTGCGCTTTACGTTTATTTATGCTAAAACTTGTTTGAGCATGAGGCCGAATTCCCAAAAGTTGTATCAGAGCCAAAGACTCGGTTGATTACATGTGATTTTGCATGTCGGTTCTTGGTGATAATCAAACTAGTTGATTTGTGTGTTGATTTGGTAAGTTTCAATTTTATTGACTTCTTGAAAAATTGTTTTTCATTCATTCTTAAAATCTGAATAGCATGTAATCTATTATTTTAATCATGTTTAAAAGTGTTTAAATGGTAGATTAAAATGTTTTTAATCAACCTGGATTAAGGTCATGAGATCTCTTAGTAAAACCGAGAAGTTTTGATGCCAAACATGTTTGTTTTAAGTCCGATTTTGGGGCTATTTTTGGGGCTTTTAGAATCTGTTTTCTAGGTAAGTTTAATTCTGGAATTTGAGTTTAAATCCTGCCATTCATTGTTCACAATTGATTTCGGCTTAAACGATTTAAACAAAATCAATTACGGGCTTAATACGATGTTACTACAATGCTGGAATTTTCTGGGTTGTTTTGTAGGTGTTTATATGCCTAAAATCTTCTAGCATGAGTGTGGACTTGTTCCACAAGCTTGCTGGAAATTTTGGATAGTTTCTTGGCTAAATATGATTCATGTTTGAGGGCTGGTTTGGACATGGAACAAGGCTGGAACGGACAGCAAGCGTTGCTGCACATGCATCTCCCAAACCATGGCACATATGGTGGCAAAAGTTGCTGACCTTGGTACTGCCATGAGGGGCGAACAACTACCCAAATCTGGGCATCCAGCAGCCACTAAAAGTGGTGCCCAACAGCTCAATCATGGGTGGGCAATAGCCATTCAATGACCAAAGAGTTTGCCTTTGCCTATGACACTAAGTGTTAAGAGTCATACTCCAATTGGAAATGGTTTCCTAGTGGGAGTGTGATTCCTAAAAATTAGGAGATAGAGTTCTAGTTGGATTAGGTAATTTTTACCTAATAGGATTGAAGTTCCTATGAGTTAGGATAGGTTTCAAACTCTTTAATTCGGTTTAAGGCAAAAGGTTTCTTAAAGCGAACATGTTTAAAAAAATTAAAATTTGGTAACTTGATTTTTACTAAAATGTTTAGATAAAAATGGGTTTCCTAATTTTAATGTCTTAAAATGTTACTTTGGAAACTAAGTGTCCTAAATGGTATAGGAAACAATGCATATAAAATGTTTTGTCCAAATTAATACATAGTTTTCTAAATGTTAGATAATGTCCTAATTAAGACAAACAACATAAAAGTTAGGTAATGTCAAATTTTAAGACAACTTTCCTAAAAGTTAGGAATTTGATTAAAATTGTTTTAATTAAAGAACCGAAGTTGCTAAATAATTTGATAAATCATCTCAAATGAGTTGTTGAGGTTTATGCAAATAATACACAAGATCACCAAGTGATATTGGCCATGCATATTTTATTTTCATGCTTATAATATGATTATGAATGCATGAGGATGATTATGGACTAGACCTTAGTATGAATAGGTTGTGGATGGTTAAATTTCCTTTTGGTATTTTTATAAATAGGGTCTGCAAACCCTTTTTTTTTTTCTTTTCATTTTCGGATTGTAAATTCTCTTTTCACCTAACTCCCCTCGAATGTAACTCGAGGTTTCTCATAAATATATGTAATTGTTATATAGGCTTTATATATTTAGATTTAGGCTAAGATTAGAATTTATGTAATTCAGAAACTGTAAGGAGATTTGGCCCCAAGAAGGATGGACAAAGGAGATAAGCATCAAGACTTACGAAGACCTTTTATGGTATCCCTAGGAATTTGACCAACTAGTATCCTAATGGCTCAAGGAAACTAGAGTAGTAAAAGTCCATAATGATCCTAGTAGATTGCATGAGATAGATTTATTTTTGAATTTAGATATGTGATATAAAATTGAATAATTGCTATGCATGTCAATCAACAAAGAAAAGCAATGAGACCTAATTAATGATTAAATCCCTCATTAAAATATTGAGGTCATGCTTCGCATGATTAAGTTGCCTTCCACCATCATAACAAGATAACCAATGTTCTTTTAATCACAAGTCAAACTTTTACACGAATATGTTTGAGTTATGAAGGTGGGTCTTACTGAACTAAATGTTATGTTGTCCGGATACGAGAAACTTGACCACATGACATTAGAGGCAATGGTTAGGTGAAATGTATATGATGTATTTAGGCAATGTGTTGTTCCCTAACTAATATAGGAGTTGCATAGAGATGCAATTGGTAATCTAAGTTACCTACTCAGTTAGTTTCATCATGGCTCATGTGAAGATCAGGGTTATGACTGGGATGAAAGAGGTCCTAGCTCTTTAAGAAATATAAGAGTTAAATTTCTCGAAATAGTAGTTGAGGACTATTAAAAATAATGAGAAAAATCATTAGAGTTTTAAAACCTGACATTAATGATTATATATTGCAAATTATTAACTATAAAATGTTTTGGTTCATAATGGATATAAACACAACATGGCTAGTAAACTATCACTAAGAAGTATATATGATGCTAATAAGTTTAATGGGTCAAACTCCATTGACTAGTCCCACAATATTAAGATTGTCTTAATATAAGAGAAACCTATCTGAGAAGAGCCCGTTGCTGAGACATATAAGAAAGTCAGGAAAACCTATTAAGTTCATATAGATGACCTTGATCAAGTCAAATTGTGATGTTGGCTAGCATGGCGCCTGAACTCCGTAAGCAGCACGAGGCTATGTATGCTCAGGATATTACCAAAACCTTATAGAATTGTTCATATAAGGATAATCACACTGAGAGGTTCAACATCTTTAAAGGAATTGTTCCAAACGAAGATGTCAGAAGGTAGCCTTGTGAGGCCTTATGTGTTGATACTGATAGGATGCATTACCCGACTTGAGCAAATTAGATGGGTTATGGATCATGATCCAAGCATTGACCTTATACTTTCTTGTGAAGAAAGACAAAGGCAATGATAAGGGAACATGCCATCATTGTGGAAAACTAGATCACTAGAGGAGAGATTTAGAGAATACATTGATATGATCAAAGGGAAGAAGCTTAGAGAATCTTTGGCTTCAGATATAATTTTGAGATTAATTCATTTCTCTTGGTATATGATGCCTTGAGGTTAGTACTTAAATATGTGTGACATATTGTAAGAACCTAACGAAAGGAGTAGTGAAGATGGACCATGGAGATGGCAAACTTGATGATATTGATAATCGTTTGCCTTTTTGATTAATGTTTTCGAAACATTATTATGATTTATTTGTAAACATTAGATGTTTATTTTGGCAATCATGTGCCAATTTGAGAATGATATATGATGGAGACTCAATTAAGAGTTGTAAACCCAAGTGCAGGTTATGTTCAAGTAATAAATTCTCGGGTGTCTGAGGTCGAACCACAGGGAAGCGTACTAGTAAGTATAAGTTTATAAATATATATGAAAAAGAAAGTAAACAAGATATTAGGGAATCAACAACAAAACAAGATAAACAAGATATTAGAGAACAAAATAAACAAAATAACATAAAAGAAATTAAACAAGATATAAAAAACAATAAGAAAAGATGTTGAGGTTAGAGAATCCACTCTTGGTGTTATGCTAAGATTAATCTTATTTTATTACACAATTGAAATCCACACATAAAGGAGGTTCCAATCGGAAGGTTTAGCAATTCAGTCCAAATTGTCCAACGTCCATAGCATATGATATTATGTTCATTTGGTGTCCTCAAAACTCATAAAAAGAGTCCAAGCATTCCTTATGCCAAGGTATATGTCTACAACAAATCAAGGTTATGAAACCAAGCATTTATTGTGCCATTTTCATTGTCAATAATGAATCAAGATCCCTACTTTGCAAGTATGATTTTAAACCAAAAGAAAATATTATCTATACTAGTGTTTATAAATGATAATTCATTTTAGCTCATGTTTAAGAGACTAACCTTAGCATTTACCAAGAGCTTCACCTCATCACCTCAACAATATAATTAGCAACACATACTAGATATGAATAAAATGAAAAGAAATGTAAGAAGCATAAGTAAATATAGAAAAAGAAAACTAGAGAAAGGAAAGAAAAAGAAAACTTAGAGAATTTTATTACAATGGCTAATATCCTACCAATGTATAATGTATCCCAATACTCATCCAAGGCCCTCTATTTATACACATTTTGGAGGGCTAAATGACAAGAGACAAGCTTTACAAATTTCAAAGGTAGGTATAATAGGTGGGTGCATTTTTCTAACAATTTTCGTCATATTGTATGACAAATCTGATCAGCCAGCTTGATGGTCGATTTTGTCAATGTTGGAGGCTCGATCTGATAAAATTGTCTTCTAGAAAAATATACCCCTATCAGTTACGGATCCATAGCCGTTGGAATCAGCTCATTTTGTGATGTGGATAAGAAGATATGGGCAAAATACGAAAACAGGTTAGCACAGACGTCATTGCACATCAGCCAACTTGATGGTCGATTTCACTAGGGAAAACGACTCCGTTTCAAGAAGTGTAAAACATGAAAAAGATAGATATGCCTCTTAGGTTTGCACGGCTATAAATTTCAGCCTTATTGCTTCAGTGAAACTCGAGATATAGCTGATATGGTAAACGGTGTCGGAACTGGAACTGAACTGGATTTGCCCTTAATTCTAGTAATCTGAAATCACTCAAAGAAACTTGTGAAAAACACCAAATTACATAAAAATATAAAAGATCATAAACACAATTAGACTAAACAATAATAACTCGTATTTGACACAAAACAATAATAAAACATAACTAAAAACTATATAATTATACGAGTTATCACACCCCCACACTTAGATTGTTGCTAGTCCCTAGCAACGACTCAATAAAAATAAAATAAGAAAATCTAATCTAATCCATTTTCGTAGGAAATCACGGTGGCACTTAGCATGTGACACAAGCCTTTGAACCCCTAGGTGTCCCTAGTGGACGAGTTTAGTCTCGTGAGGTTTTACTAGGACGATACCCACAAACATTGAAGACATAAGAAAAACTAAAAATAATAATTATAACTAATCATTCCAATATAAATTAGAGATAATCATTGGACAAGTCTTAAAAACTAATCAATAGCTTAAAGAAATTCACGAAAAATCTTGCTTCAATGTAAATAAATGAGTTAAGCCAATATTAACGTAACATATTTCAATCAAAATAGTGCATATTCAAACTTAATCTCAACTTCTCACATGGGATACTCTCTTGATTTTCACTCTTTAAAGTAGTGGTAAAGTGTTTACACTCAATCAATCTCATAAAAACACTTCTACCATATGCTTGCTTGTCCACCTATTCTCCACTATTTAGATCATATAACTTCATAAATCAAGAGGTCTTTATTCAAGGTTGTAATGGGGCCAAAGGGTTATAATGTGGTTAAAGAACAAAAGGATAAAGATATCACAAAGGTTCCAAAGAGTTCATAGATTTTAGAGACATAATAAGATCATACAAATAAAACTTCTCAAAACTCTTATAAAGCACATAATAACATAGGCTAAATATTCATGTTGAGCCTTTGCATCATTCTAACCAACTTTGTAACATCTTTTTCTAGAAGTTCAAGAGAAGATTCTTTTTTTTTTTTTTTTAATATGGGAATGTATTTGACAATGATCCCTTTCTTTTTCTCTTGACTTTTTCTTTTCTTTTCTTTCCCCACACTTATCTTTTGTTTCTAACCCAAATTTTCAACTAAAAATATCCCTTGTTTTTTGCAATATGTCTCAAAAAATCCATCTTTAGAACAAGGGTAAGGATATAAGTATATTTAGGCTAGGTGTAAGTTGTGGTTACCAATAAAACAACATATTTAATGTAGGCTCAAATTGGCTCACTAGTGGGGATGTTCTCTTAGAACATTAATAAGGGATGGCTGTTTGGCTCTGGTTATAATCCTAATGCCTCTATCATATTCATGTTGTCAAATGTATCAATATAGTATCAAACGGTTTAAAGCAAGTTCTAGAGAATCATGTAATCATAAGAGCACTCAAGAAAGAAATTAGATTGATTTGTATAATGCATCAATCATTATAGGCTCATAAACTCACAAGGATGATTATACAAGTCAGATTAAGTCTAAACATGCTTCTTTCTCAATCAACATATCATATTAACATTGGCTCATAAAAAGGTTGATATCAAGCTCAATTCTCATGAAAATCTTCTCACTAATAAATCTGTTTTAGACTTATGCAATTCATATCTCATTATAGTATTGAAAGTAACTAAAAAACACACTAAGTCTAAACATGCTTTTTTTTTTGTTTTTTTGTTTTTTTGTTTTTTTGTTTTTTTATTTTTTTGAAGAAGAAGATTAAATCAAACTGACAAGGTATGTCTCAAGTCTCCCTTACTCAGACCTTGTTCAGAATGAATACTTCTAAATGTCTTAAAACACAACAATTTTTTTTTTTTTAGCAAAATATGTCCCTTACCCCCTACTAAAATATGACATTGTCCCCAATGTCAAATTTTAAAGGTAGAATTTAGGAGATATTACCTGCAGAGGTTGCTAACCACTTATTATAACTGAGACACAACAAACAAAATGTTAGATAATGTCACAAAGACAAAGTGCAATCCACTCCTTGCTCGTCCATATCTCTTTTTCTTTTTCCGAGCGTTTGCGAAACAACCATAGCAGATAAACACTCATAAGCTTGTAGCTTTTTGAGTAAATCTTCAATGGTTGTAGCAGAAATTATGGTTCTCCTTGCCTCTGAAAACATGAATCCATTATCCACAGCATTATCTAAATATGAAAGCAAATTACTAAAATAACCATTAATATTAAGCAAACCAATGGGTTTCTTATTTGTGACCAAAGATGACCAAGAAGCCACGCAAGCTATTTCTTCCAATGTACCCAGACCTCCTGGTAAAGCAATGAATGCATCGGCAGAATGGTACATGATTGTCATCCGTTCAGGGATACTCCAGACTTGTATTTCTTTACCCACGGTAGGTCCACAAAAATCTGTGAATAGTTTTGGCACGATTCCTAGAACTGGACTTCCTCCGGCGTGTGCTGCTGTAGCGACTGCTCCCATTAGACCCGTACTACCGCCTCCATAAATCAACTGGATCTTTTGTTGGGCAAGTATTACTCCAACTCTTATGGCTTCATCAGCGAATATGTTATTTTTCCCTGGATAAACACCTCCAAAGACACAAATTTTTTTAATGCGCTGGGACGAAGTACTTTCCATTTTTTTTTCGAGTGCCTGAAAGAGAATGAGTACATGGTGTAATATATAGAGGACTGAGTAGTGAATCAGACAAGAGTAATAATGTCGCCGAAAGTGTATCTGACCTGTCAGAAGAAAATGTTAACCTAACAAAAGATTTTTGCGTGATTTCAGGAAGAAAATCAAAAAGAAAAGAAAAAGCAACCGTAAAAGACCAATGCAAAAAAAAATGAGAATAATTACACAAATCGTAAATTAAACCGAGATGAAGTTATTGCAAATCAAACCAAAAGCTGAGAAGTCATTTATTGTAGTTGTGATTGTGGCTCACATCTTCCTCTGGTTTTACGTCCAGAAACGGCTTAAACGCCTTCTATGAGTCGAGGATATGCTTCCCATCCAGTTTTCTTACAAGCTGGCAAACAGGGTCTTTTAACATCAGATTCCCAAGATGTTGCCATTCCCTTTGGAATTGTGGCCATAAATCAAGAATTTCTCTTTGTACGTCTCCACTAGGATGCGTCTCAAGAGAAAGTTGGATATTACCCAAATTCTCCTTACTCAGTCCATCCTTAATGAATTCAATTTTATCATCTCGATTAGAGGACGGAATCCCAATAGAACGACATTTACCGTTACACGTCCATCGTGCACACTTGTGGCAATTTGAACTCATGAACTTTGCTCGTCGCTTCTTTGCATAAGTGCTTCTACCTGTACCTGGTAAATGCAAAACAGGAAGATATTCATCTTCACGTACCTTGGCTTCAATTATCCAACGTATGTCTTCAGGAATCCCTTTGTGCATAAGCATTCTTAATCTTTCAAATCGAACTTGGTAAAGCTTCAGTAAAATATTTCGAGGAAAAGGAGGAAATCGTTTCTGCAATCTTGTGAGAATATCATCCATCTTGAAAAAAAAATGAAAAAGAAATTGAAAGAGAAATTTATATACAATATCAGTTTTGTGGGTAGCTGATGGAACCGACTTAAATAATCATGGAGTACCGTTATCCGCCATTTAACCGGGAAAAAAATGATTTTTTTTTTTTTTTTTTTTTGAAGATTAGTAAAAATTATATTTACATCTAGTTATTTTCAAAACAAGGATCAGAAAGAAAAACAACCTCTTCTTGAGTAACATGATTTTCCAAAAAGAGTTTGAGTCTTTGTCCATTTACCTTGAATACGTTACCATTTTGAGGATTCTCAATGTCAACTGCTCCATAATGATACACATGCTTAACCACAAATGGGCCAGTCCATCTTGATCTCAATTTACCAGGAAATATGTGAAGTCTAGAATTATAAAGTAGAACTTTTTGCCCAACATCAAATGTTTTTCTTGAAATTAACTTGTCATGAAAGGCTTTAGTTCTTTCTTTATGAATTTTAGAATTCTCATATGCATCATTTCTGAGTTCCTCAAGTTCATTTATGACTGGAAAAGTTTCATTCTCACCCAAAAAGGAATATTTTAGCTCGGATGGCAATGGTTTTAAATCCAGCTTGGGTGGTTCAATAGTTGATGGTACAGTGACATTTGTGAGTGATGGAAGTTCCTTAAACTTTTGTTTCCAACAATGCTTGACCTGAAAAGAATTTAACAAAGAATCAGTGTGTGAAATTTCTGAAGCATTATCAAACTCACATTCAATTAAATAAGCTTCTAAAGGATCATGGAATGTGGTAGTGGTGAGATGTTCATGAACAAGTTCTTCAATGAAATCCACTTCATGTACTTCTGAATCATCACCAGGTTGCTTGCAAGTGTTGAACACATTTAATTCTAAAGTCATATTTCCAAAAGAAATGTTCAACATACCATTCCTGCAATTTATCAGAGCATTAGAAGTTGCAAGAAATGGACGGCCTAATATAACAGGAATTTGAACATTTGGATTTGAAACAGGATGTGTGTCCAAAACAATAAAATCAACAGGGAAGTAAAAATTATCAATTTGAACCAAAACATCTTCAACTATCCCTCGAGGAATTTTTACAGAACGATCAGCTAGTTGAAGTGTAACAGGTGTTTCCTTGAGTTCACCTAAACCTAACTGTTGATAAACAGAAAAAGGCAAAAGATTAACACTAGCACCAAGATCAAGCAATGCACGTTCTATTCTAGTGTTTCCAATGATGCATGAGATTGTTGGACATCCAGGATCTTTGAATTTTGGTGGAGTAAGGTGCTGAATGATTGAGCTCACACTTTCCGTCAGAAATGCTTTCTTTTGTACATTATGTTTCCTTTTAACTGTGCACATGTCCTTCAAAAATTTAGCATAAGATGGAACTTGTTTGATTGCATCCAATAAAGGAATGTTAATCTTAACTTGTTTGAAAAGTTCATAAATTTCTGCATTTTGATTCAAATTCTTTATTGTTTGCAACCTTTGAGGAAAAGGAGCAGGATGCATACCTTTTTCTTTGTCCAAATTTTCAAGAAGTTCAGACTTACCATCATCCTTACCATTACTTTTCGGAGGGGAAGGAGGATCTTGGTCTTTTGATGGAATGTTTTTGTCAATTGCCTTTCCACTTCGAAGAGTTGTGATAGAACTGGCATTTTCCTATTGAGTTTCATTGGAGCAAGAAACAAGACATTGAGTAGAAGGGTTAGGCTGAGGTTGAGCAGGAAACTTACCTTTTTCTTGAGTGCGTAATGAAGCTGTCAATGTGGACAAGGTGTTTTTGATCTCATTGATGTCCTGTGAAGTCCGGTTATTCACATTTGCTTGTGTTTGCATGAATGCTTGCAATGTCTCTTCCAAGGTTTGTACACGTGAAGGTTGATAGGAAAAAGTGTTGCCCGGCTTTTGAGATTGTGGTACCTGAACATGATTATTATTCCGCCAACTGAAGTTGGGATAACTTCTCCATTCAGGGTTATACGTTTCAGAGTAAGGAGAAGGAAAAGGCTTTTTAAATGTGTTTATGGAATTTACTTGATCATGCAACGCTTCTTTAAGAATGGGAATGTTTGGACATTCAGAAGTGGGGTGTCCCATGATTTCACAAATTCCACAACTTTCTTCATTTTTAACCGTTTTGACTTCTTTTACTTCTCTAAGTTCCATGGCTTCAATCTTTCTAGCCAAATTAGCTACTTTAGCTTTTATCTCATCTTCTTGACTAAAATGATATTTACCTCTGTTAGAAACAAGATTAGATCTATTGGAACTTTCAGAGGAATTATCTGTGTGCCAGGCTTGAGAGTTATCTGCCAAATGGTCTAGGTAGTCAAAGGCTTCTTCAGGTTCTTTTTCTAGAAACTCACCGTTACACATTGTTTCAACAAATTGTTTAGTTTCGGGAGTTAAACTTTCATAAAAGAAACTAATAAGACGCCATTTTTCAAAACCATGATGTGGACAATAACTTAACAAATCTTTAAAAAGCTCCCAGCACTGAAAAAATGCTTCATTTTGATTTTGATTGAAATTTTGAATCTGTCTTTTCAAAGCAGTAGTTTTATGTGCTGGGAAAAATTTCTTTAGAAACTCAGTTTGTAATTCTTGCCATGTGCCAATTGACCTTGGTTTTAAATTATGAAGCCAAATTTTTGCTTTATCTTTTAAAGAAAAAGGAAATAATTTTAGCTTGACAATTTCATTTGTACATTGTTGGTCATTAAAGGTGACACATACATCCTCGAAGTCTTTTAGAAACGAGTAAGCACTTTCCGATTCTAACCCATGGAAATTTGGAAGCAAAGCTATCATACCTGGTTTAAAACGAAAGTTGTTTGCATTGAGAGGAAAAATAAAACAAGAGGGTGATGAGCTTCGAGTTGGTTGCAAGTAGTCACGCATGGTGCGTACTTGTCTGTTCTCATCTTCAGCATGAACACTTTCATTGTCAGCCATGGTAGGAATTGTATTAGAAAGATTACCTGAAAAAGTTTCACAATAAAATCTAACTAAACGACGAGATCTAAAATCACGTCGCCAAACAAGCATAAAACAAAGTTAATATACAGATTAGGCGGTATAACCAGCCAACAAACATAAAACAAAGTTAATTTACAATATAAATATATAAAAAATTAGGCGGTATAACCAGCCAATAAAAATAAATATAGGCGGTATAACCAGCCAATAAAAATAAATATACTTACAAACTTATATACTTAGTATTGCTTCCCCGGCAACGGCGCCAAAAACTTGATGGAGACTCAATTAAGAGTTGTAAACCCAAGTGCAGGTTATGTTCAAGTAATAAATTCTCGGGTGTCCGAGGTCGAACCACAGGGAAGCGTACTAGTAAGTATAAGTTTATAAATATATATGAAAAAGAAAGTAAACAAGATATTAGGGAATCAACAACAAAACAAGATAAACAAGATATTAGAGAACAAAATAAACAAAATAACATAAAAGAAATTAAACAAGATATAAAAAACAATAAGAAAAGATGTTGAGGTTAGAGAATCCACTCTTGGTGTTATGCTAAGATTAATCTTATTTTATTACACAATTGAAATCCACACATAAAGGAGGTTCCAATCGGAAGGTTTAGCAATTCAGTCCAAATTGTCCAACGTCCATAGCATATGATATTATGTTCATTTGGTGTCCTCAAAACTCATAAAAAGAGTCCAAGCATTCCTTATGCCAAGGTATATGTCTACAACAAATCAAGGTTATGAAACCAAGCATTTATTGTGCCATTTTCATTGTCAATAATGAATCAAGATCCCTACTTTGCAAGTATGATTTTAAACCAAAAGAAAATATTATCTATACTAGTGTTTATAAAAGATAATTCATTTTAGCTCATGTTTAAGAGACTAACCTTAGCATTTACCAAGAGCTTCACCTCATCACCTCAACAATATGATTAGCAACACATACTAGATATGAATAAAATGAAAAGAAATGTAAGAAGCATAAGTAAATATAGAAAAAGAAAACTAGAGAAAGGAAAGAAAAAGAAAACTTAGAGAATTTTATTACAATGGCTAATATCCTACCAATGTATAATGTATCCCAATACTCATCCAAGGCCCTCTATTTATACACATTTTGGAGGGCTAAATGACAAGAGACAAGCTTTACAAATTTCAAAGGTAGGTATAATAGGTGGGTGCATTTTTCTAACAATTTTCGTCATATTGTATGACAAATCTGATCAGCCAGCTTGATGGTCGATTTTGTCAATGTTGGAGGCTCGATCTGATAAAATTGTCTTCTAGAAAAATATACCCCTATCAGTTACGGATCCATAGCCGTTGAAATCAGCTCATTTTGTGATGTGGATAAGAAGATATGGGCAAAATACGAAAACAGGTTAGCACAGACGTCATTGCACATCAGCCAACTTGATGGTCAATTTCACTAGGGAAAACGACTCCGTTTCAAGAAGTGTAAAACATGAAAAAGATAGATATGCCTCTTAGCGTTGCACGGCTACAAATTTCAGCCTTATTGCTTCAGTGAAACTCGAGATATAGCTGATATGGTAAACGGTGTCGGAACTGGAACTGAACTGGATTTGCCCTTAATTCTAGTAATCTGAAATCACTCAAAGAAACTTGTGAAAAACACCAAATTACATAAAAATATAAAAGATCATAAACACAATTAGACTAAACAATAATAACTCGTATTTGACACAAAACAATAATAAAACATAACTAAAAACTATATAATTATACGAGTTATCAATATAATTATGTTTTTGAACTTATTTATTATGCTGGCATTGGATGCCATGCTTCGATTCATCATCTTAAATAAATCATTGATTATAGAATTTGTTCTATATCGTAGTCTGTTTATTCTCAAATACATAACTTAAAATAGTATTTAAGAATACCAAACGGCCTATAAACTTATGGGATTCAAAAATAGTTTTCGAATCCAGTTCTCTAAACTTCTACACATGTAAGATTTAGTCGGAGAATTTTATGATTCTTTAAAAGTTAAAGATCATAATTTAACTTAGTGATAATAAGCCATAATTTTAAAGTGCAATTATTTGGAAATGTTCCAAACTAGAGAGCATTACATGTTTATAACCTAAAAGTCATAAAAACAAACTATTTTGTTTTTAGCTAGCATGAGGAGTTATATTTGGATCATTAGCTTACAAGCTAATAAAAGAATCCTATAGTTGTTAATGTAACAACTGAGCCATATGTTGGAATCTGGATCTCTTTGTGATTTGAATAGTTTAACGACTTTGATAATATGATTATCATGAATATGACCAAGCATATTCTCAAGTGGCGCTTAAGCAATACGATTGTCTCAAGTGCAAGTGGGAAATTGTTAGTATACGCCCTAGAGCCAATCAGGCTAGACAAGGGATATACAGTTAATAATACAAACCTATCACTATTCCTCAATGATACAAGGTTTTCCTTCATGTTCGTACGACAATAAATAGTTATTAAGTACTAATTGGATGAAGCCTGTGGAACATAAAGGCCTTGCAAAGGAATTATAAAGAGTTATAATTGTGAGATCCTTATGCTTCAAAGCCAAGTTCCTAAAATTGTTCCTGGTCATTGTACTGTCAAGACGGGGCATTGACAATGCTCAAAGACTAGTACATGTTAAGCCTTATTACGCATGAAGTAAGCAACCGATCTCATAGGTTGAAGTATGAGGGATACTTGGGATAACATGTAGGAGCTTGTTCGTTGAACAAGTTCACTGAACATGACTCGATGTGAGAACTCCATTTGGTATTATCACTATAGTGTCTATGGAATTGTTCTCACTGCCATTCATATAAATAGTCCTCTAATTTGTAATAACAGGTCATCTTGTATGGGGAGTGTCATGCTTTTATTTCATCACGAACGGGTCCCAAAAAGGGATGCCTATGGTAGGATGATTTTGGGTATGTCATGTGTTGCAACCTAAAAAATAACGAGTCTTATCGCAAGACTTTATTATTCGTTAAGCGTGACATTAAAAAAAACCGAGGAAAAGTCGACTTAATTCCTCTAGAAAAATGAAGGTTTTGAAAATGACCTTGAAAAAGACATGGAGTCGCCACCAATCTTTTTTAGCTAGGTGTGATCGGCCACCTATTAAAACCGGTTTTATAAAATATTTTAAAAATTAATTAAAACATTTTAAAAACCAATTTCAAGTCTACGTTTTAAACCAGAAAAATCAAAGAAGCGGGTTCGAGAGTCGATTATGTGCGGGGAAACATTAGCACCCCCACAATGCCCGTATAAATCGATACCTTATTAATCGTGTGTTATCTCAAGTGTCGGTAAAAAATCGGTTTTAAATTTAGTATTTCAAGTTAATTCCCAAATTAAAGAAAAATAATTCCATTTTTAATTGAAAATGATTCGGAATTTATAAATTCAAAATTTTCCTATATTCCCCAACAAACGTGGCAAAATATAAAATTTTTTATTAATTTTGGAAAACTTTCTGAATCATTCTCTTTTTTTTTTTTGAAAGAAAGATATTCCTTTATTAATGATAATTGATGATATTCCCTCCAGCAAACCCGGTAGAGAACTCATGAATTATTTTAACTCGGGAATATCTTTATTTTTTATTGAAAACCATTATCATTTTTTTGAAAATATTTAATAGAAATGAATATGTATATGCATGACATAAATAAAATGACATAGCAAAATCTAAATAATACAATGGAACTTAAATGACATGACATGATTTGAATGCCTTAGCATATTCTAAATGAAATGAAATATCCTAAGTTATATGATATATTCTAAATGGAATTAAATGACCTATGTAACATAATACATTCTATATGAAATGCAATATCCTAAGTCATATGATATAATCTAAATGAAACAAAATATTCTAGATGACATAACATATCCTAAATGAAATGATTTAAATGACATGACAAATATGAATGATATGGCATATAATTTAAATGACATGGAATAAGATAATGCTATCATATAATATGCATGAAAATAAAAGTAATAATGCATGAACATAGTATATGCTAAATAAAAATAACTAAATAAAAGCATAGGATATCATGAAATATTCAAAGCCATATAATAAACCATATAACATCAAAAATAATATAAATCAAAATAATAACAATATCATAGAAATTATTATAGCTAGAATCACATATTATATAAAATGAATGAATATGAAAAATGCAATGCATGAAATGTATTTTTTCCTTTAATTAAGGAAATCCGTATATCTAAAAAGATATCCGGCTACCTTAGGAAAATATGCCAAATTAAATATTCTAAAACCAAAATACTTTGTGATTGTTTGAAAACAATTTTGAAAAGCTTGAATTAAAAATAAAAACTGGGCTAAATCTTTTTTAAATGGCTCTAATTTCCTAAGTTTAAAAAATCCAGACTTGGCTACCCTTAACCCGACACTTAAAAAACCATTTTTTGAGTTTAAAAAGGCTTAGAAACTACCCTAAGTCAGTAGCTAACCCTGCTAATCAGCCCACTCTAAGTAACTTAACCAAAACAGAAAAATGATTTTTCTTTAAATTCAATTCTGACTCCACTGTCTAGTTTTAAGCCACGATTTTTTATCCTAATTTTCAAAATTCAAAAAATTCTGAAAAAAAATACTGAAGACTCAGGACATGTAAAACTACACAGGAAAAAATCAGTTTAATTTTCTGATTAAAGACGGATTCCCAGAAAACTCAGAACAGTACGAAAACTGGGTGAAAAAACTGTTTTGCCAAAATACAATTTTGCCTTTGATAAAATCATTTAAAAATCAAAGCAAAAATATTTGAAACTCATAAAATGACTCACAAACAGTAGCTAGGACTTTTTGAAAGTTAGATAAAAATTGGACTAAGTAAAAAAAATCACAAAGGTAGAATAATCAATTTGACAAAACTTAATTTTCAACAAGTCTGCTCAAGAGAGCATGACTTTAAACCATTCATTGGCTCAAGTCATTATTCAAGTGGCATGAACATGAAATGCATGAAACAATACAGCAAACATAGTGCATGAAATGCATGAGCTTAAATCTAAATGTCATGAAAAAATGCATGGCCTTCATATAGTGACCTAGACCTAAATGAACTTGCATGGCATTTAATGCAACCTAGACCTAAAATGCATGAACATGCATGGCAAATGAACCAAACCTAATAACTAAAATATAAATGGCATTTTGACAAACTCAAAGCAGGCTTAAACCAAAAACTTAACCAAATATCATGCAAATGCTAACCTATCAACTAACATGGCAAGAATGCACATAAAATGCAAAAATTCCAAAGGTGGCCGAATGGAATAATGTGACTAGCAAACATGGCATTTTCACAAACACTTGGTATATTAGCATGCAAAACTAAATCAAATGTCATGCAAATGCAAAAACCTACCAACTAACATGGAAAAAATGCAACACACAATGCAAAACACATGGAGTAGCCAAATGGCCTCAAGCTCCAACAAGCATGGCATTTTCACAAACACTTGGTATACTAACATGCTCAACTAAAATATAACACTCAAATCATGCAAAAACCACACAAGTATTTTCACAAACACTTAATATATTAAATCTAAAACATGCTCAACTAAGATATAAAACTCAAATCATGCAAAGACCACACAAGCATTTTCACAAACACTTGATATACTAAATCTAAAACATGCTCAAATTTAAACATTATGAAAACAGAAAATTAAAAATGCAAAAACATGATATTTAAAACATAAATGGCAACAAACAAAGCAACCAAATTAAAATATAACTCAAGATTATGAAGTAAAATAACATTTAAAACACCAAGATCAAAGAAAATAACATAAAAAAATGGTAAAATAAACCAAAACAGCAACTTAAATAAATAATGTTGGCTATTTGGCCATGGTGAGTTTATTGTAAAAATAAAAATTGTAACAAATATCTTTAAGAAAGAGATGAAAGAAGAACTTAAAAGAGCAATAAAAAAACATTTATTGAAAATAGAAACTCACCAAATAATAATCAAAATAGCAAAAATAAGAATGGAAAATCAAGAAAGTGCAAGAGTTGGTGCTCAAGAGCAACCTCAATAAGCTATAGTTCAAGCTTTATCTCTTCAAACTTTCATTTCTTTTCTAAACTTTTATTTTTTGCTTTCAACCAAGGAGGGAAAAACCAAGTAAAAACTAAAAGAACTCAGCAAAATGAAGATGTAAAAATGAATTTTCTCACCCCCCAACAAGTGCTGGCCGAATGGCCCTTTAATTGCCCAATGATGTTGTCATTTTTCTTGTAACCAATTTTTCATCAAATGGCTAATAATTCAAGGTAAAAAATCATGAAATTACCACCTTTAGATTAGCATCTCAGCTCTCTCAAATTACAGCTATTCAAGAATAATGTTGACATCTCTCTTGGCCTATGTGGCTAAATCACCTTGGCTTAATCAAAGCGAATCTCTAACTAACTCTTGATTTTTAGCCAGTTGATTGAAAAATCAGAAGCTTCCTGCTTCATTTGGGTCTGGGCAGGCCAGTACTTCTATTTTTCAGCCCAACTCTGACTTTTTGAAAGGCCCAAAGAAGCCTTTTTCGGTTGCTTGGATGAAATGACCGTTTTGCCCCCCGGATGCAAATAAATATCAAACGGACTCCAAATTCAATTTTTATTATTTTAATACTTCCAAAATAATAAAATATTGAGTTCTGGAAGTTTTCAAAATTATCCGAGTCCGTTTGCTATTTATTTTGATTTTTTCTTCCAAAAATGCCCTTTTATGCCCCTACATTTTACCATTTTTTAAATGAGCTCCAAATCAAGATTTTTATTCACCAATCTCTTCAAAATAATTAAAAAGTGTGATCTGGAAGTTTTCATGATTTTTGGAGCTCATTTGGTATTTTTTCGGGATTTATCGGCTTGAATTACTACATAGGAGGCCCGGGATTTGGCCATTTTGCAAACGAACTCCAAATAAAGATTTTATTTTGCAAATATCTTCCAAATAATTTAAAATTGATATTTGAAAAATTTCAGAATTTTTGGAGTCCATTTGCTATTTTTCCGGGATTTATCTTTTTGAATTATTGCATAGGAGGCACGGGATTTGGCCATTTTGCAAACGAACTCCGAATCACGATTTTATTTCGCCAATATCTTCCAAATAATTTAAAAGTGATATTTGCAAAATTTCAGAAGATTTGGAGCTCATTTGCTATTTTTTCGGGATTTTCCTTTTTGAATTATTGCATAAGAAGCCTGGATTTGGCTATTTTGCAAACGAACTCCGAATCAAGATTTTCTTTTACCAATATCTTTCAAATGATTTAAGAATTAGATTGACAAATTTTCAGAATTTTGGGAGTCCATTTGCTATTTTTCCCAAATTTTCCATTTTTGCCCTTTTGTCTCCGAAACCCGGTTTTGCCCAAAACAAGTCCGATGTTCAGATTTTCTTCAATATGAGCCTTGGGCTATCATTTGTAATCATTCCTCATCCATTGGGGGCTTTGTTCTTACCAAGTCGGGCCATTTCCGTGATTCTTCCCGATTTCATCGAAATCCAGTAAAAACCCTAATTCTCGATTTTCTCCCGGATTGACTTTTCTTTCGATTTTTCTTGCAAGTGACTTCTCCATTACTCGTAGTCGGTGCTTATCTTTCATTTGGAACATTCAATTTCGACCAATTTGATCGTTTAAGCATTTTTCCCCAAATTTCTCGGATTAGGGTTTCTTTTCTACTGAATCTCCAAATGCCAACTTCCGAACTCCATATCTTTCAATGTAGACCTCGGATTATCAAAATTCTTTTATCATTTTTCAATTGAGCTTAAAATCTTGATTTTGAAAGTGGGTTGATTTTTTCAGTAGTTGACTTTCTGGGGTTGACTTTTTTCGGGGTTGACTTTTTTTGGGGTGGACTTTTTTCAAGTTTGACTTTTTATTCTCGCCCTCTTAAACTAAGTCTCGGAGTACCACCTGCAGGATGAAAGCAGTCTTTTTACACTCGAAAACATCAATATAGGAAGAAAACATTCCTGTTTAGTGGTCCGGACAAAATTAGGTGTCTATAGCTGCCCCTCTTTGGCTATTGCTGAGAATCAGGAATCAGGCAAAGATAAACCGATACTAATTTTGTACGGTCCGTGAAATCACATGTAAAAGAAAGGGAAAGGGGTTTTCTTTTTCATTCTTCTATCATTTTTTCATTTTTCATTTTCTATTTTTTCATTTTTTTTTTCATTTTTTTTCATTTTTTCTCTTTTTTTATTTTTTCAATTTTCAATTTTTTTAAACAGCTGTAAATTCAAGATTTTGTCCTTAAATTGAATTCCCTGACTAATCAAGGCTCGATCCGTCTTAAGGAAACGAATTCGATTTTCAAAAAAAAAAAAAATTGTGCTCGAAGGTCTTTAAAAAAGGTGCCCGGAGGTCTTAAAATGGTGCCCGTAGGTCTTTAAAATGGTGCCCGGAGGCCTTACCCGTGATTTTTAAAAAGTTATGCCCGGAGGTCTTAAGAATGGTGCCCGTAGGCCTTACCCGTGAAAAAAAAAAAGTTATGCCCGGAGGTCTTAAGAATGGTGCCCGTAGGCCTTACCCGTGAGAAAAAAAAGTTATGCCCGGAGGTCTTAAGAATGTTGCCCGGAGGTCTTACAATGGTGCCCATAGGCCTTACCCATGAAAAAAGTTATGCCCGAAGGTCTTAAAAATGGTGCCCGTAGGGCTTACCCGTGAAAAAAAAGTTATGCCCGGAGGTCTTACCCGTGATTTGAGAAATTATGCCAGGAGGTCTTAAAAATGGTGCCCATAGGCCTTACCCGTGAAAAAAAGTTATCCCCGGAGGTCTTAAAAATGGTTCCCGTAGGCCTTACCAGTGAAAAAAGTTATGCCCGGAGGTCTTACCCATGATTTGAAAAATTATGCTCGGAGGTCTTAAAAATGGTGCCCATAGGCCTTACCCGTGAAAAAAAGTTATGCTCGGAGGTCTTAAAAATGGTCTTTGAAGAATTGTTGAAAATTAACCTAAAGATTTAGAGAAGATGCGAATGCTTTTTGATGCAGATGCAGATGTTGAATAAGATGCAAATGACTTAGACTGGTGCAAATATCTTTGATGCAAATGTAAATAACTTAGATTGATGCAATTTTTTTTGATGCAGATGCCCTTACTAATTGCGTTCATGTATATGGTTTATGATTATCACACAATAATGAAAATGCAATGATTCTAGAAATGATGCAATTGCTTGAGATGACGCAAATGTGAATTCCATGAAGAATGTAAATGTAAAGGTAAAATGCAGATGCTTTATGGAATAATGCCAATGCAAATACCCATGAATGATGCAAATGCTTGCCGACACTGTGCAGATGCAAAAGCTCGATAAAGAGATGAGTGCTCATGAATGATGCAAATGCCCCCGGTTATTTTTCTAGACTTTGGTATAGCCTTTCAAATTCATTTTTCCTCTTCAAATCAGAGTATATCTTCAATTCGTTTTGGCTATTCTCTTTGCCCCAACAGTTTTCAAACTTTCATCAACAGAGATCTGAATTGGGTTCGATTTCTTCTTTCATATCTGGAAGTCAGGACCTATCCTGGCAGTTCTATACCTTTGGGTTAGAAAAAATCCATGTCTCATGTCAACATCGAAATAGGTATTTCAAAAAATATCTTTATTTGTTTTCTTATTTTGAAAACTTTTGAACAAAAAATATTAACCCCACAATGTGTGATGTACAAATCTTTTGAAGACTGATGATCATTGTTAGAAATTTCTCTAAGTGTCAATCTGGGTTTTTTAACTGGGATTGGCAAGGCTTGGTATAACAAGATTCTGTCTTTTCCAGGAAAACTTCATGAAAAAAATGTATATCCCTTCTAGGCTCACAAATGGAACAGGTTTTATAAATCATGAATTCATTGAGAACCAAACAAATTCAACATTCTTTTAGTTTCCATATCAAGGCATTTTGACAAGCGTCAAGATTGGCCGGGATGTTTAAACTGGAAAGTTTAATCTTGGAGAAAAAAAGTTTCAGTTTTTTTTAAGACAATCCTCTGAATGAGAATTGACAATTTGGGAGGTTCAGGAATTCTTAAATATTCCTCGATGACCACTTTTTAAGAAGATCTTTTCTTTTGTGGTATCGGTACTATCATCGATGGCATCGAAAATTCCCACTCTACTCTAGACCGCCCGTTTTTTGGGTTTTCGCCCTAGAGTCCCTTTTCTCTCCAATTTTTTTCATTGTTTTACCATGCACTTGAGAAATCTAAATTCTTCCTTAGTGAAATGAGAATTTGATGAGATGGGATAAAATCTGAGGAAAACCCTTCAAATTAAATATTCATGCTTGATCAAAATGGACTTTTAAAGCATGTAATGTTGGCCATGGCTCAGGGTTCAAAAAGAAAGGATAAATAGGCCCAAAATATGTGTTTGAGGGTAATCAGATCAAGTATCCTTTCTTTGAGGAGGATTCTTTTTGAAGCATTTGTCCTCTCTTGGACATTTCTTTCCTTTTGACTTTGCTCTTTTTCTTCCTTGCTTTTGGCTTTCAATTTGCCATGTCTTTCACACATTTTTTTTTCTTTTTTGTTTTCATTTTGCCCCTTTCTTTTTCAACGGAGTGAGCCCGTTTTTATTCGGTGCTCCATTTGTTTTGCATCTGTCTTTGAGCTAGGACTCATTTCTCAATGATCTTTAAAAAGATCTTTCCTTGCATTTGCCCCCTAGTGTAGAGGGTGATCCTTGATCAGGGTTCAAAGAAGAAAGAATTCTTTTGGCTCAAAAGGGGTGACTATGGATAATTTCTTTTTTTATACGAAAGGGATATGAAAGATGGCCATTTCTCATGTCAAGCACAAATATTCATATTGAAAAGCAATCCCCAGGGGAAATAGATATTCAGAATTTCATTTTGCACTTCGGAATCGTCCGAATTCTCATATGCATAATATCACAAATTTTTTCATTTTCTTTTTTCCATCGCATGCCCCAATGATTCATGCGTTAGCCCATCCTTCTTCACCATGTATCCATCATTTCCATATATGATGCCCCAATTTGATTAACCATGAGAATTTGTATCAACGAGGAACATAGCAAGTGTAGGTCTATTTTGAAAAGGCTGAGTTTCCAATCTGAGTTCTTTGAAGAGACAAGGAAATTATGACCCAAAAATGGGTTTTCTCTGGGACAAGGGAGAATCTAGTTTAATCATTGTGCCCCAAGGTGTCAATCATGAAGTGATGTTTGGGCAATTAGTGTTTTGTGGTTTGTTGAAAATGACATGAATGGTTTTGGCACAACCTTGACACAGATCAAATTACCAAAATCTAGATTCTTGAAAGAATGTCTCATTTGTTTGAATTTCAAGGAATTCAAAAATTTTCAAAAAGTTCGTTCCTTTGTTCATAGCCTAGACTAGGATTTACATCCTTTCTTATTCTGCAATGACAATGCTTCTCTCTTTTTTTTTTTTTTTCAAATTCATTTTTCCTTGAAGCATTAGGTCTTTCAAGTGTTCTTGATTCAAGGTTTAGGTATAGAGAAGCCCAAAAAAAAGAGGGATGGTGTTGGGTCATTTCTAACACTGATCATCAATCTTCTTGAGACCATCCATTATTAAAACTTCCTTAATGCTTGTTTTTGCAAATTCACGTTATTGTTAAAACACAACAAACACAAAGCATTTAAAATTCAAAATTCATTTAATTCATGTAGATGTTAACATGAGACAAGTGTTTTCATCATCACAGTGTATAAAACTACATGCGTCAAAATGCTCCTATTGACATCCTTCAAAGGTAGTAATTCTCCCCCTAAAACCCTGAAAGAAATTGATTTAGGGCTAAGCGGCCTTCCATTGATTGATAAGCTCCGGTGTCAAAATACCATCACGAATAAGACTTTCAATCCTTTCCTTCAGTTGTCTGTATTTTTCTGTTGAATGCCCAACTACCCCTAGGTGATAATCACACTTGCTGTCAGGGTCATAACTCCTCGCTGATGGATTCGGAGCTATTTTCAAAGTTACCAAGGTAAGGTACTAATTCTTTTTTAGTAATGGCAGTAGGTCAGGGATGGGGATTGGAATTCTTTCTTGATTTTCCAGCGGTCGTTTTCTAGAAGTAGGCCTTGTTGCAAGGGCTGGTATAGGATTAGGTGTTTGGGTAGGTAGGTAAAGATAAAGGCTTGGAGATACCTCAGTAGGGTAACATGATTGGTATGAGGGAAATTAGGAATATGGGACGAAATCTCCCATAGTTTGGACATCTTCCTCTTTCTTTCTAGGTGCCTTATTTCTCTTGGCATTGGATGTTCCTTTTCTTTCAAGTTTCCTATTTTTGATAGCATTCTCAATCATCTCCCCTGAAATTACCATGTCCGCAAAATTCTTCGAGGCATTGCCGACGAGTCTGTCATAGTACGGGGCCTGCAGTGTATTCACAAAAAGGATAGTGATTTCCTTTTATGTCAAGGGCGGTTGTACTTGGGCGGCCAGGCTCATTCACCATTGTGCATATTCTTTGAAGCTCTCAGTAGCTCTTTTCTCCATATTTTGCAAAGTGAGACGATCAGGTGTCCTGTCGGTCATATGCTTGTACTGGTTTAGAAAAGCCCTAGCCAAATCATTCCAAGAGCGAATCTGATCCTTGCTCAACTGACTATACCACCTAATTGCGGACCCGCTGAGGCTATCCTGAAAACAGTGAATCAAAAGCTTATCATTATCTATATGACTTGTCATCTTCCGGTAGAACATAGTTATGTGGGCTGACGGGTCGGTCGTCCCGTCATATTTCACAAAGTCAGGGATCTTGAACTTAGGAGGAATGACTAAATCGAGGACCAAGCATCGTTTTTTTGCCTCCACACTCCCGAATACCGCTATATTTTCTTCTGCTCGGAGCTTTTCATCTAGCAACTGATATTTCCCTTGGGAATCTGCCAACTCAACCTCATTTACTGCAACCCTTTTCAACTTTGCCTGTTCAGCTGGATCAACTGAGTTTAGGACATTGACTGTGTTCTGGGCATCAATCATTACGATCTCATTCTGACCCTTTTGTGCCTCTAACCGTTCTCTGACGACAAAGTTTTCGGTGTATCCTTTTCCCTTGATTATGGCAGACATCAGCTCCATCAATTTAGTCATCTGATCCTTAAATTCCGCTTGAAACTTTGCCAGCTGTTCTCGCAATTCTTTCTGTTCCCTTTCCATTTTTTCCATTCGGGCAACTTGTTCATCCTCCATAGCACTAGCCTGGATTAAAAGGGTACTCAGTACTTCTTCTGATTTGAAATGGAAATTCTTTCAAAGACTCTTAAAGCCAAGCCAACTTTTGTTTTATTTCCCCCAAATGTATGTCATGATCAATGAGCCATGAATGCAATTTGATGCATGTGAAGCCTAAACAATATGATGTATGGACATGTACAATAGAAACATGCTGACCATATATGTAATAAATGCAATCACGATGCCAATCATGTTGCAAGCAAAGAATAAATAAATCAACACATGGATATATGCAATGACTGATCATGTACATTTTAGCATATTTCCCAATGAATGATCACATACACTATGAATGCAACATGGTGTCAATTATGCAAACAATGAATGATTGATATACTATATACCAAGAAGATCATGCTAACCATGTGTGTCATGAATGCGACCTAATGCTAACATGATGTATGTAATAAGAAAATTAATGCATGAACATATACAAAGAAATCATGCTGACTATGTTTGTTATGAATGCAACCCAAAGTCAACATGATGCATGTAAAGAATAAGCAAATTAATGCATGGATATATACTAAAAATCATGCTGATTATGAATGCATGAATGCAACCAGACAAATAATTGATCGGATGCAAAATACAAAGGGGAAGATATCACGAAGGAAATAAGAATCGAAGGAACTTAATCATCAACATCTCATAAATTTGAAGCATAGTCAATTCATTCTCATATCAATGTTCACAATGGTATAAACCATGTTTTACAAAATTTGAGCAGTAGTTAAAAATGTCTTTACAAGCACTTTATTCTTCCTAGCATAATAAGGCTATAAGAGCCGGCTACTGAATAAGTGAAATCCTATTACATCATATAAGACCGAAGTCTTTCCATCTTGATGCTGTAAATCTCCCAAGCCTAATGACGCTTTCCCAGTCCTCTATCAATCATTGTCGTTGGATCCAACCACTTGGCATCTATAAGAGTTTGCACTTTCCTTTTGACTGCTATACAATCTTCGATGCTATGGCCAACAATTCCACAGTGACAATCACATCTTGCATTTGGATTATACCATCTTGGATATGGTGGTAACAGGGGTTTCAATGGGACACAGGCAACCATGTGATTTTGGATCAGTATAGGGATGAGCTCTTGGTAGCTGATTGGAATGGGATCAAAATGCATTTGGGTCTTATTCTGGGGACGTTTCTTAGTCACACATGGCCTAGGAGTTGGGCCACTTGGTGGTGGCACTAAGGTCCGAACCGGAGTGTTTACATGGAGATGTGGCGGAATAGCATGGTAAGGGTATGGATATGGACACAGGGCCTTTGGAGGTTGTATATAGCTCGAGGTTCCTATCCCAGATACTGGATAAGGTGATTGATGAGAAAAATAGTATGAACTGGCAGTTGGTGGTGATGGAGTGGGATTCAGGAATCCCGTAGTGGTCGTCCCAATGGACGATTGGACCATAGTAGGGTGGGGATACTAGTTTGGACCTAGAATAGTTTGCAGGTTTGGTACAGGATCCGAGGTTTCTATCTTTGGTATCAGGCTCTTAGGTTTAATCATTTTCACGATTTTGTCCATATTTTCATCAGGATTACAACCTTTGTGGCATTGACAAGTGTAGGATCTAGCAAGGATTGTATGTTCTGGACCTAATGGTTTTGGTTGATCTGAAGGCGATGCAGAGCCCTGAGAAAGTTCCTCTTTACTTTTACTCATATCCTAAACCATTTTCAGCAATTTGGCAAGTTGTTCTTTCACTTCCCGGATTTCATGTCCACATTCCTCTTGGTTGCATTCGAAAACACCCAATCGTTCCTCTGATTCATTCCTCATATCTCGAACCCCTTTCATGCAAATGAAAATGTCATGAGATTAAGAATACAATTATGAATGTACATACTCTATTCCTATGTGCATGAATATACTGATGATTAATGCATGACCATATACAGAGAAATTATGATGACTATGTATGCTATGGATGCAATCTAATGCCAACATGATGCATAAAAAAAAAATTGATGCACAGGTATATACAAATAATGACTATGCATGTCGTAAACGTGTTCTACAATGAATGACCATGCATGCTATGATGTCAAAATGATACATGCTAAGAATAAATGAGTTAATACAAAGGTAGGTACAAAGAATGACCATGTATATCACAAATGTATTCTACAATGAATAATCATGCATGTTATGACTGTAACATGATGTCAAAATGATACAAATAAAGAAACCAATGATTACACGAAATTGGTGGGACCTAAATCTTGATTATTCAAAAAATCTCATTATGCAAGATTTGCCTCCAAATTTATGATTTTTTTTAAACATGTTTTTTCTATGAAAAACAAACCATATTATTTTCAAAAGAATTTCGGGGTAGTTGATCCTACTATGGTACAATGTTCAAATGTTCATGTGAGACTATCGGTTTTATGAAATCATCAAATGAAATTACCAACTGTTTATTGCAAAGAATGAGATCAATAATACAACCAAAAATGTACATGCTCTATTCACACATGCATGAAATGTGCAAAATGCAAAAATGCTTGAAAAAGGATTTTTTCTTTTAAAACAGCTAATGAACATCTGCCCCAACAATATCTGCTTATTTAGGCATCACAATGCCTTCGAGGCGGAGTATCACATTTATTACGGGCGATGTACGTACATCGTTGCCCGAACTACAAAACTTATTCAGAGTGTAAAATAGGTAACAAAAGGTTTAGAAATGTCCCTCCATGTGTTCCTATTTTCGGTATATCTAACGAAAATCCGGCATGGCTTCTCCAAGGTTCACTATATGAAGGTGAACCGGTTCTAAGGCTCCGAATTGCTCCTCACTATCGCCGGTGAAGGCTAGTAAGGCACCCCGATAAAAGCGGGTTCAATTCGTTAGAGTCAATTTCCCTAGCCCATGCGGATTGTTAATCACGAAGGCTTAGGTAATTTAGTACTCCAGAAGTGTTTCACTAGCCCATGCGGATTGTTAATCACGAAGGCTTAGTTACTTTGCTCCCACCTAAAAGGACGGAACCCGGGTATAGGACTCATGATATGAAAATGCACGTGTAGTGTGTGTGGAGGAACAACAAACCTTTCACCACCTATTTTATACATCTTATTATAAATGCCCCAACTATTTATAAAAAAAATAATCAAGAATAGTGTAACGCATTAACCAACAAGCAATTATAATATACAACCTTAAATAACTAGAGAACAAAAATAAAATGCATGCACATGAGAATGAGCATATTTAAAAACATTTTATTATTTTCAAAATTCTCCTTATTAAAAAAATGTGGGAATTAAAATTAAATACCAATTAAACCAACAAAACTGAGACTTTGATAACACACGACTAATTTTTAGGCCTGACTCTCTAATTGTCCCCAGCGGAGTCGCCAAGCTGTCGCAACCTAAAAAATAACGAGTCTCATCGCAAGACTTTATTATTCGTTAAACGTGACATTAAAAAAAAACCGAGGAAAAGTCGACTTAATTCCTCTAGAAAAATGAAGGTTTTGAAAATGACCTTGAAAAAGACATGGAGTCGCCACCAATCTTTTTTAGCTAGGTGTGATCGGCCACCTATTAAAATCGATTTTATAAAATATTTTAAAAATTAATTAAAACATTTTAAAAACCAATTTCATGTCTGCGTTTTAAACAAGAGAAATCAAAGAAGCGGGTTCGGAAGTCGTTTACATGTGGGGAAGGATTAGCACCCCCACAACGCCCGTATAAATCGGTACCTTATTAATCGTGTGTTATCTCAAGTCTCGGTAAAAAATCGGTTTTAAATTTAGTATTTCAAGTTAATTCCCAATTTAAAGAAAAATAATTCCATTTTTAATTGAAAATATCCGGAATTTATAAATTCAAAATTTTCCTATATTCCCCAACAAACGTGGCAAAATATAGAAATTTTTATTAATTTTGGAAAACTTTCCGAATCATTCTCTTTTTTTGAAAGAAAGATATTCTTTTATTAATGATAATTGATGATATTCCCTCCAGCAAACCCGGTAGAGAACTCATGAATTATTTTAACTCGGGAATATCTTTATTTTTTATTGAAAACCATTATATTTTTTTTGAAAACATTTAAAAGAAATGAATATGTATATGCATGACATAAATAAAATGACATAGCAAAATCTAAATAATATAATGCAACCTAAATGACATGACATGATTTGAATGCCTTAGCATATTCTAAATGAAATGAAATATCCTATGTTATATGATATATTCTAAATGGAATTAAATGTCCTATGTAACATAATACATTCTATATGAAATGCAATATCCTAAGTCATAGGATATAATCTAAATGAAACAAAATATTCTAGATGACACAATATATCCTAAATGAAATGATTTAAATGACATGACAAATATGAATGATATGGCATATAATTTAAATGACATGGAATAAGATAATGCTATCATATAATATGCATGAAAAAAAATAATAATGCATGAACATAGTATATGCTAAATAAAAATAACTAAATAAAAGCATAGGATATCATGAAATATTCAAAGCCATATAATAAACCATATAACATCAAAAATAATATAAATCAAAATAATAACAATATCATAGAAATTATTATAGCTAGAATCACATATTATATAAAATGCATGAATATGAAAAATGCAATGCATGAAATGTATTTTTTCCTTTAATTAAGGAAATCCGTATATCTAAAAAGATATCCGGCTACCTTAGGAAAATATGCCAAATTAAATATTCTAAAACCAAAATACTTTGTGATTGTTTGAAAACAATTTTGAAAAGCTTGAATTAAAAATAAAAACTGGGCTAAATCTTTTTAAATGGCTCTAATTTCCTAAGTTTAAAAAATCCAGACTTGGCTACCCTTAATCCGACACTTAAAAAACCATTTTTAGAGTTTAAAAAGGCTTAGAAACTACCCTAAGTCAGTAGCTAACCCTCCTAATCAGCCCACTCTAAGTAACTTAACCAAAACAGAAAAATGATTTTTCTTTAAATTCAATTCTGACTCCACTGTCCAGTTTTAAGCCACAATTTTTTATCCTATTTTTAAAAATTCAAAAAATTCTAAAAAAATACTGGAGACTCAGGACATGTAAAACTACACGGAAAAAAATCAACTTAATTTTCTGATTAAAGACGGATTCCCAGAAAACTAAAACAGTACAAAAACTGGGTGAAAAAACTGTTTTGCCAAAATACATTTTTGCCTTTGATAAAATCATTTAAAAATCAAAGTAAAAATATTTGAAACTCATGAAATGACTCACAAACAGTATCTAGGACTTTTTGAAAGTTAGATAAAAATTGGTTAAGTAAAAAAAATCATAAAGGTAGAATAATTAATTTGACAAAACTTAATTTTCCACAAGTGTGCTCAAGAGAGCATGACTTTAAACCATTAATTGGCTCAAGTCATTATTCAAGTGGCATGAACATGAAATGCATGAAACAATACAGCAAACATAGTGCATGAAGTGCACCAGCTTAAAATTAAATGTCATGAAAAAAATGCATGGCCTTCATATAGTGACCTAGACCTAAATGAACTTGCATGGCATTTAATGCAACCTAGACCTAAAATGCATGAACATGCATGGCAAATGAACCAAACCTAATAACTAAAATATGCATGGCATTTTGACAAACACAAAGCATGCTTAAACCAAAAACTCAACCAAATATCATGGAAATGCTAACCTATCAACTAACATGGGAAGAATGCACATAAAATGCAAAAATTTCAATGGTGGCCGAATGGAATAATGTGACTAGCAAACATGGCATTTTCACAAACACTTGGTATATTAGCATGCAAAACTAAATCAAATGTCATGCAAATGCAAAAACCTACCAACTAACATGGCAAAAATGCAACACACAATGCAAAACACATGGAGTAGCCAAATGGCCTTAAGCTCCAACAAGCATGGCATTTTCACAAACACTTGGTATACTAACATGCTCAACTAAAATATAAAACTCAAATCATGCAAAAACCACACAAGCATTTTCACAAACACTTAATATACTAAATCTAAAACATGCTCAACTAAGATATAAAACTCAAATCATGCAAAGACCACACAAGCATTTTCACAAACACTTGCTATACTAAATCTAAAACATGCTCAAATTTAAACATTATGAAAACAAAAAATTAAAAATGCAAAAACATGATATTTAAAACATAAATGGCAACAAACAAAGCAACCAAATTAAAATATAACTCAAGATTATGAAGTAAAATAACATTTAAAACACCAATATCAAAGAAAATAACATAAACAAAGTGGTAAAATAAACCAAAACAGCAACTTAAATAAATAATGTAGGCCATTTGGCCATGGTGAGTTTATTGTAAAAAAAAAAAATTGTAAAAAATATCTTTAAGAAAGAGATGAAAGAAGAACTTAAAAGAGCAATAAAAAAACATTTATTGAAAATAGAAACTCACCAAATAATAATCAAAATAGCAAAAATAAGAATGGAAAATCAAGAAAGTGCAAGAGTTGGTGCTCAAGAGCAACCTCAAGAAGCTATATTTCAAGCTTTATCTCTTCAAACTTTCATTTCTTTTCTAAACTTTTCTTTTTTTCTTTCAACCAAGGAGAGAAAAACCAAGTAAAAACTAAAATAACTCAACAAAATGAAGATGTAAAAATGAATTTTCTCACCCCCCAACAAGTGCTGGCCGAATGGCCCTTTAATTGCCCAAGGATGTTGTCATTTTTCTTGTAACCAATTTTTCATCAAATGGCTAATAATTCAAGGTGAAAATCATGAAATTACTACCTTTAGATTAGCATCTCAGCTCTCTCAAATTACATCTGTTCAGGAATAATGTTGACATCTCTCTTGGCCTATGTGGCTAAATCACCATGGCTTGATCAAAGAGAATCTCTAACTTACACTTGATTTTTAGCCATTTGATTGAAAAATCAGAAGCTTCCTCCTTCCTTTGGGCCTGGGCAGGCCAGCACTTCTCTTTTCCAGCCCAACTCTGATTTTTTGAAAGGCCCAAAGAAGCCCTTTTCGGTTGCTTGGGTGAAATGATCGTTTTGCCCCCCGGATGCAAATAAATATCAAACGGACTCCAAATTAAATTTTTATTTTTTTAATACTTCCAAAATAATAAAATATTGAGTTATGGAAATTTTCAAAATTATCCGAGTCCGTTTGCTATTTATTTTGATTTTTCTTCCAAAAATGCCCTTTTATGCCCCTACATTTTACCGTTTTTTTAACGAGCTCGAAATCAAGATTTTTATTCACCAATCTCTTCAAAATAATTAAAAAGTGTGATCTGGAAGTTTTAATAATTTTTGGAGCTCATTTGGTATTTTTTCGGGATTTATCGGCTTGAATTACTACATAGGAGGCCCGGGATTTGGCCATTTTGCAAACGAACTCCAAATCAAGATTTTATATCGCCAATCTCTTCCAAATAATTTAAAAATGGTATTTGCAAAATTTCAAAATTTTTGGAGTTCATTTGCTATTTTTCTGGCATTTATCTTTTTGAATGATTGCATAAGAGGCCTGGGATTTGGCCATTTTGCGAATGAACTCCGAATCAAGATTTTCTTGTGCCAATATCTTCCAAATAATTTTAAAATGAGATTTGCAAAATTTTAGAAGATTTGGAGCTCATTTGCTATTTTTTCGGGATTTTCCTTTTTGAATTACTACATAAGAAGCCCGGGATTTGGTCATTTTGCAAACGAACTCCGAATCAAGATTTTCTTTTACCAATCTCTTTGAAATGATTTAAGAATGAGATTGACTAATTTTCAGAATTTTCGGAGTCTATTTGCTATTTTTTCCAAATTTTCCAATTTTGCCCTTTTGCCTCCGAAACCCGGTTTTGCCCAAAACAAGTCCGATTTTCAGATTTTCTTCAAGCTGAGCCTTGGGCTATCCTTTTTAATCATTACTCATCCATTGGGGGCTTTGGTCTTACCAAGTCGGGCCATTTCTGTGATTCTTCCCAATTTCACTGAAATCCACTAAAAACCCTAATTCTCGGTTTTCTCCCGGATTGACTTTTCTTTTGATTTTTCTTGCAAGTGACTTCTCCATTACCCATAGTCCGTGCTTATATTTCATTTGGAACCTTCAATTTTGACCAATTTGATCGTTTTAGCACTTTTTCCCAAATTTCTCGGATTAGGGTTTCTTTTCTACTGAATCTCCAAATGCCAACTTCCGAACTCCATATCTTTCAATGTAGACCTCGGATTATCAAAATTATTTCGCCATTTTTCAATTGAGCTTAAAATCTTGATTTTGAAAGTGGGTTGATTTTTTCAGTAGTTGACTTTCTGGGATTGACTTTTTCGGGGTTGACTTTTTTCGAGGTTGACTTTTTTCAAGTTTGCCTTTTTATTCTCGCCCTCTTAAACTAAGTCTCGGAGTACCACCTGCAGGATGAAAACAGTCTTTTTACACTCGAAAACATCAATATAGGAAGAAAACATACCTGTTTAGTGGTCCGGACAAAATTAGGTGTCTACATCATGAGGCATACGAAGATGGACGAGTGATCCAGAGAGGATTACCACCATGGTAGTAGTTACCGCACCGGTCGTACCGGTCGGTACGTACCAGTTTTGAAAAAAAATAAAATGCTACCAACATCGTACCGTTTCGATTTTTGTACCAATCCATACCGATCATACCAGTTGTTACTGACCTGTATCGGTCTGTATCAGTCTGTATTGGTACTTACCGATCTGTACTGGTTGGTACAAGATTTTGATTTTTGATTTTTTAAATTGTTTTTCACTTATTTGATTTTTTAAACCAATTCTTAATACTTTTTAGTCATAATAATTTTTACTTTTTCATAATTTCATTCAATATATATTTATTAAATTAGGCTATTGAATCTAATTAATAATAATTTATTTTATTTTTTAATATTTATTTTATTTTTTATGATTAAAAATTTAGATATTAAAAATTTATAAATTTATATTTGCATATAAACATATATATATATATATATATGTAATTGAGATATATTTTTTCATGTATATACTATATATTTTATTAGAAAACTTGAAAATGAGCTTTATAAATATATATGAAAAAATATTTGAAAAATACCAGTAAATACGAAATGGTACGCCGAAATGCACCGGTACAAGGAAGTACTAGTACCAAAAAAAAACGGTACGTTCACTGGTACGGTACTAACTACTTTGTTCGCCACTCCAAGTGACATTGGGAGATATATCTCATTATTCTTGGCTTCAGTTAACTTGATGAAATCTTTAGCCAGAGTAAGATGAATTTAGGAGAAATAGTTTCTCTAAGTTCACAAAATTAACCAATAGCTGCAAAAACTAACATGTATTGATTACATGAATAGGCACTGTACCATGCTCATAGTCTTTCAGGGATATTTGGTGAAAGGATCAAATTACATTGATAGGCTGGTTACTGAAAGGTTTCAAAGAGGTCACATTGACTTTTATTGTTGGTATATGCCTTAGAGCCAATCAGATTGAGCTTGGGATACATAGTCAATAAAGCATACCCTTCACTATGAAGATAGTGATACAAGGTTTTCCTTCATGTTAGTACAATAATAAGGAGTTATTAAGTACTAATCGGATGAAGCCCATGGAACATAATGGCCTTGCAAAGGAATTATAAAGAGTTATAATTATGAGATCCTTATGCATCAAAGCCTTGTTCCTCAAACTGTTCCTGGTCATCGTATTGCCAAGACGGGGCATTGGCAATGCTCAAAGACTAGTATATGTTAAGCCTTCTTACTTATGAAGTAAGCAACCGATCTCATACAGGTTGAAGTATGGGATACTTGGGATAACATATAGGTGCTTTTCTGTTGAAAAGTTCACTGAACTTGGCCCGCCAAGAGAACTTCATTTGGTAATATCACTATACTGTCTATGATAATGTTCTCTTAGTACCAGTCGTGTAAATTAGTCCTCAGACTTGTGATACTAGGTCATCTTGTATGGAGCGTGTCATACTTAGATTTCATTACGAACGGGTCCCAAACACGAGGATGTTTATGGTAGGGTGTTATAGGGTATGGCATGAACCATATGAAGATGAATGAGTGATCAGAGAGGATTCACCACTCCCTGTGATATTGGAGACATATCTCGTTTCTTCTTGACTACGATTAACTTGATTAAGTCTTTGGCCAAAGCATAATGGATTTAGGAGAAAGTTGTTTCTCTAAATTCATAAGGTTAATCATAAGTTTCGAAGAACTAATATGGATTGATCATGAGTAGACACTGCACCATGCTCATGCGCTATCCAGGATATATGGTGAAAGGGTCGTATTACACTGACAGGCTGGTTGCTGAAAGGTTCTGAAAGGTCACGCTGACTTCACAATATTTGGGTGGTCATGATGGGTTGCTAGATCCCGCTCATGATCTATGAAAACAAGTTAATGAGATTAACTTATGTTCATTGCCAACATATTGGGAACCTAGAGGGTCACACACTTAAGATCATATATGTATGGATTAAACATGGTATTCTATTAAGGTAAAACTTAATGGAATAAAAGATCTATAACGAGGACTTAATTGAAGTAGTTCAATTAAGATAAATTAAGACATAATTGAGATTTGAGAAATCAAGAAGTTTTATCTAGTATAGTCAACTTTGACATAGAGATGATGTACAAGGTGAATTTCGAATGACTATGCTATATTGGAATAATGCCATAAGATGACTGTCGCAACCTAAAAAATAGCAAGTCTCATCGCGATACTTTATATTCGTTAAGCGTGACATTAGAAAACTAAGGAAAAGACGACTTAATTCCTCTTGAAATAAAATAAGGATTTGAAAATGACCTCGAAAAAGACATGGAGTCGCCACCAATCTTTTTTGGCTAGGTGTGATCGGCCACCTATTAAAACCGGTCTTGTAAAACATAAAAAAATTAATTAAAATATTTTTTAAAATCAATTTCAAGTCCGCGTTTTAAACCAGAGAAATCAAATAAGCGGGTTCGGGACTCAGTTACGTGTGGGGAAGGATTAACACCCCCACAATGCTCGTATAAAATGGTACCTTATTAATCGTGTGTTATCTCAATTCTCGGTAAAAAGTCAGCTTTAAATTTGGTATTTCAAATTAATTTCCAATTTTAAGATAAATAATTCCATTTTTTATTGAAAATGACCCGGAATTTTTTAATTCAAAATTTTCCTATATTTCTCGACAAACGCGACAAAATATAAAACTTTTTATTTATTTGGAAAAATTTTCGAATCATTCTCATTTTTTTAAAGAAAGATATTCTTTTATTAATGATAATTGATGATATCCTCCCTAGCAAACCCGGCAGAGAACTTATGAATTATTTTAACTCGGGAATAACTTTATTTTTATTGTAAATCATTATCTTATTTTAAAAACATTTTAAAAGATGGATATGAATCATGTGTAACATAATAAAAATGACATAGCAAAATCTAGATAATTTAATGCAACCTAAATGACATGATATAATTTAAATGACATAGTATATTCTAAATGAAATGATATAACCTAAGTGACATAATATATTCTAAATGAAGTGATATAACCTAGGTGACATAATATATTCTAAATGAAATGAATAGCCTAAGTGTCATAATATATTCTGAATGAAATGAATAACCTAAATGACATGAAATATGCATGGAAATAATAATGCATGAACATAGTAAATGCTAGATGATGTGACAAAAATAAATAACTAAATAAAAAGCATAGGATAACATAGAATATTCACAACCATATATCAAACAATATAATACCATAAAACATGAATCAAAATAATGACATTACTATAGAAATTATCATAGCAAAAATCATATATTATATAGTATGCATGAACATGGAAAATGCAATGCATGAAAGTGTATTTTTTCCTTTAAATAAGGAAATCCATATACCTAAAAAGATATCCGACTACCTTAGGAAAAGACATCAAATTAAATTTTCTAAAATCAAAAATACTTTGTGATTGGTTGAAAACAATTTTGAAGATCTTGGATGAAAAATAATTCATGGCCGAATTCCCTTTTTGAAAATGGCTCTATTTTCCTAACTTTTAAAACCCGGATTTGACCACCCTTGATCTGAGCTTTACAAAATCATTTTTTAAGATTAAAATGGCTTAGAAATCAACCTAGGATAGTAGCTAAGGTTCCTAATCAGCCTTCTCTTAATGCCTTAGACAAAACAGAAAATTAATTTTCCCTCAAATTCAAATCTGACTCTACTGTCCAGTTTTAAAACGTGATTTTTTAACCTATTTTAAAAAAGTATAAAAAATGTGAAAAAAAAATATAGGAGACTCAGAACATGTCTAAATATATGAGAAAAAATTGGCTTAATTTTTAAAATAAGGATAACCTCCCAGAAAAATCATGAAAGTCAGAACACTGGGTGAAAAACTGTTTTGCCAAAAATCAATTTTAAGCCTTTGATAAAATCATTCAAAAATAAAAGTAAAAATATTGGAGTTTCTTCTATGGACCTAAAAAAAGTAGCTAAAATTTCTACAAATTTGGACAAAAAATGGCTAAGTAAAAGAAATCAGAAAGGTAGAAATTTCAACTTGACAACTTCTCAATTTTCCACAAGTATGCTCATGTGAGCTTGACTTTAAACCATTGATTGGCTTAAGTCAAAAAACAAGTGGTATAGTATGAGATGCATGAACAAACAGAAAATTTGATGTATGAAATGCATGATCTAAAGACCTAAATGACATAGAAAATGCATGGCAATTCAAAATGACCTAATGCCTAGCATGAGTTTGCATGGCAATAAATGTTTCCTAAACCTAATATGCATGAGATGCATGGTAATGCAAATATAACCTAGACCTAAGATGTCATGAAAATACATGGCAATACAAAGATGTCCAAATGCCTAGCATGAACTTGCATGGCAACAAATACTACCTAGACTTAATATGCATGAAATGCATGGCAATACAAATATGACCTAGACCTAAAATGTCATGAAAATGCATAGCAATACAAAGATGACCTAGACCTAAAATGTCATGAAAATGCATGAAAGTAACATGAACATATAATGACCAAATAAACCTAATACTAATGCATTAACATGGCACAACCAATACACTATCTCATGGCATAGTAATGCAAAGCATGGTATCTAAACAAAAATGAAAATGCACACTCAAGGCAAACAATATAGTGGAAACTGAATGGGCATGAAATCAACATGAGAAATTCTAGCATGGCATTAACACAAACCACATGGCATACTAAATCAAAATACATAATATTATGGCATGGAAATGCAAGCCTATCAACTAACAAGATGAAAATGCACACACAAAGCACAAAATCATGGGTTAACCGAATAGACACATTTCTACATGATGCAATCCTAAGCATGGCATTACTGCAAACATATGACATACTAAATACAAGACTAAAAAAGAAACATGCTAAACCAAGAAAACATGATGTAAAGGAAAGAATGTAGCTAGACATTTTCACAAACACATAGTATAGTAAAATCACAAGGCATGAACAACTTAATATGTTGAAAACAGAAAATTAAAAATGGCAAACAAAGTAAGTAGACATGGAAACAAAATGACAAAATCAACCAAAATAATAGTAAATAAGAAAAAGTTAACAAAAATAAGCTCCATATCTTAACTATTTTAAAAAGTTTGAACATCAAAACATGTTAGAACATCACAATCAACATGGAAAAAATATCAAACACCAACCATGCACAATAACAAGGCCATTCGGCCAGCTCAAAGAAATTGTAAAAAAAATTGTTTTTCTCAAGATTTTTTTCAAGAAAACATAAGAGAGGATCTTAAGAACTTATTTTGAAAAACAATTTTATTTCATGAAAGAAAATAAAATAACAAAATCATATAACAAAGTATGGAGAAGAGCATGAGACATTAATACTCTAGTAGATAATACATTGAAGAATTCTGTATTTTCCTTCATGGACAGGTTCTCAGGGTACAATCAGATTAAGATGGCATCGGAGGATATGGAGAAAACCATATTCGTGACAATGTGGGGAACTTTTTCTACAGAGTGATGCCTTTCGGATTGAAGAACGCCGGGGCAACATACCAAAGAGCCATGGTGACTTTGTTCCATGACATGATGCATAAAGGAATCGAAGATTATGTCGATGATATGATCGCAAAGTTGCAAGGAGAGGACGAACATATTGCGAATCTTAAAAAGCTTTTTGAAAGGTTGAGAAAGTTCCAACTTAAACTCAACACGACAAAATGTATTTTCGGAGTCACTTCAGGAAAGCTACTGGGCTTCGTTGTTAGCATGAAAGGGATTGAAATTGATCTGGATAAAGTGAAAACTATTCAAAACTTGCCTCCACCACGTACTCGAAAGAAAGTAAGAAGCTTCCTAGATAGGCTCAATTATATCACTCGGTTCATCTCTCAACTCATCGATAAGTGTGACCCGATATTCAAGCTATTCCAAAAACGTGATTCGGGGAAATTGGATGAAGGATGTCAGATAGCCTTTGATAAGGTCAAGCATTATCTGTCAAACCCACTGATACTAATGCCACTTGTCCCAAGAAAGTCGTTGATATTGTATTTGTTAGTATTCGAAAAGTCCATGGGATGTGTATTGGGGCAACATGATGAGACCAGAAAGAAAGAACAAGCCATCTACTATCTCAGCGAGAAGTTTACTGAGTACGAGTTGAAGTATTCATTGGTAGAAAGGCTTGGTTATGCCCTAGCCTGGACTACCCGAAGGATCAGGCAGTACATGCTGTATCACACAATGTGGCTGATTGCAAAGTTAGATCCCCTCAAATACATATTCGAGACACCTTCGTTGTTAGGAAGAACGACGAGATGGTAAGTGTTGCTTTCCGAATATGACATTGTGTATGTGAGCTAAAAGGCTATAAAGGGTATTGCAGTAGCCGAATTCCTAGCAAGTCGAGTAGTGGAGGATTATGAGCCTCTTAATTTTGATTTCCCTAACGAAGACTTAATTTGTGCTTCGCAAGAAAATGGGACTTCCTCTGAGAAGAAAACCTGGAAAATGTATTTTGATGGCGCATCTAATGCCATGGGCATGGGATCGGTGCAGTGCTCATATCCCTCGAGGAAAATTATCATCCTTTCACAGCTAGATTGAATTTTAATTTTACAAACAATACTGCTGAGTATGAGGCGTATACTATGGGCCTTCGTGCTGCCATAGAAAGAAAGATCAAGATAGTAGAGGTTTTCAGAGATTCAGGCATGGTGATATACCAATTGCGTGAAGAATGGGAAACTCGAGATTCAAAAGTAATCCGATATTGAGAGCTTATATTGAGCTTGATTGAGGAGTTCAAAGAAGTGGTTTTCAATTACTTACCCCGAGAAGAAAACCGAATGGCAGATGCTTTAGCCATTTTATCATCAATGTTTAAAGTGAATAAAGAGACCGAAGTTGTTCCAATCAAGATGAGCATATACGAGTCTTCTGCCCACTGCTTGAGTATCGAAAAAGAAGTGAATGGTCTCTTTTGGTATTATGACATCCTGCAATACATCAAGAGTCAACAGTATCCTGAACAAGCAATGAAAAATGATAAGAGAACCCTGAGGAGAATGGTGATGGGTTTTGTCTAAGATGGTGAAATCCTTTACAAGAAAGGGAAGGACCAGGTTCTTTTAAGATGTGTCATTTCTGCTGAAGCTCAGAGAATCCTCGAAGGGGTCCACAAAGGGATAGTGTTACTCACGCCAACGGCCACATGCTGGCTAAATAGGTTATGAGGGCAGGATACTATTGGCTAACGATGTGAGGGGATTGTATCAATTATTCCCGGAAGTGCCATAAATGACAGATATATGTAGACAAGATTCATGTGCCTCCATCACTGTTGCATGTCATGACGGTTCCATGACTATTTTCAATGTGGGGAATGGATATGATCGGGCCTATTACCCCAAAAGCTTCGAACGGACACTGTTTCATCCTAGTGGCCATAGATTACTTCACAAAGTGGGTAGAAGCCGCTTTTTATGCCAATGTAACGAAGTCAGTGGTGTGTAGATTCATCAAGAAGGAGATTGTGTACCGATATAGACTCCCGGAAAGAATAATTTCAGACAATGCTCTCAACCTGAATAATAAGATAATGAGGGAAGTATGTACTCAGTTCAAGATCAAGCATCATAATTCGACACCTTATCATCCGAAAATGAATGGGGCAGTAGAAGAAACCAATAAAAATATCAAGAAGATTGTTGAAAAGATGACTGATGTGTACAAAGATTGGCATGAAATCTTGCCTGTTTCTCTCCACGCATATCATACCTCGGTTTGCACATCTACGGGTGCCATGTCATTTTCGCTTGTATACGGGATGGAGGCAGTGCTGCCTATTGAGGTTGAAATCTCTTCACTTCGTGTTTTGATGGAAGCAGGCCTAGAAGAGGTAGAATAGGTTAGATCTCACTATGAATAGTTGAATCTCATCGAGGAGAAAAGGCTGAAGGCAATATGCCATGGGCAAATGTATCAGAAAAGGATGATTTGAACCCATAACAAAAAGATTCGCTCCAGGCAGTTTCGAGAGGGAGAGTTGGCACTGAGGAAGGTTCTCCCCATTGTGAAAAATCCTCACGAAAAAATAGGCTCCGAATTGGGAAGGACCCTATGTGGTGAAAACAACTTTTTCTGGAGGAGCATTGATCTTAACTCGAATGGACGGTGATGACTTGAGAAATCCCGTAAACGCCAATGAGTTGGAGAAGTATTATGCTTAGAAAGAAGCGAAGAAAAAAATGTATTATACTGTGCATATGAGAATTCGAATGATTCCAAATACAAAAATGAAAATTCTAATTATCTATTTCCCCTGAGGATTGCTTTTCAATGAAAATATTCGTGCTTGATATGAGAAATGGCCGTCTTTCATACTCCTTTCACTAAAAGAAATTATCCCTAGTTACCCCTTTGAGCCTTAGGAATTCTTTCTTTCTTTGAACCTTGATCAAGGATCACCCTCCACACTGGAGGGCAAATACGAGGAAAGACCTTCTTTAAAAATACGGCAAAATGAGCCATCAAGACCGAAAGAAAAAAGGAAAAAAAGAGAAAAAAAAAAACACAAAAAAATGTGTGAAAAAGTATGGCAAATGAAAGCCAAGAATGAAAAGAAACAAGAGACAAGAGACAAGAAAGAAGAAGAAGAAAAAAAAGTCCAAAAAGGACAAATGTTTCGAAAATGCATCCTCCTCATGAAATGATCCTTGATCTGATTACACTTAAATACATTTTGGGCCTATTTATCCTTTCTTTCTAAACCCGAACCTTGGCCTACATTACGTGCTTTTAAAGTCCATTTTGATCAAGCAAGGGTATTTTATGGACAATGTAGCTAGCACAAAAGGAAGTAAACCCTTTATACGAGCGTTGTGGACAAGACATACAAAATATTTCTGGACAAGACATCCAAAAATTTTCTGGACAAGACATCCAAAATTTTTCATGGACAAGACATCCAAAATTTTTCATGGACAAGACATCCAAGCTTTTTCTGGACAAGATATCCAAAATTGTTCTGGACAAGACATCCAAAAGTTTTCATGGACAAGACATCCAAAATTTTACACCAAAAAAATCGAACTCGTTTCCTTAAGACGGGTCAAGCATTGATTAGTCAGGGAACTCAATTTAAGGACAATCCATCATTTTATTTATAAAAAAAAAAAAATCAAACTCGTTTCCTTAAGACGGGTCGAGCCTTGATTAGTCAGGAAACTCAATTTAAGGACAAACCTTATTGTTTTAAAAAAAAACAAACTCGTTTCCTTAAGACAGGTCAAGCCTTGATTAGTCAAGGAACTCAATTTAAGGAAAAAATTCTTTTATTTACAATTTAGAAACAAATGAAAAAATGAATAAAAATGAAAACAATTCTCCCTTCTCTCCTTCACATGTGATTCCACTAACCGGACAAAATTTTTGTCTATTTTATCTTTATCTGATTCTTGATTCTCAACAATAGTCAAAGAGGGGCAGCTGTAGACACCTAATTTTGTTCGGGCCCCTAAACAAGGTAAGTTCTTCCTTCAACTTCTCGGAGTGCGAAGAATCTCCCCCCATTCCACAGATGGGTCTTCAAGACTTTGATTCGGAGGTCAAAATAGAAAAGTCAACCCAAAAAAGGCAACTCTCAGGGAAAATCAAGATTCAAAGGTGAATTGAACAATGGTGAAGGAATTTTGATAATCGGAGGTCTACAATTAAAGATAGAGAGGTGGAAAGACAAATTGCAAAATTCAGTGTAGGAGAAACTTATGGAATTTCCAAATTTGGGGGAAAGTACGTAAATGATCAAATAGGACAAAATTAAAGGTTCAAAATAGAATAAGATCAATAAATAAGAATATTGGAAGGTCCAATTTTGAAGCGGAGTTGAAGGAGGAATCAGTTTGAAGAGGAAAAGAAAAATAAAGATTTAATGAATAAATGAGAAATTCACAAATTTGGGTAAAACTACAAAGATGGTCCAATTCGGTGAAATTGAAGTCCCCAATTGATGAATAATAAATAAACAAGGGTACCCCAAGTTTCAATTTGAAGTGGGTCCAAAGGAAGAGTCGATTGGAAGAGAAACAGGGAAATCGAGAAAATCTTCAATTTTGAGGAAAAAGAGAAAACCTAAATCGGAGAGGAATTTAAATTTGAAAATTGAGCAAAATTGGTCCAACTCCAATTCAATATATGAAAAAGGCAATGAAAAAAGAAAATCCAAAAAATTGGTCTGTTTTGAGTAAAGTCGAGGTTTTAGGGGTAAAGAGCAATTTTGGAAAATCCGGGAAAAATAGAATCCGAGCTCAGAAAATTGTGAAACTTTCCAGAACTGAGTTTTAGGATGGAAACAAGGAAATGAAGAGAAAAAAACCCAAAATTGGGGTTGAAATGCAAATATGCTAAATTCAGGGGACTAATCCGTAATTTAAAAGAAAAATCTGGGAAACTAGAAAACGAGCTCGGAAAATTATGAAAACTTCCATAAGTGAGTTTTATATTGGATATAATGGATTGGAGAAGAAAAATCTAAAATCGGAGCTCAAATGAAAATAGACAAAGTTCGGGGGTACTTAACCGAAATTTTAGAGAAAAATTTAGGAAAAATGGAAAATGAACTCAAAAAATTATAAAAACCTCCAGAACTAAGTCTTATATTGGATGGATGGATTGAAAAAGAAAAAATCAAAAATTGGGGTCCATTTGCAAATAGATTAAGTTTGAGGGCCAAAATGCAATTTTATCGAAAAAATCGAAAAGGACCATTTTGTAAATAAAAAAGAAGAATGGCCTGGAATTTTCCAGGCCATTTTCGGCCAGCTCATGGAGAAGGAGTAGAGAAGTTTGGTCATCTTAATAAAATGGCCAAGATTGAGTAGAAAGATGACATTTTTAAGAGAGGACAAGATTCTCCACTACTTGCCTAGCCTTTTAATTGCCGAGCCATGTGAATGCCATGTGAAGAGCATGTGAAGGCTATGTGATGATGCCAAATGGAATAAAAATGCCACCTAGGAAGATATTTTGATAGTAAGCCATATGATCATGACAAATGACTTAGATATTTTGTAGAGATAGGAGACAAGAATAATTGAGGTGACATTGTTGGCCAATGAGAGGTTAGGAGGCCCTTAATTTAAGGAAAGCATCATGCAAAAAGGGAATTAGAAATGGCCATGTGGCAAGGATGTTGGGAGAGCATGCAAAGCATGACTAAGGCTAAAACAAGGTGAGCACTCTCACACAAAGGGGGAATACCAATCGGTCAACACCATAAAAAGGGGTTCTTTCTCATTTTTCATATCCTATTAACTACATTTTGAAAGGAGAAATGAAGAGCAAAAAAAAAAAAAAGCTCTCAAGGAGAAAAAGAAAAAGAGAGAAAGAGGGAGAAAGGAGGGAGAGCTTGAGAGTTTGATTGGAAAAAGCTTTGCTAGGTAACATTCTCTTATCTTCTTTTCATTTATTTTATTTGATTTCATGTTTTCTTTCTCTTATTTTCCATGTGATTGTGTTAACTTTCTTTGTTTGAATAAAATGTTTTCAAAATAAATTTCTAAAGGTTTTCCCTTTCTTTTTATTCTTTACAAAATAACAAAGTTTGCAAAATTTTCTACAACATTTCCTTGTTTGGTCGAAACCTTGGTGGCTTATTGTGCTTGTCTTTTGCTTGATTTTCTTGCTTGCATGTTGATTGTGGGTTTCACCATTATGGTATAATAGATTTTCTCCTTTGGTTTTCTTAAAAAAATAAAAATAAATAAAAGGTTTGAGAAGCTTGAGGATCTTGATTTTTTTCAAGTGATTTTGGATAGGTAGGACTATGTCCAAGAAACCAACCATTGAGCCAACCTTCATTTTCTTTGTTTGTTTATATTTTTTTAGCTCATGATTGATCATTTTCATATGTTTGTCTTGTTGGAAAATCATTCATTCATATCATTTTCAACTTGATTTTTGGTTAAGACCAATCAATCGTCTATAGCCAAAGTCTCTTGTGCAAACTAGTTGGAAAAATAATGGTTTGTAAGTTGAATATTCTAATTTTGGGCAATATTTTCACCATGAATCTTTTGTAAAAATAAAAATATTTTTTAAACAAATTTTGTAGACCCTTATAAGAGCCTCTGGTATTTTTTCTAGGATTTTTAGAATTTTTTATCAAGGGTTGAAAAATAATTTTTGGTAAAATAGATTTTAGTTTGTTGTTCTGTCTTTAAGGCCACTTTGGCCTAGGCATTTTTAGTCCGAATTAAAAACTGAGACATCATTTAGTTTATCATTTCTTGAGTCTAAACTGATTTTTCCATATTTTTTTGAATTTTTTACACGGGTCTAAAAAATAGCTTTATAAAACCAGTTTTTAGGAGCCCAAACAAGCCTTTTTAAATCTAGCAAAAATCTCAATTTTTTACAAGAGGGGAGAGCTGGCCAAAATCATGTAGCTACTATTTTAGGTTACTTTCCATGTTATCTCAAGGATAAAAACTGGTTTTACAAAAATTGGGTCATGGGTAGTTAACTCGGGTTTTAAAAAAATAGGAAACTACAGTTGATTTTAGGGGGCATTCGGCCATAAGTTTTTTTTTAATCCAAAAAATTGCATTTTCCCTTAATCCGGGCCCAAAGTCATTCATTTTAAAAATCCAATTTAATTTTCTTTCAAAGATAGTCAGATACCTTCTTTAGGTATATGGATGTCCTTACTTCAAGGGGAAAATACATCTTCATGCATTGCATATTTTAAAATATTTTTATTTAATTTGGCATAAAAACGTATTTTTCGGTTTCCTAAACATTTGGCGAGAATTAGTTCCTAATCTTTGCCGGGTTGTCGAAGAGGTTAGAAAATTATTCAATGCACGTTTTTATGGAATCGAAAGGTATAGTTTTCATTTTTACTCAGAATCATATAAATGTCATATGAAAGAATTATTTTCCAAGCTTTGCCGGGTTTGCCAAGGAGTACAGTAATATTTTCTGAGACATGCCATTTATGTGATTCCTCACATGAAAAATCCATGAAAATGAATTTTTAAATAATGATGTGAGTATATTCCATGATATCTAAATTTGCCATCTTAATCATGCAAGTTCCATGTCCATGAATATTCCATGATGATATCATTTTATGATTTGTTATATATTTTGCTATCTTAATCATGATATGATTGCGAATATTCTATGATGATGTCATTTTTATGATTGAGTGCATAATTCATATGCCACGTCATTAATTCATTTGGTCATGTCATTTAGATTTTACCGTGTCAAGCATGTCATGTCATTCATTATTTTGGCCATGTCATTTAGACTTCGCCATGTCAAGCATGCCATGTCATTCATTCTTTTGGCCATGTCATTTAGATTTTGCCATGTCAAGCATGCCATGTCATTAATTCTTTTGCCATGTCATAATAGGATTTCCATGTCATTAATTCATATGCCATGTCATTAATTCTTTTACCATGTCATTAAGATTTTGCCATGTCAAGCATGCCATGTCATTCATTCTTTTGGCCAAGTCATTAAGATTTTTTCATTTCATGATAAATATGAAAGTTGTTTTATTTTTATCTGAGGAATACTTTGCATATTCATGATCATTTCTTATGATTTTAAAATGTATGAAAAAATAACAATGATTTTTAATAAATAAGGCAATATCCCCAAGTTAATATAATTCATGGATCCTCCTCCGGGTTGTCTAGGAGTCTTCATCAATTATTATTAAAAAAGTAATACCCTTCAAAAAATAGGATGATGTGAAGATTTTCAAAAAATAAAAAATCTATATTTTGCCGGTTTGCCGGGGAATATAAATTTTTTTTGCAATAACAAATTTTGAATCATCCTCAAATTAATATGACAATTTTTTAGGGAATTATTGTTAAATACCAAATCTAAAACCGACTTTCACCGAGACTCGAGATAACACATGACTAATAAGGTACCATTTTATACGGGCGTTGTGGGGGTTCTAATCCTTCCCCACACGTAACCGACTCCCAGACCCGCCTTTGTTTTTTTCTGGATGAAAGCGCAGACCTTGAAATTGGTTTTCTTAAAATGTTTTAATTAATTTTAAAATGTTTTATTAAAATCGATTTTAATAGGTTACCAGTCACACCTAGCCAAAAAATATTGGTGACAACTCCATTTCTTTTTCAAGGTCATTTTCAAACCCTCAATCCTAATTTAAGAGGAATTAAGTCGTCTTTTCCTCCTTTGTCAAAGTCACTTGAAGGATCCCGTGACGGATTCATTACGACAGAAGTGATCTACATCTAATAGTTGGGGAGGAGATTTAGATGAAAGAAAATCTACCTCCGGATATGTTTTCTTACTTAATAATGGAGTGACCTCTTGGAGTTGTAAGAAACAAAATTGTATAGCATTGTCCATTATGAAAGCTGAATTTGCGGCATTTTCAACGGCGGTGCAAGATTGTGTTTGGCTTAAGAGATTCTTGAATCATTTGGGATTTAATGAAGATGCATCAAACTCGGTATTGGTGAATTGCGATAATCAAGTTGCAATTGCATTCACGAAAGATTCCAAATGTCATTCAAGGACCAAACAATAGATACCAAGTATTGTTTTGTGAGAGACATGGTTACGCATAAAGAAGTCAACGTGTAGTACATATCTACGTATAAGATGATTGTGGATCTATTTATGAAATCAATTCCTAGAGATGGGTATAATGGACATCTAAGATCTCTAAGATTGCATGGAATTTGATGTACTTGCTAAGTTGTTCAAATTAAACAATTCGTGCTTTTTGTTGACAATGATTAATGCATACTTAAGTTTAGTACTTTGTTTCATGAAAGCATACGCATGTGTATTATATGTTAAGTATATATATGAGATTAAATGTATGTCAAACAGATGATTGGCCTTCTCACACAGGCAATCACCTCTAAGGCTTAGTGTCAGGTAGAGATGAGATTAGTTTTAAGCTTTAAAATTATTGAATCATACAAGAGCTCGAGCTTAAAACGAAATCGCCTTGATAACATATCAAGATGAGGTCATATAGTGATGAGTTTATGACCGAAATTTAATGTTTCCATAATTCACTTTATCTGTCTATGTATGCTAAGTGGAAGTCCTGTTATTGAATTATTGAAAAAGTAGAGTTGTGGGCTCAAGTTAGTTACTGAGTGTATCTAAACTATTACCTGTACGATATTGGTATTGTGATAAAAACATACTCTCCAAGAGAAAAGAAAAAAAATATCATAGCATGTGTTTCATACCACATGTGCATTATTCGACCAACATGGGTAACAAAAGATTTGATCTTTGCTTCTAAGTTGTGTGAGACCCATGAGATCAACTAGGTATCTGCATTAAGTACCCTTATGACTTTTGACTATTTCTTAAAGTTTTAGTTCAATGTTAGCTATCTTAGAATGTTGCCAATGGTCATGAATGATTCGATCTAATGGGACATATCTATAGAGCTGTTGAATTGAAATGGAGAGATTTGAGGAAAAAGGAAGATCATTTTAGTGTCACATTCAGTTGTATTCACTAGTCAACCCATTGTATTTTTATATGGTAAACACAATTGTGAATACAAAAGTTTATTATATCACTGATATACGAAAGATCATAGGAAACTTGAAATCTGATTAAATGGATTTAAAGTACTACATACTTACTGTACTTAAACATTTGAGCTATTATATATACCAACAGTTGTATAGTAGTTAGCTTTCGAGATTATGAAATATGCTCGTCGCACGATCTATTTTTTCGTATGAAATTTTTAAAGACAAGTGTAGACACCTAATTTTGTCTCGACCCCCTAAACAAGGTGATTTTCTCTTTTCGACTTCCCGGAATGCAAAGAATCTTCCCTCATTCTACTAATGGATCTCCAAGACTTTGATTCAGAGGTCAAAGCGAAAAAGTCAACTCTAAAAATGTCAGCTTTGAAAAAGTCAACCCCAAAAAGTCAACCACTAAAAAAGTCAACTCTCAGTCAAAATAAAGATTTGAAGTTGAATTGAACAATGGTGAAAGAATTTTGATAATCAGATGTTTACAATGAAACATAGAGAGTTTGAAAGATAGGTTGCAAAAATTCAATGTAGGGGAATACCTAATTGTGAAAATTTGAGGAAATGTGCAGAAACTATCAAATTGGACGAAATTGGAGGTTCCTAATGGATTAAAATCAATAAATATAAACATTGGAAGGTCCAATTTTGAAGCGGAGTTGAAAGAAGAAGTGGTTTGAAAAGAAAAAGGAAAATAAGAATTTAATCAATAAATAGGAAATTCACAAAATTTGGGAAAAACTGCAGAGATGGCCCGATTTGGTGAAATTGAAGCCCCTAGTTGATAAAGGATAAATAAATAAAAATATCTCAAGTTCCAGTTTGAAGTGGATCCCAAGAAAGAGCTGGTTAGAGGAAAAAATGAAAAAAAGAAAAAATTCCCAATATTGAGAAAAGGGGAAAGCTAAATCGGAGAGGAATTCAGATGTAAAAATTGGGCATTTTCGGGCCAACTCCAATTCAATATATGACAAAGGCAGTGGAAAAAGAAAATACAGAAATCATGCCCGTTTTGAGTAAAACTAAGGTTTCGGGGGTTACAGGGCAATTTTGGAAAATCCTAAAAAAATAGAATCCGAGTTCGAAAAATTATGAAAACTTCCAGAACTGAGTTTAATACTTGATGGAAGGGATTGGAGAAGAAAAATCCGAAATCAGAGCTCAAATGAAAAAAGGCAAAGTTCTAGTGTCCGAAATTCCAAGAGAAAATTTCGGGAAAAATAGGAAATGAGCTCGGAAAATTATGAAAACTTCCACATCTGAATTTTATTTTTTATGGAAGGGATTGGAGAATAAAAATTCAGAATCGGAGCTCAAATGAAAAAAGACAAAGTTCGGGTGCACTAATCCAAAATTTCAAGAGAAAATTCCGAGAAAAATAGGAAACGAGCTCGAAAAATTATGAAAACTTTCAGATCTGAATTTTATATTTTATGGAAGGGATTGGAGGGAAAAAATTCAGAATCGGAGCTCAAATGGAAAAATAAAAAGTTTGGTAGGCACAAAATCGAAACTTTAGAGAAAAATCCAGGAAAAATAGAATCTGAACTTGGAAAAATATGAAAACCTCTAGAACTGAGTTTTATATTGGATGGGACGATTTGGAAAAGATAAATCTGAAATCGGGGTCCGTTTGCAAATAAATTAAGTTTGGGGACCAAAATATAATTTTACCAAAGAAACCTAAAAAGGCTATTTTTCAAATAAAAAAGGAAGGAAAGGCCAAAAATATTCCAAGCCATTTTCAGCCTGTCCTTGGATAAAGGTGGCTGTGTGATCATCTTGAATCAAATGGCCAAGGTTGAATAGCAAAATGACATTTTTAAAAGGACAAGATTCTCCACTACTTTGCCTACATGGCATTTTAGACCAATGTGAGGTCTCCAAATTGCAAAGCCATGTGAAAGCCATGTGAAGGCTATTATGAGATGATGCCAAGTAGGATTAAAAATGCCACCTAGGAAGATATTTTAGTAGTAGCCTCCATGATCATGACAAAATAAAATGATTTTTTTACCACATGCATTATACATTTAGAGGATGCCATGGTATTTTTTTTCAAGATTTTTAGATTTTTTTATCATGGTTGAAAAAATGGCTTTTGACGAAGCAGTTTTTAACTCATTGTTCTGACTTTGGTAAAGATTCGATCATGGTATACTTGGTCCAAAAATTAAGCTGATTTTTTTCCATGGAGATCAACATGTTCTAGGTTTGCACTAATGTTTTTAGAATTGTTTGAAATTTTTTAGAAGGTTAAAAAAAGAGGTTTTCAAAACTGGTTGTAAGAGTCAGATTTGTTTTTAAGGACTAATAAGTTTTTGTTTTTATTAGTATACAAAGGAGGGGCTGATTTGGGATATTAATTACTGTCTTAGGTTGATTTCCATGTCATTTCAAAAATAAAATTTGATTTTATCAAAATCGGGTCAATGGTGGTCAACCCGGGTTTCAGAACTAGGGAAACTAGAGCCTTTTTCTAAGGGTTATTCGGCCATGGCTTATTTCCATAAAAAGAATTCAATTATTTAAAATCCAATTTAAGTTTCTTCAAAAGGTAGTCGGATACCTCTTTAGGTATACGGATGTCCTTACTTCAAGGGAGAAATACATCTTCATGCATTGCATATTAAAAAATATTTTTACTTAATTTGGCATAAAAAAGTATTTTTCGGTTTCCTAAACATTTGGCGAGAATTAGTTCGCAATCTTTTTCGGGTTTGTCGGGGAGGTTAGGAAATTATTCAACGCACGTGTTTATGGAATCGAAATGTATGGTTTTCGATTTATTCGGAGTCATGTAAATGTCATATGAAAGAATTATTTTCCAAGCTTTGCCGGGTTCGTCGGGGAGTACGGTAATATTTTTTCGACATATGCCATTTATGTGATTCCTCACATGAAAAATCAATTTCAAAATGATGATGTGTACATATTCCATGATCATGCATATTCTATGATATTTACATTTGCCATCTTAATTATGAAAATTCTATGTTCACGAATATTCCATGTTGATGTGATTTTATATCCATGTTGCTAGTGTGATTATGATGTGATTATGAATATTTTATGATGATGTCATTTTGTGATTTTTGCCATGTCAAGCATGTCATGTCATGTCATTCATGCATATGCTATGTCATTTATATTTTGCCATGTCAAGTATGCCATGTCATCCATACATATGCTATGTCATTTAGATTTTCCCATGTCAAGCATGCCATGTTATCCATACATATGCTATGTCATTTAGATTTTCCCATGTCAAGCATGCCATGTCATTCATACATATGCTATGTCATTTAGATTTTACCATGTCAAGCATGCCATGTCATTCATGCATATGCTATATTATTTAGATCTTGCCATGTCAAGCATGCCATGTCATTCATACATATGTTTTGTCATTTAGTTCTTGCCATGTCAAGCATGTCATGTCATGTCATTCATACATATGCTATGTCATTTAGATCTGCCATGTCAAGCATGCCATGTCATTCATACATATGCTATGTCATTTAGATTTTGCCATGTCAAACATGCCATTTCATTCATTCATTCGCATGCCATGTCGTTCATACATATGCTATATCATTTAATTCTTACCATGTCAAGCATGCCATGTCATTCATACATATGCTATGCATTTAGACCATGTCATGTCATTCATTCGCATGCCATGTTATTCATACATATGCTATGTCATTTAGATCTTGCCATGTCAAGCATACCATGTCATTCATACATATGCTATGTCATTTAGATCTGCCATGTCAAGCATGCCATGTCATTCATTCATATGCCATGTCATTCAGATTTTTGCCATGTCAAGCATGCCACGTCATTCATTCATGTGCCATGTCTTTTGGATTTTGCCATGTTAAGCATGTCATGTCATTCATTCATATGCCAGGTCATTCATTCATGTGCCATGTGATCTAGATTACGCCATGTCAGGATAAATATGCATGTTGTTTAATTTTTTTTTTAGTAATATTTTTGCTTATTCATGATCATTTTTTATGATTTTAAAATACATGAAAAATAAATATTATTTTTTTAAAACAAGATTATTCTCGAGTTAAAATAATTCATGAGTTTTCTACTGGGTCTGCCGGGGAGAATATCATCAATTATCATTAACGACAGAATATCTTTTTTCAAAAAATGAGGGTGATTCGGAGAATTTCAAAATCAAGAAAAAATTCCATGTTTTGCCTAGTTTGTCGGGAAACATGGAAATAAATCCCGGATCATTTTCAAATAATGATTGTTTTTTAAGGGAATTATTTTTAAACACCAAATTCAAAACTAACTTTCATCGAGACTTGAGATAACACATGACTAATAAGGTACCGTTTTATACAAGCGTTGTGGGGGTGCTAATCCTTCCTCGTAGGTAACTGACTCCTGAAACCACACTTGTTTTCTCTTGTTCAAAGTGCAGACTTCAAAATTGGTTTTAAAAAATGTTTTAATTAATTTTAAAATATTTTACAAAAACCGGTTTTAATAGGTGGTCGATCACACCTAGCCAAAAAAGATTGGTGGCAACTTCATTTCTTTTTTGAGGTTGTTTCCAAACCCTCAACCTTTTTTTCAAGAGGAATTAAGTCGTCTTTTCCTCTATTTTTTTAAATACCATACTTTAACGAGCCGATGTCCAGCGACGGGGCGATTTCAGACTTTTTTTTACGGTTGCGACAGCTTGGCGACTCCTCTGGGGACTTTTAGAGAGTCAGGCCTAGAATTAGTCGTGTGTTATCAAATGTCTCGGTTTATCGATTTTATTTTGTATTTAATTTTAGTTCCCACATTTTTTAATAATAATAATAATAAGGAGAGTTTTGAAAATAATAAAATGTTTTTGAATATGTTCATACTCATGTACATGCATATTATTATTGTTCTCTGGTTATCTTGTTGAATATCATTGTTCTCTGCTTAATTAATGCTTTACATTGTTTAATCTTGTCTTTAATAAATGGTCAGGGTATTTAGAATAAGGGGTGTAGACTAAGTGGTGAAGGGTTTGTTGTTCCTCCTCACACACTACACTTGCATTTGCATAACATGAGCTCTATACCTGAGTTCCGTCCCTTTAAGTGGAAGAAAGTAGCTACACTCTCATGATGATCCTCCGCATGGGCTAGCAAAATACTTCCGGAGTATAAATTACCTAAGCTCTTGTGATAATCCTCCTCATGGGCTAGGGAACCCGTTTTTATCGGGGTACCTTACTAGCCTTCACAGGCGACAGTGAGGAACAATTCGGGGCCTTTTAGAACCTCATTCACCCACATGTAGTGAGCCATATAAAGCCAACATAGGCGAAGCCCTGGCAAATTTTTTATAGATATACCGAAGTTAGGAACACATGGTGGGACATTTCCAACCTTTTGTTACCTATTTTACATTCCAAATGATTTTTGCAAATCGGGAGATGATGAGCGTACATCGTGTCGCCCGTGATAAGTTTAATATCCCGTCCCAAAGGCGTCATATTGCCAAATTTTTGTTGGGATATTTGTTTATTTTATACTATTTGTTATTATTTGATTTCTTCACCTTTATTAACTTGTTTCTTTTTCATGCATTTTTTTTCATTATAATGCATAGGGAAACTTATTGGCCTTGGGATAGTCTTCAACCAAAAGGGCTTTCATGGAGGGTCGGGTTGCTTCGATAGTGGAAGAGCATACAGTGGTAAGAGAGCGCTCGGAGTCGGATCAGCGAAGAGACGGGGATTGCTTAAAAAAAGGGATATGTGTCAGTATTGCCAGAACGGGTAGAGTTACATCTTCGGCAGAATGATCTCTATGGGTTGACAGATATTTGGAATTAGTGGGATATGTCAGAGAAGAAGGATTTCACTCAGATATATGGGGACATAGCATTTTTGATACCGGTTAGAGTTAATAGTGAGTTGATTCAGGCCATGATGCAGTTCTGGAATCCTGCTTACCGATGCTTCACCTTCAACAAGGAACATATGACATCGACCATAGAAGAGTATTCGACTTTGTTACGTATCAAGGATACCATCTCGGATCGGATTTATTTGAAGGATTCGAAGACATTGGGATTAAAAAAGAAGTTAGCTAAGATTGTGGGAATAGATAGCAAATGGGTCGAAGGGCATGTGGTTAAGAAAGGAAAAAATGAGTGTATCCTTTGGGACGCCCTCCAATCTTTGATCCGAAGCCACCCGAGTAGAGAGATTGCTATGGATATCTTTGCCCTAGCCATATATGGTTTGGTTATCTTCCTGGGGATACTAGGACGTTTCGAGTTATCCATAGTCGACCTTTTTGAGAAGTTAAGGCAGAAGATAGATCCGTCCCCAGCTATCATAGCAGAAGCAATTCGGTCTTTGAATTTTTGCAAGCGAGAGGGAAAAGGGAGATTCAAGGGATGTGCACAACTCCTCTATCTTTGGATTCAGAGTCACTTCTGAAAGAGGGAGGATGTTTCTTTTAAACAATACATGAAATCCCTAGTACTGATCAACGAGTTTCTTAAGAGGGATTGGCCCGAGGATAGAAATGAAGGGTAATGGATCAACATGCTTCGGAACCTTAAGGGTGAGATGGTAACATGGAGAGCTCCGTGGATGGTTCCTATGCCGATGTTATACAAATGTGGGGACAAGTCGGGGGTTCCACTACTTGGGATTTAGGGAGCCGTTAGTTACGTGCCTCTATTGGTGCAAAGACAGGTCGAGTCTCGGCAATTCACCCCCGCAACTCACGTGCTGGAAGACTAAACAACATAAATCATCAATTAAGCAATAAATAAATATACGTACCAAAATAACCAGAGAACAATAATAATATGCATGATCATGAATATGAACATATTCAAAACATTTTATTATTTTCAAAATTCTTCTTATTATTGAAAAATATGGGAATTAAAATTAAATACCAATTAAACGAACAAAACTGAGACTTGAGATTACACACGATTAATTCTAGGCCTAACTCTCTAATAGTCCTCAGTGAAGTCGCCAAGCTGTCGCAACCTAAAAAATAACAAGTCTCATTGCAAGACTTTATTATTCGTTAAGCGTGACATTAAAAAAAACCGAGAAAAAGTCTACTTAATTCTTTTTGAAAAATAAAGGTTTTGAAAATGACCTTGAAAAAGACATGGAGTAGCCACCAATCTTTTTTAGCTAGGTGTGATCGGCCACCTATTAAAACCGGTTTTTTAAATCATTTTAAAATTAATTAAAACATTTTAAAACCAATTTCAAGTCTGCGTTATAAACCAGAGAAAATCGAAGAATCGGGTTTGGGACTCGATTACATGCGGGGAAGGATTAGCATCCCCACAACGCCCGTATAAAACGGTACCTTACTAATCATGTGTTATCTCAAGTCTCGCTAAAAAGTTGGTTTTTAATTTAGTATTTCAAGTTAATTCCTAATTTAAAGAAAATTAATTCCATTTTTAATTGAAAATGATACGGAATTTATTGATTCAAAATTTTTCTATATTTCCCGACAAACGTGGCAAAGTATAGAAATTTTTATTTATTTGGAAAAATTTTCAATTCATTCTCGTTTTAAAGAATATATTTCGTTATTAATGATAATTGATGATATCCTCTCCAGCAAACCCGGTAGAGAACTCATGAATTATTTTAACTCGGAAATATCTTTATTTTATTGAAAACCATTATCTTTTCCAAAACATTTTAGAAAAATATGAATATGAATATGTGTGACATAAATAAAATGACATAGCAAAGTCTAAATAATATAATGCAACCTAAATGATATGATATAATTTAAATGGCATAGCATATTCTAAATGAAATGAAATTTCCTAAGTACAATGATATATTCTAAATGAAATGAAATATCCTAAGTAACATGATATATTCTAAATGAAATGAAATATCCTAAGTAACATGATATATTCTATATGAAATGAAATAACCTAAGTAACATGATATATTCTAAATAAAATGAAATATCCTAAGTGACATGATATATTCTAAATGAAATAAAATATCCTAAGTGACATGGCATATTTTAAATAATATAATCTATATGACATGGTATATAATCTAAGTGACGTGAAATGATATGAAACATAGAATAATGTTATTATGAAATATGCATGAAAATAAAAATAATAATGCATGAACATAGTATATGCTACATGATGTGACAACAATAAATGACTAAATAAAAGCATAGGATAGCATGAAATATTCAAAAACCATATAACAAACAATATAACATCATAAAATATTAATCAAAATAATAACAATACCATTAAAATTATCATAGCAAAAATCACATATTATATAGTATGTATGAACATGGAAAATGCAATGCATGAAAGTGTATTTTTTTTTCTTTAAATAAGGAAATCCGTCTACCTAAAAAGATATCCGGCTACCTTAGGAAAAGACATCAAATTAAATTTTCTAAAATCCAAATACTTTGTGATTGGTTGAAAACATTTTTAAAATCTTGGATGAAAATTAAACCCTAGCCAAATTCCCTTTAAAAATGGCTCTAATTTTCTAAGTTTAAAATCCGGACCTAAACCACCCTTGACCCGAGCTTTATAAATTTTTTTTTAATTTTAAAATGGCTTAGAAACTACCCTAAGACAGTATCCAAAGTTCCTAATCAGCCCCCTCTAAGTAACTTAGCCAAAACAGAAAAATAATTTTCCCTCAAATTCAAATCTGACTCTACTGTCCAGTTTTAAATCACGATTTTTTCACCTATTTTTAAAATTTCAAAAAAAATCTAAAAACAATACTGGAGACTCAAAACATGTAAAATTACACGGTAAAAAATTGGCTTATAAAGATAACTTCCCAAAAAATCAAAAAGTTGGAAAACTGGGTGAAAACTGTTTTGTCAAAACACATTTTTTTGCCTTTGATAAAATCATTTAAAAATCAAAGTAAAAATATTGGAGACTCTCTTAAGGACCTACAAACAGTAGCTAAAACTTATAAAAATTTGGACAAAAATTGTCTAAGTAAAAAAAGATCACAAAGGTAGAATAATCAATTTGGCAACTCTTTAATTTTTCACAAGTATGCTCAAATGAGCATGACTTTGAGCCATTGATTGGGCTAAGTCATGAATCAAGTAGTATGACATGAGATGCATGAACATACAGCAAATTGAATGCATGAAATGCATGATTTAAAACCTAAATGGCATGAAAAATGCATGGCACAAATAATATGGCCTAAACCTACCATGAACTTGCATGGCAATAAATGCAACCTAGGTCTAATCATGCATGAAATGCATGGCAATACAAATGAAACCTAGACCTAAACAATGCATGGAAATAACACAAACACATAGTATACTAAATCAAAATACACAAAAACATAGCATGGAAATACAAACGAATCAACAAGCAAGATGAAAATGCACATACAAAGCAAAGAAAAGGAGGAGGCCGAATGGTTACATGATCAATGTGATGGAATCCTAGCATGATATTTTCACAAACACATGACATACTAAAATGCAAAGCTAAAAAAAAACATGTTAAACCATGTAAATATGAAGTAAATGCATGCACAAGACTAGACATTTTCACAAACACATAGCATAGTAAGATGCAAACCATGAACAACTCAAACATATTGAAAACAGAAAATTAAAAATGGTAAAACAAGGAAAGTAAACATGAAAACAAGATGGTAAAATCAAAAATGGAGGTAAGTAAGTAAAGATATCAAAACAAGCTCCATGTTTTTTTTTTATTCGAAGAAAATATAAAACATCAAAAACATGCTAGACATCACAAACAACATAAAATAAAAAAACAAACACCAACCATTTCAAAAAAAAAAAAAAACCCATTCGGCCAACTAGAAAAAAATATAAGAAAATTTGGTTTTTCATAGTTTTTCAAGAAAGCATCAAAGAATAACTTCAAAAGGAAGCTTAAAAACAATTATTTTAAAACTAAAATCAATAGAAACTCACCAAATACCAAATGAAAATAGCAAATCAATGATGGAAATGCAAAAAAAAAGTGCAAGAGTATGGTGCTTTTAACTACCTCTAAAAGCTATATTGAAAGCTTTTTCTCTTTTTACTTTTTTTGCCTTTCTAAACTTTCTATTTGCTTTCAAAAAATGGAGAGTATTCAGCCAAGAAGAAGATGAAAGAATGAAAATAGCCTCCTCCCAATGGTAGTGGCCGAATGGCCTTTAGTATGGTGTAGAAGGTTCTAGGTTTTTTAGCCAATTTTGATCCAATGGCCTTCAATCCAATATGCTTTCTATGTAAAATTCTCACCCTTAGATTGGAATAATCAGCTCCTAAATATGATGTCATAAATATGACATCATCCCTCTCTATCCATTGGTCCATGTGTTGCAATTTCAAAGGCTTGATCAAGAAAAATAACTACATTCCTCTTCACTCTTAGCCCTATGATCTAAAATCTCAGCAACATCACTCTCCATTATGGGCTTAGCTGATTGCACTTTTAAAATCCAGCCCAATCTCCAATTTTTTAAAGGCCTTCTTCAGTTTCTTCGATGAATCTAACTTTTTTGACCCCCTAAACCAAATAAAATAGTAAACTTACTCCAAATCCAATTTTTTGTTCACCAATCTCTTCCAAATAATTCAAAAGTGAGATCTAGAGATTTTCAAAATTTTTCGAGCTCATTTGCCATTTTTTCGGGATTTATCTGCTTGAATTTTTGCATAGTGGGCTCGGGATTTGCCATTTTATAAACGAACTCCAAATCCAGATTTTCTTTTTCCAATCTCTTCCAAATGATTTAAGAATGACATCTGCAAATTTTCAAAATTTTTGAAGCTCATTTGCTATTTTTTCGGGATTTATCTCCTTGAATTTCAGCATAGTGGGCTCGAGATTTGCCATTTTGCAAACGAGCTTCGAATCCGGATTTTTCTTCGCCAATATCTTCCAAATGATTTAAGAATGAGATCTACAAATTTCAAAATTTTTGGAGCTCATTTGGTATTTTTCTCAAATTTTCCAGTTTTGCCATTTTACCTCCGAAGATTGGTTTTGCTCAAAACAAGTCCGATTTTCATATTTTCTTTTTATGGGCCTTATTCATATATTGAATTCGAGTTAGTCCAAAAATTCCCAATTTTTACAATCAAATTCCCCTCCGATTTGATTTTTCCTTTTTTCACTATCGAGAATTTCCTCGTTTTTTCGCTTTTTTCTCCAATCGGCTCTTTTCTCGGAATTTCTTCAAACTGAGCCTTGGGCTATCCTTGTTTACTCACTCCTCATCAATTAGGGGCTTTAGTTTTACCGAATCGGGCCATTTCTGCAATTTTCCCCAATTTCACCAAAATCCACTAAAAACCCTAATTCTCAGTTTTCTTCCGAATTAACTTTTCCTTAAGTTTTTCTTCCAAGTAGCTTCTCCATTACCCGTAGTCAGTGCTTATCTTTCATTTGGAACCTTCAATTCCTACCAATTTGATCGTTTAAGCACTTTTTTCCAAATTTTTTGAACTAGGGTTTTCTTTCTACTGAATCTCCGTAACCCAACTTCCGAACTCCATATCTTTCAATGTAAACCTCGGATTATCAAAATTGTTTCACCATTTTTCAATTGAACTTCAAATCTTGATTTTGAAAATGGGTTGACTTTTTTAGTAGTTGACTTTTCAGGGTTGACTTTTCAAGTTTGACTTTTTATGCTTGCCTTCTTAGACTAAGTCTCGGAGTACCACCTACAGGATGAGAAAAACCTTTTTGCTTTCTGAAACATCAATTTATGAAGAAAACATACATGTTTTAAGGGCCTGAACAAAATTAGGTGTCTACAGTAAGTATAGGTCTGTCCTCCAAAGCCTACAAAGTCATGCGATTTACTAAAAAAAATCATATAACCACAATTTATCATAAATGATTAAAAATGTCGTCAATAACAATTTACACAATCATCGCTTCATTTGTATGTGCCAGCAAATGTTTAAGTTGCTTAGCTTATGAAAGCATTGAAATCTTCCCTATCAACTTCATTTTTAGCTTAAAACTTCCCATGCTAGCATGTTTTTGAATATTCTTATTCAATTTATTTAGGGAAATATGATTGTAAATATAAATAAAAAACAAAAGTTTTAGTATCATGGTATTAAATACTGATCAATGAGAGGTTTATATAGAATTTATCATTATCAGCAAAAAAAATATAGAATTTAGCATCATAAGACTATTGTGACTAAAATCTAACAACCAGCCAAAAATCACATAATATAAGCATTCCCTCAATTACGAAGAAAATCAAGCTTGATCTAATTGAATATCAAAGTAAAAAATGATAGTGCACTTACCTGTTCACCAGGGTTTAAACTCTCAACATCTAGTGCATGGTCATACTCTGTTAATGGAAGATGTGATTATCTAATTAAAGTTACCCCACTCCATATTGATAACCTTCAGCCAAATATCAACAATAACTTTAGTATTCATCCTACACCTAATTAAACAGTTCTATTCAAACTTACATGGATACCCCAATTGGTTTTAATTGTGACATCAAGAGAAAAAAATTTGTCAAAGCTATAGAAATAAACTAATAGCAATTAGTTCTTCAAAGAAATTATGATGGAAGGCATATCATGCTCAAGGATAAAAAAAAATAATAAAAAAAAAGAATTTCAAACAATTAGTTCTTCAAAGAATTCTAATTTCTTTAAAATAATCCAAACAAAAATTTTAAAGCAAGAAATTAGAAAACAAAAAGTAAAAGTAAAAAGATAAATAACAAAACTCTCTCCCATTTTTCTTGGTAAGTAATCTTCCAAATTTATCCCAAAAGCATGTTTTAATGACATAACACACTTGTCAATTAATTATTCAATTGCTTGGGGTTCATTTAATATATAATTTATAGATATAAGTGAAAAAAATTCATATAATTAAATGTACATATAAAACAAGTTTAACTTAAAAAATAAAAGGCATAATGACAAAAAAAGCATCAATCTATACAAAAAGTATCATTTAAATCTCTATTCTTTTATTTAAACTAATTAAGCTCTTCATCTAATATTTTTTGTTAAATAAATCAAATTTTAACAGAAAACGTGCCAGGTGCATTAACATGATAAATGTTAACGTTTAAAAACATAAAATAAAAAATAAAATAAAATTGCCAATGTCAAATGATGTGGGATTTGAAATGCCAAAATAAAAATAACACATGGAAAGTTGGGAACCCTTCCACTTAGATTCTCTCTCCTCGAACCCCTTTTTTTTCCTTTTATCTTTTTTTTCTTCCCGTTGTTGGTCTTCCTTACGTTGCCTTTTATCTTATGAAATTTCAAGCGTTTCGGATTTTGTGGGTTTTTGATGATGAGTGGTTTTGGATTTTAACAAGTCAGTGAATAAGAGCTTTCAATTGAAATCAATTTTGTTTTCATTAAAAGTAACAAAAAAATTAGGCAAAGGTTTTCAATTGAAATCAATTTTTATTTCCATTAAAAGTAATAAAAAATTAATGAAAATTGGGTTTTTTTTTTCTTTTTGGATAAGTAGATTTCCATATATCCAAGAAAGCAGCAGTGCTGCTACATGTTACAAAACTAGCTTAGGCTAGCTAAACAAATCAGAAAACCAATGCCATTAGACAAACATGTCTGCATTTAACCTCCAAGAATTACATAAAAACGTATTAACTGAATCTCTTTTAATCTTCCTAAGATCACTTAACCTGTTCGAGATCATGTCTCTCACTTGTTCAGTGAGGTGCTCCTCCTTTTGCTCAGTTGAGTTGAACAAACGATTGTTTCTTTCCTTCCAAACTAGGTAGATAACTGCGTTCCAAGCTAGCCTCAATATTGTTGTGATTAGACCTTTACCTCTGAGGTTGACAGAGGCCCATTGAAACTCTACATTCCAACATGCAACCTGCCTTTTTAACCTACAAAGTACCATCACTCTCTGCCATATCTGTTTCGAGTAGGAGCAAGTGAAGAATAGATGATCCCTGGTTTCCCTCTCTTGTTTGCACAGCAAACATTTATCATCCACTGCCATTCCCCAGGAGATAAGCCGATCCTTTGTGGCCAATCTATTTAGGATTGCCATCCAAGAGAGCATAGAATGCCTAAGAATATTAAAATTACACCATACCAACTTATACCAAGCCACTTTCCCAGCTGAAGGTCTGATCTTGTTCCACACTGCTGACACTTGGTACTTTCCCTCAGGGAAAGGCCAATTACAGCTTCCATCAGCAGTTGTGAGAACTATTCTGGCAGCCACCTCTCTCAATTGCATGATCTTCCTCTAATTCCAACTACTCCCACTCTGGATAGAGATGTGCTATGGGTCTCTATCCTTCAACACATAAGTCTTGATCCAGGCTATCCATAGGGAGCCTGCGTCAATCAGTACAGCCCAAAAATTCCTTACATGCCTGATTCCAAGTGACAGTGTCCTTTACACCAAGTCCCCCTTCTGATTTTGGCAGACAAATAGACTTCCAGCTAACTTGAGCTCCCTTAGCTTGGCCTTCCTTCCCTTTCCATAAGAAGCTTGAGCATAGCTGCATCAACTTCCTTATGCACTGCTTGGGCAGAACAAAATGTTTGCACCAGAAGTTCTGCAGGTGAAACAGAACTGATTGGATAAGCTGAAGCCTTCCAGCATAAGACAAGAACTTTGTTGCCCATCCTCTAACCCTTGCTGTCACCTTCTCCAAAAGTGGCTCACAGTCCGTCATGGTTAATTTTCTAGTGACTAATGGAACCCCCAGGTATCTGACAGGCAGTGTGCCTGTTTTGAACCCTGTGGACTCTCTGATGAGCCTTAATTCTTCTCTGTCAATTCCTGTGAAGAAGAACTCACTTTTGGTGCTATTAAGTTGGAGCCCTGAGAAGGTGTAGAATTGACTTAGCACAAGCTGAATACCCTTCACTGAATCAAGATTGCCCTTGGCAAAGATTAGCAGATCATCAGCAAAACTCAGATGAGTTAAATGAAGCTTTTTGCACTTTGGATGATAAGAGAAGACCCCATACTGTGCTGCTGAGTCCAGCAGCTTGGACAGGACATTGATAGCAATCACAAAGAGGTAGGGGGAAAGAGGATCACCTTGCCTGACTCCTCTTGCCCCCTTAAAGAAGCCCATAAGTCCTCCATTAACAGATATAGAGAAGTAACTGGTGGAAAGGCAACTTTCAATCCAATCTATAAACTGCTGAAGGACCTGCATTGCCTTCAAGACTGCAGAGATGAAATCCCAGCTGATAGTATCAAATGCCTTTTGCAAATCCACTTTTATGGCACATCGTGGGGACAGAGTATTCCTACCATAGCCTCGGACTAACTCCTGAGCAAGTAGGATATTGTCTGTGATACTCCTGCCTGGAATGAAGGCACTCTGATTGGGACAGATCACCAATGGAAGACTGTTCTTGAGTCTGTTAGTTAGAATCTTGCTGATGCATTTGTAAAAGACTGTGCAACAGGAAATTGGTCTGAAATCTCTCATTGTGCTTGGATTTGGGCATTTTGGAATGAGAGCTACACTAGTTGAATTGAAGGCTTTGTGCATCACTCCTGTACTGAAAAAGAATATTGCAGCCTCTGTGACATCCTCACCAACAACTTGCCAAGCTGTTTTGAAGAAGTGAGCTGTGAATCCATCTGGCCCTGGACTCTTGATAACTCGTATAATTATATAGTTTTTAGTTATGTTTTATTATTGTTTTGTGTCAAATACGAGTTATTATTGCTTAGTCTAATTGTGTTTATGATTTTTTATATTTTTATGCAATTTGGTGTTTTTCACAAGTTTCTTTGAGTGATTTCAGATTACTAGAATTAAGGGCAAATCCAGTTCAGTTCCAGTTCCGACACCGTTTTCCATATCAGCTATATCTCGAGTTTCACTAAAGCAATAAGGCTGAAATTTGTAGCCGTGCAAAGCTAAGAGGCATATCTATCTTTTTCATGTTTTACACTTCTTGAAACGGAGTCGTTTTCCCTATCGAAATCGACCATCAAGTTGGCTGATGTGCAATGACGTCTGTGCTGACCTGTTTTCGTATTTTGCCCATATCTTCTTATCCACATCAGCAAATGATCTGATTCCAACGGCTATGGATCCGTAACTGATAGGGGTATATTTTTCTAGAAGACCATTTGATCAGATCGAGCCTCCAACATTGACAAAATCGACCATCAAGCTGGATGATCAGAATTGTCATACAATATGACGAAAATTGTTAGAAAAATGCACCCACCTATTATACCTACCTTTGAAATTTATAAAGCTTGTCTCTTGTCATTTAGCTCTCCAAAATGTGTATAAATAGAGGGCCTTGGATGAGCAACAATATACATTGGTAGGATATTAGCCATTGTAATAAAATTCTCTAAGTTTTCTTTTTCTTTCCTTTCTCTAGTTTTCTTTTTCTTTATTTACTTATGCTTCTTACATTTCTTTTCATTTTATTCATATCTAGTATGTGTTGCTAATCATATTGTTGAGGTGATGAGGTGAAGCTTTTGGTAAATGCTAAGGTTAGTCTCTTAAACATGAGCTAAAATGAATCATCATTTAGTATAGATAATATTTTCTTTTGGTTTAAAATCATACTTGCAAAGTAGGGATCTTGATTCATTATTGACAATGAAAATGGCACAGTAAATGCTTGATTTCATAACCTTGATTTGTTGTAGACATATACCTTGGCATAAGGAATGCTTGGACTCTTTTTATGAGTTTTGAGGACACCAAATGAACATAATATCATATGCTATGGACGTTAGACAATTTGGACTGAATTGCTAAACCTTCCGATTGGAACCTCCCTTATGTGTGGATTTCAATTGTGTAATAAAACAAGATTAATCTTAGCATAACACCAAGAGTGGATTCTCTAACCTCACCATCTTTTCTTATTGTTTTTTATATCTTGTTTAATTTCTTTTATTTTATTTTGTTTATTTTGTTCTCTAATATCTTGTTTATCTTGTTTTGTTGTTGATTCCCTAATATCTTGTTTACTTTCTTTTTCTTATATATTTATAAACTTATACTTAATAATACGCTTCCCTGTGGTTCGACCTCGGACACCCGAGAATTTATTACTTGAAAATAACCTGCACTTGGGTTTACAACTCTTAATTGAGTCTCCATCAAGTTTTTGGCGCCGTTGCCGGGGAAGCAATACTAAGTATATAAGTTTATAAGTATATTTATTTTTATTGGCTGGTTATACCGCCTAATTTGTATATTAACTTTGTTTTATTGGCTGGTTATACCGCCTAATTTAGTATATATATTTTTTGGCTGGTTATACCGCCTAATTTTCTATATATTTATATTTATATTGTAAAGTTTATATTTATATATTATCTATTTATTAACTTTGTTTTATGCTTGTTTGGCGACGTGATCTTAGATCTCGTCGTTTAGTTAGATTTTATTGTGAAACTTTTTCAGGTAATCTTTCTAATACAACTCCTACCATGGCTGACAATGAAAGTGTTCATGCTGAAGATGAGAACAGACAAGTACGCACCATTCGTGACTACTTGCAACCAACTCGAAGCTCATCACCCTCTTGTTTTATTTTTCCTCTCAATGCAAACAACTTTCGTTTTAAACCAGGTATGATAGCTTTGCTTCCAAATTTCCATGGGTTAGAATCGGAAAGTGCTTACTCGTTTCTAAAAGACTTCGAAGATGTATGTGTCACCTTTAATGACCAACAATGTACAAATGAAATTGTCAAGCTAAAATTATTTCCTTTTTCTTTAAAAGATAAAGCAAAAATTTGGCTTCATAATTTAAAACCAAGGTCAATTGGCACATGGCAAGAATTACAAACTGAGTTTCTAAAGAAATTTTTCCCAGCACATAAAACTACTGCTTTGAAAAGACAGATTCAAAATTTCAATCAAAATCAAAATGAAGCATTTTTTCAATGCTGGGAGCGTTTTAAAGATTTGTTAAGTTCTTGTCCACATCATGGTTTTGAAAAATGGCGTCTTATTAGTTTCTTTTATGAAAGTTTAACTCCCGAAACTAAACAATTTGTTGAAACAATGTGTAACGGTGAGTTTCTAGAAAAAGAACCAGAAGAAGCCTTTGACTACTTAGACCATTTGGCGGATAACTCTCAAGCCTGGCACACAGATAATTCCTCTGAAAGTTCCAATAGATCTAATCTTGTTTCTAACAGAGGTAAATATCATTTTAGTCAAGAAGATGAGATAAAAGCTAAAGTAGCTAATTTGGCTAGAAAGATTGAAGCCATGGAACTTAGAGAAGTAAAAGAAGTCAAAACGGTTAAAAATGAAGAAAGTTGTGGAATTTGTGAAATCATGGGACACCCCACTTCTGAATGTCCAAACATTCCCATTCTTAAAGAAGCGTTGCATGATCAAGTAAATTCCATAAACACATTTAAAAAGCCTTTTCCTTCTTCTTACTCTGAAACGTATAACCCTGAATGGAGAAATCATCCCAACTTCAGTTGGCGGAATAATAATCATGTTCAGGTACCACAATCTCAAAAGCCGGGCAACACTTTTTCCTATCAACCTTCACGTGTACAAACCTTGGAAGAGACATTGCAAGCATTCATGCAAACACAAGCAAATGTGAATAACCAAACTTCACAGGACATCAATGAGATCAAAAACACCTTGTCCACATTGACAGCTTCATTACGCACTCAAGAAAAAGGTAAGTTTCCTGCTCAACCTCAGCCTAACCCTTCTACTCAATGTCTTGTTTCTTGCTCCAATGAAACTCAACAGGAAAATGCCAGTTCTATCACAACTCTTCGAAGTGGAAAGGAAATTGACAAAAAGATTCCATCAAAAGACCAAGATCCTCCTTCCCCTCCGAAAAGTAATGGTAAGGATGATGGTAAGTCTGAACTTCTTGAAAATTTGGACAATGAAAAAGGTATGCATCCTGCTCCTTTTCCTCAAAGGTTGCAAACAATAAAGAATTTGAATCAAAGTGCAAAAATTTATGAACTTTTCAAACAAGTTAAGATTAACATTCCTTTATTGGATGCAATCAAACAAGTTCCATCTTATGCTAAATTTTTTAAGGACATGTGCACAGTTAAAAGGAAACATAATGTACAAAAGAAAGCATTTCTGACGGAAAGTGTGAGCTCAATCATTCAGCACCTTACTCCACCAAAATTCAAAGATCCTGGATGTCCAACAATCTCATGCATCATTGGAAACACTATAATAGAACGTGCATTGCTTGATCTTGGTGCTAGTGTTAATCTTTTGCCTTTTTCTGTTTATCAACAGTTAGGTTTAGGTGAACTCAAGGAAACACCTGTTACACTTCAACTAGCTGATCGTTCTGTAAAAATTCCTCGAGGGATAGTTGAAGATGTTTTGGTTCAAATTGATAATTTTTACTTCCCTGTTGATTTTATTGTTTTGGACACACATCCTGTTTCAAATCCAAATGTTCAAATTCTTGTTATATTAGGCCGTCCATTTCTTGCAACTTCTAATGCTCTGATAAATTGCAAGAATGGTATGTTGAACATTTCTTTTGGAAATATGACTTTAGAATTAAATGTGTTCAACATTTGCAAGCAACCTGGTGATGATTCAGAAGTACATGAAGTGGATTTCATTGAAGAACTTGTTCATGAACATCTCACCACTACCACATTCCATGATCCTTTAGAAGCTTATTTAATTGAATGTGAGTTTGATAATGCTTCAGAAATTTCACACACTGATTCTTTGTTAAATTCTTTTCAGGTTAAGCATTGTCGGAAACAAAAGTTTGAGGAACTCAAAAATGATGCATATGAGAATTCTAAAATTCATAAAAAAAGAACTAAAGCCTTTCATGACAAGTTAATTTCAAGAAAAACATTTGATGTTGGGAAAAAAGTTCTACTTTATAATTCTAGACTTCACATATTTCCTGGTAAGTTGAGATCAAGATGGACTGGCCCATTTGTGGTTAAGCATGTATATCATTATGGAGCAGTTGACATTGAGAATCCTCAAAATGGTAACGTATTCAAGGTAAATGGAAAAAGACTCAAACTCTTTTTGGAAAATCATGTTACTCAAGAAGAGGTTGTTTTTCTTTCTGATCCTTGTTTTGAAAATAACTAGATGTAAATATAATTTTTATTTTTATTTTAACCCCGGTTAAATGGCGGATAACGGTACTCCGTGATTATTTAAGTCGGTTCCATCAGCTACCCACAAAACTGATATTGTCTATAAATTTCTCTTTCAATTTCTTTTTCATTTTTTTTTTCAAGATGGATGATATTCTCACAAGATTGCAGAAACGATTTCCTCCTTTTCCTCGAAATATTTTACTGAAGCTTTACCAAGTTCTATTTGAAAGATTAAGAATGCTTATGCACAAAGGGATTCCTGAAGACATACGTTGGATAATTGAAGCCAAGGTACGTGAAGATGAATATCTTCCTGTTTTGCATTTACCAGGTACAGGTAGAAGCACTTTTGCAAAGAAGCGACGAGCAAAGCGCATGAGTTCAAATTGCCACAAATGTGCACGATGGACGTGTAACGGTAAATGTCATTCTATTGGGATTCCGTCCTCTAATCGAGATGATAAAATTGAATTCATTAAGGATGGACTGAGTAAGGAGAATTTGGGTAATATCCAACTTTCTCTTGAGACGCATCCTAGTGGAGACGTACAAAGAGAAATTCTTGATTTATGGCCGCAATTCCAAAGGGAATGGCAACATCTTGGGAATCTGATGTTAAAAGACCCTGTTTGCCAGCTTGTAAGTAAACTGGATGGGAAGCATATCCTCGACTCATAGAAGGCGTTTAAGCCGTTTCTGGACGTAAAACCAGAGGAAGATGTGAGCCACAATCATAACTACAATAAATGACTTCTCAGCTTTTGGTTTGATTTGCAATAACTTCATTTCGGTTTAATTTACGTGTTGCTCGATTTGTGTAATTATTTTTGTTTTTTTTTTTTGCATTGGTCTTTTACGGTTGATTTTTCTTCTCTTTTTGATTTTCTTCCTGAAATCACGCAAAAATCTTTTGTAGGTTAACATTTTCTTCTGACAAGTCAAATACACTTTCGGCGACATTATTACTCTTGTCTGATTCACTACTCAGTCCTCTATATATTACACCATGTACTCATTCTCTTTCAGGCACTCGAAAAAAAAATGGAAAGTACTTCGTCCAAGCGCATTAAAAAAATTTGTGTCTTTGGAGGTGCTTATCCAGGGAAAAATAAAATATTCGCTGATGAAGCCATAAGAGTTGGAGTAATACTTGCCCAACAAAAGATCCAGTTGATTTATGGAGGCGGTAGTACGGGTTTAATGGGAGCAGTCGCTACAGCAGCACACGCCGGAGGAAGTCCAGTTCTAGGAATCGTGCCAAAACTATTTACAGATTTTTGTGGACCTACCGTGGGTAAGGAAATACAAGTCTGGAGTATCCCTGAACGGATGACAATCATATACCATTCTGCTGATGCATTCATTGCTTTACCAGGAGGTCTGGGTACATTGGAAGAAATAGCTTGCGTGGCTTCTTGGTCATCTTTGGTCACAAATAAGAAACCCATTGGTTTGCTTAATATTAATGGTTATTTTAGTAATTTGCTTTCATACTTAGATAATGCTGTGGATAATGGATTCATGTTTTCAGAGGCAAGGAGAACCATAATTTCTGCTACAACTATTGAAGATTTACTCAAAAAGCTCCAAGCTTATGAGTATTTATCTGCTACGGTTGTTTCGCAAATGCTCGGAAAAAGAAAAAGAGATATGGACGAGCAAGGAGTGGATTGCACTCTGTCTTTGTGACATTATCTAACATTTTTTTTGTTGTGTCTCAGTTATAATAAGTGGTTAGCAACCTCTGCAGGTAATATCTCCTAAATTCTACCTTTAGTAGGGGGTAAGGGACATATTTTGCTAATTTAAAAAAAAAAAAAATTTTGATGTGTTTTAAGCCATTTAGAAGTATTCATTCTGAACAAGGTCTGAGTAAGGGAGACTTGAGACATACCTTGTCAGTTTGATTTCTTCTTTCAAAAAAAAAAAAGTTTGTTGTGTTTTAAGCAATTTAGAAGTATTCATTCTGAACAAGGTCTGAGTAAGGGAGACTTGAGACATACCTTGTCAGTTTGATTTTAATCTTTTTATGTTTACTTGTTAATTTTTGTTTAGTATTTTAGGATTAATTAGGTTGCATGAGTTTGTTTTGTTTTGAGTCTTAGTTATTCATATTCTTATGTTATTAGTTCTTTTCTCTTACACATGATTCTTTCATTTGGGTTAATAGACTTACATTGAGGACACTGTAAGAATTAAGTGTGGGGGGAACGATTTAGGATTTCTTTTATTTTTGTCTACTATTTTTTTTATGAGTCTTTATTATTATTATTATTATTTTTTAGTGTGTTTTAGTTCCTTTTAATACAATGATGGGATATGAATTGCATAAGTCTAAAACAGATTTATTAGTGAGAAGATTTTCATGAGAATTGAGCTTGATGTCAACCTTTTTATGAGCCAATGTTAATATGATATGTTGATTGAGAAAGAAGCATGTTTAGACTTAATCTGACTTGTATAATCATCCTTGTGAGTTTTTGAGCCTATAATGATTGATGCATTATACAAATCAATCTAATTTCTTTCTTGAGTGCTCTTATGATTACATGATTCTCTAGAACTTGCTTTAAACCGTTTGAGACTATATTGATACATGTGACAACATGAATATGATAGAGGCATAAGGATTATAACCAGAGCCAAACAGCCATCCATTATTAATGTTCTAAGAGAACATCCCCACTAGTGAGCCAATTTGAGCCTACATTAAATATGCTATTTTATTGGTAACCAGAACTTACATCTAGCCTAAATATACTTATATCCTTACCCTTGTTCTAAAGATGGATTATATATTTTGAGACATATTGCAAAAACAAGGGATACATTTTGAAAATTTGGGTTAGAACGAAAGATAAGTGTGGGGGAGGAGAGAGGCAAAAGTCAAGAGAAAAAGAAAGGGATCATTGTCAAATACATTCCCATATTAAAAAAAAAAAATCTTCTCTTGAACTTCTAGTTAAAGTAAAGAAAAAGATGTTACAAAGTTGGTTAGAATGAAGCAAAGGCTCAACATGAATATTTAGCCTATGTTATTATGTGCTTTATAAGAGTTTTGAGAAGTTTTATTTGTATGATCTTATTATGTCTCTAAACTCTATGAACTCTTTGGAACCTTTGTGATATCTTTATCCTTTTGTTCTTTAACCACATTATAACCCTTTGGCCCCATTACAACCTTGAAAAAAGACCTCTTCATTTATGAAGTTGTATGATCTAAATAGTGGAGAATAGGTGGACAAGCAAGCATATGGTAGAACTGTTTTCATGAGATTGATTGAGGGTAAACACTTTACCACTACTTTAAAGAGTGAAAATCATGAGAGTATAGTGAGAAGTTGAGATTAAGTTGAATATGCACTATTTTGATTGAAATATGTTATGTTAATATTGGCTTAACTCATTTATTTACATTGAAGCATGAATTTTTGTGAAATTCTTTGAGCTATTGATTAGTTTTTAAGACTTGTCCAATGATTATCTCTAATTTATATTGGAAGGATTAGTTATAATTATTATTTTTAGTTTTTCTTATGTCTTCAATGTTTGTGGGTATCGTCCTAGTAAACCCTCACGAGACTAAACTCGTCCGCTAGGGACACCTAGGGGTTTAAAGGCTTGTGTCACATGCTAAGTGCCACCGTGATTTCCTACGAAAATGGACTAGATTAGATTTTCTTATTTTATTTTTATTAAGTCTTTGCTAGGGACTAGCAACAATCTAAGTGTGGGGGTGTGATAACTCGTATAATTATATAGTTTTTAGTTATGTTTTATTATTGTTTTGTGTCAAATACGAGTTATTATTGCTTAGTCTAATTGTGTTTATGATTTTTTATATTTTTATGCAATTTGGTGTTTTTCACAAGTTTCTTTGAGTGATTTCAGATTACTAGAATTAAGGGCAAATCCAGTTTAGTTCCAGTTCCGACACCGTTTGCCATATCAGCTATATCTCGAGTTTCACTGAAGCAATAAGGCTGAAATTTGTAGCCGTGCAAAGCTAAGAGGCATATCTATCTTTTTCATGTTTTACACTTCTTAAAACGGAGTCGTTTTCCCTATCGAAATCGACCATCAAGTTGGCTGATGTGCAATGACGTCTGTGCTGACCTGTTTTCGTATTTTGCCCATATCTTCTTATCCACATCAGCAAATGATCTGATTCCAACGGCTATGGATCCGTAACTGATAGGGGTATATTTTTCTAGAAGACCATTTGATCAGATCGAGCCTCCAACATTGACAAAATCGACCATCAAGCTGGCTGATCAGAATTGTCATACAATATGACGAAAATTGTTAGAAAAATGCACCCACCTATTATACCTACCTTTGAAATTTATAAAGCTTGTCTCTTGTCATTTAGCTCTCCAAAATGTGTATAAATAGAGGGCCTTGGATGAGCAACAATATACATTGGTAGGATATTAGCCATTGTAATAAAATTCTCTAAGTTTTCTTTTTCTTTCCTTTCTCTAGTTTTCTTTTTCTTTATTTACTTATGCTTCTTACATTTCTTTTCATTTTATTCATATCTAGTATGTGTTGCTAATCATATTGTTGAGGTGATGAGGTGAAGCTTTTGGTAAATGCTAAGGTTAGTCTCTTAAACATGAGCTAAAATGAATCATCATTTAGTATAGATAATATTTTCTTTTGGTTTAAAATCATACTTGCAAAGTAGGGATCTTGATTCATTATTGACAATGAAAATGGCACAGTAAATGCTTGATTTCATAACCTTGATTTGCTGTAGACATATACCTTGGCATAAGGAATGCTTGGACTCTTTTTATGAGTTTTGAGGACACCAAATGAACATAATATCATATGCTATGGACGTTGGACAATTTGGACTGAATTGCTAAACCTTTCGATTGGAACCTCCCTTATGTGTGGATTTCAATTGTGTAATAAAACAAGATTAATCTTAGCATAACACCAAGAGTGGATTATCTAACCTCAACATCTTTTCTTATTGTTTTTTATATCTTGTTTAATTTCTTTTATTTTATTTTGTTTATTTTGTTCTCTAATATCTTGTTTATCTTGTTTTGTTGTTGATTCCCTAATATCTTGTTTACTTTCTTTTTCTTATATATTTATAAACTTATACTTACTAATACGCTTCCCTGTGGTTCGACCTCGGACACCCGAGAATTTATTACTTGAACATAACCTGCACTTGGGTTTACAACTCTTAATTGAGTCTCCATCAACTCTTGTCACTATGAATCGAAAACATTGCTTCTTTTATCTCTGCAGGAGTTACCCTTTTAACCAGTTCAGCTTGATGCTCTTCAGTGATGGAAGTCTGAAGAAGTTCAGCAAGCAAATTCTGATTGCAGCCCTTGACCATATGGTCTTTGGATCCCAACAAGTTCTGGAAGTAGGAGACAGCTTCTGTAGCAATCTGATCAAAGTTTTCAAGTCTGTTTCCTTGTGCATCCGTCAAAGAATGTATGGTATTTTTGCTCAACTTTACCCTCACCATCCTATGGAAGAAGCCTGTATTTTGGTCTCCTTCCTTTAGCCATTGGATTCTCGATTTCTGCTTGTAAAAGCTTTCCTCATCTTTGAGAAGATTATTGAAATCCCTGGAAAGGATATCTTTCTTTGCTGCCAGTTCAACATCTGCAGGCTTCCTTAGTAGTTGGAGCTGCACTTCTGCTAATTCCCTTCTTTTGGCTTGTACCTTCTCAGTAATAGCTCCATACTTCTTGAAATTGAAATTCTTTAGCTTCTGCTTCACTCTCTTCAATTTGATATGCAAATTGGACATAGGATCGCCTCTGGTAGGTTCCTGCCATGAGCTCTCAACTATAGCCATGAACTCTGCATCCCTAGTCCAGTAATTGAAAAACTTGAATGGTTTGGGAGGGGAGTGATTCTCCAAGCTGGTTTTGATTAGTGCAGCACAGTGATCAGAGGTTTCAGGTGCAATAAATTCCACATAGGAGTGTGGGAAAGAGATGAGCCATTGATCATTGATCATCACCCTATCAAGCTTCTTGGCAAGATGATTTTCTTGATGATTTGACCAGGTAAAGATTGGACCAACAAATTGGTGATCCATCAATGCATTCTGTTCAATGCAAAGTTGGAAATCTTTCATATCTGAGGTATTGTGTTGGGATCCATTAAAGCATGAGCTTTCTGATGGATGAGCTACCACATTATAATCTCCTGCCAAAATCCATGGCGCACCTTGAGTAGTTCCACTGAGGGAATGCAAGTGTGACCAAAGCAATTTCCTTCTGCTTCCTTCATTACTTCCATAAATGGCAGTCAAATAAAACCTCAGAGAGTTCTGTTTAATCTGGCATGTGATGGACTGTTGTGTTGAGTCCTTCATATCTACATCCAGGTGAACCTTACTAAGGATCCAAATTCTTCCATTTGAAGCTTCAGAGTAGTTATGATGGAGATTCCATCCCTTAAAATGCATGTCTACAATCTTCTGCACTTTAGGTAACTTTACTCTAGTCTCAATAAGACAGACAATATCAATCTGCAACTTAGAAATTCTACTGACTACATGTTTCTGCCTTAGAGGACAATTGAGTCCTCTAACATTCCAAACAAGGAAGTTCATTAATGAAGAGTTGGAGAGTGACTCCCCAAGGCAGAAGCCTTACCTCGAGCCTTTCCTTTGTCAATAGGCCCCTTCCTTCTCTTCAAGTTCTTCATCAGATCTGCCACTCCTGCTGCAGCAGCCCTAGGCTTTCTTGTTTCTTCTGAAAAAACGACCTGATGAGAGTGGCTTTCAGTCCTATCCTCCATAAATGACTCTGTGTTACCAGTATCCTCCTCATTTTCAGGAACAGATTCCAATATTGCAAATCGTTGTCTGAGCCCATAGCTCCTGTGGCTGAGGTGGATCCTCGTTCCGTCCCAGATGGAACTGGCCTTTCCAATTGCTCTATGATGACCTGAGCAGGTAATTCTATCTGCTTTTCAGAGATCCTTGGAATCGTCTGCTCATCAGGAATCCTCAACTCTGTCTGCTCTTTCTGAGCCGTCTGCTTAGGAATCCATTTTTTGGTTGGAATTTCCTTTGGCAGGCGAGTACAACTTTTGTTATTGTGACCAAAAATACCACAGTGAATACACTTCTGAGGCATCCATGGTGCCTCAACTGTGATAGGGATCACTGAGCCATTTCTGAGCTCCACTGCAATCGAATTAGGCAATTCTTGAGCCACATCTATCTCAATACAAACTTTAGCATATGCTAGCCTTTGCTTGTTTGCAGTTATTTTGTCCATATAGAGAGGGGTGCCAATGGCGCTAGCTATATAGCTCAGACCTCTCATTGTGAATAATTCCAGTGGGACATTGCTCAGATGAATCCAGATAGGAAGCTTTTCCATGTTGAATTCTAAGGTGTTCAGATCTGGTTCCCATTTCCTCAAGATGATTGGGCTGTTTTGGATGTGCCAAGGTCCATGTTCAAGCACCCAATCCCTTGTCTCTACATTATGGAACTAAAGAACATAGAGATTCCTTCCTACTGGCTTAATTTGGAGATCTCCATCCTTTCCCATAACATATTAGCCAGCTTATTGAATAAACTGAAATTTGGAGGTTTCCTATAAATTGCACAATCAATGAGTTCTTCCATTGAAGAATTCCTTCTTCAAATACTTCATCTGGTGGTTTTACAGTAACTTTCCCATCCATCTTCAGCGGAGGAAAGAATCTCAGAGTTTGATTTTCAGCTGCAGCAAACAATTTCCTCCAATCAGGAGCTGCCACGTTAGCAGAGTTAGATACAACTGACTCTGTTCTTCATTCTTCAACAATCTTCCTTGATCGTTCCACCAATTTAACGATCCATTCCAGCTTGGCTCAAGAAAGTTCCCCTAGCTTGAGTTGAGAGCGTTTCTGCCATTTCTAAAAGTCCTTCTCTGACTGGATCATGGAAATACTTGATTGTGTTTTTGATCGTCAAAGGCGCAGATCAGAGCATCAGCACCTGAAAGCAGCAGCTTGAAACACCAATATGATGCACCAGCGGTCAAAGTCGGACACTGGCATCCAAGATCTGAAGCGCCAGGGACCAGATCTGGCACTGCCAGTGCCGATCTGGTGTGCTAGCGACCAGATCTAGTCCTTTATTTCTGATCTGGGGCGGGAGGGAAGGGCGGGGGCTTGGGCTGAGGTGTTTGCGGGTGAGGGCGCTGGGGCTGGAGGCTGGGCCTGGGCGCAGGGGGCGCTGAGGTCGGGGTGCAGGGGGTAGGGCCAGGGCACTCGTGGGTCTAGCGCGGAGAGGGAACTGGAGGCTGGGGTTGGGGCGGCTGGGTGAGGGGGAGAGGGAGGAGAGGCAAGGGAAAGAGGGTCGGGTTGCCTGGGCGCAGGGGACGCTGAGATCGGGGTGCTGGGGTTAAAGGGAAGAAATGTTGCAGAGCAAGGGAGAGCCAGTGCCGATTTGGTGTGCTAGCGACCAGATCTAGTCCTTTATTGCTGATCTGGGGCGGGAGGGAAGGGCGGGGGCTTGGGCTGAGGTGTTTGCGGTGGAGGTGAGGGCGCTGGGGCTGGAGGCTGGGCCTGGGCGCAGGGGGGCGCTGAGGTCGGGATGCAGGGGGTGAAAATTGGGTTTTACGGATTTATGGGTTTTAAAATTTTAAGATGAATAAGGAGATATTATTTGGGTTTAAATGGGTTGAGATACAAAATCTTCAAAATCATCAATCCTTGAAATTTTGGATTCTTGTATACTTAATGGGCTTGTTTCATTGTGTATTTTCTTTTACTCTTACATATTTGATTTTCTGGAAGAAATTGATAGAAATGGCAAATGGCTAATTTCTTGTGTGTATGATTTGTTTTTTATTTTTATTTTTTTTACATATTCAAACATAACTTTATTTTTCAAAAATATTCAGAAACAGTTTTCATTTTTTGGGTAAGAACCCAAAACAAAAGGTTGAAATCTCATAATACTTAAGATCTTCTGCTCCAAGGCAACTGCATCCCTTGGTTCCAGCCAAAAAAAGGGGGGGTTTAGAACTTTAGATCCATTCCTTGATTCCAGATTATTTGCCAGAGAGGGATATAACCGAACTGGTGATTCTACCAAGATTCCAAGAACTTTGCATGCTCGTCAAAGATTCCAAGCTGCCCTCAAACTTTTAAATATTTCATCTGTTTTTTTGTATTTGAGTTTTTTTGTTTGCTAGTGAAAATGGGTTGTCATGATTTTTGGACAATGATGAAATGATACAAATGAGATGGAAAGAATGGGATGAAAAGGGAGTTTTAAATATGGAATTGATGGTGCAATGAAGGTGGTGTTGGAGGTAAAATATTCTCGAATTCTGAGTCATTTTTGGGTTTTTTATTATTTAATTCAAATTAAGTTTAATTTATTTTGAGATTTATTTGTTTAGTAATTAAATGCCATTAATATTATTTTTTGTCACATGTAAAGTCCATGTCAACAATTTTTGTTCAAGTGTATGCCACCAAGATGACTTAACCAAATCGTAACGTTTTCCGTTAAAATTTGATCTATTTGACAAAAAATATTAGATGGAGGGTTTAATTGGTTCAAATAAAAGAATAAGAGCTTAAATGACAATTTTTGTATAGGTGGATGACTTATTTTGTAATTATGCCAAAATTAAATTCAAAGTTCAAACTTCTAACTCAATAAATAACTTAAAAACATTTTACTCTTTTTTAGTTTTTTTTTTAATTATTTTTATTGTAAATTGTAAGTTTCTACTTTGTTTGAAACTTATTTAAAATTTTTTAGCTATTAAAAATTATTAAAATTATATTATTTTAGTTAAATGACATAACAACCTATAAATTTAATTCAAAAGCTAAATTAAGAATGATTTTAAGGTTAGTTACACAAGTCAAAACCGTCTGGTTTAGTAAAAATCGCCCATTCATATCAATTTAGGGTCTGTTTCTTTCGCAAAAATTGATTTCTAAAAAATACTTTTTGGAAAATGTGAAGATTTTTCGAAAAAGTAGAGATTTCTTTTTATGTTTAGATGATTTACTGAAAAATATTTTTTGTTGTTTGGTTATTTTCTAAAAAAATCTACTTTTTTTCAAACATTATTTAAATTTTAAAATATTTATAGTGTTACAATTTATTATTAAAATAATGATATTGTTATATGAAATAATATTTTTATTAAAATAATAAATGATAGTTATTATATTAATAATTTATGATTTATTATTAAAATATAAATATATAATATTATATAATATAAATATGTAGGTTTAATAATATTTAAATAAAATATTGAAAATTACAATATTAAGATATGTTTATATTAATATTTTTATATATTTTTATAATTAGAAAATAAATATTTTTATTAATATAATAATATTTGGCTCGAGTTAAGTTAAGTTTCGATCTAAAATATGATGTCCAAATTCCGATTCAAGTAGTCCTACTCATAACAGTTGTTTTTAGAAAATTGTCTTCCTCTTTTGAAAAAAGAGAAGACGATTTTCCCAACAAAAAAAAAAAAATTTATTTATCGTTGACCAGCAAGTTATTTTCCGTTAACTAATCAATTTTTCACCAACCAAACACCAAAAAATACAGAAATTATTTTTCGTAAATCATTTTCAGTGAAACAAACGGACCCCTAATGATAAAATCATCTATTCACAACAGTTTAATTTGAATTGACTGCACAAACCATCTAATCTAAATCAGATATGAGCGGTGCGAGTGTCACCTTTAGTGTTTTCGTAGCATTTAGACTATTTGATTATGGGAGCTGCACTTGATAAATTTATATATTGGAATCAAAAAAGAAAAAAACATAAACGAGAAAAGCACATATGACACTTAAAAAATTTCAACAAAAAATAAAATACAAAATTATTAAGTATATAAAATCCATTGTAGCACTTGTGACAATAATCACAATTAAAATGTTAATAAAAATTAAGTAGGTAAAATTATTAAGACTGTAACTTTGTTTCCACCTCTTATTAATATTAATATGTAAATTAGATTAGAACTTATCTAGTGAAAACTAACACCAAGTAAAATTATTAATTGATTATAATATTAAATTTGTAATTATTAAATTAAAAATAATTTAAATTATAAATGATATTTTAGAATTATAATGAACAAATATATTTATTTTCGTCAGTTTAAAAGATTTTTCATATTCGTGTTATTATCTATTATAATACAGTAAAACCCCTATAAAGTAATACTGCTGGAACTAAAAAATATTATTTTAAAGAGATTATTTAATTGTTGATAAATTAATAAATTATTTATTTATCGATAAATTAATATTTATTAATTTATATAAAAATTTATATTTTCAATCCTTATACATGCATATTATTATTTTTTTTACTAAGATACATGAATGACTTAAAATGAAAAAACACTAGATAGAGTCAACAATTAATATTTACATAGAAAATTACTTGTTACAACAAGAAAAGAATGTACCAAATGTAGTGTGTATATTGCAAAACATTAAGGATGAGATTCAATTGGATTTAGGTAAAAAAAAATTTAATACATATTTTGAGAAAGAGCTTACAAGAGAAAGTAAAAGTTGTTAAGTGAAATTTTCTTATAATATTATATGTATTTTTTAATTTTTTAATTTTTTTTAAAAATTATTAATTTATATACCTTAAAGAATTATACAAAAAAAGTTATCTTATGTATTTAACGAATTTATTATCTTAATATACTAGTCCGAATCGAGATTGTGGGTTTTATTAATTAACCGAGATTATTAATTTATCGAACATTAATTTATCGAGGTTTTACTGTATCTATACTAATTATAAAAGCCTAACTAAATTGATAACATGAGACAAGTGACACCAATTGAACTTAGTTGTGAAAAATACTTAAAAAATAAATTATTAGTTATATTTTAATAAAATTATATTAATACTTTAATTTTTTTATTAAATATAGTTGTCATAATGTGTCAAATACGAATTTGACCGCTAGACATAAACATGGATTCGTCACTAATATTTTATAAGGTGTGATTAGGTCACCTATATGAATCTATTTTTTTTTAAAGTAGTCCTAAGCTCGACTAAGGTACCCTAAAAACAATAGATTTTGGTCTACGTTCAGAACTAGATCGGAAGTGCATTTACGTGTCGGGAAAGATCGAAATCCCTACAACGCTTGTCTCAAAGTCAATACCTTGTTAGTCTTGTGATATCTAATTTTAAAATGTCATTTATTTCTTATATGTTTTATTTGAGAACATGCGTAGATTTTCGCGTACTAAATGACTTGCCTACATCCTCAATCAATCTGATAAAGTTTAAGCGAGCATTTTCACCTAAGAATTTTTTAAAGATCTACTCAAATGTAACCCCTCAAAAATTCCATCGTCGAAGAAAATATTCACTTGTTTAATTCCCTTATATTAATTTTGGAAAATTTTTAGATTTTAATTAAGTTTTATAGAAAAAATATATATATATCAACTTTTAATATCGAATCTCATTTTTTAAACCTTCCATCAATCTGGCAAAACTTAACAAAGAAAAAAAATTCTCACCTAAAACTTTTTTAAAGGTTTATTCAAGCATAACCCCCTAAGAATTTCATCTTAGGAAATGGTTGTATTTGTTCTTAGTTATTACATAAAAAATGCATTACTTGAATTAACTTCTTATTTAAGTTCCTAATTTCAAATATTTATTATTGTTATTTTTTAAAAAAATCTCTAATCAAATTTTAATTATTTTATACATGAAATAAATGAATAAACAAATTAAAAAGATAAATACAAATATATTAAATAAATAAATAATTATTTAGACAAAATAAACAAGCAATATAATAAGTGAATGAAAAAAAAGTGAATAATAAACAAAATGAATCACAGACTACAAATAAATAGTAACATTTAAAAAAAACAAAGTAAATAGAATAAAAATATGCCAAAACTTTTGGACTAAATCCAACTTTGAAAGATTCCAAAATATATCAAACTTAGTCGGCTTCCAACGAAAGGTAACAAATGGGCCAAGATCGAAGTCAAATAGTGTGGTGCATCAATTGGCTTATGGATCTCTGATGCTTTTGTTAGAGTCTTTGCATAATCATGCACAAATTTTTTAAAGTTACTTTCCTGTTTCCAATGTTTGCTTTAGATTGTCCGCTTTTGAGTTTTCACCCTATAATTTTTTTTCTTTTTTTTTTTTTTGATTGGTTGTCCTACCATACATTTGAGAATTCAAAATTCTTCCATAGCAAAATGATAATTTAAAAATGGGATGAAGTATGAGAAAAAACTCTTCAAGTTAAATATCCATACTTAATAAAAATAAACTTTTAAAGTATGTACTGTAGGCCATTGTTTAGGGTTTTGAAAGAATGGAAAATCAGACCCAAAATGTGTGTTTAAGGGTAATCAAACCAAAGATCCCCCTTCATTATTTCTACTTCTAAAAAAAAATCACACCTTTCTCTTCTCTTCTTTTCTTTCTTTTTTTTTTCTTTTTTTCATCTTTCTTTTTTTTTCATCTTTTTCTTTTCTTTTTCTTTCTCTTTTTTTTTCTTCCTTCACGGTTTTTTGGTTATGAAGTGAGTTCAAAATTTTAGAACTCAACCTATTTGACATTTGCTCCCATGACATAAGGCATCCTTTTCATAGTGTAAAAATAAAATCCATTTCCTCATGTTTCTCCAAAAAAATCTTTCTTCATCTTTGCCCTCTAGTGTGGAGGGTGATTCTTGGTTAGGGTTTATTTCAAAAAGAATTTAATAAGCTCAACAGGGGTAGCAAAGGATAATTTCTCATTTTGTAAAAAAAAATGTGAAAGATGATCATTTCTCATGTCAAGTATGGATACTTAGATTGAAGAACAGACCTTAGATGAGAGTAAATAATCAGAATCTCATTTTTCTTTTAAAATCATTTGAATATCTTATATACATGATGTCACAATCAAGTTTTCTCTTTTGTTTTTGGAGCTAACAAAAAATAAATCATCTCAATATGCCATTCAAGTAAGGTCCAACCAAACAATCTTCCTTTTCATGATTTCGATGCAATTTCCATTCAATCGTAGAAAAAAAAGTTTACATAAGCCAAAAAAAAATTGGGTGATTTGGCTTCTTGGTAATCTTGTCCCAAGATGTGGGCGAATGAATTAGATATTACTCAAGGTATTCAAAGATACTGAGAAATATGATCTTTTGATAATTTTGCCTTAGGTACAGGCAAAGGACAATATTTGGGAAGGAAATGGTTCAGGCATGGTGAAGAAATTTATGAGTGATGTGTTTGAAGCTCTAGATAGCTTTGACACTCATCGAACTACCAAAATTAAGATTTTTTCAAGATAGTGCCTCATGCATTGATTTCAAAAACACGTTTTGCAAAATAATCAACCATTTCATTGTTCTTTGCCTATATGAAGAAACATTGTCCTTTTGGTTTTATTTCATGGTCAGACGGAAGGGATGGTTCATGGAACCTTTCAAACTGGACATGGTAATGGGTTGTAAAGTTCGTTCCTGGAAAATAATCACCAGTTTTCTTGAAGATCGAAGACATTTTTTATTTGAAAATAAAAATAAGTCATGCAACCATTACATTATAGCAATTCCCAACAAAACTATCAAACAAGTGATTAATGAAGAAAAAAATGTAACGCGTAGGAAAATGAAATGAAAACTTCAAAATTTTGAAATTGTCCTGATTAAGTATCCAAAGTGATTTTCCTAATCTTCAAACTTCAAAATTCCACCGTTTCATAACCTCCAAAGTCAGGATGCCACTGTGTGGATGGGCCACCACTAACATTTGATCCCCCTCACTTATCAAATTTCAACACTTTGAACCTTATGCTTAAAAGCCAGATAGGTTTCTATAGAATGACCTGTTTTTTCAAAATGATATTCACATCGTGCATTGGCATCGTACCATTTTGGGTAAGGAGGGTTAAGTGGTTTAAGATAAAACGGTGCAACAAGATGGGCTTGGATGAGATGTGGGAGTAACTCCGTGTAAGTCATAGGTATTGACCCAATACAGGTTCTCTCTTGATTGTTTTGTGGTCTTTTTGGGGCAATAAGTCTAAAAGGTGATTGAAAAAAAGCAAGATGATAATATGGGTTCAGATATGGAGCAACTTGTGGGGATTGGGTGGAATCAGGAGATTCTTTAGACTTCAGGCTTCTAAGTTCAATCATAAGCCTATCTAGTCTATCCATTGCTTTTTCGACCTTGTCCAAATCTTCATCCTTACTTGGACCACCAAGCGTATTATTTTGTTTTTGACAAGCATGAAAGGTTTGTTGATCTTGACACAATGGTTGCTTGTCATGTGGTTAGGTCAAACGATGGAGATTCTAGAGGATAAACCACTCTAGCTTGATCAGGACTTTCAACCATCTTCATCAATTTGGAAAGTTGCCTCTTTATTTCTCGAATATCGTGTCCAAATTCTTCTTGATTTTCCTGCAATGCATTGATCCGTGCTTCTAATTGATCACCCAAGCCTCTTGAATCTATCTTCTCAAGAAGAAATCACCAACATTATTACATTCTTTTCATGTGATGAATGCATAAACATCATGAATATGAATGCCTTATTTACACTCTTCTTTTCTTTATGTGATGCATGAGCATTATGAATGATGTATATATCATCACATTTTTTATGAATGCGTGAGCATTATTAAGAATGTATGCATGAATTACGGGTGAGCAAAATAGTATTTCAAAGATGTAAATGGTAATTCAAATGACAGTCACACGCAAAAAACAAAAAATCACAGTTAAATGCAACAAATTTAAATTAAATACAATTAAAGTGAAGATATAGCACAAAGATATGGCAAAAGGCAAGAACATTCTTTCATGTGTCCTAACTTGAGATTATTTTCTACAAAAGGATTAGCATGACTTTATCCTAAGGTTGGTCACTTAAGTATTTGTCTATATGCTGGACTTAGGATATTTGACCAGTCTAAAAAGATTCCCAAATTATTCCTCACTGTCATCCGTGTGGATTAGTAAAGCACCCCGATCCTTACCTATTAAAGGCTTCAAACGAAAATGGTTCAATTCAGGTAAACGTGTTTCCTTTAGCCCATATAGAGGTTATCACCCTACGAAAGCTTAGGTACTTTACGTCCTGAGAGTGTTTCACTAGCCCATGCAGAGGTTATCACCTCTCGAAGGCCAGGTACTTTACCTCTTTCAAAAAGGACGAGTTCGGGTATTGAGCTTATGGGTATGCCTTGTGCAGTGTGTGTGAAGGAATGCATCAGACCTTTGATTTTTATACAATAAGAAGAAACAAAATTGTCAGTACAATAAAAAGATAAAACATTAAGATAAAATGAGTAAAAAATATATATATACTATTTCAAGACCAATTGTTAGGACCTAAGGTATCACAAGACAAACCTATGGCTCGACTCTTTAAAAACCCAGTGGAGTCGCCAAACTGTCATAATGTGCCAAATACGAATTCAACCGCTAGACATAAACATGGAGTCGTCAATAATCTTTTATAAGGTGTGATTAAGTCACCTATATGAATCTATACGTTCTAAAGTAGTCCTAAACTCGACTAAGGTACCCTAAAAAGAATAGGTTTTGATCTGTGTTTAGAACTAGGTTCGGAAGTGCATTTAAGTGTAGGAAAGGATCGACACCCCCACAACGTCTGTCTTAAAGACAGTTCCTGGTTAGTCTTGAGACATGCCTAATTTTAAAATGTCATTTATTTCCTATATGTTTTATTTGAGAACATGTGTAGATTTTTGCATATTAAATGACTAGCCTAAATCCTAAACCCTCCATCAATCTGGTAAAGTTTAAGCGAGCATTTTCATCTAAGAATTTCTTAAAGGTCTACTAAAGTGTAGCCCCCAGAATTCCAAAATTTAATTATCATTTATAAATTTTGGACAATTATTAGATTTTAATTAAGTTTTATTGAGAAAAAATAAATATCAACTTTTAAATATCGAATCTCATTTTTTAAACCTTTCATCAATCTGGAAAAATTTAAAAAACAATTCTCACCTAGAAATTTCTTAAAAGTCTACTCAAGCATAGCCCCTTAAAAATTTCATCTTAAGAAATGATCGTATTTGTTCATAGTTATTACATAAAAAATGCATTACTTGAATTAAATTCTTATCCTAAATTCCTAATTTCCAAATATTTATTATTGTTATTTTTTTAAAAAAAATCTCTAATCAATTTTTAATTATCCTATACATGAAATAAATGAATAAACAAATAAAAAAGATAAATACAAATATGTTAAATAAATAAATAATTATTTAGAAAAAATAAACAAACAATATAATAAGTGAATGAAAAAAAAGTGAATAGTAAACAAAATGAATCAGACTATAAATAAATAAATAACATTTAATAACACAAAGTAAATAGAATAAGAATATATAAATACTTTTGGACTAAATCCAACTTTGAAAGATTCCAAAAGAAATCAAACCGAGTGGGCTTCCAATGAAAGGTAACAAATGGGCCAAGATCCAAGTCAAATAGTGTGGTGCATCAGGTGGCTTCTGGATTTCGGATCAATTCCTTCCTTTTCCAACTTCCTTTTATTTTTTATTGCTTACCTCTTGAAGTGTAGGACAGCCTAAGCAAACAAAGGGGAAAAAATGTTGCCCCCGTCTCTTCTTCTTTCTCCCTTTCTTTCCTCAAGTTGATCAGTACCTCTCTTTTTCAATTTTCCAGATCTAAAGTCTTAAACTCCTAGCGCCACTCGTGCCCCTCAGCCACCACGAGTTCTCCTTCCCTATTTCCTTTCGAAAAGCACCACTAAATTTTAAATCAAAACCCTCCAAAGGCTCGGACCGAGACCCAATTAGAAAATCATAGCGTCGTCCCTACCCTGTCTTCCTCAAGTCTGAAGCCATTGTTAAACCCACAATCCAGTCACCAAATCAGGTCTCTATTCTCGCCTAACAACTTCACTCAACCCCCAATCAGTATAGAAACCCAAAAAAAGGGAAAAAAACTAAATCCAAAAAGGTAACCAATAACCCATACAACGCTTTTCAGCTTCTCCTTTGTTTTTCCTCCCCTGTATATTGTGTTTGTGTATGTATTTATAGCGGGGTTCGGATGAGGAAAGATTTCCTTAGTTTTCAAAAGGAATCCGATTCCATTTAAAATATTACTCCTATCCGAGATTTGTGCTGGCTGTTTGAATTCTGAATTGCTATCCAGTTTTGAAAATGATTTGTTTCCTTTCAAAATGATTGATTCAGTTTCAAGATTCCGATTAAGACCGAGATTGTAGGAGATGAAGAATAAAGAAAAATTAAAATTATAAGGTAGAAAGAAAAAGAAATAAATAAAAATAAAACCGGAATAGAAAGTAAAAATAAAATAAATAATAAAAAAAATTAAAATTGGGCTTCCTCGTTGGGCACCAAACCGAAACCAAAAATTGGACTTGCAACCCAAGAGAAGTAATACCATAGGTTAATAATGGATTTAATGACCCGAATTAAAATTCGAGAATCGAACTAAGATTCCTGAGAAAAATCGGATGTCAACAATAGTAATTTTTTTACAAACTTTTTCCTAAAATGCCAAGCAAGAAGTCTCTGCCGCTGAAGTATATATGCAAGTGAAAGAAACATTTAAGTGCAATTTTTTGTCATTGAAGTGCAAAAGGTGTAAGAATGAAGTAATGATGATGGAAACATTTATTAAGTTTATTCTTTCGAGTAGAGACTGAAAGCGAACAGAATGCAATTGCGAATGCAAATGGGATGAAAATTGAAATCTGAAGTCAGAGAGTACTATCAATATGAATTCATGAGGTTTGTAGCGTGTCCCTTAAAACACCAGTTCATGTATTTCCATTGGTTTTCATCCACCGGGTCCTGGATAATTCTAAGTTGACATAAGTAACTGTGAAACTATGCCTCTAGATTATGTTCTGTGGCTAGTAATATTGCTGCAATTCTCAATTAGTCCAAGAAATGCAGCAGAAACTACTTGCAGATCATTTCCATGTCAAACTAATGAAGCTCATAGATTACTCATAGAAATTTCATTTGGACAGAAAAAGATTCAAAGCAGAATCCCATTCAACCAACTGACAATCATTATCATAATTACCCATTCAGACAGATAATGACTTAAAAGATCATTTGACAGTAAAAAAGTTTCAAAGCAGAATCCCATTCCACCAACTGACAATCATAACCATAATTACCCATTCAGACAGATAATGGCTTAAAAGATGCAATCCTCCAACAAGCAGCAGCAACAAAGAGCAGCCAAACTGCAAATATAAACAGAGGGAGGAATGATAATGAGAAATCAAATAGTTGGAGGGGAAACAAAATTCATCCAGCCTTTTTTTTTTTGTCAAGATTCAGGGTGAGGTTATGCGCTTAAGGTTCATCTGTAAAGCCAAAAGTTAAATATCATACTATATATGTATCATAGACGTTCCATTACTGTTACTTCGTAAATTTCACTTTTTTTTTGTTGCTTTTGCTATATTGGCGGAACATTTAATAATTTCAATTTCGACTATTGATTCATGATTCTCTCTTGAAGCAATAATCTGAGGAGAGAGCATGTGGATTTGAACCCCAAATCTTTGAGGTTGGTAACATGCAGCAGGCCAAACGTCTAGGCCTAGCAATATGTCTCTCATGATAAGTTTTATTCTCGAGCTATCTTTTATTGTGTTCTCCTGAACATTAAATTGAGTTATCTATTAACGACTCAAAGACTTAAATCTAGTTGTTGTTATCCTAATTAGCAGCGTTGAGTTTCAAGATTCAAATCCATGATCTCCTCTTACCTCCCAAATGTAACAAGAAAAGAAATTAAATTACCTAATGTAGTATTGATCCCTTAGCTTCTTCTATGGACTTACTAGGTTGATCTGCCCAAACTCTTAGTAACCAAACATAGGATTCATTACTAAATATGCCAAATATCAATTATATCCAGGGGCACGGGAATGCAAAACTTCTGTAATAGTAATTTTGTAAAGAAATTAAAATAAGTAGCATAGATAGAGATTCCATACCATCCCGTTAGGAAGGAAGTGCAACCACTGTGATTGTAATGATTCCTAGGAGGTAGGGGCGGAGGAGGCAGCGGAGGTGATGATGCAGGGTAGCCTTCATAATAGTAACCTTGATATCCAGGTGGCGTTGGTGGTGAGGGCGAATGATGAGTATGAGTATATCCAAGTGGTGGGGGCGGTGGAGGGAAGCCTGGTGGAGGATATGGAGGTGAGTGCCCTGTTTTGCATCATAACAGTCAGTTGAATATTGTCATGAACAATCAGTACACATGTTTGACTGCTGTTTATACAAGTTTTCTTCCAGTACTTGCAGTTCATGATTAGTATAACAGGAAGAATTTAGGCCCCTTGAAGCAAAAAAACACACAATTGAACCAAGAAAATATCCAAATATATTAAGGAAAGGAAAGAAGAATGGAAAGTTACTGTTACCTACCTGATGGCGGTAGGGCATCATGAGAAATATGGTGATGCTGGTAACTCATTGTTTGAAATTTGAGACTCTAATGGATGGGAGACAGAGAGTGTGTGCTAGCTTTGTAAACCAAGGTCATGGTATAACAACATAGCACGGGACACAAGTGAAATGGAAATTTAGTAGGAAGGTTCCCTTACTTTTGGTTAATTTAGAATACAACTCTTTCCGACTTGTTCGCCAAAAAGTGATGCAGCAAATAGACGAGGATTGAAATTGCCCTTAACCAATACAAATTTCAAAGATTCACATCAGATTAACTTCTTTTTAGTGGGCTCTGGCCCAATTGATCTTCTTACCCTCTTGTACAACAAGATCTTCTAAATTTCAAAATAAACAGAGAACGGGAGCTGGAGAACTCGTTCTTTACTTTAAAGCGTCCAAGACCATGAGTAAAATCTGAAGAACATAGCATGGGAAAGGGACAGACAAGTGAGCATTAATCGATGAGGCTGTGAATGTTTATTTGTAATAGGTTAGATCTTTTTTTTTGCACAAACGAGATACTTCATAGTTGATATGTGATGCGTGTATAATGCAGAAGAGGCAGTTAAGGTAGTTAACTTGTTAGCTGAGTTAGTTAAGTCAGTTAGCAGTTAAGTCAATACAGTTAGCTTGGTTAGTTGTTACTGTTAGCTGTTATAACAGATTGAACCAAATGCAACTGCTTTGTATTCATTGATCAGTATAAATTGTACATTGGTATAGTGTTACAATCATGAATGAAAATACACTACACTTCTCATCTCTCTTCTGCTTCCTTCTTCTCTTCTTTCTCTATTCTCTGTCCCTGCTGCCAGGCTTCTCTCGAGAGTTGTTCAAGCTCCCAACTCTCCTGAATTCCTTGGTGAATCAGTACAGCCTGCATCAAGTGGTATCAAGAGCCTCTTTCTTGGCACCTGGAAATGGCAGACAATACCAGATCACATGATTTCAAGAAATTTGAAGAGGCTGTCAAAGAATCCTTGAAGGAAATCTCAGCCAAGATCCATGGTCAAGAACTCAGTCAAGAAAGGATAATTGCAGCACTGAGGCAGGATATTTCTGCTCTCAACCTCCAGCAGAACCTCATCATGAGCCAATTCCAAGCAGCTGAACCTGGTACTCAAGCTGCACCAGCTTCACAGGGGAGGGGACAATATATGGCCACTCGACAGGCCAAGGTGGATTTCCCTAGATTTACAGGAGATGACTTAGGGGGATGGATTTACAGATGCCAGCAATTTTTTGAAGTGGATCGCACTCCAGAAACAACCAAAGTTAAGCTCGCAGTCATCAACTTGGAAGGAAGGGCATCACAATGGCACCAGAATTGGACAAGGTATAAAGGGGGCAATGCAGTCACTTCTTGGGAAGATTTCATTCAAGCACTGGAGGCTCGCTTTGGGAATAAGCTGTATGGAGACCCTATGACAGAGCTCCTCAGCTGCAAACAAACAGGTACTGTCTCTCAATACCATGACCACTTTGAATTCTTGCTTGGTCGAGTGGATATTTCTGAAGAATATGCCATTAGTTTCTTCCTAAATGGACTCACAGCCACTATACAGAAACCTGTTAGGATGTTTATGCCTAAGACTTTACAACATGCCTTTGCCTTGGCCCAATTACAGGAATCCTCCTTAGAAACCTTACAACATGAACTTACTGTTTTACCCAAGAAACCACCTGCAAACACCTTCCCTACCACATTCACCAAATCACCACCCCTACTACCCACTCCCAACTACATACAGAAACCACCAACCAGAAACCAACCCTTACAACCACACATCCCCAGACCACATAACAACATAGCCAGAAACCACAACACATCATATAAACCAACCAACCTCAGAACCAGTACAGATTTTGATGAAAAAAGGGCAAAAGGATTATGCTTCTGGTGTGATGAAAAATATGATCAAGGGCATAAGTGCCAGCGCAGACAATTGTATCAGATTGAACTTAATGAAGTGGAAGAAGATGTAGTGGCAGATGACAATGCTGAGAATCTTGAATGGGAAGAAGAAAACCCCCAGATTTCTGTGCATGCTATGAATGGCCATGTTGACAAGGGCTATAGAACCATGAGAGTGACTGTCTTTGTAAAAAAGAAACCTCTCCACATCTTAATTGATTCTGGAAGCACCCACAATTTCTTGGATGTAGAAGTAGCCAAGAAACTAGGATGCCAGATCATGGACATTAGTCCCCTTAAGGTTGATGTAGCAGATGGCAACAGTGTCCACTGTAGGGCTGCATGTAAAGGATTGGCATGGACACTACAAGGGACCACTTTCACCACAGATGTCTTACTGTTACCCTTGAGTAACTGTGATATGGTGCTGGGAATACAATGGCTGGAAACATTGGGTGTTATACAATGGGATTTCAAACAACTCAGAATGGAATTCATTGTTGAAGGGAAAAAGCATGTTCTCAGAGGTGCTCAACCTCAACCAACTCTCAGAACTGTTACCAGCAAACAGATGGGCAAACTTTTACCTCACTCTTCACAGTGTTCATTAATACAACTGTGTTGCATGGTGATTGAACCAGATTTTGAATGTACACTTCAGACAATCAGCCCTACTCTGGATGAGGCAACCACAATTCCCCAGGAGATTCAGCAACTTTTGCTCAAGTATGCTGGTATATTTGAGGAACCTAAGGAGCTCCCTCCCCATAGGGGACATGATCACCAAATCTTGTTAAAGGAAGGTACTGCAGCAGTTAATCTAAGGCCTTACAGACATTCTACACTCCAAAAGGATGTGATCGAACGAATGACTCAGGAGATGTTGACAGCAGGTCTCATTCAGCATAGTAACAGTCCTTTCTCTTCCCCTGTGGTTCTGGTCAAGAAGAAAGATGGCACTTGGAGGATGTGTATTGACTACAGGGAGTTGAATAGGGGAACCATTAAGGACAAATATCCTATTCCTCTCATTGAAGAGTTATTGGAGGAGCTTCATGGGGCTGCATGGTTTTCCAAGATTGACCTAAGGTCAGGTTATCATCAGATTAGAATGCACCCTCCTGATGTGCATAAAACAGCATTCAGAACCCATGATGGCCATTATGAGTTCTTAGTCATGCCTTTTGGCCTCACAAATGCTCCCTCCACTTTTCAGAGCCTAATGAATGATATATTTAGGCCTTACTTGAGGAAATTCACCTTAGTCTTCTTTGATGATATTTTGGTGTATAGCAAGGACCTTCCTGCACATGTGCAGCATTTAGAAATGGTCTTCCTCAAGCTACAACAACATTCCCTCCTAGCCAAAAGAAGCAAATGTTACTTTGCTCAACCCAAGATCGAGTATTTGGGTCACTTCATCTCTGCTGCAGGAGTTTCCACTGACCCCAAGAAGATTGCTGCAGTGCAACAATGGCCCCTTCCCAAGAATGTCAAACAGTTGAGGGGATTTTTGGGTCTCACAGGATACTATAGGAGGTTTGTTAAGAATTATGGGCTCATTAGTAAGCCACTCACAGAATTGTTGAAAAAAGACCAGTTCATTTGGACTGAGCAAGCTACTACAGCTTTCCAAGCCCTCAAGGTGGCCATGACCTCCTCACCTGTGTTACTCTTGCCTGATTTTTCTCATCCCTTTGTCATTGAGACTGATGCATCTGGTAATGGCATTGGAGCAGTGCTTATGCAACAAGGTCATCCCATTGCCTACATAAGTAAGTCACTCTCTCGTAGGCACCAGGGGCTCTCAGTGTATGAGAAAGAACTGCTAGCAATTGTCTATGCAGTAACAAAATGGCACCATTACTTGGTGGGACAACGTTTCAGTATTAAGACTGATCATCAGAGCTTGAAGCACTTACTGCAGCAGAGGATCACCAACCCTGGCCAACATGCTTGGCTCACCAAATTAATGGGGTATGATTATGAGATCAGCTATAAAAAGGGGAAGGAGAATGCTGCTGCAGATGCTCTTTCTAGGGTTCAATCTCATGAATTGATGCTTATGGCCATTACCAGTGTTTCATCAGAGTTATGGCCCTTAATACAGGCTAGTTGGGACAATGATCCTGAATTGAGCAGGGTCATCCTACAACTTCAGCAACAACCAAATTCTGATTCTTCCTATACATGGAAGGATGGCCAACTGAGGCGTAAGGGAAGAATTGTGATAGGTAAGGATCCCACACTTCAAAATCGACTCATTCAACTGTATCATAGTGGGGGACTGGGTGGTCACTCTGGGATGCAGGCCACAACAAAGAGACTCATGGTACTGTTCTACTGGAAGGGATTAGCTAAGCAAGTAAGACAGCTTATAAGGGAATGTGATGTCTGTCAGAGGTTTAAATATGATCCTAGTGCTTCTCCAGGCTTGCTCCAACCGTTGCCAATACCTGCTGAAGCATGGTCTCAGGTGAGCATGGACTTCATAGAGGGATTGCCCAAGTCCTTTGGTAAAGATGTTATCTTAGTGGTGGTTGATCGACTCACTAAATATGCTCATTTCATCAGCCTGCTTCACCCTTACACAACAATGACAGTGGCCCAAGCTTATATGGATTTTGTGTTCAAACTCCATGGTCTCCCTACAGTTATCATCAGTGACAGGGACCCCATCTTCCTTAGTAATTTCTGGCAAGAACTTTTTAAGATCCAGGGTGTCTCCCTGCACATGTCCACTGCTTACCATCCTCAAACTGATGGTCAGACAGAGGTGGTTAATCGTTGCTTGGAAACATACCTCAGATGTGTATCAGGGGATCAACCTCAAGCTTGGAGCAAGTGGTTGTCTTTGGCTGAATGGTGGTACAACACCAATCATCATTCAGCTATCAATATCACCCCTTTTGAAGCACTTTATGGATACCCTCCTCCGTTACATGTACCTTATTTCCCTGGAGACTCTTTGGTGCAGTCAGTGGATACAAGTCTGCAAGCTCGAGAAGATATGATGCACCTATTGAAGCATCATTTGAGTAGGGCTCAACAAAGAATGAAGATACAGGCTGACAAACATAGAAGTGATCGACAATTTCAAATTGGGGACTTGGTCTATTTGAAGTTACAGCCTTACAGACAGAATTCCTTGCATGATCGACAATTCCAGAAATTGGCTCCAAGGTATTTTGGTCCCTATAAGGTTGTTGACAGGATAGGACTGGTGGCCTACAGGTTGGCTTTGCCTGACAATGCAAAAATCCACCCAGTTTTCCATGTTTCTCAGTTGAAGAAGAAGCTAGGTCCTGATCCTATGGTGCACTCCCAGCTTCCATTACCTGGTCCCTCTCCTACTCTAGAACCGTTAGCCATTTTAGAAAGAAGAATGGTTAAAAGAGGCCAGCGTGCTGCAACTCAGGTTTTGGTTCACTGGTCCAATTCTTTCCCTGAGGATGCTACCTGGGAATTCTTATACGATTTGCAACGAAAATTTCCTGATTTCCAACCTTGAGGTCAAGGTTTTTGTTATGGGAAAGGGATTGATGCGTGTATAATGCAGAAGAGGCAGTTAAGGTAGTTAACTTGTTAGCTGAGTTAGTTAAGTCAGTTAGCAGTTAAGTCAATACAGTTAGCTTGGTTAGTTGTTACTGTTAGCTGTTATAACAGATTGAACCAAATGCAACTGCTTTGTATTCATTGATCAATATAAATTGTACATTGGTATAGTGTTACAATCATGAATGAAAATACACTACACTTCTCATCTCTCTTCTGCTTCCTTCTTCTCTTCTTTCTCTATTCTCTGTCCCTGCTGCCAGGCTTCTCTCGAGAGTTGTTCAAGCTCCCAACTCTCCTGAATTCCTTGGTGAATCAGTACAGCCTGCATCAATATGTTATAGTAGTAAATGATATATCTAGATGCTGTTCAAGTAAGGTCGTAATTATCCTATATATATATATATATATATATATATATATATATATATATATATATATATATATATATATATATATATGATTTTAGATCATCCCAACCAACGGTATGAGTCAGCTCGACATGGCATCAATTCCTGCTCCCACGTGTTAATCCTCAAAAGAGCCAATCTATCCTTTCAGCTGAGGAACAAAACCAAAATATAATTTCATTCTATTTAGAGAAAAACAACAAACCAAACTGGAAACTTCTTTGATTTTTCTCCTGATAATAACAACCGGTGAAGAAGCCAAAGCTAGGAGTGCTTCAATTTGCAAATACGTTTACCAAAATAACCCTTCTGGAAAGACCTGCCGCTAAGGGCGTTCTTGCTAATCTAAAAGATTACTTTTTCTAGAGAATACTTCAATGCAAAGGAAATAAAACCGTGTACTTCGACACCAAAAGCTCTTGAATTCTCCTCTATATGTTGCAAGTCTTTCAGCCTCTAAGCAATAATCCACCAAAAGAATTTCCATTTGTGTCATAAATTTCCACGGTCCTTTCAAGACCATGACAACAACATCTGAAGAAAACGCTAAAGTAGAAGGATCCCATGAACCATCCCCAACATCCACCAGAACAGAAGCATCACAACCTGATCAACCTTCTATACAGGCACCACAATCATCTTCATCTCCACCATCGGAAGAAGATACTAAGAAATGGGGCACGCATATGATGGGACCGCCAGCAGCCCCTACTGCGCATCCAGACAACCAGAAGGCAGCTTTATGGAATGCCAGTGACCACCAGCACATCTATGAGCTTCCCTACCTCGTTTATTCCCCTGCAGAAAAACCGAGCAACAATCCTTTTGAACCTGTGATTAACATGTTCAGTACCTGGAGTAGGAAGGCCGAGTCCATAGCACGCAACATCTGGCTCAACCGTAAGTTCAATATTGCAAACTCTTAAAGTTCATCTCGGATGGTCATATATGATATCTGAATGTGTCGATCCTTCTCCATTAAATTTTAATGAAATTACAGTTAAAACTGGACCGTCTGTGTCGGAAGCTGCATGGGGTAAAGTAAACCTGACAGCAAAAGCAATAACAGAGGGTGGATTTGAGTCTCTCTTCAAGCAGATTTTTGCAGCTGATCCAAATGAAAGGTTAAAGAAGACATTCGCCTGTTACCTCTCGACAACAACTGGCCCTGTTGCGGGAACGCTCTATTTATCAACTACTCGGGTAGCCTTCTGCAGTGATCGTCCCTTATCCTTCACTGCTCCATCAGGTCAGGAGACTTGGAGCTACTACAAGGTAATATATATATATATACATATATATATAGTGATTAATGATAAACAAGCATGTTAATGAGTAGGATGTGCTGGACCAACTATACATGGACGCCTGTTATATGCAATCAGGCATTACTGAATTTGTAATCTTGGTTAGGGAAGGAAAACATATGATAAATTGCAAATTAAACAAACAAGTATGGGTTCTTCACAAACACCAAATTAACTAACTAAATTTAGTTACATTTTGTAATGTCCTGAACAACGTGAATGTCTTGAACAGGTTATGATACCTTTGGCGAATATAGGCACAGTTAATCCTGTGGTCACGAAAGAAAATCCACCGGAGAGCTATATCCAGATTGTTACCATCGATGGCCATGACTTCTGGTTCATGGGATTTGTTAATTTTGAGAAAGCATCGTTTCACCTTTTAAACAGTGTGCAAGATTTCAAGGCAACCAAGAATGCAGCGGAACCAGTAGTTGCCTAGTGGGAGAATTCATGTTTGGATAGACATGAGTAAAAGAAAGGAATGGAAAGTGAAGGAAGTGTATGTTTTTTTTTTTTTTTTTAGGAAATAGAAAGATATATGTACCTTATTTGGATAATTAAAATTAAAAAAGAAAATAATTTTTCATAATCATTCTTTAGTCAAAGATAGAAAGAAAAAAAAAAGATTTATATTAATATTTTTATGTAAAATAATATATAATATCAAATTAAGTTTTTAATTTTTTTTTTGTTTGGAATATCAAACTAAGCTGTAAACAATGTACAATAAATTTTCTTTTATGAAAAAAAAAAAATATAATTGTACACATAAATTTCGTGTTGAAAATAAGACAGAAAATAAATTTGCATAAAGTTGTCAATCCATCTATATTTTTTTAGATGTATGTGTGATAAAATGAGACATTTAAGTTGTTCATAAATTATATTTTTGCATTAGGTATCAAGATGAGATATAATATAATACAAATCGATAAATTGGATAAAAATAGATAGGGTTCATCCTAAATAGGGTTTTGAGTTTTGATTCCTCTCAACTCTATACCTAAATTTATGAATCAAATTTTTGATAAAGATGAGACTTGAGACCTTGAAAACTAATCTTGATTTTGATATATAAATTTATTAAGTGACGACTCCCGATTAAAATACAATCCAAATACTACGAGAGCGTTAATGGTAAATCTCGCACCGCTCACAAATACCCCCAAGAAAAACTAGTGCCAGTATTAAGAAGACAGTTCCAAACAGAAGAAAACCATATTATTGTAGAATTTGTGGGAACCAGGTCATAGTAACATAAAAAAGTCTATTTCCTTATTAATTTAGATGGTTCTTCATTACTTTAAAGCCCATAATAAACATTTTTAATAGATTTATGCAATACCCTTTGCATTCATACTTTAGTAGCCCAATCCGAACAGTCTGGCCATTATATAATACTTAAAAACATGTTAAAGGCCATTCCTTACCCGAAGAAAACGAATTGTTTTCTCTAGGGCTGAGTTAAAAAATTGAAAAAATCGAGAAATCGATTCAAACCAAGAGTTTAGTTCGATTTGATTCAATTTGTTTATAGATTCAGTTTGGTTTCGGTTTGATGACATCACCAAATCGCATCAATTCGATTTGGTTTTTTTCATTGGACACCAAAAAGCTCAAAAAAGCCCAAAAAGTTATAAAATTAAAGTATGAACACCAATCCCAAGTCCATCGTAATAAAAATTATCCAATAAGCCCAATCCAAAACAAATTCTAAATTGAAAAATTAAAATCATAAAAGACCCAAAGTCCTAAACCAAACCCTAACTTTTTGTTTTTCAGTTTTTACTTTCTCTTCTTCTTCTCTCAACAGGTTCAATTTCAAGTTGTTTAAAATTCAGTTCTTCTGCTAATGACTGGAAGTGGGTTGGTATGTGTGGGTAATGAAATTTGGACTGGTACGTAGGTCAGTTGTTAGCTAATGTTAGTCAGGCCTTAAATTACATATTTGTAATAACTCTAAGTCACTGGTTATATGAGAAATGGTGGTTGGCATTCATTCTGTCAAGCACCAAATTGTTAAGCAACATTCTCTCTCTCTCTCGCTTTTCTCCCTTCCTAACTTTTTTCTTCTCCTGTGTTCTATATTTCTGCTACTTCCATTATCTTTGCAGCCTTACTACTGTCATACTCAAACTCTTTTATTGGGAGTCCATCAGTGGTATTAGAGCTTCCTTCCTGGCAACGATGATGACCGACGGTGAAGCCAGGCGACTAGAGAAGGGGATCAGATAGATGCAACAAGATCTTACAAAAATACAGAGCGATTTACAGCAGTTTGAGAAAAACCTGGACCATAAGTTTGACGGTTTTCGGCTGAAAATTAAAGCTGAGTTCAACAAATTTTTTGAACTCCTAATTCTAGAAGAATAGAAAAGAATTGTTGGGGAGTCCCATTTCCTCAAGGATTACAAACCGTTTGCAAAAAGGAGTACTGACAATCAATCACAAAATCAACAGCTGAACCATAACTGAGGGATAGGGTTGCTTTTGAAGAATTGAAGGACAACATGGTTGAGCTGAAGGAGCTTAAACAATCTGGGAACAATCTGGGACAATAAAGCAAAATGTGTTCACAGGTATACAAAATATCTTGCAATTACCTGATACTATTACTTTTAATGTGTTTACTATAACTTTACAGAATTATATTTCCCAACTCATTAAATTCTTTCAACGAACAAATTTAAACTGAGCCTTGCATCTTGCAAAACAAAGTGAATTCGTTCTATACTTCACTATCAAAAACTCAGCTCAAATCACTGAGTCTTTCTCAGCCATAACAAAGTCTACCATAATCAACACTTCCAGCAGACCCCAATTACTAGCTCCCATGTTTCCCACTTCCAAGGCACCTCCTGATCTTAACTTATTAAACCATAATCACCAAAACAACACTTAGCCAAATATTCATTCCCACAACCCAACTCATTCTCTCTCGATCGACTTCTCAACTTCTACAACCCTGCTTTCTCTGCTTCGCACATCCACTATTTTTCCATTCCGAAGGACCCGTGTAGCAAACTTCTACAACTTGGTGTTGCTGGTGGTTATGTAGCTGGTGTCTTCTGTGTTATCGTTTCTTATCCTGCTGACAACCTTGTCTCTTCCCTTAGCAATGCCAAAAGGGCAGTTGTTGGTGATGCTGTTGTAGCTTTCAACTTCCGAGCAGATCAAATGGTTATGCTTGCTAAGGAACTTGAATATCAAGATTTTTACAAATTTGATCATGTACGATTCCTAAAAATTCATTATGCTTGTAGACACCTAGTTTTGTCTAGGCCCCTTAAAAGGTAAGTTTTCCTTACAAAAGCCAATTTTCTAAATTCATTCCAATTTAATGGTTTAGTAACTTAACATTTGGGTTCGATGAAGTGGGCGTGTCATTTTTGATACTTCAGATTAAAAAGTCAAAATTGATCGAAAAGTCAAAGTCAAAGTTAACCAAAAGTCAAAGGTCAAAAAGTCAACTTTGAAATATCAAGATTAAAAGGAAATTTAGGTGTTAAAGGAGTAATCTTGATGTTTTTAAAGTCAATTTTGAACATTGTAGTGATAAAATCAAATGGAAGTGAAGTGAACAAAAATGGTGAAAAATTCAAGGTGGGTTTGGCCAAGACATTAAGGAGAAAGGGGAAGCCCACTATTTTATCCAAATGGATGACAATTCTTGATGGAAATATAGAAGTCCATTTTTGCTTAAGTAATGGCAATTTTGTTGGAAGCATGGAAGCCCATTTATAATGACTAAGTGGTAGGTTTTGATGGAGGAGGATGGCCCATTTCTCAAGACCAAGAAAAAGGAAGATGGGCCAAGCTTGTGTAAAGAATATATAGAGAGCCCAATCTTAGGAGTCCATGTAGATTTTTTGTTGCTGGGAGGCCCAAACTTAGGATCTATGTAGGAAAATAGGGGTGAGTTTAGAATAAGTGAAAGTTGTAGGAGCTTGGTGTAAATAAGTGAGGTATTTTGGTAATTAAGAATGAAGAGTGAAAAGTTTCCTTGGAGGGGGCTAAATGGCATGTTGGTAAATAAATGGATAGCAACAAAGGACATGAGTCATCTTGTTTAGTACTGAGTTGGCATTTTTTGCCAATGGGAGCCATTCTTGGAGGAAGACCATTAGCTAAAGCATGTGACGTTGCCAAGTGGCTAAAAAAAGGAAGACACTAGAACCTTCATGGAATTTTCGGCCAAGGGAGGTTAGAGATGATCAAATGGCATAGATGTAAATAGGTGGATAGTTTTCAAGAGCAAAGGACATGAGTCATCTTATTTAGTACATGAAAAACACTCTTGGAGACCAAGTAGGAATGCCATTGGCTAGCCAATGGATGGTTTTTTAATGAGTAAGGACTAAACCTAACTGGCTAGGTAACATGATAAAGCCAAGTGGCTAAAAAAAATTTGAAGAGAGGTGGAGATGGAAAGGCACCATTCGGCTAACATGTATTATGTATTAGGTAAGGGGTAGGATATTTTTCATACATTCACTCTTCACTTTACAGCACATGGTAGTAGCTAAAATCACAAGGGAGAAAAGGAAAGGAAAAGAGAAAAAGGAAGAAGGTTGAGAGGTCTTTGGTGAAGCTTACCTAGGTAGCTTCCTTTTCTTTTCCTGTTCTTTGTTTTTCTATTCATTTCATGTTCTTTTCTTCTTCTTTTATGTATGATTTTCATTTCATTTTCTTAAAAACAAAAGGTTTCAAAAAGGTTTTTGTCGCAACCTAAAAAATAACAAATCCCATCGCAAGACTTTATTATTCGTTAAGCGTGACATTAAAAAAAACCCGAGAAAAGTCGACTTAGTTTCTCTAGAAAAATGAAGGTTTTGAAAATAATCTTGAAAAAGACATGGAGTCGCCACCAATCTTTTTTGGCTAGGTGTGATCGGTCACCTATTTAAACCGATTTTATAAAATATTTTAAAATTAATTAAAATATTTTTTTAAAAACAAATTCAAGTCCATGTTTTAAACCAGAGAAATCAAAGAAGTGGGTTCGGGACTCGGTTACATGTAGGGAAGGATTAGCACCCCCACAACGCCCGTATAAAACGGTACCTTATTAATCATGTGTTATCTCAAGTCTCGATAAAAAGTCGATTTTTAATTTGGTATTTCAAGTTAATTCCCAATTTAAAGAAAAATAATTCCATTTTTACTTGAAAATGATCCGGAATTTATTAATTCAAAATTTTCCTATATTTCCCAACAAACGTGGCAAAATATATAAATTTTTATTAGTTTGAAAAACTTTCCGAATCATTCTTATTTTAAAGAAGATATTCCGTTATTAATGATATTTGATGATATCCTCCCCAACAAACCCGGTAGAGAACTCATGAATTATTTTAACTCGGGAATATCTTTATTTTTTATTGAAAAATCATTACTTTTTTCAGAACATTTTAAAAAATATGAATATGTGTGACATAAATAAAATGACATAGCAAAGTCTAGATAATATAATGCAACCTAAATGGTATGATATAATTTAAATGTCTTAGCATATTCTAAATGAAATGAAATATCCTAAGTGACATAATATATACTAAATGAAATGAAATGACCTAGGTAACATAATATATTTTACATGAAATGACCTAGGTAACATAATATATTCTATATGGAATAAAATGATTTAAATGACATGGCAAATATAAATAATATGACATATAATCTAAATGATATAAAATCACATGAAATTAAAATAATGCTAACATATAATATGCATGAAAATAAAAATAAAAATAGTAATGCATGAACATAGTATATGCTAAACAATATGACAAAAATAACTAAATAAAAAGCATAGGATATCATGAAATATTCAAAACCATATAACAATTAATATAATATCAATAATTTAAATCAAAGACAATAACATCATCATGAAAATTAACATAGCAAAAATCACATATTATATAGTATGCATGAATATGGAAAATGCAATGCATGAGAATGTATTTTATTCCTTTAATTAAGAAAATCCATATATCTAAAAAGATATGTGGCTACCTTAGGAAAATATATCAAATTAAATATTCTAAAACCAAAATACTTTGTGATTGTTTGAAAACAATTTTGAAAAGCTTAGATTAAAAATAAAAACTTAGCTAAACCCTTTTTAAATGGCTCTAATTTCGTAAGTTTAAAATCCCGGACTTGACCATCTTTAACCCGAGATTTAAAAAATCATTTTTAGAGTTTAAAAAGGCTTAGAAACTATCCTAATTCAGTAGCTAAACTTCCTAATTAGCCCCCTCTAAGTAACTTAACAAAAACAGAAAAATGATTTTCCTTCAAATTCAATTCTGCCTCTACTGTCCAGTTTTATAGCACAATTTTTTACCCTATTTTTAAAAATTCAAAAAAATCTAAAAAAAATACTGGAGACTCAGTACATGTAAAACTACATGGAAAAAAATCGGCTTAATTTTCTGATTAAAGATGACTACCCAAAAAAATGGGGAAAGTACGAGTACTGGGTGAAAAAACTGTTTTGCCAAAACACATTTTTTTGCCTTTGATCAAATCATTTAGAAATCAAAGTAAAAATGTTAGAGAGTCTCCTAAGGACTCACAAACAGTAGCTAACACTTCAAAAAGTTAGGCAAAAATTGGCTAAAGTAAAAAAAAATCACAAAGGTAGAATAATCAATTTGACAACTCTTTAATTTTCCACAAGTATGCTCAAAATGAGGATGACTTTGAACCATTGATTGGTCTAAGTCATAAATCATGTGGCAATGACATGAAATGCATGAAAATACAGCAAATATGATGCATGAAATGCATGATTTAAAACCTAAATGACATGAAAAATGCATGGCATCAATAAAATGACCTAGACCTAAATGAACTTGCATAGCATTTGATGCAACCTAGGTCTAAAATGCATGAATATGCATGCAAAGCAAACCAGTCCTAAACCTAAAGAATGCATGGCAATAACACAAACATATAGCATGCTTAAATAAAATACACAACCAAATATCATGAAAATGCAAACCTATCAACTAGCATGATGAAATGCACATACAAAGCATACAATATGAGGGGTGGCCGAATGGTCCCATAAAAATGAGCATGGCATTTTCACAAACACATGATATACTAACATGCATAGCTAAAGAATAATACTCAAATCATGCAAATATAAATTAAAGGCATGAAAACCAATAGGCATTTTCACAAACACATGGATTAACAAAATGTAAAACATAAACAAACTTAAACATTTTGAAAACAGAAAATTAAAAATGCAAGACAAGTAAAATAAACATGATAACAAGATTGTAGACACCTAATTTTGTCCGAACCCCTAAATCAGGTACGTTTTCTTCCTAAATTGATGTTTCAGAATGCTATAAGGCTTTTCTCATCCTGTAGGTGGTACTCTGAGACTTAGTCTAAGAAAGTAGATAGAAAAAGTCAAACTCAAAAAAGTCAACCCCAAAAAAGTCAATCCCGAAAAAGTCAACTACTGAAAAAGTCAACCCACTTTCAAAATCAATATTTGAGGTTCAATTGAAAAACGATGAAAGAATTTTGATAATCCGAGGTCTACATTGAAAGATATGGAGTTCGAAAGTTGGGTTACGGAGATTCGATAGAAAGAAAACCCTAGTTCGAGAAATTTATGGAAAAGTGCTTAAACGATCCAATTGGTTGGAATTGAAGGTTCCAAATGAGAGATAAGTACTGATTACGGGTAATTGAGAAGCCACTTGGAATAAAAATTGATAGAAAAGTCAATTCGGAAGAAAACCGAGAATTAAGGTTTTTGGGGGATTTCGATGAAATTTGAAAGAATTACAGAAATGACCCAATTCGATAGGACTAAAGCCCTTAATTGATGAGGAATGATTAAACAAGGATAGCCCAAGGCTCAGTTTGAAGAAAATCTGAAAATCGGACTTGTTTTGAGCAAAACCGGGTTTCGGAGGCAAAAGGGCAAAAGTGCAAAATTGGAAAATTTGGGAAAAATAGAAAATGAACTCCGAAAATTCAGAAAATTTTCAAATCTCATTCTTAAATCATTTAGAAGAGATTGGCGAAAGAAAATCTTGATTCGGAGTTCGTTTGCAAAATGGCCAAATCCCGGGTCCCCTATGCAGAAATTCAACAGGATAAATCCCGAAAAAATAGCAAATGAGTTCCAAAAATTTTGAAAATTTGCAGATCTCATTTTTAAATTATTTGAAAGATATTGGAGAAAGAAAATCTTGATTCGGAGTTCGTTTGCAGAATGGCCAAATCCCGGGTCCCTTATGTAGTAATTCAAGCAGATAAATCTCGAAAAAATAGCAAATGAGCTCCAAAAATTATGAAAACTTTCAGAATTCAATTTTTTTTATTATTTTGGAAGTATTAAAAAAAGAAAATTTGAATTTGGAGCCCGTTTGTTATTTATTTAGGTTCGGGGGGCAAAAAAGTCATTTCATCGAAAAAACCAAAAATGGCAAATTTGTAATTGAGGAAAATATGAAAGAAGAAGGAATTGCTGGGATTTTTCTTTCTTTGATCAGCCAGCATAGAGGAGAAGAAGGAAGCTTGAACAATTGAATTCCTTAGTCACTATCAAGCCACATGCTACCACTAACACCTTGCAAATGGTCCCCCCTTCATCCAATGGCTTAGGTGCCTTGTAGGAAAGTTGGATGCACCATCCAATGGCTAAATTTAAATGCAAAGAAAAATTTTTATTTGTCATTAAAGAATCCTCATTTAATGGCCAAGAATGGAAGAAAAAAGATGAGCACAATTCATCCAAAGGTGAGCATCCATTCGGCCAAGCAAGGGAGTGCATGGGATTGTCTCTTTTCATCCAATGGCTTAGGCCATCTACAAGGGCTGAGTACACATGTTGAGGGCTGGATTTAATCTACAAGATGTCATTTTTATGTTGTCCTCATCCAATGACCAAGAATGGAAGAGCACAACTCATCCAAGGGTAGGCACTCAAGGGGGCAAGCAAGGGAATGCATGGGATTGGTCCTCTTTTGCATCTAAGGGCTGAGGTTACTACAAGGGCTGAGTACACATATTAAGGGCTGCTATCAATTGGCAAGATGACATTTTTATGTTGTCATCAAAATATCTTAATCTGATTGGAGGAGAAAAAGTGAAGATTTCATCGAAGGCTTAGAGGGCCATTCGGCCAAGCCATTAGAGAGGGGTTGATTTCATTTTTTCATAAGTTTTTTGGCTGAAGTCAGTAGCTAATTTAGCAAAAAAAGGTTTTGAAAGAAATAAAAAAAAGGCTTTTAATAGAGAGATTGAAGGTAGTCATCTCTACCAAGCTCTAGCATAACTTTATTCTTGTTTTCCATGGTGATTTCTTGATTTTTTATCTTGTCTTCCTACTATATTTTTCATAGAAATAAAGTTTTTTAAATGTTTACTTAAGTTTTCATCTCTTCTTCTTCTTCTTCATCAAAAGGGTTGAAAACAATTTTTTTACATAGCTCTTGCTTTGGCCGAATGCAAACAGCAACTACCCAAAAAACTAGGCCATTCGGCCATCTCAAAAACAAGAGGAAAAAAAAATTTCAAAAGCTTTTCACAAGAAAGAATCAAGAAGGAACTTAAAGAAGAATGTTAAAAACACTTATATAAAAAAAAAATCAAAAGAAACTCACCAAATATTAAATGAAAACAACAAATCAAGAATGGAAAATCAAAGAAAGTTTAAAAAGAAAAATCAAAAGAAACTCACCAAATATTAAATGAAAACAGCAAATCAAGAATGGAAAATCAAAGAAAGTGCAAGAGTATGGTGCTTAAAGCAACCTCTAGAAGCTATCTTTCAAGCTTTTTCTCTTCTAACTTTCTTTTATTTTCTAAACTTTTCTTTTTGCCTTTCAACAATGGAGAGAAAAATCAGCCAAAACCAAGAGAGAATAGCTGAAAATGAAAGAGAGAGTGACCTCCCCTTAGTGTGGCCGAATGGCCTTATTCACCAATGATGTTGTCATTTTTTCTTCGACCAATTTTGATATAAAGGCTATTGATCCAAGATGTTTAAAATGTGAAATTATCACCCTTAAATTAGGCAATCAGCTATCCACAATTACAGCTGTTCAAGAATCTTAAGCCATTATGTTGACACTCTCCCTCTTCATGCATTGGTCCATGTGGCTTAATTGCAAAGGCTTGATAAAAAAATAACTAACTTCCTCTTCATTGTTGGCCTTTTGATTAAAAATCAGAAAATGTCTACCCGTCCTTGGGATTTGGCCGGCCAACCCCTTTTCTTCCAGCCCATGCTTCATTTTTTTAAAAGGCAAGAAAAGCCTTTTTCGATTTCTTGGGTAAAATGACCTTTTTGCCCCCGAACATAAATAAATGGCAAACGGACTCCAAATTCAAATTTTATTTTTTCAGTACTTTCAAAATAATAAAAAATTGAATTCTGGAAGTTTTCAAAATTTTTTGAGTCCATTTGCTATTTATTTGGATTTTTTCTTCCAAAATTACCCTTTTATGCTCCCAAACTTTACCATTTTTTAAACGAGCTCCAAATCTAGATTTTTCTTCACCAATATCTTCCAAATAATTTAAAAGTGTGATCTAGAAGTTTTCATAATTTTTGGAACTCATTTGGTATTTTTTCGGGATTTATCTGCTTGAATTACTGCATAGGGGCCCCGGGATTTGGCCATTTTGCAAATGAACTCCGAATCAAGATTTTCTTTTTCCAATCTCTTCCAAATAATTTAAAAAATGAGATTTGCAAATTTTTAGAATTTTTGGAGTTCATTTGCTATTTTTCTGGGATTTATCTTCTTGAATTTACGCATAGGGGATCCGGGATTTGGCCATTTTGCAAACGAACTCCAAATCAAGATTTTCTTTCTCCAATCTCTTCGAAATGATTTAAGAATGAAATCTGCAATTTTTCAAAATTTTTGGAGTTCATTTTCTTTTTTTCCCAGATTTTCCAATTTTGCCTTTTTGCATCTGAAACTCGGTTTTGCTCAAAACAAGTTCGATTTTCAGATTTTCTTCAAACTAAGCCTTGGGCTATCCTTGTTTAATCACTCCTCATCCTTTAGGGGCTTTAGTCTTACCGAATCGGGCCATTTCTGTAATTCTTCCAAATTTCACTGAAATCCACCAAAAACCCTAATTCTCGGTTTTCTTCTGGGTTGACTTTTCTTTCAGTTTTTCTTCCAAGTGCTTCTCCATTACCTATAGTCAGTGCTTATGGAACCTTCAATTTTGACCAATTTGATCGTTTAAGCATTTTTACCCAAATTTCTCGGATTAGGTTTTCCTTTATACTAAATCTCCATAACCCAACTTCCGAACTCCATATCTTTCAATGTAGACCTCGGATTATCAAAAAAATTTCACCATTTTTCAATTGAACTTCAAATCTTGATTTTGAAAGTGGGTTGACTTTTTCAGTAGTTGACTTTTTGGGGTTAACTTTTTCAAGTTTGAATTTTTATGCTCGCCTTCTTAGACTAAGTCTCGGAGTGCCACCTATAGGATGAAAAAAGTCTTTTTACATTTTGAAACATCAATTTAGGAAGAAAACATACCTGTTTTAGTGGTCCGGACAAAATTAGGTGTCTACAATCTCCATGTCATGAGCTTGTGCATTTTGATTTTAGTATGTCATATGCTTGTGAAAATGTCATGACATTATGCATCTTGATATGATTTGTCATGTACTTGTGCCATTTACTAGATAGGATTGCATTAGAGTATCATGTGACCATTCAGCCTCTTCATGCATTCCTTGCCTTGTCATGCATTTGCATTTTCTTTAGGTAACATGCTTTGCATTATCATATCTTGAAATTGTGTATTAGTTGCTGTTTGTTCCAGCATTAGCATTAGGTTCATTGGTCATTGTATGTTTATAGTATTGCTATGCATTTTTATTACATTTTAGGTCTAGGCCATATTGGTATTGCCATGCATATTGGGTCTTAAATCATATTGGTATTGCCATGCATTGCTATGCTACTTAGGTCTTAGGTTACATTAGCATTTTCATGCATGTTCATAACATATTAGGTTCAAGTCATATTTGCATTATCAAGCATTGCATGCATGTTAAGTTAGGATAGCATTTATTGCCATGCAAACTCATGCTAGGCATTTAGGTTATTTTGAATTGTCATGCATTTCCTTTACCATTTATGCTTTAGATCATGCATTTCATACATTTCATTTGTTGTATGTTCATGCATTCCATGTCATTGCCACATGATTTATGACTTAGGCCAATCAATGACTCAAAGTCATGCTTTCTTGAGCATACTTCTGAAAAATTAAAGAGTTGTCTAATTGATTATTCTACCTTTGTGATTTTGTTTTTCTTAGCCAATTTTTGTCCAAGGTTTTTAAATGTTTTAGCTACTGTTCTTAGGTCTCTAGGATGATCTCCAACAATTTTTACTTTGATTTTTAAATGACTTTATCAAAGGCAAAAAATGTGTTTTGACAAAACAGTTTTTTTCACCTAGTACTCGAACTTCTCCGATTTTTCTGAGGAGTCATCTTTAATCAAAAAAGTAAGCCAATTTTTTCTCGTGTAGTTTTACATGTTCTGAGTCTTCAGTATTTTTTAGATTTTTTTGAATTTTTAAAAATAGGCAAAAAAATCGTGTGTCAAAAGCGGACAGGAGAGGCATATTTGAAATCAAAAGAGAAATAATGGTTGAATTTAGCTAAGGGATTTAGAGGGGGTTGGTTAGAAGCTTTAGCTACTGTCTTAGGTAGTTTCTAAGCCTGTTTAAACTTTAAAAATGATTTTATAAATCTCGGGTTAAAGGTGGTCAAGTCCGGGATTTTAAACTTAGGAAATTAGAGCCATTTTAAAAGGGTTTGGTAGGGGTTTTAATCTTTATTCAAGTTTTTCTTCAAAATTGTTTTCAAACAATCACAAAGTATTTTGCTTTTATAAAATTTAATTTGACATATTTTCCTAAGATAGCCGGATATCTATTTAGATATACGGATTTCCTTAATTAAAGAAAAATATACATTTTCATGCATTGCATTTTCCATGTTCATGCATTTTATTTAATATGTGATTTTTGCTATGATATTTTTGCTATGTTATTATTATTACTTTGATTTACATTTTATGATGTTATATTGTTTGCCATATGATTTTGAATATTTCATGCTATCCTATATTTTTTATTTAGTCATTTATTTTTTGTCACATTATTTAGCATATACTATGTTCATGCATTTTTATTTTATTTGCATGCATATTTCATGATAGCATTATTTTATGTTTCATGTCATTTCTTGTCATTTAGATCATATTCCATGTCATTTAGGTTATATTATTTAGAATATGCCATGTCATTTAAAATATGCCATATCATTAAAATTTGCCATGTCATTTAAATAATTTTATCTCATTTAGAATATACCATGATACTTAGGATTTTTCATTTCACCTAGAATATACTATGCCATTTAAATTATGACATATCATTTAGGTTGCATTATATTATCTAGACTTTGCCATATCATTTTATTTATGTCATACATGTTCATGTTCATATTTTTAAATATTTTGAAAAAGATAATGATTTTCAATAAAAATAAAGATATTCCCGAGTTAAAATAATTCATGAGTTCTCTACTGGGTTTGCTAGAGGGAATATCATCAATTATCATTAATAAAGGAATATCTTTTTTTTTTTTTTTCAAAAAACGAGAATGATTCGGAAAGTTTTCCAAATGAATACAAATTTCTATATTTTGCCGATTTTGTCAGGGAATATAGGAAAATTTTGAATTAATAAATTTCGAATAATTTTCAATTAAAAATGGAATTATTTTTCTTAAAATTGGGAATTAACTTGAAATACTAAATTAAAAACCAACTTTTTACCGAGACTTGAGATAACACATGACTAATAAGGTACCGTTTTATATGGGCGTTGTGGGGGTGCAAATCCTTCCCCGCAAGTAACCGAGTCCCGAACCTGATTCTTCGATTTTCTCTGGTTTATAAAGAGGACTTGAAATTGTTTTTAAAAATGTTTTAATTAATTTTAAAATGTTTTATAAAATCGGTTTTAATAGGTGGTCGATCACACCTAGCTAAAAAAGATTGGTGGCGACTCCATGTATTTTTTTACGAGGCCGTTTTCATACCCTCGACCTTTTATTTCAATCTAGAGGAATTAAGCCATCTTTTCCTCTACTTCTGTTTCCCCCTTACTCGAACGGGTCCCCGCGATCGGGATCACGTATCGACACCTTCATTTTTCTAGAGGAATTAAGTCGACTTTTCTTATTTTTTTAATATCATGCTTAACGAATAATAAAGTCTTGCAATGAGACTTGTTATTTTTTAGGTTGCAACAGCTTGGCGACTCCACTGGGAACTTTTTAGAGAGTAAGGCCTTGATTAGTCGTGTGTTATCTAAGTCTCGGTTTTGTTGGTTTAATTGGTATTTAATTTTAATTCCCATATTTTTAAAATAATAAAGAGAATTTTGAAAATAATAAAATGTTTTAAATATTTCCATCTTCATATGCATTCATACTATTATTGTTCTCTGGTTATCTTGTTGTGTATATTTATATGTTCGCTTAACTGATGCTTTACGTTGTTTGATTTTAGTGGGGTATTTAGAATAAGGGGGGTAGAATAGGTGGTGACAGGTTTGTTTTGTTCCTCCGCACACACTATATTTGCATTTGCATAACATGAACCCTCTACCGGGTTCCGTCCTTTTAAGTGGGAGTAAAGTAACTACGCCTTCGTGATGATCCTCTGTATGGGCTAGTTAAACACTTTCAGAGTATAAAGTACCTAATGCCTTCGTGATAATCCTCCGTACGAGCATAGAAAAAAATACTCTAACGAATTGAACCCGCTTTTACCGGGGTGCCTTACTAGTCTTCACAAGCGACAGTGAGGAACAATTCGGGGCCTTAGAATCGATTCACCTTCATATAATGAAGCTAGGCGAAGCCATACCGGATTTCTGTTAGATACTAGAAGTTTAAGAACACATGAAGGAACATTTCCAACCTTTTACCATCTTTCTATATGTTAGATTTTATAAATTGGGTGATGATGAACGAACATGATATCGCTCGTAATAAATTTATTATTTTGTCCCAAAGGCGTCGTAATGCCGAAGCTCTGTTAAAATTTTCGAGACATTTTTTTTAAAAGCATGTTGTTATTTAAGTTATATTTGTGAATTCATTTCTTTACTAATCTATTTTTTTCTGTTTTCTTTTCTTTGACATGCATCATAGACATCATCATACACTTGAAGTTTATTGGCCTCGGGATAGTCATCAACCCAAAGGACTTTCATGGAGTGTCAGGTTATTTCAGTGATAGAAGATCATGCAGTAGTCAGGGCACAGTCGAAAAAAGATCAGATGGGGGATGGTGATTGCCTGAAGAAAGATTATGTGTCAGTATTGCCGGAAAATGTCAAAGTGGATTCCAAATAGAATAATCTTCGAGGGTTAGCCGACATTTGGAATCAGTGGAATGTATCAGAGAAAGAAGCCTTCACTCAGAAATATGGAGATATAGCACTCTTAATTCCGATTAGGGTCAATAGTGGGTTGATTCAGGCTATGGTACATTCTGGAATCCTACTTATAGATGTTTTACTTTTAACAAGGAGGATATGACCCCAGTAATTGAAGAATATTCAGCACTGTTATGTATTGAATGTCCTAATCCTAATCGGGTATATTTGAAGGAAGTGAAACCTTTCAGGTTTTAAGAGGAAAATGGCTAGGATCGCAGGAATGGATACAACATGGGTTGAGAGTCATATAAATACAAAGCAGAAAAATGGATGCATTCCGTGGGAAACTCTCCGACAGTTGATATTGGGTTATTCCGAAAAAGAAAAAGCCAGGGACATCTTTGCTCTAGCCATCTACGAATTTAGTCATATTCTCGAAGATATTAGGTCATGTGGATATAGCCATGTTTGATTTCTTTGAAAAGTTGGAACAGAAGATCAACCCATCTCCGGCCATCATAGCTGAAACTATCCGATCTTTGAATTTTTGTAAAAGGGAAGGACAAGGGAGAATCAAGGGTTGTGTACAACTCCTTTATATTTGGATTCAAAGTTACTTTTGAAAGATAGAAGAAGTTTCCTTCAAACCGTACATGAAGTCTTTAGTTTCGATTAGGGAATTTCTTCAAAATGATTGGCCTGAAAACAGAGATGAAGAGAAATGGTCAACATGTTCCGAAATTTAAATGGGGAGATGGTGACTTAGAGAGCTCCATGGATGGTTCCCATGCCGATTATGTATAAATGTGGAAACAACTGGAAGTTCCACTACTCGAAATTTGGGGGTCTGTGAGTTATGCACCTCTGTTGGTGCAAAGACAGGTCGAGTCTCGGCAATTCACACCCATGACTCATAATCTAGGATCATCAGAGTTCACTTATGGGGAAGACGGATATTCTGGAAAGGTGCGAGCAGTGATTGAAGCATGGAAGAAAACTCACCGGATAAAAGTGGCCAGATATGCCGACATCATCACACCTGATTACCTGATATGGAGGGAATTAAGGGTTAATGATAGGCTGTTGACATCAGATAGGGAAGAGGTCCAGTTCATGAGTCCGCCACCGAGGGAAATGCCATCAGAGCTAGAAATCGCAAGGATGGAATTTGAAAAGGAAAAAGCCCAGATGAGCAAAGAGGTTGCCCGACTACAAGAAGAGCTTGAGGACATGAAAATAGGGAATCAGCACGAGAAAGAGAAAAGGAAAAGATCAAGAGAGAAAGGGACACTGCTAAGGGCGATCTTCAGGAATTACACTTGGTGAACAAGAGGTACCGCTTCGAGCTCAGGTTTGAGGGGACCCTCAAGACTTTCGAGGAATGGGAGTAGGAGGTCAAAAACCTCAAGAAGGAGAATAACTACTGGAAAGAGAGAGCGAAGCATGAGGAAGCCCGAGCCAATCAACTGGAGAAGCAAGCTAAGGAAAGCTTACACGGTGATGCTTCTGCTAACATGTCAAAGGGCCGTGAACAAGTAGAGGTCAGATTGAAGAGCAAGGCAATCAAAAGGAGACTGTGAAAGAAAGTCCAAGATTCGAAGAAGTCACTATAGGACTAATTTTGTAATAACACTTTGAAAGGTGAATTACGGACTTATCTTAGGTAGTGATCTTTTTATTTTATCTGTGATGTATTTAGTTCTAGGAAATCAATGAAAGACCGTTCGATTGAAATTATATCGGGGCCAATACTTTCAAATGCATTCATATTTTATATATATTTTTTGTTCATTTGTACATTTACTTATATTTATAATCATTCATTTTGAAATTCATTCATATTCATACACTGAACCACTTATTTATTCCTTTTACTTGTTCATTCATTCATTCATATTCATACACTTAACCACTTATTTATTCATTTCGCTTGTTCTTTCATTTATTCTTTCATATTCATATACGTAGTCATGTACTTATTCATTTTATTTGATTCATTCATTCACATTTAGTCATTCACTCGTTTATTCATAAAACATAAAAAAATATGTCAATAAATTCTAATTCATGGTTTTCAAAACTAAAGGTACAATTGGTCGCACTAAAAAATAATCGAATTTTCGACACCCTTAAAATACTCGATTTCAAGCCAGAGCTATGGAGAACGATCAGCTTGCTATAATTGAAAGAATAGAAAGAACTCTAAGGGAACTACAGGAACAGTTGGCTAAATCTCAGGAGGAGTCACGAGAAAAGATGAATAAGCTCATGGAAATGATGAGTGCCATGATGAAACAAAAAGGGTCGGAAGAGAATTCGGTCACAGGGAAAAGGGTGGTAATTGAAGAGGATCAACCTGAAAACATACAGCAAAAGGGCCAAGAGCTGCTAATTGGGGTAGCCTCCTATGTTTATATCCAGCCAGCTACTGAGATACGGAACTATGTTCCCTGAAGAGGTAATATGGGAGCTGACCCAAATGATGTTAACGTTCCAGACTTTGAGGAACTAGCTGAAAAGGAAAAAGCAAAGATGACTGAGCTGAAGAGGGTCAAAATGGTAGAATCATAGAAAAAATATCAACTGCTGGAGGAGAGGCTGAGGGCCGTTGAAGGGGCGGAGTTATTTGGCAGTCTGGATGCCAAAGAGATGAGTTTAGTACACGATCTAGTAATTCCCCCGAACTTCAAAGTACCAAACTTTGAGAAATATAATGGGACTACCAACCCATCAGCACATATGACCATGTACTGCAGAAGAATGATGGGGCACGATGATAATGAGAAACTGCTTATCCATTGTTTCCTGGATAGCTTGACAGGGTCTGCGACCCGATGGTACAATCAACTGAGTCGTACCAAGATTCGTTCATGGACGAATTTAGCTAGGGCTTTCATAGAGTATTATAAGCATGTATATGATATGGTACCTGATAGGCTGTCACTATAGAACATGGAAAAGAGGACCACTGAGAGTTTCAAGGAATACTCGCAAAGGTGGAGGGATCTGGCCACACAAGTGCAACCTCCTTTAAATAGCAAAGAAACTACAGTGCTTTTTATCGATACCTTGAAAGCACCATATTATGATAAATTGGTGGGGAGTGCCACCAAGGACTTTGCAGACATGGTGATATCTGGGGAGATGATAGACTCGGCCATTAAGAATGGGAAAATGGAAGATGGCGAGTCTGCTATTCCGAAGAAGGTTTTCCCTGCTAGGAAGAAAGAGGAGACCCACGCAGTTAGTATCAACCAATACCCATATACACCTCCACACCTTATACACCACCAAGGCCCTATACTCCTACTATATCTTATGCACCTCTTACACCCTACACACTTTACCCAGGGTATAATCCTTATTACCCTAATGTGAACCACCTTACCTAAAATCCCTTCCCTTATACCAATACACCACAACAGTCGTTTCCAACTAGCATATCCCCATAGATAAACCTTCCCCGAAACACTGTCCCAAACACTCAGAGAGCCGGGCGCAATGACCAACGTTCACCAAGGAACGATCAAAAACCTCAATTTGATCTGATTCCTACCATCTATGGTGAGCTATATCCCAAATTGTTGTAGGGTCAACTTGTTGCACCCGTATACCTCAAACCTTTGACACCAACATATCCAAGGTGGTACAATGCAAATACTAACTGCGCGTACCACACAGGAATTCAAGGACATTCAACTGAAGATTACCTGGCCTTTAAAAAGAAAGTCCAAAGCCTGATCAATGCTGGTGTTGTGAAGTTTGCGTTTAAGAATAGGTCGAATATAGCGGGAAACCCATAGCCCGATCATGCTGAGAATCGGGTAAATGCAGTGTGGACAGGGGAAGTCAGAAAGGTAAAAAGGGATGCCAGTGAAGTCAAGACTCCAATGTTAACAGTATGGGTCGAGATGATTAAGGCAGGAATGGTGGGGGATCTAAACAGTTTAAAAATGGTCGCAAAGAGGATGTAGAATTGGTGTCTGTTCCATAAGTGTGGAGGACATATCATACAGGACTGCGGGGACTTTCTGGCTAAAGTCCAAAAGATGATAGATGATGGGGAGGCCTAGTTTTACGAGGAGACAGAGGAGGAAGTAGAGGTTATTGAAAATGCAGCTGGCTACGAGATAGAAAGACCCTTGATCATCTATTATGATGAACCAGAAGAGAAAGTTATGCCAGTCATTGAGGAAAGTGCGCCTAAGTTAATCATTGATTTGCCTGTTTCCTTTTCGTACAAGGAAAACAAAGCTGCACCATGGAAATATGACTGCAACATGGTTATGCTTGGGTCTTCGAGTTAGCAAGATATCACAGGTGTGGGGCACTTAACACGAAGTTTAAGGTGTTATGCTCCTGAGATTGTGGAACAGGGATTAACAGGAAAAGACAGAGGAATGGACAAAGGGAAGAAAGCAGTTGAACTAATCCATATTGAGATGGATTTGTCAAAAGAAGCAGAAAGGGGGTCAGCCTCGATAAACAGAATAAAAGAGTCGATGAATAAGAAGGAAGCCTGTGAGTTCTTAAAATTCATAAAGCATAGTGAGTATAGCGTGGTTGAACAACTGCAACGTCAACCAGCTAGAATTTCAATCTTATCTTTTCTTTTGAACTCGGAGCCACACAGAAATGCCCTGTTGAGAGTGTTGAATCAGGCATATATGGCTAACAACATATCGATATAAAAATTAGACAGGTTGGTGGGAAACATCGTGGCCGACGACCATATATATTTCAGTTATGAGGAGGTACCACCCAATGGTATTGGGTCAACAAAGGCTCTTCACATAACTACCACTTGCAAGGGGCACATATTACCAAGGGTCTTTTTGGATAATGGTTCTTCATTAAATGTGATGCCCTTGGCAACCCTGTGCAAATTGCCGGTGGATATTTCTTATATGCTACCAAGCTGCACGGTGGTCAGAGCCTTTGATGGTACAGGAGAGATGTCATGAGAACTATTGAGGTCCCTCTGGAGATAGGCCCATGTTGTATACGGTGAACTTTTAGGTCATGGATATTAATCGTTCTGTAATTGCTTGTTGGGAAGGTCGTGGATACATTCAGCAGGGGCTGTACCTTTATCTCTCCACCAAAAGCTAAAATTTATGATAGAGGGGCATTTGGTCACTGTATCAGGAGAAGAGGATGTAATAGGCTCTACATCTACGGAATCTCCTTATGTTGAACCCAATGAAGATGCCGTAGAATGTTCCTTTCGGTCTTTGGAATTTGTAAATATGGTTTTCATCGCTGAAGGACAAAAAATTCCAAAACCAAGGCTGTCCAAGAACACAAGGCTGGGGGTAAGAACTACCGTAGGAAAAGGCTGCAGGGCTGGAAAAGGTCTCAAAAAATATCTTTAGGGGATGGCCCGAGCAATGGAAGTAGTGGGAAAGAAAGACCGTTTTGGCCTGGGGTATCTTTTGAAGGCCCATGAGAAAAGGAAACAAGTTGAAAGGAACCGACAAAGGAGGATGGCCCATCTCGCGGTATGGATATTGAATGGGAGCCTATGACATTCCCACCTATCCTTCATGCTTTAGCTCAGCCGGTTCTCTGTTCGGAGAAAAGAATTCTGATGATGTACTCGTAATGATCGAGCAAGCTTTTGAAAAGTTCCATGTGAATAGGGATGAGCTGATGTATGATATAGAGATCTGCATGACTGGGGAAGAAAGAATTGGAAGTAAGAATGCTAACTAGATGGTGCGACCTTGTCCACCAGGATATAGACTGACCAATTGGAGTGCAACTGAGCTGCCCATAGTTTTTAGGTCTATTCCAACGTAATGCTTTTAAGCAAATCTTAAATATCTTTGCCCGAAGATACTAAGAATTTCTTTTGTAATGGGCTTTTGTCTAAAAGTTTTCATTCAATAAATAACAAACATGATGCATTTCCTTCATATTGATGTCTCCATATTCTTTCATTTATGCTATTTATTTTGCTTCCATTGTATATATTCTTTCCTATATTGTTTCTTCCCCATCTATTTACAGGTGTACGAATGCGAAATATGAGGACCTTCCTGTCAGTAATTCTGAAATTGATTTTGAGAGACCCATTTGCACGGTGATTTTGAGACCGAAGAAGATATTGAGGATTATGGTCTACCTCCGGACTTATTAAGAAAAATAGAACAAGAAGAGAAACAAGTGCTTCCTCGTGAGGAGCTATTGGAATTGTTAAATTTGGAAGTAGTAAGGAGATAAAAGAGGTTAAAATTGGGACTACATTGTTGTCATCAATAAAGGGTGAACTCATATCATAGCCTTACTTCGGGAATATGTAGATGTATTTGCATGGTCATACCAAGACATGCCGGGTCTGGATCCAAATATTGTGGTACATAAGCTCCCTTTAAGGCCAAAGTGCAAGCCAATTCAGCAAAAGTTGAGAAGATTGAGGCCAGACATGCTGTTAAAGGTAAAAGAGGAAGTGAAGAGGCAGTTTGATGCTGGATTCTTAGAGGTGGCAAAATATCTGAAATGGGTGGCAAACATTGTTCTAGTACCAAAGAAGGATGGCAAGGTGCGTATGTGCGTCGATTACCGAGATTTGAACAAAGCCAGTCCCAAAGATAATTTCCTTTTGCCCCACATTGATACTTTGATGGATAATACAATGAAGAGTTCCTTGTTTTCTTTCATGGACGGATTCTCAGGATATAATCAGATTAAGATGGCACCGGAAGATATGGAGAAAACCATATTTTTTACAATGCGGGGAACATGTTGTACAAGGTAATACCGTTTGGGTTGAAGAATGCTAGGGCGACATATCAGAGAGCCATGGTGACCTTGTTTCATGACATGATGCATAAGGGAATTGAGTTCTATGTTGATGATATGATTGCAAAGTCACGAGGAGAAGAAGAGCATATTGCAAATCTTAGAAAACTATTTGAAAGAATAAGAAAGTTTCAACTCAAGCTAAACCCGACAAAATGCACTTTTGGAGTCACTTCGGGGAAATTGTTGGGTTTTGTTGTTAGCAAAAAGGGAATTGAGATTGATCCGGATAAAGTGAAGGCCATCCAGAATTTGCCACCTTTTACATACATGATCAGCATGTTTCTACTATATATGTTGATACATCATATTGTTTATGCTTCACGAGCATCAAATTGCATTCATGGCTCATTCATCACAACATGCATTTGGAGGGATAAAACGGAAATTGGCTTGGCTTTAAGAGTCTTTGGAAGAATTTCCATTTCAAATCAAAGGTATAAGAAGAACTGAGTACTTTTTTTTATATACAGGCTAGTGCTATGGAGAATGAACAAGTTGCCCGAATGGAAAGAATGGAAAAGGCACAAGAAGAATCTCAAGAATAGTTTGCAAAATTTGAAGCAGAATCTAGAGATCAAAGGAATAAATTGATGGAGTTGGTATCCGTTGTAATTAATGGAAAAAGATACACTGAAAACTTGGCCGCCAGAGAAGGGTTAGAGGCACAAAAGGGTCAAATTGAGGTCATGATGTTGGATGGCTAGAATACAATTAATCCCAGCAGCATCCTGAACTTAGATGATCCAGCTGAACAGAAAAAGTTGAAAATGGTTGAATCGAATGGGGCTAAGTCGACAGATTCCCAAAGGAAGTATCAGCTGTTAGAGGAAAGGATTCGAGCTGTTGAAGGTGGAGATGAAGTAAGTGTAGGAGAGCTTATTTTGATACCTGATCTGGTCATCCCGCCAAAATTCAAGGTTCCGGAATTCGAAAAGTATGATGGACTTAAAAATCCTAAAACACATTTGTCTGCATATTGTAATAGGATGGTGGGCCACACGCATGATGAGAAATTTCTTATCCATGTTTTCCAATATAGCCTGACAGGAGGAGTGTCTATTTGGTATTGTCAGTTGAAAAAAGGCCAAGTGAATACATGGAGAGATTTAGCCCGGGCATTCCTGAAATAATACAAGCATATGTTGGAAACGGCTCGAGATCGATTAACACTCCAGAACATGAAAAAGAAGCCGAATGAGAACTACAAAGAATATGCTCATAGATGGAAAGATGTAGCCTTGCAAGTCCAACCACCTCTTACTGATAGAGAAATGAATGTTTTGTTTGTGGATACCCTCCCATATCCATACTATGACAAGTTGATCGACAATGTCTTTTCAGAATTTGCAGGTATATTGTTTGCAGTGGGTAGAATTGAAGATGGGATAAAAAAAGGAAAAAATATGGATACTAATGCCAGAATTCCTTTTGAAAAGAAAAATGATGTTGCTAAGGGGCACGTTCAAGTCATAAATGTTGAAGGCAGAAAAAAAAGAGAGTTCAGTGCAATGCAAGATGATCCTTTTGGTGGTTATTTACATCCCCGATCCTATGTCGACTATTGGATTCAGCACGGTCATTATCATGCTCCAAGGCCTTTCATATCACCTTAGGGTTTTGTCATGCCAAATGATCCAGAGTTTAGTTCAGTCTGTTCTCAGAGCAGTAAGATAATGAAAGCAAAGGTATACCATTCAATTCCGATGACCTACACAGAACTTTTTCCATTGCTTGTCCAAAGCCAAATGATCTACGTTGTACCTGCAAAGCCCAGGAAGTCCCCTTACTCGAAATAGTATGATCCTAATGCCACATGCGAGTATCATAGCGGGGTTAAAGGGCATTTCACAGAGAACTGCACTACATTCAACGACAAGGTTCAGGCTATAATTGATGTGAACCCGACAAAGTTCAAAGAGCTCATGGATGCTTATCAAGGATGACGGGGCTAAGGATCATTTTTTCTCAGGGTAGCATGCTAATCAGGGGCAATTCTTAACCTTGTTTTAAGTATTGTACTTACTTTCAATTTATTTGAAATGAATAAACTTTTAAAATCCAAGCATCATACATCATATATCATTTGAAGTTTTGAATATTCTTCTTAAGCCTTGTTTATATGATTTGTGAAAGAAAAACAAAAAGGTTGAAAATAAAAGTCCATACGGATAATTTTCCGCTTTGAAAATAAAAAGATACTCCTTTGAATAAGTGAAATGAGTTTCTAAAGAATGGGTGATCACCATGAGGGATGGATTCCTAGGAAACACTTTGTCTCTAAATGTATAGATCATAGACTATTCGAATAAGTACCACTCAAAAGTCACAAAGAATAACCTTTATTGAGGCCATGAGTAATGAAAAATTGAAAAATTCTTTCGTGGATTTCTTGAAAGTCAAGCAAACATGTAAATCTTCCAAAAAATCAAGATTAGGTAGTTTGATACGTGTTAAAAGTTATGCCATGTTACAAATCATAGCAAAAACTCAAAGATTAAAAACATTTGAATCCTTTTGAAAGAATTCAAATGCCAAGTCTCTAAGCCTTTTCCAGATCTTGATTTATGAGCACATGAACCAAAGGATGAACCAGAACACCTTTCTTTTTCCCTCCCCATGTGTTGAAAACACTTTGAAGAGATTGAAACCCAAACAAGTTCATTTAACAAGAAGCTCAAAGATAAAATCTGAGATGTTCCTTCACAGCAGGGTTCTCGCAAACCAAAAAACCTTCACTTCAATGGCAAATCAAAGTAAGACATTATTGGTGGCTTAAAATGAATCAAATGATTTTTTTGGGGCATATAGTAAAAAGGAAAAAAGAAAAATATTGGGACATCATGAATGTGAGAATTCGAATGATTCCAAATGCAAAATGAAATTCTGCTTATCTATTCCCCCCTGAGGATTGCTTTTAAGGAGAATATTCATACTTGATATGAGAAATGGCCATCTTTCGTATCCCTTTCACAAAGAGAAATTATCCATAGTCACCTCTTTGAGCTTAAGGAATTCTTTTTCTTTGAACCCTGATCAAAGATCACTCTCCAAATTGGGAGTAAATATGAGGAAGGATTTTCTCAAAAATCATGGTGAATAAGCCACGACTGGAAGACAAAAACAAAGCAAATTTGAGTTCCCAAACAAGTACGGGCTCACTCTGTCAAAGTGGAGATACAAAGAAAAAAGAAGGAAAAAGGGAAAAGATGGCGAATTGAAAGCCGAGAACGAAACAAACAAAAAAATGTGTGAAAGAGATGGAAAATTGAAAGCCAAGAACAAACAACAAAAGAAGCAAAACTCAAATAAAGGAAAGAAAAGTCTAGAAGGGGCAAATGTTTTAAAGGGAATCATCCTCAGGAAATGATCCTTGATCTGATTACCCTCAAACACATATTTTGAGCCTACTTATCCTTTCTTTCTGAACCCTGAACCTTGGCCTACGTTACGTTCTTTAAAAGTCCATTTCGATCAAGCGTGGATATTTAACTTGGAAAGTTTCTCCTCATATTTTATCCCATCTCATCGAATTATCATTTCATTGTGAAAGAATTTAGAATTCTCAGATACATGGTGAAACAATAAGAAAAAAGAGAAACAATGAAGCTCTAGGGTGAAAACCTAAAAATGGGCAGTCTAAAGCAGAATAATGCCACACATTGGTTTTGCCGAAGCCATCAGTTTGAAGGATACAAGGAGCATCAAGGAATTCTTGGACATACCCAAAGGACAGCTTTTTCTTTGGAATTGATTTTGAAAGCTAAACCTTTTTTCCTTCCAAATTAACCTTCCAACATTGAACCTATCATGGCTAAGGTTGACACTTATAAAAATGCCATATTTAGAGATTGGAGGATTGAAGATTTAATTAAAACTTTTTCCAAAAAATGTTTGGTTTTAAGGAATTCATGTTTTGAGAAAACTTACTCATGAACCAAGATAAAGGACATTCACCTTCTCCTCTTTGTCAAGATGAAAAGCTTTCCTAGACAAATCTGGACCTTATTGCATCAGCCCATTGACCTTGTTGCATTAAACCGTTCAAATCACTCGAAAAAGTGAGGCTGATTTCCCATCTCGCTTAGAAATGTCTCTAATGGTGATCACCAATTTCTGAAAGACTTCAATTTCACATGTTTTGGAAGAAATAAAATTGATATGACTTAGGAAGAACAAACTAAAATTGAGATGCGGATATGCTCTAGCAAGAAGTTCATTTTGTTAAGAGGCATGAAATTTTGAGTTTGAATAAAGTTTGACTTTGTGTTTTGGTTTTGACTAGATAACTGGAAAGATAGAATCTGCTGGGGCAAGGACAAATTGGGAATACGAAACCATGCGACTTTTTCCAACAAGATGAATTGAAAAATATGGACAAGGGCAGGAGTCATTCCCTACAACAAGAAACCTCATCAGGACACAAGGAAAAATGGAGATGATCAACCCTTTTAATATTCTCTTAATGTGAAATGGTGTCATGAGCATTCATGCATCATGTAATGAATATGTGCATCTGCATTTTTGCAAGTTACATCGGTTTTTTGCATCCATATATTTGATCATTACATTTGTCAAGCATTGAAAAGACACAAAGGAAAAGAAGATAGGTTTCCTAAAAGGGGAAGGGCTTTCTTTAGATTTTGTTTGAAAAGAAAAGAAAATAAAATAAAAGATGTGAGTATTATTTTAGGGCGATGAAATGAAGAAAATATTGAAAAATCCCAAGATGATAAGAACTTTTGAAAAATGAAAATGATTTTAGATGAGATATTTTAAAGTTGTGGAGCCTCGAAGAAGGAAATTTTCAAGTGAAAGATTTAGTTAAGCCCAATGTAAGATGGCAGTTATGGTTTGAGTCCAGTAAAGTTAGCATATTAGATGTGATTGAGCCCAATATAGCTGGCATAGTGATTTAGGCCCAGTGAAGTTGGCACGTTAGACTTGGTTGAGCCTAAATATAGCTGGCATAAAACTGATTTAGGCCCAGTGAAGTTGGCACGTTAGATTTGGTTTAGCCCAATATAGCTGGCATAAAAGTGATTTAGGCCCAGTGAAGTTGGCACGTTAGATATGGTTGAGCCTAATATAGCTGGCATAAAAGTGATTTAGGCCCAGTGAAGTTGGCACGTTAGATTTGGTTGAGCCCAATATAGCTGGTGTAGACACCTAATTTTGATCGGACCGCTAAAATAGGTATGTTTTCTTCCTAAATTGATGTTTCAGAATGTAAAAAGACTTTTTTCATCCTACAGGTGGTACTCCGAGACTTAGTTTAAGAGGGCGAGCATAAAAAGTCAAACTCAAAAAAAATCAACCCCGAAAAAGTCAACCTCAGAAAGTCAACTATTGAAAAAGTCAACCCACTTTCAAAATCAAGATTTGAAGTTCAATTGAAAAATGGCAAAATAATTTTGATAATCCGAGATCTACATCGAAAGATATGAAGTTCGGAAGTTGGGTTATGGAGATTCAGTAGAAAGAAAACCCTAATCCGAGAAATTTGGTGAAAATGCTTAAACGATCGAATTGGTCGAAATTGAAGGTTCCAAATGAAAGATAAGCACTGAATACGGGTAATGGAGAAGCCACTTGAAAGAAAATCTGAAAGAAAAGTCAATCCGTGAGAAAATCGAGAATTAGGGTTTTTGGTGGATTTCGTTGAAATTGGGAAGAAATGGCCCGACTTGGTAAGACCAAAGCCTCTAATGGATGAGGAATGATTAAAAAGGATTAGCCCAAGGCTCAGTTTGAAGAAAATCTGAAAATCGGACTTGTTTTGAGCAAAATCGGGTTTGGGTTGCAAAAGGGCAAAATTGGAAAATTTGGGAAAAATAGAAAATGGACTCCAAAAATTCTGAAAAATTTCAAATCTCATTCTTAAATCATTTGGAAGAGATTGGCGAAAGAAAATCCTCATTAGGAGTTCGTTTGCAAAATGGCCAAATCCCGAGTCTCTAATGTAGTAATTCAAGAAGATAAATCCCGGAAAAATAGCAAATGAACTCCAAATCTTCTGAAAATTTGTAAATATCATTCTTAAATTATTTGAAAGAGATTGGAAAAATAAAATCTTGATTCGGAGTACGTTTGCAAAATGGCCAAATCTCCAGTCTCCTATGTAGTAATTCAAGAAGATAAATCCCCAAAAAATAGCAAATGGACTCCAAAAATTCTGAAAATTTGCAAATCTCATTTTAAAATTATTTGGAAGATATTGGAAAAATAAAATCTTGATTCAGAGTTCGTTTTCAAAATGGATAAATCCCGGGCCTCCTTTGTAGTAATTCAAGCAGATAAATCCCAAAAAATACCAAATGGGTTCCAAAAATTATGAAAACTTCCAGATCATAATTTTAAACTATTTGGAAGAGATTGGTGAAGAAAAATCTTTATTTGGATCTCGTTCAAAAAATGGTAAATTTTGGGGGCATAAAAGGGCAATTTTGGAAGAAAAAATCCAAATAAATAGCAAAAGGACTCAGAAAATTTTAAAAACTTCTAGAATTCAATTTTTTATTATTTTGAAAGTATTGAAAAAATAAAATTTTAATTTGGAGTCCGTTTGACATTTATTTGCATCTGGAGGGCAAAAAAGGTCATTTTACCCAAGAAACCGAAAAGGGCTTCTCTTGCCTTTCAAAAAAATCAGACTTGGGCTGGAAGAAGGAGTGCTGGCCGGCCAAGGCCCATAGATGGGAAGGAGTTTCTGATTTTTCAATCAAAAGGCCAAAAATGAAGAGTTAGTTAGTGATTTTTTGATCAAGCCTTTGCAAATAAGCCACATGGGCCAATGCATGAAGAGGGAGAGTGTCAACATAATTCTTGAACAGCTGTAATTATGGACAGATGATGGCCTAATTTAAGGGTGATAATTTCATGTTTTAAACATCTTAGATTGATGGCCTTTGGATGGAAATTGGTTGGAGTAAAAATGACAACATTCTAGTCTAGGAGAGAGGTAAGTTTCGGCCACTATAGGGAAGGGGCTCTTTCATTTTCAGCTCACTCTCATTTTTCATATTCTCTCTTGTTCTGGCTGAGTTTTCTCTCCATTGTTGCAAAGCAAAAAGAAAAGTTTAGAAAATAAAAGAAAGTTTGAAGAGAAAAAGCTTGAAAGATAGCTTTGAGAGGTTGCTTTTAGCACCAACTCTTGCACTTTCTTGATTTTCCATTCTTGTTTTGCTGTTTTGATTATTATTTTGGTGAGTTTTCTTTTGATTTTTCTTTTTAAATAAGTGTTTTTTAATGTTCTTTTTAAGTTCTTTTTTCACCTTTTCTTAAAAAAGTTCTTGCAATATTTTTTTCTCTTGATTTCTTACCATGGCCGAATGGCCCATCTTTTTTGTTGTTGTTATTTTTCTTTGATTTGTCATGTTATTTTTGTTATTTTTTTTAGTCTTGATGCTTTAGATCTTCTTCTACTACATATACTTGAAGCTTGTTTTAATTTGGTTGCTTGTTTATTGCCATTTATGAGTTTATTATCATGTTCTTGCATTTTTAATTTTCTGTTTTCAAAATGTTTAAATTTGTTTATATTTTATATTTTGTAATCCATGTGTTTGTGAAAATGTTTGTTAGTTTTAATACCTCTACTTTATATTTGCATGATTTGAGTGTTATATTTTAGTTGAGTATGTTAGTATATTAAGTGTTTGTGAAAATGCCAAGCTAACTTTAGACTTGAGTCCATTCGGCCACTTCATGTATTTTGCTTTGTGTGTGCATTTTTGTTATCTTAGTTGATAGGTTGGCATTTGCATGACATTTGATTGAGTATTTGGTTTAAGCATGCCTTGTGTTTGTGTTATTGCCATGCATATTTTGGATGTTAGGTTTGGTTTATTTTGCCATGCATGTCCATGCATTTTAGACCTAAGTTGCATTAAAGGCCTTGCAAGTTCATTTAGGTCTAGGTCATTTTATTGATGCCTTGCATTTTTCATGACATTTAGGTTTAAACTCATGCATTTCATGCATCATATTTGCTGTATTTTTTCATGCATTTCATGTCCATGCCACTTGACTTATGACTTAGGCCAATTAATGGTTCAAAGTCATGCTCTCTTGAGCATACTTGTGAAAAAATAAAGAATTGTCAAATTAATTATTCTACCTTTGTGAATTTTTTTACTTATCCAATTTTTGTCTAACTTTTCAAAAGTCCTAGCTACTGTTTATGAGTCATTTTGTGAGTCTTAAATATTTTTACTTTGATTTTTAAATGATTTTATCAAAGGCAAAAATGTGTTTTTGCAAAACAGTTTTTTCATCCAGTACTCGTACTTTCTCGATTTTTCTGGGCAATCACCTCTAATCAGAAAATTAAGACAATTTTTTCTTGTGTATTTTTTTTAGATTTTTTAGAATTTTTAAAAATAGGGTAAAAAATCGTGGCTTAAAATTGGACAGTGAAGTCAGAATTGAATTTAAAGGAAAATCATTTTTCTGTTTTGGTTAAGTTACTTAGAGGGGGCTGATTAGGAAGTTTAGCTACTGACTTAGAGTAGTTTCTAAGCCTTTTTAAACTCTAAAAATGATTTTTTAAGTCTCGGGTTGAGGGTGGTCAAGTCTGGGATTTTAAACTTAGGAAATTAGAGCCATTTAAAAAAAGGGTTTAGCTAAGTTATTATTTTTAATCTATGCTTTTCAAAATTGTTTTCAAACAATCACAAAGTATTTTGGTTTTAGAATATTTAATTTTACATATTTTCATAAGGTAGCTAGATATCTTTTTAGATATACGGATTTCCTTAATTAAAGGAAAAAATACATTTTCATGCATTGCATTTTCCATATTCATGCATTTTATATAATATGTGATTTTTGCTATGATAATTCCTATGGTATTGTTATTATTTTGATTTATATTTTTTTGATGTTATATTGTTTATTATATGGTTTTAAATATTTCATGATATCCATTTTTTTTATTTAGTTATTTTTTCGTCATATTATTTAGCATATACTATGTTCATGCATTATTATTTTCATGTATATTATATGATAGCATTATTTTATATTCCATGTCATTTAAATTATATGCCATATCATTCATATTTGCCATGTCATTTAAATTATTTCATTTCATATAGAATATGTTATGTTACGTTGGACATTTCATTTCATGTAGAATATATTGTTACCTAGGTTATTTCGTTTCATTTAGGATATATACTATGTCATTTAGGGTATTTTATTTCATATCATATAACTTAGGACATTTCATTTCATATAGAATATATTACGTTTCCTAGGTCATTTCATTTCATTTAGAATATATCATATAACTTAGGATATTTCATTTCATTTAGAATATGCTAAGACATATAAATTATATCATATCATTTTGCTTGCATTATATTATTTAGATGTTGCTATGTCATTTTATTAATGTCATGCATATTCATATTTTTTTAAAATGTTTTCAAAAAGGTAATGATTTTCAATAAAATAAAGATATTCCCGAGTTAAAATAATTCATGAGTTCTCTGCCGGGTTTGCTGGGGAGGATATCATTAATTATCATTAATAACGAAATATCTTATTTAAAATGAGAATGATTCGAAAAGTTTTCCAAACTAATAAATTTTTTTATATTTTGCCACGTTTGTTGGGAAATATAGGAAAATTTTGAATTTATAAATTCCGGATCATTTTCAGTTAAAAATGGAATTATTTTTCTTTAAATTGGGAATTAACTTGAAATACTAAATTTAAAATCGACTTTTTACCTAGACTTGAGATAACACATGATTAATAAGGTACTATTTTATACGGGCGTTGTGGGGGTGCTAATCCTTCCCCACACGTAACCGAGTCCCAAACCCATTTCTTTGATTTCTCTGGTTTAAAACGCAGACTTGAAATTGGTTTTAAAATATTTTAATTAATTTTTAAAATATTTTATAAAACCGGTTTTAATAGGTGACCGATCACACCTAGCTAAAAAAGATTGGTGGCGACTCCATGTCTTTTTCAAGGTCATTTTCAAAACCTTCATTTTTCACGAGGAATTAAGTCGACTTTTCCTCGGTTTCTTTTAATGTCACGCTTAACGAATAATAAAGTCTTGCGATGAGACTTGTAATTTTTTTAGGTTGCGACAGCTTGGCGACTCCACTGGGGACAATTAGAGAGTCAGGCCTAGAATTAGTCGTGTGTCATCAAAGTCTCGATTTTGTTGGTTTAATTGGTATTTAATTTTAATTCCCATATTTAAAAAAAAATAAGGATAATTTCAAAAATAATAAAATGCTTTTAATATGTCCATATTCATGTGCATACATATTATAATTGTTGTCTGGTTATTTTGATGCATATATTCATTTATTGATTAATTGATGATTTATGTTGTTTAATCTTCCTGGGGCATTTAGAATAAGGGATGTAGAATAGGTGGTGAAAGGTTTGTTATTTCTCCTCACACATTACACGCGCATTTGCATATCATGAATCCTATACCCGAATTCCGTCCTTTTAGGTGAGAGCAAAGTAACTAAGCCTTCATGATTAACAATCTGCATGGGCTAGTGAAACACTTCCGGAGTACTAAATTACCTAAGCCTTCGTGATTAACAATTCGCATAGGTTAGGGAAATAGACTCGAACTAATTGAACCCGCTTTTATCGGGGTGCCTTACTAGCCTTCACCGGTGACAGTGAGGAACAATTAGAGGCTTTTAGAACTAATTCACCTTCATATAGTAAACCTAGTCGAAGCCATACTGGATTTCCAATTAGATATCCCGAAGTTAAGAACACATGGAGGAATATTTCCAATCCTTTTACCTTCTATTCTACATTCCAAATAAGTTTATTTTTACGGTCAATGATGAACGTAGATCACAATGCCCGTAATAAGTGTTGATATTTCATCCCAAGGGTGTTATAATGCCAAAATTTTTGTTGGCATCCTCAGGGATAATTATTGTTTTGAATTATTTGTTTGTTTGTATTATTCGTATGTATTCCCGTTACTAATTCATTTTCTTTTTGTTGTTTTTTTATGTTTTTTTTTTTGCATTCTTGTCATCATTTTTGCACATTTGAAGGTTATTGGTCTCGGGATATTATTCAACCAAAAGGGCTTTCATGGAGGGTCAGAGTGTTTCAGTGGTCGAGAAGCATTTAGTGGTTAGGAAACAGTCCGAGAAAGGTCAGCAGGATAATGGGGATTGTTTGAAGATGGGATATGTGTCAGCATTGCCAGCCGAGGTTGATCTTACTATCAAGAAAAATGATCTCCGAGAATTGATGGATATATGGAATCAGTGAAACATATTAGAAAAAGAAGCCTTCACTCAGACTTATGGGGATATAGCACTGTTAGTTCAGGTTAAGGTCAGTGGTGAGGTAATCCGAGCTATGGTGCAATTCTGGAATCCAGCTTATCTGTGTTTTACCTTCAACCAAGAGGATATGACTCCAACCATAGAGGAATATTCGACCTTGCTGCATATTGAGAACGTTATTCCTGACCGTATTTATTTGAAGGATACAAAGACGCCGGGTTTCAAGAAAAAGGTGTCTAAAATTCTGGGAGTGGAAAGAAGTTGGGTCGAAAGCCATGTTGTCCGAAAAAGGTAAGCTACGGTATATCATGTGACATTTTACGGACCTTAATCCATAGCCATTCAAGTAAGGAGACAGTTAGGAATTTTTTGCTCTGGCTATCTATGGTTTAGTTATCTTCCCAAAGACATTAGGGTGTGTGGATGTGGCGATATTTGATGTTTTTGAGAGGCTTGAGCAAAGGATAAACCCAGCCCCGGCAATTATAGCGGAAACAATCCGATTCCTGAATTTCTGTAGATAGAAGGAAAAGGGCATCTTTTACATATGGGTTGAGAGCCATTTTTGTAAACAGGAGAATTTCCCTCTTCGCTCATAGTGGAAATCTTTTGCACCAATTGGTGAATTTCTTAAGAGGGATTGGCTTGAAAATAGGACTGAGGAACAATGGATTAACATATTCCGGAATATCAGGGCTGAGATGATAATTTGGAGAGCTCCATGGATAGCTCTTATGCCGATATTGTACAAGTGCGGAGATAAAGCTTCTGTTCCATTATTGGTAGTATGGGGAGGAGTGAGCTATGCACCACTGCTGTTATTGAGGCAATCAGAATCCCGTCAGTTTACTCATATGACCTATGACCTATCATATTATCTTAAGCAGTGATCCTTTCTTTGATGTATTTAGTTCCAGGAAATCAACGAAAGACTGTTTGGTTGGAATTATCCCGGGGCCAATACTTTTAAATGCATTCATCATTCATTTGTTCTTTCTTTTATATATTTTATTTGTTCATTCATTTATATTCATATTCATATTCATATTCATAATCATTCATTCATTTATTCTTTATAAATTGTTCATACACTTAGTCATTTATTTATTTGTGCATTCATTTATTCTTTATAATTAGTCATTTAAGTTCATACACTTAGTTATTTACTTATTTGTTCATTCATTAACACTTGTTCATTCATTCATTCATTTATTGTAAAATAAAATAAGAAATGTGTCAATAATTTCTAATCCATGGTTTTTAAAACTAAAGGTACAATTGGTCGCACTCAGAAAGAATCAGACTTTCGACACCCTTACAATACCCGATCTCGAGCAAGAGCTATGGAGAACGATCAGCTTACAGGAATTGAAAAGATGGAAAGAATTCAAAAAGAACTGCAGGAACAGTTAGCTAAGTCTCAAGAGGAGACACAGGAACAAATGACCAAACTCATGGAGATGATGAGTACCATGATGAGGCAGAAGTGGCCAGGAGAAAATTCAGTTACAGGAATGGGGATAGTGAACTAGGAAGACCGACTAGAGGTGGCACAAAAGAATGGTCAGACATCCCAGCCTGTGGGAAATGAACTTCCGACTGGGGCAGCATCCTATATTTACATCCAACCAGCGGCCGAAGCACAACATTTTGGTCCTAAAAGGGGTAATATTGGGGTTAATCCAATTGATGTGGAAGTTCCAGACTTTGAAGAAATGGCTGAAAAGGAAAGGGCAAAGATGACTGAATTGAAGAGGGTTGAAACTGCTGAATCCCAAAAAAAATATGATCTGCTGGAGGAAAGGTTAAGGGCAGTTCAAGGGGTAGAGTTATTTGGCAGTCTGGATGCCAAAGAGATGAGCTTAGTACACGATTTAGTAATTCCCCCAAAGTTCAAAGTACCAGACTTTGAAAAGTATAATGGGACTACCAACCTATCAACACATCTGACCATGTACTGCAGAACGATGACGAGGCATGATGATAATGAGAAACTGCTTATCCATTATTTCCAAGATAGCTTAACAGGGTCAGCAACTTGATGGTATAATCAACTGAGTCGTACCAAGATTCGTTCATGGACAGATTTAGCCAGGGCTTTTGTGGAATATTATAAGCATGTGTCTGACATGGTACCTGATAGGCTGTCGTTATAGAATATGGAAAAGAGGTCCAATGAGAGCTTCAAAGAATACTCGCAGAGGTGGAGGGATCTGGCCACACAAGTGCAACCCCCTTTAACTAGCAAAGAAACCACAGTGCTTTTCATCAACACCTTGAAAGCACTCTATTATGACAAATTGGTGGGAAGCGCCACCAAGGACTTTGCAGATATGGTGATATCTGGGGAGATGATAGAGTCCGCTATTAAAAATGGGAAGATGGAAGGGGGTGAGTCTGCTATCCCAATGAGAATTTTTCCTGCAAAGAAAAAGAAGGAGACACATGCAGTAAGTTTCAGTCAATACCCCTGTACACCTCCTACACCATACACACCACCAAGGCCTTATACTCCTACCACATCTTATGCACCTCTAACACCCTACACACCTTACCCGGGGTATAATCCTTACTACCCCAATGTGAACCACCTTACCCAAAATCCATTCCCCTATACCAATATACCACAATAGCCGTTCCCAACTGGTATATCCCCACAAATAACCCTTCCTCAAAATACTGTCCCAAACACTCAAGGTCCCGTGCGCAATGACCAACGTTCACCAAGGAACGACCAAAAACCCCAATTTGATCCGATTTCTACTACCTATGGTGAGCCATATCCTAAACAATTGTAGGGTCAACTTGTTGCGCCCGTGTACCTCAAACCTCTGATACCTCCATATCCAAGATGGTACAATGCAAACACTAACTGCGCATACCATGCAGGAATTCAAGGACATTCAACTGAAGATTATCTGGCTTTTAAAAAGAAAGTCCAAAGCCTGATCAATGCCGGAGTTGTGAAGTTTGGGGCAAAGAATAGGCCGAATGTAACAGGAAACCCATTGCCCGGTCATGCTGGGAATTAGGTAAATGAAGTATTGACAGGGGAATTCAGAAGGTTAAAAAGAGATGTCAGGGAAGTCAAAACTCTGATGTTGACAGTATGGGTTGAGATAGTCAAGGCAGGAACGGTGGGAGATGCAGAAAGTCTAAAAATTGTTGCAAAGAGGGTGCAGAATTGATGCCCATTCCATAAGTGTGGAGGTCATGCCATACAGGAATGCAGAGACTTTCTGGTTAAAGTCCAAAGGATGATGGATAACGGGGAGGCCTAGTTTTACGAAGAAACAGAGGAGGAAATAGGAGTTATTGAGAATACAGCTGGCTACGGGATAGGAAGACCCTTGATTATTTATTATGATGAACCAAAGGAGAAAGTTATGCCAGTCGTTGAGGAAAGTGCACCTAAGTTAATCATTGATTTGCCTGTTTCCTTTTCATACAAGGAAAACAAGGCTGCACCATGGAAATACGACTGTAGCGTGGTTATGCCTGGGTCTTCGAGTCTGTAAGATATCACAGGCATGGGGCATTTAACCCGAAACAGAAGGTGTTATGCTCCTGAGGCTGTTGAACAGGGGTTAACAGGGAAAGACAGAGGAGTAGACAAAGGGAAAAAAGTAGTTGAGCCAATCCATATTGAGATGGATTTGTCAAAAGAAACAGAAAGAGGATCAGCCTTAGTTAACAGAATAAAAGAACCGGTATGTGAGAAGAAAGCCTGCGAGTTCTTAAAATTCATAAAGCACAGTGGGTATAGCGTGGTTGAACGACTGCAACATCAACCAGCTAGAATTTCAATCTTATCTTTGCTTTTGAATTCAGAGCCACACAGAAATACCCTGTTAAGAGTATTGAATCAGGCATACGTGGCTAAACATATCAGTAGAAAAGTTGGACAGGCTGGTGGGAAACATCGCAGCGGACGACCATATATTCTTCAGTTATGATGAAATACCACCTAATGGTATTGGGTCCACAAAGGCTCTTCACATAACAACTACCTGCAAGGGGCATATACTACCAAGGGTGCTTTTGGACAATGGTTCTTCATTAAATGTAATGTCCTTAGCAACCTTGTCTAAGTTGCCAGTGGATATATCTTATATGATACCGAGTTGCACAGTGGTCAGGGCTTTCGATGGTACAAAGAGAGAGGTAATGGGAACTATTGAGGTTCCTCTGGAGATAGGCCCATGCACTTATACGGTTAACTTCCAGGTCATGGATATTAATCCGTCTTATAATTGCTTGTTGGGAAGGCCATGAATACATTCAACTGGGGCTATACCCTCGTCTCTCCACCAAAAGCTAAAATTTGTGATGGAGGGCCGTTTGATCACTGTATCAGGAGAAGAAGAGATAATAGCCTCCGCATCTACTGAATCTCCTTATGTTGAACCCAATGAAGATGTCGTAGAATGTTCTTTTCGGTCTTTGGAATTCGAAATGCGGTTTTCGTCGCTGAAGGACGAAAAATTCCAAAGCCAAGGTTGTCCAAGAACACAAGGCTGGGAATAAGAACCACAGTGGGAAAAGGCTGCAGGGCTGGAAAAGGTTTGGGGAAATATCTTCAAGGGATGGACCGAGCAATGGAAGCAGTAGGAAAAAAGACTGGTTTGGTTTAGGGTATCTTTCGAAGGCCCATGAGAAGAGGAAACAGGTTGAAATGAATAGACAAAGGAGAATGGCCCGTCTCACGGGTATGGATATTGAATGGGAACCCATGACTTTCCCACCAATCCTTCACAACTTCCGCTCTGCTGGTTTTTTATTCGGGGAAAAGAATTAAGAGGATGTACTTGTAATGATCGAGCAAGCTTTTGAAAAATTGCATGTGAATAAAGGGGGCAAATTCAGGATATGGTGATTTGCATGACCGAGAAAGAAGGGATGGAAAGTGACAGTGCGAACTGGATGGTGCGACCGTGTCCACCAGGATATAGACTAACCAATTGGAGTGCGACTGAGTTGCCCATAGTTTTTAAGTCTATTCCAACGTAATACTTTTTAAAAAGGCAATCTTAATTATCTTTACCCAGAGATATTAAGAGTTTATTTTTTTTCTGTAATGGGCTTTTTGTTTAAACATTTTCATTCAATAAATAATAAGCACAATGCATTTTATCCATATTAATGTGTCCATATTCCTTCATTTTTTTATTTATTTTGTTTGCATTATATATTTTCCAATATTGTTTCTTCTCTACCTATTTACAGGTGTGCGGATACGGAATATGAGGACCTTCCTGTCAGTAATTCTGAAATTGATTTTGAAAGACCTATTTGTACGGGTGATTTTGAGGCTAACAAAGATACTGAGGATTATGGTCTACCTCCGGATATATTAAGGAAAAATAGAACAAGAGGAGAAACAAGTACTTCCTCATAAGGAATTATTGGAAATGATAAATCTGGTAGATGGTGAAGAGATAAAGGAAGTCAAAATCGAAACTTCATTGTCATCATCAATAAAGGGTGAATTGATAGCTTTGCTCCAGGAATATGTGGATGTATTTGCATGGTCTTACCAAGACATGCCAGGGTTGGATCCGGATATTATGGTTCATAAGCTCCATTTAAGGCCAGAATGCAAGCCAATTCAGCAAAAGTTGAGAAGAATGAGGCCAGACATGCTGTTAAAGATAAAAGAGGAGGTGAAGAAGCAATTTGATGCTGGGTTCTTAGAGGTGGCAAAATATCCAGAATGGGTGGCAAATATTGTTCCAGTACAAAAGAAATATGGCAAGGTGCGGATGTGCGTTGATTACAGAGATTTGAACAAGGCCAGGCCTAAAGATAATTTCCCTTTACCCCATATTGATACTCTCGTGGATAATATGACAAAAAGTTCTTTATTTTCTTTCATGGATGAATTCTCAAGATACAATCAGATCAAGATGGCACCGAAAGATATGGACAAAAACCACATTTGTTACAATATGGGGAACCTTCTGCTACAAGGTAATGCCATTTGGATTGAAGAATGCTGGGGCAACATACCAAAGAGCCATGGTGACCTTGTTTCATGATATGATGCATAAAGGAATTGAGGTCTATGTTGATGATATGATCGCAAAATCACAAGGAGAAGAGGATCATATTGCGAATCTTAAGAAGCTCTTTGAACGATTAAGGAAGTTTAGACTCAAGCTAAATTCGGCAAAATGCAATTTTGGAGTGACCTCGGGGAAATTGTTGGGTTTTGTCATCAGCAAAAGAGGAATTGAGATTGACCCGGATAAAGTGAAGGCCTTTCAGAATTTGCCACCACCTCGTACTCAAAAGGAAGTAAGAGGCTTTCTAGGGTGATTAAATTACATTGCTAGGTTTATTTCTCAATTAATCGACAAGTGTGATCTAATATTTAAGTTACTTCGAAAACGTGATCCAAGAGAGTGGGATGAAGGTTGTGAGATTGCATTTGAAAAGGTTAAACATTATCTATCCAACCCACCAGTATTAATGCCACCTATTTCGGATAAACCAATGATACTATATTTATCAGTATTTGAGAGATCCATGGGTTGTGTTTTGGGGCAGCTTGATGAAACTGGAAAGAAAGAACATGCAGTTTACTACCTCAGCAAGAAGTTCACAGATTATGAGTAGGAATATTCATCCGTAGAAAAGTTGTGTTTTGCGTTAGCTTGGACCGCTCGAAGACTCAGACAGTACATGCTGTACCACACAACGTGGCTGATTGCCAAACTAGATCCAGTCAAGTACATGTTTGAAGCACCTTCTTTGTCAGGGAGGACGGCAAGATGGCAGGTTTTATTGTCAGAGTATGATATTGTATATGTAAGTCAAAAAGATATCAAGGGCAATGCAGTGGCTGAATTCTTAGCAAGTCGGGCACTGGAAGATTATGAGCCGTTGAACTTTGACTTCCCGGATGAAGATTTAGTGTATGTGTCACAAGCAGATGAGATTCCCCTGAAAAAGAAAGTATGAAAAATGTACTTTGATGGCGCATCTAATGCCATGGGGCATGGAATCAGTGCAGTGCTTATATCCCCAAAAGAAGATTATTATCCTTCCACTGCCAGATTGGCTTATGATTGTACAAACAATATCGTCGAGTATGAAGCATGTATTATGGGCCTTCGTGCTACAGTGGACAGAAAGATCAAAGTATTGGAAGTTTTTAGAGACTCAGCCTTAGTGATTTACCAACTACGAGGAGAATGGAAAACCCGAGATACAAAGCTAATCCGATACCGAGAACTCATACTGAGTTTATTGGAGGAATTTGAAGAAGTGAATTTCAATTACTTTCCTTGAGAAGAAAATCGGATGGCAGATGCTCTAGCTACTTTATCATCGATGTTTAAAGTGAATGAAGGGGCTGAAGTTGTACCAAAAAAGATGAGTATATATGAGTCTCCTGCCCACTGTCTAAGTATTGAAGAAGAAGAAGATGGCCTTCCTTGGTATAATGACATCTTACAGTACATCAAGAGTCAAGAGTATCCAGAACAAGCAATAGAAAATGACAAGAGGACTCTGAGAAGGCTAGCAATGGGTTTTGTTCTAGATAGTGAGATTCTCTACAAGAAAGGAAAAGACCAAGTCTTATTGAGATGTGTCGGATCTGCTGAAGCTAGGAGAATTATAGAAGAAGTCCATGAAGGGATATGTGGCACTCATGCTAATGGTCACATGCTTGCTAAACAGATTATGAGGGCATGGTACTATTGGTTGACAATGGCAGGAGATTGTATCAGTTATTCTCGAAAGTGCCATAAATGCCAGATATATGCAGATAAGATTCATGTATCGACATCACCATTACATGTCATTACTGCACCGTGGCCCTTTTCAATGTGGGGAATGGATATGATAGGGCCTATTAGCCCGAAAGCTTCAAATGGACATCGTTTCATCTTGGTGGCCATAGATTATTTTACAAAGTGGGTAGAAGCAGCGTCCTATGCGAATGTAACAAAGTCGGTGGTATGCAGATTCGTTAAGAAAGAAATCATATGCCGTTACGGGTTGTTAGCAAGAATTATTTCGGATAATGCTCTCAATTTGAACAATAAGATGATGAGAGAAGTGTGTACTCAATTCAAGATCACACATCGTAATTCGACACCTTACCGTCCGAAGATGAATGGCGCAGTAGAAGCAGCCAATAAGAATATCAAGAAGATTGTTGATAAGATGACCAATGTATACAAATATTGGCATGAGATCTTGCCTTTTGCTCTTCATGCATATCGTACTTCGGTCCGCACATCTATAGGGCGACGCCGTTTTCTTTGGTATACGGGATGGAAGCAGTGCTACCTATTGAAGTTGAGATCCCTTCACTTCGGGTTTTGATGAAAGTTGGCCTAGAGAAAGCAGAATGGGTTAGAGCTCATTATGAACAGTTGAATCTCATCGAGGAGAAAAGATTGAAAGCAATTTGTCACGGGCAGTTGTATCAGAAAAGGATGATTCGAGCCCATAATAAGAAAGTTCGTCCTAGACAATTCCGAGAGGGGGAGTTGGTACTGAGAAAAATTCTCCCTATAGTGAAGGACCCGAGAGGGAAATGGGCTCCGAATTTTGAAGGACCCTATATGGTAAAAAGAGCTTTTTCTGGAGGAGCATTGATTTTAACTAGAATGGACGGGGAAGATTTCAGAAATCCCGTGAATTCTGATAAACTACAGAAGTATTATGCTTGAAAAAAAAAACAAAAAAAATTGTGTGATGCTGTGCACATGGAAATTCGAATGATTCCAAGTGTAAAAATAGAAATTCTATATATCTATTTCCCTTTTCAAAGAAAATATTCATGCTTGATATGATGAATGGCCATCTTTCATATTCCTTTCACTAAGAAAAAATTTATCCTTAGTCACCCCTTTGAGCCTTAGGAATTATTACTTTTCTTTAAACCTTGATCAAGGATCACCCTCTACACTGGAGGGCAAATGCGAGGAAAAATAATCAAAAATCATGGCAAAAAGAAAGCCATCGAAAAATGTGGCAAATGAATGCCAACAAAGCAAAAAAAAAAAAAAAAAAAAGTCCAAAAAGGGACAAATGTTTCAAGAACGAGTTCTCCTCAGGAAATGACCCTTGATCCAATCACCTTTAAACACACTTTGGGCCTATCTTATCCTTTCTTTTCAAACCTAAACCTTGGCCTTCATTACATGCTTTAAAAGCCCATTTTGATCAAGCATGGATATTTAATTTGAAAGATTATTCTCAGAATTCATCCCATGTTTTGAATTGATATTTTTACCTTGGAAGCACTTAGAATTCTCAGATGCATGGTAGAATACAAAAAAAAAATGGAAACGGAAAAAAAAATGTAAAAGGAGAGGTTTAAGCCGAAAACCCGCAAAGGGTGACTTAATACCGAATGGAGGGCACTTGAGTTCAAAACCCGCAAAGAGCGGCTTAAATACTAATCAAAGTTTGAACAAATGCTCTGTGTAAAAGGGGAGAAAGTATCTGACAATCAGAGGAAAGGGGAACGACTCAGTCTAATGTAACTACGAAAGCTAAGTGGTTACCCAAGTAAATTGCTTGTTTAAGAGAAATTTCAGACGGTTTGAAAAAGGAGGGGTCCAAGATATTCCGCATCCGGGGCATCTACAACCTATAACTTTACATTTGTTTCTTATATCCTTGATATTTATTTTTACTATTTTAAAACATTTTTGCAATAAATTTTTGTTATCCTTTTCATGACAATTTTTGCTTGATTCATATTTTCTTTCATACGTTCTTGAGATGCTTGATGATTGTTATTAAATTGAATAATGATTAGTATTAAAAAAAATCTTTAAATAAAAGGATTTCAATGTATTACTAATGACTAGATTTAAATTTTGGGAAAGGTTTGGAAAGTTCACCAAGAAAAGAAAACAGTGAAAGTGGTGGAGACTCCATCCCGAAGCCAGAAATTGGTGAATTTTATTGAAGTCAGAAACTGGGACTGTTTCACAAATTATTTTGAGTAAAGGGTTCTTTAAGTGGGGCATCAGTGAACAATTGAAAACTCCATCATGAAGTCGGATAATCTGTGAACCTCAAAGAAATCATGGATTAGAAATCATGACATAATCATTTGACTGCATTTATCCTCAGGAAACATACAAGCATTTGCAAAGCATGACATTCTCATCATTGCATTTAGCTAACATTGCAGGAATCAAGAAAACTTTGGCTTCGCAAATCGAACTCGTTCTGCTTCTCAAATGAGTCGAGACTTAAGACCACTGTCGAGGTATTTCCTTTTGTTTTAAATCGAATTCATTTTGCTTATCAAATGAGTCGAGCCTTGAGACAGTCGTCCAGGTATTTTAATCACGGGTAAGGCCTCCGGGCACCTTTTTAAAGACCTTCGGGAACCTTTTTAAAGACCTTCGGGCACCATTTTAAAGACCTTCGGGCATCCTTTTAAAGACCTTCGGGCACCATTTTAAAGATATTCAGGTACCATTTTTAAAGACCTTCGGGCATCCATTTTAAAAACCTTCGGGCACCTTTTTTAAAGACCTTCAGGCACCATTTTTAAAAGACCTTCGGGCACCAGTTTTAAAGACCTTCGGACACCATTTTTAAAAACCTTCGGGCACTTTTTTTAAAGACCTTCGGGCACCATTTTAAAGACCTTCAGCACCTTTTTTAAAGACCTTTGGGCACCATTTTAAAAACCTTCGGGTACTCTTTTAAAGATCTTTGGGCACCAGTTTAAAGACCTTTGGGCACCATTTTAATGACCTTCGGGCACCTTTTTAAAGACCTTCGGGCACCATTTTAAAGACCTTCGGGCACCATTTTAAAGACCATCGGGCACCTTTATAAAGACCTTCGTGCACCTTTTTAAGACCTTCAGGAACCATTTTTAAAGACCTTCGGCAACTATTTTAAAGACCTCCGGGCACCATTTTTAAAACCTTCGGGCACCATTCTTAAGACCTTCGGGCATAAGTTTTTCTTTTGAAATCGAACCCATTTCCTTAAGACAGGTCGAGCCTTGATTAGTCAGGGAATTCAATTTAAGGCCAAAATCTTCAATTTACAGCTTTATGAAGAAAAAAAATGATGAAAAAAATGAAAAAATGATGGAGAAATGAAAAAAAAAAACCCCTTTCCCTTTCCTTCACATGTGATTTCACTAACCGTACAAAATTAGTGTTTGTTTATCTTTGCCTGATTCCTGATTCTCAGCAATAGCCAAAGAGGGGCAGCTGTAGACACCTAATTTTTTCCTGACCAATAAACATGTATGTTTTCTTTCTAAATTGATGTTTCAGAATGTAAAAAGACTTTTTTTTTTATCCTGCAGGTGGTACTCCGAGACTTAGTTTAAAAGGGTGAGCATAAAAAGTCAAACTCAAAAAAAGTCAATCCTGGAAAAGTTCAACCTCAAAAAAGTCAACCCCGAAAAGTCAACTACTGAAAAAGTCAATCCACTTTCAAAATCAAGATTTGAAGTTCAATTGAAAAATGGCAAAAGAATTTTGATAACCCGAGATCTACATCGAAAGATATGGAGTTGGGAAGTTGGGTTATGGAGATTCAGTAGAAAGGAAACTCTAATCCGGGAAATTTGGGGAAAAGTGCTTAAACGATCGAATTGGTCGAAATTGAAGGTTCCAAATGAAAGATAAGCACTGACTATGGGTAATGGAGAAGCCAGTTGAAAGAAAAACTGAAAGAAAAGTCAATCCGGGAGAAAATCGAGAATTAGGGTTTTTAGTGGATTTCGTTGAAATTGGGAAAAATTACAGAAATGGCATGACTTGGTAATACCAAAGCCCCTAATGGATGATGAATGATTAAAAAGGGATAGCCCAAGGCTCAGTTTGAAGTAAATCTGAAAATCGGACTTGTTTTGAGCAAAATCGGGTTTGGGATGCAAAAGGGCAAAATTAGAAAATTTGGGAAAAATAGCAAATGGACTCCAAAAATTATAAAAAATTGCAAATCTCATTCTCAAATCATTTGGAAGAGATTGGCGAAAGAAAATCTTGATTCGGAGTTCGTTTGCAAAATGACCAAATTTCGGGTCTCTTATGTAATTGAAGAAGATAAATCCCGGAAAATAGCAAATGAACTCCAAATCTTTTGAAAATTAGTACATATCATTTTTTAAATTATTTGAAAGAGATTGGCGAAATAAAATCTTGATTCGGAGTTCGTTTGCAAAATGGCCAAATCCTGGGTCTCCTATGTAGTAATTCAAGAAGATAAATCCCAAAAAAATAGCAAATGGACTCCAAAAATTCTGAAAATTTGCAAATCTCATTTTTAAATTATTTGGAAGAGATTGGAAAAAGAAAATATTGATTCGGAGTTCATTTTCAAAATGGCTTAATCTCGGGCCTCCAATGTAGTAATTCAAGCAGATAAATCCCGAAAAAAATACCAAATGAGTTCCAAAAATTATGAAAACTTCCAGATCACACTTTTAAATTATTTGGAAGATATTGGTGAAGAAAAATTTTGATTTGGATCTCGTTCATAAAATGGTAAATTGTGGGGGCATAAAAAGGCAATTTTGGAAGAAAAAATCCAAATAAATAGCAAACGGACTCGAACTTTTTTGAAAACTTCCAGAATTCGATTTTTTATTATTTTGAAAGTATTGAAAAAAGAAAATTTCAATTTGGAGTCCGTTTATTGCCAGTTATTCGCATCCGAGGGGAAAAAAAATCATTTTACCCAAGAAACCGGAAAGGGCTTCTCTTGCCTTTCAAAAAAATCAGATTTGGGCTGGAAGAAGGAGTGTTGGCCGGCCAAGGCCCATATATGGGAAGGAGTTTCTGATTTTTCAATCAAAAGGCCAAAAATGAAGAGTTAGTTAGTGATTTTTTGATCAAGCCTTTGCAAATAAGCCACATGGGCCAATGCATGAAGAGTGAGAGTGTCAACATAATTCTTGAATAGTTGTAATTACGGACAGCTGATGGCCTAACCTAAGGGTGATAATTTCATGTTTTAAACATTTTAGATAATGGCCCTTGGATGGAAATTGGTTGGAGTAAAAATGACAACATTCTAGTCTAGGAGAGAGGCAAGTTTCAGCCACTATAGGGAGGGGGCTCTTTCTTTTTCAGATCACTCTCATTTTTCATATTCTCTCTTGTTTTGGCTGAGTTTTCTCTCCATTGTTGCAAAGCAAAAAGAAAAGTTTAGAAAAGAAAAGAAAGTTTGAAGAGAAAAAGCTTGAAAGATAGCTTCTAGAGGTTGCTTTTAGCACCAACTCTTGCACTTTCTTGATTTTCCATTCTTGTTTTTGCTGTTTTGATTATTATTTTGGTGAGTTTTCTTTTGATTTTTCTTTTTAAGTAAGTTTTTTTTAATGTTCTTTTTATGTTCTTTCTTTATCTTTTCTTAAAAAATTTCTTGCAATATTTTTTTCTCTTGATTTCTTACCATGGTCGAATGGCCCATCTTTTTTGTTGTTGCTGTTTTGCTTTGAGTTGTCATGTTATTTTTGTTATTTTTTTTTAGTCTTGATGCTTTAAATCTTCTTCTACTACATATACTTGAAGCTTGTTTTAATTGGTTGCTTGTTTATTGCCATTTATGAGTTTATTATCATGTTCTTGCATTTTTAATTTTTTGTTTTCAAAATGTTTAAATTTGTTTATATGTTATACTTTGTAATCCATGTGTTTGTGAAAATGTTTGTTAGTTTTAATACCTCTACTTTATATTTGCATGATTTAAGTGTTATATTTTAGTTGAGTATGTTAGTATATCAAGTGTTTGTGAAAATGCCAAACTTACTTTAGACTTGAGGCCATTCGGCCATTTCATGTATTTTGCTTTGTGTGCATTTTTGTTATGTTAGTTGATAGGTTGGCATTTCCATGACATTTGATTGAGTATTTGGTTTAAGCATGCCTTGTGTTTGTGTTATTGCCATGCATATTTTAGATGTTAGGTTTGGTTTATTTTGCCATGCATGTCCATGCATTTTAGACCTAGGTTGCATTAAATGCCATGCAAGTTCATTTAGGTCTAGGTCATTTTATTGATGCCATGCATTTTTCATGACATTTAGGTTTAAACTCATGCATTTCATGCATCATATTTGCTGTATTTTTTCATGCATTTCATGTCCATGCCACTTGACTTATGACTTAGGCCAATTAATGGTTCAAAGTCATGCTCTCTTGAGCATACTTGTGAAAAATTAAAGAGTTGTCAAATTGATTATTCTACCTTTGTGATTTTTTTTTTACTGAGCCAATTTTTTTCTAACTTTTCAGAAGTCCTAGCTACTGTTTGTGAGTCATTTTGTGAGTCTTAAATATTTTTACTTTGATTTTTAAATGATTTTATCAAAGGCAAAAATGTTTATTGGCAAAACAGTTTTTTCATCTAGTACTCGTACTTTCTCGATTTTTCTGGGCAGTCACCTTTAATCAAAAAATTAAGACAATTTTTTCTCGTGTATTTTTTTTAGATTTTTTATAATTTTTAAAAATAGGGTAAAAAATCGTGGCTTAAAACTGGACAGTGAAGTCAGAATTGAATTTAAAGAAAAATCATTTTTCTGTTTTGGTTAAGTTACTTAGAGGGGGCTGATTAGGAAGTTTAGCTACTGACTTAGAGTAGTTTCTAAGCTTTTTTAAACTCTAAAAATAATTTTTTAAGTCTCGGGTTAAGGGTGGTCAAGTCCGGGATTTTAAACTTAGGAAATTAGAGCCATTTAAAAAAAGGGTTTAGCTAAGTTTTTATTTTTAATCTAAGCTTTTCAAAATTGTTTTCAAACAATCACAAAGTATTTTGGTTTTAGAATATTTAATTTGACATATTTTCCTAAGGTAGCTGGATATCTTTTTAGATATACAGATTTCCTTAATTAAAGAAAAAAATACATTTTCATGCATTGCATTTTACATATTCATGCATTTTATATAATATGTGATTTTTGCTACGATAATTCCTACGGTATTGTTATTATTTTGATATATATTTTTTGATGTTATATTGTTTATTATATGGTTTTGAATATTTCATGATATCCAATTTTTTTTATTTAGTTATTTTTTTCATATTATTTAACATATACTATGTTCATGCATTATTATTTTCATGTATTTTATATGATAGCAATATTTTATATTCCATGTCATTTAAATTATATGCCATATCATTCATATTTGCCATGTCATTTAAATTATTTCATTTCATATAGAATATGTTATGTTACCTTGGACATTTCATTTCATGTAGAATATATTGTTACCTAGGTTATTTCATTTCATTTAGGATATATACTATGTCATTTAGGGTATTTTATTTCATATCATATAACTTAGGACATTTCATTTCATATAGAATATATTATGTTTCCTAGGTCATTTCATTTCATTTAGAATATATCATATAACTTAGGATATTTCATTTCATTTAGAACATGCTAAGACATATAAATTATATCATATCATTTAGGTTGCATTATATTTAGATTTTGCTATGTCATTTTATTAATGTCATGCATATTACATATTTTTTTTTAAAATGTTTTCAAAAAGGTAATGATTTTCAATAAAATAAAGATATTCCCAAGTTAAAATATTTCATGAGTTCTCTGCCGGGTTTGCTGGGGAGGATATCATCAATTATCATTAATAAGGGAATATCTTATTTAAAATGAGAATGAGTCGGAAAATTTTCCAAACTAATAAAATTTTCTATATTTTGCCACGTTTGTTGGGGAATATAGGAAAATTTTGAATTTATAAATTTCGGATCATTTTCAATTAAAAATGGAATTATTTTTCTTTAAATTGGGAATTAACTTGAAATACTAAATTTAAAATCGACTTTTTATCGAGACTTGAGATAACACATGATTAATAAGTTACCGTTTTATACAGGCGTTGTGGGGGTGCTAATCCTTCCCCGCACGTAACCGAGTCCCGAACCCGTTTCTTTGATTTCTCTGGTTTAAAATGCAGACTTGAAATTGGTTTTAAAAATATTTTAATTAATTTTTAAAATATTTTATAAAACTGGTTTTAATAGGTGACCGATCACACCTAGCTAAAAAAGATTGGTGGCGACTCCATGTCTTTTTCAAGGTCATTTTCAAAACCTTCATTTTTCACGAGGAATTAAGTCGACTTTTCCTCGTTTTTTTTTAATGTCACGCTTAACGAATAATAAAGTCTTGCGATGAGACTTGTTATTTTTTTAGGTTGCGACAACTTGGCGACTCCACTGGGGACAATTAGAGAGTCAGGCCTAGAATTAGTCGTGTGTCATCAAAGTCTCGGTTTTGTTGGTTTAATTGGTATTTAATTTTAATTCCCATATATTTTTTTAAAAATAAGGATAATTTCTAAATAATAAAATGCTTTTAATATGTCCATATTCATGTGCATACATATTATAATTGTTCTCTGGTTATTTTGATGCATATATTCATTTATTGATTAATTGATGATTTATGTTGTTTAATCTTGTTAGGGCATTTAGAATAAGGGATGTAGAATAGGTGGTGAAAGTTTTGTTATTTCTCCTCACACACTACACGCGCATTTGCATATGATGAATCCTATACCCGAATTTCGTCCTTTTAGGTGGGAGCAAAGTAACTAAGCCTTCGTGATTAACAATTCGCATGGGCTAGTGAAACACTTCCGGAGTACTAAATTACCTAAGCCTTTGTGATTAACAATTCGCATGGGCTAGGGAAATAGACTCTAACGAATTGAACCCGCTTTTATTGTGGTGCCTTACTAGCTTTCACCGGTGACAGTGAGGAACAATTCGGGGCTTTTTGAACTAATTCACCTTCATATAGTAAACCTAGGCGAACCCATACCGGATTTCCAATTAGATATCCCGATGTTAAGAACACATGGAGGAATATTTCCAATCCTTTTACCTTCTATTCTACTTTCTGAATAAGTTTATTTTTTTGGACAATGATGAACGTACATCACAATGCCCGTAATAAGTGTTGATATTTCAACCAAGGGTGTTATAATGCCGAAATGTTTGTTGGCATCCTCAAGGATAATTATTGTTTTGAATTATATGTTTGTTTGTATTATTCGTATTTATTCCTGTTACAAATTCATTTTCTTTTTGTTGTTTTTTTATGTTTTTTTTTTTTTGCATTCTTGTCATCATTTTTGCACATTTGAAGGTTATTGGTCTCGGGATATTATTCAACCAAAAGGGCTTTCATGGAGGGTCAGAGTGTCTCAGTGGTCGAGAAGCATTTAGAGGTTAGGAAATAGTCCGAGAAAGGTCAGCAGGATAATGGGGATTGTTTAAAGATGGGATATGTGTCAGCATTGCCAGACGAGGTTGATCTTACTATTAAGAAAAATGATCTCCGGGAATTGATGGATATATGGAATCAGTGGAACATATCAGAAAAAGAAGCCTTCACTCAGACTTATGGGGACATAGCACTGTTAGTTCAGGTTGAGGTCAATGGTGAGGTAATCCGGGCTATGGTGCAATTCTGGAACCCAGCTTATTGGTGTTTTACCTTCAACCAAGAGGATATGACTCCAACCATAGAGGAATATTCGACCTTGCTGCTTATTGAGAACGTTATTCCTGACCGTATTTATTTGAAGGATACAAAGATGCCGGGTTTCAAGAAAAAAATGTCTAAAATTATGGGAGTGGAAAGAAGTTGGGTCGAAAGCCATGTTGTTCGAAAAGGGTAAGCTACGGTATATCATTGGACATTTTATGGACCTTAATCCATAGCCTTTCAAGTAAGGAGACAGTTAGGAATATTTTTGCTTTGGCTATCGATGGTTTAGTTATCTTCCCAAAGACATTAGGGTATGTGGATGTGGCGATATTTGATGTTTTTGAGAGTCTTGAGCAAAGGATAAACCCAACCCCGGCAATTAATGCAGAAACAATCCGATCCCTGAATTTCTGTAGACAAAAAGGAAAAGGGCATTTTCTAGGTTGTATACAGCTCCTTTACATATGGGTTCAGAGCCTTTTTTTGTAAACAAGAGAATTTCCCTCTTCGCTCATACTGGAAATCTTTTGCACCAATTGGTGAATTTCTTAAGAGGGATTGGCTTGAAAATAGGACTGAGGAACAATGGATCAACATATTCCGGAATATCAGGGCTGAGATTATAATTTGGAGAGCTCCATGGATAGCTCCTATGCCGATATTGTACAAGTGCGGAGATAAAGCTTCTGTTCCATTATTGGGAGTTTGGGGAGGAGTGAGCTATGCACCACTGATGGTATTGAGGCAATCAGAATCCCGTCAGTTTACTCATATGACCCATCACCTTAGTAATTTGGAATTTGCTTATGGAGAAGATGGATATTCGGGAAAGGTACGTGAGATTGTAGCAGCATGGAAGGAAACTCATCAAGTGGAGGTAGCTAGATATGCCGACATTGTCACACCTGATTACCTGACATGGAGGGAATTGAGGGTTAATGATAGGTTGTTGACATCAGATGGGGAAGAAGTTTGGTATTTGAGTTCACCGCCCAAGGAAGCGCCAGCGGAGTTAGAAATCACAAGGGCAGAATTCGAAAAAGAAAAGGCCCAAATGAGCAAGGAAATTTCCCATTTGTAAGAAGAGCTTGAGGATATGAAAAATAGGGAGTCAGCCCGAGAAAGAGAAAAGGAAAAGATCAAGAGAGAGCGGGATAATGCTAAAAGCGATCTTCAGGAATTACTCTTGGAGAACAAGAGGTATCGTTTGAAGCTCAAATTCGAGGGGACTCTCAAGACTTCCGGGGAATGGAAACAAGAAGTCAGAAACCTCAAGAAGGAGAATAACTATTGGGCAGAAAAAACAAAGCATGAGGAAGCCCGAGCCAATCAACTGGAGAAACAAGCTAAGGAAAGCTTACACGGTGATGCTTCTGCTGACATGTCAAAGGGTTGTGAACAAGTAGGGATCAGATGGAAGAGCAAGGCAGTCAAAAGAGGATAGCAAAAAAGGCCCAAGATCCAAGGGAGTTACTATAGGATCAGTATTTTGTAATAGCATTTTTAGGAGAGATAGATTATCATATTATCTTAAGCAGTGATCCTTTCTTTGATGTATTTAGTTCCAGGAAATCAATGAAAGACTGTTTGGTTGGAAATTATCCCGGGGCCAATACTTTTAAATGCATTCATCATTCATTTGTTCTTTCTTTTATAAATTTTATTTGTTCATTCATTTATATTCATAATCATTAATTCATTTATTCTTTATAAATTGTTCATACACTAGTCATTTATTTATTTGTCCATTCATTTATTCTTTATAATTAGTCATTTAAGTTCATACACTTAGTTATTTACTTATTTGTTCATTCATTAACACTTGTTCATTCATTCATTCATTTTTTATAAAATAAAATAAGAAATGTGTCAATAATTTCTAATCCATGGTTTTTAAAACTAAAGGTACAATTGGTCGCACTCAGAAAGAATCAGACTTTCAACACCCTTACAATACCCGATCTCGAGCAAGAGCTATGGAGAACGATCAGCTTGCTGGAATTGAAAGGATGGAAAGACTTCAAAAAGAACTGCAGGAACAATTAGCTAAGTCTCAAGAGGAGACATGGGAACAAATGACCAAACTCATGGAGATGATGAGTACCATGATGAGGCAGAAGTGACCAGGAGAAAATTCAGTTACAGGAATGGGGGTAGTGAACCAGGAAGACCGAACAGAGGTGGCACAAAAGAATGGTCAGATATCCCAACCTGTGGGAAATGAACTTCCGACTGGGGCAGCATCCTATATTTACATCCAACCAGCGATCGAAGCACAAAATTTTGGTCCTAAAAGGGGTAATATTGGGGTTGATCCAATTGATGTGGAAGTTCCAGACTTTGAAAAAATGGCTGAAAAGGAAAGGGCAAAGATGACTGAATTGAAAAGGGTTGAAATTGCTGAATCCCAGAAAAAATATCAGGTGCTGGAGGAAAGGTTAAGGGTAGTTCAAGGGGCAGAGTTATTTGGCAATCTGGATGCCAAAGAGATGAGCTTAGTACACGATCTAGTAATTCCCCCAAAGTTCAAAGTACCAGACTTTGAAAAGTATAATGGGACTACCAACCCATCAGCACATCTGACCATGTACTGCAGAAGGATGACGGGGCATGATGATAATGAGAAATTGCTTATCCATTGTTTCCAAAATAGCTTAACAGGGTCAGCAACTCGATGGTATAATCAACTGAGTCGTACCAAGATTCGTTCACGGAAGGATTTAGCTAGGGCTGTCATGGAATATTATAAGCATGTGTCTGACATGGTACCTGATAGCCTGTCGTTACAGAATATGGAAAAGAGGTGCACCAAGGAACGATCAAAATAACCCTTCCTTGAAATACTGTCCCAAACACTCAAGGTCCCGCGCGCAATGACCAACGTTCACAAAGGAACGATCAAAAACCCCAATTTGATCCAATTCTTACTACCTATGGTGAGCTATATCCTAAACTATTGTAGGGACAACTTTTTGCACCCGTGTACCTCAAACCTCTGACACCTCCATATCCAAGATGGTACAATGCAAACACTAACGGCACATACCACGCAGGAATTCAAGAGCATTCAACTGAAGATTGTTTGGCTTTTAAAAAGAAAGTCCAAAGCCTGATCAATGCCGGAGTTGTGAAGTTTAGGGCAAATAATAGGCCGAATGTAGCAGGAAACCCATTGCCCGGTCATGCTGGGAATCAGGTAAATGAAGTATTGACAGGGGAAGTCAGAAGGTTAAAAAGAGATGTCAGGGAAGTCAAAACTTCGATGTTGACAGTATGGGTTGAGATGGTCAAGGCAAGAATGGTAGGAGATGCAGATTGTCTAAAAATGGTTGCAAAGAGGGTGCAGAATTGGTGCCCATTCCATAAGTGTGGAGGTCATGCCATACAGGACTGCAGAGACTTTCTTGTTAAAGTCCGAAGTGATGGATAACGGGGAGGCCCAGTTTTACAAAGAAACAGAGGAGGAAATAGGAGTTATTGAGAATACAGCTAGCTACGGGATAGGAAGACCCTTGATCATTTATTATGATGAACCAAAGGAGAAAGTTATGCCGGTCGTTGAGGAAAGTGCACCTAAGTTAATCATTGATTTGCCTGTTTCCTTTTCATACAAGGAAAACAAGGCTGCACCATGGAAATACGACTGCAGCATGGTTATGCCTGGGTCTTCGAGTCAGCAAGATATCATAGGCGTGGGGCATTTAACCCGAAGCGAAAGGTGTTATGCTCCTGAGGCTGTTGAACAGGGGTTAACAGGGAAAGACAGAGGAGCAGACAAAGGGAAAAAAGTAGTTGAGCCAATCCATATTGAGATGGATTTGTCAAAAGAAACAAAAAGAGGATCAGCCCCGGTTAACAGAATAAAAAAACCGGTATGTGAGAAGGAAGCTTGCGAGTTTTTAAAATTCATAAAGCACAGTGAGTATAGTGTGGTTGAACAACTGCAACGTCAACCATCTAGAATTTCAATATTATCTTTGCTTTTGAATTCAGAGCCACACAGAAATGCCCTGTTAAGAGTACTGAATCACGCATACGTGGCTAATAACATATCAGTAGAAAAGTTGGACAGGCTGGTGGGAAACATCGCAGCGGACAACCATATATTCTTCAGTTATGATGAAATACCACCTAATGGTATTGGGTCCACAAAGGCTTTTCACATAACAACTACCTGCAAAGGGCATATACTACCAAGGGTGCTTCTATACAATGGTTCTTCATTAAATGTAATATCCTTAGCAACCTTGTCTAAGTTGCCAGTGGATATATCTTATATGATACCGAGTTGCACAGTGGTCAGGGCTTTCGATGGCACAAAGAGAGAGGTAATGGGAATTATTGAGGTTCTTCTGGAGATAGGCCCATGCACTTATACGGTGAACTTCCAGGTCATGGATATTAATCCATCTTATAATTGCTTGTTGGGAATGCCATGGATACATTCAGCTGGGCTGTACCCTCGTCTCTCCACCAAAAGCTGAAATTTGTGATGGAGGGTCGTTTGATCAATGTATCAGGAGAAGAAGACATAATAGCGTCCGCATCTACTGAATCTCCTTATGTTGAACCAAATGAAGATGTCGTAGAATATTTTTTTCGGTCTCTGGAATTCGTAAACGCGGTTTTCATCGCTGAAGGACCAAAAATTCCAAAGCCAAGGTTGTCCAAGAACACAAGGCTGGGAGTAAGAACCACAATGGGAAAAGGCTGCAGGGCTGGAAAAGGTTTGGGGAAATATCTTCAAGGGATGGCTCGAGCAATGGAAGCAGTGGGAAAGAAAGACCGGTTTGGTTTAGGGTATCTTTCGAAGGCCCATGAGAAGAAGAAATAGGTTGAATGGAATAGACAAAGGATAATGGCCCGTCTCATGGGTATGAATATTGAATGGGAACCCGTGACTTTCCCACCAATCCTTCACAACTTCCGCTCTGCTGGTTTTCTATTCGGGGAAAAGAATTCAGAAGACGTACTTGTAATGATCGAGCAAGCTTTTGAAAAATTGCATGTGAATAAAAGGGGGCAGATTCAGGATATGGTGATTTGCATGACCGAGAAAAAAGGGATGGAAAGTGGCAGTGCGAACTGGATGGTGCGACCGTGTCCACCAGGATATAGACTAACCAATTGGAGTGCGACTAACCAATAACCAGGATATAGACTAACCAATAACCAGGATATAGACCCAGAGATATTAAGAGTTTTTTTTTTTTTCTGTAATGGACTTTTTGTTTAAACATTTTCATTCAATAAATAATAAGCACAATGCATTTTATCCATATTAATGTGTCCATATTCCTTCATTTTTGTTATTTATTTTGTTTTCATTATATATTTTCCTATATTGTTTCTTCTCCACCTATTTACAAGTAATTCTGAAATTGATTTTGAAAGACCTATTTGTACAGGTGATTTTGAGGCTAACGAAGATACTGAGGATTATGGTCTACCTCCGGATTTATTAAGGAAAATAGAACAAGAGGATAAAAAAGTACTTCCTCATAAGGAATTATTGGAAATGATAAATCTGGGAGATGGTGAAGAGATAAAGGAAGTCAAAATTGAAACTTCATTATCATCATCAATAAAGGGTGAATTGATAGCTTTGCTCCAGGAATATGTGGATGTATTTGCATGGTCTTACCAAGACATGCCAGGGTTGGATCCGGATATTGTGGTTCATAAGCTCCCTTTAAGGCCAGAATGCAAGCCAATTCAGCAAAAGTTGAGAAGAATGAGACCAGACATGCTATTAAAGATAAAAGAGGAGGTGAAGAAGCAATTTGATGCTGGGTTCTTAGAGGTGGCAAAATATCCAGAATGGGTGGCAAATACTGTTCCAGTACAAAAGAAAGATGGCAAGGTGCGGATGTGCGTTGATTACAGAGATTTGAACAAGGCCAGGCCTAAAGATAATTTCCCTTTACCCCACATTGATACTCTTGAGGATAATAGGAGGAAAAGTTCTTTATTTTCTTTCATGGATGAATTCTCAGGATACAATCAGATCAAGATGGCACCGAAAGATATGGAAAAAAACCACATTTGTTACAATATGGGGAACCTTCTGCTACAAGGTAATGCCATTTGGATTGAAGAATGTTGGGGCAACATACCAAAGAGCCATGGTGACCTTGTTTCATGATATGATGCATAAAGGAATTGAGGTCTATGTTGATGATATGATCGCAAAATCACAAGGAGAAGAAGAGCATATTGCGAATCTTAAGAAGCTCTTTGAACAATTAAGGAAGTTTAGACTCAAGCTAAATTCGGCAAAAATGCTTTTTTGGAGTCACCTCGGGGAAATTGTTGGGTTTTGTCGTCAGTAAAAGAGGAATTGAGATTGACCCAGATAAAGTGAAGGCTTTTCAGAATTTGCCACCACCTCGTACTCAAAAGGAAGTAAGAGGCTTTCTGGGGTGATTAAATTACATTGCTCGGTTTATTTCTCAATTAATCAACAAGTGTGATCCAATATTTAAGTTACTTCGAAAATGTGATCCAGGAGAGTGGGTAGAAGGTTGTCAGATTGCATTTGAAAAGGTTAAACATTATTTATCCAACCCACCATTATTAATGCCACCTGTTTTGGATAAACCAATGATACTATATTTATCAGTATTTGAGAGATCTATGGGTTGTGTTTTGGGGCAGCTTGATGAAACTGGAAAGAAAGAACAGGCAGTTTACTACCTTAGCAAGAAGTTCACAGATTATGAGTTGAAATATTCGTCGGTAGAAAAGTTGTGTTTTGCCTTAGCTTGGACCGCTCAAAGACTCAGACAGTACATGTTGTACCACACAATGTGGCTAATTGCCAAACGAGATCCAGTCAAGTACATGTTGGAAGCTCCTTGTTTGTCAGGGAGGACGGCAAAATGGCAGGTTTTATTGTCAGAGTACGATATTGTATATGTAAGTCAAAAAGATATCAAGGGCAGTGCAGTGGCTGAATTCTTAGTAAGTCGGGCAGTGCAAGATTATGAGTCGTTGAATTTGACTTCCTGGATGAAGATTTAATGTATGTGTCGTAAGCAGATGAGATTCCCCTGAAAAAGAAAGTATGGAAAATGTACTTTGATGGCATATCTAATGCCATGGGGCATGGAATCAGTGTAGTGCTTATATCCCCAGAAGAAGATTATTATCCTTCCACTGCCAGATTGGATTTTGATTGTACAAACAATATTGCAGAGTATGAAGTTTCGCAACCTAAAAAAAATAACGACGAGTCTCATCGCAAGACTTTATTATTCGTTAGGCGTGACATTTAAAAAAAAAATCGAGGAAAAGTCGACTTAATTCCTCTAGAAAAATTAAGGTTTTGAAAATGACCTTAAAAAAGACATGGAGTCGCCACCAATATTTTTTAGCTAGGTGTGATCGGCCACCTATTAAAACCGGTTTTATAAATATTTTAAAAATTAATTAAAACATTTTAAAAACAAATTTCAAGTCTGCGTTTTAAAACCAGAGAAATCAAAGAAGCGGGTTCGGGAGTCGGTTACGTGCGGGGAAAGATTAGCACCCCCACAACGCCCGTATAAATCGGTACCTTATTAATCGTGTATTATCTCAAGTCTCGGTAAAGATTGGTTTTAAATTTAGTATTTCAAGTTAATCCCCAATTTAAAGAAAAATAATTAAATTTTTATTTGAAAATGATTCGGAATTTATAAATTCAAAATTTTCCTATATTCCCCAACAAACGAGGCAAAATATAGAAATTTTTATTAGTTTTGAAAAACTTTCCGAATCATTCTCTTTTTTTTTTTGAAAGAAAGATATTCCTTTATTAATGATAATTGATGATATTCCCTCCAGCAAACCCGGTAGAGAACTCATGAATTATTTTAACTCGGGAATATCTTTATTTTTTATTGAAAAATCATTATCCTTTTGAAAACATTTTAAAAGATATGAATATGTATATGCATGACATAAATAAAATGACATAGCAAAATCTAAATAATATAATGCAACCTAAATGACATGGCAAACATGAATGATATGGCATATAATTTAAATGACATGGAATAAAATAATGCTATCATATAATATGCATGAAAATAAAAATGCAATGCATGAAATGTATTTTTTCCTTTAATTAAGGAAATCCGTATATCTAAAAAGATATCCGGCTACCTTAGGAAAATATGTCCAATTAAATATTCTAAAACCAAAATACTTTGTGATTGTTTGAAAACAATTTTGAAAAGCTTGAATTAACAATAAAAACTGGGCTAAAATTTTTTTAAATGGCTCTAATTTCCTATGTTTAAAAAAAAATCCGGACTTGACTACCCTTAACCCGAGACTTGAAAAAACATTTTGAGAGTTTAAAAAGGCTTAGAAATCACCCTAAGTCAGTAGCTAACCCTCCTAATCAGCCCACTCTAAGTAAATTAACCAAAACAGAAAATTGGTTTTTCTTTAAATTCAATAAAAAATAATGGCAAAAAGAAAGCCATCGATAAATGTTTCAAGAACGAGTTCTCCTCAGGAAATGATCCTTGATCCAATCACCTTTAAACACACTTTGGGCCTATCTTATCCTTTCTTTTTAAACCTAAACCTTGGCCTACATTACATGCTTTAAAAGCCCATTTTGATCAAGCATGGATATTTAATTTGAAAGGTTATTCTCAGAATTCATCCCATCTTTTGAATTGATATTTTTACCTTGGAAGCACTTAGAATTCTCAGATGCATGGTAGAATACAAAAAAAATGGAAAAGAAAAAGAAATGTAAAAGGAGAGGTTTAAGCTGAAAACCCGCAAAGGGTGACTTAATACTGAATGGATGACACTTGAGTTGAAAACCCGCAATGGGAGGCTTAAATACTAATCAAAGTTTGAATAAATGCTCCGTGTAAAGGGGGAGAAAGTATCTGACAATCAGAGGAAAGGGGAACAACTCAGTCTGATGTAACTACGGAAGCTAAGAGGTTACCTAAGTAAATTGCTTGTTCAAGAGAAATTTCAGATGGTTTGAAAAAGGAGGGGTCCAAGATATTCCGCATCTGGGGCATCTACAACCTATAACTTTACATTTGTTTCTTATATCCTTGATATTTATTTTTACTATTTTAAAACATTCTTGCAATAAATTTTTGTTATCCTTTTCATGACAATTTTTGCTTTATTCATATTTTCTTTCATACGTTCTTGAGATGCATGATGATTGTTATTAAATTGAATAATGGTTAGTATAAAAAAAAATCAATAAATAAAAGGATTTCAAAGTATTACTAAGGAATAGATTTAAATTTTGGGAAAGGTTTGGAAAGTTCACCAAGAAAAGAAAACACTGAAAATAGTGGAGACCCCATCCCGAAGCCAGAAATTGATGAATTTCAGTGAAGTCAGAAACTGGGACTGTTTGACAAATCATCTTGAGTAAAGGGTTCTTTAAGTGGGGCATTAGTGAACAATTGAAAACTCCATCATGAAGTCGGATACTTTGTGAACCTTAAAGAAATCATGGATTAGAAATCATGACACAATCATTTGACTGCATTTATCCTCAGGAAACATACAAGCATTTGCAAAGCATGACATTCTCATTACTGCATTTAGCTAACATTGCAGGAATCAAGAAACTTTGGCTTCCCAAATCGAACTCGTTCTGCTTCTCAAATGAGTCATGCCTTGAGACCACTTTCGAGGTATTTCCTTTTGTTTTAAATCGAATTCATTTTGCTTATCAAATGAGTCGAGCCTTGAGACAGTCGTCAAGGTATTTTAATCACGGGTAAGGCGTCCGGGCACCTTTTTAAAGACCTTCAGGCACCATTTTAAAGACCTTCGGGCACCCTTTTAAAGACTTCGGGCACCCATTTTAAAAACCTTCGGCCACCTTTTTTAAAGACCTTCGAGCACCATTTTTAAAAGACCTTCGGGCACCAGTTTTGAAGACCTTCGGGCACCATTTTTAAAGACCTTCGGGAACTTTTTTTAAAGACCTTCGGGCACCATTTTAAAGACCTTCAGGCACTTTTTTTAAAGACATTTGGGCACCATTTTAAAGACCTTCGGGTACTCTTATAAAGATCTTTGGGCACCAGTTTAAAGACCTTTGGGCACCATTTTAATGACCTTCGGGCACCTTTTTAAAGACCTTCGGGCTTTTAAAGACCTTCGGGCACCATTTTAAAGACTTCGGGCACTTTTATAACGACCTTCGGGCACCTTTTTAAGACCTTCGGGCACCATTTTTAAAGACCTCCGGGCACCATTTTTAAGACCTTCGGGCACCATTCTTAAGACCTTCGGGCACAATTTTTTCTTTTGAAATCGAACCCATTTCCTTAAGACGGGTCGAGCCTTGATTAGTCAGGGAATTCAATTTAACGGCAAAATCTTCAATTTACAGCTTTTTGAAAACAAAAAAAAATGATGAAAAAAATGAAAAAATGATGGAAAAATGAAAAAAAGAAACCCTTTTCCCTTTCCTTCCCAAGTGATTTCACTAACCGTACAAAATTAGTGTTTGTTTATCTTTGCCTGATTCTCAGCAATAGCCAAAGAGGGGCAGCTGTAAACACCTAATTTTGTCCGGACCACTAAAACAAGTATGTTTTCTTCCTAAATTGATGTTTCAGAATGTAAAAAGACTTTTTTTATCCTGCAGGTGGTACTCCGAGACTTAGTTTAAGAGGGCGAGCATAAAAAGTCAAACTCAAAAAAAGTCAACCCTGGAAAAAGTCAACCTCAAAAAAGTAAACCCCAAAAAGTCAACTACTGAAAAAGTCAACCCACTTTCAAAATCAAGATTTGAAGTTCAATTGAAAAATGGAAAAAGAATTTTGATAATCCGAGATCTACATCGAAAGATATGGAGTTCGGAAGTTTGGTTATGGAGATTCAGTAGAAAGGACACTCTTATCCAGGAAATTTGGGGAAAAGTACTTAAACGATCGAATTGGTCAAAATTGAAGGTTCCAAATCTCATTCTTAAATCATTTGGAAAATGGCCAAATCATTTGGAAAATTAAAGGTTCGAATTGGTCAAAATTTGGGGAAAAGTGCTTAAACGATCGAATTGGTCAATATTTTAAATCTCATTCTTAAATCATTTGGAATAGATTGGCGAAAGAAAATCTTGATTCGGAGTTTGTTTGCAAAATGATCAAGCCCCGGGTCTCTTATGTAGTAAATCAAGAAGATAAATCCCGAAAAAATAGGAAATGAACTCCAAATCTTCTGAAAATTTGTAAATATCATTCTTAAATTATTTGAAAGATATTGGCGAAATAAAATCTTGATTCGGAGTTCGTTTGTAAAATGGCCTAATCCTCGGTCTCTTATGTAGTAATTCAAGAAGATAAATCCCCAAAAAATAGCAAATGGACTCCAAAAATTTTGAAAATTTGCAAATCTCATTTTTAAATTATTTGGAACAGATTGGCGAAATAAAATCTTGATTCGGAGTTCGTTTTCAAAATGACTAAATCCCGGGCCTCCTATGTAGTAATTCAAGCAGATAAATCCCGAAAAAATACCAAATGAGTTCCAAAAATTATTAAAACTTCCATATCACACTTTTAAATTATTTGGAAGAGATTGGTGAAAAAAAATCTTGATTTGGATCTCGTCCAAAAAATGGTAAATTTTGGGGGCATAAAAGGTTAATTTTGGAAGAAAAAATCTAAATAAATAGCAAACGGACTCGGAAAATTTTGAAAACTTCCAAAATTTAATTTTTTATTATTTTGAAACTATTGAAAAAATAAAATTTCAATTTGGAGTCCGTTTGCCATTTATTTGCATCCGGGGGGCAAAAAGGTCGTATTACCCAAGAAACCGAAAAGGGCTTCTCTTGCCTTTAAAAAAAAATCAGACTTGGGCTGGAAGAAGGAGTTCTGGCCTACCAAGGCCCATAGATGGGAAGGATTTTCTGATTTTTCAATCAAAAGGCCAAAAATGAAGAGTTAGTTAGTGATTTTTTTTATCAAGCCTTTGCAAATAAGCCACATGGGCCAATGCATGAAGAGGGAGAGTGTCAACATAATTCTTGAAGAGCTATAATTATGGACAGCCGATGGCCTAATCTAACGGTGATAATTTCATGTTTTAAACATCTTAGATTAATGGCTCTTGGATGGAAATTGGTTGGAGTAAAAATGACAACATTCTAGTCTAGGAGAGAGGCAAGTTTTGGCCACTATAGGGAGGGGGCTCTTTCATTTTCAGCTCACTCTCATTTTTCATATTCTCTCTTGTTTTGGCTGAGTTTTCTCCCCATTGTTGCAAAGCAAAAAGAAAAGTTTAGAAAAGAAAAGAAAGTTTGAAGAGAAAAAGCTTGAAAGATAGCTTCTAGAGGTTGCTTTTAGCACCAACTCTTGCACTTTCTTGATTTTCCATTAGTGTTTTTGCTGTTTTGATTATTCTTTTGGTGAGTTTTCTTTTGATTTTTCTTTTTAAATAAGTGTTTTTTAATGTTCTTTTTAAGTTCTTTCTTCATCTTTTCTTAAAAAAGTTCTTGCAATATTTTTTTTCTCTTGATTTCTTACTATGGCCCATCTTTTTTGTTGTTGCTGTTTTGCTTTGATTTGTCATGTTATTTTTGTTATTTTTTTTTAGTCTTGATGCTTTAAATCTTCTTCTACTACATATACTTGAAGCTTGTTTTAGTTTGGTTGCTTGTTTATTGCCATTTATGAGTTTATTATCATGTTCTTGCATTTTTAATTTTCTGTTTTCAAAATGTTTAAATTTGCTTATATTTTATATTTTGTAATCCATGTGTTTGCGAAAATGTTTGTTAGTTTTAATACCTCTACTTTATATTTGCATGAGTTAAGTGTTATATTTTAGTTGAGCATGTTAGTATATCAAGTGTTTGTGAAAATGCCAAGCTTACTTTAAACTTTAGGCCATTTGGTTTAAGCATGCCTTGTGTTTGTGTTATTGCCATGAATATTTTAGATGTTAGGTTTGGTTTATTTTGCCATACATGTCCATGCATTTTAGACCTAGGTTGCATTAAATGCCATGCAAGTTCATTTAGGTCTAGGTCATTTTATTGATGCCGTGTATTTTTCATGACATTTAGGTTTAAACTCATGCATTTCATGCATCATATTTGCTGTACTTTTTCATGCATTTCATGTCCATGCCACTTGACTTATGACTTAGGCCAATTAATGGTTCAAAGTCGTGCTCTCTTGAGCATACTTGTGAAAAATTAAAGAGTTGTCAAATTGATTATTCTACCTTTGTGATTTTTTTTTTACTTAGCCAATTTTTTTTCTAACTTTTCAAAAGTCCTAGCCATTGTTTGTGAGTCATTTTGTGAGTCTTAAATATTTTTACTTTGATTTTTAAATGATTTTATCAAAGGCAAAAATATGTTTTGGCAAAACAGTTTTTTCATAGAGTACATGTACTTTCCCGATTTTTCTGGGCAGTCACCTTTAATCAGAAAATTAAGACAATTTTTTCTCGTGTATTTTTTAGAATTTTTAAAAATAGGGCACAAAATCGTGGCTTATAACTGGACAGTGAAGTCAGAATTGAATTTAAAGGAAAATCATTTTTCTGTTTTGGTTAAGTTACGTAGAGGGGGCTGATTAGGAAGTTTAGCTACTGACTTAGAGTAGTTTCTAAGCCTTTTTAAACTCTAAAAATGATTTTTTAAGTCTCGGGTTAAGGGTGGTCAAGTCCGGGATTTTAAACTTAGGAAATTAGTGCCATTTAAAAAAAAAGGTTTAGCTAAGTTTTTTATTTTTAATCTAAGCTTTTCAAAATTGTTTTCAAACAATCACAAAGTATTTTGGTTTTAGAATATTTAATTTGGCATATTTTCCTAAGGTAGCTGGATATCTTTTTAGATATACGGATTTCCTTAATTAAAGGAAAAAATACATTTTCATGCATTGCTTTTTCCATATTCATGCATTTTATATAATATGTGATTTTTGCGATGATAATTCCTAGGGTATTGTTATTATTTTGATTTATATTTTTTGATGTTATATTGTTTATTATATGGTTTTGAATATTTCATGGTATCCAATTTTTTTTTATTTAGTTATTTTTATTGTCATATTATTTAGCATATACTATGTTCATGCATTATTATTTTCATGTATATTATATGATAGCATTATTTTATATTCCATGTCATTTAAATTATATGCCATATCATTCATATTTTCCATGTCATTTAAATTATTTCGTTTCATATAGAATATGTTATGTTACCTTGGACATTTCATTTCATGTAGAATATATTGTTACCTAGGTTATTTCATTTCATTTAGGATATATACTATGTCATTTAGGGTATTTTATTTCATATCATATAACTTAGGACATTTCATTTCATATAGAATATATTATGTTTCCTAGATCATTTCATTTCATTTAGAATATATCATATAACTTAGGATATTTCATTTTATTTAGAATATGCTAAGACATATAAATTATATCATATCATTTAGGTTGCATTATATTATTTAGATTTTGCTATGTCATTTTATTAATGTCATGCATATTCATATTCATATTTTTTTAAAATATTTTCAAAAAGGTAATGATTTTCAATAAAATAAAGATATTCCCAAGTTAAAATAATTCATGAGTTCTCTGCAAGGTTTGCTGAGGAGCATATCATCAATTATCATTAATAAGGAAATATCTTATTTAAAATGAGAATGATTCGGAAAGTTTTCCAAACTAATAAAAATTTCTATATTTTGCCACGTTTGTTGGGGAATATAGGAAAATTTTAATTTATAAATTCCGGATCATTTTCAATTAAAAATGGAATTATTTTTCTTTAAATTGGGAATTAACTTGAAATACTAAATTTAAAACCGACTTTTTACCGAGACTTGACATAACACATGATTAATAAGGTACCGTTTTATACAGGCGTTGTGAGGGTGCTAATCCTTCCCCGCACGTAACCGAGTCCCGAACCCGTTTCTTTAATTTCTCTGGTTTAAAACGCAGACTTGAAATTGATTTTAAAAATGTTTTAATTAATTTTTAAAATATTTTATAAAACCGGTTTTAATAGGTGACCGATCACACCTAGCTAAAAAAGATTGGTGGCGACTCCATGTCTTTTTCAAGGTCATTTTCAAAACCTTCATTTTTCACGAGGAATTAAGTCGACTTTTCCTCGGTTTCTTTTAATGTCACGCTTAACGAATAATAAAGTCTTGCGATGAGACTTGTAATTTTTTTAGGTTGCGACAGCTTGGCGACTCCACTGGGGACAATTAGAGAGTCAGGCCTAGAATTAGTCGTGTGTCATCAAAGTCTCGATTTTGTTGGTTTAATTGGTATTTAATTTTAATTCCCATATTTAAAAAAAAATAAGGATAATTTCAAAAATAATAAAATGCTTTTAATATGTCCATATTCATGTGCATACATATTATAATTGTTGTCTGGTTATTTTGATGCATATATTCATTTATTGATTAATTGATGATTTATGTTGTTTAATCTTCCTGGGGCATTTAGAATAAGGGATGTAGAATAGGTGGTGAAAGGTTTGTTATTTCTCCTCACACATTACACGCGCATTTGCATATCATGAATCCTATACCCGAATTCCGTCCTTTTAGGTGAGAGCAAAGTAACTAAGCCTTCATGATTAACAATCTGCATGGGCTAGTGAAACACTTCCGGAGTACTAAATTACCTAAGCCTTCGTGATTAACAATTCGCATAGGTTAGGGAAATAGACTCGAACTAATTGAACCCGCTTTTATCGGGGTGCCTTACTAGCCTTCACCGGTGACAGTGAGGAACAATTAGAGGCTTTTAGAACTAATTCACCTTCATATAGTAAACCTAGTCGAAGCCATACTGGATTTCCAATTAGATATCCCGAAGTTAAGAACACATGGAGGAATATTTCCAATCCTTTTACCTTCTATTCTACATTCCAAATAAGTTTATTTTTACGGTCAATGATGAACGTAGATCACAATGCCCGTAATAAGTGTTGATATTTCATCCCAAGGGTGTTATAATGCCAAAATTTTTGTTGGCATCCTCAGGGATAATTATTGTTTTGAATTATTTGTTTGTTTGTATTATTCGTATGTATTCCCGTTACTAATTCATTTTCTTTTTGTTGTTTTTTTATGTTTTTTTTTTTGCATTCTTGTCATCATTTTTGCACATTTGAAGGTTATTGGTCTCGGGATATTATTCAACCAAAAGGGCTTTCATGGAGGGTCAGAGTGTTTCAGTGGTCGAGAAGCATTTAGTGGTTAGGAAACAGTCCGAGAAAGGTCAGCAGGATAATGGGGATTGTTTGAAGATGGGATATGTGTCAGCATTGCCAGCCGAGGTTGATCTTACTATCAAGAAAAATGATCTCCGAGAATTGATGGATATATGGAATCAGTGAAACATATTAGAAAAAGAAGCCTTCACTCAGACTTATGGGGATATAGCACTGTTAGTTCAGGTTAAGGTCAGTGGTGAGGTAATCCGAGCTATGGTGCAATTCTGGAATCCAGCTTATCTGTGTTTTACCTTCAACCAAGAGGATATGACTCCAACCATAGAGGAATATTCGACCTTGCTGCATATTGAGAACGTTATTCCTGACCGTATTTATTTGAAGGATACAAAGACGCCGGGTTTCAAGAAAAAGGTGTCTAAAATTCTGGGAGTGGAAAGAAGTTGGGTCGAAAGCCATGTTGTCCGAAAAAGGTAAGCTACGGTATATCATGTGACATTTTACGGACCTTAATCCATAGCCATTCAAGTAAGGAGACAGTTAGGAATTTTTTGCTCTGGCTATCTATGGTTTAGTTATCTTCCCAAAGACATTAGGGTGTGTGGATGTGGCGATATTTGATGTTTTTGAGAGGCTTGAGCAAAGGATAAACCCAGCCCCGGCAATTATAGCGGAAACAATCCGATTCCTGAATTTCTGTAGATAGAAGGAAAAGGGCATCTTTTACATATGGGTTGAGAGCCATTTTTGTAAACAGGAGAATTTCCCTCTTCGCTCATAGTGGAAATCTTTTGCACCAATTGGTGAATTTCTTAAGAGGGATTGGCTTGAAAATAGGACTGAGGAACAATGGATTAACATATTCCGGAATATCAGGGCTGAGATGATAATTTGGAGAGCTCCATGGATAGCTCTTATGCCGATATTGTACAAGTGCGGAGATAAAGCTTCTGTTCCATTATTGGTAGTATGGGGAGGAGTGAGCTATGCACCACTGCTGTTATTGAGGCAATCAGAATCCCGTCAGTTTACTCATATGACCTATGACCTATCATATTATCTTAAGCAGTGATCCTTTCTTTGATGTATTTAGTTCCAGGAAATCAACGAAAGACTGTTTGGTTGGAATTATCCCGGGGCCAATACTTTTAAATGCATTCATCATTCATTTGTTCTTTCTTTTATATATTTTATTTGTTCATTCATTTATATTCATATTCATATTCATATTCATAATCATTCATTCATTTATTCTTTATAAATTGTTCATACACTTAGTCATTTATTTATTTGTGCATTCATTTATTCTTTATAATTAGTCATTTAAGTTCATACACTTAGTTATTTACTTATTTGTTCATTCATTAACACTTGTTCATTCATTCATTCATTTATTGTAAAATAAAATAAGAAATGTGTCAATAATTTCTAATCCATGGTTTTTAAAACTAAAGGTACAATTGGTCGCACTCAGAAAGAATCAGACTTTCGACACCCTTACAATACCCGATCTCGAGCAAGAGCTATGGAGAACGATCAGCTTACAGGAATTGAAAAGATGGAAAGAATTCAAAAAGAACTGCAGGAACAGTTAGCTAAGTCTCAAGAGGAGACACAGGAACAAATGACCAAACTCATGGAGATGATGAGTACCATGATGAGGCAGAAGTGGCCAGGAGAAAATTCAGTTACAGGAATGGGGATAGTGAACTAGGAAGACCGACTAGAGGTGGCACAAAAGAATGGTCAGACATCCCAGCCTGTGGGAAATGAACTTCCGACTGGGGCAGCATCCTATATTTACATCCAACCAGCGGCCGAAGCACAACATTTTGGTCCTAAAAGGGGTAATATTGGGGTTAATCCAATTGATGTGGAAGTTCCAGACTTTGAAGAAATGGCTGAAAAGGAAAGGGCAAAGATGACTGAATTGAAGAGGGTTGAAACTGCTGAATCCCAAAAAAAATATGATCTGCTGGAGGAAAGGTTAAGGGCAGTTCAAGGGGTAGAGTTATTTGGCAGTCTGGATGCCAAAGAGATGAGCTTAGTACACGATTTAGTAATTCCCCCAAAGTTCAAAGTACCAGACTTTGAAAAGTATAATGGGACTACCAACCTATCAACACATCTGACCATGTACTGCAGAACGATGACGAGGCATGATGATAATGAGAAACTGCTTATCCATTATTTCCAAGATAGCTTAACAGGGTCAGCAACTTGATGGTATAATCAACTGAGTCGTACCAAGATTCGTTCATGGACAGATTTAGCCAGGGCTTTTGTGGAATATTATAAGCATGTGTCTGACATGGTACCTGATAGGCTGTCGTTATAGAATATGGAAAAGAGGTCCAATGAGAGCTTCAAAGAATACTCGCAGAGGTGGAGGGATCTGGCCACACAAGTGCAACCCCCTTTAACTAGCAAAGAAACCACAGTGCTTTTCATCAACACCTTGAAAGCACTCTATTATGACAAATTGGTGGGAAGCGCCACCAAGGACTTTGCAGATATGGTGATATCTGGGGAGATGATAGAGTCCGCTATTAAAAATGGGAAGATGGAAGGGGGTGAGTCTGCTATCCCAATGAGAATTTTTCCTGCAAAGAAAAAGAAGGAGACACATGCAGTAAGTTTCAGTCAATACCCCTGTACACCTCCTACACCATACACACCACCAAGGCCTTATACTCCTACCACATCTTATGCACCTCTAACACCCTACACACCTTACCCGGGGTATAATCCTTACTACCCCAATGTGAACCACCTTACCCAAAATCCATTCCCCTATACCAATATACCACAATAGCCGTTCCCAACTGGTATATCCCCACAAATAACCCTTCCTCAAAATACTGTCCCAAACACTCAAGGTCCCGTGCGCAATGACCAACGTTCACCAAGGAACGACCAAAAACCCCAATTTGATCCGATTTCTACTACCTATGGTGAGCCATATCCTAAACAATTGTAGGGTCAACTTGTTGCGCCCGTGTACCTCAAACCTCTGATACCTCCATATCCAAGATGGTACAATGCAAACACTAACTGCGCATACCATGCAGGAATTCAAGGACATTCAACTGAAGATTATCTGGCTTTTAAAAAGAAAGTCCAAAGCCTGATCAATGCCGGAGTTGTGAAGTTTGGGGCAAAGAATAGGCCGAATGTAACAGGAAACCCATTGCCCGGTCATGCTGGGAATTAGGTAAATGAAGTATTGACAGGGGAATTCAGAAGGTTAAAAAGAGATGTCAGGGAAGTCAAAACTCTGATGTTGACAGTATGGGTTGAGATAGTCAAGGCAGGAACGGTGGGAGATGCAGAAAGTCTAAAAATTGTTGCAAAGAGGGTGCAGAATTGATGCCCATTCCATAAGTGTGGAGGTCATGCCATACAGGAATGCAGAGACTTTCTGGTTAAAGTCCAAAGGATGATGGATAACGGGGAGGCCTAGTTTTACGAAGAAACAGAGGAGGAAATAGGAGTTATTGAGAATACAGCTGGCTACGGGATAGGAAGACCCTTGATTATTTATTATGATGAACCAAAGGAGAAAGTTATGCCAGTCGTTGAGGAAAGTGCACCTAAGTTAATCATTGATTTGCCTGTTTCCTTTTCATACAAGGAAAACAAGGCTGCACCATGGAAATACGACTGTAGCGTGGTTATGCCTGGGTCTTCGAGTCTGTAAGATATCACAGGCATGGGGCATTTAACCCGAAACAGAAGGTGTTATGCTCCTGAGGCTGTTGAACAGGGGTTAACAGGGAAAGACAGAGGAGTAGACAAAGGGAAAAAAGTAGTTGAGCCAATCCATATTGAGATGGATTTGTCAAAAGAAACAGAAAGAGGATCAGCCTTAGTTAACAGAATAAAAGAACCGGTATGTGAGAAGAAAGCCTGCGAGTTCTTAAAATTCATAAAGCACAGTGGGTATAGCGTGGTTGAACGACTGCAACATCAACCAGCTAGAATTTCAATCTTATCTTTGCTTTTGAATTCAGAGCCACACAGAAATACCCTGTTAAGAGTATTGAATCAGGCATACGTGGCTAAACATATCAGTAGAAAAGTTGGACAGGCTGGTGGGAAACATCGCAGCGGACGACCATATATTCTTCAGTTATGATGAAATACCACCTAATGGTATTGGGTCCACAAAGGCTCTTCACATAACAACTACCTGCAAGGGGCATATACTACCAAGGGTGCTTTTGGACAATGGTTCTTCATTAAATGTAATGTCCTTAGCAACCTTGTCTAAGTTGCCAGTGGATATATCTTATATGATACCGAGTTGCACAGTGGTCAGGGCTTTCGATGGTACAAAGAGAGAGGTAATGGGAACTATTGAGGTTCCTCTGGAGATAGGCCCATGCACTTATACGGTTAACTTCCAGGTCATGGATATTAATCCGTCTTATAATTGCTTGTTGGGAAGGCCATGAATACATTCAACTGGGGCTATACCCTCGTCTCTCCACCAAAAGCTAAAATTTGTGATGGAGGGCCGTTTGATCACTGTATCAGGAGAAGAAGAGATAATAGCCTCCGCATCTACTGAATCTCCTTATGTTGAACCCAATGAAGATGTCGTAGAATGTTCTTTTCGGTCTTTGGAATTCGAAATGCGGTTTTCGTCGCTGAAGGACGAAAAATTCCAAAGCCAAGGTTGTCCAAGAACACAAGGCTGGGAATAAGAACCACAGTGGGAAAAGGCTGCAGGGCTGGAAAAGGTTTGGGGAAATATCTTCAAGGGATGGACCGAGCAATGGAAGCAGTAGGAAAAAAGACTGGTTTGGTTTAGGGTATCTTTCGAAGGCCCATGAGAAGAGGAAACAGGTTGAAATGAATAGACAAAGGAGAATGGCCCGTCTCACGGGTATGGATATTGAATGGGAACCCATGACTTTCCCACCAATCCTTCACAACTTCCGCTCTGCTGGTTTTTTATTCGGGGAAAAGAATTAAGAGGATGTACTTGTAATGATCGAGCAAGCTTTTGAAAAATTGCATGTGAATAAAGGGGGCAAATTCAGGATATGGTGATTTGCATGACCGAGAAAGAAGGGATGGAAAGTGACAGTGCGAACTGGATGGTGCGACCGTGTCCACCAGGATATAGACTAACCAATTGGAGTGCGACTGAGTTGCCCATAGTTTTTAAGTCTATTCCAACGTAATACTTTTTAAAAAGGCAATCTTAATTATCTTTACCCAGAGATATTAAGAGTTTATTTTTTTTCTGTAATGGGCTTTTTGTTTAAACATTTTCATTCAATAAATAATAAGCACAATGCATTTTATCCATATTAATGTGTCCATATTCCTTCATTTTTTTATTTATTTTGTTTGCATTATATATTTTCCAATATTGTTTCTTCTCTACCTATTTACAGGTGTGCGGATACGGAATATGAGGACCTTCCTGTCAGTAATTCTGAAATTGATTTTGAAAGACCTATTTGTACGGGTGATTTTGAGGCTAACAAAGATACTGAGGATTATGGTCTACCTCCGGATATATTAAGGAAAAATAGAACAAGAGGAGAAACAAGTACTTCCTCATAAGGAATTATTGGAAATGATAAATCTGGTAGATGGTGAAGAGATAAAGGAAGTCAAAATCGAAACTTCATTGTCATCATCAATAAAGGGTGAATTGATAGCTTTGCTCCAGGAATATGTGGATGTATTTGCATGGTCTTACCAAGACATGCCAGGGTTGGATCCGGATATTATGGTTCATAAGCTCCATTTAAGGCCAGAATGCAAGCCAATTCAGCAAAAGTTGAGAAGAATGAGGCCAGACATGCTGTTAAAGATAAAAGAGGAGGTGAAGAAGCAATTTGATGCTGGGTTCTTAGAGGTGGCAAAATATCCAGAATGGGTGGCAAATATTGTTCCAGTACAAAAGAAATATGGCAAGGTGCGGATGTGCGTTGATTACAGAGATTTGAACAAGGCCAGGCCTAAAGATAATTTCCCTTTACCCCATATTGATACTCTCGTGGATAATATGACAAAAAGTTCTTTATTTTCTTTCATGGATGAATTCTCAAGATACAATCAGATCAAGATGGCACCGAAAGATATGGACAAAAACCACATTTGTTACAATATGGGGAACCTTCTGCTACAAGGTAATGCCATTTGGATTGAAGAATGCTGGGGCAACATACCAAAGAGCCATGGTGACCTTGTTTCATGATATGATGCATAAAGGAATTGAGGTCTATGTTGATGATATGATCGCAAAATCACAAGGAGAAGAGGATCATATTGCGAATCTTAAGAAGCTCTTTGAACGATTAAGGAAGTTTAGACTCAAGCTAAATTCGGCAAAATGCAATTTTGGAGTGACCTCGGGGAAATTGTTGGGTTTTGTCATCAGCAAAAGAGGAATTGAGATTGACCCGGATAAAGTGAAGGCCTTTCAGAATTTGCCACCACCTCGTACTCAAAAGGAAGTAAGAGGCTTTCTAGGGTGATTAAATTACATTGCTAGGTTTATTTCTCAATTAATCGACAAGTGTGATCTAATATTTAAGTTACTTCGAAAACGTGATCCAAGAGAGTGGGATGAAGGTTGTGAGATTGCATTTGAAAAGGTTAAACATTATCTATCCAACCCACCAGTATTAATGCCACCTATTTCGGATAAACCAATGATACTATATTTATCAGTATTTGAGAGATCCATGGGTTGTGTTTTGGGGCAGCTTGATGAAACTGGAAAGAAAGAACATGCAGTTTACTACCTCAGCAAGAAGTTCACAGATTATGAGTAGGAATATTCATCCGTAGAAAAGTTGTGTTTTGCGTTAGCTTGGACCGCTCGAAGACTCAGACAGTACATGCTGTACCACACAACGTGGCTGATTGCCAAACTAGATCCAGTCAAGTACATGTTTGAAGCACCTTCTTTGTCAGGGAGGACGGCAAGATGGCAGGTTTTATTGTCAGAGTATGATATTGTATATGTAAGTCAAAAAGATATCAAGGGCAATGCAGTGGCTGAATTCTTAGCAAGTCGGGCACTGGAAGATTATGAGCCGTTGAACTTTGACTTCCCGGATGAAGATTTAGTGTATGTGTCACAAGCAGATGAGATTCCCCTGAAAAAGAAAGTATGAAAAATGTACTTTGATGGCGCATCTAATGCCATGGGGCATGGAATCAGTGCAGTGCTTATATCCCCAAAAGAAGATTATTATCCTTCCACTGCCAGATTGGCTTATGATTGTACAAACAATATCGTCGAGTATGAAGCATGTATTATGGGCCTTCGTGCTACAGTGGACAGAAAGATCAAAGTATTGGAAGTTTTTAGAGACTCAGCCTTAGTGATTTACCAACTACGAGGAGAATGGAAAACCCGAGATACAAAGCTAATCCGATACCGAGAACTCATACTGAGTTTATTGGAGGAATTTGAAGAAGTGAATTTCAATTACTTTCCTTGAGAAGAAAATCGGATGGCAGATGCTCTAGCTACTTTATCATCGATGTTTAAAGTGAATGAAGGGGCTGAAGTTGTACCAAAAAAGATGAGTATATATGAGTCTCCTGCCCACTGTCTAAGTATTGAAGAAGAAGAAGATGGCCTTCCTTGGTATAATGACATCTTACAGTACATCAAGAGTCAAGAGTATCCAGAACAAGCAATAGAAAATGACAAGAGGACTCTGAGAAGGCTAGCAATGGGTTTTGTTCTAGATAGTGAGATTCTCTACAAGAAAGGAAAAGACCAAGTCTTATTGAGATGTGTCGGATCTGCTGAAGCTAGGAGAATTATAGAAGAAGTCCATGAAGGGATATGTGGCACTCATGCTAATGGTCACATGCTTGCTAAACAGATTATGAGGGCATGGTACTATTGGTTGACAATGGCAGGAGATTGTATCAGTTATTCTCGAAAGTGCCATAAATGCCAGATATATGCAGATAAGATTCATGTATCGACATCACCATTACATGTCATTACTGCACCGTGGCCCTTTTCAATGTGGGGAATGGATATGATAGGGCCTATTAGCCCGAAAGCTTCAAATGGACATCGTTTCATCTTGGTGGCCATAGATTATTTTACAAAGTGGGTAGAAGCAGCGTCCTATGCGAATGTAACAAAGTCGGTGGTATGCAGATTCGTTAAGAAAGAAATCATATGCCGTTACGGGTTGTTAGCAAGAATTATTTCGGATAATGCTCTCAATTTGAACAATAAGATGATGAGAGAAGTGTGTACTCAATTCAAGATCACACATCGTAATTCGACACCTTACCGTCCGAAGATGAATGGCGCAGTAGAAGCAGCCAATAAGAATATCAAGAAGATTGTTGATAAGATGACCAATGTATACAAATATTGGCATGAGATCTTGCCTTTTGCTCTTCATGCATATCGTACTTCGGTCCGCACATCTATAGGGCGACGCCGTTTTCTTTGGTATACGGGATGGAAGCAGTGCTACCTATTGAAGTTGAGATCCCTTCACTTCGGGTTTTGATGAAAGTTGGCCTAGAGAAAGCAGAATGGGTTAGAGCTCATTATGAACAGTTGAATCTCATCGAGGAGAAAAGATTGAAAGCAATTTGTCACGGGCAGTTGTATCAGAAAAGGATGATTCGAGCCCATAATAAGAAAGTTCGTCCTAGACAATTCCGAGAGGGGGAGTTGGTACTGAGAAAAATTCTCCCTATAGTGAAGGACCCGAGAGGGAAATGGGCTCCGAATTTTGAAGGACCCTATATGGTAAAAAGAGCTTTTTCTGGAGGAGCATTGATTTTAACTAGAATGGACGGGGAAGATTTCAGAAATCCCGTGAATTCTGATAAACTACAGAAGTATTATGCTTGAAAAAAAAAACAAAAAAAATTGTGTGATGCTGTGCACATGGAAATTCGAATGATTCCAAGTGTAAAAATAGAAATTCTATATATCTATTTCCCTTTTCAAAGAAAATATTCATGCTTGATATGATGAATGGCCATCTTTCATATTCCTTTTACTAAGAAAAAATTTATCCTTAGTCACCCCTTTGAGCCTTAGGAATTATTACTTTTCTTTAAACCTTGATCAAGGATCACCCTCTACACTGGAGGGCAAATGCGAGGAAAAATAATCAAAAATCATGGCAAAAAGAAAGCCATCGAAAAATGTGGCAAATGAATGCCAACAAAGCAAAAAAAAAAAAAAAAAAAAAGTCCAAAAAGGGACAAATGTTTCAAGAACGAGTTCTCCTCAGGAAATGACCCTTGATCCAATCACCTTTAAACACACTTTGGGCCTATCTTATCCTTTCTTTTCAAACCTAAACCTTGGCCTTCATTACATGCTTTAAAAGCCCATTTTGATCAAGCATGGATATTTAATTTGAAAGATTATTCTCAGAATTCATCCCATGTTTTGAATTGATATTTTTACCTTGGAAGCACTTAGAATTCTCAGATGCATGGTAGAATACAAAAAAAAAATGGAAACGGAAAAAAAAATGTAAAAGGAGAGGTTTAAGCCGAAAACCCGCAAAGGGTGACTTAATACCGAATGGAGGGCACTTGAGTTCAAAACCCGCAAAGAGCGGCTTAAATACTAATCAAAGTTTGAACAAATGCTCTGTGTAAAAGGGGAGAAAGTATCTGACAATCAGAGGAAAGGGGAACGACTCAGTCTAATGTAACTACGAAAGCTAAGTGGTTACCCAAGTAAATTGCTTGTTTAAGAGAAATTTCAGACGGTTTGAAAAAGGAGGGGTCCAAGATATTCCGCATCCGGGGCATCTACAACCTATAACTTTACATTTGTTTCTTATATCCTTGATATTTATTTTTACTATTTTAAAACATTTTTGCAATAAATTTTTGTTATCCTTTTCATGACAATTTTTGCTTGATTCATATTTTCTTTCATACGTTCTTGAGATGCTTGATGATTGTTATTAAATTGAATAATGATTAGTATTAAAAAAAATCTTTAAATAAAAGGATTTCAATGTATTACTAATGACTAGATTTAAATTTTGGGAAAGGTTTGGAAAGTTCACCAAGAAAAGAAAACAGTGAAAGTGGTGGAGACTCCATCCCGAAGCCAGAAATTGGTGAATTTTATTGAAGTCAGAAACTGGGACTGTTTCACAAATTATTTTGAGTAAAGGGTTCTTTAAGTGGGGCATCAGTGAACAATTGAAAACTCCATCATGAAGTCGGATAATCTGTGAACCTCAAAGAAATCATGGATTAGAAATCATGACATAATCATTTGACTGCATTTATCCTCAGGAAACATACAAGCATTTGCAAAGCATGACATTCTCATCATTGCATTTAGCTAACATTGCAGGAATCAAGAAAACTTTGGCTTCGCAAATCGAACTCGTTCTGCTTCTCAAATGAGTCGAGACTTAAGACCACTGTCGAGGTATTTCCTTTTGTTTTAAATCGAATTCATTTTGCTTATCAAATGAGTCGAGCCTTGAGACAGTCGTCCAGGTATTTTAATCACGGGTAAGGCCTCCGGGCACCTTTTTAAAGACCTTCGGGAACCTTTTTAAAGACCTTCGGGCACCATTTTAAAGACCTTCGGGCATCCTTTTAAAGACCTTCGGGCACCATTTTAAAGATATTCAGGTACCATTTTTAAAGACCTTCGGGCATCCATTTTAAAAACCTTCGGGCACCTTTTTTAAAGACCTTCAGGCACCATTTTTAAAAGACCTTCGGGCACCAGTTTTAAAGACCTTCGGACACCATTTTTAAAAACCTTCGGGCACTTTTTTTAAAGACCTTCGGGCACCATTTTAAAGACCTTCAGCACCTTTTTTAAAGACCTTTGGGCACCATTTTAAAAACCTTCGGGTACTCTTTTAAAGATCTTTGGGCACCAGTTTAAAGACCTTTGGGCACCATTTTAATGACCTTCGGGCACCTTTTTAAAGACCTTCGGGCACCATTTTAAAGACCTTCGGGCACCATTTTAAAGACCATCGGGCACCTTTATAAAGACCTTCGTGCACCTTTTTAAGACCTTCAGGAACCATTTTTAAAGACCTTCGGCAACTATTTTAAAGACCTCCGGGCACCATTTTTAAAACCTTCGGGCACCATTCTTAAGACCTTCGGGCATAAGTTTTTCTTTTGAAATCGAACCCATTTCCTTAAGACAGGTCGAGCCTTGATTAGTCAGGGAATTCAATTTAAGGCCAAAATCTTCAATTTACAGCTTTATGAAGAAAAAAAATGATGAAAAAAATGAAAAAATGATGGAGAAATGAAAAAAAAAAACCCCTTTCCCTTTCCTTCACATGTGATTTCACTAACCGTACAAAATTAGTGTTTGTTTATCTTTGCCTGATTCCTGATTCTCAGCAATAGCCAAAGAGGGGCAGCTGTAGACACCTAATTTTTTCCTGACCAATAAACATGTATGTTTTCTTTCTAAATTGATGTTTCAGAATGTAAAAAGACTTTTTTTTTTATCCTGCAGGTGGTACTCCGAGACTTAGTTTAAAAGGGTGAGCATAAAAAGTCAAACTCAAAAAAAGTCAATCCTGGAAAAGTTCAACCTCAAAAAAGTCAACCCCGAAAAGTCAACTACTGAAAAAGTCAATCCACTTTCAAAATCAAGATTTGAAGTTCAATTGAAAAATGGCAAAAGAATTTTGATAACCCGAGATCTACATCGAAAGATATGGAGTTGGGAAGTTGGGTTATGGAGATTCAGTAGAAAGGAAACTCTAATCCGGGAAATTTGGGGAAAAGTGCTTAAACGATCGAATTGGTCGAAATTGAAGGTTCCAAATGAAAGATAAGCACTGACTATGGGTAATGGAGAAGCCAGTTGAAAGAAAAACTGAAAGAAAAGTCAATCCGGGAGAAAATCGAGAATTAGGGTTTTTAGTGGATTTCGTTGAAATTGGGAAAAATTACAGAAATGGCATGACTTGGTAATACCAAAGCCCCTAATGGATGATGAATGATTAAAAAGGGATAGCCCAAGGCTCAGTTTGAAGTAAATCTGAAAATCGGACTTGTTTTGAGCAAAATCGGGTTTGGGATGCAAAAGGGCAAAATTAGAAAATTTGGGAAAAATAGCAAATGGACTCCAAAAATTATAAAAAATTGCAAATCTCATTCTCAAATCATTTGGAAGAGATTGGCGAAAGAAAATCTTGATTCGGAGTTCGTTTGCAAAATGACCAAATTTCGGGTCTCTTATGTAATTGAAGAAGATAAATCCCGGAAAATAGCAAATGAACTCCAAATCTTTTGAAAATTAGTACATATCATTTTTTAAATTATTTGAAAGAGATTGGCGAAATAAAATCTTGATTCGGAGTTCGTTTGCAAAATGGCCAAATCCTGGGTCTCCTATGTAGTAATTCAAGAAGATAAATCCCAAAAAAATAGCAAATGGACTCCAAAAATTCTGAAAATTTGCAAATCTCATTTTTAAATTATTTGGAAGAGATTGGAAAAAGAAAATATTGATTCGGAGTTCATTTTCAAAATGGCTTAATCTCGGGCCTCCAATGTAGTAATTCAAGCAGATAAATCCCGAAAAAAATACCAAATGAGTTCCAAAAATTATGAAAACTTCCAGATCACACTTTTAAATTATTTGGAAGATATTGGTGAAGAAAAATTTTGATTTGGATCTCGTTCATAAAATGGTAAATTGTGGGGGCATAAAAAGGCAATTTTGGAAGAAAAAATCCAAATAAATAGCAAACGGACTCGAACTTTTTTGAAAACTTCCAGAATTCGATTTTTTATTATTTTGAAAGTATTGAAAAAAGAAAATTTCAATTTGGAGTCCGTTTATTGCCAGTTATTCGCATCCGAGGGGAAAAAAAATCATTTTACCCAAGAAACCGGAAAGGGCTTCTCTTGCCTTTCAAAAAAATCAGATTTGGGCTGGAAGAAGGAGTGTTGGCCGGCCAAGGCCCATATATGGGAAGGAGTTTCTGATTTTTCAATCAAAAGGCCAAAAATGAAGAGTTAGTTAGTGATTTTTTGATCAAGCCTTTGCAAATAAGCCACATGGGCCAATGCATGAAGAGTGAGAGTGTCAACATAATTCTTGAATAGTTGTAATTACGGACAGCTGATGGCCTAACCTAAGGGTGATAATTTCATGTTTTAAACATTTTAGATAATGGCCCTTGGATGGAAATTGGTTGGAGTAAAAATGACAACATTCTAGTCTAGGAGAGAGGCAAGTTTCAGCCACTATAGGGAGGGGGCTCTTTCTTTTTCAGATCACTCTCATTTTTCATATTCTCTCTTGTTTTGGCTGAGTTTTCTCTCCATTGTTGCAAAGCAAAAAGAAAAGTTTAGAAAAGAAAAGAAAGTTTGAAGAGAAAAAGCTTGAAAGATAGCTTCTAGAGGTTGCTTTTAGCACCAACTCTTGCACTTTCTTGATTTTCCATTCTTGTTTTTGCTGTTTTGATTATTATTTTGGTGAGTTTTCTTTTGATTTTTCTTTTTAAGTAAGTTTTTTTTAATGTTCTTTTTATGTTCTTTCTTTATCTTTTCTTAAAAAATTTCTTGCAATATTTTTTTCTCTTGATTTCTTACCATGGTCGAATGGCCCATCTTTTTTGTTGTTGCTGTTTTGCTTTGAGTTGTCATGTTATTTTTGTTATTTTTTTTTAGTCTTGATGCTTTAAATCTTCTTCTACTACATATACTTGAAGCTTGTTTTAATTGGTTGCTTGTTTATTGCCATTTATGAGTTTATTATCATGTTCTTGCATTTTTAATTTTTTGTTTTCAAAATGTTTAAATTTGTTTATATGTTATACTTTGTAATCCATGTGTTTGTGAAAATGTTTGTTAGTTTTAATACCTCTACTTTATATTTGCATGATTTAAGTGTTATATTTTAGTTGAGTATGTTAGTATATCAAGTGTTTGTGAAAATGCCAAACTTACTTTAGACTTGAGGCCATTCGGCCATTTCATGTATTTTGCTTTGTGTGCATTTTTGTTATGTTAGTTGATAGGTTGGCATTTCCATGACATTTGATTGAGTATTTGGTTTAAGCATGCCTTGTGTTTGTGTTATTGCCATGCATATTTTAGATGTTAGGTTTGGTTTATTTTGCCATGCATGTCCATGCATTTTAGACCTAGGTTGCATTAAATGCCATGCAAGTTCATTTAGGTCTAGGTCATTTTATTGATGCCATGCATTTTTCATGACATTTAGGTTTAAACTCATGCATTTCATGCATCATATTTGCTGTATTTTTTCATGCATTTCATGTCCATGCCACTTGACTTATGACTTAGGCCAATTAATGGTTCAAAGTCATGCTCTCTTGAGCATACTTGTGAAAAATTAAAGAGTTGTCAAATTGATTATTCTACCTTTGTGATTTTTTTTTTACTGAGCCAATTTTTTTCTAACTTTTCAGAAGTCCTAGCTACTGTTTGTGAGTCATTTTGTGAGTCTTAAATATTTTTACTTTGATTTTTAAATGATTTTATCAAAGGCAAAAATGTTTATTGGCAAAACAGTTTTTTCATCTAGTACTCGTACTTTCTCGATTTTTCTGGGCAGTCACCTTTAATCAAAAAATTAAGACAATTTTTTCTCGTGTATTTTTTTTAGATTTTTTATAATTTTTAAAAATAGGGTAAAAAATCGTGGCTTAAAACTGGACAGTGAAGTCAGAATTGAATTTAAAGAAAAATCATTTTTCTGTTTTGGTTAAGTTACTTAGAGGGGGCTGATTAGGAAGTTTAGCTACTGACTTAGAGTAGTTTCTAAGCTTTTTTAAACTCTAAAAATAATTTTTTAAGTCTCGGGTTAAGGGTGGTCAAGTCCGGGATTTTAAACTTAGGAAATTAGAGCCATTTAAAAAAAGGGTTTAGCTAAGTTTTTATTTTTAATCTAAGCTTTTCAAAATTGTTTTCAAACAATCACAAAGTATTTTGGTTTTAGAATATTTAATTTGACATATTTTCCTAAGGTAGCTGGATATCTTTTTAGATATACAGATTTCCTTAATTAAAGAAAAAAATACATTTTCATGCATTGCATTTTACATATTCATGCATTTTATATAATATGTGATTTTTGCTACGATAATTCCTACGGTATTGTTATTATTTTGATATATATTTTTTGATGTTATATTGTTTATTATATGGTTTTGAATATTTCATGATATCCAATTTTTTTTATTTAGTTATTTTTTTCATATTATTTAACATATACTATGTTCATGCATTATTATTTTCATGTATTTTATATGATAGCAATATTTTATATTCCATGTCATTTAAATTATATGCCATATCATTCATATTTGCCATGTCATTTAAATTATTTCATTTCATATAGAATATGTTATGTTACCTTGGACATTTCATTTCATGTAGAATATATTGTTACCTAGGTTATTTCATTTCATTTAGGATATATACTATGTCATTTAGGGTATTTTATTTCATATCATATAACTTAGGACATTTCATTTCATATAGAATATATTATGTTTCCTAGGTCATTTCATTTCATTTAGAATATATCATATAACTTAGGATATTTCATTTCATTTAGAACATGCTAAGACATATAAATTATATCATATCATTTAGGTTGCATTATATTTAGATTTTGCTATGTCATTTTATTAATGTCATGCATATTACATATTTTTTTTTAAAATGTTTTCAAAAAGGTAATGATTTTCAATAAAATAAAGATATTCCCAAGTTAAAATATTTCATGAGTTCTCTGCCGGGTTTGCTGGGGAGGATATCATCAATTATCATTAATAAGGGAATATCTTATTTAAAATGAGAATGAGTCGGAAAATTTTCCAAACTAATAAAATTTTCTATATTTTGCCACGTTTGTTGGGGAATATAGGAAAATTTTGAATTTATAAATTTCGGATCATTTTCAATTAAAAATGGAATTATTTTTCTTTAAATTGGGAATTAACTTGAAATACTAAATTTAAAATCGACTTTTTATCGAGACTTGAGATAACACATGATTAATAAGTTACCGTTTTATACAGGCGTTGTGGGGGTGCTAATCCTTCCCCGCACGTAACCGAGTCCCGAACCCGTTTCTTTGATTTCTCTGGTTTAAAATGCAGACTTGAAATTGGTTTTAAAAATATTTTAATTAATTTTTAAAATATTTTATAAAACTGGTTTTAATAGGTGACCGATCACACCTAGCTAAAAAAGATTGGTGGCGACTCCATGTCTTTTTCAAGGTCATTTTCAAAACCTTCATTTTTCACGAGGAATTAAGTCGACTTTTCCTCGTTTTTTTTTAATGTCACGCTTAACGAATAATAAAGTCTTGCGATGAGACTTGTTATTTTTTTAGGTTGCGACAACTTGGCGACTCCACTGGGGACAATTAGAGAGTCAGGCCTAGAATTAGTCGTGTGTCATCAAAGTCTCGGTTTTGTTGGTTTAATTGGTATTTAATTTTAATTCCCATATATTTTTTTAAAAATAAGGATAATTTCTAAATAATAAAATGCTTTTAATATGTCCATATTCATGTGCATACATATTATAATTGTTCTCTGGTTATTTTGATGCATATATTCATTTATTGATTAATTGATGATTTATGTTGTTTAATCTTGTTAGGGCATTTAGAATAAGGGATGTAGAATAGGTGGTGAAAGTTTTGTTATTTCTCCTCACACACTACACGCGCATTTGCATATGATGAATCCTATACCCGAATTTCGTCCTTTTAGGTGGGAGCAAAGTAACTAAGCCTTCGTGATTAACAATTCGCATGGGCTAGTGAAACACTTCCGGAGTACTAAATTACCTAAGCCTTTGTGATTAACAATTCGCATGGGCTAGGGAAATAGACTCTAACGAATTGAACCCGCTTTTATTGTGGTGCCTTACTAGCTTTCACCGGTGACAGTGAGGAACAATTCGGGGCTTTTTGAACTAATTCACCTTCATATAGTAAACCTAGGCGAACCCATACCGGATTTCCAATTAGATATCCCGATGTTAAGAACACATGGAGGAATATTTCCAATCCTTTTACCTTCTATTCTACTTTCTGAATAAGTTTATTTTTTTGGACAATGATGAACGTACATCACAATGCCCGTAATAAGTGTTGATATTTCAACCAAGGGTGTTATAATGCCGAAATGTTTGTTGGCATCCTCAAGGATAATTATTGTTTTGAATTATATGTTTGTTTGTATTATTCGTATTTATTCCTGTTACAAATTCATTTTCTTTTTGTTGTTTTTTTATGTTTTTTTTTTTTTGCATTCTTGTCATCATTTTTGCACATTTGAAGGTTATTGGTCTCGGGATATTATTCAACCAAAAGGGCTTTCATGGAGGGTCAGAGTGTCTCAGTGGTCGAGAAGCATTTAGAGGTTAGGAAATAGTCCGAGAAAGGTCAGCAGGATAATGGGGATTGTTTAAAGATGGGATATGTGTCAGCATTGCCAGACGAGGTTGATCTTACTATTAAGAAAAATGATCTCCGGGAATTGATGGATATATGGAATCAGTGGAACATATCAGAAAAAGAAGCCTTCACTCAGACTTATGGGGACATAGCACTGTTAGTTCAGGTTGAGGTCAATGGTGAGGTAATCCGGGCTATGGTGCAATTCTGGAACCCAGCTTATTGGTGTTTTACCTTCAACCAAGAGGATATGACTCCAACCATAGAGGAATATTCGACCTTGCTGCTTATTGAGAACGTTATTCCTGACCGTATTTATTTGAAGGATACAAAGATGCCGGGTTTCAAGAAAAAAATGTCTAAAATTATGGGAGTGGAAAGAAGTTGGGTCGAAAGCCATGTTGTTCGAAAAGGGTAAGCTACGGTATATCATTGGACATTTTATGGACCTTAATCCATAGCCTTTCAAGTAAGGAGACAGTTAGGAATATTTTTGCTTTGGCTATCGATGGTTTAGTTATCTTCCCAAAGACATTAGGGTATGTGGATGTGGCGATATTTGATGTTTTTGAGAGTCTTGAGCAAAGGATAAACCCAACCCCGGCAATTAATGCAGAAACAATCCGATCCCTGAATTTCTGTAGACAAAAAGGAAAAGGGCATTTTCTAGGTTGTATACAGCTCCTTTACATATGGGTTCAGAGCCTTTTTTTGTAAACAAGAGAATTTCCCTCTTCGCTCATACTGGAAATCTTTTGCACCAATTGGTGAATTTCTTAAGAGGGATTGGCTTGAAAATAGGACTGAGGAACAATGGATCAACATATTCCGGAATATCAGGGCTGAGATTATAATTTGGAGAGCTCCATGGATAGCTCCTATGCCGATATTGTACAAGTGCGGAGATAAAGCTTCTGTTCCATTATTGGGAGTTTGGGGAGGAGTGAGCTATGCACCACTGATGGTATTGAGGCAATCAGAATCCCGTCAGTTTACTCATATGACCCATCACCTTAGTAATTTGGAATTTGCTTATGGAGAAGATGGATATTCGGGAAAGGTACGTGAGATTGTAGCAGCATGGAAGGAAACTCATCAAGTGGAGGTAGCTAGATATGCCGACATTGTCACACCTGATTACCTGACATGGAGGGAATTGAGGGTTAATGATAGGTTGTTGACATCAGATGGGGAAGAAGTTTGGTATTTGAGTTCACCGCCCAAGGAAGCGCCAGCGGAGTTAGAAATCACAAGGGCAGAATTCGAAAAAGAAAAGGCCCAAATGAGCAAGGAAATTTCCCATTTGTAAGAAGAGCTTGAGGATATGAAAAATAGGGAGTCAGCCCGAGAAAGAGAAAAGGAAAAGATCAAGAGAGAGCGGGATAATGCTAAAAGCGATCTTCAGGAATTACTCTTGGAGAACAAGAGGTATCGTTTGAAGCTCAAATTCGAGGGGACTCTCAAGACTTCCGGGGAATGGAAACAAGAAGTCAGAAACCTCAAGAAGGAGAATAACTATTGGGCAGAAAAAACAAAGCATGAGGAAGCCCGAGCCAATCAACTGGAGAAACAAGCTAAGGAAAGCTTACACGGTGATGCTTCTGCTGACATGTCAAAGGGTTGTGAACAAGTAGGGATCAGATGGAAGAGCAAGGCAGTCAAAAGAGGATAGCAAAAAAGGCCCAAGATCCAAGGGAGTTACTATAGGATCAGTATTTTGTAATAGCATTTTTAGGAGAGATAGATTATCATATTATCTTAAGCAGTGATCCTTTCTTTGATGTATTTAGTTCCAGGAAATCAATGAAAGACTGTTTGGTTGGAAATTATCCCGGGGCCAATACTTTTAAATGCATTCATCATTCATTTGTTCTTTCTTTTATAAATTTTATTTGTTCATTCATTTATATTCATAATCATTAATTCATTTATTCTTTATAAATTGTTCATACACTAGTCATTTATTTATTTGTCCATTCATTTATTCTTTATAATTAGTCATTTAAGTTCATACACTTAGTTATTTACTTATTTGTTCATTCATTAACACTTGTTCATTCATTCATTCATTTTTTATAAAATAAAATAAGAAATGTGTCAATAATTTCTAATCCATGGTTTTTAAAACTAAAGGTACAATTGGTCGCACTCAGAAAGAATCAGACTTTCAACACCCTTACAATACCCGATCTCGAGCAAGAGCTATGGAGAACGATCAGCTTGCTGGAATTGAAAGGATGGAAAGACTTCAAAAAGAACTGCAGGAACAATTAGCTAAGTCTCAAGAGGAGACATGGGAACAAATGACCAAACTCATGGAGATGATGAGTACCATGATGAGGCAGAAGTGACCAGGAGAAAATTCAGTTACAGGAATGGGGGTAGTGAACCAGGAAGACCGAACAGAGGTGGCACAAAAGAATGGTCAGATATCCCAACCTGTGGGAAATGAACTTCCGACTGGGGCAGCATCCTATATTTACATCCAACCAGCGATCGAAGCACAAAATTTTGGTCCTAAAAGGGGTAATATTGGGGTTGATCCAATTGATGTGGAAGTTCCAGACTTTGAAAAAATGGCTGAAAAGGAAAGGGCAAAGATGACTGAATTGAAAAGGGTTGAAATTGCTGAATCCCAGAAAAAATATCAGGTGCTGGAGGAAAGGTTAAGGGTAGTTCAAGGGGCAGAGTTATTTGGCAATCTGGATGCCAAAGAGATGAGCTTAGTACACGATCTAGTAATTCCCCCAAAGTTCAAAGTACCAGACTTTGAAAAGTATAATGGGACTACCAACCCATCAGCACATCTGACCATGTACTGCAGAAGGATGACGGGGCATGATGATAATGAGAAATTGCTTATCCATTGTTTCCAAAATAGCTTAACAGGGTCAGCAACTCGATGGTATAATCAACTGAGTCGTACCAAGATTCGTTCACGGAAGGATTTAGCTAGGGCTGTCATGGAATATTATAAGCATGTGTCTGACATGGTACCTGATAGCCTGTCGTTACAGAATATGGAAAAGAGGTGCACCAAGGAACGATCAAAATAACCCTTCCTTGAAATACTGTCCCAAACACTCAAGGTCCCGCGCGCAATGACCAACGTTCACAAAGGAACGATCAAAAACCCCAATTTGATCCAATTCTTACTACCTATGGTGAGCTATATCCTAAACTATTGTAGGGACAACTTTTTGCACCCGTGTACCTCAAACCTCTGACACCTCCATATCCAAGATGGTACAATGCAAACACTAACGGCACATACCACGCAGGAATTCAAGAGCATTCAACTGAAGATTGTTTGGCTTTTAAAAAGAAAGTCCAAAGCCTGATCAATGCCGGAGTTGTGAAGTTTAGGGCAAATAATAGGCCGAATGTAGCAGGAAACCCATTGCCCGGTCATGCTGGGAATCAGGTAAATGAAGTATTGACAGGGGAAGTCAGAAGGTTAAAAAGAGATGTCAGGGAAGTCAAAACTTCGATGTTGACAGTATGGGTTGAGATGGTCAAGGCAAGAATGGTAGGAGATGCAGATTGTCTAAAAATGGTTGCAAAGAGGGTGCAGAATTGGTGCCCATTCCATAAGTGTGGAGGTCATGCCATACAGGACTGCAGAGACTTTCTTGTTAAAGTCCGAAGTGATGGATAACGGGGAGGCCCAGTTTTACAAAGAAACAGAGGAGGAAATAGGAGTTATTGAGAATACAGCTAGCTACGGGATAGGAAGACCCTTGATCATTTATTATGATGAACCAAAGGAGAAAGTTATGCCGGTCGTTGAGGAAAGTGCACCTAAGTTAATCATTGATTTGCCTGTTTCCTTTTCATACAAGGAAAACAAGGCTGCACCATGGAAATACGACTGCAGCATGGTTATGCCTGGGTCTTCGAGTCAGCAAGATATCATAGGCGTGGGGCATTTAACCCGAAGCGAAAGGTGTTATGCTCCTGAGGCTGTTGAACAGGGGTTAACAGGGAAAGACAGAGGAGCAGACAAAGGGAAAAAAGTAGTTGAGCCAATCCATATTGAGATGGATTTGTCAAAAGAAACAAAAAGAGGATCAGCCCCGGTTAACAGAATAAAAAAACCGGTATGTGAGAAGGAAGCTTGCGAGTTTTTAAAATTCATAAAGCACAGTGAGTATAGTGTGGTTGAACAACTGCAACGTCAACCATCTAGAATTTCAATATTATCTTTGCTTTTGAATTCAGAGCCACACAGAAATGCCCTGTTAAGAGTACTGAATCACGCATACGTGGCTAATAACATATCAGTAGAAAAGTTGGACAGGCTGGTGGGAAACATCGCAGCGGACAACCATATATTCTTCAGTTATGATGAAATACCACCTAATGGTATTGGGTCCACAAAGGCTTTTCACATAACAACTACCTGCAAAGGGCATATACTACCAAGGGTGCTTCTATACAATGGTTCTTCATTAAATGTAATATCCTTAGCAACCTTGTCTAAGTTGCCAGTGGATATATCTTATATGATACCGAGTTGCACAGTGGTCAGGGCTTTCGATGGCACAAAGAGAGAGGTAATGGGAATTATTGAGGTTCTTCTGGAGATAGGCCCATGCACTTATACGGTGAACTTCCAGGTCATGGATATTAATCCATCTTATAATTGCTTGTTGGGAATGCCATGGATACATTCAGCTGGGCTGTACCCTCGTCTCTCCACCAAAAGCTGAAATTTGTGATGGAGGGTCGTTTGATCAATGTATCAGGAGAAGAAGACATAATAGCGTCCGCATCTACTGAATCTCCTTATGTTGAACCAAATGAAGATGTCGTAGAATATTTTTTTCGGTCTCTGGAATTCGTAAACGCGGTTTTCATCGCTGAAGGACCAAAAATTCCAAAGCCAAGGTTGTCCAAGAACACAAGGCTGGGAGTAAGAACCACAATGGGAAAAGGCTGCAGGGCTGGAAAAGGTTTGGGGAAATATCTTCAAGGGATGGCTCGAGCAATGGAAGCAGTGGGAAAGAAAGACCGGTTTGGTTTAGGGTATCTTTCGAAGGCCCATGAGAAGAAGAAATAGGTTGAATGGAATAGACAAAGGATAATGGCCCGTCTCATGGGTATGAATATTGAATGGGAACCCGTGACTTTCCCACCAATCCTTCACAACTTCCGCTCTGCTGGTTTTCTATTCGGGGAAAAGAATTCAGAAGACGTACTTGTAATGATCGAGCAAGCTTTTGAAAAATTGCATGTGAATAAAAGGGGGCAGATTCAGGATATGGTGATTTGCATGACCGAGAAAAAAGGGATGGAAAGTGGCAGTGCGAACTGGATGGTGCGACCGTGTCCACCAGGATATAGACTAACCAATTGGAGTGCGACTAACCAATAACCAGGATATAGACTAACCAATAACCAGGATATAGACCCAGAGATATTAAGAGTTTTTTTTTTTTTCTGTAATGGACTTTTTGTTTAAACATTTTCATTCAATAAATAATAAGCACAATGCATTTTATCCATATTAATGTGTCCATATTCCTTCATTTTTGTTATTTATTTTGTTTTCATTATATATTTTCCTATATTGTTTCTTCTCCACCTATTTACAAGTAATTCTGAAATTGATTTTGAAAGACCTATTTGTACAGGTGATTTTGAGGCTAACGAAGATACTGAGGATTATGGTCTACCTCCGGATTTATTAAGGAAAATAGAACAAGAGGATAAAAAAGTACTTCCTCATAAGGAATTATTGGAAATGATAAATCTGGGAGATGGTGAAGAGATAAAGGAAGTCAAAATTGAAACTTCATTATCATCATCAATAAAGGGTGAATTGATAGCTTTGCTCCAGGAATATGTGGATGTATTTGCATGGTCTTACCAAGACATGCCAGGGTTGGATCCGGATATTGTGGTTCATAAGCTCCCTTTAAGGCCAGAATGCAAGCCAATTCAGCAAAAGTTGAGAAGAATGAGACCAGACATGCTATTAAAGATAAAAGAGGAGGTGAAGAAGCAATTTGATGCTGGGTTCTTAGAGGTGGCAAAATATCCAGAATGGGTGGCAAATACTGTTCCAGTACAAAAGAAAGATGGCAAGGTGCGGATGTGCGTTGATTACAGAGATTTGAACAAGGCCAGGCCTAAAGATAATTTCCCTTTACCCCACATTGATACTCTTGAGGATAATAGGAGGAAAAGTTCTTTATTTTCTTTCATGGATGAATTCTCAGGATACAATCAGATCAAGATGGCACCGAAAGATATGGAAAAAAACCACATTTGTTACAATATGGGGAACCTTCTGCTACAAGGTAATGCCATTTGGATTGAAGAATGTTGGGGCAACATACCAAAGAGCCATGGTGACCTTGTTTCATGATATGATGCATAAAGGAATTGAGGTCTATGTTGATGATATGATCGCAAAATCACAAGGAGAAGAAGAGCATATTGCGAATCTTAAGAAGCTCTTTGAACAATTAAGGAAGTTTAGACTCAAGCTAAATTCGGCAAAAATGCTTTTTTGGAGTCACCTCGGGGAAATTGTTGGGTTTTGTCGTCAGTAAAAGAGGAATTGAGATTGACCCAGATAAAGTGAAGGCTTTTCAGAATTTGCCACCACCTCGTACTCAAAAGGAAGTAAGAGGCTTTCTGGGGTGATTAAATTACATTGCTCGGTTTATTTCTCAATTAATCAACAAGTGTGATCCAATATTTAAGTTACTTCGAAAATGTGATCCAGGAGAGTGGGTAGAAGGTTGTCAGATTGCATTTGAAAAGGTTAAACATTATTTATCCAACCCACCATTATTAATGCCACCTGTTTTGGATAAACCAATGATACTATATTTATCAGTATTTGAGAGATCTATGGGTTGTGTTTTGGGGCAGCTTGATGAAACTGGAAAGAAAGAACAGGCAGTTTACTACCTTAGCAAGAAGTTCACAGATTATGAGTTGAAATATTCGTCGGTAGAAAAGTTGTGTTTTGCCTTAGCTTGGACCGCTCAAAGACTCAGACAGTACATGTTGTACCACACAATGTGGCTAATTGCCAAACGAGATCCAGTCAAGTACATGTTGGAAGCTCCTTGTTTGTCAGGGAGGACGGCAAAATGGCAGGTTTTATTGTCAGAGTACGATATTGTATATGTAAGTCAAAAAGATATCAAGGGCAGTGCAGTGGCTGAATTCTTAGTAAGTCGGGCAGTGCAAGATTATGAGTCGTTGAATTTGACTTCCTGGATGAAGATTTAATGTATGTGTCGTAAGCAGATGAGATTCCCCTGAAAAAGAAAGTATGGAAAATGTACTTTGATGGCATATCTAATGCCATGGGGCATGGAATCAGTGTAGTGCTTATATCCCCAGAAGAAGATTATTATCCTTCCACTGCCAGATTGGATTTTGATTGTACAAACAATATTGCAGAGTATGAAGTTTCGCAACCTAAAAAAAATAACGACGAGTCTCATCGCAAGACTTTATTATTCGTTAGGCGTGACATTTAAAAAAAAAATCGAGGAAAAGTCGACTTAATTCCTCTAGAAAAATTAAGGTTTTGAAAATGACCTTAAAAAAGACATGGAGTCGCCACCAATATTTTTTAGCTAGGTGTGATCGGCCACCTATTAAAACCGGTTTTATAAATATTTTAAAAATTAATTAAAACATTTTAAAAACAAATTTCAAGTCTGCGTTTTAAAACCAGAGAAATCAAAGAAGCGGGTTCGGGAGTCGGTTACGTGCGGGGAAAGATTAGCACCCCCACAACGCCCGTATAAATCGGTACCTTATTAATCGTGTATTATCTCAAGTCTCGGTAAAGATTGGTGATGGAAACTCAATTAAGAGTTGTAAACCCAAGTGCAGGTTATGTTCAAGTAATAAATTCTCGGGTGTCCGAGGTCGAACCACAGGGAAGCGTATTAGTAAGTATAAGTTTATAAATATATAAGAAAAAGAAAGTAAACAAGATATTAGGGAATCAACAACAAAACAAAATAAACAAGATATTAGAGAACAAAATAAATAAAATAACATAAAAGAAATTAAACAAAATATAAAAAACAATAAGAAAGGATGTTGAGGTTAGAGAATCCACTCTTGGTGTTATGCTAAGATTAATCTTGTTTTATTACACAATTGAAATCCACACATAAGGGAGGTTCCAATCGGAAGGTTTAGCAATTCAGTCCAAATTGTCCAACGTCCATAGCATATGATATTATGTTCATTTGGTGTCCTCAAAACTCATAAAAAGAGTCCAAGCATTCCTTATGCCAAAGTATATGTCTACAACAAATCAAGGTTATGAAACCAAGCATTTACTGTGCCATTTTCATTGTCAATAATGAATCAAGATCTCTACTTTGCAAGTATGATTTTAAACCAAAAGAAAATATTATCTATACTAGTGCTTATAAATGATGATTCATTTTAGCTCATGTTTAAGAGACTAACCTTAGCATTTACCAAGAGCTTCACCTCATCACCTCAACAATATGATTAGAAACACATACTAGATATGAATAAAATGAAAAGAAATGTAAGAAGAAAAAGAAAACTAGAGAAAGGAAAGAAAAAGAAAACTTAGAGAATTTTATTACAATGGCTATCCTACCAATGTATAAATGTATCCCAATACTCATCCAAGGCCCTCTATTTATACACATTTTGGAGGGCTAAATGACAAGAGACAAGCTTTACAAATTTCAAAGGTAGGTATAATAGGTGGGTGCATTTTTCTAACAATTTTCGTCATATTGTATGACAATTCTGATCAGCCAGCTTGATGGTCAATTTTGTCAATGTTGGAGGCTCGATCTGATAAAATGGTCTTCTAGAAAAATATACCCCTATCAGTTACGGATCCATAGCCGTTGGAATCAGATCATTTGCGCACGTGGATCGGGAGATATGGTCAAAATACCAAAACGGTGCAGAACAGACGTCATTGCACATCAGCCAACTTGATGGTCGATTTCGCTAGGGAAAACGACTCCGTTTCAAGAAGTGTAAAACATGAAAAAGATAGATATGCCTCTTAGCTTTGCAGGGATACAAAGTTCAGCCTTATTGCTTCAGTGAAACTCGAGATATAGCTGATATGGCAAAAGGTGTCGGAACTGGAACTGAACTGGATTTGCCCTTAATTCTAGTAATCTGAAATCACTCAAAGAAACTTGTGAAAAACACCAAATTACATAAAAATATAAAAGATCATAAACACAATTAGACTAAACAATAATAACTCGTATTTGACACAAAACAATAATAAAACATAACTAAAAACTATATAATTATACGAGTTATCACACCCCCATACTTAGATTGTTGCTAGTCCCTAGCAACGACTCAATAAAAATAAAATAAGAAAATCTAATCTAATCCATTTTCGTAGGAAATCACGGTGGCACTTAGCATGTGACACAAGCCTTTAAACCCCTAGGTGTCCCTAGTGGACGAGTTTAGTCTCGTGAGGGTTTACTAAGACGATACCCACAAACATTGAAGACATAAGAAAAACTAAAAATAATAATTATAACTAATCCTTCCAATATAAATTAGAGATAATCATTGGACAAGTCTTAAAAACTAATCAATAGCTTAAAGAAATTCACAAAAAATCTTGCTTGAATGTAAATAGTTTGAGTTAAGCCAATAATAACATAACATATTTCAATCAAAATAGTGTATATTCAAACTTAATCTCAACTTCTCACATGGGATACTCTCTTGATTTTCACTCTTTAAAGTAGTGGTAAAGTGTTTACACTCAATCAATCTCATGAAAACACTTCTACCATATGCTTGCTTGTCCACCTATTCTCCACTATTTAGATCATACAACTTCATAAATCAAGAGGTCTTTATTCAAGGTTGTAATGGGGCCAAAGGGTTATAATGTGGTTAAAGAACAAAAGGATAAAGATATCACAAAGGTTCCAAAGAGTTCATAGATTTTAGAGACATAATAAGATCATACAAATAAAACTTCTCAAAACTCTTATAAAGCACATAATAACATAGGCTAAATATTCATGTTGAGCCTTTGCATCATTCTAACCAACTTTGTAACATCTTTTTCTAGAAGTTCAATAGAAGATTTTTTTTTTTTTTTTTTTTTTTTTAATATGGGAATGTATTTGACAATGATCCCTTTCTTTTTCTCTTGACTTTTTCTTTTCTTTTCTTTCCCCCACACTTATCTTTTGTTTCTAACCCAAATTTTCAAATAAAAATATCCCTTGTTTTTTTGCAATATGTCTCAAAATATAAAATTCATCTTTAGAACAAGGGTAAGGATATAAGCATATTTAGGCTAGGTGTAAGTTGTGGTTACCAATAAAACATCATATTTAATGTAGGCTCAAATTGGCTCACTAGTGGGGATGTTCTCGTAGAACATTAATAATGGATGGCTGTTTGGCTCTGGTTATAATCCTAATGCCTCTATCATATTCATGTTGTCACATGTATCAATATAGTCTCAAACGGTTTAAAGCAAGTTCTAGAGAATCATGTAATCATAAGAGCACTCAAGAAAGAAATTAGATTGATTTGTATAATGCATCAATCATTATAGGCTCAAAAACTCACAAAGATGATTATACAAGTCAGATTAAGTCTAAACATGCTTCTTTCTCAATCAACATATCATATTAACATTGGCTCATAAAAAGGTTGACATCAAGCTCAATTCTCATGAAAATCTTCTCACTAATAAATCTGTTTTAGACTTATGCAATTCATATCTCATCATTGTATTGAAAGTAACTAAAAAAAAAAAACACTAAGTCTAAACATGCTTTTTTTTTTTTTTTGTTTTTTTTTTTTTTTTGTTTTTTTTTTTTGTTTTTTTGTTTTTTTTGTTTTTTTGAAGAAGAAGATTAAATCAAACTGACAAGGTATGTCTCAAGTCTCCCTTACTCAGACCTTGTTCAGAATGAATACTTCTAAATGTCTTAAAACACAACAAAATTTTTTTTTTTTTTTTTTTTAGCAAAATATGTCCCTTACCCCCTACTAAAATATGACATTGTCCCCAATGTCAAATTTTAAAGGTAGAATTTAGGAGATATTACCTGCAGAGGTTGCTAACCACTTATTATAACTGAGACACAACAAGCAAAATGTTAGATAATGTCACAAAGACAAAGTGCAATCCACTCCTTGCTCGTCCATATCTCTTTTTCTTTTTCCGAGCGTTTGCGAAACAACCGTAGCAGATAAACACTCATAAGCTTGTAGCTTTTTGAGTAAATCTTCAATGGTTGTAGCAGAAATTATGGTTCTCCTTGCCTCTGAAAACATGAATCCATTATCCACAGCATTATCTAAATATGAAAGTAAATTACTAAAATAACCATTAATATTAAGCAAACCAATGGGTTTCTTATTTGTGACTAAAGATGACCAAGAAGCCACGCAAGCTATTTCTTCCAATGTACCCAGACCTCCTGGTAAAGCAATGAATGCATCGGCAGAATGGTACATGATTGTTATCCGTTCAGGGATACTCCAGACTTGTATTTCCTTACCCACGGTAGGTCCACAAAAATCTGTGAATAGTTTTGGCACGATTCCTAGAACTGGACTTCCTCCGGCGTGTGCTGCTGTAGCGACTGCTCCCATTAAACCCGTACTACCGCCTCCATAAATCAAGTGGATCTTTTGTTGGGCAAGTATTACTCCAACTCTTATGGCTTCATCAGCGAATATGTTATTTTTCCCTGGATAAGCACCTCCAAAGACACAAATTTTTTTAATGCGCTGGGACGAAGTGCTTTCCATTTTTTTTTTCTTTTTCGAGTGCCTGAAAGAGAATGAGTACATGGTGTAATATATAGAGGACTGAGTAATGAATCAGACAAGAGTAATAATGTCGCCGAAAGTGTATTTGACCTGTCAGAAGAAAATGTTAACCTAACAAAAGATTTTTGCATGATTTCAGGAAGAAAATCAAAAAGAGAAGAAAAATCAACCGTAAAAGTCAAAAGTAATAATGTCGCCAAAAGTGTATTTGGCATCTTCCTCTGGTTTTACGTCCAGAAACGGCTTAAACGCCTTCTATGAGTCGAGGATATGCTTCCCATCCAATTTTCTTACAAGCTGGCAAACAGGGTCTTTTATCATCAGATTCCCAAGATGTTGCCATTCCCTTTGGAATTGCGGCCATAAATCAAGAATTTCTCTTTGTATATCTCCACTAGGATGCGTCTCAAGAGAAAGTTGGATATTACCCAAATTCTCCTTACTCAGTCCATCCTTAATGAATTCAATTTTATCATCTCGATTAGAGGACGGAATCCCAATAGAACGACATTTACCGTTACACGTCCATCGTGCACACTTGTGGCAATTTGAACTCATGCGCTTTGCTCGTCGCTTCTTTGCATAAGTGCTTCTACCTGTACCTGGTAAATGCAAAACAGGAAGATATTCATCTTCACGTACCTTGGCTTCAATTATCCAACGTATGTCTTCAGGAATCCCTTTGTTCATAAGCATTCTTAATCTTTCTAATCGAACTTGGTAAAGCTTCAGTAAAATATTCCGAGGAAAAGGAGGAAATCGTTTCTGCAATCTTTTGAGAATATCATCCATCCTGAAAAAAAAATGAAATAAAATAAAATGAAAGAGAAATTTATATACAATATCAGTTTTGTGGGTAGCTGATGGAACCGACTTAAATAATCACGGAGTACCGTTATCCGCCATTTAACCGGGGTAAAAAAAAAAATTATATTTACATCTAGTTATTTTCAAAACAAGGATCAGAAAGAAAAACAACCTCTTCTTGAGTAACATGATTTTCCAAAAAGAGTTTGAGTCTTTGTCCATTTACCTTGAATACGTTACCATTTTGAGGATTCTCAATGTCAACTGCTCCATAATGATACACATGCTTAACCACAAATGGGCCAGTCCATCTTGATCTCAACTTACCAGGAAATATGTGAAGTCTAGAATTATAAAGTAGAACATTTTGCCCAACATTAAATGTTTTTCTTGAAATTAACTTGTCATGAAAGGCTTTAGTTCTTTCTTTATGAATTTTAGAATTCTCATATGCATCATTTCTGAGTTCCTCAAGTTCATTTATTTGTAATTTTCGTAAATTAGAAGCGTCATCAAGGTTTGAGTTGAACATTTTAATGGCCCAATATGCTTTATGCTCAAGTTCCACAGGTAAATGACAAGGTTTTCCATAAACTAGCCTATAAGGAGACATGCCCAATGCTGTTTTAAAAGCTGTTCGATAGGCCCATAATGCATCGTTAAGTCTAAGAGACCAATCTTTGCGATTTGGATTAACTGTCTTTTCCAAAATTTGTTTAATCTCCCTATTTGCTAATTCTACCTGTCCATTTGTCTGCGGGTGATAAGGGGTTGCAACTTTGTGTGTAATGGCATATTTCTTCATTAATGTTTCAAAAACCTTGTTGCAAAAATGTGTTCCCCCATCGCTTATGATAGATCGAGGAATTCCAAATCGACTCAAAATATTTTCTTTTAAAAATTTAATCACTGTTTTGTGATCATTATTTCGACATGGAATTGCCTCTATCCACTTTGAAACATAATCTATTGCTACTAAAATGTATAAGAAACCAAAAGATGGTGGAAATGGTCCCATGAAATCAATACCCCAACAGTCAAAAATTTCAATTACAAGAATTGGGTTCAAAGGCATCATGTTTCTTTTCGAAATGGAACCTAATTTTTGACAACTTTCACATGACTTGCAAAAATTATGTGCATCTTTGAACAAAGTTGGCCAGTAAAATCCACACTGTAAAATTTTTGCAGCAGTTTTCTTTGATGAAAAATGACCACCACATGCCTCGGAATGACAAAACTTAATTACACTACTTACCTCATTGTCGGGAATGCATCTTCGAAAAATCTGATCAGGACAATATTTGAACAAGTAAGGGTCATCCCAATAGAACTTCTTTACCTCATTCAGAAACTTCCTTTTATCTTGGGTGCTCCATTGAGAAGGAATTTTTCCTTCTTGTAGTTCGTCAAGATGTGAAGAAATTATGACTGGAAAAGTTTCACTCTCACCCAAAAAGGAATATTTTAGCTCGGATGGCAATGGTTTTAACTCCAGCTTGGGTGGTTCAATAGTTGATGGTACAGTGACATTTGTAAGTGATGGAAGTTCCTCAAACTTTTGTTTCCAACAATGCTTATCCTGAAAAGATTTTAACAAAGAATCAGTGTGTGAAATTTCTGAAGCATTATCAAACTCATATTCAATTAAATAAGCTTCTAAAGGATCATAGAATGTGGTAGTGGTGAGATGTTCATGAACAAGTTCTTCAATGAAATCCACTTCATGTACTTCTGAATTATCACCAGGTTGCTTGCAAATGTTGAACACATTTAATTCTAAAGTCATATTTCCAAAAGAAATGTTCAACATACCATTCCTGCAATTTATCAGAGCATTAGAAGTTGCAAGAAATGGACGGCCTAATATAACAGGAATTTGAACATTTGGATTTGAAACAGGATGTGTGTCCAAAACAATAAAATCAACAGGGAAGTAAAAATTATCAATTTGAACCAAAACATCTTCAACTATCCCTCGAGGAATTTTTACAGAACGATCAGCTAGTTGAAGTGTAACAGGTGTTTCCTTGAGTTCACCTAAACCTAACTGTTGATAAACAGAAAAAGGCAAAAGATTAACACTAGCACCAAGATCAAGCAATGCACGTTCTATTCTAGTGTTTCCAATGATGCATGAGATTGTTGGACATCCAGGATCTTTGAATTTTGGTGGAGTAAGGTGCTGAATGATTGAGCTCACACTTTCCGTCAAAAATGCTTTCTTTTGTACATTATGTTTCCTTTTAACTGTGCACATGTCCTTCAAAAATTTAGCATAAGATGGAACTTGTTTGATTGCATCCAATAAAGGAATGTTAATCTTAACTTGTTTGAAAAGTTCATAAATTTCTGCATTTTGATTCAAATTCTTTATTGTTTGCAACCTTTGAGGAAAAGGAGCAGAATGCATACCTTTTTCTTTGTCCAAATTTTCAAGAAGTTCAGACTTACCATCATCCTTACCATTACTTTTCGGAGGGGAAGGAGGATCTTGGTCTTTTGATGGAATGTTTTTGTCAATTGCCTTTCCACTTCGAAGAGTTGTGATAGAACTGGCATTTTCCTGTTGAGTTTCATTGGAGCAAGAAACAAAACATTGAGTAGAAGGGTTAGGCTGAGGTTGAGTAGGAAACTTACCTTTTTCTTGAGTGCGTAATGAAGCTGTCAATGTGGACAAGGTGTTTTTGATCTCATTGATATCCTGTGAAGTCCGGTTATTCACATTTGCTTGTGTTTGCATGAATGCTTGCAATGTTTCTTCCAAGGTTTGTACACGTGAAGGTTGATAGGAAAAAGTGTTGCCCGGCTTTTGAGATTGTGGTACCTGAACATGATTATTATTCCGCCAACTGAAGTTGGGATGATTTCTCCATTCAGGGTTATACGTTTCAGAGTAAGGAGAAGGAAAAGGTTTTTTAAATGTGTTTATGGAATTTACTTGATCATGCAACGCTTCTTTAAGAATGGGAATGTTTGGACATTCAGAAGTGGGGTGTCCCATGATTTCACAAATTCCACAACTTTCTTCATTTTTAACTGTTTTGACTTCTTTTACTTCTCTAAGTTCCATGGCTTCAATCTTTCTAGCCAAATTAGCTACTTTAGCTTTTATCTCATCTTCTTGACTAAAATGATATTTTCCTCTGTTAGAAACAACATTAGATCTATTGGAACTTTCAGAGGAATTATCTGTGTGCCAGGCTTGAGAGTTATCTGCCAAATGGTCTAAGTAGTCAAAGGCTTCTTCAGGTTCTTTTTCTAGAAACTCACCGTTACACATTGTTTCAACAAATTGTTTAGTTTCGGGAGTTAAACTTTCATAAAAGAAACTAATAAGACGCCATTTTTCAAAACCATGATGTGGACAAGAACTTAACAAATCTTTAAAACGCTCCCAGCACTGAAAAAATGCTTCATTTTGATTTTGATTGAAATTTTGAATCTGTCTTTTCAAAGCAGTAGTTTTATGTGCTGGGAAAAATTTCTTTAGAAACTCAGTTTGTAATTCTTGCCATGTGCCAATTGACCTTGGTTTTAAATTATGAAGCCAAATTTTTGCTTTATCTTTTAAAGAAAAAGGAAATAATTTTAGCTTGACAATTTCATTTGTACATTGTTGGTCATTAAAGGTGACACATACATCTTCGAAGTCTTTTAGAAATGAGTAAGCACTTTCCGATTCCAACCCATAGAAATTTGGAAGCAAAGCTATCATACCTGGTTTAAAACGAAAGTTGTTTGCATTGAGAGGAAAAATAAAACAAGAGGGTGATGAGCTTCGAGTTGGTTGCAAGTAGTCACGCATGGTGCGTACTTGTCTGTTCTCATCTTCAGCATGAACACTTTCATTGTCAGCCATGGTAGGAGTTGTATTAGAAAGATTACCTGAAAAAGTTTCACAATAAAATCTAACTAAACGACGAGATCTAAAATCACGTCGCCAAACAAGCATAAAACAAAGTTAATATACAAAATTAGGCGGTATAACCAGCCAATAAAAATAAATATAAACAAATTAGGCGGTATAACCAGCCAAAAAAAATAAATATACTTATAAACTTATATACTTAGTATTGCTTCCCCGGCAACGGCGCCAAAAACTTGATGGAAACTCAATTAAGAGTTGTAAACCCAAGTGCAGGTTATGTTCAAGTAATAAATTCTCGGGTGTCCGAGGTCGAACCACAGGGAAGCGTATTAGTAAGTATAAGTTTATAAATATATAAGAAAAAGAAAGTAAACAAGATATTAGGGAATCAACAACAAAACAAAATAAACAAGATATTAGAGAACAAAATAAATAAAATAACATAAAAGAAATTAAACAAAATATAAAAAACAATAAGAAAGGATGTTGAGGTTAGAGAATCCACTCTTGGTGTTATGCTAAGATTAATCTTGTTTTATTACACAATTGAAATCCACACATAAGGGAGGTTCCAATCGGAAGGTTTAGCAATTCAGTCCAAATTGTCCAACGTCCATAGCATATGATATTATGTTCATTTGGTGTCCTCAAAACTCATAAAAAGAGTCCAAGCATTCCTTATGCCAAAGTATATGTCTACAACAAATCAAGGTTATGAAACCAAGCATTTACTGTGCCATTTTCATTGTCAATAATGAATCAAGATCTCTACTTTGCAAGTATGATTTTAAACCAAAAGAAAATATTATCTATACTAGTGCTTATAAATGATGATTCATTTTAGCTCATGTTTAAGAGACTAACCTTAGCATTTACCAAGAGCTTCACCTCATCACCTCAACAATATGATTAGAAACACATACTAGATATGAATAAAATGAAAAGAAATGTAAGAAGAAAAAGAAAACTAGAGAAAGGAAAGAAAAAGAAAACTTAGAGAATTTTATTACAATGGCTATCCTACCAATGTATAAATGTATCCCAATACTCATCCAAGGCCCTCTATTTATACACATTTTGGAGGGCTAAATGACAAGAGACAAGCTTTACAAATTTCAAAGGTAGGTATAATAGGTGGGTGCATTTTTCTAACAATTTTCGTCATATTGTATGACAATTCTGATCAGCCAGCTTGATGGTCAATTTTGTCAATGTTGGAGGCTCGATCTGATAAAATGGTCTTCTAGAAAAATATACCCCTATCAGTTACGGATCCATAGCCGTTGGAATCAGATCATTTGCGCACGTGGATCGGGAGATATGGTCAAAATACCAAAACGGTGCAGAACAGACGTCATTGCACATCAGCCAACTTGATGGTCGATTTCGCTAGGGAAAACGACTCCGTTTCAAGAAGTGTAAAACATGAAAAAGATAGATATGCCTCTTAGCTTTGCAGGGATACAAAGTTCAGCCTTATTGCTTCAGTGAAACTCGAGATATAGCTGATATGGCAAAAGGTGTCGGAACTGGAACTGAACTGGATTTGCCCTTAATTCTAGTAATCTGAAATCACTCAAAGAAACTTGTGAAAAACACCAAATTACATAAAAATATAAAAGATCATAAACACAATTAGACTAAACAATAATAACTCGTATTTGACACAAAACAATAATAAAACATAACTAAAAACTATATAATTATACGAGTTATCAATTGGTTTTAAATTTAGTATTTCAAGTTAATCCCCAATTTAAAGAAAAATAATTAAATTTTTATTTGAAAATGATTCGGAATTTATAAATTCAAAATTTTCCTATATTCCCCAACAAACGAGGCAAAATATAGAAATTTTTATTAGTTTTGAAAAACTTTCCGAATCATTCTCTTTTTTTTTTTGAAAGAAAGATATTCCTTTATTAATGATAATTGATGATATTCCCTCCAGCAAACCCGGTAGAGAACTCATGAATTATTTTAACTCGGGAATATCTTTATTTTTTATTGAAAAATCATTATCCTTTTGAAAACATTTTAAAAGATATGAATATGTATATGCATGACATAAATAAAATGACATAGCAAAATCTAAATAATATAATGCAACCTAAATGACATGGCAAACATGAATGATATGGCATATAATTTAAATGACATGGAATAAAATAATGCTATCATATAATATGCATGAAAATAAAAATGCAATGCATGAAATGTATTTTTTCCTTTAATTAAGGAAATCCGTATATCTAAAAAGATATCCGGCTACCTTAGGAAAATATGTCCAATTAAATATTCTAAAACCAAAATACTTTGTGATTGTTTGAAAACAATTTTGAAAAGCTTGAATTAACAATAAAAACTGGGCTAAAATTTTTTTAAATGGCTCTAATTTCCTATGTTTAAAAAAAAATCCGGACTTGACTACCCTTAACCCGAGACTTGAAAAAACATTTTGAGAGTTTAAAAAGGCTTAGAAATCACCCTAAGTCAGTAGCTAACCCTCCTAATCAGCCCACTCTAAGTAAATTAACCAAAACAGAAAATTGGTTTTTCTTTAAATTCAATAAAAAATAATGGCAAAAAGAAAGCCATCGATAAATGTTTCAAGAACGAGTTCTCCTCAGGAAATGATCCTTGATCCAATCACCTTTAAACACACTTTGGGCCTATCTTATCCTTTCTTTTTAAACCTAAACCTTGGCCTACATTACATGCTTTAAAAGCCCATTTTGATCAAGCATGGATATTTAATTTGAAAGGTTATTCTCAGAATTCATCCCATCTTTTGAATTGATATTTTTACCTTGGAAGCACTTAGAATTCTCAGATGCATGGTAGAATACAAAAAAAATGGAAAAGAAAAAGAAATGTAAAAGGAGAGGTTTAAGCTGAAAACCCGCAAAGGGTGACTTAATACTGAATGGATGACACTTGAGTTGAAAACCCGCAATGGGAGGCTTAAATACTAATCAAAGTTTGAATAAATGCTCCGTGTAAAGGGGGAGAAAGTATCTGACAATCAGAGGAAAGGGGAACAACTCAGTCTGATGTAACTACGGAAGCTAAGAGGTTACCTAAGTAAATTGCTTGTTCAAGAGAAATTTCAGATGGTTTGAAAAAGGAGGGGTCCAAGATATTCCGCATCTGGGGCATCTACAACCTATAACTTTACATTTGTTTCTTATATCCTTGATATTTATTTTTACTATTTTAAAACATTCTTGCAATAAATTTTTGTTATCCTTTTCATGACAATTTTTGCTTTATTCATATTTTCTTTCATACGTTCTTGAGATGCATGATGATTGTTATTAAATTGAATAATGGTTAGTATAAAAAAAAATCAATAAATAAAAGGATTTCAAAGTATTACTAAGGAATAGATTTAAATTTTGGGAAAGGTTTGGAAAGTTCACCAAGAAAAGAAAACACTGAAAATAGTGGAGACCCCATCCCGAAGCCAGAAATTGATGAATTTCAGTGAAGTCAGAAACTGGGACTGTTTGACAAATCATCTTGAGTAAAGGGTTCTTTAAGTGGGGCATTAGTGAACAATTGAAAACTCCATCATGAAGTCGGATACTTTGTGAACCTTAAAGAAATCATGGATTAGAAATCATGACACAATCATTTGACTGCATTTATCCTCAGGAAACATACAAGCATTTGCAAAGCATGACATTCTCATTACTGCATTTAGCTAACATTGCAGGAATCAAGAAACTTTGGCTTCCCAAATCGAACTCGTTCTGCTTCTCAAATGAGTCATGCCTTGAGACCACTTTCGAGGTATTTCCTTTTGTTTTAAATCGAATTCATTTTGCTTATCAAATGAGTCGAGCCTTGAGACAGTCGTCAAGGTATTTTAATCACGGGTAAGGCGTCCGGGCACCTTTTTAAAGACCTTCAGGCACCATTTTAAAGACCTTCGGGCACCCTTTTAAAGACTTCGGGCACCCATTTTAAAAACCTTCGGCCACCTTTTTTAAAGACCTTCGAGCACCATTTTTAAAAGACCTTCGGGCACCAGTTTTGAAGACCTTCGGGCACCATTTTTAAAGACCTTCGGGAACTTTTTTTAAAGACCTTCGGGCACCATTTTAAAGACCTTCAGGCACTTTTTTTAAAGACATTTGGGCACCATTTTAAAGACCTTCGGGTACTCTTATAAAGATCTTTGGGCACCAGTTTAAAGACCTTTGGGCACCATTTTAATGACCTTCGGGCACCTTTTTAAAGACCTTCGGGCTTTTAAAGACCTTCGGGCACCATTTTAAAGACTTCGGGCACTTTTATAACGACCTTCGGGCACCTTTTTAAGACCTTCGGGCACCATTTTTAAAGACCTCCGGGCACCATTTTTAAGACCTTCGGGCACCATTCTTAAGACCTTCGGGCACAATTTTTTCTTTTGAAATCGAACCCATTTCCTTAAGACGGGTCGAGCCTTGATTAGTCAGGGAATTCAATTTAACGGCAAAATCTTCAATTTACAGCTTTTTGAAAACAAAAAAAAATGATGAAAAAAATGAAAAAATGATGGAAAAATGAAAAAAAGAAACCCTTTTCCCTTTCCTTCCCAAGTGATTTCACTAACCGTACAAAATTAGTGTTTGTTTATCTTTGCCTGATTCTCAGCAATAGCCAAAGAGGGGCAGCTGTAAACACCTAATTTTGTCCGGACCACTAAAACAAGTATGTTTTCTTCCTAAATTGATGTTTCAGAATGTAAAAAGACTTTTTTTATCCTGCAGGTGGTACTCCGAGACTTAGTTTAAGAGGGCGAGCATAAAAAGTCAAACTCAAAAAAAGTCAACCCTGGAAAAAGTCAACCTCAAAAAAGTAAACCCCAAAAAGTCAACTACTGAAAAAGTCAACCCACTTTCAAAATCAAGATTTGAAGTTCAATTGAAAAATGGAAAAAGAATTTTGATAATCCGAGATCTACATCGAAAGATATGGAGTTCGGAAGTTTGGTTATGGAGATTCAGTAGAAAGGACACTCTTATCCAGGAAATTTGGGGAAAAGTACTTAAACGATCGAATTGGTCAAAATTGAAGGTTCCAAATCTCATTCTTAAATCATTTGGAAAATGGCCAAATCATTTGGAAAATTAAAGGTTCGAATTGGTCAAAATTTGGGGAAAAGTGCTTAAACGATCGAATTGGTCAATATTTTAAATCTCATTCTTAAATCATTTGGAATAGATTGGCGAAAGAAAATCTTGATTCGGAGTTTGTTTGCAAAATGATCAAGCCCCGGGTCTCTTATGTAGTAAATCAAGAAGATAAATCCCGAAAAAATAGGAAATGAACTCCAAATCTTCTGAAAATTTGTAAATATCATTCTTAAATTATTTGAAAGATATTGGCGAAATAAAATCTTGATTCGGAGTTCGTTTGTAAAATGGCCTAATCCTCGGTCTCTTATGTAGTAATTCAAGAAGATAAATCCCCAAAAAATAGCAAATGGACTCCAAAAATTTTGAAAATTTGCAAATCTCATTTTTAAATTATTTGGAACAGATTGGCGAAATAAAATCTTGATTCGGAGTTCGTTTTCAAAATGACTAAATCCCGGGCCTCCTATGTAGTAATTCAAGCAGATAAATCCCGAAAAAATACCAAATGAGTTCCAAAAATTATTAAAACTTCCATATCACACTTTTAAATTATTTGGAAGAGATTGGTGAAAAAAAATCTTGATTTGGATCTCGTCCAAAAAATGGTAAATTTTGGGGGCATAAAAGGTTAATTTTGGAAGAAAAAATCTAAATAAATAGCAAACGGACTCGGAAAATTTTGAAAACTTCCAAAATTTAATTTTTTATTATTTTGAAACTATTGAAAAAATAAAATTTCAATTTGGAGTCCGTTTGCCATTTATTTGCATCCGGGGGGCAAAAAGGTCGTATTACCCAAGAAACCGAAAAGGGCTTCTCTTGCCTTTAAAAAAAAATCAGACTTGGGCTGGAAGAAGGAGTTCTGGCCTACCAAGGCCCATAGATGGGAAGGATTTTCTGATTTTTCAATCAAAAGGCCAAAAATGAAGAGTTAGTTAGTGATTTTTTTTATCAAGCCTTTGCAAATAAGCCACATGGGCCAATGCATGAAGAGGGAGAGTGTCAACATAATTCTTGAAGAGCTATAATTATGGACAGCCGATGGCCTAATCTAACGGTGATAATTTCATGTTTTAAACATCTTAGATTAATGGCTCTTGGATGGAAATTGGTTGGAGTAAAAATGACAACATTCTAGTCTAGGAGAGAGGCAAGTTTTGGCCACTATAGGGAGGGGGCTCTTTCATTTTCAGCTCACTCTCATTTTTCATATTCTCTCTTGTTTTGGCTGAGTTTTCTCCCCATTGTTGCAAAGCAAAAAGAAAAGTTTAGAAAAGAAAAGAAAGTTTGAAGAGAAAAAGCTTGAAAGATAGCTTCTAGAGGTTGCTTTTAGCACCAACTCTTGCACTTTCTTGATTTTCCATTAGTGTTTTTGCTGTTTTGATTATTCTTTTGGTGAGTTTTCTTTTGATTTTTCTTTTTAAATAAGTGTTTTTTAATGTTCTTTTTAAGTTCTTTCTTCATCTTTTCTTAAAAAAGTTCTTGCAATATTTTTTTTCTCTTGATTTCTTACTATGGCCCATCTTTTTTGTTGTTGCTGTTTTGCTTTGATTTGTCATGTTATTTTTGTTATTTTTTTTTAGTCTTGATGCTTTAAATCTTCTTCTACTACATATACTTGAAGCTTGTTTTAGTTTGGTTGCTTGTTTATTGCCATTTATGAGTTTATTATCATGTTCTTGCATTTTTAATTTTCTGTTTTCAAAATGTTTAAATTTGCTTATATTTTATATTTTGTAATCCATGTGTTTGCGAAAATGTTTGTTAGTTTTAATACCTCTACTTTATATTTGCATGAGTTAAGTGTTATATTTTAGTTGAGCATGTTAGTATATCAAGTGTTTGTGAAAATGCCAAGCTTACTTTAAACTTTAGGCCATTTGGTTTAAGCATGCCTTGTGTTTGTGTTATTGCCATGAATATTTTAGATGTTAGGTTTGGTTTATTTTGCCATACATGTCCATGCATTTTAGACCTAGGTTGCATTAAATGCCATGCAAGTTCATTTAGGTCTAGGTCATTTTATTGATGCCGTGTATTTTTCATGACATTTAGGTTTAAACTCATGCATTTCATGCATCATATTTGCTGTACTTTTTCATGCATTTCATGTCCATGCCACTTGACTTATGACTTAGGCCAATTAATGGTTCAAAGTCGTGCTCTCTTGAGCATACTTGTGAAAAATTAAAGAGTTGTCAAATTGATTATTCTACCTTTGTGATTTTTTTTTTACTTAGCCAATTTTTTTTCTAACTTTTCAAAAGTCCTAGCCATTGTTTGTGAGTCATTTTGTGAGTCTTAAATATTTTTACTTTGATTTTTAAATGATTTTATCAAAGGCAAAAATATGTTTTGGCAAAACAGTTTTTTCATAGAGTACATGTACTTTCCCGATTTTTCTGGGCAGTCACCTTTAATCAGAAAATTAAGACAATTTTTTCTCGTGTATTTTTTAGAATTTTTAAAAATAGGGCACAAAATCGTGGCTTATAACTGGACAGTGAAGTCAGAATTGAATTTAAAGGAAAATCATTTTTCTGTTTTGGTTAAGTTACGTAGAGGGGGCTGATTAGGAAGTTTAGCTACTGACTTAGAGTAGTTTCTAAGCCTTTTTAAACTCTAAAAATGATTTTTTAAGTCTCGGGTTAAGGGTGGTCAAGTCCGGGATTTTAAACTTAGGAAATTAGTGCCATTTAAAAAAAAAGGTTTAGCTAAGTTTTTTATTTTTAATCTAAGCTTTTCAAAATTGTTTTCAAACAATCACAAAGTATTTTGGTTTTAGAATATTTAATTTGGCATATTTTCCTAAGGTAGCTGGATATCTTTTTAGATATACGGATTTCCTTAATTAAAGGAAAAAATACATTTTCATGCATTGCTTTTTCCATATTCATGCATTTTATATAATATGTGATTTTTGCGATGATAATTCCTAGGGTATTGTTATTATTTTGATTTATATTTTTTGATGTTATATTGTTTATTATATGGTTTTGAATATTTCATGGTATCCAATTTTTTTTTATTTAGTTATTTTTATTGTCATATTATTTAGCATATACTATGTTCATGCATTATTATTTTCATGTATATTATATGATAGCATTATTTTATATTCCATGTCATTTAAATTATATGCCATATCATTCATATTTTCCATGTCATTTAAATTATTTCGTTTCATATAGAATATGTTATGTTACCTTGGACATTTCATTTCATGTAGAATATATTGTTACCTAGGTTATTTCATTTCATTTAGGATATATACTATGTCATTTAGGGTATTTTATTTCATATCATATAACTTAGGACATTTCATTTCATATAGAATATATTATGTTTCCTAGATCATTTCATTTCATTTAGAATATATCATATAACTTAGGATATTTCATTTTATTTAGAATATGCTAAGACATATAAATTATATCATATCATTTAGGTTGCATTATATTATTTAGATTTTGCTATGTCATTTTATTAATGTCATGCATATTCATATTCATATTTTTTTAAAATATTTTCAAAAAGGTAATGATTTTCAATAAAATAAAGATATTCCCAAGTTAAAATAATTCATGAGTTCTCTGCAAGGTTTGCTGAGGAGCATATCATCAATTATCATTAATAAGGAAATATCTTATTTAAAATGAGAATGATTCGGAAAGTTTTCCAAACTAATAAAAATTTCTATATTTTGCCACGTTTGTTGGGGAATATAGGAAAATTTTAATTTATAAATTCCGGATCATTTTCAATTAAAAATGGAATTATTTTTCTTTAAATTGGGAATTAACTTGAAATACTAAATTTAAAACCGACTTTTTACCGAGACTTGACATAACACATGATTAATAAGGTACCGTTTTATACAGGCGTTGTGAGGGTGCTAATCCTTCCCCGCACGTAACCGAGTCCCGAACCCGTTTCTTTAATTTCTCTGGTTTAAAACGCAGACTTGAAATTGATTTTAAAAATGTTTTAATTAATTTATAAAATATTTTATAAAACCGGTTTTAATAGGTGACCGATCACACCTAGCTAAAAAAGATTGGTGGCGACTCTATGTCTTTTTCAAGGTCATTTTCAAAACCTTCATTTTTCACGAGGAATTAAGTCGAGTTTTCCTCGGTTGTTTTTTTTAATGTCACGCTTAACGAATAATAAATTCTTGCGATGAGACTTGTTATTTTTTTAGGTTGCGACAGCTTGGCGACTCTACTGGGACAATTAGAGAGTCAGGCCTAGAATTAGTCGTGTGTCATCAAAGTCTCGGTTTTATTGGTTTAATTGGTATTTAATTTTAATTCCCATATTTTTAAAAAAAAATAAGGATAATTTCAAAAATAATAAAATGCTTTTAATATGTCCATATTCATGTGCATACATACTATAATTGTTCTCTGGTTATTTTGATGCGTATATTCATTTATTGATTAATTGATGATTTATGTTGTTTAATCTTGTTGGGGCATTTAGAATAAGGGATGTAGAATAGGTGGTGAAAGGTTTGTTATTTCTCCTCACACACTACACGCGCATTTGCATATCATGAATCCTATACCCAGATTTCGTCCTTTTAGGTGGGAGCAAAGTAACTAAGCCTTCGAGATTAACAATCCGCATGGGCTAGTGAAACACTTCCGGAGTACTAAATTACCTAAGCCTTCGTGATTAACGATTCGCATGGGCTAGGGAATTAGACTTTAACGAATTGAACCCGCTTTTATCGGGGTGCCTTACTAGCATTCACCGTTGACAGTGAGGAACAATTCGGGGCTTTTAGAACTAATTCACCTTCATATAGTAAACCTAGGCGAAGCCATACCGAATTTCCAATTAGATATCCCGAAGTTAAGAACACATGGAGGAATATTTCCAATCCTTTTACCTTCTATTCTACTTTCCGAATAAGTTTATTTTTTCGGACAATGATGAATGTACATCACAATGCCCGTAATAAGTGTTGATATTTCATCCCAAGGGTGTTATAATGCCGAAATTTTTGTTGGCATCTTCAAGGATAATTATTGTTTTGAATTATATGTTTGTTTGTATTATTCGTATTTATTCCCGTTACTAATTCATTATCTTTTTGTTGCTTTTTTTATGTTTTTTTTTTTCTTGCATTCTTGTCATCATTTTTGCACATTTGAAGGTTATTGGTCTCGAGATATTATTCAACCAAAAGGGCTTTCATGGAGGGTCAGAGTGTTTTAGTGGTCGAGAAGCACTTAGAGGTTAGGAAACAGTCCGAGAAAGGTCATCAGGATAATGGGGATTGTTTGAAGATGGGATATGTGTCAGCATTGCCAGCCGAGGTTGATCTTACTATCAAGAAAAGTGATCTCCGAGAATTGATGGATATATGGAATCAGTGGAACATATCAGAAAAAGAAGCCTTCACTCAGACTTATGGGGACATAGCACTGTTAGTTCAGGTTAAAGTCAGTGGTGAGGTAATCCGGGCTATGGTGCAATTCAAGAATCCAGCTTATCGGTGTTTTACCTTCGACCAAGAGGATATGACTCCAACCATAGAGGAATATTCGACCTTGCTACATATTAAGAACGTTATTCCTGATCGTATTTATTTGAAGGATACAAAGACGCCAGGTTTGAAGAAAAAGGTGTCTAAAATTCTGGGAGTGGAAAGAAGTTGGGTCGAAAGCCATGTTGTCCGAAAAGGGTAAGTTACGGTATATCATGGGACATTTTACGGACCTTAATCCATAGCCATTCAAGTAAGGAGACAGTTAGGAATATTTTTGCTTTGGCTATCTATGGTTTAGTTATCTTCCTAAAGACATTAGGGTATGTGGATGTGGCGATATTTGATGTTTTTGAGAGGCTTGAGCAAAGGATAAACCCAGCCCCGGCAATTATAGCAGAAACAATCCGATCCCTGAATTTCTGTAGAGAAGGAAAAGGGAATTTTCTAGGTTGTATACAACTCATTTACATATGGGTTCAGAGCCTTTTTTGTAAACAGGAGAATTTCCCTCTTCCCTCATACTGGAAATCTTTTGCACCAATTGGTGAATTTCTTAAGAGGGATTAGCTTGAAAATAGGACTGAGGAACAGTGGATCAATATATTCCGGAATATCAGGGCTGAGATGATAATTGGGAGAGCTCCATGTATAGCTCCTATGCCGATATTGTACAAGTGCGGAGATAAAGCTTCTGTTCCATTATTGGGAGTATGGGGAGGAGTGAGCTATGCACCACTGCTGGTATTGAGGCAATCAAAATCCCGTCAGTTTACTCATATGACCCATGACCTTAGTAATTTGGAATTTGCTTATGGAGAAGATGGATATTCGAGAAAGGTACGTGAGATTGTAGCAGCATGGAAGGAAACTTATCAAGTGGAGGTAGCTAGATATGCCGACATTGTCACACCTGATTACCTGACATGGAGGGAATTGATGGTTAATGATAGGTTGTTGACATCAGATGGGGAAGAAGTTTGGTATTTGAGTTCACCGCCCAAGGAAGCGCCAGCGGAGTTAGAAATCACAAGGGCAGAATTCAAAAAAAAAAAGGCCCAAATGAGCAAGGAAATTGCCCGTTTGCAAGAAGAGCTTGAAGATATGAAAAATAGGGAGTTAGCCCGAGAAAGGGAAAAGAAAAAGATCAAGAGAGAGTGGGATACTGCTAAAAACGATCTCCAGGAATTACACTTGGAGAACAAGAGGTACGGTTTCGAGCTCAAATTTGAGGGGACTCTCAAGACTTCTGGGGAATGGGAACAAGAAGTCAGAAACCTCAAGAAGGGGAAGAACTATTGGGCAGAAAAAGCAAAGCATGAGGAAGCCCGAGATAATCAACTGGAGAAACAGGCTAAGGAAAGCTTACACGGTGATGCTTCTGCTGAAATGTCAAAGGGTTGTGAACAAGTAGGGATCAGATGGAAGAGCAAGGCAGTCAAAAGAGGACAGTGAAAAAGGCCCAAGATCCGAGGGAGTTACTATAGGATCAGTATTTTGTAATAGCATTTTTTAGGAGAGACATATTATCATATTATCTTAAGCAGTGATCCTTTCTTTGATGTATTTAGTTCCAGAAAATCAACGAAAGACCGTTTGGTTGGAATTATCCTGGGGCCAATACTTTTAAATCCATTCATCATTCATTTGTTCTTTCTTTTATATATTTTATTTGTTCATTCATTTATATTCATAATCATTCATTCATTTATTCTTTATAAATTGTTCATACACTTAGTCATTTATTTATTTGTCCATTCATTTATTCTTTATAATTAGTCATTTAAGTTCATACACTAAGTTATTTACTTATTTGTTCATTCATTAACACTTGTTCATTCATTCATTCATTTTTTATAAAATAAAATAAGAAATGTGTCAATAATTTCTAATCCATGGTTTTTAAAACTAAAGGTACAATTGGTCGCACTCAGAAAGAATCAGACTTTTGACACCCTTACAATACCCGATCTCGAGCAAGAGCTATGGAGAACGATCAGCTTGCTAGAATTGAAAGGATGGAAAGAATTCAAAAAGAACTACATGAACAATTAGCTAAGTCTCAAAAGGGGACAAGAGAACAAATGACCAAACTCATGGAGATGATGAGTACCATGATGAGGCAGAAGTGGCCAGGAGAAAATTCAGTTACAAGAACGGGGGTAGTCAACCAGGAAGACCGACCAGAGGCGGCACAAAAGAATGGTCAGACATCCCAGCCTGTCGGAAATGAACTTCTGACTGGGGCAGCATCCTATATTTACATCCAACCAGCGGCCAAAGCACAAAATTTTGGTCCTAAAAGAGGTAATATTGGGGTTGATCCACTTGATGTGGAAGTTCCAGACTTTGAAGAAATGGCTGGAAAGGAAAGGGCAAAGATGATTGAATTGAAGAGGGTTGAAAGTGCTGAATCCCAGAAAAAATATCAGCTACTGCAGGAAAGGTTAAGGGCAGTTCAAGGGGCAGAGTTATTTGGCAGTCTGGATGCCAAAGAGATGAGCTTCGTACACGATCTAGTAATTCCCCCAAAGTTCAAAGTACCAGACTTTGAAAAGTATAATGGGACTACCAACCCATCAGCACATCTGACCATGTACTGCAGAAGGATGACGGGGCATGATGATAATGAGAAACAGCTTATCCATTGTTTCCAAGATAGCTTAACAGGGTTAGCAACTCGATGGTATAATCAACTGGGTCGTACCAAGATTCATTCATGGACTAGCCAGGGCTTTCATGGAATATTATAAGCATGTGTCTGACATGGTACCTGATAGGCTGTCGTTATACAATATGGAAAAGAGGTCCAATGAAAGCTTCAAAGAATACTCGCAGAGATGGAGGGATCTGGCCACACAAGAGCAACCCCCTTTAACTAGCAAAGAAACCACAGTGCTTTTCATCAACACCTTGAAAGCACCCTATCATGACAAATTGGTAGGAAGCGCCACCAAGTACTTTGCAGATATGGTGATATATGGGGAGATGATAGAGTCTGCTATTAAAAACGGGAAGATAGAAGGGGGTGAGTCTACTACCCTAATGAGAGTTTTTCCTGCAAAGAAGGAGGAGGAGACACATGCAATAAGTTTCAGTCAATACCCCTATACACCTCCTACACCATAAAAACCACCAAGGCCTTATACTCCTACCACATCTTATGCACCTCTAACACCCTACACACCTTACCCGGGGTATAATCCTTACTACCCCAATGTGAACCACCTTACCCAAAATCCATTCCCCTATACCAATATACCACAACAGTCATTCCCAACTGGTATATCCCCACAAATAACCCTTCCTCGAAATACTGTCCCAAACACTCAAGGTCCCGCGCGCAAAGACCAACGTTCACCAAGGAATGATCAAAAACCCTAATTTGATCCGATTCTTACTACCTATGGTGAGCTATATGCTAAACTATTGCAGGGTCAACTTGTAGCACCCGTGTACCTCAAACCTCTGACACCTCCATATCCAAGATGGTACAATGCAAACACTAACTGCGCATACCATGCAGGAATTCAAGGACATTCAACTGAAGATTATCTGGCTTTTAAAAAGAAAGTCCAAAGCCTGATCAATGCCGGAGTTGTGAAGTTTGGGGCAAAGAATAGGCCGAATGTAGTAGGAAACCCATTGCTCGGTCATGCTGGGAATCGGGTAAATGAAGTATTGACAGGGGATGTCAGAAGGTAAAAAAGAGATGTCAGGGAAGTCAAAACTCCGATGTTGATAGTATGGATTGAGATGGTCAAGGCAAGAATGGTGGGAGATGTAGAAAGTCTAAAAATAGTTGCAAAAAGGGTGCAGAATTGGTGCCCATTCCATAAGTGTGGAGGTCATGCCATACAGGACTGCAGAGACTTTCTGGTTAAAGTCCAAAGGATGATGGATAACGGGGAGGCCCAGTTTTATGAAGAAACAGAGGAGGAAATAGGAGTTATTGAGAATACAGCTGGCTACTAGATAGGAAGACCCTTGATCATTTGTTATGATGAACCAAAAGAGAAAGTTATGCCAGTCGTTAAGGAAAGTGCACCTAAGTTAATCATTGATTTGCTTGTTTCCTTTTCATACAAGGAAAACAAGGCTGCACCATGGAAATACGACTGCAGCATGGTTATGCCTGGGTTTACGAGTCAGCAAGATATCACAGGCGTGGGGCATTTAACCCGAAGCGGAAGGTGTTATGCTCCTGAGGCTGTTGAACAGGGGTTAACATGGAAAGACAGAGGAGCAGACAAAGGGAAAAAAGTAGTTGAGCCAATCCATATTGAGATGGATTTGTCAAAAGAAACAAAAAGAGGATCAGCCCCGGTTAACAGAATAAAAGAACCGGTATATGAGAAGGAAGCCTGCGAGTTCTTAAAATTCATAAAGCACAGTGAGTATAGCTTGGTTGAACAACTGCAACGTCAACCAGCTAGAATTTAAATCTTATCTTTGCTTTTGAATTCATAGCCACACAGAAATGCCATGTTAAGAGTATTGAATCAGGCATACGTGGCTAATAACATATCAGTAGAAAAGTTGGACAGGTTGGTGGGAAACATATATTCTTCAGTTATGATGAAATACCACCTAATGGTATTGGGTCCACAAAGGCTCTTCACATAACAACTACCTGCAAGGGGCATATACTACCAAGGGTGCTTCTGGACAATGGTTCTTCATTAAATGTAATGTCCTTAGCAACCTTGTCTAAGTTGCCAGTGGATATATCTTATATGATACCGAGTTGCACAGTGGCCAGGGATTTCGATGGTACAAAGAGAGAGGTAATGGGAACTATTGAGGTTCCTCTGGAGATAGGCCCATGCACTTATACGGTGAACTTCCAGGTCATGGATATTATTCCATCTTATAATTGCCTGTTGGGAAGGCCATGGATACATTCAGCTGGGGCTGTACCCTCGTCTCTCCACCAAAAGCTGAAATTTGTTAAGGAATGCCGTTTGATCACTGTATCAGGAGAAAAAGTCATAATAGCCTCCGCATCTACTGAATCTCCTTATGTTGAACCCAATGAAGATGTCATAGAATGTTTTTTTCGGTCTCTGGAATTCGTAAATGCTGTTTTCGTCGCTGAAGGACGAAAAATTCCAAAGCCCAGGTTGTCCAAGAACACAAGGCTGGGAGTAAGAACCACAGTGGGAAAAGGCTGTAGGGCTGGAAAAGGTTTGGGAAATATCTTCAAGGGATGGCCCGAGCAATAGAAGCAGTGGAAAGAAAGACCGATTCGGTATAGGGTATCTTTCGGAGGCCCATGAGAAGAGGAAACAGGTTGAAAGGAATAGACAAAGGAGAATGGCCTGTCTCACGGGTATGGATATTGAATGGGAACCCATGACTTTCCCACCAATCCTTCACAACTTCCGCTCTGCTGGTTTTCTATTCGGGGAAAAGAATTCAGAGAATGTACTTGTAATGATCGAGCAAGCTTTTGAAAATTTGCATGTGAATAAAGGGGGGGCAGATTCAAGATATGGTGATTTGCATGACCGAGAAAGAAAGGATGGAAAGTGGCAGTGCAAACTAGATAGTGCGACCGTGTCCCCCAGGATATAGACTAACCAATTGGAGTGCGACTCAGTTGCCCATAGTTTTTAAGTCTATTCCAACATAATACTTTTTAAAAAGGCAATCTTAATTATCTTTACCCAGAGATATTAATAGTTTTTTTTTTCTATAATGGGCTTTTTGTTTAAACATTTTCATTTAATAAATAACAAGCACAATGCATTTTATTCATATTAATGTGTCCATATTCCTTCATTTTTGTTATTTATTTTGTTTTCATTATATATTTTCCTATACTGTTTCTTCTCCACCTATTTACAGGTGTGCGGATACGGAATATGAGGACCTTCCTGTCAGTAATTCTGAAATTGATTTTGAAAGACCTAATTGTACGGGTGATTTTGAGGCTAACGAAGATACTGAGGAGTATGGTCTATCTCGGATTTATTAAGGAAAATAGAACAAGAGGAGAAACAAGTACTTCCTCATAAGGAATTATTGGACATGATAAATCTGGGAGATGGTGAAGAGATAAAGGAAGTCAAAATCGAAACTTCATTGTCATCATCAATAAAGGGTGAATTGATAGCTTTGCTTCAGGAATATGTGGATGTATTTGCATGGTCTTACCAAGACATGCTAGGGTTGGATTCGGATATTGTGGTTCATAAGCTCCCTTTAAGGCTAGAATGCAAGCCAATTCAGCAAAAGTTGAGAAGAATGAGGCCAGACATGCTGTTAAAGATAAAAGAGGAGGTAAAGAAGCAATTTGATGCTGGGTTCTTAGAGGTGGCAAAATATCCAGAATGGGTGGCAAATATTGTTCCAGTACCAAAGAAGGATGGCGAGGTGCGGATGTGCATTGATTACAGAGATTTGAACAAGGCCAGGCCTAAAGATAATTTCCCTTTACCCCACATTGATACTCTAGTGGATAATACGATGAAAAGTTCTTTATTTTCTTTCATGGATGGATTATCAGGATACAATCAGATCAAGATGGCACCGAAAGATATGGAGAAAACCACATTTGTTACAATATGGGGAACCTTCTGCTACAAGGTAATGCCATTTGGGTTGAAGATTGCTGGGGCAACATACCAAAGAGCCATGGTGACCTTGTTTCATGATATGATGCATAAAGGAATTGAGGTCTATGTTGATGATATGATCACAAAATCACAAGGAGAAGAGGAGCATATTGCGAATCTTGAGAAGCTCTTTGAACGACTAAGGAAGTTTAGACTCAAGCTAAATTCGGCAAAATGCATTTTTGGAGTCACCTCAGGGAAATTGTTGGGTTTTGTCGTCAGCAAAAGAGGAATTGAGATTTACCCGGATAAAGTGAAGGCCTTTCAGAATTTGCCACCACCTCGTACTCAAAAGTTAATTTCAGTGAAGTCAGAAACTGGGACTGTTTGACAAATTATCTTGAGTAAAGGGTTCTTTAAGTGGGGCATCAGTGAACAATTGAAAACTCCATCATGAAGTTGGATAATCTGTGAACCTCAAAGAAATCATGGATTAGAAATCATGACACAATCATTTGACTGCATTTATCCTCAGGAAACATACAAGCATTTGCAAAACATGACATTCTCTTCATTGCATTTAGCTAACATTGCAGGAATCAAGAAAACTTTGGCTTCCCAAATCGAACTCGTTCTGCTTCTCAAATGAGTCGAGCCTTGAAAGCACCGTCGAGGTATTTCTTTTTGTTTTAAATCGAATTCATTTTGCTTATCAAATGAGTCGAGCCTTGAGACTGTCGTCAAGGTATTTTAATCACGGGTAAGGCCTCCGAGCACCTTTTTAAAGACCTTCGGGCACCATTTTAAAGATCTTCGGGCACCATTTTAAAGACCTTCGGGTACCATTTTTAAAGACCTTCGGGCACTCATTTTAAAAATCTTCGGGCACCTTTTTTAAAGACCTTCGGGCATTATTTTTAAAATACCTTCGGGCACCAGTTTTAAAGATCTTCGGGCACCATTTTTAAAGACCTTCAGGCACCATTTTATAGACCTTCAGACACCTTTTTTAAATACTTTCGGGCACCATTTTAAAGACCTTCGGGTACTCTTCTAAAGACCTTCGGGTACTCCAAAAATTCTAAAAACTTTTAAAGACCTTCGGGTACTCCAAAAATTCTAAAAAATTGTAAATCTCATTCTTAAATCATTTGGAAGAGATTGGCGAAAGAAAATCTTGATTCAGAGTTCGTTTCCAAAATGGCCAAATCCCGGGTTTCTTATGTAGTAATTCAAGAAGATAAATCCCGAAAAAATAGCAAATGAACTCCAAATCTTTTGAAAATTTGTAAATATCATTTTCAAATTATTTGAAAGAAATTGGCGAAATAAAATCTTGATTCGGAGTTCGTTTGCAAAATGGCCAAATCTCGGGTTTCTTATGTAGTAATTCAAGAAGATAAATCCCCAAAAAATAGCAAATGGACTCCAAAAATTCTGAAAATTTTAAAATATCATTTTTAAATTATTTGGAAGAGATTGGCGACAGAAAATCTTGATTCGGAGTTCATTTTCAAAATGGCTAAATCCCGGGCCTCCTATACAGTAATTCAAGCAGATAAATCCCGAAAAAATACCAAATGAGTTCCAAAAATTATTAAAACTTCCAGATCACACTTTTAAATTATTTGGAAGAGATTGGTGAAGAAAAATCTTGATTTGGATCTCGTTCAAAAAATGGTAAATTTTGGGGGCATAAAAGGGTAATTTTGGAAGAGAAAATACAAATAAATAACAAACGGACTCGGAAAATATTGAAAACTACCAGAATTCAGTTTTTTATTATTTTGAAAGTATTGGAAAAAGAAAATTTCAATTTAGAGTCTGTTTTCCATTTATTTGCATTCGGGGGGCAAAAAGGTCATTTTACCCAAGAAACCGAAAAGGGCTTCTCTTGCCTTTCAAAAAAATCAGACTTGGGCTGGAAGAAGGAGTGCTGGTAGGCCAAGGCCCATAGATGGGAAGCAGTTTCTGATTTTTCAATCAAAAGGCCAAAAATGAAGAGTTAGGTAGTGATTTTTTTATCAAGCCTTTGCAAATAAGCTACATGGGCCAGTGCATGAAGAGGGAGAGTGTCAACATAATTCTTGAATAGCTATAATTATGGACAGCTGATGGCCTAATCTAAGGGTGATAATTTCATGTTTTAAACATCTTAGATTAATGGCCCTTGGATGGAAATTGGTTGGAGTAAAAATGACAACATTCTAGTCTAGGAGAGAGGCAAGTTTCGGCCACTATAAGGAGGGGGCTCTTTCATTTTCAGCTCACTCTCATTTTTCATATTCTCTCTTGTTTTGGCTGAGTTTTCTCTCCATTGTTGCAAAGCAAAAAGAAAATTTTAGAAAAAAAAAAGAAAGTTTGAAGAGAAAAAACTTGAAAGATAGCTTCTAGAGGTTGCTTTTAGCACCAACTCTTGCACTTTCTTGATTTTCCATTCTTGTTTTTGCTGTTTTGATTATTATTTTGGTGAGTTTTCTTTTTTATTTTTATTTTTAAATAAGTTTTTTTTAATGTTCTTTTTAAGTTCTTTCTTCATCTTTTCTTAAAAAGTTCTTGCAATATTTTTTTTCTTTTGATTTCTTACCATGGCCCATCTTTTTTGTTGTTGTTGTTTTGCTTTGATTTGTCATGTTATTTTTGTTATTTTTTTTAGTCTTGATGCTTTAAATCTTCTTCTACTACATATACTTGAAGTTTGTTTTAATTTGGTTGCTTGTTTATTTCCATTTATGAGTTTATTATCATGTTCTTGCATTTTTAATTTTCTGTTTTCAAAATGTTTAAATTTGTTTATATTTTATATTTTGTAATCCATGTGTTTGTGAAAATGTTTGTTAGTTTTAATACCTCTAATTTATATTTGCATGATTTGAGTGTTATATTTTAGTTGAGTATGTTAGTATATCAAGTGTTTGTGAAAATGCCAAGCTTACTTTAGACTTGAGGCCATTCGGCCACTTCATGTATTTTGCTTTGTGTGTGCATTTTTGTTATGTTAGTTGATAGGTTGGCATTTGCATGACATTTGATTGAGTATTTGGTTTAAGCATGCCTTGTGTTGGTGTTATTGCCATGCATATTTTAGATGTTAGGTTTGGTTTATTTTGCCATGCATGTCCATGCATTTTAGACCTAGGTTGCGTTAAATGCCATGCAAGTTCATTTAGGTCTAGGTCATTTTATTGATGCCATGCATTTTTCATGACATTTAGGTTTAAACTCATGCATTTCATGCATCATATTTGCTGTATTTTTTCATGCATTTCATGGCCATGCCACTTGACTTATGACTTAGGCCAATTAATGGTTCAAAGTCATGCTCTCTTGAGCATACTTGTGAAAAATTAAAGAGTTGTCAAATTGATTATTCCACCTTTGTGATTTTTTTTACTTAGCCAATTTGTGTCTAACTTTTCAAAAGTCCTAGCTACTGTTTGTGAGTAATTTTGTGAGTCTTAAATATTTTTACTTTGATTTTTAAATGATTTTATCAAAGGCAAAAATGTGTTTTGGCAAAACAGTTTTTTCATCCAGTACTCATACTTTCCTGATTTTTCTGGGCAGTCACCTTTAATCAAAAAATTAAGACAATTTTTTCTCGTGTAATTTTACATGTCCTGAGTCTCCAGTATTTTGTTTAGATTTTTTAGAAAATTTAAAAATAGGCTGAAAATCGTGGCTTAAAACTGGACAGTGGAGTCAGAGTTGAATTTAAAGGAAAATCATTTTTCTGTTTTGGTTAAGTTACTTAGAGGGGGCTGATTAGAAAGTTTAGCTACTGACTTAGAGTAGTTTCTAAGTCGTTCTAAACTCTAAAAATGATTTTTTAAGTCTCGGGTTAAGGGTGGTCAAGTCCGGGATTTTAAACTTAGGAAATTAGAGCCATTTAAAAAAAGGGTTTAGCTAAGTTTTTATTTTTAATCTAAGCTTTTCAAAATTGTTTTCAAACAATCATAAAGTATTTTGGTTTTAGAATATTTAATTTGGCATATTTTTCTAAGGTAGCCGGATATCTTTTTAGATATACGGATTTCCTTAATTAAAGGAAAAAATACATTTTCATGCATTGCATTTTTCATATTCATGCATTTTATATAATATGTGATTTTTGCTATGATAATTCCTATGGTACTGTTTTTATTTTGATTTATATTTTTTGATGTTATATTGTTTATTATATGGTTTTGAATATTTCATGATATCCAATTTTTATTTATTTAGTTATTTTTTTTTGTCATATTATTTAGCATTACTATGTTCATGCATTATTATTTTCATTTTTATTTCCATGTATAGTATATGATTGCATTATTTTATATTCCATGTCATTTAAATTATATGCCATATCATTCATATTTGCCATGTCATTTAAATTTTTTCATTTCATATAGAATATGTTATGTTACCTAGGACATTTCATTTCATGTAGAATATATTGTTACCTAGGTTATTTCATTTCATTTAGGATATATACTATGTCATTTAGGGTATTTTATTTCATATCATATAACTTAGGATATTTCATTTCATATAGAATATATTATGTTTCCTAGGTCATTTCATTTCATTTAGAATATATCATATAACTTAGGATATTTCATTTCATTTAAAATATGCTAAGACATATAAATTATATCATATCATTTAGGTTGCATTATATTATTTAGATTTTGCTATGTCATTTTATTAATGTCATGCATATTCATATTCATATTTTTTTTAAAATGTTTTCAAAAAGGTAATAATTTTCAATAAAATAAAGATATTCTCGAGTTAAAATAATTCATGAGTTCTCTGCAAGGTTTGCTAGGGAGGATATCATAAATTATCATTAATAACAGAATATCTTCTTTAAAATGAGAATGATTCGGAAAGTTTTCCAAACTAATAAAAAAATTTATATTTTGCCACGTTTGTTGGGGAATATAGGAAATTTTTGAATTTATAAATTCCGGATCATTTTCAATTAAAAATGGAATTATTTTTCTTTAAATTGGGAATTAACTTGAAATACTAAATTTAAAACTGACTTTTTACCGAGACTTGAGATAACACATGATTAATAAGGTACCATTTTATACGGGCGTTGTGTGGGTGCTAATCTTTCCCCGCACGTAACCGAGTCCTGAACCCGTTTCTTTGATTTCTCTGGTTTAAAACGCAGACTTGAAATTGGTTTTAAAAATGTTTTAATAAGTTTTAAAATATTTTATAAAACCGGTTTTAATAGGTGACCGACCACACCTAGCTAAAAAAGATTGGTGGCGACTCCATGTCTTTTTCAAGATCATTTTCAAAACCTTCATTTTTCAAGAGGAATTAAGTCGGCTTTTCCTCGGGTTTTTTTTAATGTCACGCTTTACGAATAATAAAGTCTTGCGATGAGACTTGTTATTTGTTTAGGTTGCGACTACTGGAATACAAGTGATTAAGGCCCAGTGAAGTTGGCACGTTACATTTGGTTGAGCCCAATATGGTTGGCATAAAAGTGATTTAGGCCCAGGGAAGTTGGCACGTTAGATTTGGTTGAGCCCAATATAGCTGGCATAAAAGTGATTTAGGCCCAGTGAAGTTGGCACGTTAGATGTGGTTGAGCCCAATATAGCTGGTATAAAAGTGATTTAGTCCCAGTAAAGTTGGCACGTTAGATTTGGTTGAGCCCAATATAGCTGGCACAAAAGGGTTAAGCCCAGTGAAGTTGGCACGTTAGATGAGATTAGGCCCAATGTAAGCTAGCATAAAAGGTGATTAAGCCCAGTAAAGTTGGCATTTTAGAGGTGATTAAGCCTGATGTAGCTGGCATAAAAGGTGATTAAGCCCAGTAAAGTTGGCATGTTAGATGTGATTAAGCCCGATGTAGCTGGCACAACAATGTTTAAGCCCAGTCAAGTTGGCATTTTAAATTTGGTTGATGATTTAAAATTTACATGAGAGATATTTTCTTTTAAAATCGAACTCGTTCTGCTTCTCTAATGAGTCGAATCCCGAGATTTACCATAGAGATATTTTGTTTTAAAATCGAGCTCATTCTGCTTCTCTAATAAGTCGAATCCCGAGATTTACCATAGAGATATTTTGTTTTAAAATCAAACTCGTTCTGCCTCTCAAATCAGTCAAATATTTTGTTTTAAAATCGAACCTCTTTCCTTAAGACGGGTCGAGCCTTGATTAGTTAGGGAACTCAATTTAAGGACAAAATCTTCTATTTTCTTCTGTTTAAATCAAACTCGTTCTGCTTCTCAAATGAGTCAAATATTTTGTTTCAAAATCGAACTCGTTTCCTTAAGACGGGTCGAGCCTTGATTAGTTATGGAACTCAATTTAAGGACAAAATCTTCTATTTTCTTTTATTTAAAATCAAACTCGTTCTGCTTCTCAAATGAGTCAAATATTTTGTTTGAAAATCGAACTATTTTCCTTAAGAAGGGTCGAGCCTTGATTAGTCAGGGAACTCAATTTAAGGACAAAATCTTCTATTTTCTTCTCTTTAAAATCAAATTCGTTATGCTTCTCAAATGAGTCAAATATTTTGTTTTAAAATCGAACTCATTTCCTTAAGACGGGTTGAGCCTTGATTAGTCAGGGAACTCAGTTTAAGGACAAAATCTTCTATTTTCTTCTCTTGCAAATTGAACTCGTTTCCTTAAGACGGGTCGAGTCCTGATTAGTCAGGAAACTCAATTTAAGGACAAAATCTTCAATTTATAGTTTTCATAAAATAAAAAAAAATCAAAATGAAAAAATGATGAATAAGGACCCCTTTCCCTTTTCTTCACATATGATTTCACTAACCGGACAAAACTAATGTTTGTTTATCTTTGCTTGATTCCTGATTCTCAGCAATAGCCAAAGAGGGGCAACTGTAGACACCTAATTTTGTCCGGACCATTAAATCAAGTATGTTTTCTTCCTAAAGTGATGTTTCAAAATGCAAAAAGGCTTTTCTCATCCTGCAGGTAGTACTCCAAGACTTAGTTTAAGAGAGCAGAGATAAAAAGTCAATTTTGAAAAAGTCAACCCCGAAAAGTCAACTACTGAAAAAGTCAACCCACTTTCAAAATCAAGATTCAAAGTTCAATTAAAAAATAGTGAAAGAATTTTGATAATCCGAGGTCTACAATGAAAGATATGGAGTTCGAAAGTTGGGTTGTGGAGATTCAATAGAAAGAAAACCCTAGTTCAAAAAATTTGGGGAAAAGTGCTTAAACGATCAAATTGGTCAAAATTGGAGGTTCTTAATGAAGGATAAGAAATGACTACGGGTAATGGAGAGGCTAATTGGAAGAAAAACTGAAGAAAAAGTCAATTTGGAAGAAAACCGAGAATTAGGGTTTTTGGTGGATTTTGGTAAAATTGGGGAAAATTACAGAAATGACCCGATTTGGTAAAACTAAAGCCCTTAATTGATGAGGAGTGATTAAACAAGGATATCCCAAGGCTCAGTTTGAAGTAATTTCGAGAAAAAAGCCGATTGGAGGAAATACGAAAAAAACGAGGAAATCCCGATAGTGAAAAAAAAAGGAAAAATTAAATCGGAGGGGAATTTAATTGTAAAAATTGGGCTTTTTGGACCAACTCCAATTCCATCTATGACAAAGGCACAGAAAAAAGAAAATCAAATCAGACTTGTTTTGAGCAAAATCGGGCTTTGGAGACAAAAAGGGCAAAATTGGAAAATTCGAGAAACATAGCAAACGAGTTCCCAAAATTCTGAAAATTTTCAAATCTCATTTTTAAATCATTTGGAAAAGATTGGCGAAGAAAAATCTGGATTATGGAGTTGGTTTACAAAATGGCAAATTTCGGGCCCACTAAGCTGAAATTCAAGCAGATAAATCCACAAAAAATAGTAAATGAGCTCCAAAAATTATGAAAACTTCCAGATCTCACTTTTAAATTATTTGGAAGATATTGTTCAAGAAAAATCTGGATTCAGAGCTCGTTTAAAATATGGTAAAAGTTCGGGTGCACTAAGGCGTAAATTTGGAAGAAAAATCCGAAAAAATAGCAAATAGTCTCGAAAAATTTTGAAAACTTCTCGAATTCAGTTTTTTATTATTTAGGAATTTTTGAAAAAATAAAATTTGGATTTGGAGTTCGTTTGCTATTTAATTAGGTTTGGGGGCCAAAACCATCATTTTATCGAAGAAACCGAAGAGGTCTTTTCTTGCAATGGAGATTGGGCTGGATTTTAAGAGGGCATCAGCCAAGCCCATGATGGAGAGTGATTTTCTGAGCCATTGCATCCAAGGGTCAAGAGTGGATAGTAAAGTAGTTATTTTTTTTTATCATGCCTTTGAAATTATAACACATGGACCAATGGATGGAGAGGGATGATGCCATATTTATGGCATCAGATCTATGACATCATCTTCATGAAATCATAATTTAGCAGCTGATTATTCCAATCTAAGGGTGAGAATTTTACATAGAAGGCATCTTGGATTAAAGGCCGTTGGATCAAAATTTGTTGGAAAAAAATGACAACTTGCTAGGCATTCCAAGGGTCATTTGGCCACCTTAAGGGGGAGAGAGATATTTTCATTTTCACTACTTCTTCTTGGCTGAATACTTTTCTTTTTTGAAAGCAAATCGAAAGTTTTGAAAGGCAAAGAAAGTAAGAAGAGAAAAAAACTTGCAAAATAGCTTTTAGAGGTAGCTAAAAGCACCTTGCTCTTGCATTTTTTTTTTTTTTGCATTTCCATCCTTAATTTGCTGTTTTCATTTGATATTTGGTGTTTTTATTGATTTTGATTTTGAAATAAGTGTTTTTAAGCTTTCTCTTCAAGTTCCTATTTTGTGCTTTCTTGAAAAATATTGAAAAAATAATTTTTTTTTTTACTTTTTTTTTAGGTTGGCCGAATGGTCACTGTTTTGGATATGGATGGTGCTTGATCTTTATTTCATGTTGTTTGTGAGGTCTAGCATGTTTTGATGTTCTATATTTTTCTAAAAATAACAAAAACATGGAGTTTGTTTTAATATTTTTACTTACTTACCTCAATTTTTGATTTTATCATCTTGTTTTCATGTTTACTTTCCTTGTTTACCATTTTTAATTTTTTGTTTTCAGTATGTTTGAGTTGTTCATGATTTGCATTTTACTATACTATGTGTTTGTGAAAATGTCTAGTTATATTCATGCCTTTACTTCATGTTTGCATGGTTTAGCATGTTTCCTTTTTAGCCTTGCATTTAGTATGTCATATGTTTGTGTAAATGCCATGCTAAGATAACATCATTCTATGCCTATGACCATTCGGCTACCCTTCATTTTGTGTCATGTATGTGCATTTTCACCTTGCTAGTTGACATGTTTGCATTTCCACGCCATGATTTTGTGTATTTTTATTTAGTATGCTATGTGTTTGTATTATTGCCATGCATTTTTTAGGTCTAGGTTTCATTTGTATTGTCATGCATTTCATGCATGTTTAGACCTAGGTTGCATTTATTGCCATGCAAATTCATGTTAGGTCTAGGCCATATTCTTTATGCCATGCATTTTTCATGTCATTTAGGTTTTAAATCATGCATTTCATGCATTGCCACTTGATTTTTGACTTAGGCCAATCAATGGCTCAAAGTCAAGCTCACATGAGCATACTTGTGGAAAATTAAGGAGTTGTCAAGTAGATTTTTCTACCTTTGTGATTTTTTTTTTACTTAGTTTCTTGTCCAATTTTTTAGAAATTTTAGCTATTGTTTTTAAGTCATTAGAAGAGTCTCCAATATTTTTTGTTTTGATTTTTGAAAGAATTTATCAAAGGCTTAAAAATGATTTTTGGCAAAACAGTTTTTCACCTAGTATTCTAACTTTCGTGATTTTTCTGGGAGATTATCCTTATTCTAAAAATTAAGCCAATTTGTTTCCACAGATTTAAGCATGTTTTGATTCTCCCATATTTTTTTCAGATTTTTTTGAAATTTTAAAAAGAGTTTAAAAAATCACGCTTTAAAACTGGACAGTAGAGTCAGATTTGAATTCAAAGGAACAATAATTTTCTGTTTTGGCTAAGGCATTAAGAGAGGGCTGGTTAGGAACCTTAGCTACTGTCCTAGGGTAGTTCCTAAGCTATTCTAAACTTGAAAATTGATTTTATAGAGCCCGGGTCAAGGGTGGTCAAGTTCGGGTTTTCAAACTTAGGAAAATAGAGCCATTTTCAAAAGGGGAATTCGGCCATGTATTGTTTTTCTTCCAAGATTTAAAAAAAATGTTTTCAACCAATCACAAAGTATTTTTGATTTTATAAATTTTAATTTGATGTCTTTTCCTAAGGTAGTCGGATATCTTTTTAGGTATACGGATTTCCTTATTTAAAGGAAAAAGGTACATTTTCATGCATTGCATTTTCCATTTTCATGCATATTATATGATATGTGATTTTTTTCTATGAATATTTCTATAGTAATGTTATTATTTTGATTTATATTCTTTGGTGTTATACTGTCTGTTATATGGTTTTGAATATTCTATGTTATCCTATGCTTTTTATTTAGTCATTTATTTTTGTCACATCCTTTAGCATTTACTATGTTCATGCATTATTATTTCCATGCATATATTATGACACTTAAGCTATTCATTTCATTTAGAATATATTACGTCACTTAGGTTATATCATTTCATTTAGAATATATTATGTCATTTAAATTATACCTTGTCATTTAGGTTGCATTATATTATCTAAATTTTGCTATATCATCTTTATTATGTCACACATGTTCATATTCATCTTTTAAAATCATTTTAAAATAAGATAATGATTTAAAAAATAAAGATACTCCCGAGTTAAAATAATTCATGAATTCTCTACCGAGTTTGCTGGGAGGATATCATCAATCATCATTAATAACGGAATATCTTTCTTAAAAAAAAACGAGAATGATTCGAAAATGTTTTCAAATAAATAAAAACTTCTATATTTTTCCACATTTGTTGGGGAATATAGAAAAATTTTGAATTAATAAATTCCGGATCATTTTCAATTAAAAATGGAATTATTTTTCTTTAAATTGGAAATTAATTTGAAATACCAAATTTAAAACCCACTTTTTCCTAAGACTTGAGATAACACATGATTAATAAGGTATCATTTTTATACGGGCGTTGTGGGGGTGCTAATCCTTCCCCGCACGTAATCGAGTCCCGAACCCACTTTTTTGATTTTCTATGGTTTAAAAACGCAGACTTGAAATTGATTTTAAAAATGTAAGACCTTCGTAAGACAGAGATCGACTCGGGTCTCTTTAAATGATTCATAGACAGTGGATCAAGTTTATGTATGCTTGTAGACAAAGCACACTACCATCTGGTCTTATTGTTATATTAATAATTTTTAGTGTAAGGGGTTTAATCGGCTATTTGAGAGATTTAGCCCTAAAGTGACCACGAGTCAGGAATCGCAATCGGGACAATGTAAAGCCCATAAAATTTGGTATTTTAACTTCACATAGTGTTAAAATGTTATATATTACTGATCATGATTATTGGAAAAATCTAATCGGTAAAATATGAATTTGGTCATTTTACCCAAAATTTTATTTTTTGTTCCTATACGATACCAATAGACTCTGGGATCATAGAGGATCACAATATGATTCTTAAATTGAAAATTTGACATTTTTTTTACTGAAAAAGTTAAGTAGATATCGGATACGCCTTTAGTTAACTTAAAAGAGTGAAAATCCGAAACTGGCACGGGAAGGTTCAAAAAGGTTTTAAGTAAATAAATGGATTCATATAGACATAAAATGATGTTAGAAAGCTATTGGTGGAATCAGAATGAGAATTGGAGCTAAAACCGAGAAAGTCTTAATGTTGACCCGTAAATGATCCGGGGTCCGGATTTGATGTTCGGGATATCAAAAAATTACAAAAACTTGGTACCAGTATAAAATGATATTTTAAACATACCCGTGCTGAGACAAGTGAAAAATGAGCTAAAAATTTCATGTGGGCCCTATTTAGGCAGTAAAAGACAAAAAATGGGCTAAATGGGTATTTTTCTCATTTGGCTTGGTAGATGGCCATAAAAATCAGCCAAGAAACCCCATGATCAGCTGTGACTTTCATTTTTTCATGCCTTAAGGGTTGTTTCTTCTTCAACCTTGAGAAAACCTAACCAAAGTGAAGAAAACTCCATAACCAAAAGCTTGTAAGCTTGATCTCTTAATTTCTACTCATCACCAAGCCAACAAAACACATATTTCTACTATCTAGAAGGTAAGAATTACTTATTTGGTGTTAGTTTTTCAAAAAATCATGAGAAACTATGTGTTCTCTTTATGGCCATTTTTCCTTAAGTGGTTTCCAACATAGTCACCACCTTAAATCACCACCATGAGTAGTCCTAAATCAACCTCTACATCTATTATTTGGGGTTGGTTGAGTGAAAAAGTGGCTTGGTGTTGGAAATCTAAGCTTGGCTGAATTCACCAAGTTGGCCAACCACCTTGTGCCGCCACTTCCACCACCATCCGTGCCCACCGTTAGCTTTGTTAGGCTCGGGGGAGCAACTTTCCTATTGATCGTTGCTCCGGATTTCCACCCGATGTAGGTGTAAAAATTATAAAGTTTAAATAGCTAAGCTGTAGATTTTCGGATAGTAGCGAATTAGCTACAATTTGGATATTGTGAATGTTTTCAAATTTATAAAATATTTAAAATTATTGTTTATGTACTAGGAGCACGAATTAGCTGAGTCCATGGTTGGAAGAGCTCCGGAGCATGAGGATCCAATGTCTTTCGCTTAGCGTACAGTGAGGTAAACGTGTAGCGATAGAAGTAGAATCGTTAGATTATGTTATGACATATCGACTGTGATTGTATGAATTTATGACGTACAATTACCTTATGATATCGATTTCTCGTAAAGACGTGCGAAAAAGGTCCAAGGAATGGACAAGTGATGATTATGTAATAATCCGGGATTGTTGTATGAGTGGTCGACCGTATGGCGCCACATAGTTCCTTGCTAGTATGCTTATTTAAATGCTATGTGATGCATGTTTATTGTAATGTTAAGCTATACCAGATTTGTAGGCTGCCATTGTGCCCTATCGGATTTGTAGGCTGCCATTGTGCCTTACCGGATTTATAGGCTACCATTGTGCCCTACAATATTTGTAGGCTGCATTGTGCCCTATCGGATTTGAAGGCATCCATTGTGCCCTACTGGTTTTGTAGGAGCCTTCGTGCCCTATCGGTTTTGTAGGAGCCTTCGTGCCCTACCGGTTTTGTAAGAGCTTTTGAGCCCTACCGGTTTGTAGGAGTCTACGGACCCTAACTGATGTTATAGTTGTTTGTGATGCCTGATAGAAACATCCAACTGATATTAGTTAATATAATTTATGAGTCTTTTCCACAGACTTTGTTGATTCTGCGTTTGCTCACTAGGTCCTTATGACTCACCCTTTAGTTATTTTTCTTTTTCAGATACTGATCGACCCAGTCCCTCATTCGTCCCGCCAGCTTGCTCGTGATCGATAGCCGGTGAGCATGGCATACCGTTTTGACGAGATGATCTGTAGCTTGACGGAGGAGCTGTGCACAGTCACCTAGGGATGTCATATGTTATTTTGTCTAAGTATGTTGTATTATGTGTCATGCAGTTATCCGGTCGGAGGCCGAGATTGTTGTGTACATTTTTGGCATTGTATATATATATGTACACTATGGTTCACTTTTTACGTCTGCTACGGGGCATCTTGGGTACTCCCTTGTTGGAGGTGTCCTAACCGGAATGTCAAGTGTTATTATTATTGTGTTGCATGTTATGCAGGTTCGATAAACCCCCCTTATCGGGCGTGGTCATGCCAAAATTTTGTTAGGTAGATGAATGGTTAAGGCTTTGCAGGCAAGGGTACATACTTGTCTCTGGCCGATCACACTCCCGGAGTTGGGATGTGACAAAGTTGGTATCAGAGCATTGTCTAGAGGTCGGTAACTTTACACATGTCCATCATGTAAAGAATCACTTGTCGGTTATATTGGATAGTGCGGGGTTGGATACATGAGGGTACCTAACGATTAAATTTTTGTCTTAGGTTATTACGCCCCCGGTGCAGAGAACACGGGCATGTGTTTTAGATTTTGAGGGTAGCTGGCACCATATGAAGCATTGTATGGCTGAAAATATAGATCTCTAGTGGGATGGTTCGAGGTGGGTGATCGTCCATTATTAAGTCCAGATATGGTTCGGGATGCATTAAGAAATGTAGAGTTGATCCGTGAAAAAATACGAGTAGCACAGAGTCGACAAAAATCTTATGCCGATAATAGACGTCGGGAACTAGAGTTTGATGTGGGGGATTGATGGAGACTCAATTAAGAGTCGTAAACCCAAGTGCAGGTTATGTTCAAGTAATAAATTCTCGGGTGTCCGAGGTCGAACCACAGGGAAGCGTATTAGTAAGTACAAGTTTATAAATATATAAGAAAAAAGAAAGTAAACAAGATATTAGGGAATCAACAACAAAACAAGATAAACAAGATATTAGAGAACAAAATAAACAAAATAACATAAAAGAAATTAACAAGATAAAAAACAATAAGTAAAGATGTTGAGGTTAGAGAATCCACTCTTGGTGTTATGCTAAGATTAATCTTGTTTTATTACACAATTGAAATTCACACATAAGGGAGATTCCAATCGGAAGGTTTAGCAATTCAGTCCAAATTGTCCAACGTCCATAGCATATGATATTATGTTCATTTGGTGTCCTCAAAACTCACAAAAAGAGTCCAAGCATTCCTTATGCCAAGGTATATGTCTACAACAAATCAAGGTTATGAAACCAAGCATTTACTGTGCCATTTTCATTGTCAATAATGAATCAAGATCTCTACTTTGCAAGTATGATTTTAAACCAAAAGAAAATATTATCTATACTAGTGTTTATAAATGATGATTCATTTTAGCTCATGTTTAAGAGACTAACCTTAGCATTTACCAAGAGCTTCACCTCATCACCTCAACAATATGATTAGCAACACATACTAGATATGAATAAAATGAAAAGAAATGTAAGAAGCATAAGTAAATAAAGAAAAAGAAAACTAGAGAAAGGAAAGAAAAAGAAAACTTAGAGAATTTTATTACAATGGCTAATATCCTATCAATGTATAATCTATCCCAATACTCATCCAAGGCCCTCTATTTATACACATTTTGGAGGGCTAAATGACAAGAGACAAGCTTTACAAATTTCAAAGGTAGGTATAATAGGTGGGTGCATTTTTCTAACAATTTTCGTCATATTGTATGACAATTCTGATCAGCCAGCTTGATGGTCGATTTTGTCAATGTTGGAGGCTCGATCTGATAAAATTGTCTTCTAGAAAAATATACCCCTATCAGTTACGGATCCATAGCCGTTGGAATCAGCTCATTTTCTGATGTGGATAAGAAGATATGGGCAAAATACGAAAACAGGTCAGCACAGACGTCATTGCACATCAGCCAACTTGATGGTCGATTTCGCTAGGGAAAACGACTCCGTTTCAAGAAGTGTAAAACATGAAAAAGATAGATATGCCTCTTAGCTTTGCACGGCTACAAATTTCAGCCTTATTGCTTCAGTGAAACTCGAGATATAGCTGATATGGCAAACGGCGTCGGAACTGGAACTGAACTGGATTTGCCCTTAATTCTAGTAATCTGAAATCACTCAAAGAAACTTGTGAAAAACACCAAATTACATAAAAATATAAAAGATCATAAACACAATTAGACTAAACAATAATAACTCGTATTTGACACAAAACAATAATAAAACATAACTAAAAACTATATAATTATACGAGTTATCACACCCCCACACTTAGATTGTTGCTAGTCCCTAGCAACGACTCAATAAAAATAAAATAAGAAAATCTAATCTAATCCATTTTCGTAGGAAATCACGGTGGCACTTAGCATGTGACACAAGCCTTTAAACCCCTAGGTGTCCCTAGTGGACGAGTTTAGTCTCGTGAGGGTTTACTAGGACGATACCCACAAACATTGAAGACATAAGAAAAACTAAAAATAATAATTATAACTAATCCTTCCAATATAAATTAGAGATAATCATTGGACAAGTCTTAAAAACTAATCAATAGCTTAAAGAAATTCACAAAAAATCTTGCTTGAATGTAAATAAATGAGTTAAGCCAATATTAACATAACATATTTCAATCAAAATAGTGCATATTCAAACTTAATCTCAACTTCTCACATGGGATACTCTCTTGATTTTCACTCTTTAAAGTAGTGGTAAAGTGTTTACACTCAATCAATCTCATGAAAACACTTCTACCATATGCTTGCTTGTCCACCTATTCTCCACTATTTAGATCATACAACTTCATAAATCAAGAGGTCTTTATTCAAGGTTGTAATGGGGCCAAAGGATTATAATGTGGTTAAAGAACAAAAGGATAAAGATATCACAAAGGTTCCAAAGAGTTCATAGATTTTAGAGACATAATAAGATCATACAAATAAAACTTCTCAAAACTCTTATAAAGAACATAATAACATAGGCTAAATATTCATGTTGAGCCTTTGCATCATTCTAACCAACTTTGTAACATCTTTTTCTAGAAGTTCAAGAGAAGATTCTTTGTTTTTTTTTTTTAATATGGGAATGTATTTGACAATGATCCCTTTCTTTTTCTCTTGACTTTTTTTTTCTTTTCTTCCCCCACACTTATCTTTTGTTTCTAACCCAAATTTTCAACTAAAAATATCCCTTATTTTTTTTTAATATGTCTCAAAATATAAAAATCCATCTTTAGAACAAGGGTAAGGATATAAGTATATTTAGGCTAGGTGTAAGTTGTGGTTACCAATAAAACAGCATATTTAATGTAGGCTCAAATTGGCTCACTAGTGGGGATGTTCTCTTAGAACATTAATAATGGATGGCTGTTTGGCTCTGGTTATAATCCTAATGCCTCTATCATATTCATGTTGTCACATGTATCAATATAGTCTCAAACGGTTTAAAGCAAGTTCTAGAGAATCATGTAATCATAAGAGCACTCAAGAAAGAAATTAGATTGATTTGTATAATGCATCAATCATTATAGGCTCAAAAACTCACAAAGATGATTATACAAGTCAGATTAAGTCTAAACATGCTTCTTTCTCAATCAACATATCATATTAACATTGGCTCATAAAAAGGTTGATATCAAGCTCAATTCTCATGAAAATCTTCTCACTAATAAATCTGTTTTAGACTTATGCAATTCATATCTCATTATAGTATTGAAAGTAACTAAAAAAACACACTAAGTCTAAACATTTTTTTTTTTTTTTTTTTTTTTTTTTTGAAGAAGAAGAAGAAGAAGATTAAATCAAACTGACAAGGTATGTCTCAAGTCTCCCTTACTCAGACCTTGTTCAGAATGAATACTTCTAAATGTCTTAAAACACAACAATTTTTTTTTTTAGCAAAATATGTCCCTTACCCCCTACTAAAATATGACATTGTCCCCAATGTCAAATTTTAAAGGTAGAATTTAGGAGATATTACCTGCAGAGGTTGCTAACCACTTATTATAACTGAGACACAACAAGCAAAATGTTAGATAATGTCACAAAGACAAAGTGCAATCCACTCCTTGCTCGTCCATATCTCTTTTTCTTTTTTCGAGCGTTTGCGAAACAACCGTAGCAGATAAACACTCATAAGCTTGTAGCTTTTTGAGTAAATCTTCAATGGTTGTAGCAGAAATTATGGTTCTCCTTGCCTCTGAAAACATGAATCCATTATCCACAGCATTATCTAAATATGAAAGCAAATTACTAAAATAACCATTAATATTAAGCAAACCAATGGGTTTCTTATTTGTGACCAAAGATGACCAAGAAGCCACGCAAGCTATTTCTTCCAATGTACCCAGACCTCCTGGTAAAGCAATGAATGCATCGGCAGAATGGTACATGATTGTCATCCGTTCAGGGATACTCCAGACTTGTATTTCCTTACCCACGGTAGGTCCACAAAAATCTGTGAATAGTTTTGGCACGATCCCTAGAACTGGACTTCCTCCGGCGTGTGCTGCTGTAGCGACTGCTCCCATTAAACCCGTACTACCGCCTCCATAAATCAACTGGATCTTTTGTTGGGCAAGTATTACTCCAACTCTTATGGCTTCATCAGCGAATATGTTATTTTTCCCTGGATAAGCACCTCCAAAGACACAAATTTTTTTAATGCGTTGGGACGAAGTACTTTCCATTTTTTTTCTTTTTCGAGTGCCTGAAAGAGAATGAGTACATGGTGTAATATATAGAGGACTGAGTAGTGAATTAGACAAGAGTAATAATGTCGCCGAAAGTGTATCTGACCTGTCAGAAGAAAATGTTAACCTAACAAAATATTTTTGCGTGATTTCAGGAAGAAAATCAAAAAGAGAAGAAAAATCAACCGTAAAAGACCAATGCAAAAAAAAAAAAAAATTCGAGAATAATTACACAAATCGAACAACACGTAAATTAAACCGAAATGAAGTTATTGCAAATCAAACCAAAAACTGAGAAGTCATTTATTGTAGTTGTGACTGTGGCTCACATCTTCCTCTTGTTTTACGTCCAGAAACGGCTTAAACGCCTTCTATGAGTCGAGGACATGCTTCCCATCCAGTTTTCTTACAAGCTGGCAAACAGGGTCTTTTAACATCAGATTCCCAAGATGTTGTCATTCCCTTTGGAATTGCGGCCATAAATCAAGAATTTCTCTTTGTACGTCTCCACTAGGATGCGTCTCAAGAGAAAGTTGGATATTACCCAAATTCTCTTTACTCAGTCCATCCTTAATGAATTCAATTTTTATCATCTCGATTAGAGGACGGAATCCCAATAGAACGACATTTACCGTTACACGTCCATCGTGCACATGGTAGGAGTTGTATTAGAAAGATTACCTGAAAAAGTTTCACCATAAAATCTAACTAAACGACGAGATCTAAAATCACGTCGCCAAACAAGCATAAAACAAAGTTAATATACAGATTAGGCGGTATAACCAGCCAATAAAAATAAAACAAAGTTAATATACAATATAAATATATAGAAAATTAGGCGGTATAACCAGCCAAAATAAATCAAAGTTAATATACAAATTAGGCGGTATAACCAGCCAAAAAAAATAAATATACTTATAAACTTATATACTTAGTATTGCCTCCCCGGCAACGACGCCAAAAACTTGATGGAGACTCAATTAAGAGTCGTAAACCCAAGTGCAGGTTATGTTCAAGTAATAAATTCTCGGGTGTCCGAGGTCGAACCACAGGGAAGCGTATTAGTAAGTACAAGTTTATAAATATATAAGAAAAAAGAAAGTAAACAAGATATTAGGGAATCAACAACAAAACAAGATAAACAAGATATTAGAGAACAAAATAAACAAAATAACATAAAAGAAATTAACAAGATAAAAAACAATAAGTAAAGATGTTGAGGTTAGAGAATCCACTCTTGGTGTTATGCTAAGATTAATCTTGTTTTATTACACAATTGAAATTCACACATAAGGGAGATTCCAATCGGAAGGTTTAGCAATTCAGTCCAAATTGTCCAACGTCCATAGCATATGATATTATGTTCATTTGGTGTCCTCAAAACTCACAAAAAGAGTCCAAGCATTCCTTATGCCAAGGTATATGTCTACAACAAATCAAGGTTATGAAACCAAGCATTTACTGTGCCATTTTCATTGTCAATAATGAATCAAGATCTCTACTTTGCAAGTATGATTTTAAACCAAAAGAAAATATTATCTATACTAGTGTTTATAAATGATGATTCATTTTAGCTCATGTTTAAGAGACTAACCTTAGCATTTACCAAGAGCTTCACCTCATCACCTCAACAATATGATTAGCAACACATACTAGATATGAATAAAATGAAAAGAAATGTAAGAAGCATAAGTAAATAAAGAAAAAGAAAACTAGAGAAAGGAAAGAAAAAGAAAACTTAGAGAATTTTATTACAATGGCTAATATCCTATCAATGTATAATCTATCCCAATACTCATCCAAGGCCCTCTATTTATACACATTTTGGAGGGCTAAATGACAAGAGACAAGCTTTACAAATTTCAAAGGTAGGTATAATAGGTGGGTGCATTTTTCTAACAATTTTCGTCATATTGTATGACAATTCTGATCAGCCAGCTTGATGGTCGATTTTGTCAATGTTGGAGGCTCGATCTGATAAAATTGTCTTCTAGAAAAATATACCCCTATCAGTTACGGATCCATAGCCGTTGGAATCAGCTCATTTTCTGATGTGGATAAGAAGATATGGGCAAAATACGAAAACAGGTCAGCACAGACGTCATTGCACATCAGCCAACTTGATGGTCGATTTCGCTAGGGAAAACGACTCCGTTTCAAGAAGTGTAAAACATGAAAAAGATAGATATGCCTCTTAGCTTTGCACGGCTACAAATTTCAGCCTTATTGCTTCAGTGAAACTCGAGATATAGCTGATATGACAAACGGCGTCGGAACTGGAACTGAACTGGATTTGCCCTTAATTCTAGTAATCTGAAATCACTCAAAGAAACTTGTGAAAAACACCAAATTACATAAAAATATAAAAGATCATAAACACAATTAGACTAAACAATAATAACTCGTATTTGACACAAAACAATAATAAAACATAACTAAAAACTATATAATTATACGAGTTATCAGGGATCATGTGTTCTTGAAAGTGTCTCCGTTTAAAGGTGTCATGAGATTCGGCAAGAGATGAAAGCTGAGTCCAAGGTACATTGGACCATTTGAGATAGTTCGATGACATAGAGGAGTAGCGTATGAGTTGGCCTTTCCTCTTGTATTAGCCGTTGTACACCCGGTATTTCATGTGTCGATGGTTGGAAAATACCTCTCAATGAGTGCGATGTGTTGGAACCACAGGTGGTAGAGGTAGATCCACACATGACATATGTAGAGGAACCCATAGCCATAGTAGAACGGCAGGTACGGAAGCTCTAATCGAAGGAGATTCCTTTGGTAAAGGTTGTATGGAATCATTATAGGGAGGAGGAAGCTTCATGGGAACTTGATAGAGACATGAGGAGACAGTACCCCTAGTTATTCCGAGAGTAGGTACTTAGCTCTTTAGATGAATTATTCAATAAGTTGATAATTAGGAAAATTCGAGGACGATTTTTTTTTAAGGGGGGCGAATTGTAAGACCCTCGTAAGACAGAGATCGATTCGAGTCTCTTTAAATGATTCATAGACGGTGGATCAAGTTTATGTATGCTTGTAGACAAAGCACACTACCATCTGGTCTTATTGTTATATTAATAATTTTTAGAGTAAGACGTTTAATCGGCTATTTGAGAGATTTAGCCTTAAAGTGACCACGAGTCAGGAATCACAATCGGGACAATGTAAAGCCCATAAAATTTAATATTTTAACTTCACATAGTGTCAAAATGTGATATATTACTGATCAGGATTATTGGAAAAATCAAATCGGCACAAAACCGATAAAATATGAACCAGGGGTATTTTGGTTATTTTACCCAAAATTTTATTTTTTGTTCATATACGGTACCAATAGACTCTGGGATCATAGAGGATCACAATATGATGCTTAGATTGAAAATTTGACATTTTTTACTCAAAAACTTAAATGGAAAACAAATAAGCCTTTAGTTAACCTAAAAGAGTGAAAATCCGGAACTGGTCGCGGGAAGGTCCGAAAAATGTTTTAAGTAAATAAATGGATTCATATGGACATAAGATGATGTTATAAAGCTGTTGGTGAAATCAGAATGAGAATCAGAGCTAAAACCGAAAAAGTCTTAATGTTGACTCGTAAACGGTCCGGGGCTCGGATTTTATGCTCGAGATATCAGAAAATTATGAAAATTTACGTAATAGTGTAAAATGATATTTTAAACATATCTGTGATGAGACAAGTGAAAAATGAGCTTCTGAACGTAAAATTTCACGCGGGCCCCATTTTTGCACTAAAAGATAAAAAGTGGGCTAAAGGGGTATTTTTGTCATTTGGCTTGGAAAATGGCCATAAAAATCAGCCAAGAAACCCCATGACCAGTCGTGACTTTCATTTTTTCATGCCTTAAGGGTTGTTTCTTCTTCAACCTTGAGAAAACCTAACCAAAGTGAAGAAAACTCCATAACCAAAAGCTTGTAAGCTTGATCTCTTGATTTCTACTCATCACCAAGCCAACAAAACACATATTTCTACTATCTAGAAGGTAAGGATTACTTATTTGGTGTTAGTTTTTCAAGAAATCATGAGAAACTGTGTTTCTCTTTATTGCCATTTTGCCTTAGGTGGTTTCCAACATAGTCACCACCATGGGTAGTCCTAAATCAACCTCTACACTTATTATTTGGGGTTGGTTGAGTGAAAAAGTGGCTTGGAGTGAGAAATCTAAGCTTGGCTGAATTCACCATGTTGGCCAACCACCTTTGCCGCCACTACCACCACCATCCGAGGCCACCGTTAGCTTTGTTAGGCTCAGGGGAGCAACTTTCCTGTTGATTGTTGCTCCGGATTTCCACTCGAGCTAGGTGTAAAAATTATAAAGTTTAAATAGCTAAGCTGTAGATTTTCGGATAGTAGCAAATTAGCTACAATTTGGATATTCTAAATGTTTTAAAATTTATAAAATATTTAAAATTATTATTTATGTACTAGGAGTGCGGATTAGCTGAGTCCATGGTTGGAAGACCTCCGGAGAACGAGGATCCAATTTCTTCCGCTTAACGCACAGTGAGTAAACGTGTAGCGATAGACGTAGGATCATTAGATTATGTTATGACATACCGACTGTGATTGTATGAATGTATGACATAGAATTACCTTGCGATATCGAGTTCTCATAAAGACGTGAGAAAAAGGTCCAAGGAATGGACAAGTGATGATTATGTAATAATCTGGGATTGTCGTATGAGTGGTCGACCGTATGGCACCACATTGTTCCTTGCTAGTATGCTTATTTAAATGCTATGTGATGCATGTTTATTGTAATGTTAAGCTATACCAGATTTGTAGGCTGCCATTGTGCCCTATCGGATTTGTAGACTGCCATTGTGCCCTACCAGTTTTGTAGGAGCCTTCGTGCCCTACCGATTTTGTAGGAGCCTTTGTGCCCTACCGGTTTTGTAGGAGCTTTCGAGCCCTACCAATTTTTAGGAGTCTACAGACCCTACCGGATGTTATAGTTGTTTGTGATGTTGGATAGAAACATCCAGGTGATATTAGTTAATATAATTTGCGAGTCTTTTCCATAGACTTTACTGATTCTGCATTTGCTCACTGGGTCCTTATGACTCACCCTTTAGTTATTTTTCTTTTTCAAATACTGATCGACCCGGTCCCTCATCCGCCCCGCCAACTTGCTTTGTGACGGATAGCCGATGAGCATGGCATATCATTTTGACAAGATGATCCGTAGCTTGATAGAGGAGCCGTGCATAGTCACCTAGGGATGTCATATGTTATTTTGTCTAAGCATGTTGTATTATGTGTCATGCAGTTATCCGGTCGGAGACCGAGATTGTTGTGTACATTTTTGGCATTGTATATATATATATGTACATTATGGTTCACTTTGTGCGTCTGCTGCGGTGCACTTGGTTACTCCCTAGTTGGAGGTGTCCTAACTGGGATGTCATGTGTTGTTATTATTGTGTTGCATGTTATGCAGGTTCGGTAAACCCCCCTTATCGGGCGAGGTCATGCCGAAATTTCGTTAGGTAGATGAATGGTTAAAGCTTCGGAGGCAAGGGTATATACTTGTCTCTGGCCGGTCACACTCCCGGAGTTGGGATGTGATAAAAAATGTTTTAATTAATTTTAAATATTTTACAAAACCGGTTTTAATAGGTGGCCAATCACACCTAGCCGAAAAAGATTGGTGGCGACGCCATTTTTTTTTTTCGAGGTTGTTTTCAAACCCTCATTTTAGTTCAAGAGGAATTAAGTCAATTTTTCTTCTGTTTTCCAATGTCACGCTTAACGAATATAAAGTCTCGTGATGAGACTTATTATTTTTTAAGTTACGACAATCATATCCAGAGAGATGATTGAAACCGCTATCAAGAGCGGAAAGATGGAGAGTGGGAGCAAGTCACTCACAAGAAAACAACTCCTGCCAAGAAGAAAGAAGGGGAGACTCATGCAATCAGTTTCAATGACCGCCCTTTTGCACCTCCAATACCCTATACACCTTACCCAATCTTTAATCCATATTACCCAGCTATAAACAGCCTCACTCAAAACCTTTTTCCCTATACAGCTATACCACAACAACCATACCCGACTGATATATCTCCCCAAATAGCCATTCCACCAAACACTCAAAACATCACCCGAAATGATCAAATGGTTGTGAGGAATAACCCAAAGCCTCAATATGACCCTATCCCTACTACTTACAGCGAGTTATACCCAAAGCTTCTATAGGGGCAAATCGTTACACCTATTTATCTCCAATCTTTAAAACCTACTTACCCTAAATGGTACAATTCCAACGCTCATTGCGCATACCATGCGGGGATTCAAGAACAATCAATCGAGAACTGCACTGCTTTCAAGCGCAAGGTCCAGAGCCTTATTGATGTAGGAATTTTGAAATTCGGACCGAAAAATGGGCCTAATGTTGCGGGTAACCCGTTTCCTACTCACACGAGGCTAAGGTTAATGCAATAATGTCAGGAGAGGTTGAAAAGGTAAAAAGGGATGTTAGGAAGGTAAAGACACCAATGATCAGAGTTTGGGTAGAGATGGTCAAGGCAGGGTTGATACAACCGCAATCGGATGTGAAGAAGATAGCCAACCAGTCGGAGGACTTTTGCCAATATCATGAGTGTAAAGGGCATGCCATTCAAAACTGTGAAGAGTTTTTGGCAAAGATTCAAAAGATGATGGATATGGGCGAGGCCTAATTTTCTGAAAAGATAGAAGATCCTGAAGCTAGTATGAATGAAACCGGTTATGGGGTGGATAGACCTCTAATCATATATTATGATGAGCCAGAGGTAAAGGCTATCCCAGTGGTCGAGGGACCTGCTCCAAAATTGATCATAGAATTGCTATTACTTTTTCCTTACAAAGGTGACAAGACGATTCCGTGGAACTACGAGTGTAGTATGACGATACCAAGAGCCTTGAATCATCAGACAGCTACCGTGAATGTAACTGGAGTAGGATTTCTAACCAGAAGTGGTAGATGTTATGCCCCGGGAACGGTTGAGCATAATCAAATGAGAAAGACAAGAGGACTGGATAAAGGGAAAAAGACAGTAGGACCAGACCCTATAGAGGTAGAACAGTCTGGGGAAGTAGAGAAGGATTCGTCCCCAATTAATAAAATAAAAGAATCGATGAATGAGAGGGAAGCCTACGAATTCTTAAAGTTCATCAAACACAGTGAGTATAGTTTAGTAGAACAATTACACCACAAACCGGTGAGGATTTTAGTTCTTTCATTGCTGTTAAACTCAGAGCCACATCGAAATGCTCTACTGAGAATTTTGAACTAGGCTTATGTAGCTAACAACATATTGGTGGAGAAGTTAGACTGATTGGTAGGGAACATGACAGCAGATGATTATATCTCTTTCAGTTATGATGAGATACTGCCAAATGGAATAGGATCCACCAAGGCTCTTCATATCACCACTACCTATAAGGGGTACATTCTACCACGAGTACTCCTAGACAATGGATCCTCTCTGAATGTGATGCCATTGGCAACCTTGTCAAAACTACCAATTGATATGACCTACATGCTACCAAGTCATACTATTGTCAGAGCCTTTGATGGCACTCGTTGGGATGTGATGGGAAACATTGAAATACCACTTCAGATAGGTCACTGTACCTATGAGGTTAATTTACAGGTGATGGATATCACCCCATCTTACAATTGTTTGTTGGGAAGGCCATGGATTCACTCTGTCGGGGCTATGTCGTCATCTCTCCATCAAAAGCTAAAATTTGGATGGAAGGACACCTAGTCAGTAGGTCAGGAGAAGAAGATATTATAGCTTCTGCCTCCACCGATTCCCCTTATATAGAAGAGAACGAAGATGCCATAGAGTGCTCGTTCAGGTCATTGGAATTTGTCAACATTGTATTCATCATCGAAGGATATAAAATTCAAGAGCTGAGGTTATCCAAGAATACCAGGTTAGGGAGAAGACAACAGTTGGAAAAGGTTGCCGTGCAGGAAAAGGATTAGGAAAATATCTCCAAGGAATGGCCAGAGCGATAGATGTGGCCGGAAAGAAAGATCGATTTTGTCTTGGCTACCTCTCTAAAGCCCATGAGAAAAGAAGACAAGTTGAGAAGAAATAAAAGAGAAGGATGGCCAGACTTTCAGGTGTGGATATGGAATGGGAACCAATGACTTTCCCTCCAATCCTTCACATTTTTCTCTCAGCAAGTTTCGAGTTTGGTGACAAGAATTTCGATGATGTGATGGTCATATTAGAACAAGCATTCGAGAAATTCTACGGGGATGAGGATAAACAGCCGCAGGAAATGATGATCAGCATGATCGAAGTAGATGAGCTAGGGAATAAAAGCACAAGTTGGATGGTGCGCCCATGTCCTCTGGGTTATAAGTTGACAAATTGGAGTGTGATTGAACTTCCTATAGTTTTTAGGTCTACTCCAGAGTAATGCTCTGAATCAATCTTAATTGCCTCTGCCCAAGGGCATTATGAATCCTTTTGTATGGGCTTTTGTTTAGGACTTTTTCATTCAATAAATAACAATCACGACACTTTTTCTTCATATTGATGTGTCCACATTCTTTCATTCTTCATTCTTTCATTCATTCTTTCATTATTATTGCCTATATGCCTTCCTATATTGTTTCTTCCCCACCTATTTACAGGTGCTCGGGTTACGGAATATGAGGACTATCATGTCAATAATTCTGAAATCAATTTTGAAAAACCCATTTGTGCGGGTGATTTCAACGCTAACGAAGATGTCGAGGATTTTGATTTGCCTCCAGATTTGTTGCGAATAATAGAACAAGAGGAGAAACAAGGATTGCCTCATCAAGAGCAGTTGGAAGTGATAAATTTAGGTAATGGGAAATAAATAAGAGAGGTCAAGATTGGGACTGCCATTTCACCATCGATAAAGCAAGATTTGATAATTCTACTCCGGGAATACGCGGATGTGTTTGCCTTGTCATACCAAGACATGCCTGGGTTGGACCCTGATATCGTGGTTCACAAATTCCCATTAAAACCATATTGCAAGCCGATTCAGCAAAAACTAAGAAGAATGAGGCTCGAAATGCTGTTAAAACTAAAAGAGGAAGTGAAAAAGCATTTCGATGTCAGATTTTTAGAAGTGGAAAAATACCCAGAGTGGGTAGCAAACATTGTCCCAGTTCCAAATAAAGATGGAAAAGTATGAATGTGTGTCAATTACCGAGATCTGAATAAGGCAAGCCCTAAAGATAATTTCCCATTACCTCACATTGATACTCTGGTAGATAATACCATGAAGAATTCTGTGTTTTCCTTCATGGACGGGTTCCCAGGGTATAATCAGATTAAGATGGCACCGGAGGATATGGAGAAAACCATATTCGTGACGATATGGGGAACCTTCTGCTATAAGGTGATACCATTCGGATTGAAGAACGCTGGGGCAACATATCAAAGAGCCATGGTAACTTTGTTCCATGACATGATGCATAAAGGAATCAAAGTTTATGTCGATGATATGATTGCAAAGTGACAAAGAGAGGACGAACATATTGCGAATCTTAAAAAGCTTTTCGAAAGGTTGAGAAAGTTCCAACTTAAACTCAGCCCGACAAAGTGTACTTTCGGGGTCACTTCAGGAAAGCTACTGGGCTTCGTTGTTAGCCAGAAAGGGATTGAGATTGATCCGAATAAAGTGAAATTCATTCACAACTTGCCTATACCTCATACTCAGAAGGAAGTAAGAAGCTTCTTGGGTAGACCGAATTACATCTCTCGGTTCATCTCTCAACTGACCGATAATTGTGACCTGATATTCAAGCTACTTCAATAGCATGATCTGGGAGAATGGGATGAAGGATGCGAGATAGCCTTTGATAAGGTCAAGCATTATCTGTCAAACCCACCGATACTAATGCCACCTATCCCAGGAAAGCCGCTGATATTGTATTTGTCAGTATTTGAAAGGTACATGGGATGTGTGTTGGGGCAACACGATGAGACCGAAAAGAAAGAATAGGCCATCTACTATCTCAGCAAAAACTTCACTGAGTACGAGTTGAAGTATTCGTTAGTGGAAAGGCTTTGTTGTGCCTAGCCTGGACTGGCCGAAGGCTCAGGCAGTACATGTTGTATCACACAACGTGGTTGATTGCAAAGTTAGATCCCCTCAAATACGTATTCAAGGCGTCAGGAAGAACGGCGAGATGGCAAGTGTTCCTTTTCGAATATGATATTATGTATGTGAGCCAGAAGGCTATAAAGGGTAGCGCAGTAGCTGAATTTCTAGCAAGTCGACAGGTGGAGGATTACGAGCCTCTGAATTTTGATTTCCCTGACGAAGACCTAATGTGTGTCTCGTAAGAAAATAGGACTTCCTTTGAGAAGAAAACCTGGAAAATGTATTTTGATGGCTCATCTAATGCCATGGGGCACGGGATCGATGTAGTGCTCATATCCCCTGAGGAAGGTTCTCCCTATTGTGAAAGATCCTCTAAAAAAATGGGCTCCAAATTGGGAAGGGCCCTATATGGTGAAAATAGCTTTTTTCTAGAGGAGCATTGATCTTAACTCAGATGGATGGGGATGACTTGAGAAGTCCCGTAAATGTCGATGAATTGAAGAAGTACTATGCTTGAAGAAAAAAAAAATGTGATACTGTGCATATGAGAATTCGAATGATTCTAAGTGCAAAAATGAAAATTCTATTATCTATTTCCTTTGAGGATTGCTTTTCGATGAGAATATTTGTGCTTGATATGAGAAATGGCCATCTTTCATATTCCTATCACTAAGAAGAAATTATCCCGAGTCACCCTTTTTGAGCCTTAGGAATTTTTTCTTTCTTTGAACCCTGATCAAGGATCACCCTCCACACTGGGGGGCAAATGCGAAAAAAATCTCCTTAAAAAATCATGGCGAAATGAGCCAAAAAAAAAGAAGAAAAAAGAAAAAACATGCACAAAAAAAGGTGTGTGAAAAAGTATGGCAAATGAAAGCCGAGAATGAAAAGAAAGAAAGTTCAAAAAAAGAGAGAAACGTCCAAAAAGGACGAATGTTTCAAAAATGAAATCCTCCTCATGAAATGATCCTTGATCTGATCACCCTTAAACACATTTTGGACCTATTTATGCTTTCTTTCTAAACCCGAACCTTGGCCTACATTACGTGCTTTTAAAGTCCATTTTGTTCAAGCATAGGTATTTAACTTGAAGGGTTTTTCTCATATTTCATCCCTTCTTTTGAATTGTCATCTTACCATGGAAGAATTTAAAATTCTAAGATACATGGCGGAACAAAAAAAATTGTAAAAAGAGAGGTTTAAGCCAAAAAAAATGGCAACTTAAAATCGAACGGGGGACACTTAGGTTAAAAACTCGCAAAAGGTGACCCAAGTACTGATCAAAGATTGAACCAATGCTCCGTCTAAAGGGGGAGAAAGTATCAGGAATTCATAGAAAGGGGTAAAGCTCAGTTTGAAGCAACAGCGAAAGCCGAAGAGTCACCCAAGCAAATGGCTCGCTCAAAAGATATTTCAGAGGAACTAAAGCAGGAAGGGTCCGGGATATTCCGCATCTGGGGTATCTATACCTTTTTCTTTACATTTCCCTTTTTAATCCTTGACATTCATCCTTGTTATCTAAACTTTTTTGCAATGAACTCTTGTTGGCTCTTTCATGGCCTTTGTTTGTTTCATACCATCTCCCATATATGTTGTGATGCATTTTTGAGTGTTATCAAATTGAATGATGATTAGTAAACATAAAAATCTTTAAATAAAAGGATTTCTTTGCATTATTGTGCAGTAGATTTAAATTTTAGAAGAGGTTTGTAAACCATTAAAATTTGGAGAAACTCGCGACAATCCATTATTCTAAAAAGCTCATGTGGGGCAAACATTAGATGGATTAAACACGTTAATCCATGATACTGAAAAGCTTATCCAATAGAGCAAACCATGGATAGGTCGGAGACACTTTCACAGAGTCAGAAAACTTATGGATCATGGTGAAACCGATAGGACAGAGCTCATCAAGTGGGGCAAACCGTGGATAGGTTGAAAACACTGTCACAGAATCAGGAAATTTGTGAATCTCAGTGAGCCCATAACGATGGAATGTTCATCAAGAAGAGCAAGCAGCGAAGTCAAGAAGTCCGTGAACCTCAATGAAATCATGGATTTAAAACTCATGAAAATCATGTAATTGCATTTCATTCCTAGGGAACATGCATCTTACAAGCATTTTGCAAAACCTATCATCAACATCACTTCATTCGACTAACATTGCATGAACTATAGAAAGTTTTCCTTTTTAAGTCCAATCACTACAAACAAATTCCCATATGCTGACACTTAGTTTTACTCACGGTCAAATTCCGTCAGTAAATCAAGTCTATACCAACTGATTTTTGATCCGTCAGAAAAGGTATAATATATACCGACACTTTTTTTTCCCGTCGGTATAGGTTACATCTATTGTAACAGTTGACCATTTTTCGTCAGTATATGTTTGATATATACTGACAGTTTTATTTTGACTGTCAGTATACGCTTCATGAAAAAAATATCCATTTTTTTTTCAACTGGTGGTTTGATTTTAATTTCTATTTTAAAAGTATTTTTTTCATAAAAAAAGGCCTATAGAAACGGACTATTTTATTTGAGCCGTTGCTATTAGTCATCTAAAATTTATTTGGGGGAATCATTAGAATCCTCTTTTCTCCAAACCCTATTTTCTCCCTAACATCAGTGAACACTAAAATTTCGTTTCTCCAAACGGAGCCAAAAGAGAGACCAAGGTAAGGAAATTTTTTATTTTCTCCAAATCCTATCACTGAAAATGTGCAAGTCCATCATTTTCAACATAATATCTGTCTCCCATTTTCTTTCTTGCCAAACAGAGAAATTGCATTGCACCTTATCTCTATCTTTCTCTCAAGCTAAGGCAATTCCTAAATCAAATTACTTTTTAGATTCTCATTTTCCTGCCTTCGCTCTCTTCAAGCCGATCAATCTCCGCTTCTACGGACTCAAGAGGGAAGCCTTCACCTTCTCCAATTCGTCGAATAAAGCAGATTCTGTGACTCCACCTCTAGATAACAAGAAAGATCCAAAACCATCGATAAACTGGAGAAGGTGAGTCCATCTCCTCAAAAGGAAATAGATAGTGGAAGCAATTCAAGTTTAACTTCAAATTCGAAGAATGATAAAACAATGGAAGAAAATGAGGAGAAGAAAAAGAATGTAGATAGTGAAAGAATCGAAATAGTATGGACACTGAGAAGGGAGATGATACAACGGAGGATAAGAGTAAGAAGAATAATAAGACAAATGCGAATAAAAGTGATTCCAGCTCAAGGATTGCTGAAACGTGAATGGCGTAGATAATAGATGCGAAGACTGTATCTCCTTGACTGCCTGTATTAAGTGTTTTGGAACTGTTAATTCATATTGCTCTTTAAGTTTTTTTTTTTTCAATTGGTTATTAGGTTGCTAGGGTGGATTTCTATGGAATTAAAAGTGATTTAATGCTTAGGAGCTAATGATTTGTGTTGTTGCCTTATTAGGGAAATGACATGCTATGCATTACCTGCCTAGTAGAGTAATTATGTGCACTGAAACTTAGCAATTATATTTGTTCTTAATTCTGTCAATTAGAGCATAAATATGTCTATGCTTGTTGCATTTTTGAAAATGATTGAAAAGTAGAGTTATGAACTGTTCATAATTACTGGCCAAAAAAAATGTTCCTTAACTGTATAACAATGCACGGGCATGGCTAGGGTATCCATGGACAAATTATTAAATCTGCATATGGCTAGGCCATCCATGTAACAAATTATTAAATATGATCTTTAAGTGGTGCTATCCCATGTCTCTTAACTTTGGGATTTTGTTGTAGCCTTATATTTATGTTGATCCTTTAAGTTAATTTGAACTTTTATTGTGGTCAATTAGGTGAAAACTTAGTCTAACTTGTCAACTGCTAGATTTTATACATAGAATTACAACTGAAGTAATTATTTCTGTTGTAATTATTTAAAATGTTCGAAACCAACTACTAATTCAAAGGTTAAAGAACACACAAATTGAGAAGAAAAAAGAAAATCCCTGTGTAATTATTTAATATATTGAAAAATCAACTACTAATTATTTTTGGTTATGGTTCTAGGTTTTTTCTAATCATTAAGTAATAACCTGCAACTTTAGAATTAGGTGCAGATAGATACTTTCTTGTTAAAAATATTTAGTCTACGAAAATTGTATTATGAAGAAGCAATGAGTCTTTCTTTAGAAAGTTTGTATTATTTTTAGCTTCATAAACTGTGGCTGTATAATGTATGTATTCCCTGACCTTGAGAAACCCATTAGCATATAATGTATAAACTATTTGAATTACATGTCCAACTCTGTTATTTCTATCACTTGAAATTTCCAATTCGTTTTTCTAGTAATGGCCATAATTGCAGATTTCATGCTTGTTTATCTTCCTGCTCCTACCGTCTCTCTCCAGCTTCCTCCTGCAGTCAGTGCTAGAGCTATTTCCAAGTTCTTCTATAACTGGCCTGATAATGCTTTCCAGGTTTCTGTCTTTTTTAAGTTTTAATTTTTTATCTTCGCTAATGAAGTTGCATGGAGATTCTTCTGTTTTATGGTCATGAAATTCTGCCTGCAGGTTGCTCTCCCTGGGACTTTGTATTCACTTTTGCAGAGATTAGGTATAGTAATGGTAAAGAGATCTTTTGTGTCTTGTAAACTTTTAAAGAATATAAGATATCTTGATTTTAAAAGTTAGATTAGTTATTGGTGTTAGAAATTTACTCTACTCATATATCTGGAAGGAGATGCGGCTTACGGATCAACTAATGGAGTTAATTGTGGAAAATTGTTTGAATCAAGTTTGAATAGGTTTCTAATAAACTTGTTAGCACGTTTTATTTCTGTTGAAGTAGCTAAAGTCTGATGAGGCATGTGTCACTAACAAATGGAAATCCAAAAATAGAGGAAATTGATCTTTCCCCTCCTCTTTCTCTCTTCGGAATTGTTAAAGATCACTGAATTTACTGTTAATATTATATACAGTATACCTTTATGATCAAAATGAAGATGGTAAACTACTTCATTATTTTGTTCTTCTATATTGACTTCACTACTTAATTATTTTTAATTGTATAATATTTGTTAATTTTATGCAGATGCTACTCTATAGGAATATTCATGGGATTTGGCCTGCTTATTTACTTTATGTATTTGGATTGCTTATTTTCAATTTTAAGATTGTATTATGATTTTAGTTTGCCAGTTCTATTTAGTTTGTGAAAGTTATGTAATTAAGACAATTTATTGTAATTTTATTTTTTATATTATTAAACATTTTGTACTTTCTTATGATACTTTTATTTTATATGAAATATGTTGGATTAGATTATAAATAAATCATTATTAGTAATTGAAAATATAATAAAATTTTACTTTTACCGACGCTTTGAACTTTATACCGACAGACCATATATCAATAGAAATATGTAGTATACTGACGGAGCGGACCGCCGGTAAAGCTATGACAAAGCCATCGCTATATGTTTAATTACATATTTAACAATTAGACCTATACCGATGATTCATACCATCGGTATAGATATACCGTCGGATGCACCATTGGTATAGACAAAAACAAAATTATCTAACACAACAGAGTCTATACCGACAGTAGTAACTTTAGTGACGCCTACAATCATCAGTATAGACTCTAAACCTTATTCCGACAGTCGCTTTTTCCATTGGTATAGGTCTATACCGACGAGGGTTTTACCGTCGCTTAAATTTTTGTCGGAATAGCCATCTTGACCATCGATATAGGGTTTTAGGACTTTTAGCGACAGATTTTTGGGTTTTACCAATGCTTTTTAGACCGTCACTATATGGCAATTTGTTTGTAGTGAATGTAGCTGGCATAAAAAGAAGAAAAACCAGTTATTAAAAAATAGGACCGGACCAGCCGATCATACTGGTTGAATAAAAAATCGATGACCTATCCGATCCAATGAGTATATTAGAACCGAATTTTTACCGAACCTGTAAAAAATCGGTTCAACCGATAAAAACTGATAAAAATCGATAAAAAACCGGTTGAAAACTGTTAAAAAATCGGTTCAGCTTTCTTTTCTTCAACTACAACAGTTGTGGCTTCTCGAGCACCTCAGGCTTCGACTCGGGAGTAGGTGGTGGTGGCTCTTTCTCAGTAACTTCAGGCTTCTCCACTAGCACTTCCTCAGCTGGAGCTGTGGCTGCTATTTCTAACTTTTGAGTCTCCTCAGCCATGTATATCAGTATATGAGATGATGATTCTGAAATTAAGGGTAACAAGGAAGAAGAAAAAAAAAAGGGTTTAAAGAGAAAAATGGAGAATTCAAGAGAGAATTATGAAAAGAGAATGAGTGTGTTTTAGATTTAAGAGAATGGAAGGGGAAAGGCCGAAAGGAAGGCTTAAAATGTGGAGTGATTTGAAAAAAATGGAGGCCAGGTTTATTGGAGATAGAGAACCAGTCTGTCAAACCCATTTGCCAGCTATTAGCCACTTTACAAGTGGACCCCACTCTTTTCCCTTCCCCTTTTCTTTCTAATTCGTAACCATTATCTTTGCCACTTTCTCTTTTTAATATTTATTTAATGTATTTTAATGTTTAAATATTTAAAAAAAAAAATCTTATCAAATCGGTCGGTTCAATCGGTTGAACGGTTGATCCAATCGGTTGAATCGATCAGTCCAACCGATTGAATCGGTTGGATCGAAAATTGGAGATCTGACCAGTTCGACCTCCGATCCTATTTTTTTAACATTGAGAAAAACCCTTTATATGAGCATTCTGGACAAGACATCCAATATTCTCTGGACAAGACATCTAAACTTTTTTTTGAACAACACATCCAAAACTTTTCCGGTCAGGATATCCAAATTATAATGTTATCCCCAAAATTATATACAGGCCCTGTGAAAAGATATTTTTCTAAAACTCTGTCGGGTTGTTGGGGAGTTCGATATCCTGACACATGCCATTTATATAATTTCACGCCAATATAAGATAAGGCCCCAAGATCACCGTTGAGGTATTTTATTTTCTTACAAAATTATTTGAAAATATGGTTTTCGTTCGATCCAAAATTGTATACATGTCATGTGAAAAGATATTTTTCTAAAGCTCTGCCGGGTTGCCGGGGAGTTCGGTGAAATATCCCGATACCATGCCATTTATATAATTTCACGAAATCATTCTAGACAAGACATCCAAATTTTCCTGGACAAGACAACCAGATTTTTCGGACAAGACATCCAAATTTTCTTGGACAAGAAAACCAGATTTTTCGGACAAGACATCCAAATTTTCCTGGACAAGACAACCAGATTTTTCAGATAAGACATCCAAATTTCCCTGGACAAGACAACCAGATTTTTTGAAAAATACATCCAAATTTCCCTGGACAAGACATCTAAATTTTCCTGGACAAGACTACCAGATTTCTCGGACAAGACATCCAAATTTTCCTGGACAAGACAACCAGATTTCTCGAACAAGACATCCAAGTTTTAAAGAAATCGAACTCGTTTCCTTAAGACGGGTCGAGCCTTGATTAGTCAGGGAACTCAATTTAAGGACAAATCTTATTGATCAAACAAAGCTTCAACAAGATAAGGTAAGGCCCCCGGATCTCCTTCGAGGTATTTTCTTCTCTTGCAAGTCGAACTCGTTTCCTTAAGACGGGTCGAGCCTTGATTAGTCAGGGAACTCAATTTAGGGACAAATCTTATGTTTTGAACAAAGCTTCACCAAGGTAAGGTAAGGCCCCGGGATTTTCGTCGAGGTATTTTCTTGTCTTGCTCGTTTCCTTAAGATGGGTCGAGCATTGATTAGTCAAAGAATTCAATTTAAGGACAAATTTCTTTTATTTCACAGTTTACAAAATGAAAAATAAAAAAAAATAAAAATGATGAGAATTCTCCCTCTTATCCTGCACATGTGATTTCACTAACCGGACAAAATTTTCTATTTTATCTTTGCCTGGTTCCTGATTCTCAGCAATAGTCAAATAGGGGAGCTATAGACACCTAATATTATTCGGGCCCCCTAAACAGGGCAAATTCTCCTTTCAACTTCCCGAAACGCAAAGAGACTTCCACCATTCCACAGATGGATCTCCAAGATTTTGTTTCGGAGGTCCCCACAAAAAGTCAATCCTAAAAAGTCAACCATTGAAAAGTCAACTCTCAGCTGAAATCAAGATTCGAAGTTGAATTGAACAATGGTGAAGAAACTTTGATAATCGGAGGTGTACAACGAAATATAGAGAGTTTGAAAGACAGGTTACAAAAATTTAGTGTAGAGAAATACCTAATTTTGTAAATTTGGGGAAAAGTGCATAAATGATCAAATTGGACGAAATTGGACGTTCCAAATGAAATAAGATCAATAAATATGGATATTGGAAGGTCCAATTTTGAAGCGGAGTTGAAGGAAGAATTGGTTTGAAGAGAAAAAGGAAAATAAGAATTTAATGAACAAATATAAAATTCACAAATTTAGGGAAAATTGTAGAGATGGCCCGATTCGGTGAAATTGAAGCCCCTAGTTGATAAAGGATAAATGGATAAACATTTCCCAAGTCCCAATTTGAAGTGAATCCCAAGGAAGAGACGATTGGAGGAAAAACGAAAAAACGAGAAAATTCTCAATATTGAGAAAAGGGGAAAGCTAAATCGGAAAGGAATTCGGATGTAAAAATTGGGCACTTTCGGAGCAACTCCAATTCAATATGTAAAAAAGGCAGTGGAAAAATAAAATCCGGAAATTGGGCCTGTTTTGAGTAAAATCGAGGTTTTGGGAGTTAAAGGGCAATTTCAGAAAATTCGAGAAAAATAGAATCCGAGCTCGAAAAATTATGAAAACTTTCAGATCTGAGTTTTATGTTAGATGGAAAGGATTGGAGAATAAAAATCCAGAATCGAAGCTCAAATGAAAAAAGACAAAGTTCGGGTGCACTAATCTGAAATTCTAAGAGAAAATTTCGGGAAAAATAGCAAACGAGCTCGGAAAATTATGAAAACTTTCAGATATGAGTTTTATATTTTATGGAAAGGATTGGAGAAGAAAAATCCAGAATCGAAGCTCAAATGAAAAAAGAGAAAGTTCGGGTCCACTAATCTGAAATTCCAAGAGAAAATTTTGGGAAAAATAGAAAACGAGCTCTAAAAATTATGAAAATTTCTAGATCTGAATTTTATATTTTATGGAAGGGATTTGAAAAGAAAAATCTGGAATCGGAGCTCAAACGGAAAAAGACAAAGTTTGGGAGACACTAAACTGAAACTTTAGAGAAAAATTCGAGAAAAATAGAATCTGAGCTCGAAAAAAACATGAAAACATTGAGAACTAAGTTTTATATTGGATGGGATGAATTGGAAAAGAAAAATCCAAAATTGGGGTCCATTTGCAAATAAATTAAGTTTGGGACCGAAAAATCGAAAAGGGCCATTTTGCAAATAAAAAAATAGGAATGGCCTGCAAATTTCCAGGCCATTTTTAGCCAGCATGTTGATTAGAGGAGGGTTGCGTGATTATCTTGAATAAAATGGCCAAGATTGAGTAGCAAGATGACATTTTTAAAAGGACAAGATTCTCCACTACTTGCCTAAATGGCATTTTAGGCCAATGGGAGGTCTCCAAATTGCAAAGCCATGTGAAGGCCATGTGAAGAGCTTGTGAAGGCTATGAGATGATGCCAAGTAGGATTAAAAATGCCACCTAGGAAGATATTTTAATAGTAAGTCATATGATCATGACAAGTGGCTTAGGAGACAAGAATAATCTAGGTGACATTGTTGGCCAATGAGAGGCTAAAGAACCCTTAATTTAAGGGAAGCATCATGCAAATAGGGGACAAGCACCCTTAATTTAAGGAAAACATCATGCAAGGAGGGGACAATTTTTAGCCATGTGGCAAAGATGTTGGAGGAGCATGTAAAGCATGACAAGGGTAAAAAAATAAAAGACACACACTCTCAATATAGAGGCAGCCAGCCACACCAAAAGAGATAGGGGGATTCATTTTTTTTTCTCAAGGCATTCTTACTACATTCTTGGAGGAGAAAAGGAGAAAAATAAAAAGAGAGAAAGAGGGAGAAGAAAGGAGAATTTTGAGAGCTTGATTTGGAAAGTAATTGCTAGGTAGCTATTCCTTCTCTTCTTCTTCAATTATTTTCTTTGATATCATGTTCTTTTTCTTCTCTTTTTTCATGTGATTTGTTAACGTTTTGTTGAATAAAAGGTTTTCAAAAATAAATTTTAAAGGTTTTCTCTCCTTTATTCTTTATTCTTTACAAAATAACCAAGTCGACAAATTTTTTTACATACTCCTTGCTTTAGCCGAAACCTAAGGGGAGTTTTGTGCTTGTTTGTGCTTGATTATTCTTGATTGTTTGTTTGTTCATATTTTTAACTCATGATTGATTCATTGTCATATGTTTGTTGGATGTAAAATCATGCATATCATGCCAACTTCAACTAGGTTTTTGGCTAAGATCAACCAATGATCTCTAGCCAAAAACCCCTTGTCTATGCTAGTTGAAAGAGTGATAGTTTAGGTTGGATATTCTGACTTTGGGATTTTTTTTCACTACACATTTTTTGTCAAAATAAAATTATTTTTTTACCACATGTATTAGACCTTTGGAGGATGCCCTGTTATTTTTTCCAAGATTTTTATGTATTAGACCTTTGGAGGATGCCCTGTTATTTTTTCCAAGATTTTTATATTTTTTTATCAAGGTCAGAAAATTGGTTTTCGATAAAACAGTTTTTAGCTCACTGTTCTGAATTTGGTGAAAATTCGGTCAAGGCATCCTTAGTCCAAAAATTAAGCTGATTTTTCCCATGGAGACCATTATGTTATAAGTCTGCACTAATTTTTCCATAAGTTTTTGAATTTTTTATGAAGGGTAAAAAAATAGTTTTTCAAAACTGGTTTTGGGAGTCAGAATTGTTTTTTAAAACTAATAATTTTCTGTTTTTATTTGTATACAAAGAGGGGGCTGATTTGGGTCATTAGCTACTATCTTAGGTTGATTTCCATGTCATTTCAAGGATAAAAATCAATTTTGCAAAAATTGGGTCAAGGATGGTCAACCCGGGTTTAAAAATATAGGGAAACTAGAGCTTTTTTTAAAGGGTATTCGGCCATGAGGCCTTTTTCATCCCAAAAATTCCAATTTTTAAATCTAAGCCCAAAGTCTTTCAGTTTTGAAAATCCAATTTAAGTTTCTTTTAAAGGTAGTCGGATACGTTTTTAGGTATACAGATTTCCTTACTTCAAGAGACAAATACACCTTCATACATTGCATGTTTTAAAATATTTCTTATTTTAATTTGACATAAAACGTATGTTTCAGTTTCCTAAACATTTGGTGAGAATTAGTTCCTAATCTTTGCTGGGTTGCCGGAGAGGTTAGGAAATTGTTCAACGCACGTGTTTATTGTCGCAACCTAAAAAAAAAAATAACGACGAGTCTCATCGCAAGACTTTATTATTCGTTAGGCGTGACATTAAAAAAAATCGAGAAAAAGTCGACTTAATTCCTCTAGAAAAATGAAGGTTTTGAAAATGACCTTAAAAAAGACATGGAGTCGCCACCAATCTTTTTTAGCTAGGTGTGATCGGCCACCTATTAAAACCGGTTTTATAAAATATTTTAAAAATTAATTAAAACATTTTAAAAACCAATTTCAAGTCTGCGTTTTAAACCAGAGAAATCAAAGAAGCGGGTTCGGGAGTCGGTTACGTGTGGGGAAGGATTAGCACCCCCACAACGCCCGTATAAATCGGTACCTTATTAATCGTGTGTTATCTCAAGTCTCGGTAAAAAGTTGGTTTTAAATTTAGTATTTCAAGTTAATTCCCAATTTAAAGAAAAATAATTTCATTTTTTTTATTGAAAATGATCCAGAATTTATAAATTCAAAATTTTCCTATATTCCCCAACAAACGTGGCAAAATATAGAAATTTTTATTAGTTTTGGAAAACTTTCCGAATCATTCTCTTTTTTGAAAGAAAGATATTCCTTTATTAATGATAATTGATGATATTCCCTCCAGCAAACCCGGTAGAGAACTCATGAATTATTTTAACTCGGGAATATCTTTATTTTTATTGAAAACCATTATCTTTTGAAAACATTTAAAATAAATGAATACGTATATGCTAAATAAAGATAACTAAATAAAAGCATAGGATATCATGAAATATTCGAAACCATATAATAAACCATGTAACATCAAAAAATATAAATCAAAATAACAACAATATCATAGAAATTATTATAGCAAGAATCACATATTATATAAAATGCATGAATATAAAAATGCAATGCATGAAATGTATTTTTTTCCTTTAATTAAGGAAATCCGTATATCTAAAAAGATATCCGGCTACCTTAGGAAAATATGTCAAATTAAATATTCTAAAACCAAAATACTTTGTGATTGTTTGAAAACAATTTTGAAAAAGCTTGAATTAAAAATAAAAACTGGGCTAATTTCTTTAAAATGGCTCTAATTTCCTAAGTTTAAAAAATTCGGACTTGACTACCCTTAACCCGGGACTTGAAAAACCATTTTTAGAGTTTGAAAAGGCTTAGAAATTACCCTAAGTCAGTAGCTAACCCTTCTAATCAGCCCACTCTAAGTAAATTAACCAAAACAGAAAATTGTTTTTTTTTTTAAATTCAATTCTGACTCCACTGTCCAGTTTTAATCCACGAATTTTTATCCTATTTTTAAAAATTCCAAAAATTCTAAAACAAATACTGGAAACTCAGAACATGTAAAACTACACGAAAAAAAATCGGCTTAATTTTCGAATCAAAGATGAATTCCCAGAAAAATCAGAGATGTACGAGTTTTTGGAGGAGAAAAAACTGCTTTGTTTTTCTTTAAATTCAATTCTGACTCCACTGTCCAGTTTTAATCCACGATTTTTTACCCTATTTTAAAAAATTCCAAAAATTCTGAAAAAAATACTGCAGACTCACGACATTTAAAACTACACGAGAAAAAATCGGCTTAATTTTTTTATCAAAGATGAATTCCCAGAAAAATCAGAGATGTACGAGTTTTTGGAGGAGAAAAAACTGCTTTGTTTTTCTTTAAATTCAATCCTGACTCCACTGTCCAGTTTTAATCCACGATTTTTTACCCTATTTTTAAAAATTCCAAAAATTCTAAAACAAATACTGGAGACTCAGGACATATAAAACTACATGAGAAAAAATTGGCTTAATTTTCTGATCAAAGATGAATTCCCAGAAAAATCGGAGATGTACGAGTTTTGGGTGGAAAAAAAACTGCTTTGCCAACACATTTTTTTTGTCTTTGATAAAATCATTTAAAAATAAAAATAAAAATATTTGAAACTCATAAAATGACTTGAAAGCAGTAGCTAGGACTTTTTGAAAGTTAGATAAAAATTGGCTAAGTAAAAAAAATCACAAAGGTAGAATAATCAATTTGACAAACTTAATTTTCCACAAGTGTGCTCAAGAGAGCATGACTTTGAACCATTAATTGGCTCAAGTCATTATTCAAGTGGCATGAACATGAAATGCATGAAACAATGCAGCAAACATAATGCATGAAATGCATGGATCTAAACCTAAATGTAAGGAAAATGCATGACATAAATAATATGGCCTAGACCTAACATGAACTTGCATGGCATTTAATGTAACCTAGACCTAAGACATGCATGGCATTTTCACAAACACAAGGCATGCTTAATTCAAAAATCCAACCAAATATCATGCAAATGCAAAAACCTAACAACTAGCATGACAAAAAATACAACACACAATGCAAAACACATGGAGTAGCCAAATGGCCCCAAGCTCCAACAAGCATGGCATTTTCACAAACACTTGGTATGCTAGCATGAAAAACTAAGTCATAACACAAAAATCACACAAGCATTTTCACAAACACCTAATATACCAAATCTAAAACATGCTCACTAAGATATAAAACAAGAATCATGCAAAGAATCACACAAGCATTTTCACAAACACTTAATATGCTAACTCTAAAACATGCTCAAATTTAAACAACATGAAAACAGAAAATTAAAAATGCAAAAACATGATATCTAAGACATAAATGGCAACAAGCAAAGCAACCAAATTAAATATAACTTAAGAACATGAAATAACATAACACTTAAAACATCAAAAACAAAGAAAATAGCATAAACAATATGGTAAAATGAATTGAAACAACAACTTAAAATAAATAATGTAGGCCATTTGGCCATGGTGAGTTTATTGTAAAAAAAAAATGTAAAAAAAATACTTAAGAAAGGAAATGAAGGAAGAACAAGAAACATTATTTTAAAATGAAAACTCACCAAGTAGAGATTAAAATAGCAAAAAACAAGAATAGAAAATGAAAGTGCAAGAGTTGGTGCTCAAGAGCAACCTCAAGAAGCTAATATTTCAAGCTTTTCTCTTCAAACTTTCCTTTATTTCTAAACTTTTCTTTTTTTGCTCTCAACCAAGAAGATAAAAACTAAGAAAAACTAAGAGAAATCAGCCAAAATGGAAAAGAAGAAACCAAAATCTGCCTCCCTCCCTTAGGGCTAGCCTTAATGCATGGTTATATAGCCTCCAAGATGTTGTCATTTTTGTGTAACCTAATTTCCATCAAATGGCCAATAATTCAAGATGAAAAGTCATGAAATTACCACCTTTAGATTAGCATCTCAGCCCTCTCAAATTACAGCTATGCAAAAATAATGTTGACATCTTTCTTAACCTATGTGGTTTAATCACCATGGCTTGATCAAAGAGAATGGTTAACTAACTCTTGATTTTTAACCACTTGATTAAAAAAAAAATTAGAAGCTTCCTCCTTTCTTTGGGCTTGGGCATGCCAGCACTTCTCTTTTCCAGCCCAACTCTGATTTTTTTGAAGGGCCAAAAAAGCCCTTTTCGATTGCTTGGGTGAAATGACCATTTTGCCCCCCGGATGCAAATAAATATCAAACGGACTCCAAATTCAATTTTTCTTTTTTTAATACTTCCAAAATAATAAAATATTGAGTTCTGGAAGTTTTCAAAATTATCCGAGTCCGTTTGCTATTTATTTGGATTTTTTCTTCCCAAAAATGCCCTTTTATGCCCCTACATTTTACCATTTTTTAAACGAGCTCCAAATCAAGATTTTTCTTCACCAATCTCTTCAAAATAATTAAAAAGTGTGATCTGGAAGTTTTCATAATTTGTGGAGCTCATTTGGTATTTTTTTGGGATTTATCGGCTTGAATTACTGCATAGGAGGCCCGGGATTTGGCCATTTTGCAAACGAACTCGGAATCAAGATTTTCTTTCGCTAATCTCTTCCAAATAATTTAAAAATGAGATTTGCCAAATTTCAGAATTTTTGGAGTCCATTTGCTATTTTTCCGGGATTTATCTTTTTGAATTACTGCATAAGAAGCCCGGGATTTGGCCACTTTGCAAACGAACTCGGAATCAAGATTTTCTTTCTCCAATCTCTTTCAAATGATTTAAGAATGAGATTGACAAATTTTCCATAATTTTCGGAGTCCATTTGCTATTTTTCCAAATTTTTCCAATTTTACCCTTTAACCTCCGAAACCCGGTTTTGCTCAAAACAAGTCCGATTTTCAGATTTTCTTCAATCTGAGCCTTGGGCCATCCTTTTTAATCATTCCTCATCCATTGGGGGCTTTGGTCTTACCAAGTCAGGCCATTTCTGTGATTTTTCTCGATTTCACCGAAATCCACTAAAAACCCTAATTCTCGGTTTTCTCCCGGATTGACTTTTTTTTTCGGTTTTTCTTGCAAGTGACTTCTCCATTACCCGTATTCAGTGCTTATCTTTCATTTGGAACCTTCAATTTTGACCAGTTTGATCGTTTAAGCACTTTTCCCCAAATTTCTCGGATTAGGGTTTCCTTTCTACTGAATCTCCAAATCCCAACTTCCGAACTCCATATCTTTCAATGTAGACCTCGGATTATCAAAATTCTTTCGCCATTTTTCAATTGAACTTAAAATCTTGATTTTGAAAATGGGTTGACTTTTTCAGTAGTTGACTTTCTGGGGTTGACTTTTTCGGGGTTGACTTTTTCGGGGTTGACTTTTTTTTCAAGTTTGACTTTTTGTGCTCGCCCTCTTAAAATAAGTCTCGGAGTACCACCTGCAGGATGAAAACAGTCTTTTTACACTTGGGAACATCAATATGGGAAGAAAACATACCTGTTTAGTGGTCCGGACAAAATTAGGTGTCTACAGCTGCCCCTCTTTGGCTATTGCTGAGAATCAGGAATCAGGCAAAGATAAACCGACACTAATTTTGTACGGTCAGTGACATCACATGTGAAGGAAAGGGAAAGGGGTTTCTTTTTCATTTTAATTTTTTTCATTTTCTATTTTTTATTTTTTCATTTTTTTCTTCTTTCTTCTTTTTTTCTTTTTTCTTTTTTCCTTTTTTTTATTTTTATTTTATTTTTATTTTTATTTTATTTTATTTTATTTTTTTATTTTATTTTTTTTCTATTTTCTCTTTTTTCATTTTTTTTAAAAACAATAAATTGAAGATTTTGTCCTTAAATTGAATTCCCTGCCTAAACAAGGCTCGATTTGTCTTAAGGGAATGAATTCGATTTCAAAAGAAAAATTTATGCTCGAAGGGCTTTAAAATTGGTGCCCGAAGGTCTTAAAATGGTGCCCGGAGGTCTTAAAAATTGGTGCCCGGAGGTCTTAAAAATTGGTGCCCGGAGGTCGTACCCCTGAAAAAAGTTATGCCCGGAGGTCTTAAAGATGTTGCCCGGAGGTCTTACCTGTGATTTGAAAAATTATGCCCGGAGGTCTTAAAAATTGGTGCCCGGAGGTCTTACCCCTGAAAAAAGTTATGCCCGGAGGTCTTAAAGATGTTGCCGAGAGGTCTTACCTATGATTTGAAAAAAAATTATGCCCGGAGGTCTTAAAAATTAGTGCCCGGAGGTCTTACCCCTAAAAAAATAATGCCCGGAGGTCTTAAAGATGTTGCCCGGAGGTCTTACCTGTGATTTGAAAAATTATGCCCGGAGGTCTTAAAATGGTGCCCGGAGGTCTTAAAAATTGGTGCCCGGAGGTCTTACCTGTGATTTGAAAAAAATGCGCTGTATGCGACTTTAAAAATGATGCCCGAAGGTTTTAAGAATGGTGCCCGGAGGCCTTACCCGTGATTTGGAAGAAATGCGCTGTATGCGACTTTAAAAATGATGCCCGGAGGTCTTAAGAATGGTGCCCGGAGGCCTTACCCATAATTTGGAAGAAATGCGCTGTATGCGACTTTAAAAATGATGCCCGGAGGTCTTAAGAATGGTGCCCGGAGGCCTTACCCATAATTTGGAAAAAATGCGCTGTATGCGACTTTAAAAATGATGCCCGGAGGTCTTAAGAATGGTGCCCGGAGGCCTTACCCATAATTTGGAAAAAATGCGCTGTATGCGACTTTAAAAATGATGCCCGGAGGTCTTAAGAATAGTGCCCGGAGGCCTTACCCCTGAAAAAAGTTATGCCCGGAGGTCTTAAAGATGTTGCCCGGAGGTCTTAAAGATATTGCCCGGAGGTCTTACCTGTGATTTGAAAAATTATGCCCGGAGGTCTTAAAAATGTTCTTTGAAGAATTGTTGAAAATTACCCTAACGATTTTGAGAAGATGCGAATGCTTTTTGATGCAGATGCAGGTGTTGAATAAGACACGAAATGACTTAAACTGGTGCAAATGTCTTTAATGCAAATGTAAATGACTTGGATTGATGCCCATGTTTCATGATGCAGATGCCCCTACTAATTGTGTTCATGTAACTGGTTTATGAATGGTGTAACTACAATTACCACACAGTAATGAAAATGCAATGATTCTAGAAATGATGCAATTGCTTGAGATGACACAAATACGAATTCCATGAAGAATGTAAATGTAAAGGTAAAATACAGATGCTTATGGAATAATGCCAATGCAAATACCCATGAATGATGCAAATGCTTGCCGACACTGTGCAGATGCAAAAGCTCGATAAAGAGATGAGTGCTCATGAGTGATGCAAGTGCCCCCGGCTGTTTTTCTAGACTTTGGCTTAGCCTTTCAAATTCATTTTTCCTCTTCAAATCAGAGTATATCTTCAATTCATTTTGGCTATTCTCTTTGCCCCAACAGTTTTTCAAACTTTCATCAACAGAGATCTGAACCGGGTTCTATTTCTTCTTCTCATATCTGGAAGTCAAGACCTATCCTGGCAGTTCTACACCTTTGAGTTAGAAAAATCCTTGTCTCATGCCAACATCAAAATGGGTATTTCAAAAAAATCTTTTTATTTGTTTTCGCATTTTGAAAACTTCTGAACAAAAAATATTAACCCCACAATGTGTGATGTACAAATCTTTTGAAGACTGATGATCATTGTTAGAAATTTCTCTAAGTATCAATCTGGGTTTTTTCAACTGGATTGGCAAGGCTTGGTATAACAAGATTCTGGCTTTTCCAGGAAAACTTTCATGACAAAAATGTATATCCCTTCTAGGCTCACAAATGGAACAGGTTTTATAAATCATGAATTCATTGAGAACCAAACAAATTCAACATTCTTTTAGTTTCCATATCAAGGCATTTTGTCAAGCATCAAGATTGGCTGGGATGTTTAAACCGGAAAGTTTAATCTTGGGAACAAAGTTTCAGTTTTTGAAGACAATCCTCCGAATGAGAGCTGACAATTTGGGGGGTTCAGGAATTCCTAGATGTTCCTAGATGACCACTCCTTTAATAAGATCTTTTCTTTTGGGGTATCGGCACTATCATCGATGGCATCGAAAATTCCCATTCTACTCTAGACCGCCCGTTTTTTTGGGTTTTCGCCCTAGAGTCCCATTCTTTTCAATTTTTCTCTTTTTTTTTTACCATGCACTTGAGAATTCTAAATTCTTCCTTAGTGAAATGAGAATTTGATAAGATGGGATAAAATCTGAGGAAAACCCTTCAAATTAAACATTCATGCTTGATCAAAATGGACTTTTAAAGCACGTAATGTAGGCCATGGCTCAGGATTCAGAAAGAAAGGATAAATAGGCCCAAAATATGTGTTTGAGGGTAATCAGATCAAGGATCCTTTCTTGAAGAGGATTTTCTTTGAAGCATGTGTCTCTTCTTGGACATTTCTTTCTTTTTGATTTTGCTCTTTTTCTTCCTTGCTTTTGGCTTTCAATTTGCCATGTCTTTCACACACATTTTTTTATTGTGTTTTTTGTTTGTTTTTCTTGGCTTTCATTTCGTCATCTTTTCCTCTTCTTTTTTTCTTTGACAGAGTGCGCCCGTATTTATTCGGGGCTCCATTTGCTTTGTGTCTGTCCCTGAGCTGTCACTCATTTCTCAATGATCTTTGAAAAGATCTTTCCTCGCATTTGCCTCCCAGTGTAGAGGGTAATCCTTGATCAGGGTTCAAAGAATTAAGAATTCTTTTGGCTCAAAAGGGGTGACTATGGATAATAATTTTTTTCTTGTGAAATGGATATGAAAGATGGCCATTCATCATATCAAGCCCAAATATTCTCATTGAAAAGCAATCCTCAGGGGAAATAGATATTCAGAATTTCATTTTGCACTTTGGAATCATCCGAATTCTCATATGCATGATATCATGATTTTTCTTTTTCTTTTTTTTTCTTTTTTTTTTGTTTTTTTCGTCGCATGCCCCCAATGATTCATGCATTAGCCCATCCTTCTTCACTATGTATCCATCATTTCCACATATGATGCCCCAATTTGATTATCCATGCGAATTTGTATCAACGAGGAACATGGCAAGTCTAGGTCTGTTTTGAAAATGCTGAGTTTCCAATCTGAGTTCTTTGAAGAGACAAGGAAAACATGACCCAAAAGCAGGTTTTCTCTGGGTTCAAGGGATAATCTAGTTTAATCATTGTGCCCCAAGGTGTCAATCATGAAGTGATGTCTGGGCAATTAGTGTTTTGTGGTCATTGGGAAAGGTCATGAATGGTTTTAGCACAATCCTGACACACACCAAATTATCAAAATCTGGATTCTTGAAAGAATGTCTCATTTGTTTGATTTTCAAGGAATTCAAAAAATTTGAAAAAGTTCGTTCCTTTGTTCATAGCCTAGACTAAGATCTACGTCTTTGCTTATTCTGTGATGACAATGGTTTTATGAAGTCAAATCATTCATATTCCTTGAAGCATTAGGTCTTTCAAGTGGTCTCGGTTCAAAAGATTTAGGCTTAGGAAAGCCTAAAAGAGAGGGCTGAAGGTATTGGGTAATTTCTAACAATGATCATCAATCTTCTTGAGACTATCAATCACTAAAAATTCCCTTAATGCTTGTTTTTGCAAATTTAAGTTATTGTTGAAACACAACAAACACAAAGCATTTAAAATACAAAATTCATTTAATTAACATGAGACAAATGCTTTCCTCATCACAGTGTATAGAACTACATGTGTCAAAAACCTAATATGATCATGCACAATGTTTCTTATGACACTTGACTTCCCCATCTTCAAAACTTATCGAACCAGCCTTGATGAGATCTCTGACCTTGTACTTCAAAGCGGGGCAGTTCTCTGTTGAGTGACCTTGATTGCCAGAATGGTACCCACAACACTCATTAGCATCATACCAGCTCGGATAAGGGGGCTTCAGAGGCGTTATTTGTATGGGTGTCACAAGGTGATTCTGGATGAGTTGAGGTAGTAGCTCACTGTATGTCACAGGAATCGGGTCAACCTGATTTATTTTTCGCTTTTTAAGCCCCCTTCGATTATTCCCAAGGATGTTCGATTGATAGACAGATGCAAATTCTGGTGTAGTTGCAGTCATTGGTTGGTAGGGATAAAAACCTTGAGAGACATTGTTCAGGGTAGAGTAAAATGGCTGGTACGAGGATAATTGGGGAGATGGGGCAAAGTCTTCCACGACTTGGGTATCTTCCTTTTTCTTTTCAGATGCCCCCTTGTTCTTGGTATTGGATGTTCTTTCTCCTTCAATTTTCCCATCCTTGATAGCATTCTCAATCATCTCCCCTGAAATTACCATGTCTGAAAAATTCTTCGTGGTGTTGCCGACAAGTCTATCGTAGTATGGGGCCTGTAGTGTATTCACAAAAAGGACAGTGGTTTCCTTCTGAGTTAAAGGCGGTTGTACTTGGACGACCAGGCTCATCCACCGTTGCGCATATTCTTTGAAGCTCTCAGTAGCTCTTTTCTTCATATTTTGCAATGTGAGACGGTCAGGCGCCATGTCGGTCATATGCTTGTACTGGTTTAGAAAAGCCCTAGCCAAATCATTCCAAGAGCGTATCTGGTCCTTGCTCAACTGACTATACCACCTAATTGCGGACCCGCTGAGGCTATCCTGAAAACAGTGAATCAAAAGCTTATCATTACCTATATGACTTGTCATCTTCCGGCAGAATATAGTGATGTGGGCTGATGGATCGGTCGTCCCGTCATATTTCACAAAGTCAGGGATCTTGAACTTAGGAGGAATGACTAAATCGAGGACCAAGCATCGTTCTTTCGCCTCCACACTCCCGAATACATCTGTTCTTTCTATTGCCCGGAGCCTTTCATCTAACAACTAATATTTCCCTTGGGAATCTGTCAACTCAACCTCATTTACTGCAACCCTTTTCAACTTTGCCTGTTCAGCTAGATCATCCGAGTTTAGGACATTGACGGGGTTAACAGTGTTCTTGGCATCACTTATTGCGACCTCATCTTGGCCCTTTTGTACCTCTAACCCTTCTCCGGCGACAAAGTTTTCGGTGTATCCTTTTCCCTTGATTACAGCAGACATTAGCTCCATCAGTTTAGTCATCTGATCCTTAGATTCTGCTTGAGATTTTTCTAGCTGTTCTCGCAATTCTCTCTGTTCCCTTTCCATTTTTTCCATTCGGGCAACTTGTTCATCCTCCATAGCACCAGCCTGTATTAAAAGTGTACTCAGTACTTCTTCTGATTTGAAATGGAAATTCTTTCAAAGACTCCTAAAGCCAAGCCAACTTCTATTTATTTCCCCCAAATGTATGTCATGATGAATGAGCCATGAATGCAATTTGATGCATATGAAGCCTAAACAATATGATGTATGGATATGTACAATGGAAACATGCTGACCATATATGTGATAAATGCAATCACAATGCCAACATGTTGCAAACAAAGAATAAACAGATCAACACATGAATATATGCAATGACTGATCATGAATTTTAGCATGTTTCCCAATAAATGATCACATACACTATGAATGCAACACGGTGTCAATTATGCAAACAATGAATGATTGATACAGAGTATATACAAAGAAAATCATGCTAACCATGTGTGTCATGAATGTGACCTAATGCTAATCATGATGTATGTAATAAGCAAATTAATGCATGGATATATACAGAAAAATCATGCTGATTATGAATGCATGAATGCAACCTGACAAATAATTGATGGGATGCAAAATGCAAAGGGGAAGATATCACGGAGGAAATAAGGATCGGAGGAACTTAATCATCAACATCTTATAAATTTGAAGCATACTCAATTCATTCCCATATCAATGTTCACAATGGTATAAACCATGTTTTACAAAATTTGAGTAGTAGTTAAAACTGTCTTTACAAGCACTTTATTCTTCCTAGCATCCTAAGGCTATAAGAGCCGGCTACTGAAAAAGTGAAATGCTATTACATCATATAAGACCAAAGTCTTTCCACCTCAATGCTGTAAATCTCCCAATCCTAATGGCGTTTTCCCAGTCCTTTATCAATCAGTGTCGTTGGATCCAACCACTTGGCATCTATGAGAGCTTGCACTTTCCTTTTGACTGCTATACAATCTTCGATGCTATGGCCAACAATTCCACAGTGATAATCACATCTTTCATTTGGATTATACCACATTGGATATGGTGGTAACAGGGGTTTCAATGGGACACAGGCAACCATGTGATTTTGGATCAGTATAGGGAGGAGCTCTTGGTAGCTGATTGGAATGGGATCAAAATGCATTTGGGTCTTATTCTGGGATCGTTTCTTAGTCACACATGGCCTAGGAGTTGGGGCACTTGGTGGTGGCACTAAGGTTCGAACCGGAGTGTTTACATGGGGATGTGGTGGAACAGCATGGTAAGGGTACGGATTTGGACACGGGGCCTTTGGAGGTTGTACATAGCTCGAGGTTCCTATCCCAGGTACTGGATAAGGTGATTGATGAGGGAAATAGTATGAACTGGTAGATGGTAACGATGGAGTGGGATTCAGGAATCCCGTAGTGGTCGTCCCAATGGACGATTGGACCATGGTAGGGTGGGGATACTGGTTTGGACCTAGAACAGTTTGCAGGTATGGTACTGGATTCGAGGTTTCTGTCTTTGGTATCAGGCTTTCAGGTTTAATTATTTTCATGATTTTGTCCACAATTTCATTTGGATTGCAACCTTTGTGGCATTGACAAGTGCAGGATCCAGCAAGGATTGTATGTTCTGGACCTAATGGTTTTGGTTGATCCGAAGATGATGCGAAGCCGTGAGAAAGTTCACCTTTACTGTTACCCATATCCTCAACCATTTTCAGCAATTTGGCAAGTTGTTCCTTCACCTCTCGGATTTCATGTCCATATTCATCTTGATTGCGTTCCAAAGCACCCAATCGTTCCTCCGATTCATTCCTCATATCTCGAACCCCTTTCATGCAAATGAAAATGTCATGAGATTAAGATTATGAATGTACATGCTCTATTCCTATGTGCATGAATAAACTGATGATAATGCATGAACATATACAGAGAAATTATGATGACTATGTATGCTATGGATGCAATCTAATGCCAGGTATATACAGATAATGACTATGCATGTCATAAACGTGTCCTACAATGAATGACCATGCATGCTATGATGTCAAAATGATACATGCTAAGAATAAATGAATTAATAGAAAGGTAGGTACAAAGAATGACCATGTATATCACAAATGTATTCTATAATGAATAATCATGCATGTTATGACTGTAACACGATGTCAAAATGACACAAATAAATTAACCAATGATTACACGAAATTGGTGAGACCTAAATCTTGATTATTCAAAAATCTCATTATGCAAGATTTGCCTCCTAATTTATGATTTTTTTTTAACATGCTTTTTTTTTGTGTTTTTTTTTTTATTTATGAAAACCAATCACATTATTTTCAAAAGAATTTCAGGGTGGATCCCACTATGGTACCATATGCAAATGTTCATGTGACACTACCTGTTTTATGAAATCATCAAATGAAATTACCAACTGTTTATTGCAAAGAATGAGATCAATAACACAACCAAAAATGTACACACTCTATTCACACATGTATGAAATGTGCAACATGCAAAATGCTTAAAAAAGATTTTTTTTTTTTTAAAAACAGCTAATGAACATCTGCCCCAGCAATATCTGCTTATTTAGGCATCACGATGCCTTCGAGGCGGAGTATCACATTTATTACGGGCGATGTACGTACATCGTTGCCTGATCTACCACACTTATTCGGAGTGTAAAACAGGTAACAAAAAGTTTAGAAATGTCCCTCCATGTGTTCCTATTTTCGGTATATCTAACGGAAATTCGGGATGGCTTCGCCTAGGTTCACTATATGAGGGTGAATCGGTTCTAAGGCCCCGAATTGTTCCTCACTGTCGCTGGTGAAGGCTAGTAAGGCACCCCGATAAAAGCGGGTTCAATCCGTTAGAATATATTTTCCTATGCCCGTACGGAGGATTATCACGAAGGCAATAGGTACTTTATACTCCGAAAGTGTTTCACTAGCCCATACGGAGGATCATCACGAAGGCGTAGTTACTTTACTCCTACTTAAAAGGACAGAATCCGGGTATAGGATTCATGTTATGCAAATGCACGTGTAGTGTGTGTGGAGGAATATCAAACCTTTCACTACCTATTCTGCAAACCTTATTCTAAATGCCCTAGCAATTAAAACATTCAAGAATAGTGTAACGCATTAACCGACAAGCAATTATAATATACAACCTTAAATAACTAGAGAACAAAAAAAAATGCATGCACATGAGTATGAACATATTTAAAAACATTTTATTATTTTCAAAATTCTCCTTATTAAAAAAATGTGGGAATTAAAATTAAATACCAATTAAACCAACAAAACCGAGACTTTGATAACACACGACCAATTCTAGGCCTGACTCTCTAATAGTCCCCAGTGGAGTCGCCAAGCTGTCGCAACCTAAAAAAAAAAATAACGACGAGTCTCATCGCAAGACTTTATTATTCGTTAGGCGTGACATTAAAAAAAATCGAGGAAAAGTCGACTTAATTCCTCTAGAAAAATGAAGGTTTTGAAAATGACCTTAAAAAAGACATGGAGTCGCCACCAATCTTTTTTAGCTAGGTGTGATCGGCCACCTATTAAAACCGGTTTTATAAAATATTTTAAAAATTAATTAAAACATTTTAAAAACCAATTTCAAGTCTGCGTTTTAAACCAGAGAAATCAAAGAAGCGGGTTCGGGAGTCGGTTACGTGTGGGGAAGGATTAGCACCCCCACAACGCCCGTATAAATCGGTACCTTATTAATCGTGTGTTATCTCAAGTCTCGGTAAAAAGTTGGTTTTAAATTTAGTATTTCAAGTTAATTCCCAATTTAAAGAAAAATAATTTCATTTTTTTTATTGAAAATGATCCAGAATTTATAAATTCAAAATTTTCCTATATTCCCCAACAAACGTGGCAAAATATAGAAATTTTTATTAGTTTTGGAAAACTTTCCGAATCATTCTCTTTTTTGAAAGAAAGATATTCCTTTATTAATGATAATTGATGATATTCCCTCCAGCAAACCCGGTAGAGAACTCATGAATTATTTTAACTCGGGAATATCTTTATTTTTATTGAAAACCATTATCTTTTGAAAACATTTAAAATAAATGAATACGTATATGCTAAATAAAGATAACTAAATAAAAGCATAGGATATCATGAAATATTCGAAACCATATAATAAACCATGTAACATCAAAAAATATAAATCAAAATAACAACAATATCATAGAAATTATTATAGCAAGAATCACATATTATATAAAATGCATGAATATAAAAATGCAATGCATGAAATGTATTTTTTTCCTTTAATTAAGGAAATCCGTATATCTAAAAAGATATCCGGCTACCTTAGGAAAATATGTCAAATTAAATATTCTAAAACCAAAATACTTTGTGATTGTTTGAAAACAATTTTGAAAAAGCTTGAATTAAAAATAAAAACTGGGCTAATTTCTTTAAAATGGCTCTAATTTCCTAAGTTTAAAAAATTCGGACTTGACTACCCTTAACCCGGGACTTGAAAAACCATTTTTAGAGTTTGAAAAGGCTTAGAAATTACCCTAAGTCAGTAGCTAACCCTTCTAATCAGCCCACTCTAAGTAAATTAACCAAAACAGAAAATTGTTTTTTTTTTTAAATTCAATTCTGACTCCACTGTCCAGTTTTAATCCACGAATTTTTATCCTATTTTTAAAAATTCCAAAAATTCTAAAACAAATACTGGAAACTCAGAACATGTAAAACTACACGAAAAAAATCGGCTTAATTTTCGAATCAAAGATGAATTCCCAGAAAAATCAGAGATGTACGAGTTTTTGGAGGAGAAAAAACTGCTTTGTTTTTCTTTAAATTCAATTCTGACTCCACTGTCCAGTTTTAATCCACGATTTTTTACCCTATTTTAAAAAATTCCAAAAATTCTGAAAAAAATACTGGAGACTCACGACATTTAAAACTACACGAGAAAAAATCGGCTTAATTTTTTTATCAAAGATGAATTCCCAGAAAAATCAGAGATGTACGAGTTTTTGGAGGAGAAAAAACTACTTTGTTTTTCTTTAAATTCAATCCTGACTCCACTGTCCAGTTTTAATCCACGATTTTTTACCCTATTTTTAAAAATTCCAAAAATTCTAAAAAAAATACTGGAGAATCAGGACATATAAAACTACATGAGAAAAAATTGGCTTAATTTTCTGATCAAAGATGAATTCCCAGAAAAATCGGAGATGTACGAGTTTTGGGTGGAAAAAAAACTGCTTTGCCAACACATTTTTTTTGTCTTTGATAAAATCATTTAAAAGTAAAAATAAAAATATTTGAAACTCATAAAATGACTTGAAAGCAGTAGCTAGGACTTTTTGAAAGTTAGATAAAAATTGGCTAAGTAAAAAAAATCACAAAGGTAGAATAATCAATTTGACAAACTTAATTTTCCACAAGTGTGCTCAAGAGAGCATGACTTTGAACCATTAATTGGCTCAAGTCATTATTCAAGTGGCATGAACATGAAATGCATGAAACAATGCAGCAAACATAATGCATGAAATGCATGGATCTAAACCTAAATGTAAGGAAAATGCATGACATAAATAATATGGCCTAGACCTAACATGAACTTGCATGGCATTTAATGTAACCTAGACCTAAGACATGCATGGCATTTTCACAAACACAAGGCATGCTTAATTCAAAAATCCAACCAAATATCATGCAAATGCAAAAACCTAACAACTAGCATGACAAAAAATACAACACACAATGCAAAACACATGGAGTAGCCAAATGGCCCCAAGCTCCAACAAGCATGGCATTTTCACAAACACTTGGTATGCTAGCATGAAAAACTAAGTCATAACACAAAAATCACACAAGCATTTTCACAAACACCTAATATACCAAATCTAAAACATGCTCACTAAGATATAAAACAAGAATCATGCAAAGAATCACACAAGCATTTTCACAAACACTTAATATGCTAACTCTAAAACATGCTCAAATTTAAACAACATGAAAACAGAAAATTAAAAATGCAAAAACATGATATCTAAGACATAAATGGCAACAAACAAAGCAACCAAATTAAATATAACTTAAGAACATGAAATAACATAACACTTAAAACATCAAAAACAAAGAAAATAGCATAAACAATATGGTAAAATGAATTGAAACAACAACTTAAAATAAATAATGTAGGCCATTTGGCCATGGTGAGTTTATTGTAAAAAAAAAATGTAAAAAAAATACTTAAGAAAGGAAATGAAGGAAGAACAAGAAACATTATTTTAAAATGAAAACTCACCAAGTAGAGATTAAAATAGCAAAAAACAAGAATAGAAAATGAAAGTGCAAGAGTTGGTGCTCAAGAGCAACCTCAAGAAGCTAATATTTCAAGCTTTTCTCTTCAAACTTTCCTTTATTTCTAAACTTTTCTTTTTTTGCTCTCAACCAAGAAGATAAAAACTAAGAAAAACTAAGAGAAATCAGCCAAAATGGAAAAGAAGAAACCAAAATCTGCCTCCCTCCCTTAGGGCTAGCCTTAATGCATGGTTATATAGCCTCCAAGATGTTGTCATTTTTGTGTAACCTAATTTCCATCAAATGGCCAATAATTCAAGATGAAAAGTCATGAAATTACCACCTTTAGATTAGCATCTCAGCCCTCTCAAATTACAGCTATGCAAAAATAATGTTGACATCTTTCTTAACCTATGTGGTTTAATCACCATGGCTTGATCAAAGAGAATGGTTAACTAACTCTTGATTTTTAACCACTTGATTAAAAAAAAAATTAGAAGCTTCCTCCTTTCTTTGGGCTTGGGCATGCCAGCACTTCTCTTTTCCAGCCCAACTCTGATTTTTTTGAAGGGCCAAAAAAGCCCTTTTCGATTGCTTGGGTGAAATGACCATTTTGCCCCCCGGATGCAAATAAATATCAAACGGACTCCAAATTCAATTTTTCTTTTTTTAATACTTCCAAAATAATAAAATATTGAGTTCTGGAAGTTTTCAAAATTATCCGAGTCCGTTTGCTATTTATTTGGATTTTTTCTTCCCAAAAATGCCCTTTTATGCCCCTACATTTTACCATTTTTTAAACGAGCTCCAAATCAAGATTTTTCTTCACCAATCTCTTCAAAATAATTAAAAAGTGTGATCTGGAAGTTTTCATAATTTGTGGAGCTCATTTGGTATTTTTTTGGGATTTATCGGCTTGAATTACTGCATAGGAGGCCCGGGATTTGGCCATTTTGCAAACGAACTCGGAATCAAGATTTTATTTCGCTAATCTCTTCCAAATAATTTAAAAATGAGATTTGCCAAATTTCAGAATTTTTGGAGTCCATTTGCTATTTTTCCGGGATTTATCTTTTTGAATTACTGCATAAGAAGCCCGGGATTTGGCCACTTTGCAAACGAACTCGGAATCAAGATTTTCTTTCTCCAATCTCTTTCAAATGATTTAAGAATGAGATTGACAAATTTTCCATAATTTTCGGAGTCCATTTGCTATTTTTCCAAATTTTTCCAATTTTACCCTTTAACCTCCGAAACCCGGTTTTGCTCAAAACAAGTCCGATTTTCAGATTTTCTTCAATCTGAGCCTTGGGCCATCCTTTTTAATCATTCCTCATCCATTGGGGGCTTTGGTCTTACCAAGTCAGGCCATTTCTGTGATTTTTCTCGATTTCACCGAAATCCACTAAAAACCCTAATTCTCGGTTTTCTCCCGGATTGACTTTTTTTTTCGGTTTTTCTTGCAAGTGACTTCTCCATTACCCGTAGTCAGTGCTTATCTTTCATTTGGAACCTTCAATTTTGACCAGTTTGATCGTTTAAGCACTTTTCCCCAAATTTCTCGGATTAGGGTTTCCTTTCTACTGAATCTCCAAATCCCAACTTTCGAACTCCATATCTTTCAATGTAGACCTCGGATTATCAAAATTCTTTCGCCATTTTTCAATTGAACTTAAAATCTTGATTTTGAAAATGGGTTGACTTTTTCAGTAGTTGACTTTCTGGGGTTGACTTTTTCGGGGTTGACTTTTTCGGGGTTGACTTTTTTTTCAAGTTTGACTTTTTGTGCTCGCCCTCTTAAAATAAGTCTCGGAGTACCACCTGCAGTATGAAAACAGTCTTTTTACACTTGGGAACATCAATATGGGAAGAAAACATACCTGTTTAGTGGTCCGGACAAAATTAGGTGTCTACATTTATGAAATAGAAAGATATTGGATTTTGTTTTATTCGGAATCATATGAATGTCATAAGAAAGAATTATTTTCCAAACTTTGCCGGGTTTGCCGGAAAGTGTGTTAATATTTCCTGATATATGCTATTTGTATGATTATTCACAAGAAAATTCTATGTCCATGAATATTCCATGTTGATGTCATTTTATATTCATGTTGCCATGTCAAGCATGCCATGTCATTCATGTGCCATGTCATTCATACGTCATGTCATCCATTCACATGCCATGTCATCTAGATTGTGCCATGTTATTCATGTGCCATGTCATTCATATGCCATGTTATCCATTCACATGCCATGTCATCTAGATTGTGCCATGTCACTCATATGCTATGTCATTCATTCATGTGCCATGTCATTCATATGCTATGTCATTCACTCACATGCCATGTCATCTAGATTATGCCATGTCATTCATTCATATGCCATGCCATGTTATTCATTCATGCGTCATTTAGAGTTTGCCATATCAAGCATGCCATATCGTTCATTTTTTTTGGGCTATGTCATTTAAATTTTGTCATGTTATAATAAATTGCTTGCTATGCCATGTTAATTATGCATGTTATATATTCATGTTTTAATTATAATTTATACATTCATGATCATTTTAATTTTTGGAAATTGATATTTTTTAATAAGATAAGGCAATATCCCTGAGTTAGTATAATTCATGAATTCTCCTCCGAGTTGCCGGGGAGTCTTCATCAATTATATTAACAAAGGAATATCCTTATAAAAGAGGATGATGCGGAGATTTTTAAAAAAATAAAAATTCTATATTTTTGCAGGTTTGCAGGGGAATATAGAAAATTTTTGCAATAACAATATCGAATCATTTTCGAACAAAAATAGGATTGTTTTAAAATGGGAATTATTTTCAAATACCAAATCTAAAACCAACTTTTCACCGAGACTCGAGATAACACATGACTAATAAGGTTTCATTTTATACGGGCGTTGTGGGGGTGCTAATCCTTCCCCACGCGTAACCGACTCCCGAACCCGCACTTTTTTTCTCATGTTCAAAGCACAAACTTCAAAATTGGTTTTAAAATATTTTAATTAATTTTAAAATATTTTTCAAAACCGGTTTTAATAGGCGACCGATCACACCTAGTCAAGAAATATTTGTGGCAACTCCATTTCTTTTTCGATGTCGTTTTCATACCCTCAACCTTTATCTCAAGAGGAATTAAGTCGTCTTTTCCTCTATTTTTTTATGTCACTCTCTTAACGAATTGCCGATGTCTTGCGACGGGGCAATTTTTTAGACACTTGTTTATGAGGCTGCGACAGTAGACACCAGATTTTATACGGGTTTTTATTGTTAATTTAATTTAGGTTAATTATTTTTTATGCTATTTTTGAATTATTAAAAAAAAAAGAAAAGAAAAAAAAGTGGACAAATTGAAAAGGAAAAAGTATTTGGATTGAACTTAAACTCTTCCTTAGATCAAAGTCTGACTCAGATGGATTTTCGGATTAGGATCAAGAATCATGACTTAACTGAACCAAACTTCTTCTAGGATTTTGACTATAAAAAAAAAAAAAAAAACCTTGGGTTCCACAATCAAACAGATTATCAGACAGTCTCGGAATACAACAAGATTCGGAAAAATCAAGAAAGGTAGTAGCAACAAAATATTTTTTTCTAGGGTTTTATTTTTGAAATTTAGGTGTTTTTGTGTTTTAGTTGTTCTTTCGAAAGATCCTACGGTGGAAATCTAGGAGGGGTTGAGAGGAGTGCTCGGTCAGAGTTTGGTGGCCATCGAACGATCACCAGAGGAGATCGAGGGGGTTGTAGCCGCGACTTTGTGTTTTAGATCTAGGCTTTTTGGGTGTGATTTGGACGAAACAAAGTTGATTTCGGGATTGGGGAGATCGAAAGGAAGATTAACTTTTTTTTTTCAAGGCTCAATAGACTGCGGTGGTTGCGGCGGTCACCGACGGCGGATGAAGGCAACGATGATCGGATTCTAGGTTTTTGAAGAACAGTCTTGGTGTTCTTGGAGGAAAGAGAGGATTCAAGTTTTTTTTAAAGAAGCTATTAATGAATAAAATAAAAATAGTTTAAATAAACTACAAGCGGGTCGGGTCAAGCTGAAACGCGTGCGACCTACCCGTCGACCCGACCCATTTGTAGCTTCTTCCTTTTTTTTCTTTTGATTTTGTTTTTTTTTTTCATTATTTATTATTATTACTTATTATTTGTTTTATTTATTCAATTTAAATTGCATGTTTTATTATTTTATTCTTATTTTATTCTTTTTCAATTTATTAATTTTTAGACTAATTATTTTTTTAGTTTTAATTTTTGCAGGTATATTTTATAATATTAATTAATTATTTTTATTTTTTCATGATTTTAGGTTTATTTGATATGGTTTAGGTTTTTTTTAGGATTATTTTTTTTTAATTTTTATTATCATTTTTAGAAAGCATGATATCAGGATTTATTTATTTATTTATTATTATTATTATTAGAAAGCATGATATTAGGATTTACTTTTTATTTATTTTAGATAAGCATATTTCTAGGTTTATTTTATTATTATTATTTATTTTAGATAAGCTTGATTTTTAGGATTATTTGCTTTTTTTTTTTAGAAGGCATGTTTAGGATTTTAATTTTATTAACTTTTTAGAATTGCATGATTTAGGATTGTTATTATTTTTTAGATTTGAATGATTTAGGATTTTTATTTTTATTATTATTTTTTAGAATTGCATGATTTAGGGTTATTATTTTATTATTTTTTAGATTTGCATGATTTATGATTTTTATCTTTATTATTTTTTTTTTAGAATTGCATGATTTGGGGGTTTTATTTTTATTATGGTTAGATGTGCATGATTTAGGTTTGCATATTTTATTATTTTAGATGTGCATGATTTAGGATTTTTATTATTTAGATTATTGCATGATTTAGGAATTGGTATGATTTTAATTATTATCTTTTAGATTATTGCATGAATTAGGAATTGATATGATTTTATTATTTTTTTTAGATTATTTTGCATGATTAGGAAAATAAATATCGACTTAGGTAGATTAATTAAGACCTTTAAATAAGACCAATTTAGAATAATATGTGATTGATGTGGCACTATTTTTATAGGCGTTGTGGGGGTGCTAAATCATTCCCCACACGTAACCGAACTCTCGGACCTAGTTTTGAAACGTAAATCGGAACCTATTCATTTTAAGGTGCCTTAGTCAAGCTTAGGATAACTTTAAGAAGAATAGATTCATATAGATGACTAATCACACCTACTTAGATGATTAGTGGCAACTCCATAATTTGTGTCTAGCATGCTAAATTCGTATTTGACACGTTATGATAGAGAGCGTTTGATTCGAATTTCTTGGGTTTCGGGTATAAGGTGGAGATTTCAAAAATCCGAACGGTGAGAGCCAAGGAGTGGACTAGATGAAAGCCCATCTAAATTTTGATCACCATCCGACGGTTGCCGAAGGAGATCGAAGGGGAGGAAGGTCGCGGTACTAAAACTTATATTTAGGCATTTTATTTGAGATTTTTTTGAAAATCTAATCGAGTGAAGAAAAGGAGAAGGCCGAGAGGAATTCAGAATTGGAATTTGGTAATGGGAGGACGCCGTTGGAAGATGGTCAATGACTATCACTAGAGGTCACCGTTGGCTAGTTTATGGGTTTAAAGAGACTGGCAATGGTGTTCTTCATAAAAGATAGAGAAGTCTAAGTATTTGGAATGAAGATAGAGAAAGAAAAAAAAAAGAATGAAGAAATTTTTTGGATTTTATAGGTCAAATGAAACGGTGAGTTTTAAAATTGCAATCTGCGTGTGACCCCCGATAAGGTCCGAACCATTTGCAGCAATCCGAGCCCAGACGCCATTCATCTTTTACGCTTCAAGTCATTTTGTCTGGGTAATTTTTATTGGTTCAAAAGTTCAAACACAATCTTAATAATCAGCTTCATTTTTATCTTTTCTTTTCTTATCTTTCTAACTTTTGATTAATTGATTATTATTTATTTGTTTTGTTTATTCGTTCCATACATATATATATATATATTAAAGTTATTTGTTTGACCATTATCTGTTTGTTTTCTTTTCCTTATTATATGTTTTGATATTTACCTTTTTAAAGTCTTTATAAGTCCACTTGTTTTGATATCTAATTTTATTATTATTTGTTACTTGTTAATGTGTTTTAGGATTGTTAACACCAAAAATAATCATTTTTTATGGGTAACGGTGATAATAGATACTTGGTAAATTTTAGAATTTCAATTCGTTCTTCACATAATGAACATTAAAAACCTAATCAATGAAAAATATATCCAAATCTTTTTCGATGATAAAATTCTTAGGGGCTACACTTGAGTAGACTTCTAAGAAACTTCTAGGTGAGATTTTTTTTTTTTAATTTTGCCAGATTGATGGAAAGTTTAAAAATGAAATTCGATATTAAAGGTTGGTATTATTTCTTCTTTCAATAAACTTTAGTTAGAATAACTATTTGAAATTTTAAAGTATGAAAATTAAACAAGTTGAGATTTTATCCGACGATTTCTTGAAGAGTTACGCTTGAGTATGCCTTTAAGAAATTCCTAGGTAAAAATGCTCGCCTAAGCTTTGCCAGATTGACGGAAGGTTTAGGCTAGTCATTTAATATGCGAAAGTCAAGGCTTGTCCTCGAATAAAACAAGTTGAGATTTTCTCCGACAATGGAATTCTTGAGGCGTTACGCTTGAGTAGACTTTTAAGAAATTCCTAGGTGAAAATGCTCGCCTAAGCTTTGTGAGATTGATGGAAGGTTTAGGCGAGTCATTTAATATGCGAAAGTCAAGGCTTGTCCTCGAATAAAACAAGTTGAGATTTTCTCCGACGATGGAATTCTTGAGGGCTTATGCTTGAGTAGAGTTTTAAGAAATTCCTAGGTGAAAATGCTCGCCTAAGCTTTGCCAGATTGATGGAAGGTTTAGGCGAGTCATTTAATATGTGAAAGTCAAGGCTTGTCCTCGAATAAAATATGTAGGAAATAATAGGACTTTTTAAATTAGGACCTTCTTAGATATCACAAGATTGGCCAGGCATTGTCTTTGAGACAGGCGTTGCGGGGGTGTCGATCCTTCCCCGCACGTAAATGAACTCTCCAACTTAGTTTTGAACATAGACCAGAACCTATTCTTTTAAGGTACCTTAGTCGAGCTTAGGACTAATTTAGAAAGAATAGATTCATACAGGTGACCTAATCACACCTTAAAAAAGATTAGTGGTGACTCTATGTTTACGTCTAGCGGCCGAATTCGCATTTGGCACGTTATGACAGTTTGACGACTCCACTTGGGACTTTAGAGAGTCAAGCCGTAGGTTAGTCTTGTGATATCTTAGGTCCTAGTAATTGGTCTTGAAATAGTTTATTTTATTTATTCATTTTTTAACTCACTTTAATCTTAATGTTGTATCCTTTAATTGTACTGGCAATTTTATTTCTTTTTCTTGTATAAAAGTCAAAGGTCTGATGCATTCCTTCACACACAAGGCATATGCATAAGCTCTATACCTGAGCTCGTCCTTTTAGGAGGCGGTAAAGTACCTGGCTTTTGTGAGGTGAAAACCTCTACATGGACTAGCGAAACACTCTCAGGGCATAAAGTACCTAAGCTTTCGTGGGGTGATAACCTCTATATGGGCTAAGGGAAACACGTCCACCCGGATTGAACCCTTTCTGCTTATAACCTGTAATGGGTGAGGATCGAGGTGCCTTACTAATCCACACGGATGACAATAAGGAACAATTTGGGGACCTTTTAGATTGGTTAAATATCATGAATCCAGCATATAGACAAACACTTAAGTGACCAAAATTAGGATAGAGCCATGCCAACCATTGTGTAGAAAATAACCCAAGTCAGGACATATGAAGGAATGTTCTTTCCTTTTTCTCACATCTTTTTGTTTTAATTTTGATTTTATGAAATTCAGTTGTGTTTTAATTTTGTATTTAAACTTTGTGAAATGCATAAATTCTTCATGATGCTCATGCATTCACCCCATAAAAGAGGAAAGTGTAATGTGTTGGTGACTTTTCTTGAGAAGTTAAATGCAAAAGACATGGGTGATCACTTGGAAGTACGGATCAATGCATTAGAGGAAAATCAAGAGGAATTTGGTCATGATATTCGAGAGATAAAGGGCCAGCTTTTCAAGTTGACGAGAATGGTTGAAGGCCTTGATCAAATCAAGATGGTTCATCCTCGAGAATCTCCATTACCTTTGACTCAACCACATACACTCAGTGGCCCACATAATGTGTTAAAAATACAAATGGCCGAACTTAAATACCTAATGTCTGGTACAAAGTCCATTGACTCCATACCCTTTCAGATATCTAAAGCACCTCTCAGCTTCACATCATCATCATCATGGGTCCATATTTGAACACATATTATCGTCCTGTCACTTCTCAACCATTTTTTGGACCTGCTACTCAGAAAAGACCATAGAGCAATTGTAGACATCGGATTTTATCCGGGTTTAAATTTCAATTTTTATTTATTAAAAGAAAACAAAAAAAAAGGAAAATTCAAAAAATCAAAAAAGGAAAATAAAAAAATCAGATAATTCCAAAAATTAAAAGAAAAATCAAGAACACAAATTTGGGTTGAAACAAACCTCTTTTTGGATTGAAATAGGACTCTAAAAAATGGGATTAAATTGAAACTCCTAGTTCTAGTAAAACTAAAATTCCTTCTCTATAAAAAAGAACCCAAGCACCACAATTAAACACACATCAGAGAAAAAGATCATAAATCAAAGAGAGTTAGAAGCAAAGAAATTATAGGTTTTCTTTTTCGAAATAAAAATATATATTTTTTTTGTGAGAAAAAATTCAAAAATTCAAAAGTGAGAGTTAGAATTTGTTTCGAAAAAAAATCTTGAGAAAGAAAAGTTGGGTTTTAATTAGAGAAAGCACATACTAAAGGTTGGTGGCCATTCGACGGCCAACCGAGTAGATCGGAGGAGGTGAAGTTTCGATCTTCGATTTCAGATCTAGGAGATTCTAGAGAGATTCGGTTGAAACTAATTTAGTTTTTGAAACGAGGAGATCGAGATGAATTTTTTAAGATTTGTTTTGGATTTTTTGGATCACCGGCGGTCGGCGGCAGCAGTGGTTCACCGGAATCTGGAAAAATCTGGGCAGTGTTCTTGAGGATTTTTTTTTCATAGAAAATGAGATTTTTTTTTGTAGAAATCAGGTAAAAATATGATACAAAAAAATTTGATGTTTAAAGAGACAGCAGGTGGGTTGGGACAGGCAGGCCCGCGCCTGGGCTGCCCCCCACCTGCTGTCTTCCTTTTGTTTTGTTTCTTTTGGTTAATGGTTACGTTTTGTTTTATTTGCTTTTTTTTTCATTTATTTCATTTTATTCACCTATTATTTACTAATTGTTTTAGTTTTGCAGGTTTTACTTTATATATATTATTATTTATTATTTTACTAACCACATTTTTATAAAAAACTATTATTATTTTTAAGGAAACTATTATTATATTATTGTATTATATTATATTATATTTTATACTTTATATTTTTTATTTTAGTGTATATTAATAATTGTATGTTTTTAATATTGCTAATTATTAATTTTTTTTAGATTAAATTAATTTAATTGAAGAATAGTTATTTTTAAAATAAATAAATTGAGATTTTTTCCAATGATAAAATTCAAAGAAATTACGAATGGTTAATTTCTGAGAAATTTCTAGGTGAGAGATTTCTCTTAAAAATTCTCCAGAATGAATGGAATGATATTTTAAGAGGTTAATTTCAATACCAACAAAAATCAAAAATTTATTTTTTTAAGAATAATTAATTTTCAACATCTTTTTCTAAAATTGATTTTCCATAAAAATGCTTAATTTAAAATTGAAGAATAAATTAAGATTTTTTCCGATGATGAAATTCAAGAAAGTTGCGAATGGTTGACTTTTAAGAAATTTCTAGGTGAGAAAAATTCTTGTAAAAATTCTCCAGAACGAATGGAAGAATATTTTAAGAGATGATTTTCGATATTAAAAATCAGAATTTATTTTTCAAACAAACATTAATAAAATGTGGATTCATTTTGAAAAATTAATTACGAGAAATAATTTTGCTAAATAATTTAATTTTTCCGACAACGGAGCCTCTTCAATAGAACAGATGGTTTCTTTTGAATACTCTCGAGGTGAGGAAACATTTTTTAGTAATTTCTCCAGAATGAATGGAAGGAAGACCTAAAAAAAAATCTCCGAGATTTCTAACTTTAACAATTAAAATGAAATAGGATAGACAAGACCATTTAATTAAGACTTTTAAAGTATCACAAGACTAATTAGGTACTATCTCTTAGATAGGCGTTGTGAGGGTGCTAACCCTTCCTCACACGTAACCGTACTCTCGAACCTAGTTCTGATAAGTAGACCAGAACCTATTCTTTTTAAGGTGCCTTAGTAAAGCTTAGGATTACTTTAAATAGGATAGATTTATAAAGGTGACTAATCACATCTAGATTAGATTATTAGTGGTGACTCCACTAATTTGTGTCTAGCATGCTGAATTCGCATTTGGCACGTTATGACAGCATTCGAGATAGAACTCCCATTGATCCAATTCCAATGACCTACACGAAGTTACTCCCCCAATTTTTTCAAGCCTATCTAGTTGAACCAATTTATTCAGAACCTTTAAAGCCTCATTATCCCAAGGACCACGATGCCAGTATTACCTGTGGGTATCATATTGGAATTTTGGGCCACTTCACAGAGGATTGTGGAGCTTTGAAGTGAAAGGTACAAAGTCTGATCAAAGCGGGTTTGCTGAAGTTTGAGGGGGCAAAGTCAAGTGTTGAAAGGAACCTTCATCAGCCAATCCCTGTGTCTGCATCTATACTTGCCGCTAGACATGTTCAAGAGAAAATGTTAAATTTTGATCTTTTGCCTTTGCTAGTGAAGTACCAGTACCTCACCCCTATACCTTTGAAAATAACTCCAAATCAATCAGCAAAGAGTTATCCTAACAGCAGCAATTGGACACTCAACTGAAAAATACAGGCAGTTAAAAGAAAAGGTTGAGGATCTTGTCAATAGCGGCACTCTGACTTTGGAAATTTTGGAACAACGAAAACTCGAGATTTGAAGATTGGGAATGTCACCTTAGTACTCAAAAAGGATGATTCCAAAATTTTGAGGTTTTCATTTTATTTTCCTTGGCATGACATTTTCATTAATTTGTTGTTTTGATAGAATATATTGACTGCATAACTTATTTTCATTTTCAAATGAAAAATGTCTATGATCTTAAATAAAATTGGCGATTACTTTTGAGGAACGAACTATGCAACCCATTCCCATGTCCAGTTTAGTTGCAAACCAAATCACTCAAGGGCCAAAAAGAATTTGAAAAGTTTCATGAACCTTCTTCTTTGTTCGACCATGAAATTCCCAAAAAAAAAAACAATATTCTTCACCTGGGCAATGAACAATGAAATGGTTGATTAATTTGCAAAACATTTTTCAATAAGAAAAAACCAATGCATGAGGCACTCTCTTAAAAGAATCTGAATTTTGGTAATTTGATAAGTGTCAAGGCTATCTAGAGCTTCAAACACATCATCCCTAAATTCTTTCACCATGCTCAAACTTTTCAATCCCTTTTCCAATGTTGATCCTTTGCCTGCATTTAGGGCAAAATTACTGAAAAAACATATTTTTCAGTATCCAATTCCTTCGCCTATATCTTGGGGGCAAATTACTAATAAACTAAATCACCCAGATGTTTATGATATCCTTATACATAATTTCGACTTTTGCAAAAGTTTTTCTATGATAGAATGGAAATTGCATTGAAATCCATGGAAAGAAAGTTTGTTTGGTTGGGCCTTCCTTCACTTGAATGGCATATTGAGATGATGTATTTTACATGAGTTGCAAAAAAAAAGGAAAAATTGATTATGATATCATGCATGTGAGACATTCAAATGATTTCAAAGGCAAAATGAAAATCTGATTATTTATTCCACTGAGGATTGCTTTTCAATGAAATTATTCATGCTTGATATGAGAAATGGCTATCTTTCATATTCCTTTCACAAAAAAGAAATTATTCCTTGCCCCAGTGTGAAGGGTGATCCTTGGTTAGGGTTCATTAAAAAAAAGAATTCAATAGGCTCAAAAGGCGTAGCAAGGAATGTTAAAATGGATTGAGTTCCAAAATTTTGAACTCACTTCATAATAGAAAAGGATGTGAAAAAAGAAAATAAAAAATAGAAGAAAGAAAAAGAAAAAAATGAAAATGAAAATGAAAATGAAAATAAGAAATAGAAAATAAAAAGAAATATGAGAAAATGAAGAGAAAGATCTGAAATATGTTGAGAAGTAAAAAGGATGAAAGTCCTCATGGAAAAAAATAATCCTTGGTTCGATTACCTTTACACACATTTTGATCCTGATTATACATTCCTTCATAAACCCAAACCTTGGCCTACATTACGTGCTTTAAAAGCCCATTTTGATCAAGTATGAATGTTTAAGTTGAAGAGTTTTTCCCCTTGGGTTTAACCCTCTAGAATTTTTATTTTGTTTTTGAAGAAGTTTGAATTCTCAAATGCATGGTAGAACAACTAGTAAAAAAAATAAATGAAAAAAAAATATAAAAAAAAAAGAATGAGGCTCTAGGGTGAAAATCCAAAAACGGGCAGTCTAGAGCAAAGATTGAAAATATGAAAGCAACTCCAGACAATTTGTGCACGATTATGCCAAGGCCCAACAAGAGAAATGACATCTTGAAGCCACTAGTGACTACCGAACACTCTTCAGAAATTTAAGAAAGTCAACATCGTTTGGATGACTTATTCCCATATTGAAAAATTATTTTCCTTTCTTGTCCAAAATTTGAACTTTTTGTGGATAGTCTTGACATTTGTTGAAATACCATATATCAAGAAACTAAGAGATAGTGCCAAAATAGATTGTGTTTTCAAAACAAATCTTTTTGTGAAAACCTGATTATTGAAGAAAATTCATTGTGAGTCCAAATGAAGAAACATTGACTTTCCCTTAGGTGATGAAGTCTTTTCTTAATGATCAAAACCTTGAAACATTCAATTCACTTGAAAGAGCCAAATTGTTGATTCACCTTGTCCATTCTTGGAAGTAATCACTAGTTTTTAAGAGATCCAAAGTCGCATTTTTGTTGAGAAAATGGAGAGTTGACTTTTGAATATGGAAAATAAGTGATTTGGGGCATTTTTCTTTTACCATGGGGCATGATTGAAAAATGAGAAAAGTTTTTTGACATTATTTCTTTTCAAAGAATTTAAAAAAAAATGAAAATAATCAAATTCGGAATAATGAGTATTTGGGTTTTGAACCAATATGACAAGGATGACATTTATGGGGGCAAAAAGAATACTGAGAAGGCTTTTTGGCTTCCATTTACAAGAGGAATGGGTTTTCGAGAAAGGGATTTGTAGAGATGGTGAATGGTTGAATAAACTCCTGCGGTTGCATTGACATCAAAGATTTTTCATTTTTGAATGTGTTTGAAGTTGACATTCTTAAGCAAAAGAAGAATGGGAAAGAAAGCAAAGAAAAAGTTTGGAAACATATGTGTTAAAAGCCTTGGGATTAAAAGAGGTGTGGAATAGAAGGTGCTGCGATCGACTGATGAAATTGACGGAGTCCAATCCAGTTCTAAGTCTGAACGTTTGGAAGCTGAAAAAGGATGAAATGATGAGCTTGAGTATCCTTTTGTCACAATTAAAGATTCATGATGTGAGTATTTGCATGCTATCGCATGACATTCATTTCATGCATCGCATTTCATGACATTCACTTCATGCATTGCGATACATGACATTCACTCCATGCATTGCATTACATGGCATTCATGGCATATAAGAACGATTTTAGGTTGGATTTTGGAAATTAATTTTTTTTTCAAAGTGAAATTCTTGAATCTTGGTTGAGGTGAAAATTTTGGTCCCTCGGTTGAGGAAAACTCTTTTAGATTTTACATTTCTGTTGAGAAAATGGATTTAAATCTTGGTAGAAGTGGGGATTTTTTTAAAGATGAGATCAAATATGAGAATTTTTAAGTGTGAATCCTAAGTTTAAGTGTGAATCCTTAGTTTAGTGAGCATCCTAGTTTAAGTGTGAATCCTTAGTTTAGTGAGAATCCTAGTTTAAGTGAGAATCCTTAGTTTAGTGAGAATCCTAGTTTAAGTGTGAATCCTTAGTTTATTGAGAATCCCAGTTTTAGGTGAGAATCCCGTGTTTAGGTAAGAATCTCATGTTTAGGTGAGAATCACGTATTTAGGTGAGAATCCCATGTTTAGGTGAGAACCCCATGATTAGGTTATAATCCCATAATTTTAGTGAGAATCTCATAGTTTCGATACAAATCTTTTGTCTTGGTGAGAATCCCGTATTATCCAAAGTTTATGCCTCGTTGATAAGGGCATTTTCATCACGTTTGGAATTTTTAAAGTTTATGCCTCGTTGAGTTGAGCATTTTCACGTGGAGAATTTAAGGTTCATGCCTCGTTGGGAAGGGCATTTTCCTTTACATTGGAAATTTAATGTTTATGCCTCGTTGGGAGGAGTATTTTCACGTTTGGTAAATTTTAAAGTTTATGCCTCGTCAAGAGGAGCATTTTTCACGTTGGATAAATTTAAGGTTTATGCCTCGTTGGGAAGGGCATTTTCCTTTACGTTGGGTAAATTTAAAGTTTATGCCTCATTGAGAGGGGCATTTTCACGTTTGGAATTTAAGGTTTATGCCTCGTTGGGAAGGGCATTCTCCTTTACGTTGGGAAATTTAAAGTTTATGCCTCGTCATGAGGAGCATTTCACGCTGGGTAAATTAAGGTTTATGCTTTGTTGGGAAGGACATTCTCCTTTACGTTGGGAATTTTAAAATTAATGCCTCATTGAGAAGAGCATTTTGTCAAGTTAGTGATCGCAGTGATGTCTGAGGATGAGGGTCTCTACGTCTTTGCACACTTCCTGTTTCCCAGCAAGTGCACAAAGAAGGGCAACTATAGACACCCGATTTTTGCTCGAGACTCTTAGCTCAACTCTCGGATATTTGTTCAGGTTATCAAATCCATTATTGGCCTTGAACGTAGGCCCATTGATTTTTTGGGCCCAAATTCGGTTTGGCCTTGGACAAAGGAGCCCACATTTTTTCTGTCATTCTATTTCATTTTATTTTTTTTTATTCTCATCTGGTTTCTTATTTTATTAAAAAAAAATTTATCTTTTTCTTTCTTTCTTTTGTTCTCGATTTTTAAACCAAAATCTATGAAAATTAAACTCTCATTCAATTGGAACCAAGATTCTCGATTTTGGCCCGAGATTGCATTTCATCTGAATTTCCCCTTTTTTTCTCGATAATTCCTTAATCAACAGCAGCAGTTAAACACTGAAATTAAGGGATTAAATTTGATTGGAAATCTCATTAAATCTGATTTTTGAAAGAAAACAAATCAATTACAATAACTAGGATGACATACGTATCAGGTTAAGTAACGATTTAATCATCAAAATTGGTTTATAAATGCTAAACACAAATACAGTAGGAAGAAGAAAGGGGAGAGGGATCCGAATCAAGAAATACAAAACAAAACAAAAAAACCCAAGAAACAGCTGCAAAAATCGGGAAGGAATTTTTGGAGAGTGTTTGATTCAGATTTCTTGGGTTTCGGGTCTAAGATGGAGATTTCAAAAATCCAAACAGTGAGAACTAAGGAGGGGACTAGAGGAAAGCCCGTCTTAATTTCGGTCACCATCCGACAGTTGTCGAAGGAGATCAAAGGGGAGGAAGGTCGCGATACTAAAACTTAGCGTCGCAACCTAAAAAATAACAAATCTCATCACAAGACTTTATTATTTGTTAAACGTGACATTAAAGAAAACCGAGGAAAAGTTGACTTAATTCCTCTTGAAAAATGAAGGTTTTGAAAATGGCCTTGAAAAAGACATGAATCCGCCACCAATCTTTTTTAGCTATGTGTGATTGGCCACCTATTAAAACCTGTTTTATAAAACATTTTAAAATTAATTAAAACATTTTTAAAACCAATTTCAAGTCTGCGTTTTAAACCAGAGAAATCAAAAAAGCGGGTTCGGGACTCGGTTACGTGTGGGGAAGGATTAGCACCCCCACAACGCCCGTATAAAATGGTACCTTATTAATCGTGTGTTATCTCAATCTCGGTAAAAAATTCAGTTTTGATTTACTATTTCAAGTTAATTCCCAATTTAAAGAAAATTAATTCCATTATTAATTGAAAATAATCCGAAATTTATAAATTCAAAATTTTCATATATTCCCCAACAAACGTGGCAAAATATAGAAATTTTTTTTTAGTTTGGAAAACTTTTTGAATCATTCTCATTTTAAAGAAGATATTCCGTTATTAATGATAATTGATGATATCCTCCCTAGCAAATCCGGCAGAGAATTCATGAATTATTTTAACTCAGGAATATCTTTATTTTATTGAAAACCATTACCTTTTTGAAAAAAAAATTAAAAAAAAAATATGAATATGTGTGACATAAATAAAATGACATAGTAAAGTCTAAATAATATAATGCAACCTAAATGATATGATATAATTTAAATGTCTTAGCATATTCTAAATGAAAAGAAATATCCTAAGTTATATGATATATTCTAAATGAAATGAAATGAACTAGGTAGCATGATATATTCCATATGAAATGTAATATCCTAAGTCATATGATACATTCTAAATGAAATAAAATATCCTAAGTGACATAATATATTCTAAATAAAATGAAATGACCTAGGTAACATAATATATTCTACATGAAATGAAATGACCTAGGTAACATAATATATTCTATATGAAATGAAATAATTTAAATTACATGGCAAATATAAATGATATGGCATATAATCTAAATGACATGAAATATAAAATAATGCTATCATATAATATGCATGAAAATGAAAATAAAAATAAAATAAAAATAATAATGCATGAACATAGCATATGCTAAATAATATGACAAAAATAACTAAATAAAAAACATAGGATATCATGAAATATTCAAAACCATATAACAAATAATATAATATCAAAATTTTAAATCAAAGATAATAACACCATCATGAAAATTAAACATAGCAAAAATTACATATTATATAATATGCATGAATATGGAAAATGCAATGCATGAGAATGTATTTTTTCCTTTAATTAAGGAAATCCATGTATCTAAAAGAATATCCGGCTACCTTAGGAAAATATATCAAATTAAATATTCTAAAACCAAAATGCTTTGTGATTGTTTGACAACAATTTTGAAAAGCTTAGATTAAAAATAAAAACATAGCTAAACCCTTTTTAAGTGGCTCTAACTTCCTAAGTTTAAAATTCCGGACTTGACCACCCTTAACCTGAGACTTAAAAAATCATTTTTAGAGTTTAAAAAGGCTTAGAAACTACCCTAAGTCAGTAGCTAAACTTCCTAATCAACCCCCTCTAAGTAACTTAACCAAAACAAAAAAATGATTTTCCTTCAAATTCAATTATGACTCCACTGTCCAGTTTTAAACCACGACTTTTTACCCTATTTTCAAAAATTCCAAAACATCTAAAAAATACTGGAGACTTAGAACATGCGAAAATACACGGGAAAAAATTGGCTTAATTTTTTCATAAAATATGACTGCCCAAAAAAATCGGGAAAGTACGAGTATTGGGTAAAAAACTGTTTTGCCAAAACACATTCTTTTGCCTTTGATAAAATCATTTAAAATCAAAGTAAAAATATTAAAGACTCTCTAAATGACTCACAAACAGTATCTAACACTTTTGAAAAGTTAGGCAAAAATTGGATAAGTAAAAAAAATCACAAAGGTAGAATAATCAATTTGACCACTCTTTAATTTTCCACAAGTATGCTCAAGAGAGCATGACTTTGAGCCATTGATTGGCCTAAGTCATAAGTCAAGTGGCATGGACATGAAATTCATGAAAAATACAGCAAATATGATGCATGAAATGCATGATTTAAAAACTAAATGACATGAAAAATGCATGGCATCAATAAAATGACCTAGACCTAAATGAACTTGCATGGCATTTAATGCAACCTAGGTCTAAAATGCATGGAAAACAAACCAATCCTAAACCTAAAATATGCATGGCAATAACACAAATACATGGCATGCTTAAACAAAATACTCAACCAAACATCATGAAAATATAAACCTATCAACTAACATAACAAAAATACACACACAAAGCAAACAAAATGAAGGTGGCCGAATGGCCTCATGTTTAAAATGGGATTACATTCTCACAAACACATGATATACTAACATGCTTAACTAAAGAATAACACTCAAATCATGCAAATATAAAGTAAAGGCATGAAAACTAACAAGCATTTTCACAAAGACATGGATTACAAAATATAAAACATAAACAAACTTAAACATTTTGAAAATAGAAAATCAAAAATGCAAGAATAGTAAAATAAACATGATAATAGACTCAAAAAATGGAAATAAACAAGCAACCAAATTAAAACAAGCTTCAAGTCTATGTAGTAGAAGAAGATTTAAAGCATCAAAACTTATTAAATATCAAAAATAACATTAAATAACAAAGCAAAACAGCAACTATAAAAAACATAGACCATTCGGCCATCTCAAGAACAAAGGAAAGAAAAAAATTTCAAGAGCTTTTTATAATAAATGATGAAGAAGGAACTTAAAGAAGAACAATAAAAACACTTATTTAAAAAGAAAAATCAAAAGAAACTCACCAAAATAATAATCAAAACAGTAAATCAAGAATGGAAAATCAAAGAAAGTGCAAAAGTATGGTGCTTAAACCAACCTCTAGAAGCTATCTTTCAAGCTTTTTCTCTTCTAACTTTCTTTTATTTTCTAAACTTTTCTTTTTGCTTTTCAACAATTGAGAGAAAATCAGCCAAAACCAAAAGAGAATGGATAGTGCGTGGCTAAAAAAATGAAAGAGAGAGTGACCTTGTAGTGTGGCCGAAAACCCCCCTCTAGGCTAGGATGTTGTCATTTTTCCATCAACCAATTTTCATCCAAGGGCTATTGATCCAAGATGTTTAAAACATGAAATTATCACCCTTATATTAGGCCATCAGCTATCCACAATTACAGCTGTTCAAGAATCTTAAGCCATTATGTTGACACTCTCCCTCTTCATGCATTGGTCCATGTGGCTTATTTGCAAAGGCTTGATCAAAAAATAACTAACTCACTCTTCATTGTTGGCCTTTTGATTAAAAAAATCAAAAAATTCCTACCATCTTTGGGCCTTGGCTGGCCAGCCCCTTTCCTTCCAGCCCATGTTTCATTTTTTTAAAAGGCAAGAAAAGCCCTTTTCGGTTTCCTAGGTAAAATGACATTTTTACCCCCCGAACGTAAATAAATGGTAAAAGGACTCCAAATTCAAATTTTAATTTTTCAATACTTTCAAAATAATAAAAAATCAAACTCTGGAAGTTTTCAAAATTTTCCAAGTCCATTTGCTATTTATTTGGATTTTTTCTTCCAAAATTGCCCTTTTATGCCCCCAAACTTTACCATTTTTTAAACGTGCTCCAAATCAACATTTTTCTTCACCAATCTCTTCCAAATAATTTATAAGTGTGATCTATAAGTTTTCATAATTTTTGGAACTCATTTGGTATTTTTTTCGGGATTTATCTGCTTGAATTACTACATAGGGGGCCCGAAATTTGGCCATTTTGCAAACGAACTCCGAATCAATATTTTATTTAACCAATATATTCCAAATAATTTAAAAATAATATTTGAAAATTTTCAGAATTTTTGGAGTTCATTTGCTATTTTTCCAGGATTTATCTTCTTGAATTTCTACATATGAGACTCGGGATTTGGCCATTTTGCAAACGAACTCCGAATCAAGATTTTCTTTCGTCAATCTCTTCCAAATGATTTAAGAATGAGATTTGCAATTTTTCAGAATTTTTGGAGTTCATTTGCTATTTTTCTCAAATTTTCCAGTTTTACCTTTTTGCCTCCGAAACCCGATTTTGCTCAAAACAAGTCTGATTTTCAGATTTTCTTCAAACTGAGCCTTGGGCTTTCCTTTTTTAGTCACTCCTCATCCATTAGGGGCTTTAGTCCAACCAAATCGGGCCATTTCTTGTAATTCTTCCTAATTTCATCGAAATCCACCAAAAACCCTAATTTTCAGTTTTCTTCTGGATTGACTTTTCTTTCAGTTTTCTTTCAAGTGCCTTCTCCATTACCCGTAGTCAGTGCTTATCTTTCATTTGGAACCTTCAATTTTGACCAATTCGACCATTTAAGCATTTTTCCCCAAATTTCCTGAATTAGGGTTTTCTTTTTACTGAATCTTCATAACCCAACTTCCGAACTCCATATCTTTCGATGTAGACCTTGGATTATCAAAATTCTTTCGCCATTTTTCAATTGAACTTAAAATCTTGATTTTAAACGTGGGTTGAATTTTTCAGTAGTTGACTTTTCGAGGTTGACTTTTTGGGTTGACTTTTTCAAGTTTGACTTTTTATGCTCGCCCTCTTAAACTAAGTCTCGGAGTACCACCTGCAGGATGAAAAAAGTCTTTTTACATTCTGAAACATCAATTTAGGAAGAAGACATACCAATTTTAGTGGTCCGAACAAAATTAAGTGTCTACAGCTGCCTCTCTTTGACTATTGCTGAGAATCAGGAATCAGGCAAAGATAAATATACACTAATTTTTGTCCGGTTAATGAAATCACATGTGAAGGGAAGGGAAAGGGGTTTTCTGTTTTTCATTTTTCATTTTCATTTTTTTCAATTTTTAACCATTTTTTTTTTTGAAAAAAAAAGCTATAAATAGAAGATATTGTCCTTAAATTAAATTCCCTGACTAATCAAGGCTCGACCCGTCTTAAGGAAACGAGTTTGATTTGCAAGAAAAAAATTATGCCCGAAGGTCTTAAGAATGATGCCCAGAGGTCTTAAAAATGGTGCGCGGAGGCCTTACCCTTGATTTGAAAAATTATGCCCAGAGGTCTTAAGAATGGTGCCCGAAGGCCTTACCCGTGATTTTGAAAAAAATGCGCTGTATGCGGCTTTAAAAAATGATGCCCGGAGGTCTTAAGAATGGTGCCTGGAGGTCTTAAGAATGGTGCCCGGAGGCCTTACGCGTGATTTGAAAATACCTTGACAACGGTCTAAAGGCTCGACTCATTTGATAAACAGAATGAATTCGATTTAAAACAAAAGGAAATACCTCGACGGTGGTCTCAAGGTTCAGCTCATTTGATAAAACAGAATCAATTCGATTTAAAACAAAAAGAAATACCTCGACGGTGGTCTCAGGGCTCGACTCATTTGATAAAACAGAATGAATTCGATTTAAAACAAAAGGAAATACCTCAACGGTGGTCTCAAGGTTCGACTCATTTGATAAAACAGAATGAATTCGATTTAAAACAAAAAAAAAAAGAAAATACCTCGACGGTGGTCTCAAGGCTCGACTCATTTGATAAAACAGAATGAATTCGATTTAAAACAAAAGGAAATACTAAGAATTATTCTGGGTTTGGTTCATTTGGAAAAAATAAATTTAACTTGAAAATGAAAGGAACATACCTCGACGGCGGTCTGGGGCTCGACTTATTTGAGAAGCAAAATCAGTTCGATTTAGAAAGGAAACGTACCTCGACAGTGATCTCGGGGCTCGACTCATTTGAAAAACAGAACGAGTTTGCTTTGGGGAAGTCCAAGTTTTCCTAATTTCTGCAATGTTAGCTAAATGCAATAATGAGAATGACATGATTTGCAAATGCTTGTATGTTTCCTAAGGATAAATGCAATCAAATGATTGTGTCATGATTTCTAATCCATGGTTTCTTTGAGGTTCACAGATTATCCGACTTCATGATAGAGTCTTCAATTGTTCATTGATGCCCCACTTAAGGAATCCTTCACTCAAGATAACTTGTCAAACAGTCTTAGTTTCTAACTTTCGCTGATATTCACAGATTTTCTGACTTCGTGATGGAGTCTCCAACACGTTCACTGTTTTCTTTTCTTGGTGAACTTTCCAAACCTTTCCCCAGATTTAAATCTATTCCTTAGTAATACTTTGAAATCCTTTTATTTAAAGATTTTTATTACTAATCATCATTCAATTTAATAACAATCATGATGCATCTCAACAATGTATGAAAGAAAATATGAATCAAGCAAAAATTGTCATGAAAAGGATAACAATAATTTATTGCAAGAAATGTTTTAAAATAGTAAAAATAAATATCAAGGATATAAGAAACAAATGTAAAGTTATAGGTTGTAGATGCCTCGGTTGCGGAATATCTTGGACCCCTTATTTTCAAACTATCTAAAATTTCTCTTGAACAAGAAATTTACTTGGGTAACCTCTCGGCTTCCGTAGTTACATCAGACTGAGTTGTTCCCATTTTCTGTCTGATTTTCATATACTTTTTCCCCCTTTACATGGAGCATTGATTCGAACTTTTAATCAATACCTGAGCCGCCCTTTGCGGGTTTTCAACTCAAGTGTCTTCCATTCGGTATTAAGTCGCCCTTTGCGGGTTTTCGGCTTAAACCTCTCCTTTTACATTCTTTTTTTATTTTCATTTTTTTTATTCTACCATGCATCTGAGAATTCTAAATGTTTCCAAGGTAAAAATTTCAATTCAAAAGATCGGATGAATTCTGAGAATAACCTTTCAAATTAAATATCCATGCTTGATCAAAATGGGCTTTTAAAGCACGTAATGTAGGCCAAGGTTCAGGTTTAGAAAGAAAGGATAAAATAGGCTCAAAGTGTGTTTAAGGGTGATTGGATCAAGGATCATTTCCTGAGGAGAACTCATTCTTGAAACATTTGTCCATTTTATGAACTTTCTTTTCTTTCTTTTTTTTTTTTTGTTGCTTTATTGGCTTTCATTTGCCACTTTTTTCGATTGCTTTCTTTTTGCCATGATTTTTTTTTCCTCGCACTTCCCTTCTGTGTAGAGGGTGGTCCTTGATCAAGGTTTAAAAAAAGAACTAATTCCTAAGCTCAAAGGGGTGACTAAGGATAATTTCTTCCTAGTGAAAGGAATATGAAAGATGGCCATTCATCATATCAAGCATGAATATTCTCATTAAAAAGCAATCCACAGGGGAGATAGATATATAGAATTTCCATTTTTACACTAGGAATCATTCGAATTTCCATGTGCACAGCATCACACTTTTTTTTTCAAACATAATACTTATTCAGTCCATCAGCATTCACGGGATTTCTAAAATCCTCCCCATCCATTCTAGTTAAAATCAATGCTCCTCCAGAAAAAGCTCTTTTTACCACATAGGGTCCTTCCGAATTCAGAGCCCATTTTCCTCTCGGGTCCTTCACTATGGGGAGAATTTTCCTCAGTACCAACTCCCCCTCTCGGAACTGTCTGGGACAAACCTTCTTGTTGTGGGCTCGGATCATCCTTTTTTGATACAACTACCCGTGACAAATTGCTTTCAATCTTCTCTCCTCGCTGAGATTCAACTGTTCATAACGAGCTCTAACCCATTCTGCTTCCTCTAGGCCAACTTCCACCAAAACCCGAAGTGAAGGGATTTCAACTTCAATAGGTAGCACTACTTCCATCCCGTATACCAAAAAAAACAGCGTTGCCCCTGTAGATGTGCGGACCGAAGTACGATATGCATGAAAAACAAAAGGCAAGATCTCATGCCAATCTTTGTACACATCAGTCATCTTCTCAATAATATTCTTGATGTTCTTGTTAGCTGCTTCTACTGCCCCATTCATCTTCGGACGTTAAGGTGCCGAATTATGATGTATGATCTTGAACTGAGTACACACTTCTCTCATCATCTTATTGTTCAAATTGAGAGTATTATCCGAAATAATTTTTGTTGGCAACCCATAACGGCATATGATTTCTTTCTTAACGTATCTGCATACCATCGACTTTGTTACATTCGCATAGGAAGCAGCTTCTACCCACTTTGTGAAATAATATATGGCCACCAAGATGAAACGATGTCCATTTGAAGCTTTGGGGTAATAGGCCCGATCATATCCATTCCCCACATTGAAAAGGGCCATGGTGCAGTCATGACATGTAATGGCAATGGCGCACATAAATCTTATCTGCATATATCTGGCATTTATGGCACTTCTGGGAATAACTGATACAATCTCCTTCCATTGTCAACCAGTAATACCCTGCCCTCGTAATCTGCTTAGCGAGCATGTGACCACTAGCATGAGTGCCACATATCCCTTCATGGACCTCTTCTATAATTCTCCGAGCTTTGGTAGATCCGACACATCTCAATATGACTTGGTCTTTTCCTTTCTTGTAGAGAATCTCACTGTTTAGAACAAAACCCATTGCTAGCCTTCTCAGAGTCCTCTTGTCTTTTTTTGTTGCTTGTTCTGGATACTGTTGACTCTTGATGTACTGCAAGATGTTGTTATACCAAGGGAGGCCATCTGCTTCTTCTTCAATTCTCAGAGAGTGGGCAGGAGACTCATATATAATCATCTTTATTGGCACAACTTCAGCTCCTTTATTCACTTTAAACATTGATGACAAAGTAGACAGAGCATCTGCCATTCGGTTTTCTTCTCTAGAGAAGTAATTGAAATGCACTTCTTCAAATTCCTCCAATAAACTCAGTATGAGCTCTCTGTATCGGATTAGCTTTGTATCTTGGGTTTTCCATTCTCCTCGTAACTGGTATATCACTAAGGCTGAGTCTTCGAAAACTTCCAATACTTTGATCTTTCTGTCCACTGCAGCGCGAAGGCCCATAGTACACGCTTCATACTCGGTAGTGTTGTTTGTACAATCAAATCCAATCTGGCAGTGAAAGGATAATAATCTTCTTCTGGGGATATGAGGACTGCACCGATTCCATGCCCCATGACATTAGATGCACCATCAAAGTACATTTTCCATACTTTCTTTTTCAGGGGAATCTCATCTGCTTGCGAAACATAAATCAAATCTTCATTCGGGAAGTCAAAGTTCAACGGCTCATAATCTTCCACTACCTGACTTGCTAAGAATTCAGCCACTGCACTACCCTTGATAGCTTTTTGACTTACCTATACAATGTCGTATTCTGACAATAAAACCTACCATCTTGCCGTCCTTCCTGACAAAAAAGGTGCTTCCAACATGTACTTGATTCGATCTAGCTTGGCAATCAACCACGTTGTGTGGTACATCATGTACTGTCTGAGTCTTCGAGTTGTCCAAGCTAAGGCACAGCATAATTTTTCTACCGACGAATATTTCAACTCATAATCTGTGAACTTCTTGCTGAGGTAGTAAACTACCTACTCTTTCTTTCCAGTCTCATCAATCTGCCCCAAAACACAACCCATGGATCTCTCAAATACTGATAAATATAGTATCATTGGTTTATCTGGAACAGGTGGCATCAATACTGGTGGGTTGGATAGATAATGTATAACCTTTTCAAATGCAATCTGACAACCTTCATCCCGTTCTCTTGGATCACTTTTTCGAAGTAACTTAAATATTGGATCGCATTTGTCGGTTAACTGAGAAATAAACCGAGCAATGTAATTCAATCTCCCCAAAAAGCCTCTTACTTCCTTTTGAGTATGAGGTGGTGGCAAATTTTGAATGGCCTTCACTTTATCCGGGTCAATCTCAATTCCTTTTTTGCTGATGACAAAACCCAACAATTTTCCCGAGATGACTCCAAAAGTACATTTTGCCAGATTTAGCTTGAGTCTAAACTTCTTTATTCGTTCGAAGATCTTCTTAAGATTCGTAATATGCTCTTCTTCTCCTTGTGACTTTGTGATCATATCATCAACATAAACCTCAATTCCCTTATGCATCATATCATGAAACAAGGTCATCATGGCTCTCTGATATGTTGCCACCGCATTCTTCAACCTATATGGCATTACCTTTTAGCAAAAGATTCCCCACATTGTAACAAATGTGGTTTTCTCCATATCTTCCGGTGCCATCTTGATCTGATTGTATCCTGAGAATCCGTCCATGAAAGAAAATAAAGAACTTTTTGCCGTATTATCCACCAAAGTATCAATATGGGCAAAGAGAAATTATCTTTAGGGCTGGCCTTGTTCAAATCTCGGTAATCAATGCACATCTGCACCTTGCCATCCTTCTTTGGTACTAGAACAATATTTGCCACCCATTCTGGATATTTTGCCACCTCTAAGAATCCAGCATCAAATTGCTTCTTCACCTCTTCTTTTATCTTTAACAGCATGTCCGGCCTTATTCTTCTCAATTTTTGCTGAATTGGCTTGCATTCTAGCCTTAAAGGGAGCTTATGAACCACAATATCCGGATCCAACCCTGGCATGTCTTTGTAAGACCATGCAAATACATCCACATATTTCTCGAGCAAGGATATCAATTCACCCTTTATTGATGATGACAATGAAGTTCCGATTTTGACTTCCTTTATCTCTTCACCATCTCCCAAATTTATCATTTCCAATAATTCCTTATGAGAAAGTACTTGTTTCTCCTCTTGTTCTATTTTCCTTAATAGATCTGGAGGTAGACCATAATCTTCAGTATCTTCGTTAGCCTCAAAATAACCTGTGCAAATGGTTCTTTCAAAATCAATTTCAGAATTACTGACAGGAAGGTCCTCATATTCCGCATTCGTACACCTGTAAATAGGTGGAGAAGAAACAATATAGGAAAATATAGAATGAAAACAAAATAAATAACAAAAATGAAAGAATATGGACACATCAATATGGATAAAATGCATTGTGCTTGTTATTTATTGAATGAAAATGGTTAAACAAAAACCTATTACAGAAAAAAAAAATCTTAATATCTTTGGGTAAAGATAATTAAGATTGTTTTTTAAAGTATTACGTTGGAATAGACTTAACAACTATGGGCAACTCAGTCGCACTCCAATCGGTTAGTCTATATCCTGGTGGACAAGATCGCACCATCCAGTTCGCACTGTCACTTTCCATCCCTTCTTTCCTAGTCATGCAAATCACCATATCCTGAATCTGCCCCCTTTATTCACATGGAATTTTTCAAAAGCTTGCTCGATCATTATGAGTACATCCTATGAATTCTTTTCTCCAAATAGAAAACCAGCAGAGCGAAAGTTGTGAAGGATTGGTGGGAAAGTCATTGGTTCCCATTCAATATCCATACCGGTGAGACGGGCCATCCTCCTTTGTCGGTTCCTTTCAACTTGTTTCCTCTTCTCATGGGCCTTCAGAAGATACCCTAAGCCAAACCGATCTTTCTTTCCCATTGCTTCCATTGCTCGAGCCATCCCTTGAAGATATTTCCCAAGACCTTTTCCAGCCCTGCAATCTTTTCTCACTATGGTTCTTACTCCCAGCCTTGTGTTCTTGGACAACCTTGGCTTTGGAATTTTTCGTCCTTCAGTGATGAAAACTGCATTTACGAATTCCAAAGACCGAAAAGATGATTCTATGGCATCTTCATTGGGTTCAACATTAGGAGATTCAGTAGATGCGGAGGTTATTATGTCTTCTTCTCCTGATACAGTGATCAAACGATCATCCATCATAAATTTCAGTTTTTGGTAGAGAGACGATGGTACAGCCCTTGCTGAATATATCCATGGTCTTCACAACAAGAAGTTATAGGATGGGTTAATATCCATGACCTAGAAGTTCACCGTATAAGTGCATGGGGCTATCTCCAGAGAAACCTCAATAGTTTCCATTACCTCTCTCCTAGTACCATCGAAAGCCCTGATACTGTGCAACTCGGTAACATATAAGACATATCCACTAGCAACTTAGATAGGGTTGCCAAGGGCGTTACATTTAATGAAGAATCATTGTCCAGAAGCACCCTTGGTAGTATATGCCCCTTGCAGGTGGTTGTTATGTGAAGAGCCTTTGTGGACCCAATACCATTGGGTGATATTTCATCATAACTGAAAAATATATGGTCGTCTGCCGCAATGTTTCCCACCAGCCTGTCTAACTTTTCTACTGATATGTTGTTAGCCACATATGCATGATTCAACACTCTTAACAGGGCATTTCTGTGTGGCTCTGAGTTTAATAGCAAGGATAAGATGGAGATTCTTGCTGGCTGACGCTGCAATTGCTCAACCACACTATACTCACTGTGTTTTATGAACTTCAAAAACTCACAGGCCTCTTCTCGTTTACCGACTCTTTTATCCTATTTACCGGGGTTGATCCCCTCTCTACTTTTTTTTACAAATCCATCTCAATATGGACTGGTTCAACTACTTTTTTCCCCTTTTCCAGTCCTCCATCTTTTCTTGTTGATCCCTATTCAACAACCTCAAGGGCATAACACCTTCCACTTCGTGTTAAGTGCCCCACACCTGTAATATCTTGCTGACTTGAAGACCCATGCATAACCATGCTGTAGTCATATTTCCATGGTGTAGTTTTGCTTTCCTTGTAAGAAAAAGAAGAAGGCAATCTATGATGAGCTTGGGCATAATTTTCTCAACAAACCGGGGTAGTCTTCTCTGGTTCATCATAATAGATGATCAAAGGTCTTCCTATTCCATACCCAGCCGCATTCTCAATAACCCCTACTTCTTCCTCTGTCTCCTCATAAAACTGGGCCTCTCCATTATCCATCATCTTTTGAACTTTAGCCAAAAAGTCCCCGCAGTCTTGTATGATATGACCTGAACATTTATGGAACGGGCACCAATTCTGCACCCTCTTTGCAACCATTTTTAAACTGTCTGCATCCTCCACCATTCCTGTCTTAACCATCTCGACCCATACTGTTAACATTGGAGTCTTGACTTCCCTAACATCCCTTTTTAACCTTCTAACTTCCCCTGTTAATATTGCATTTACCCGATTCTCAGCATGAACGGGTAATGGGTTTCCCGCTACATTCGGCCCATTCTTCGACCCAAACTTTACAACTCCGGTACTGATTAAGCTTTGGACTTTTTTTTAAGGCAATGCAATCCTCCATTGAATGCCCCTGAATTCCTGCATGTATGCGCAGTTGGTATTTGCATTGTACCATCTTGGCTATGGTGGTGTCAAAGGTTTAAGATATACGGGTGCGACAAGTTGGCTTTGTAGTAGTTTAGGATATAGCTCACCATAGGTGGTTGGAATGGGATCAAACTGGGGTTTTTGATCATTCCTTGGTGAACGATAGTCATTGCGCTCGGGACCTTGAGTGTTTGGGACAGTGTTTTGAGAAAGGGTTATCTGTGGAGATATACCAGTTGGGAACGACTGTTGTGGTATATTGGTATAGGAGAATGGATTTTGGGTAAGGTGGTTCACATTGGGGTAGTAAGGATTATACTCCGGGTAAGGTGTGTAAGGTGTCGGAGGTGCATAAGATGTAGTAGGAGTATAAGGCCTGGGAGGTGTGTATGGTGTAGGAGGTGTATAGGGGTATTGATTAAAACTGATTGCATGTGTCTCCTCCTTCTTTTTTGTAGGAAAAACTCTTTTTGTGGTAGCAGACTCACCCCCTTCCATTTTCCCGTTCTTAATAGCGAACTCTATCATCTCCCCAGATATCACCATATCTGCAAAGTCCTTGGTGGCGCTTCCCACCAATTTATCATAATAAGGTGCTTTAAGGGTATTGATGAAAAGCACTTAAGTTTTCTTATTGGTTAAAGGGGGTTGCACTTGTGTAGCCAGGTCTCTCCATCTCTGAAAATATTGTTTAAAGCTTTCAGTAGCTTACTTTTCCATGTTTTGGAGAGTTAGATGGTCAGGCACCATGTCTATCACATACTTGTACTGTTCCATGAAAGCTTTGGCTAGATCCATCCAGGAACGGATCTTAGAATGGGTAAGCTGGTTATACCACCGAGTTGAGAACCCTATCAAGCTATCTTGGAAACAGTGGATGAGCAATTTGTCATCTTCATCATGTCCGGTCATCTTCCGGCAATACATGGTCAGATGCCCTGATGGGTTGGTAGTTCTGTTATATTTTTCAAAGTCTGGTACTTTGAACTTTGGAGGAATCACCAGACCGTGCACTAAACTCATATCTTTGGCATCTAGACTGCCAAATAGCTCTGCCCCTTCAACTGCCCTCAACCTTTCCTCCAGCAGCTGATATTTTTTCAGGGATTCTGCAGTTTCAACCCTCTTCAGTTCAGTCATCTTTGCCCTTTCCTTTTCAGCCATTTCTTCAAAGTCTGGAACTTCCACATCAATTGGATCAACCACAATATTACCCCTTTTATGACCAAAATTTTGTGCTTCAACCGCTGGTTGGATGTAAATATAGGATGCTGCCCCAGTCAAAAGTTCATTTCCCACAGGCTGGGATGTCTGGCCATTCTTCTGTACCACCTCTAGTCGATCTTCCTGGTTTACTGCCCCCATTCCGGTAACTGAATTTTCTCCTAGCCACTTCTGCCTCATCATGGTACTCATCATCTCCAAGAGTTTGGTCATTTGTTCCCATGACTCCTCTTGAGACTTAGCTAACTGTTCCTGCAATTCTTTTTGAATTCTTTCCATCCTTTTAATTCTAGCAAGCTGATCGTTCTCCATAGCTCTTGCTTGAGATCGAGTATTGTAAGGGTGTCGAAAGTCTGATTCTTTCTGAGTGCGACCAATTGTACCTTTAGTTTTAAAAACCATGGATTAGAAATTATTGACACATTTTTTTTATTTTATAAAAATGAATGAATGAATAAATGACTAAATGTTAATGAATGAACAAATAAGTAAATGACTAAGTGTATGAACCTGAATGACTAATTATAAAGAACAAATTAATGGACAAATAAATTACTAAGTGTATGAACAATTTATAAAGAATAAATGAATGAATAATTATAAATATAAATATAAATGAATGAACAAACGAAATATATAAAGTAAAGAACAAATAAATGATGAATGCATTTAAAAGTATTGGCCCTGGGATAATTCCAACCAAACGGCCTTTCATTGATTATTAGGAACTAAATACATCAAAGAAAAGATCACTGCTTAAGACAATCTGATAATCTATCTATCCTAATTTAAAAATGCTATTACAAAACACTGGTCCTATAGTAGTTCCCTCGGATCTTGGACCTTTTTCAATGTTCTCTTTTGATTGCCTTGCTCTTCAATTTGACCTCTACTTGTTCACGGCCCTTTGACATGTCAGCAGAAGTATCATCGTGTAAGCTTTCCTTAGCTTGTTTCTCGAGTTGATTGGCTCGGGCTTCCTCATGCTTTGCTCTCTCTGTCCAATAGTTCTTCTCCTTCTTGAGGTTTTTGACTTCTTGCTCCTATTCCCCTGAAGTCTTGAGAGTCCCCTGAATCTGAGCTCGAAACAGCACCTCTTGTTCTCCAAGTGTAATTCTTAAAGATAGCTTTTAGCAGTGTCCCTTTCTCTCTTAATCTTTTCCTTTTCTCTTTCTCGGGCTGATTCCCTATTTTTCATATCCTCAAGCTCTTCTTGCAATTGGGAAATTTTCTTGCTCATTTGGGCCTTTTCTTTATTGAATTCTACCCATGTAATTTCTAACTCCGATGGCGCTTCCTTGGGTAGCGAACTCAAGAGCTAAACTTCTTCCCCATTTGATGTCAACAACCTATCATTAACCCTCAGTTCCCTCAATATCAGGTAATCAGGTTTGATGATGTCGGCATATCTAGCTACCTCCACCCGATGAGTTTTCTCCCATGCTACTAAAGTCATGGGTCATAGGAGTAAACTGACGGGATTTCGATTGTCTCAATACCAACAGTGGTGCATAGCTCACTCCTCCCCATACTCCCAATAATGGAACAGAAGCTTTATCTCCGCACTTGTACAGTGTCGGCATAGGAGCTATCCATGGAGCTCTCCAAATTATCATCTGAGCCCTGATATTCCAGAATAGGTTGATCCATTGTTCCTCAGTGCTATTTTCAAGCCAATCTCTCTTAAAAAATTCACCAATTAGTGCAAAAGACTTCCAATACGAGCGAAGAAGGAAATTTTCCTGTTTACAAAAATGGCTCTGAACCTATATGTAAAGGAGCTATATACAACCTATAAAACGACCTTTTCCTTCCCGTCTACAGAAATTCAACAATCGGATTGTTTCTTCTATAATTGTTGGGGCTGGGTTTATCCTCTGCTCAAGCCTCTCAAAAACATCAAATATCGCCATATCCACATACCCTAATGTCTTTGGAGAGATAATTAAACCATAGATAGCCAAAGCAAAAATATTCACAACTGTCTCCTTACTTAAGTGGCTATGATTAAGGTTCGTAAAATATCCCATGAAATACATTAGCTTACCCCTTTTCGGACAACATGGCTTTCGACCCAATTTCTTCTCACTCCCAGAATTTTAGACATCTTTTTCTTGAAACCCGGCGTCTTTGTATCCTTCAAATAATAGGGTCAGGAATAACGTTCTCAATATGCAGCAAGGTCGAATATTCCTCTATGGTTGGATTCATATCCTCTCGGTTGAAGGTAAAACACCGATAAGCGGGATTCCAGAATTGCACCACACCCCGGATCACCTTACCACTGACCTTAACCTAAACTAGCAGTGCTATGTCCCCATAAGTTTGAGTGAAGGTTTCTTTTTCTAATATGTTCCATTGATTCCATATATCCATCAATTCCCGAAGATCATTTTGCCTAATAGTAAGATCAAGCTCAGCTGGCAATGCTGACACATATCCCATCTTCAAACAATCTCCATTATCCTATTGACCTTTCTCAGACTGTTTCCTAACTTCTAAATGCTTCTCGACCACTGAGACACTCTGACCCTCCATGAAAGCCCTTTTGGTTGAATATTATCCCAAGACCAATAACCTTCCATGTGCAAAAAATGATGACAAGAATGCAAAAAAAAAAAAAAAAAAAAAAAACAACAAAAAGAAAATGAATTAGTAACGGGAATAAATTCGAATAATACAAAAAACACATATAATCCAAAACAATAATTATCCCTGAGGATGCCAACAAAATTTCGGCATTATAACAACCCTGGGATGAAATACCAACACTTATTACGGGCATTGTGATGTACGTTCATCATTGTCCGAAAAAATAAACTTATTCGGAAAGTAGAATAGAAGGTAAAAGGATTGGAAATATTCCTCCATGTGTTCTTAACTTCGGGATATCTAATTGGAAATCTGGCATGGCTTCGCCTAGGTTTACTATATGAAGATGAATTAGTTCTAAAAGCTCCGAATTGTTCCTCACTGTCGCCGGTGAAGGCTAGTAAGGCACCCCGATAAAAGTGGGTTCAATTCGTTAGAGTCTATTTCCCTAGCCCATGCGGATTGTTAATCACGAAGGCTTAGGTAATTTAGTACTCCGGAAGTGTTTCACTAGCCCATGCGGATTGTTAATCACGAAGGCTTAGTTACTTTGCTCCCACCCAAAAGGACGGAACCCGGGTATAGGATTCATGATATGCAAATGCACGTGTAGTGTGTGAGGATAAATAACAAACCTTTCACCACATATTCTACATCCCTTATTCTAAATGCCCCAACAAGATTAAACAACATAAGTCATCAATTAATCAATAAATGAATATATGCACCAAAATAACCAGAGAACAATTATAATATGTATGCACATGAATTTGGACATATTTAGAAACATTTTATTATTTTTGAAATTATCCTTATTTTTTTTAAAAAAAAATGTGGGAATTAAAATTAAATACCAATTAAACCAACAAAATCGAGACTTTGATAACACACGACCAATTCTAGGCCTAACTCTCTAATAGTCCCCAGTGGAGTCGCCAAGCTGTCGCAACCTAAAAATATCAAGTCTCATCGCAAGACTTTATTATTTTTTAAGCGTGACATTAAAGAAAACCGAGAAAAAGTCGACTTAATTCCTCTTGAAAAATGAAGGTTTTGAAAATGACCTAGAAAAAGACATGGAGCCGCCACCAATCTTTTTTAGCTAGGTGTGATCGGTCACCTATTAAAACCGGTTTTATAAAACATTTTAAAATTAATTAAAATATTTTAAAATTAATTAAAACATTTTTAAAACCAATTTCAAGTCTGCGTTTTAAACTAGAGAAATCAAAGAAGCGGGTTCGGGAATCGGTTACGTGTGGGGAAGGATTAACACCCCCACAACGCCCGTATAAAACGGTACCTTATTAATCGTGTGTTATCTCAAGTCTCGGTAAAAAAGTCAATTTTAATTTAGTATTTCAAGTAAATTCCCAATTTAAAGAAAAATAATTCCATTTTTAATTGAAAATAATCCGGAATTTATAAATTCAAAATTTTCCTATATTCCCCAACAAACTTGGCAAAATATAGAAATTTTTATTAGTTTGGAAAACGAATGCTGACATGAGTAACGAGAAATCCTGTGAAAAACACGATCGCCTGCCAGTGGAAGGAGTAAGATGAACTTGCAAAGAGAAGAACCTATTCGATAACAGCTGATTTGTTCACATCTTGATCGCATTCCGCAACTGTAACGGATTCACCCTAGGGGGTTCTTCCCTCAATCGCCAGTCCCTCGATACAAAGGAATTGATCCGCTTCAAGAGTTAGCCCAACATACCCCCTTTTAACCTCCCCCCATACCGAGGGTTTCTTAAAAGGGATCCCTGAACTCCACTCCCTCACTCGAAACTAAAAGCAACTAATCGCACCAAAAACCAACTACTCCCATCCCAAAGCGTGCCTGAATCATTCTCATTTTAAAAAAGATATTTCGTTATTAATGATAATTGATGATATCCTGCCCAGCAAACCCGGCAGAGAATTCATGAATTATTTTAACTCGAGAATATCTTTATTTTATTGAAAATCATTACCTTTTTTTAAAACATTTTTAAAAGAATATGAATATTAATATGTATCACATAAATAAAATGACATAGTAAAGTCTAAATAATATAATGCAACCTAAATGATATGATATACTTTAAATGTCTTAGCATATTCTAAATGAAAAGAAATATCCTAAGTTATATGATATAATCTAAATGAAATGAAATGACCTAGGTAACATGATATATTCTATATGAAATGTAATATCCTAAGTCATATGATACATTCTAAATGAAATAAAATATCCTAAGTGACATAATATATTCTACATGAAATGAAATGACCTAGGTAACGTAATATATTCTATATGAAATGAAATAATTTAAATGACATGGCAAATATAAATGATATGGCATATAATCTAAATGACATGAAATATAAAATAATGCTATCATATAATATGCATGAAAATAAAAATAATAATAATAATAATAATGCATGAACATAGCATATGCTAAATAATATGACAAAAATAACTAAACAAAAAGCATAGGATATCATGAAATATTCAAAACCATATAACAAATAATATGATATCAAAATTAAATCAAAGATAATAACACCATCATGAAAATTAAACATAGCAAAAATTACATATTATATAATATTCATGAATATGGAAAATGCAATGCATGAGAATGTATTTTTTTTCCTTTAATTAAGGAAATCCATATATCTAAAAAGATATCTGGCTACCTTAGGAAAATATATCAAATTAAATATTCTAAAACCAAAATACTTTGTGATTGTTTGAAAACAATTTTGAAAAGCTTAGATTAAAAATAAAAACTTAGCTAAACCCTTTTTAAATGGCTCTAACTTCCTAAGTTTAAAATCCCGGACTTGACCACCCTTAACCCCGAGACTTAAAAAAACATTTTTAGAGTTTAAAAATGCTTAGAAACTACCCTAAGTCAGTAGCTAAACTTCCTAATCAGCCCCCTCTAAGTAACTTAACCAAAACAGGAAAATGATTTTCCTTCAAATTCAATTCTGACTCCACCATCCAATTTTAAACCATGATTTTTTACCCTATTTTTAAAAATTCAAAAACATCTTAAAAAATACTGGAGACTCAGAACATGTGAAACTACACAGTAAAAAATCAGCTTAATTTTCTGATCAAAGATGATTGCGCAGAAAAATCGGGAAAGTACGAGTACTGGGTAAAAAACTGTTTTGCCAAAACACATTCTTTTGCCTTTGATAAAATCATTTAAAAATCAAATTAAAATTATTAAAGACTCTCTAAATGACTCACAAACAGTAGCTAACACTTTTGAAAAGTTAGGCAAAAATTAGCTAAGTAAAAAAAATCACAAAGGTAGAATAATCAATTTGACAACTCTTTAATTTTCCACAAGTATGCTCAAGAGAGCATGACTTTGAGCCATTGATTGGCCTAAGTCATAAGTCAAGTGGCATGGACATGAAATGCATGAAAAATATAGCAAATATGATGCATTAAATGCATGCTTTAAAACCTAAATGACACGAAAAATGCATGGCATCAATAAAATGACCTAGACCTAAATGAACTTGCATGGCATTTAATGCAACCTAGGTCTAAAATGCATGGCAAACAAATCAATCCTAAACCTAAAATATGAATGGCATTAACACAAATACATGGCATGCTTAAACAAAATACTCAACCAAACATCATGAAAATATTAACCTATCAACTAAAACAAAAATGCACACACAAAGCAAACAAAATGAAGGTGGTCGAATGGCCTCATGTTTAAAATGGGCATGGAATTTTCACAAACACATAATATACTAACATGCTTAACTAAAGAATAACACTCAAATCATGCAAATATAAAGTAAAGGCATGAAAACTAACAAGCATTTTCACAAACACATGGATTACAAAATATAAAACTTAAACAAACTTAAACATTTTGAAAACAGAAAATCAAAATGCAAGAATAGTAAAATAAACATGATAATAGACTCAAAAAAATGGAAATAAACAAGCAACCAAATTAAAACAAGCTTCAAGTCTATGTAGTAGAACAAGATTTAAAGCATCAAAACTTATTAAATATCAAAAATAACATGAAATAAAAAGCAAAACAACAACTATAAAAAGCATAGACTATTCGGCCATATCAAGAACAAAGGAAAGAAAAAAATTTCAAGAGCATTTTATAAAAAATGATGAAGATGGAACTTAAATAAGAACATTAAAAACACTTATTTAAAAAGAAAAATCAAAAGAAACTCACCAAAATAATAATCAAAAAAGCAAATCAACAATGGGAAATCAAAGAAAGTGCAAGAGTATGGTGCTTAAAGCAACCTCTAGAAGCTATCTTTCAAGCTTTTTCTTTTCTAACTTTTTTTTATTTTCTAAACTTTTCTTTTTGCTTTTCAACAATGGAGTGAAAATCAGCCAAAACCAAGAGAGAATGGAGAGTGCGTGGCTGAAAAAATGAAAGAGAGAGTTACCTTGTAGTGTGGCCGAAACCCCCCCTCTAGGCTAGGATGTTGTCATTTTTCCATCAACCAATTTTCATCCAAGGGCTATTGATCCAAGATGTTTAAAACATGAAATTATCACCTTTAGATTAGGCCATCAGCTATCCACAATTACAGCTGTTCAAGAATCTTAACCATTATGTTGACACTCTCCCTCTTCATGCATTGGTCCATGTGGCTTATTTGCAAAGGCTTGATCAAAAAATAACTAACTCTTCATTGTTGGCCTTTTGATTAAAAAAATCAGAAACTTCCTAGCCATCTTTGGGCCTTGGCTGGCCAGCCCCTTTCCTTCCAGCACATGTTTCATTTTTTTTAAAAGGCAAGAAAAGCCCTTTTCGATTTCTTGGGTAAAATGACCTTTTTGCCCCCCGAACGTAAATAAATGAAAAACGGACTCCAAATTCAAATTTTATTTTTTCAATACTTTAAAAATAATAAAAAATTGAATTCATGAAGTTTTCAAAAATTTTCGAGTCCATTTGCTATTTATTTGGATTTTTTCTTCCAAAGTTGCCCTTTTATGCCCCCAAACTTTACCATTTTTTAAACGAGCTCCAAATCAAGATTTTTCTTCACCAATATCTTTCAAACAATTTAAAAGTGTGATATGGAAGTTTTCATAATTTTTGGAACTCATTTGGTATTTTTTATGTGATTTATCTGCTTGAATTACTACATAGGGGGCCCGGATTTGGCTATTTTGCAAACGAACTCCGAATCAAGATTTTATTTCATCAATCTCTTCCAAATAATTTAAAAATGATATTTGCAAATTTTTAGAATTTTTGGAGTTCATTTTCTATTTTTTGGGGATTTATTTTCTTGCATTTCTACATAGGAGACCTGGGATTTGGCTATTTTGTAAACGAACTCCGAATCAAGATTTTCTTTCGCCAATCTCTTCCAAATGATTTAAGAATGAGAATTGCAATTTTTCAGAATTTTTGGAGTTCATTTGCTATTTTTCCCAAATTTTCTAATTTTGCCCTTTTGTCTCCGAAACCCGATTTTGCTCAAAACAAGTCCGATTTTCAAATTTTCTTCAAACTGAGCCTTGGGCTATCCTTTTTTAATCGCTCCTCATCAATTAGGGGCTTTAGTCCTACCAAATCAGGCCATTTCTTGTAATTCTTCCCAATTTCACCAAAATCCACCGAAAACCCTAATTCTCGATTTTCTTCCGGATTGACTTTTCTTTCAGTTTTTCTTTCAAGTGGCTTCTCCATTACCCATAGTTAGTGCTTATCTTTCATTTGGAACCTTCAATTTTGACCAATTCAATCGTTTAAGCACTTTTCCCCAAATTTCCCAGATTATGGTTTCTTTTCTACTGAATCTCCATAACCCAACTTTCGAACTCCATATCTTTCGATGTAGACCTCGGATTATCAAAATTCTTTCGCCATTTTTCAATTGAACTTCAAATCTTGATTTTAAACGTGGGTTGACTTTTTAGTAGTTGACTTTTTGAGGTTGACTTTTTGGGGTTGACTTTTTGAAGTTTGATTTTTTATGCTCGCCTTCTTAAACTAAGTCTCGGAGTACCACCTGCAGGATGAAAAAAGTCTTTTTACATTTTGAAACATCAATTTAGGAAGAAAACATACATGTTTTAGTGGTCCGGACAAAATTAAGTGTCTACACTTAGATTTGGGCATTTTTGTGAGATTTTTCGAAAATCTAATCGGGTGAAAAAAAGGAGAACGCCGAGAGGAATTCAGAATTGGAATTTGGTAATGGGAGGATGTCGTTGGACGGTGGTCAATGACGATAACTGGAGGTCAACGGTGGCCAGTTTCTGGTTTAAATGAGACTGACAGTGGTGTTCTTCATAAAAGATAGAGAAGTCTGAGTATTTAGAATGAAGAGAGAAAAATAAAAAAATAAAAAAAAGAATAAAGGAATGAAGATTTTTTTTGGGTTTTATAGGTCAAATAAAATAGTGAGTTTTAAATTTGCAATCTGCGTGTGACCCCTGATAAGGTCTGAACCATTTGCAGCAACCCGAGCCTAGACGCCATTCATCTTTTACGCTTCAAGTCATTTTGTCTAGGTAATTTTTATTTGTTAAAAAAGTTCAAACCCAATCTTAATAATCTGCTTCATTTTTATCTTTTCTTTTCTTATCTTTCTAACTTTTGATCAATTGATTATTATTTATTTTATTTATTTATTCGTTCCATACATATATATTTTTTTAAGTTCTTTGTTTGACCATTATATGTTTGTTTTCTTTTCCTTATTATATGTTTTGCTATTTACCTTTTTTTAAGTCTTTATAAGTCCACTTGTTTTGATATCTAATTTTATTATTATTTGTTACTTGTTAATATGATTTAGGATTGTTAACACCAGAAATAATCATTTTTTAAGGGTAACGGTGATAATAGATACTTGGTAAAATTTAGAATTTAAACTTGTTCTTCACATAATGAACATTAAAACTTAATCAATGAAAAATATATCCAAAACTTTTTCGATGATAAAATTCTTAGAGGGCTACGCTTGAGTAGACTTTTAAGAAATTTCTTGGTGAGAATTTCTTTTTAAATTTTGCCAGATTGATGGAAAGTTTTAAAATGAAATTTGGTATTAAAGGTTGATATTGTTTCTTCTTTCAATAAACTTTGGTCAGAATAACTGTCTAAAAGTTTAAAGTATGAAAATTAAACAAGTTGAGATTTTCTCTGACGATGGAATTCTTGAGGAGTTACTCTTGAGTAGACCTTTAAGAAATTCCTAGGTGAAAATGCTCGCCTAAGCTTTGCCAGATTGATGGAAGGTTTAGGCGAGTCATTTAGTATGTGAAAGTCAAGGCTTGTCCTCGAATAAAACAAGTTGAGATTTTCTCCGACGATGGAATTCTTGAGGGGTTACGCTTGAGTAAACCTTTAAGAAATTCTTACGCGAAAATACTCGTCTAAGCTTTGCCAGATTGATGGAAGGTTTAGGCGAGTCAGTTAATATGCGAAAGTCAAGGCTTGTCCTCGAATAAAACATGTAGGAAAGAATAGGACATTCTAAATTAGGACCTTTTAAGATATCACAAGATTGGCCAGGTACTTCTTTGAGATAGGCGTTGTGAGGGTGCTGATCCTTCCCCGCACGTAAATGAACTCTCGAACTTAGTTTTGAACGTAGACCAGAACCTATTCTTTTAAGGTACCTTAGTCGAGCTTAGGACTAATTTAGAAAGAATATATTCATACAGGTGACCTAAACATATCTTAAAAAAGATTAGTGGCGACTCCATGTTTACGTCTAGCGACCGAATTCGCATTTGGCACGTTATGACAGTAATGTTAGATGGCCAGTCTTTTCAGAACACATTTAATCCTGTCAACGTCCTAAACTTAGATGATCCAGCTGAACAGGCAAAGTTGAAAATGGTTGCGTTGAATGGGCTGAGTCGGCAGATTCCTAAAGGAAATATCAGCTGTTAGAGGAAAGGCTCCAGGCATTAGAAAAGCACAGATGTATTTATGAGTGTAGATTCAAATGAACGTTGCTTGGTCCCCGATTTAGTCATTCCTCCTAAATTCAAGGTTCCCGACTTTGAGAAATATGATGGGACAACTGATCCATTAGCCCACATGACTATGTTCTGCGGAAAGATGACGGGCCATGCGGATAAGGATAAGCTTCTGATCTACTGTTTTCAGGATAGCCTTAATGGATCTGCAATAGGTGGTATAATCAGTTGAGCACGGATCGAATTCTCTCTTGGAATAACTTGGCTAAAGCATTTTTAAGACAATACAAGCATGTGACTGATAAGGTGTCTGACCGTCTCACTTTGCAAAATATGGAGAAAGAAGTTACTGAGAGCTTCAAAGAGTATGCTTAGAGGTGGAGGGACATGGCCATCCAAGTACAACCGCCCTTGACTCAAAAGGAAACCACTGTCCTTTTGTGAATACACTACGGGCCTCGTACTATGATAGACTCGTCGGCAATGCCATGAAAAATTTTGCGTCCAGGGAAATGATTGAGAATTCTATCAAGACTGGGAAACTCGAAGGAGATAAAACATCCAGTGCAGAGAGAAATAGGGCACCAAAAAAAAAAGGAAGATGTCCAAGCTATGGGAGGCTTTGCCCGTATCTTCAGGTCCTCTCATACCAGCCATTCTTTCCTTCTATGAACAACATATCCTAGGATCCATACTTATATCCGATGGCCTCTGAATATCCAGCAAATCTTCAACCTCTTGCCAGCCAGAGAAAGCCGAAAAACATCTGGAAAAAAGATTGATTTGAGCCATTCCCCATGTCTTACTCTGAACTATTGCCCCAGCTGGTCGAAGAGTAACTTCTCACTCAAGTTCCAGTGAAGCCTATTCAACCCCCATACCCAAGCTGGTATGACGAGAATGCATATTGCGATTATCATTCCGGGATTTGAGAACTTTCCACAGAAAATTGCATATCTCTAAAATGGAAGGTTCAAGCACTCATCAATGGCGGGAGGTTAGATGTGGATAAGAAACAAAGGTCAAGCAGCATGGAGAATTCATTGAGGAATAGCCAGTTTTGAATTATGGGAAAGTATTTCAAGAAGAGAGTTTTTGATGCATGTAGTTCTATGCCTCATAATGAAAACACTTGTCTTATGTTGACATCCATATAAAATAAATTTTGAACTTTAAAATGCTTTTGTGTTTATTGTGTTTTAACGATAATTTGAATGTGCAAAAACAAACATTAAGGAAGTTTTGATAATGGAAAGTCTCGAAGAATATTGATGGTCATTGTTAGAAATGGCTTAATACCCTCCAACCTCTCTTTTCGGCTTTCCTAAGCCTAAATTCCTTGAATCGAGACAACTTGAAAGACCTATTGCTTCAACGAATATAAATGTTGAATTTAATAAATTATTGTCACCGCGAAATAGGCAAAGATGTGGATCCTAGCTTAGGCTATGAATAATGGAACAAATTTTTTGAAAAAATTTGAAGCTCCTTGGAAACTCAAACAAATGAGACATTCTTTCAAGAATCTAGATCATGGTGATTTGATATGCATCAAGGTTGTGCCAAAACCATTCACATCCTTTCCAATAACCATAAAACACAAATTTCCCAAACATCACTTCTTGATTGACGTCTCGGGGCACAATGACTAAACCAAATTATCTCATGTCCTCAGAAAAAACTATTTATGGCCATATTCTTTCTTGTCACTTCAAAGAACCCAAGATAAAAATTGTCTGATTCAAAACCTCGAGGGATGGAATTCAGAATACTCTTTGCAATATGAATTCCCATTTTTATGGCTAATCAAATGGGGCATCATCTGTAGATGTGGTAGATATATAGAGAATAAGGATGGATTAACGCATGAATTATGGGGGCATGCATCAATAAAAAAAAAATGAGTGTGACATCATGCATTTACGAAATTCAAGATGGTTTCAAGAAAAACCCTTTTCAATCTTTTTCCTCCAAGGAATGAATCTTCAATTTAGATGATCATGTTTGATATGAAAAATGGCCATCTTTCATCATCCTTTCACAAATTATAAAATTATTCCCTTTGAGCCAAAGGATTTCTTTTTTCATTTTTGAACCCTGGTCAAGGATCACCCTCCACACTGGGGGCAAATACGAGGATAGATCTTTTCAAAGATCACAAATAATTGAGTCCTGATTCAAAAACAAAGGATGCCTTGAGTCAAAAAGCAAATTGGGCTCCTAAATAAGTACAGGCTCACTCTGTCAAAGTTGAAATGCTCAAGCAAAAAAGAAAAGAAGAAAAAATGGCGAAATGAAAGCCAAAAACAACAAAAGAAGAAAAGAAAAGCGAAAATCAAAAGATGAAAAGAGGAGCTCAAAAAGGACAAATTTTTTGAAGAGAAACTTACTCGGGAAATGATCCTTGATTTGATCACCCTTAAACACATTTTGGGCCTATTTATCCTTTCTTTCTGAACCCAGAACCTTGGCCTACATTACGTACCTTGAAAAGACCATTTTGATCAAGCATGGTCACTAGAATATTCTAGAGGATTTTTGGCCAGGAGAGGGGAAAAGTGATCAATGGCTAAGATGTAGGAAAAATAGATATTTTTCAAAGTAAAGAACATGAGTCAGCATTCAGTACCTTAGGTGGCATTTTTGGCCAATAGGGAGCGTTTTAAATGTAAGGATGAAAGCTCATTGGCTAAGGCCATGTGAAGACCATATGATGAAGCCAAGTGGATAAAAATATGACACTTGAAAGATATTTTGTAGAGAAAAAAAAAATCAAGGGAGACCTAGGAGGGTATTAAGGCCATTTTCAGCCAAGGCATTATGGAGAGGAGGGGGTTGGAATCTTTTTACAGCAGCCAAGGCAGCAAGTCAGCAGCTAGAAGAGAAAAAAGAAAAGAGAAAAAAGGAGGAAAAAGGAGAAATTTGAGGTTTTTCCTCAAAGTTTGCTTAAGGTAGTTTCTTCTCCTTGCTTTTTCTTTGCTTTATCATCATTTTCAACTTCTTTTCTTTGCTATATGATCTTCATTTCTTAAAAAACAAATGGTTTTTCAAAGACTTTTCTTTTCCTCTTCTTCTTTTTCAAAATAAAACAAGTTTTTTACAATATTTTCTCCTCCATTTTTCATGCTTGCCGCCACCTTAAAGGCTTCATTGTGCTTGTGTTTATTCCATGTTTCTTGCTTGCCATTGTAATGTGGGATGTGCTATTGTGGTAGGGCAGATTTTTCTTTTTTGTTTTCCTTAAAAAAACAAGGTTTTGAGCTTGAGGATCTTTGTTTTTACCAAGTGATAGTTTGAGCGAATTTAGCATCCAAGAGGCCAAACTTTGAGCCAACCTTATTTTCATGTTTGTTTACATTTTCTTTTTGAGCAAAAAATGTTATCAAAGTCTCTTGAAGACTGATGATATATGTTAGAAAATTTTCTAAATGTCAGATTGACCATATATATCTTGCTGGTTGTGTTATTTATATTGCTTATTTCTCTTGGAAAAAATGATCTTGAGCTTGATGATCTTGGTTTTCACCAAGTGATGGTTATAGCCGAATTTACATCCAAGGGGCTAGCCTTGAGCCAATGATTTTGCTTGCTGTAAAAACATGGTTTCAACTTATTTCCAGCAAGGTTTTGGTTAGGTTCAACCAATGGTCCATAGCCGAAACCTATTTTTCAAACTAGTTGGAAAAAGCAATGTTTTGCAAGTTGGATATGCTGATTTTGGGCAATATTTTCACCATGCATTTTTTGTCAAAATAAAAAATTGTTTCTACCTCATTTAGTTCATCATTTTTTAAAATCTAAACTGATTTTTTCATATTTTTTGAAATTTTTTATAAAGGTAAAAAAATAGCTTTGTAAAACTGGTTTTTTGGAGTTAAAACAAGCTTTAAAGCTAGCAAAGGTCTCATTTTTTTTCACCAAAGGGGAGGGGTTGGCCGAAACCTATACCTACTATTTTAAGGCTGTTTCCATGTTTTTTCAAGGTAAAAAAAAATGGTTTTAATAAAATCAGGTCATGGGTAGGTAATCCGAGCTTTTAAAAACTGAGTCAACTAGGATTTTTGCCCCTAGGCCATTTGGCCACCTTGATTTTTTTTCATTCAAAATTTGCATTTTTTTTTACTTATTTTGGTTTTCAAATTGTTTGCATTAAGGCTTGCTTAGAGGTATTCGGATGTCAAACAAGGGCATTCGGACGCCCCTTAACCCGAGCAAAAATTCATGCCTGAAATCTTTCAATTTAGAAATCCAATTTAAGTTTCTTTCAAAGATAGTAAGACATCTTTTTAGGTGTTCGGATATCCTCTCTTCAAGAAAGAAACACATTCCTTTTTCATGCATTGCATATTTTAAAATGTTTTTACTTAATTTAGCATAAAGACGTATTTTTTCGGTTTCCTAGACATTTGGCAAGAATTAGTTCTTAATCTTTGCCGGTTTACCGGGGAGATTAGGAAATTATTCAACGCATGTGTTTATGAAATCTTAAGGTATGGTTTTCATTTTATTTGTAATTATATACGTTTCATGCGAAAAGACATTTTTCCAAAGTTTTGCCGGATCTGCTGGAGAGTTCAGTAAATGTCCCGACGCATGCCATTTATATAATTTAACCCCAAAAAAATCCTTGAAAAAATAATTTTAAAAATAATGATATGTGCATATTCTATGTTCATGCATATTTCATGATTAGGTCATTTAATAATTAGTGTCTACATTTGCCATCTTGATCATGATAATTCTATGTTTATGAATATTCCATGATGATGTCATTTTATGATTGATATTCATGTTGTTATCTTAATCATGATGTGTTAATGGACGTAAATATTCTATGATGATATCATTTTATGATTGGTGCCTATATGATCTTTTTGTATGCCATGTCATAATGAGATTTGCATGTCATGTTTGCCATGTCATGCATGCCATGATTTCTTTTGTCATGTCATAATAAGATTTGCCATGTCATGTTTTCTATGTCATGTATGTCATGTCATGAATTCTTTTTTCATGTCATGCATGCCATTAATTCTTTTACCATGTTATAATAATGTTTTGCCATGTCATGAATGTCATGTCATTTATGTCATGTCATGAATTATTTTACCATAATATAATAAGATTTGTCATGTCATGTATGCTATGTCATGAATTCTTTTGCCATGTCATAACGAAAATGTTCGCCATGTCATGATAATAATGAATATTTTTTTATTTATGTTTATATCTTAGCATTAATTTGCATATCCATAATCATTTTGAAATGATTTTAAATGCATAGAAAATAATAATGGTTTTTAATAAAAATAAGGTTGTTCTCGAGTTAAAATAATTCATGAGTTCTCTGCTGGATCTGCCGGGGAAGATATCATCAACTATCATTAATAATGGAATATCCTTTTTTCTCAAAAAAATAAGGGTGATTGGGAGAATTTCAAAATAAAGGAAAAAATTTATGTTTTGTCGGGCCTGACGAGAAATAATAGAAAATTTTATGTTAATAAATTCGGATCATTCTCAAAGAACATGATTGTTTTTAAAAGGGAATTATTTTTTTAAATATCGAAGCTAAAACCGACTTTAACCGAGACTTCATGATAACATGTGATTAATAAGGTATCGTTTTATACGGGTGTTGTGGAGGTGTTAATCCTTCCCCGTGACATAACCGACTCCCGAACCCGCTTTTGTTTTTCTCTGTTTTTTAAAGCGCAGATCTCGAAATTGGTTTTTCTTAAAATGTTTTAATTAATTTTAAAATGTTTTATAAAAATCGGTTTTAATAGGTGATCGACTACACCTAGCCAAAAAAGATCGGTGGCGACTCCATTTTCTTTTTCGAGGTTGTTTAAAACCCTTAATTTTGTTTAAGAGGAACCAATAATTTCCTTTTTCCTCTTTCCCCCCCAACATCACTTAATGGGTCCTGCGATGGGATTTTTCGTTATGATAGAATGAATGGTATCTTTGATGTTATAGTGCAATCTGGATTGATATTAATATAGCTTGAAGATCAATTGTAGTTTAATGTTTTGCAAAAATTTGTTGTTGTTTCTGTTTCTTTAAGTTATCTCGGTAGAAAGTAAGTACTGCATTATGAAATCAGCAGGGAGTGTTGTTTCTGCTTCTGTTTCTTGAAGTTTCTGTTACTGCCCAAAAGTGTTACTTCCAGACATTTGAATTGAAAGAATAGTGCATTAATAACTATTCATCAACATAAAATCCACTAACAACTGGTATTGGTAGCGGTAGATTCCACCATGAACCTTGTTTCTAGGTTCAAATTTTTACATCATACAATGCAATGTTTACAACTATGAAATCTATGAGATCACAACTTAATATAGGATTTCTACAATGATACTATAGAATGGATGAAGAAAATGAATGTTTAAGAATTTACCAAACAAATCTATTAGGTTCCTTACTTAAATAGGCATAAAAATCATAGCCATTAATATGATTTTCTTGACGGGCTTCTTAGCCTTATTTGCATATTCTTGGAATTTATGGGCTTTGGAAGTTGGAACTGAACTAAGCTGATGTTAGATATACAGCTATCTCAAACCCATTTTTGATTCCCTTTGTATTGGGCTTGTTGTAACCCTGCTCCAAAACAAGCCTAGCAGAAATCTAGCTTCTTTTCTATTCTCAACAAGTGCAAAGATTCAAAGATAGAGAGACTAAGAGAAATGGAAAAAGTAATATGGATAATATGAGTAGTGCGAATCTGGTTTGAACCAAAATAACCGACCAAACCGATTAATTTTGGTTCGATTATTTTGATTTCTTACTCATATTTCAGTCGGTTCAGTTATTTTGAAAAGTTTGGTCAGTTCGATTGGTTTTTAATCTTTTTCAAATCGAATAAATCGAACCGATCGAATGCTCACCCCTAGTTAGGAACAACCACAGTGGAAGTACCAGCGGCTAGGATATTGGCCATGCCAAGATTTGCATTAGGAACAGTTAGATTGTTAGTTGTGCCAGGATTTCCATTAAGTTCAGTATCATACGCATGAGATGTATTTTCTCCATTTCCATTTGTTAGAGAGATAACTCCACCAGAGGTTTTCCCATTTTTCTTGCTCATAGGTTGAACTTGAGAAGTTGTGGCATTGGAGGATGTAAGTTGGGAAATGGTCAACATTATCCGTTTATTGTTTTCCACTAGCACTTGCAGTTTTTTCTCATTATCCATCATCATTTTCATCAGGTATTGGATGTAATATGGGACTAGTGCATTTTGATTTCCAACAGAATCTTCCATGTTTTTCGACGAAATAAAGTCAAAAAAATTTACTCAATGCAATCGCTCCTCCCTAGTGGAATCGTCAAAATGTAGAGGATTCTTTTGATGAGGTGAGGAAATGTTGCAAACCAGTAAAATGGGATGTTGTAAGGAGATGACGGAGAGGAAGATTGGAGCAGACCCTGAAGAACAAGTGCGGTGGCAGGTGGTGGTGATAAAGATTATAGGAGGTTGGAGATGGTGAAAATTATAGTGGCTGGGATAATTCAGAGAGATTCTTGAAAGTCCAAGTTTGTCAATCTACCAAAAGATACCAATAGAAGACTTTGGACCTCATTTATAGTCCCAGCAAGGGAAGTTACAAAGAGGGAAGTTATCAGGATGTCACATGTGTAAGTGGCATCAATCATGGCTAGTGGGAGAGAGAGAGGTTACAAAAGATCGTAGGTGAAATGGAAGTTATGTGGAGGTTACACCCTGAGGAGTGTTTTGGTCACAGGCAGTGAATAAAGGTTACATGACAGCACACTTAGGAGTGCACTACCTGTTCAATGAGAAAGAAAAGCACTTGTGTTCCAAGGAAAGGTTAAGAAGAAAACTTCATAATAATTTCCATATATGAGCCTCTAAGTCATACGCTCTAAGACATCCTGGAGCAAACCTAAGACTCCTACCAACTTTCTGGGGTTAGCTCCACAATTTTCATACAGCTATGAACCTTGCTAGCTGCATTGCAAATTATCTTCGTCACATACTACACAAGTTGCTAGAAAGAGCGGGGCACGGACTGCTGGAGCACTAGAGGAGCGAAGTGTTGGAGGAGTGGAGCGTTGAAGGAATAGTGCGCTGTAAAAGTGGAGCACTGGATGAAAGGTGCCAGGGAGTGCTAGTGCTAAGGAGCACAGCTACCAGGGAGCACTGTCACAGTCGTTAGGGAGTGCTGCTACTAGGGAGTATTGTCACTGTCGAGGTAGCATTGCCGCCAAGGAGCGCTGCTACCATGGAACACTATCACTGTCACCAGGTAATGCTATAGCCAGAGAGCACTGCCTAATCAAACTGTATCTGCATGACATGTTAATACAAAAAAACAAGCATGTAAAATCGAAATTGATTCCATCATTTTAGTCAGGTTTCTTGTTCTTGTCGGGATTACTGGTAATAGAAAATCCTCTCTGCTCCTCTCGTCCATCTTCTACATATTTACATAAATATTGGATTCCATATATGTGTTGAGTGGCTTTCAGGCATGTAGCTGTTCTAGTTTCAAGAGGTATCTGGTTACATACTTCGTTTTGGTATTAATATAATAATATTTGACTCGAGTCAAGTTAAATCTCAATCTAAAAAATCATGTCCAAATTTCAATTCGAGTCGAACTAAGTTCATGGGTTTGGTGAATAACCCTACTCATGGGCAGCTCTTTTTTGAAAATTGTCTCTCTTTTGAAAATGGAAAAACAATTTTCAGATAAAATGCCTTATTTTTCGTTGACCAGTAAGTTTTTTTTCGTTGACCAATCAATTTCCTGCCAAACAAACACTAGAAAATGCATGTCATTTTTCGGAAGTCATTTTTTGCGAAACAAACGGAGCCTTACATCTTTCAATTCTAAATCAAATTCAAAAAATTCATTCAATCCTTCGAATCAGAATCCAATCCAACTCGATTTGATCATAAAAAGTTAACAATCGAACTTGAAAATAATCCAAATTCGAAAATAGTTCGAACTCGAAATAACCGGGACATGAATTGATCCAAATCTGAAATAACCTGAACTCTAATGACCTGAAATATTAACAAAAATGACCCGAACCTAAATTAAATATAATTTATTTTAAAAATATTAATTTAATAAAAATAAATGTAACACAAATTATTAATTTATTTTAATTCTATAAACTTTAAATTATCTTTTAAAATTTATTTTTACTATTAGAAATTTTATAATATTATTTTTAATTATAATTAGAAAATAATAAAATTAAATTATTTTTATTATTATAATTGAATTTTGATTTTGATTTTTATGTTTATTAATATGTATTATAAATAAAGTTCTTTATTTTTTTTTTACTTTGATAAAATAATTTAATTGATAAATAATAATCATTTTAAAACAAGAAAAATAATTAACAATAGTTTAAAAACTATATGTTATATTATTTATGATAATCTTATAATATAATTTAATTTTAAACAAATTATTACCTATGATAATTTTATAATATGATTTAAATATAAATTATATATTTTAATTCTAATCAGTATATATATGATTTATAATAAATTATATAATCTTTATTGCTATACATATTACTTAAAATAAATGTATTATTTTTAATTTAAAAAATATATTCTCTTCTCATTTAGAATAAAAATAGATTATGGTAACATCTATTATGTGAGTGAAAAAAAATTAAAAAATATGAGAAAATAGGTGAAACAAAAAACAAAGTTACGTAAGCATAAAAAACATGAGTACTTGACAGTTTTTTCAATTAAATGTGTGAATAAATTGAAAAAAAAAATAATTTAAATATTTAAATTTTGATATTTGATATTTGATATTAAATGATAATTTTATATTTTATTTTATATATTTATTATGATTTATTTCGAGTTTTATGTAAATTTACCAACTGAGTTGATATCACTTAATTCAGTGACACCAAACTCAGTCAGACACATTATTAATAGTATAGATACATAAAATAAGTCATTGATAATTGTATATATATATATATATAATCTTAATAATTGGTATGCTGCGTTATAATAATCTCTTATCATATGAATTAAATTAAATTATATAATTCCTTATCGTTACATGTGTTTTTTGGAATAAATATGTTATTTTTTAGTTCAAATATATAACCTTTTAATTCTTATCATGTGATTTTTTTTTTAAAGTATATAAAATAAGTCATTGATATGTGTATCTTATTATTATGATTTGTACCTTACATTATAATAATACATTATTATGTGATATATAGTAAATTAATCTCTTATTGTTATATATGTTATTTAAAATAAATGTATTATTTTTATTTTAAATTTGTAATCTCTTATCATATTATTTAAATTAGCTTGGTCAATTGCCATAATATTAATCCGTTGACAATACTTGTTACTAAGTTTATAAAAAATAAATATTTTTTCTATTGTAAAGATTTACAAATATATATATATATAATCATATATGTATGCATTAATATGATAAGATTTATACATTATACAAAAATATCATGTATGTCAATACGTCAATGTGCTAAGAATTATATCTTTACTTATTATGAAATTTTTATTAATTTAATTTCGTACATTATGATTAGAATTTAGAAATATTAAGCATAACTAACTAATTTAATTTCATAATTAATTTATTATTACATTTTTGTTTTTGATAAACATTTATTATTATATTTCATTGCACTTAATAGTTAAATTTTTAAATAAAGTTCTTAAATATAATTTAATTTTAGTAACAAGTTATTTCAAGTTCTAAGATTAAATCACTTGATAAAACTCTTTAGTTTATGGGTTGCTTGTCAAGGTTCAAACTTTTCAACAAGCATAATTTTATATATTTTATAAATATGTAAATGGATTCAGGTAACGGTTTCAAGTATACAATAATATCCGTTTATTTTTAAATATTATTTATTTATTTTACTTTTTTATCTTTCAATAAATTTTTAATAAAATCTGATTCGATCAAATAATCTATTTAAATTTAATCTGATTAGATTCTAAAAATTAATAAATTAAACTAAAAATGACTCGAACCCGCATGATCCTAATCTGAATAATCCAAGTGTCAAACTCGAATTACCTGAATTCGAAATGACCCAAGTCTGAGATGATTTGAACCAGAAACGACCAAAACCCGAACCCAAAACGATTCAAACCCGAAATTGACCCTAATTTTTTAAGACTCAAATTGACGCGACTCAAACTCAACCCAACTCGTCCAATTAACAGATTTCTATTTAACTATAATTCATCTTGGATTTTTATGCTACATTTACTTTAGTTTTTATATTTAATTATCAAATAAAATTTTGTTTAACTACGTACTATTTTGATGCCACAAGTAATGGACATTTTTTTAACACGCTCGTTGATGGAAGTCTTTTTCTTGTTTCCTTTTGGCTCTATGTAAATATATATTTCTTCGTTGTTTCTTATTTCCCCCAAAAGCAAACAGAGACTTTTTCCTTTATTTTGGAAGATATGGTCTCAGCTTTTGTTTAGAGAAAAAGAAAAGTCACTACGTCAACCCTAAATAATTTTGGAAAAAAAAGACCGTATATATTTTGTTGAAAATAGTGTGACAGTTCAATAACAAGCATTAATCCACAACAAGCATTCAAGAAGAAGAGAAAAAAAAAAAAACACAATATTTTTAACGTGGTTCAGCCCCTCTGACCTATGTCCACTGATCCCTGAAAGGGACAAGATACTCCACTAAAAAAATATTCCAACTTGTAACTTTTGCACGGATAAAGCTACAAATCCTCTTACAAACATTGTAACTTTTGCACGGATAAAGCTACAAATTTTCCTACAAACATTGTAACTTTTGCACGGATTAAGTTACAAACCTCCTCCCAATATTATGACTAACTAACCAGAGAATCCCAATACATCTTCTCTCAAATGTATAGACTCTCTCTCACAAGCGGTGGTGGTGATTTTTCCCCAAAGGCTAAGGTTCCTATTTATAGGTGAGCACTCCTCTAGGCTCACCAATACTACTCAATGTGTGATTAGGACTCCTCTTGGCTTAACCAAGTTACTTAATGTGGGATGAGTACTTCTACTCAATGTGGAACTTGGACTCCTACTCAATGTGGGACTTTGACTCAAAATACTCAACAAATCCTCCCTTGAGTCAAAATCTTTCTACTCAATGTTGGATTTGGATTCAAACTTAATAAATCATTCCTTGAGTCAAAGTCTCAATTACCTCTTGGCAGCAACTCTTCTCCCTCGAACCAAAAGACTCTAGGCAACAACTCAACAACTCTACTACTCTTCTTCCTCGAACAAAAAGCTTCTTGGCAGCAATTATCCTCGCTCGAACCAGAAGCTCAATACCAGTTGTTGGGAATAGCCTGGCAGCCCAATAACAAGCATTAACCCACAACAAGCATTCAAGAAGAAGAGAAAAAAAGAACACAATATTTTTAACGTGGTTCAGTCCCTCTGGCCTATGTTCACTGATCCCTGAAAGGGACAAGATACTCCACTAAGGATATATTCCAACTTGTAACTTTTGCACGGATAAAGCTACAAACCTTTCTACAAACATTGTAATTTTTGCACGGATAAAGTTACAAACCATCCTCCCAATATTATGACTCACCAACCAAAGAATCCCAATACATCTTCTCTCAAGTGTATAGACTCTCTCTCACAAACGGTGGAGGTGATTTTTCCCCAGAGGCTAAGGTTCCTATTTATAGGTGAGCACTCCTCTAGACTCATCAATATTACTCAATGTGTGATTAGGACTCTCTTTTACTTAACCAAGTTACTTAATATGGGATGAGTACTCCTACTCAATGTGGGACTTGGACTCCTACTCAATGTGGGACTTGGACTCAACAAACTCAACAAATTCTCCCTTAAATCAAAATATTCTTACTCAATGTTGGACTTAGACTCAAACTCAACATATTTGTCTTCTAAATTTTAGAAATTTTCCAATCTCAAGACTTGCATGTAAAATGCATTATCAAAGCATAAACAATCCAATGAATGATGAAGGAAAATTTGTTTCCAAAAACTAAAAGAACCACTACATGACGTCATTCGACTAGAAGGAAAGCAATGATGAATCAGACGGGACCTTCCATGACGTCCTCCGACTTAAAATACACAGCCAAAAAGGCCCTGTGACGATGATTCCATGGTAGAGGACGTTCCTCGCCTTATAAAAAAAATATATTAGAAGAAAGCAAATTGGAGAGGAAAAAGTTATTTACATGTATTAAAAACACGTATTAAACACATATACATAAAATTTTCATTTTATAAGTTCTTAAAAAATTCTATTATAACCCACAAAGATTTTATTAAATCTGACTATCACCCAAGTCGCGTTTTTTAGTAAGTCTCGTTGAGTGATTGAGTTAGTGCAGTTAGTGAAGTAAGTTGTTGACGATAGCAGGCTAAGTTAAAAACCAAAAGACTAAAAAATGATTAGAGTTTATAAGATGTCAAGAACTTTAAGGGTATTATTTGGATCTGAATCTAGGAATGAAATTGAAGGTAGTGAAATCATAAGGCTAAGTAGAACTGAGAAAAAAATCAGAAAAAATAATAATGAGAGATGTATAAAAAGATTAAAAAACTAGAAGTTGGAAAGTGAAGGGAAGGGAAGAGAAGAGAGTTCATCTGGAATTATTTTGAAAGAGAAATATGGAGAAAAGAAGATCCAAAAAAAAAAACTATGAAGATTGATGAAATTGAAGAGAAAAGTTTGGCTGGCACAAAAGAGAGTTGGAATTAATGGAGACAAGAAGATTTGAGCCTTACTTTTATTAGCCCGTTAATTATTGGATCATGTCTGTTTAGTTGTCGTACTACGCAAGATTTGGTCCGAAAATATGTAGCCCATTTTGGATTATTTAGGCCCAAAACTGGGCTAAGATTGGGCTTTTGTTTTATATTTTCAAAGCTGTGTTTGGTTTATGACAAATTCCAAAGAAAAAATGAGAAAAAAATATAGTAATCTTTTTTTTTCTTTCAATTCTATACATTATAAGTACAACTTGAGAATTATATTCTTAATAATAACCAATTTATACTAAAAATATATAGAAAAATAAATCGTATTAGAAATCTAGAGAAAATTTTACAAATTTTCAAAAATTTTACTTCAAATTTTCTTTCCTCTCAAAATTTTTATGTATCAAAAAGACAAAAAAGGGCAACAAGTTTGGTTATAATAAGAATTCAATAGTTTTTATTTTTTTTATTTTTTATAATTGATTTCCTTAATTATTGTAGTTAAATTACAAAATTACGTTTGGATCACAAACTAAAAGCTTTTTAGTTCAAACTGGTATTTCGTGAGTACGTCCATCAATAAAATCATGTCCACGTGACATTTTATCCACCAAACACTTAAAACTTTTTAACAAGTCGTTTTGGGTCTAAATTTAGACTTGCTCATAGATCAGACCGCAATCTAAATTTTTTTATTTTGTTTTACCTAGGTCCGGTCCCTCGATCCATTTTTATTGTTCATATATATTAAAATTTTATTTTTTTATTTATTTTTATATTTTTTATAATTAAATTTAAAAATAATATTTTTTTATTATGTGAACAGTGATTCGGGCCGGGCTGCCCCACCATGAGCAAGTCTAGGTCTAATAGTTATGTTCTTTTTTTAATAAAATATTGAATTTTTAGTTTCAATAACTAAAATTAAAATCATGATAATTTTAAGTATCAATCCTTTTTTGGACTCCATGTTATTTACCCTCTTAATTTTGTCCCAAATTTTTGCATTTTTTGACATTACATATAATTATAAATTCAAGTATGAGATCTATCAATTTATGGGTAAGTCAACTAAATTATAAATGAAATATTGCAATTAAACTAATAATTATATATCGTCAACAGTCATGTGATATATTGCTACCTTAAAGAGTACAAAAATTTGGGTCAATAATATGAGACGAATATTATTTTCCCCTTCAATAGAGGCATATCCAAGTGGGGCAGACATGAGTCTTGGCCCACTGGCAGTGGCGGCCCGTAATGAGGGCCAGGAGGCCCTCATTAAATTAATTATAATTAATTATATTAATTATAATTATTTATATTAAATTAATTAAATTTATCTTCAAAATAAAATTATTATTGGTTTATTTTTATTTTGGTCTAAAACTTAATTTTATATATTATAATTTAAAAAAAATTAAAAATATATTGTTATTTATCTTTTTATATTACCCACCAATCATTATTCATGAACTCTTTAAATCAATTGGTTTATAATATATATATATATATATATATATATATATATCTTTTTAGCATCCTTAGAAAGCAAAAATAGCAAGAATTTTGCTAAGATTTGTTATTTTATTTTTAAATATATATGTTTGTATAATCTTGTTGTTATACGCATTGGTAATGTTAAGATTTTTTGTTCAGACCAAAAGTTGAGATAGTTTTTATTATTTTTTTGTTATAATATAATATTATGTTGATTTGTCTTAACTACTTATGAAAAAAAAAAAATTTATCAACTTTACTTATTGTACTGCAATTTTTTTCAACACCAAAGTTAAATTTAGACCATCTTATAGAAGGTTAGAAAATACCATAATTTATAATCTCAAAGTTTCAATTTCATTATTTTAAAGGCATATTTTATTTTATTGTTTTGATTAAAATATATTATTTAATAATTGATTTATTTACATATTTTTTCAATTTTAAATTGAAAAACGAATTAATCAAAAAAGTTCACCCATAGTTCATTAAAAGATTGTGTAAATTAATTTAAAAGGCATGTTATTCTTTAAAAGATTGTTGAGATATTTAGTTCAGATTCAATTGTTGAAAATTTTATTTTTTTTAAAAATCGTCGCTCACAATTTTAGATAAAATTATTTATTTTATGTATTTTATTTCCTTATACTTTAATTTATGAATTGATAACATTTATGCTTTTATGAGTTTGTTACTTTTATTAGTATATTATTTGCATATATGTTTTATATTAGTAAAACATAGTGACATACCTCAAATGAAAAAAATAAATATAGATTTATACTTTTAATCGGCTCCCCCAAAATCAAGTATCAAGATTCGCCACTGCCCCCTGGTTCCTCCAAACTCTTTAAATTCTTAACAATTGTCTAACTCAAAAAATGGTAAAAACTTATTTTGATCTCTCTAAATTTATAATTTGATCATCTTTTATCTCGGTTCCCAATATAAAATTCTTTCAAGGACACTATTTTACTGCTTCTTAGTGCCAGATAAATCCTTTTATGATTGCAAAATATTCTGTGTTCAAAAACAGTGCCTGCATTCGCTATGCTCCATTGGTGAAATGTGGTGTGGGAGAATGGAGGGGAATGAGAATAAAAGGGCAGAGACCACCCAACCTTTTATTCTGGGCTGACCCTCAATGTTGCATAACATTAATACCAACACGCTCCCTCGAAGAACCAACTACTTTTCTTTGTTGAAACCAAGCAAAAAAAAAAAAAACAAAAGACTATTTTAATGGCATTAATTATTTGTTGTGTTGAAATTTCAACTTAATCTTGATTCGATCTTAGCTTCTTCAATGAAAATGACAAAGGAAGGATTGTGGTGGGCAGTTTCCAAATGGACATTCCACTGATGACTGATGCCACCATCTCTGTCAAAGATGGCCTTTTGTTCCATGTAATAAGGGGCGAGGTTTCCCTTTGACTCCCCCTTTTTAACACATCTTTTCACATGATCATCTGTTTTATTTGAACCTAGGAAATTGAGATTCATGGGAATTTCTAGAGGGAAAGATAACAAGGCCAAGTTGGCTGCCTCATTTGAGTTTTCACACCTACTAGTTTTTGTCTTTATCTCATCTCTTTAATTAAGTTTCACAATTGACCCCAAAAACTAAAGTAAAATTTGGATAAATGAATATTTGATAAATTAATAATTTTGATTAAGTAATAAAATTTTATAATTTTGATTCGAGGTCAGTATATTAAAATAATAACATCATTAAATACATAAGATAATAATTTTTTATATAGGCTTAACAAATATATAAATTAATAATTTTTAAAAAAATTTTAAAATAATACATAAAATTCATATAATACTATAAGAAAAATGTTACTTAATAACTTTTACCTTCTCATTTAATTCTTTTCTTAAAATATGCATCTAAAGTTTTTTTTTTTTTTTACCTAAACCAAATTGAACCTCATTCTTAATGTTTTGCAATGCACACACTGCATTCGGTACATTCTTTTCATGTTGTAGCAAGTAGTTTTCTATATAAATTTTAATTGTTAACTCTATCTAGTGTTTTTCATTTATAAATCATTAATGTATCTTAATAAAAAAATAATAATATGCATGTATAAGGATTGAAAACATAAAAAAATTTATAAACTAATAAATTTTAATTTATCAATAAATGAATAATTTATTCATTTATTGATAGTTAAAAAAAAATATAATAATATGCATGTATAAGGATTGAAAACATAAAATTTTTTATAAACTAATAAATTTTAATTTATCAATAAATGAATAATTTATTCATTTATCGATAGTTAAAAAAAATAATAATATGCATGTATAAGGATTGAAAACATAAAATTTTTTTATAAACTAATAAATTTTAATTTATCAATAAATGAATAATTTATTAATTTATTGATAGTTAAATAATCTCTTTAAAATAATATTTTTTTCTTAATTCCAACAATATTATTTTATAGAGATTTTACTGTAACTAGTTAGTATTGATTTTAAGATTCTTTAACTGTTAACTTTCATTTAGCTGTGCAGATTCAACCATTGTTTTACATCGTATTTTGCAAGGGAATGTACGAGAGAGCCGATAGTTCGATGAGCACCTCTGATCCGTATCCAAAAATATAGATGGTAGCTAGACTAGACATGTTATTTTCCTAGTTTTTTTTTTTTTTTTTGTCATTAGTAATTGTAATGCTATGTTATCCTAGCTTAACATTTTTCATTTGACAAATCTCTAAAACAGACATAAAGATTGCGTTTGAAAATTTGAATTTCAAAAAATAAATTTAAATTTCAAAAATAGTATAAATTATGTAATAAAACACATGTAAATATAACATTGATTATTATTTTTCAAATCCATGGATTTGTTGGATGTCTATTTAAAGGTGAATTTGAAATACCTATAGCTATTTGTGCATTTGAAATTCATGTTTTTATACTTTTCAAATATATGATCATATTGAATCTTAACTAATTTATATATAATGTATACATTTTATTCTCACAATTTATATAGCAAATGAAATTCAAATTCAAACTTTTAAATTCATGTTTTCAAACATAGAAAAAAAAAAACTATCAAATCATAGAGTTTTGCTGTGCAGTGTGCACCAACAATGTTCCTTTTTTTTTTATGTTCATTATATTTTTTTAGGATTAATTAAAATATTGATTAGTAAAAATTGCAAAAATGTTTACTCTTATAAAATTTTTACCAGTCTTCTACCTTTTAAAAGTTGATACAAAGTGGTTACAGGATTCGATTTCTGAATGTTTTACAAGACTTTCAATCTAATAAATTAAACTCACAAAGCAAGCAAACATTATTCACAAGGTAAAAATCTTAATCTGACAACTGAGAAAGAGAAAGGTTTTCTCTAAGGAACACAGAGTATAACTTTTTCCCCAACTTTTGTAACTAGCACATGTTGCAGTTTGGTGAAACTTCAAACCTTTTTATAGTATATCTCAATTTATCAGATAATAGTTAATCTAATTGAAAAAAAATTAAATCATCATAAAAGAAGTCTTTTATCTTTTGAAAACTCCATCAATTGGCTGACTATTAGGATGTAATTATCAACGTGATAACATATAATTTCGAAGATTCGATCGCTAAATATAAACAATAAAGTCACCACCATTTTTTTATCAATAAAGTCGCCACTATTTTTTTTATTAAGTGTGATTAGTTACTTATTGGAATCTATTCTTAATTCTAAACTCGACTAAGATACTCTAAAAAAATAAGTTTTAGTCTACATTTTAAGAATTAGGTTTGGAACTTCGGTTAAGTATGGAAAATGATTAGCACCTTATAAAACCAATTCAAATAACAATACCATTTAATCCTATGTTTCCCTTAAAATCCTTACTATAAATTTAAGCTTTTTTTGGAGAAAGTTGAAGCTACACACGTCACCATCATCATTTTTTCTTTTCTTTTTGCCTTTTCTTACCAAAACACACCGTTTAACTATTATATATTGAATTAAAAAAATAAAAAATAAAAGGGGTCAAAGGGTCGAAGTCAACATAATGAATTCTTTTTTTTTTTCACCTTTTCATGCTTCTCTTCTTTTCCTCACCTACTCACCTGCTCTTATCTTTCTTTCAATTCCTTAATGCTTCCCATTTCTTTCAATGACCCATACTTGATTGTTTCTTTTTTTACCCAAATTGTCAGAGTTGTTGTAACACCCTGTCCGGATAATTTTTCTAAAATCCGACAGAGTTTCCTTTCTATTTTAACTATAATCATCCTGCAAATAACACTCAGTTCATATCCTCAACAAGCAGTATTTCTCAATACCATTTATCACAATTATACATGCATAATCTAACATTAACATTGATTAATCTATATTCAAACCAATACATATTGATTTGTTGTCTCATAACTTCAATTATATACAAATCATCTAAAAGTAAACCTATCTCAGAAAGGTTTACTAGAGAGACATCAAAAGATCAAGACTTCAAGAAATTTTTAGTATGATGCCCACCACGTCAATATACTATTTGAAGCAGAGAGTAGAGAAAGACAGCAATCCCGACACCTAACTGTCACCTGAAAATGAGAATATGAAAAGGTGCGATATATGAATATCTCAATGAGTAGACAAATTTTAAAACATTTGAAAACTATGATTATAATCCTTTAAAACATAATAGACGTTTTCAAAATAAATAATAGTAAAACCATAATGAATAATTCGAAGATGTAGCGAAGTTTTCAAATATATATCAGTATTATAATACCAAATCAATATATAAAATCTGTAAAGTAAATCAGGTTTCGTATGGTTGGGCTCCAACTTACTGTCATGCATAAGAATACATCCATGAAATAACCAAGTAATATCCATGTAGGCATACTAGTAGCCGGCCCCAAAGGCCAATACCACCATAGGATGCCCTAAAGGCATATGTGTCACTATGATGTGCCCCCAAAAGGCAAATACAACGAGATAGGGACTCTGGAGGTGGTTCCCACCACAAAGGCGTAGCACGCAACTCCCATACCCAGTCTAATATCACGGAATTGGGACTCTGGAGGTGGTTCCTGCCATAAAGGCGTAGCACGCAGCTCCCGTATTCCGGTCAAGGGAATAATCTCATACATTAAGTCAGGTGGAGCCAAAACCATGTACGTCAAATTCTATGTATAATCATATTTAATAAATCAAGCAACTTGCTCAATATAATATTTCTTGTAATAAATGTACTTTAATAATAAATCAATTCATATGATTATATATCGCATATACCTTTAATACGTAAAATAAATATCATGCTAAAAAAACTTATAATTATAATTAAAAAAAAATTCAAATAACTATAATTGTCGTCTACTCACAATCCTTGAGATGATCTCATTATACACCTCGATCTGAAACTTTGGGATCCACAGGTAACGTCGGATCTACGTGGCCTAGAGATTAACGATAATTAGTATCTATACATACTCAAAACATTACACAATTATGAATACAACTTAAATCTCATAATCTTCCCCTAAGGTCAATACTAATTTCTCATACTCAAAACAACATATCCTAAATTTTTAATATCATTTCTGTAGACACCTAATTTTGTCTGGAACACTAAAACAAGTATGTTTTCTTCCTAAATTGATGTTTCCGAATGTAAAAAGACTTTTTTTCATCCTGCAGGTGGTACTCCGAGACTTAGTTTAAGAGGGCGAGCATAAAAAGTCAAACTTGAAAAAAGTCAACCACGAAAAAAAAGTCAACCCAGAAAAAGTCAACCCCAAAAAGTCAACTACTGAAAAAGTCAACCCACTTTCAAAATCAAGATTTTAAGTTCAATTGAAAAATTGTGAAAGAATTTTGATAATCCGAGGTCTACATTGAAAGATATGGAGTTCGGAAGTTGGGATTTGGAGATTCAGTAGAAAAGAAACCCTAATCCGAGAAATTTGAGGAAAAGTGCTTAAACGATCAAATTGGTCGAAATTGAAGGTTCCAAATGAAAGATAAGCATTGACTACGTGTAATGGAGAAGCCACTTGCAAGAAAAACCGAAAGAAAAGTCAATCCGGGAGAAGACCGAGAATTAGGGTTTTTAGTGGATTTCGGTGATTTTGGGAAGAAACACAGAAATGGCCCGAATTGGTAAGACCAAAGCCCCCAATGGATGAGGAATGATTAAAAAAGGATAGCCCAAGGCTCAGTTTGAAGAAAATCTGAAAATCGTGCTTGTTTTGAGCAAAACCGGGTTTCGGAGGCAAAAGGGCAAAATTGGAAAATTTGGGAAAAATAGCAAATGGACTCCAAATCTTCTAAAATTTTGCAAATCTCATTTTTAAATTATTTGGAAGAGATTGGCGAAAGAAAATCTTGATTCGGAGTCCGTTTGCAAAATGGCCAAATCCCGGGCCTCCTATGCAATAATTCAAAAAGGAAAATCCCGGAAAAATAGAAAATGAGCTCCAAATCTTTTGAAATCTCATTTTTAAATTATTTGGAAGATATTGGCGAAAGAAAATCTTGATTCGGAGTCCGTTTGCAAAATGGCCAAATCTCGGGCCTCCTATGCAATAATTCAAGAAGATAAATCCCGAAAAAATAGCAAATGGACTCCAAAAATTCTAAAATTTTGCAAATCTCATTTTTAAATTATTTTTAAGATATTGGCGAAAGAAAATCTTGATTCGGAGTTCGTTTGCAAAATGGCCAAATCTCGGGCCTCCTATGCAGTAATTCAAGCCGATAAATCCCGAAAAAATACCAAATGAGCTTCAAAAATTATGAAAACTTCCAGATCACACTTTTAAATTATTTGGAAGATATTGGTGAAGAAAAATATTGATTTGGAGCTCGTTTAAAAAATGGTAAAATGTAGGGGCATAAAAGGGCATTTTTGGAAGAAAAAATCCAAATAAATAGCAAACGGACTCGGATAAATTTGAAAACTTCCAGAACTCAATGTTTTATTATTTTGTAAGTATTAAAAAAATAAAAATCGAATTTGGAGTCCGTTTGATATTTATTTGCATCCGGGGGGCAAAATGGTCATTTCACCCAAGCAACCGAAAAGGGCTTCTTTGGGCCTTTCAAAAAATCAGACTTGGGCTGGAAAAGAGAAGGCCTGGCCTACCCAGGCCCAAAGGAAGGAGGAAGCTTCTGATTTTTCAATCAAATGGCTAAAAATTAAGAGTTATTTAGAGATTCTCTTTGATCAAGCCATGGTGATTAAGCCACATAGGCCAAGAGAAATGTCAACATTATTCTTGAACAGCTGTAATTTGGGACAGCTGATATTCTAATCTAAAGGTGGTAATTTCATGATTTTTTCACCTTGAATTATTAGCCATTTGATGGAAAATTGGTTACAAAAAAAATGACAACATCTTGGAGCATTTTAAGGGTCATTCGGCCAGCATAGGGAGGGGTTCAGAATTTGCAATTTACATCTTCATTTGGTGAGTTCTTTTAGTTTTTACTGGGTTTTTCTCTCCTTGATTGAAAGCAAAAAAGAAAAGTTTAGAAAAGAAAGGAAAGTTTGAAGAGATAAAGCTTGAAATATAGCTTCTTGAGATTGCTCTTGAGCACCAACTCTTGCACTTTCTTGATTTTCCATTCTTGTTTTTGCTATTTTGATTATTATTTGGTGAGTTTCTATTTTAAATAAATGTTTTTTTATTGTTCTTCTTAAGTTCTTCCTTCATCTCTTTCTTAAATATATTTTTTACAATTTTTTTTATATTATACTCACCATGGCCGAATGGCCTACATTATTTATTTAAGTTGCTGTTTTGGTTTATTTTACCATATTGTTTATGTTATTTTCTTTGATCTTGGTGTTTTAAATGTTATTTTACTTCATATTCTTGAGTTATATTTTAATTTGGTTGCTTTGTTTGTTGCCATTTATGTTTTAAATATCATGTTTTTGCATTTTTAATTTTCTGTTTTCATAATGTTTAAATTTGAGCATGTTTTAGATTTAGTATATCAAGTGTTTGTGAAAATGCTTGTGTGGTCTTTGCATGATTTGAGTTTTATATCTTAGTTGAGCATGTTTTAGATTTAGTATATTAAGTGTTTGTGAAAATGCTTGTGTGGTTTTTGCATGATTTGAGTGTTATATTTTAGTTGAGCATGTTAGTATACCAAGTATTTGTGAAAATGCCATGCTTGTTGGAGCTTGAGGCCATTTGGCTACTCCACGTGTTTTGCATTGTGTGTTGCATTTTTGCCATGTTAGTTAGTAGGTTTTTGCATTTGTATGACATCTGATTTAGTTGAGCATGTTAGTATACCAAGTGTTCGTGAAAATGCCATGTTTGCTAGGTACATTATTCCATTCGGCCACCCTTGGAATTTTTGCATTTTATGTGCATTTTTGCTATGATTAGTTGATAGGTTAGAATTTGCATGATATTTGTTTGAGTTTTTGTTTAAGCATGCTTTGTGTTTGTGAAAATGCCATGCTTATTTTAGTTATTAAGTTTGGTTTATTTGCCATGCATGTTCATGCATTTTAGGTCTAGGTTGCATTAAATGCCATGCAAATTCATTTAGGTCTAAGTCACTATATGAATGCTATGCATTTTTTCATGACATTTAGGTTTAAACTCATGCATTTCATGCACTATGTTTGCTGTAATTTTTCATGCATTTCATGTTCATGCCACTTGAATAATGACTTGAGCCAATTAATGGTTCAAAGTCATGCTCTCTTGAGCACACTTGTGGAAAATTAAACTTTGTCAAATTGATTATTCTACCTTTGTGATTTTTTTTTTACTTAGACAATTTTTATCTAACTTTCAAAAAGTCCTAGCTACTATTTGTGAGCCATTTTGTGAGTTTTAAATATTTTATTTTGATTTTTAAATGATTTTATCAAAGGCAAAATGTATTTTGGCAAAGCAGTTTTTTTTTCACCCAGTACTCATACATTTCCGATTTTTCTGGGAATTCATCTTTAATCAGAAAATTAAGCCGATTTTTTCCCGTGTATTTTTACATGTCCTGAGTCTCTAGTATTTTTTTCAGAAGTTTTTGAATTTTTAAAAATAGGGTAAAAAATCGTGGCTTAAAACTGGACAGTGGAGTCAGAATTGAATTTAAAGAAAAATCATTTTTCTGTTTTGGTTAAGTTACCTAGAGTGGGCTGATTAGGAGGGTTAGCTACTGACTTAGGGTAGTTTCTAAGCCTTTTTAAACTCTAAAAATGGTTTTTCAAGTCTTGGGTTAAGGGTAGTCAAGTCCGGATTTTTAAACTTAGGAAATTAGAGCCATTTAAAAAAAAAGATTTAGCCCAGTTTTTATTTTTAATTCAAGCTTTTCAAAATTGTTTTCAAGCAATCACAAAGTATTTTGGTTTTAGAATATTTAATTTGACATATTTTCCTAAGGTAGCCGGATATCTTTTTAGATATACGGATTTCCTTAATTAAAGGAAAAAATACATTTTCATGCATTGCATTTTCATATTCATGCATTTTTATATAATATGTGATTTTTGCTATGATAATTTCTATAATATTTTTATGATTTTAAGTTATGTTATATTGTTTATTATATGATTTGGAATATTTCATGATATCCTATGCTTTTTATTTAGTTATTCTTTTTGTCATATTATTTAGCATATACTATGTTCATGCATTATTATTTTCATTTTTATTTTCATGTATATTATATGATAGCATTATTTTATATTTTATGTCATTTAAATTATATGCCATATCATCCATATTTGCCATGTCATTTAAATTATGTCATTTCATATAGAATATATTATGTTACTTAGGTTATTTTATTTCATTTAGAGTATATCATATGACTTAGGATAGTGCATCTCATATAGAATATACTATGTTACCTAGGTCATTTCATTTTATTTATAATATGTCATATGACTTAGGATATTGCATCTCATATAGAATATACTATGTTACCTAGGTCATTTCATTTTATTTATAATATGTCATATAACTTAGGATATTTCATTTCATTTAGAATATGCTAAGGCATTTATTTCAATTCATTTAGAATATGCTAAGGCATTTACATTATATCATATCATTTAAGAAGCATTATATTATTTAGATTTTGCTATGTCATTTTATTTATGTCATGCATATACATATTTATATATTTTAAAAGGTTTTCAAAAGGATAATGATTTTTCAATAAAAAATAAAGATATTCCCGAGTTAAAATAATTCATGAGTTCTCTACCGAATTTGCTGGAGGGAATATCATCAATTATCATTAATAAAGAAATATCTTTCTTTCAAAAAAAAGAGAATGATTCGGAAAGTTTTCCAAAACTAATAAAAATTTCTATATTTTGCCACGTTTGTTGGGGAATTTAGGAAAATTTTGAATTTATAAATTCCAGATCATTTTCAATTAAAAATGGAATTATTTTTCTTTAAATTGGGAATTAACTTGAAATACTAAATTTAAAACCGATTTTTTACCGAGACTTGAGATAACACACGATTAATAAGGTACTGATTTATACGGGCGTTGTGGGGGTGCTAATCCTTCCCCGCACGTAACCGACTCTCGAACTCGCTTCTTTGATTTCTCTGGTTTAAACGCAGACTTGAAATTGTTTTTAAAAATGTTTTAATTAATTTTTAAAATATTTTATAAAACCGATTTTAATAGGTGGCCGATCACACCTAGCTAAAAAAGATTGGTGGCGACTCCATTTCTTTTTCAAGGTCATTTTCAAAACCTTCATTTTTCTAGAGGAATTAAGTCGACTTTTCCTCGTTTTTTTTAATGTCACGCTTAACGAATAATAAAGTCTTGCGATGAGACTCGTTATTTTTTAGGTTGCGACAGCTTGGCGACTCCACTAGGGACAATTAGAGAGTCAGGCCTAGAAATTAGTCGTGTGTTATCAAACTCTCGATTTTGTTGGTTTAATTTATATTTAATTTTAATTCCCATATTTTTAAAAATAAAAGAGAATTTTGAAAATAAAAAATTTTTAATATGTCCATATTCATGTGCATTCATATTATTATTTGTTCTCTGGTTATTTTGTTGCGTATATTTATATGTTTGCTTGACCGATGCTTTACATTGTTTGATTTTAGTGGGGTATTTAGAATAAGAGTTGTAGAATAGGTGGTGACAGGTTTGTTTTGTTCCTCCGCACACACTGTATTTGCATTTGCATAACATGAATCCTCTACCCGGATTCCGTCCTTTTAAGTGGGAGTAAAGTAACTACGCCTTCGTGATTGATCCTCCGTATGGGCTAGTGAAACACTTCCGGAGTATAAAGTACCTAATGCCTTCGTGATAATCCTCCGTACGGGCATAGAAAAATATACTCTAACGAATTGAACCCGCTTTTATCGGGGTGCCTTACTAGCCTTCACCGGCGACAGTGAGGAACAATTCGGGGCCTTAGAACCGATTCACCTTCATATAGTGAACCTAGGCGAAGCCATGCCAGATTTTCGTTACCTATTTTACACTCTAAATAAGTTTTGTTACCTATTTTACACTCTGAATAAGTTTTGTAGATCGGGCAACGATGTACGTACATCGCCCGTAATAAATGTGTTAATCCGTCCCAAAGGCACTATGATACCTATATAAGTGGATATTTGTCGGGGCAAAATATTCATTAATTGTTTGAAAAAATAAAAATAAAAATTTCAAGCATTTTTGCTTTTTGCACATTTCATACATGTGTGAATAGAGCATATACATTTTTTATTGTATTATTGATCTCGTTTTTGCAATAAATGGATGGTGATAATAATTTCATTTGATGATTTCATAAAACCGGTAGTGTTGCATGAACATTTGCACATTGTACCATAGTAGGATCCACTACCCCGAAATTCTTTTGAAAATAATATGATTGGTTTTTCATAGAATAAAAAACATGTTTCAAAAAAAAAAATCATAAATTTGGAGGCAAATCTTGCATAATGAGATTTTTGAATAATCAAGATTTAGGTCCCACCAATTTCGTGTAATCATTGGTTAATTTATTTGTATCATTTTGACATCATGTCACAGTCCTAACATGCATGGTTATTCATTGCAGAATACATTTGTGATATACATGGTCATTCTTTGTACCTACCTTTGTATTAATTCATTTATTCTTAGCATGTATCATTTTGACATCATAGCATGCATGGTCATTCATTGTAGAATACGTTTATGACATGCATAGTCATTATTTGTATATACTTGTGCATCAATTTATTCATTTTTTTAAATGCATCATGATTGGCATTGGATTGCATCCATAGCATACATAGTCATCATAATTTCTCTGTATATGTTCATGCATTAATCATCAGTATATTCATGCACATAGGAATAGAGCATGTACATTCATAATTGTATTTCTTAATCTCATGACATTTTCATTTGCATGAAAGGGGTTCGAGATATGAGGAATGAATCAGAGAAACGATTGGGTGCTTTGGAACACAATCAAGAGGAATGTAGACAGGAAATCCGGGAAATAAAAGAACAACTTGCCAAATTACTGAAAATGGTTGAGGATATGGGTAAGAGTAAAGAGGAACTTTCTCAGGGCTCTGTATTGTCTTCGGATCAACCAAAATCTTTAGGTCCAGAACATACAATCTTTGTTGGATCCTGCGCTTGTCAATGCCACAAAGGTTGCAATCCTGATGAAATTATGGACAAAATCGTGAAAATGATTAAACCTGAGAGCTTGATACCAAAGATAGAAACCTCGGATCCAGTACCATACCTGCAAACTGTTCTAGGTCCAAACCAGTATCCCCACCCTACTATGGTCCAATCATCCATTGGGATGACCACTACGAGATTCCTGAATCCCACTCCATCATCACCAACTGCCAGTTCATACTATTTCCCTCATCAATCACCTTATCCAGCATCTGGGATAGGAACCTCGAGCTATGTACAACCTCCAAAGGCCCTGTATCCAAATCCATACCCTTACCATGCTGTTCCGCCACATCTCCATGTAAACACTCTGGTTCGGACCTTAGCGCCACCACCAAGTGCCCCAACTCCTAGGCCATGTGTGACTAAGAAACAACCCCAGGATAAGACCCAAATGCATTTTGATCCCATTCCAATCAGCTACCGAGAGATTCTCCCTATACTGATCCAAAATCACATGGTTGCCTGTGTCCCATTGAAATCCATGTTACCACCATATCCAAGGTGGTATAATCAAAATGCAAGATGTGATTATCACTGTGGAATTGTTGGCCATAATATTGAAGACTGTATAGCATTCAAAAAGAAAGTACAAACTGTTATAGATGCCAAGTGGTTGGATCCAACGACACTGATTGATAGAGGATTGGGAAAGCGTCATTAGGATTGGGAGATTTACAGCATTAAGATGGAAAGACTTCGGTCTTATATGATGTAATAGGATTTCACTTATTCAGTAGCCGGCTCTTATAGCCTTAGGATGCTAGGAAGAATAAAGTGCTTGTAAAGACAGTTTTAACTACTGCTTAGATTTTGTAAAACATGGTTTATACCATTGTGAACATTGATGTGGGATTGAATTGGTTATGTTTCAAATTCATGAGAGGTTGATGATTAAGTTCCTCCGATTCTTATTTCCTCCGTGATATCTTCCCTTTTTGCATTTTGCATCCGATCAATTATTGGTCATACCATACATTCATACATGTATCATGTTAGCATCAGGTTGCATTTATGCATTCATAATCAGCATGATTTTTCTGTATATATCCATGCATTAATTTTCTTATTACATACATCTTGTTAGCATTAGGTCGCGTTCATGACACACATGGTCAGCATGATTTTCTTTGTATATACTCTGTATCAAATCAATCATTGTTTGCATGTATCATAATTGACACTGTGTTGCATTCATAGGATATATGATCATTCATTAGGAAATAGGCTAAAATGTACATGATTATTCATTGCATATATCCAGGTGTTGATTTGTTTATTCTTTGGTTGCAACATGTTGGCATCGTGATTGCATTTATTACATACATGGTCAGCATGTTTCCACTATATATGTCCATACATCATTGCTTTTATTCTTCACATGCATCAAATTGCATTCATGGCTCATTCATCATGACATACATTTGGGGGAAATAAAACAGAAGTTGGCTTGGCTTTAGGAGTCTTTGAAAGAATTTCCATTTCAAATCAGAGGTATAAGAAGTATTGAGTACCCTTTTAATACAGGCTAGTGCTATGGAGGATGAACAAGTTGCCCGAATGGAAAAAATGGAAAGGGAACAGAAATAATTGCGAGAACAGCTAGCAAAGTCTCAAGCAGAATCTAAGGATCAGATGACTAAATTGATGGAGATGATGTCCGCCGTAATCAAGAGAAAAGGATACACTGAAAACTTTGTCGCCAGGAAAGGGTTAGAGGCACAAAAGGGTCAGAATAAGGTCGGAATGATTGATGCTCAGAACACTGTTAACCCCGTCAATGTCCTAAACTCAGATGATCCAGCTGAACAGGCAAAGTTGAAAATGGTTGCAGTAAATAAGGTTGAGTTGGCAGATTCCCAAGGGAAATATCAAATGTTAGATGAAAGGCTCCGGGTAGTATAAAGTACAGATGTATTTGGGAGTTTAGATGCGAAAGAACGATGTTTGGTCCTCGATTTAGTCATTCCTCCTAAGTTCAAGATCCCTGACTTTGTGAAATATGACGGGACGACCGATCCATCAGCCCACATCACTATGTTCTGCCGGAAGATGACAAGTCATATAGATAATGATAAGCTTTTGATTCACTGCTTTCAGGATAGCCTCAGCGGATCCGCAATTAGGTGGTATAGTCAGTTGAGAAAGGATTAGATTCGCTCTTGGAATGACCTGGCTACTGTTTTTCTAAACCAGTACAAGCATATGACCGAAATGGCGCCTGACCGTCTCACCATGCAAAATATGAAGAAAAGAGCTACTGAGAGCTTCAAAGAATATGCGCAACGGTGGATGAGCCTAGCCGTCCAAGTACAACCGCCCTTAACTCAGAAGGAAACTACTATCATTTTTGTGGATACACTACAGGCCCCATACTATGATATACTTGTCGGCAACGCCACGAAGAATTTTTCGGACATGGTAATTTCAGGGGAGATGATTGAGAATGCTATCAAAGATGGGAAAATTGAAGGAGAAAGAACATCCAATACCAAGAAAAATGGGGCATCTGAAAAGAAAAAAGAAGATACCCAAGTCGTGAAAGGCTTTGCCCCACCTCCCCAATTCTCCTCGTATCAGCCAATTTACTCTACCTTGAACAATGTCTCTCAAGGTTTTTTTCCCTACCAACCAATGACTGCAACTACACCAGAGTTTACATCTGTTTATCAATCAAATACCCTTGGGAATAATCGAAATGGGCATAAAAAGCGAAAAAGAAATCAGGTTGATCCGATTCCTGTGACATACAGTGAGCTACTACCTCAATTCATCCAGAATCACCTTGTGACACCCATACAATTAGAGCCTCTGAAGCCCCCTTATCCGAGCTGGTATGATGCTAATGAGTGTTGTGGTTATCATTCTGGCAATCAAGGTCACTCAACAGAGAACTGCCCCGCTTTCAAGTACAAGGTCAGGGATCTCATCAAGGCTGGTTCGATAAGTTTTGAAGATGGGGAAGCCAAGTGTCATAAGAAACATTGTGTATGATCATATTAGGTTTTTGACGCATGTAGTTTTATACACTGTGATGATGAAAGCACTTGTCTCATGTTAACATCTACATGAATTAAATGAATTTTGAATTTTAAATGCTTTATGTTTGTTGTGTTTTAACAATAACGTGAATTTGCAAAAACAAGCATTAAGGAAGTTTTAGTAATGGATAGTCCCGAGAATATTGTTGATCATTCTTAGAAATGACCCAATACCATCCCCCTCTTTTTTGGGCTTCTCTATACCTAAACCTTGAATCAAGAACACTTGAAAGACCTAATGCTTCAAGGAATATGAATGATTGAACTTCAAAAAAAAATAATAAGCATTGTCATTGCAGAATAAGCAAGGATGTAAATCCTAGTCTAGGCTATGAACAAAGGAATGAACTTTTTGAAATTTTTCGAATTCCTTGAAATTCAAACAAATGAGACTTTCTTTCAAGAATATAGATTTTGGTAATTTGATCTGTGTCAAGGTTGTGCCAAAACCATTCATGGCATTTTCAACAAACCAAAAAACACTAATTGCCCAAACATCACTTCATGATTGACACCTTGGGGCACAATGATTAAATTAGATTATCCCTTGTCCCAGAGAAAACCCGTTTTTAGGTCATATTTTTCTTGTCTCTTCAAAGAACTCAGATTTGAAATTCAGCCTTTTCAGTACAGACCTAGACTTGCTATGTTCCTCGTTGATACAAATTCTCATTGGTTAATCAAATTGGGGCATCATATGTGGAAATGATGGATACATGGTGAATAAGGATGGACTAACGCATGAATCATTGGGGCATGCGTTAAAAATAAAAAATGAAAAAATTTGTGGTATCATGCATATGAGAATTCAGATGATTCCAAAGTGCAAAATGAAATTATGAATATCTATTTCCCCTGGGGATTGCTTTTCAATATGAATATTTGTGCTTGACATGAGAAATGGCCATCTTTCATATCCTTTTCGCATAAAAAAGAAATTATCCATAGTCACCCTTTTTGAGCCAAAAGAATTCTTTCTTCTTTGAACCCTGATCAAGGATCACCCTCTACACTAGGGGGCAAATGCAAGGAAAGATCTTTTTAAAGATCATTGAGAAATGAGTCCTAGCTCAAAGACAGATGCAAAGCAAATGGAGCCCCGAATAAAGACAGGCTCACTCCGTTGAAAAATAAGGGGGCAAAATGAAAGCAAAAAATGTGTGAAAGACATGGCAAATTGAAAGCCAAAAGCAAGGAAGAAAAAGAGCAAAGTCAAAAGGAAAGAAATGTCCAAGAAGGGACAAATGCTTCAAAGAGAATCCTCCTCAAAAAAAGGATCCTTGATCTGATTACCCTCAAACACATATTTTGGGCCTATTTATCCTTTCTTTCTGAACCTTGAGCCATGGCCTACATTACATGCTTTAAAAGTCCATTTTGATCAAGCATGAATATTTAATTTGAAGGGTTTTCCTCAGATTTTATCCCATCTCATCAAATTCTCATTTCACTAAGGAAGAATTTAGAATTCCCAAGTGCATGGTAAAACAATGAAAAAATAAAATTGGAAACAATGGGACTCTAGGGCGAAAACCCAAAAATGGGCGGTCTAGAGTAAAATGGAAATTTTTGATGCCATCTATGAAAGTACCGATACCACAAAAGAGAAGGTCATCTTAAAGAAGTGGTCATCAAGAAACATCTAGGAATTCCTGAACTTCCAAATTGTCAATTCTCATTTAGAGGATTGTCTTCAAAAACTGAAACTTTTTTTCCCAAGATTAAACTTTCCGGTTTAAACATCCCGGCCAATCTTGGCGCTGGCCAAAATGCCTTGATATGGAAACTAAAAGAATGTTGAATTTGTTGGTTCTCAATGAATTCATGATTTATAAAACCTGTTCCATTTGTGAGCCTAGAAGAGATATACATTTTTGTCATGAAGTTTTCTTGAAAAAGCCAAAATCTTGTTATACCAAGCCTTGCCAATCCTAGTTGAAAAAACCCAGATTGATACTTAGAGAAATTTCTAACAATGATCATCAGTCTTCAAAAGATTTGTACATCACACATTGTGGGGTTAATATTTTTTTGTTCAGAAGTTTTCAAAATGAGAAAAAAAAATAAAGAGATTTTTTTGAAATACCCATTTTGATGTTGACATGAGACAAGGATTTTTCTAACTCAAAGGTGTAGAACTGCCATGATAGGTCTTGACTTCCAGATATGAAAAGAAGAAATAGAACCCGGTTCAGATCTCTGTTGATGAAAGTTTGAAAACTATTGGGGCAAAGAGAATAGCCAAAATGAATTGAAGATATACTCTGAATTGAAGAGGAAAGATGAATTTGAAAGGCTAAGCCAAAGTCTAAAAAACAACCAGGGGTATTTGCATCACTCATGAGCACTCATCTCTTTATCAAGCTTTTACATCTGCACAGTGTCGGCAAGCATTTGCATCATTCATGGGTATTTGCATTGGCATTATTCCATAAGCATCTTCATTTTACCTTTACATTTACATTCTTCATAGAATTCGTATTTGTGTCATCTCAAGCAATTGCATCATTTCTAGAACCATTGCATTTTTATTATTGTGTGGTAATTGTAGTTACACCATTTATAAACCAGTTACATGAATACAATTAGTAGGGGCATCTACATCATGAAACATGGGCATCAATCCAGGCCATTTGCATTTGCCCTAAGAAACATTCACATCAATCCAAGCATTTACATTTGCACCATGAAGCATGAGCACCTTGTTAAAGGACATGTGCATCTGCATCATTTCTCAAAGCTTCTAGAGGAGTTACCCAGAATTTTACAATGAGCAAACCTTTGGTGGTGATAGCCAAAGCTTCTGGTGGAGATATCCAGAAATTTACAGTTTAAAAAGTGAACAAGTCTTCGGTGGTGATAATTGAAGCCTCTGGTGGAGATATCCAGGGTTTTATAATTTTGAAAAATGAGAAATCTTCTTCTGGAGGAGTTACCCAGATTTTTTACAATGAGCAAGTCTTTGGTGGTGATAGCCAAAGCTTCTGGAGGGGTTACCCAGAATTTTACAATGAGCAAACCTTTGGTGGTGATAGCCAAAGCTTCTGGTGGAGATATCCAAAATTTTACAGTTTTAAAGTGAACAAGTCTTCGGTGGTGATAGCTGAAGCCTCTGGTGGAGATATCCAGGGTTTTATAACTTTGAAAAATGAGAAATCTTCTTCTGGAGGAGTTACCCAGATTTTTTTACAATTAGCAAGTCTTTGGTGGTGATAGCCAAAGCTTCTGGAGGAGTTACCCAGAATTTTACAATGAGCAAACCTTTGGTGGTGATAGCCAAAGCCTCTGGTAGGGATATCTAGAATTTTACAGTTTTAAAAGTGAACAAGTCTTCAGTGGTGATAGCTGAAGCCTCTGGTGGAGATATCTAGGGTTTTATAATTTTGAAAAATGAGAAATCTTCTTCTAGAGGAGTTACCCAAAATTTTATTCAACATGTGCATCTACATCAAGAAGCATTTGCATAAATCTAAGTTATTTGAATCTGCATCAAGAAAATTTGCATCAAATCAAAGTCATTTACATTTGCATAAAAGACATTTGCACTAGTCTAAGTCATTTGCATCTACATCAAGAAGCATTTGCATCAATTAAAGACATTTGCATTTGCATCATGAAGCATCTGCATCATTTCTCAAAGCTTCTGGAGGGGATATCGAGGGTTTAAAATTTTTTGAAAAGGGAGAAAGTCTTTGGTGGTGATATCCAAAGCCTCTAATGGAGATATTCAAAGTTTTACAGTTTAAAAAATGAGCAAGACTTTGGTGGTGATAGCCAAAGCTTTTGGAGGAGATACCCAGAATTTTAAAAACAGCTGAGAACAAGACAAGTTAAGACCCCGAGACCATCGTCGAGGTCATTTCTTTTCTTGCAAATCGAATTCATTTCCTTAAGACGGGTCGAGCCTTGATTAGTCAGGGAATTCAATTTAAGGACAAAATCTTCAATTTACTATAGTTTCTAAAAAAAAAATTGAAAAAGCTGAAAAAAATGAAAAAGAAAAAAAAAGGAAAAAATGAAAAAAAAATAGAAAATGGAAAAAAGGGAAAAAAAAAGGAAAAATGATAGAAGAATGAAAAAGAAACCCCTTTCCCTTTCCTTCACATGTGATTTCACTGACAGTACAAAATTAGTGTTGGTTTATCTTTGCCTGATTCCTGATTCTCAGCAATAGCCAAAGAGGGGCAGTTGTAGACACCTAATTTTGTTCGGACCACTAAAACAGGTATGTTTTCTTTCTAAATTGATGTTTCCGAATGTAAAAAGACTTTTTTTCATCCTGCAGGTGGTACTCCGAGACTTAGTTTAAGAGGGCGAGCATAAAAAGTCAAACTTGAAAAAAGTCAACCCCGAAAAAAAGTCAACCCCGAAAAAATCAACCCCAGAAAGTCAACTACTGAACAAGTCAACCCACTTTCAAAATCAATATTTTAAGTTCAATTGAAAAATGGTGAAAGAATTTTGATAATTCGAGGTCTACATTGAAAGATATGGAGTTCGAAAGTTGGGATTTGGAGATTCAGTAGAAAAGAAACCCTAATCCGAGAAATTTGGAGAAAAGTGCTTAAAAGATCAAATTGGTTGAAATTGAAGGTTCCAAATGAAATATAAGCACTGACTACGGGTAATGGAGAAGCCACTTGCAAGAAAAACCGAAAGAAAAGTCAATCCGGGAGAAAACCGAGAATTAGGGCTTTTAGTGGATTTCGGTGAAATCGGGAAGAAACACAGAAATGGCCCGACTTGGTAAGACCAAAGCCCCCAATGGATGAGGAATGATTAAAAAAGGATAGCCCAAGGCTCAGTTTGAAGAAAATCTGAAAATCGGACTTGTTTTGAGCAAAACCGGGTTTCGAAGGCAAAATTGGAAAATTTGGGAAAAATAGCAAATGGACTCCAAATCTTCTGAAATTTTGCAAATCTCATTTTTAAATTATTTGGAAGAGATTGGCGAAAGAAAATCTTGATTCGGAGTTTGTTTGCAAAATGGCCAAATCCCGGGCCTCCTATGCAATAATTCAAAAAGGAAAATCCTGAAAAAAATAGCGAATGAGCTCCAAATCTTTTGAAATTTTGAAATCTCATTTTTAAATTATTTTGAAGAGATTGGCGAAAGAAAATCTTGATTCGGAGTCCGTTTGCAAAATGGCCAAATCTCGGGCCTCCTATGCAATAATTCAAGAAGATAAATCCCGGAAAAATAGCAAATGAACTCCAAAAATTCTGAAATTTTGTAAATCTCATTTTTAAATTATTTGGAAGAGATTGGCGAAAAAAATCTTGATTCGGAGTTCGTTTGCAAAATGGCCAAATCCCGGGCCTCCTATGCAGTAATTCAAGCCGATAAATCCCGAACAAATACCAAATGAGCATAAAAATTATGAAAACTTCCAGATCGCACTTTTAAATTATTTGGAAGAGATTGGTGAAGAAAAATCTTGATTTGGAGCTCGTTTAAAAAATGGTAAAATGTAGGGGCATAAAAGGGCATTTTTGGAAGATAAAATCCAAATAAATAGCAAACGGACTCGGATAATTTTGAAAACTTCCAGAACTCAATGTTTTATTATTTTGGAAGTATTAAAAAAAATAAAAATCGAATTTGGAGTCCGTTTGATATTTATTTGCATCTGGGGGGCAAAATGGTCATTTCACCCAAGCAACCGAAAAGGGCTTCTTTGGGCCTTTCAAAAATCAGACTTGGGCTGGAAAAGAGAAGGCCTGGCCTGCCCAGGCCCAAAGGAAGGAGGACTCTTCTGATTTTTCAATCAAATGGCTAAAAATTAAGAGTTATTTAGAGATTCTCTTTGATCAAGCCATGGTGATTAAGCCACATAGGCCAAGAGATATGTCAACATTATTCTTGAACAGCTTTAATTTGGGACAGCTGATATGCTAATCTAAAGGTGGTAATTTCATGATTTTTTCACCTTGAATTATTAGCCATTTGATGGAAAATTGGTTACAAAAAAAATGACAACATCTTGGAGCATTTTAAGGGTCATTCGGCTAACATAGGGAGGGGTTCAGAATTTGCAATTTACATCTTCATTTTGCTGAGTTCTTTTAGTTTTTACTTGGTTTTTCTCTCCTTGATTGAAAGCAAAAAAGAAAAGTTTAGAAAATAAATGAAAGTTTGAAGATATAAAGCTTGAAATATAGCTTCTTGAGGTTGCTCTTGAGCACCAACTCTTGCACTTTCTTGATTTTCCATTCTCGTTTTTGCTATTTTGATTATTATTTGGTGAGTTTCTATTTTAAATAAATGTTTTTTTATTGTTCTTCTTAAGTTCTTCCTTCATCTCTTTCTTAAATATATTTTTTACAATTTTTTTTATATTATACTCACCATGGCCGAATGGCCTACATTATTTATTTAAGTTGCTGTTTTGCTTTATTTTACCATATTGTTTATGTTATTTTCTTTGATCTTGATGTTTTAAATGTTATTTTACTTCATATTCTTGAGTTATATTTTAATTTGGATGCTTTGTTTGTTGCCATTTATGTTTTAAATATCATGTTTTTGCATTTTTAATTTTCTGTTTTCATAATGTTTAAATTTGAGCATGTTTTAGATTTAGTATATCAAGTGTTTGTGAAAATGCTTGTGTGGTCTTTGCATGATTTGAGTTTTATATCTTAGTTGAGCATGTTTTAGATTTAGTATATTAAGTGTTTGTGAAAATGCTTGTGTGGTTTTTGCATGATTTGAGTGTTATATTTTAGTTGAGCATGTTAGTATACCAAGTGTTTGTGAAAATGCCATGCTTGTTGGAGCTTGAGGCCATTTGGCTACTCCATGTGTTTTGCATTGTGTGTTGCATTTTTGCCATGTTAGTTAGTAGGTTTTTGCATTTGTATGACATTTGATTTAGTTGAGCATGTTAGTACACCAAGTGTTTGTGAAAATGCCATGTTTGCTAGGTACATTATTCCATTCGGCCACCCTTGGAATTTTTGCATTTTATGTGCATTTTTGCTATGATTAGTTGATAGGTTAGCATTTGCATGATATTTGTTTGAGTTTTTGGTTTAAGCATGCTTTGTGTTTGTGAAAATGCCATGCATATTTTAGTTATTAAGTTTGGTTTATTTGCTATGCATGTTCATGCATTTTAGGTCTAGGTTGCATTAAATGCCATGCAAATTCATTTAGGTCTAAGTCACTATATGAATGCCATGCATTTTTTCATGACATTTAGGTTTAAACTCATGCATTTCATGCACTATGTTTGCTGTAATTTTTCATGCATTTCATGTTCATGCCACTTGAATAATGACTTGAGCCAATTAATGGTTCAAAGTCATGCTCTCTTGAGCACACTTGTGGAAAATTAAAGTTTGTCAAATTGATTATTCTACCTTTGTGATTTTTTTTACTTAGCCAATTTTTATCTAACTTTCAAAAAGTCCTAGCTACTGTTTATGAGCCATTTTGTGAGTTTTAAATATTTTACTTTGATTTTTAAATGATTTTATCAAAGGCAAAATGTATTTTGGCAAAGCAATTTTTTTCACCCAGTACTCGTACATTTCTGATTTTTCTGGGAATTCATCTTTAATCAGAAAATTAAGACGATTTTTTCCCGTGTAGTTTTACATGTCCTGAGTCTCCAGTATTTTTTTCAGAAGTTTTTGAATTTTTAAAAATAGGGTAAAAAATCATGGCTTAAAACTGGACAGTGGAGTCATAATTGAATTTAAAGAAAAATCATGTTTCTGTTTTGGTTAAGTTACTTAGAGTGGGCTGATTAGGAGGGTTAGCTACTGACTTAGGGTAGTTTCTAAGCATTTTTAAACTCTAAAAATGGTTTTTCAAGTCTCGAGTTAAGGGTAGTCAAGTCCGGATTTTTAAACTTAGGAAATTAGAGCCATTTAAAAAAAAAGATTTAGCCCAGTTTTTATTTTTAATTCAAGCTTTTCAAAATTGTTTTCAAGCAATCACAAAGTATTTTGGTTTTAGAATATTTAATTTGACATATTTTTCTAAGGTAGCCGGATATCTTTTTAGATATACGGATTTCCTTAATTAAAGGAAAAAATACATTTTCATGCATTGCATTTTCATAGTCATGCATTTTTCTATAATATGTGATTTTTTCTATGATAATTTCTATGATATTGTTATTATTTTAAGTTATGTTATATTGTTTATTATATGATTTGGAATATTTCATGATATCCTATGCTTTTTATTTAGTTATTCTTTTTGTCATATTATTTAGCATATACTATGTTCATGCATTATTATTTTCATTTTTATTTTCATGTATATTATATGATAGCATTATTTTATATTTTTTGTCATTTAAATTATATGCCATATCATCCATATTTGCCATGTCATTTCATATAGAATATATTATGTTACTTAGGTTATTTTATTTCATTTAGAATATATCATATGACTTAGGATAGTGCATCTCATATAGAATATACTATGTTACCTAGGTCATTTCATTTTATTTATAATATGTCATATGACTTAGGATATTGCATCTCATATAGAATATACTATGTTACCTAGGTCATTTCATTTTATTTATAATATGTCATATAACTTAGGATATTTCATTTCATTTAGAATATGCTAAGGCATTTATTTCATTTCATTTAGAATATGCTAAGGCATTTACATTATATCATATCATTTAGGAAGCATTATACTATTTAGATTTTGCTATGTCATTTCATTTGTGTCATGCATATACATATTCATATCTTTTAAAATGTTTTCAAAAGGATAATGATTTTTCAATAAAAAATAAAGATATTCCCGAGTTAAAATAATTCATGAGTTCTCTACCGGGTTTGCTGGAGGGAATATCATCAATTATCATTAATAAAGGAATATCTTTCTTTCAAAAAAAGAGAATGATTCGGAAAGTTTTCCAAAACTAATAAAAATTTCTATATTTTGCCACGTTTGTTGGGGAATTTAGGAAAATTTTGAATTTATAAATTCCGGATCATTTTCAATTAAAAATGGAATTATTTTTCTTTAAATTGGGAATTAACTTGAAATACTAAATTTAAAACCGATTTTTTACCGAGACTTGAGATAACACACGATTAATAAGGTACTTCCCCGCACGTAACCGACTCCCGAACTCGCTTCTTTGATTTCTCTGGTTTAAACGCAGACTTGAAATTGGTTTTAAAATGTTTTAATTAATTTTAAAATATTTTATAAAATCGGTTTTAATAGGTGGCCGACTACACCTAGTTAAAAAATATTGGTGGCGACTCCATGTCTTTTTCAAGGTCATTTTCAAAACCTTCATTTTTTTAGAGGAATTAAGTCGACTTTTCCTCGTTTTTTTTAATGTCACGCTTAACGAATAATAAAGTCTTGCGATGAGACTCGTTATTTTTTAGGTTGCGACAATTTCCATAATCATTTTCTCCAAAACTCAACTCCATATTCATGTCCTTATCAAATTCCTTTCTAGTACTCCATGCCTTAGAGATTTTCATAATCCATAACCATCATTTAGTACTATATTTCTCTTAAACAATAAATTCCTTACTATCAAGCTAGATTAGAAAAATCATAACTTGAGTGTGGTAAGGAATTTTGAAGTGATTCCAATTGATTTATTTCAATAAATAAGTCTACTTTATGAATAAAATAACTAACTTAGACAATTAGAACAAAATCTTGATCAAATTTGATAAATCCAAAAACTATGCCGAAACAGGGGTCAACACAGAACAGCCCACTTCACCGAATTTTATCTTTTTAACCGCTAATCGGTTTTGGGTGATTCAAAAACCAAAATTCTTGTATTGAAGTCTAGTTTCTAGGACAAATATCAAAAAAATAAAAACCCAGCTGTGTCGAACCCAGAAAATCCAAACAGCAAGCATGCTCAATTTCCCCTGTTTTGCTTTTTCTTCCCATTTTCTTGTTCATGCTTTCAAATCCTTTTAATTCTTACCAAAGGTGAGTAAAACTGATACTTAATACATGTGTTCAGACCTTAACATGTTTATGGAGCTAAGATCTTAGCATGTTCATGTAGAATATCTAAAGAAAAGGAAGAATTAATCAAGAAACTAACCTTGGATGTGATTGTTAATGAGATTTTGGTGGAAATACTTGAAGAAAATTGTTGAGAGGATGAAGAGAATTTTGAGAGAATGAAAGGAGGTGTGGCCGGATATCCCCTAAGAAATAAGAAAAAAAATTCTAGAAATTTCAAGATATAAAGATAATTATAAAGATATTTTTCAATTTTTGGTATAATTGCACATTGGTCCCTCAACTTTTCATAAATAACCATTAAGCCCCTAAACTTTTTAGTTTGTTCAATTTGATCCTTTTTTCTTTTATTTCCTTCACTTATAACTTCTTACCAACTTCCAAGTTTGCCCTTAAAAATTTTCGGGATTTAACTTTACACGATTGTATGTAACCTTGGTTGTTACAGTTGTTGGTTGGAGCCATCGGGCAAGGGAGATCAGAAGGAGAGGCTGTGAACCTTTCATTTTTCCTTTTTATTTTTGTATCAATCATCTCAATTCTTTTCCTCTAGCCTATCTGAAATTTTGAATAAAAAAAACGAAAAGGGTTTGATGGATTAGGGAGATGAGGGGGAACGGAAGGGTAGGAGCCTCCATATCTTCTCACCAGGTGAACAGAGAAGGAATAAGTGAGCCTCCATATCTTCTCTGTTTCTTTAGCAATTTTATTTGGTTTTTATTATGTTAATTTTTTTCTTAAATTTTTATAGAGATAACCATATTTTTTTAACTTCTTGATTCAACTTAGTTTTTATTTTTCTAATTTAAATTTTATTTTTTCTTTGTTCATTTGCAGGTGAACGGAGAAGGAATGAGTGAGTCGGCCATATCTTCTCTGTTTTTACCAATTTTACTTTGGTTTTCATTCTGCTTTTTTTTTTTAGAGATAACAATATTTTTTTACTTCTTGATTCAACTTAGTTTTTATTTTTCTATTTTTTTTTTACTTTTTTTTTGTTCATATGCAGATGTTTGTTAGATTTCTTTTTCTATTATGATAAATTAACTTGTAACTTATTTTATACTACTTTTATTTTATTAGTGTTATGAGTTTTTTAGCCATTTTTTATATAAATCTAATTATTTTTTAATTTTTTCTTTTACATTTGTTCTGTTTGGATACTGAGAAAATGATGAAAAATGACCTGGTGAGAAATGATCCACTGGAATCATCTTCAACAATCTCCTTTTGATTTAATGTACTATAGGCAAGTGCGAGGAAGAATACCTATATATTTCCCAAAGGTATTAGGATTCAATGTTATATGCATCAATTTTCTATCATTTTATATGCTTATGGTTGATGGGTTTTCTTTCCAATTTGTTAGTTTGGTCACTGGAGCAAATTGTATTTGCCAAGAACAGGACTTGGATCACTGATGATAATCCACCATCACTACATCCAAATGGTTCCAGTGACAAGCCTTATATCAACTTACTGTTAAAGCCATCAGAAAATGATTTGAAAATGTGGCCACACAGGTGAGGTCTTAATCTGTCGTGAGTCTTTAGGAACTACTATCAAATTCATCAATGAAATTGCTGATAGTATATCTGTCAATCGTTTACAATTGAACATAGCAACTTTTTTATAATGTTAACTAAAATTGCATATTTACACTTATGACTTTATAGCAATCTAGCTGGATGTAAAAGTATGTGATTTTGTTTTTGTCCTTCATTATTTAGCATTTAATGCTCTGAGGCCAGTCATAATTTAGGTGGGTGTATTGCATGGGTTCTTTTACTAAGGTTACAGGGCATAATTCATGGTCAGTTGTTTTACTGCTTCTTTATCATATAATAATTTTATAATTTTCTCTTTTTTCCTATTTTTCTTTCTGAGTGTGCCCATGGAAATGGATTGGTTCCCATCTCTTCTGGATCCAACAGGTCTGCAAATTCAATATTACATTAAGGTTATTACCTTTTTTTTTGGGTTTCTTTAAAAATGCTAGGGGTGAAGCTCTTTTCTTCACACAAAGTCTCCCTTTCCCATTTTGGTGAGCCTATATCTGTGATGATCATCATCTTTCTTTAGTTATTTATTCTCTATTTCATATTTTTGTTTGTATTGTCCTATCTTTTCTTTCTTTAATATATGTATCAATTGATTTTTTATTTTTTACTCATATTGCAATTCTTAGCTTTATGTTTTTAACTTGATATGATTTCATATTGCAGTGCTTAGCTTTGGCATTCAAGATATTCTTGGCCAAAGAAAGGTATAAATCCTATCCTCTTTTCTTTAATGTGTACTTGCTTTTTTCATTTTTTTACTTCATGTCTTTTAATCTTTCAGTTATTTGATTTTACATTCCCTGCATTTTGGAGAAACGAAAGGTATGATTTTTTTTTACCCTTTTTTCCTTTTATGCTTTTTACTTTGTTGTTTTAATTGTGCATGAGGTTTGTGAGGTATTATGTCTATACCATTTGGTGGTCAGTGCATATTTTTTTAATGTTTCAAGGTTATATTATTTTACTACAAAAAAGCCATTTCTTAATTGGTCATTATTACAATATTACTAATTTGCTAAAGCTAAAGCTACTGTTGACTTACTTAAGGAGAAATTGTTTCTGTTCCAATTGCTTTCTTATTTTTTTGCTGTTAATGATTGTATTTTGTTTCGCATTTTTCATATCGCGATTTTTGGGTGCTTTCCTCTACAGACAAGGGGTTAGGTGGGCATAGTTAAGCTTCTGTGTAATTATGCACTTTTCCTAATTTTAAGCCCTACTTTGACTTTTATGGAGAAGCTGGAGCCCCTTCAGATATTTTTAATGCCTGTTGCACTTGCACCTGTTTTTTTTTTTTTCCAACCAGGGATTTTGATAAATTATGTTGGGTTTTTCTTTTACTTTCCACTCACTTTTTTATTATTTCTCTGTGTTGCTCAGTGGTGCGATATCTTCCATATTGGCCTGTACTCAATTGCTTTCTTTTTCGTGAGGAACTCAAAGTTGTTGGCTTAGACCTTGCTGATTTCAAACAGCTTCTGTACTTGGCTTGCATTTTGGGCAAAATCTCGAAGTAGTCATCTTCTAGGTGGATTTTCTAGGTTCACTCCTTTCTACCTTTTCCCCTGCAGTTTGCTATTTTTTTCCCTTTTTAATGCACTCTGGCATGCTTTTTGCTTTTTGCTTTTTTACATTATTTGTTGATCTTCTTTTTCCCTTTCATTTATATAATTCAAAATTTATACTTTTATGTTACCTCCTCATCTATGTTTGGTTGCTTCAATTTTTTATGCTATTAACTATTTGATTGTGATTTTAGGTTATTATTATCCAAATCTTTATTGAACTCTGTTTTGGAATAGATTGTCTCCATCCAATTAGGTTCGATTTTGTTTGAATGGGTCTTAAACTTTCACTCATTCGTTTTTTTTTTTTTTTTGTATTTTTTTTCATTGATTCAGTTTACTAACTTAAATCGGTCTTTTCATCTAAACACATGTTGTGCTTTAATTGCTTTACCAAATTTTGTTGTATAATTGCATGTAGTTTTACTTGGCCTTTTTGGATTTTTTTTTTAAGTCTTTTTGCTTTGCCAATCAAGCTAACTATTACTTTTTCCTTTGGTGTCAAGGTACCTTCCAACTCTCATCGTCTATGGTGTTCATAATAGCAATTGTTCCGCATTTGTTAGCATATGGTGCACGTTTGGACCAACTTATACCATATATCAATTGCTTTTCTTTATTTGTTTTATAAGGTTTGATGTTGTTTCCTTAATTTCTTACCTCTTTCTCTTTTGAACTCTTACGAGTTTTTTCTCTCATTGGCTTTTATGGTTTGTTTTGTCTGTTTTGTTGTTTCAAATGTAACCTTTGCTTATTGCTTTAAATTATTTGTTTCTTTATTCATATTCAAATATTTGTACATATTTGTTGCGACACAGATTGCCTTCACTCATTTAGGTTCAATAGGTTTAGAAGACTTTAGCACATTAGGATTTAATGAATTGGAAATAGGGAAACTATCAAGCTATATCTTTTGCACCCATTCTTGGTACAAATTGTTGAGGGAATTAACCTACATTTGATTGTTGATGCTAAAAGGGAATTACAGGTTGTTTTGTTGGTTCCTGATCTTACTTTGCCTTAAGAAAATTGATTGCCTTCTTTTGGTTCTAATATTGTGTATATGGAGTTTAAATCATGTTCCAGTGTTTTTGCTATCTGTTCCTGTTCAAATGCTCATATTTCTAAACGTGATAATCAAGTTATTGCTTCGAACTCCACTTCGAATAGCATTGATGCTTTGTGCGATACTCATGGTCATGGTAAATACCTTATTATTGACCTTTGCTTTTAATTCCTTATTATGTTTGAATTTAAAATCGTTTTTCTATATTTTTGTGCAGAATCTATAAGATATTGATATGGTATTTCTTTTTCTGTCACTTTGTCTTGTGAAGGTTTTTTGGGCATATAATTCGATCGCTTATTGTGGGTGCTCTAATTGTGTCTCTTTCTTTGATCATTGTTCTGTATTTTTACTAACACATTTTTCAATTCGCTATTATTCATTTGTTCCTTTTGGTAACGTTCTTCTGTTGCTCTTGGATTGTGTTAAAAGTTATGCGTAACTTTTTATAGTTGTTGTTTTATAAGTCATTTCTTTTATTTTCTAAATTGCATTGATTTTTTCTTTGTTTTTGTAGGCAAATGTTTCAAGGCCTTTAATTTTAGTCATATGGATTATATACGTCCATATTTTGGTGCACACATGTGGTATGAAGAAAGCCTTTTGAAAGTCAATTGTACACATTTGGTTGTCCTTGGCATTTGTCATGAAGAAGGCTTAGTTTTTTTGTCACCTTGCAAAAAAAAAAAAACATGTGCGGTCTTGGATTCTTTGTTGGAATATGTTGCCTTGCAAAACTCAATTAACTTTAGATGTAATGTTAGGGTGTATAATTGTGTTTTTCAATTTGCAACGTTTCGTGGGAAGATTGATTGTGGTGTTAGTGACAGACCTGGTACTTACATCTTCAAAATTGGAAGTCAAGTTTACCATCGTTTAGGGTCACCTTGGCCAAAAAACGGTCAGGCCTCTAAGTTTGCCCTATTATATATATGTGATGCTGAACATGAAGTGTCAAATAGAATGGAGAATTTTGATGCTTTTAGTTTGAAGAATCTGTCATATCCGGTTGTTGTAGATTTGATGTGTATGCTTGATTAAGTTGATCAAATTGTTAAATCTTTTAAAAAAACACCTCATCGTTTTGGTCAAGCAGATTTTCTTCCGATATGTTTACAGTTAATTGGGAGAAGAGAATCAAATGACAGACGATATGATTTGGCATCTGCTGGTGAAATTGTTGGTCTTATACTGGGAAAAGATGGACCACAAGTTGATCATGATATGATCATTGATCACAAGTCTGAAGGATTAAAGCAAATTAGTGAGCTGCATTCTTATTGTATGCCGATGCAGCATCCACTGCTCTTTCGTATTGGCGAACTTGGTTTTCAATTAAGAATCTAGTGTAACTATTATAATGAAAAAAAAGGACAAAAATAGAACATCTGTTACGATGAACATGTTCTATAAACTAGAAAATTTAAAATCATGTCTTTTGCTTAGAAATCAAATATTACTGCTACACTATCTTTTATTGCAACTTTATGTCGAAACTTATCTGATTGTATTCTGTTGCTTTATCTTTTATTTGTAATCAAATGTTTGTTCTCTACACATGTCAAACCAACCCTTTTTAAATTATCATTCATGGAAACACAATACCCTTATAATTCATCACTTATTCCTAATCTTGCTATGATCAATTAAATTATCATATCATTTTTTTTAAATGTTTCATTCAATTTATGCACATATTTATTTTATTTATTTCATTTTTTCATTCAATCGTTTTTATTTATACTATTATAAAATCGAATCCTTTTAGTAAATTAATATGGTAAATAAAATTACAATTTTTTTCTTCGCAGCATTGCGCGGGTTATTTTCTAGTGGTCTTTAATAAATGCTTTTGTTGGATAATAATGTGACCCACATGATAATTTAATAAAACCAAGATAATTATTTAATTATCTTAATAATTACTTAGGTAATATTATCTTAGTAAATCTTATTCAAGTTAAACTACTCTACTGATAAGAGTTAAAAATAACTTCTCTATCTCAGTAACTGATAAGGATAAGGATTTTTTGATGGTAGGATGATAAGCTCATAAAATATACATTTTTTGCCTTTCTACCTTTAGTTTTTGTTATGTTTTCGATATTTATTTTGTTTACTTATATTATGTTTTGGAATTTTAGGTACAATAAGGAGAATGAAGTCAAAAGATGTCAATAATGATGGTAAAGAGCTTACAAAATCATAGAAATTTTCTCACCTCGAAAATATTTAAGAGAAACTAATTTTCATCTTAAAGAAGCTTCATCATAGGAATCATTAAATATTTTATAAAAAAAATTATTTAAAATTAAATATCGATCATTAAAATTGAAATATTTTTCCTAAACTTTCCATCAAACTGATTAAAAAAAATTTAAAAATATCTCACTTAATTTTTTATTTTTTATTTTTTTTAAAAAAAAATTGCCTAATTGCAATTCTCTTAAAATTTATCATTGAAAAAGATCTCAACTTATTCATTGATTTTATTAATTGTTATTATGTAAAAAGGAAATACATTATGTGAATTGATTTTTCGTTTTAAATCTATAATTTTCTAAATCACTTTTATTATAAATTTTATCATCCCTACTTAAATTCCAATTATTCTAAACATGAGATAAATAAACAAAAAAAAAGTTACAAATAAACAATATATGACATAAATAAACAATAAATTAATTTGCACGAAATAAAATAAATAATAAAATAAATGAATTAGTAATTAATCATGATAAATAAATAAAATAATTAATAAAATAAATATAAATAAACAAATCACATAAAACAAAATTATATAAATAAAAAATAAAAAAAAAAACACAGCAAACTGGTAGGACGCACGCGTCCACTTGCGAATTCGCTCAACCCAACTTGTCTCATTGTAAAAGGAAAAATTTTCTTTTAATTTTCTTACCCTTCTCTTCTCATGTTTCCTCTATCTCTCTCTAGCTTCTTCTATCTCTTCAAACAAATTTCAGGCTGCCACCATGCACAGTCTTAAATTCTAAAAATTAGAGTCGAAAATTCAACCTTTCCCAAAATCCGATAACTAAAACTCAAACCCTCACCAAAAAATTTCACTAAAACTCAAAAAACCCAAAAATCTAATAAAATATATATATATTTTTCCAAATCTTCTTACCTTCCTCTTTCTTATTCCTAGCATAAATTCCGTAGAAAACAAATAGGATAACATAAATCTAAGAAAAAAATATAAAACCGTAAACTACCAAAATTTTCAAAAAGCTCTTTGTTTTTGTTTTATACTTCTCACTGATTCTGTCTCTCTGTTTTTCTCTCTCTTTGTGTCCATTGTGGTTGTTGATAGATGCTATTTATTGGGATTTTTTGATCAAATTTATTTTAATTTAGGTTTTTTTTTTTTTGTTCAGAAAATGGCATTTAGCCTACATCAGCCTCAGAGCGAGACATAACATTCAACAATTCAAAAGGAGGATTATCTACCCAATCCGGGGGACAACATCTAGATCTAGTTTCCTTGCCACCCAATCAGCTGCACAATTAGCTTCCCTTCTGACGTGGGAAAAACGAAGACATGGATATGTTCAAGAATTTAAATCACATCAACTTCAATACCATGAGTTTCCCAACACGTGAAAGAGCCTAAGGGCAACCTCTTAATAAGCTTCTCATTATCGGATTCAATAATAATTCTCTACCAACCCCTTCTCATAACAAAAGCAGAACCAAGCCTAATTGCCAAGGCTTCAGCCACAAGCGCAGATCCAGTATGCACCAGTGCATTGGTTCCATCAATAACAACACCATAGCAGTCCCTTGCTATAACCACAGTACCTGCTTTCATGGAACCAGAGTCAAAAGAGGTGTCATAGTTCACTTTAATCACCTCCAATGGTGGTCTAAGCCAGCCACCATGATTTCGTAATGGACGGATTTGAGTTAGCTGTCAAACCACCCCTTCTTCAAAATCCTGGAACTCTCGTAGAGCTGATTGCCAAACCTGGACCGGGTCACCCTTGAGACCTTCAAAGATCCAGTCATTCCTAGCTTTCCACAAATGCCAACAAAGCCATGCAACAAGACCTTTAGAATTAAATAAACCAAACACAGGGAGCTGAAGAACAACTTCATTCCACCATTTACAGAACCCAACAAAGCCTTCTCTCCTTTGGCGATAATTGAAATTTGAGGCCCCCCACACCGCGTTAGCAAACGGATAAAAGAACAGAATGTGCTCCAAAGATTCATCATCATTTTCATACGACTGCAGAGGGTGTAAGGAGATCGGTGACGACGATGCAAATTTTCATTAGTAGCAAGAGAATTGTGGCAAGCTCTCCAAACAAAATTTTTGATTTTAGGAGTGACCTGAAGATTCCAGACACTTTTCCATTGTTCTTCATCCCCGTAGGTCCTGTCACTAGGCCTCGTATGCATTAAAGGCATCTCTTGGTTAAGTAACATATTGTAGCCTGACTTCACTGAATAGGATTCATCCTTAGAGAAGTGCCAGATAAAGGAGTCTTCTCTATTTGGGGTCCGATTGGTATCCTACAAATGGCCTTGACCTTGTCTTCATTGAAGCTCTCTCTTAATAATCTTGTGTTCCATTCTTTTCTAATAGGGTCAATCAGGTGTTTCACCAGTGTTGGTCCATGGTTTTCTGGTGGGGATGATGTAACTTTGAAGGATGGGAGCCAAGGCATCCATTTATCATGCCATATGAGAATATCATTTCCACTACACACATTCCACCTAGATCCTTTTTTCAAGACCGCAATTCCTTCAAAGATGCTGCTCCATGCCCACGAAGCAGCCCTACCCTTCTGTGCTTCAAGCAAGGAAGAAAAAGGAAAGTAGACTCCTTTAAAAATCATCGCCCATAAAGCATTCGGGTTTTTCAACAATCTCCATGCTTGTTTAGCAAGAAGGGCCTTGTTAAAAACTTGAAAGTCTCTGAAGCCCATCCCTCCTTTGGACTTAGTCACAGCTAGTTTATTCCATCGTAACCAATGAATTTTGCTCCTTTCCTTTCCTAGGTCACCCCACCAAAATTTATTCAACAGGGCCTTCAACTCATGACAAAAGTTGAGAGGAAGTTTGAAACATTGCATCACAAACATCGGCACCGCAATAGCCACTACTTTAAGTAATACCTCTCTGCTTGCCTACAAAAGGAGCTTCCGCTTCCAACTTTGCACCTTTGCATTGCACAAACCCGAGTGCCTCTTTCTTCTCATGTCCCCATATCGAAGGGAGTCTCAAATATTTACAGCTTTGTCTTTATCTGTGTTTTGATATTTTGATTTATCTGATTTTTTTATGTTATTCGAGTTTTTTTTCTTTATTTAAAAAAAATGATTTTGACTTAATCAAATTTTCTTTGATTTTCGATTTTTTAATTTATCAGATTTCTGGTTTCTTTGTTTCTATTGATTTTATAATAGAAAACTCTAACATTTTCACTTGTGCTAAAGGAAGGGATATACCTCAGAAGCTGGTAGCTAGGATGGACGAGGGGAACTGTACCTATCTTCACATCTATAGAGGATAGATGCTTGACCATATCAGGCTTTTCATTCAAGAAGTTAAAAAAAGAAACAAATTATTCTTTCAATTTCCACTAATATATATTTATATATTGTATCCTATAAAAAGACTCTCAACTTGTTCTTATAAAGAAAAATACAGTATTCTCAGTCAAATGCAACTCAATAAAATTTACTCATTCAAGTCTCCCATCTTTGAATATTAGTCAAATTGACAGATAGATAAAGCATTCTTCTACCTCTTTCTATATTCTATAATTAATAATCCAACACCTTTTAATACTCAAAGTTAGATAGGTTAGGTATCATCATGAGTTTAAATAACGATCACAATATGATATTACAATCGTTATTTTATGATTTCGGTTTTTTCACCGTTGATATTTACCGTAATTAATCATGATAGCATTCGTTACATTCGCAATTGTGAAAAACTCAATCAAAAACGCATTCGCGATTGCAATTTAAATCCTTAAATATTACTGAAGGACAACTCTTATACTTGGGTTTTCACTCTATTTCTTTATTACTGCTACTACTACTACAAGTTAGACAGTCGGGATTTAAAAAGTTGCATCTACCGTCTCAACTTTTTTTCAAGTAGCTAGGAATAGGATACAATTAATACGAAACAAAGAATTACTATATCTCGTTTTTAGTTTTTACCTCTATCAAATTTTCTCCATACAATATGCAATACAATACGAAACAAAGAATTACTTTGCAAACTTTCTTAAAACATGTTCTTGAATAGTAAAACATGAAAATGTTTGAACTTCTAACATGTTAACTCCCAATCTTTAAAAACAAAAATGACCATTAAATCAAGATTTACAACCCTTCCATAACAAAGCAATAGACATAATGGGCTCTGGAAACCAAGAACTTATATAAGGAAAACCATATAAACAGGTTAAAATGGAAGACAATTAGACATTGGCCCAAAAAAAGACAATTAGACAAAGTGGCAATAATTAGATGATAAGAAGATAATGCATGCATGCTCTTAATCCAAATCCCAACGCATTTACATCAAATTTGGCTCCCATTTTGATTAAAAAAATATATTGTCTCTCTTCAAAAGTATTTGCAGATTTTTGACCTATAATGTGACTTTGGTGGGAAGTATATTGGAATCAAATCTTGCCATGTACTGCAAAAGATAAAAAGGGTTTGAAAGTCGCATCTCAAACTTGGGATACCCAGTTTTCCCTATTTGAAAATACATCATACGGAATCGAATATGCTATTGGATTGGACACTTATTTTTGAAAAAACCCCTGTGTGAGGAAAAATACTCGTGTCCTGGGTCAGATAGATAAATCAATCCTAGCTATACTGTATAATGTAATCAAAAGATAAATAAAATTAAAAAAATTATACTATACAAAGTGCAATGAAAGCATATGGATAAAAAATAAGACTTGTGAGTAATATCTAATTATCATAATTTCAAAAGAATGCTTCAATAAAATCAAAGAAATCTCATAAACTTATTTTCGTGTACTCTTACGGATATCATCAAGAGATCTTCTACAATATTCTCCAAAATGATAGCATCAAGTGTGTGGAAACTTTTAGTTTTATTGATCAATAGGAAAAACTCTTACAGTGTTTATTTTTTTTTATCTTTTTTCAAAAAAAAAAATTACACCAGTTTTAAAATTCTTAAGATTAAAAAAATCTTTTTTATTTTGACTTTATATCTCTTCTTGAAGATCCCATTTTAATTGGAAATTTCCTTCTTGAATATAAAAGTGAATATAAAAGATAGAGTTTTATTTTAGGAATATTATATAGTACACTGTCAGTGAAATATTTAGACTCCACAAACAGGATTGAGAGGGTGATACATAGTGGTAGGGTATAGTAAAAAAAAACTAATTAAAAAAAGGAGTGGGACATGTGGCAACCTCTTAATCCGCTTGTGGAGTTAAAAGGTTTACACTGTCAGTGTACTAAAAACGAACTCTTTATTTTATCTCTACTATTTAATTATAATCCATTTATAACTAAACTAATTCAAAGTTAATTTATCAGTAAATTATAATTAATTTTCAAAATGATAAATCTAATAATAAAATAAATATCTATTTTATTTTTATAAAATAAATATATTATTAATGGGTTAGGAGATAAATCAATGGGCTAGAACCCATTCTACTAATTGGTATTTGGCCTTTATTAAACACAGAATCCATTCTTCTTGATCTAATTTTGCTATCACAAATTTGAACTGGTATAGGATCTAATGAGCTTATATTATTTGGCTCCCAACATTTAACCTAATCCAATCACCTTTTTGATTTAATGGAGTAAATGTTAAATCCAACAGCACTCCACTATAGATTGAAATTGCACTCAAAATAACATAAACATTTTACTTGTTTCTATACACAAAAATGTAACCTATGACACTCTAATCATATACCATTTTCTTTTAATTTTCATTATTTAATTGAAATAACTATTTATCCAATTAAATTATATCTTCTGCCTCAAGCTACTTTCACTTTCTTAATCACTAGCCAATATAATCAAATATGTTAATTTTTAATAAGAATACTTTAGCCAAAGTTTCTAGTGATCAATTACTTAGACAACTTGAGAGGAAATTATTAACTCCCATAGGAACCACAAAATTCTATTATTGTTATACTGATTAATCACTATATTAGGAATCACATTTATGAAAATACTGAGGTTATTTAATTAATAAATTCTCACTCATAGTAAATTAACAAATGTTTCATCCTAATATATAATACAATAAACTCATGATTTAAAATATGAGTATATTTAGTGTCTATAAGATTTAATTAAAATAATCACTAAAATTAAATCTTATTTGTTTTGTTCGATACTACGAACTAGTATCAGTGAATCACAATTAAATATCAAATGCAATTAATTGTTATCTTCACTACAAACTATCATAAATAAAATGTCCAATTTTATTGCAAACACCTTTATGATTATAAAAACTATAATCACTGGACTTTCATGTATATTCAAATATAAATACGCATTATAAAAAATATCAATTTTATTTACTTTATCAATTTAAAAATGTCATTTATAATTATTTTAAATAGCACAATTCTAACAACAGGATCACTCCTTTTATCAAATACTTGATATGGTTTCTGATAATATGTTCTTCAAAATAACATTGGAACATAAACATATTAAAGGCGCATTCCTCTGGTTAAATTATCTTTCATAGTCATGGTCTTTAATTCTTAAGCCATTCATCTTAGAATGAGGATTCACAGTAGCAGGCTATAAGAATTTCTTTTATTAGTCACATGGATTACGTATGCAGAGATAATTCACCTCAATTTTCCGATTTAAAATTCACTTTTATATATATATATAATATTTTGTTAACAAATGTTGTTAGAACATTCTTTAAAATTAATTAATATATTATTTACAATAATATTATTATTAAATATAAGTTAATAATTTTATTTATTATTTTTATACATAAAAATATTGTTATATATAATAATTTTAAAAAACCTCTTAAAATACTGATTCGAAATCCTTCTTTCAATAAAGAGCCAAACATTATGAAATTATATTAAGCAAATACTTGTAGTTTATGTGGGTCCCTTTGAGTCAAAGCATGCTGCCATGTTAATTAATTACTAGTAAATAGATAGGTCTTCCTAGTGAATTGTTTTGTTCAAAAAAGCATGCCTATGTGTCCTTCCCACATGCAACCCAACATACCTTCTCCTTCATTTGATTCGAGTGTGTTCATACATACTAATGTGCAACAAGGATGCTCCAAAAATTCAAAAAAAAATGCTATAAAAATAGGAAAAAAGGCATTCCCCATGGGATTGAAAAGATGAAAAAGGCACACATTTTAGCTTCAAAAGCTGAGAAAGACTGTGGTACTTATCATTATATTTGGCTTAAATTGGATGCACATGGCTGAGATTATGATATTTCATAAAATAAAAAAATAAAAAAAATCATGTAAAAAGGCTCCATATCTGAATTGGTCTAGGGCAACATGACCTTTTCTATGTAGGAGAGGACTAATACGTATTATATTTATATTATATATATTTGTATACATTGTGTTGTTTCTTGTCAAAAGAAAAAGCTTTTAGATTTGTATTATAAGGCTGAAAGATAAAAGGTCGGTAAAAAAAAATATACTTTGTGGAATTGACGGGTACTGACAATTGAATGATCATGGGAATGATAATTGGATTGATCATGCATTAGGCAATCATATGGTGCAGGTTATAAACCTTTTCGAGTTTGGATAAAGTTATATTCAGAGTCATGCTCATGCATGCTCATAAATACTAGTGATTTTATTAGTACATTCCATGATTAGTTCCTGATTCAACTGAGACTCTCTCTCTCTCTCTCTCTCTCTCTCTCTCTCTCCTGCAAGCTCGCATGTCAGAATCTTTGGAGAAGATATTATAGTCTCAACTCATTAGAAATCAAGAGAAAGAACTTTATCAATTGGAAAAGAAAATTGCTAGAAAGTTCATTCAAGGAGCACATATCAATCATGGGTATATATTAAGCTGCTGATGAGCCCATGATTGCACTTACTGATGAGTGGGCAGGCAGGACTGCAGGAGAAATCATCAGAATGTTTAATCTTATGGCCCAAGGGATATAATTGAACTCCAGGTAGATGAATGATGAGTTGTACTAATCAAATCACCTGAATAATCTCAAAGCCCATGAATACAGGTCAATCAATATGGTATCTTTGCCAAATTCATGCCCTGGGGTGCCCTTAAGTGACCGCAGGTCATTTCCTACTTATGCTTCATCTAATTATTGAAAATTGGGTTTTTTAAGTAAGAATTAATACCTCTCTTATCTTAATTAGTAAAATTGAAAAATAAGCAAAAGAAAAAGGTTATATACACTCATTTCACACCCTCACATATATGTTTTCAAATTTTATTATAACACATAAAAAATTTTAGTATTTTTCCCTTAAGCTTTTAGAAAAAAAAAAAAAAAAAAATTGATTGTGTGAAATGAATTTATTAGATGAATGCATTTAGGCTATAACACTGTCCTAAACAAAATGAACTAATATTTTAATTTCTTTTAAAAAGAGGTAACTGTTTGGAAGAAGTTTGGCATATGAAAGAAAGCTTTTTATGGTGTAGTTAATGCATATATTGTTTTGGTGTTTTACTTTTCATTCTCAAACATCATGGTATCATCACAATATTAGCAAAGTGCTTGTATTGAGTGATTCATGATGCAGGGCAACTGTGCTCATGCGAGTATATGAGGGTCCAATCAGAATCTAGGGCCCACACTAGGATCATTAGCAAGCATGGGAGATTGTTCTTTGCTCACTCATAATTTTGCATTTGAAAATTTCTCCAAGGGCAAACTCTGGTAAAAGAATTGTGATGGACAATCTCCTTATTTAAACACAATGCAGATGGCCGATAAACAAGCCCAACTATCACTCTCTTCTTAAAAATCATCCATCTATTATTGCTCTATTTAATTCAAGAGAAGACCAAGAGTTTTCTCCCTCTTTTCACTCTCTTTCTATCTATCTAAAGTGTAAACAGGAAATAAAAAAACTGCCCTTTAAAATCCCAGAGAGACAAACACTAAAAGAAAGGCAGAAACACAAAAGTTTTTCTTTCTTATCAGCTTATCAACTCCCAAGCTTTCTTTATCTTCATGGATTTCAACAACTCAAAAACTCACTCACCTTCCTCTTCTAAAAGCAAAAGAAAGAAACAGCAGCAATCTCAGCAGCAACAACAGCCACAAGAGACAAGATTTTTGGGTGTAAGGAGGAGGCCATGGGGCAGATATGCAGCGGAGATAAGAGACCCTTCCACAAAAGAAAGGCATTGGCTTGGCACGTTTGACACGGCCGAGGAAGCAGCCTTAGCCTACGACCGTGCCGCTCGCTCGATGCGTGGCTCCAAGGTTCGAACCAACTTCGTCTATTCTGATATGCCAGCTGGCTCATCAGTCACCTCCATCATCTCCCCTGACGAATCACAGCATGACATGTCGTCCATTTTTTCCATTAATCCCCCTAATTTCCACCAACAAAACGATGCTAATCAGAACCACCTTTTCTTCAGTCAAGACCCTTTCAATGCATGCCAGTTTTCTTCCGGATTACCAGCTGGAGACGGGTGGAACCAAGAGAGTAGTGATACGGTAGGGTCTTACAGGCCCATTACTGGTGTCATGGATGCTGGAAATGGTGGTTCTCAACAGTTCAGCGATGACTGTGAGCTGCCTCCTTTGCCTCCTGACGTCTCTTCTACTTGTTACGGGTCTGGAGTTGATGGTTCGGATACGAGTTATGGAGCGTGGAGTGACACAGGCCTTCTCGGGTACTCGGATCAAACCGCAAATGGATTTGACTCAGGAGTGAGTGGACCATATTTGGGTTTTAACTCTTACGAGTTTGTGCAGCACAGCCCACTCTTTGGGATGATGCCCTCGGTTCCTGATACGGAAACTGAAGGATTTGATTTGGGTTCATCATCGGGTTACTTCTTTTAATAGCTGCCACAATAACAATAAAGTGCAACTACTACTACTACTATTATAAATTATCAAAAGAAATTAATGTGTCAGTTTGCTGTTAATGGCTTTCTTATTTTGATGATTTTGACGGGACGTAAGTACCGGTTTTCTTGGGTTGTTGTTGGATTTGGGTCCATTTCGGGAAAATGGCCTGCTTCCAAGCCTCTTTTTATGGTTCATGTCATGACTTTTGGTCAAAGCTGTGCGGGGGCCAGATAATGACCCTTTTTTGGCTTGTAAATGTAAAATATGCAATGATTTTGATTTCTCAGTGTTTTTCTTTTGTTTTTATTTTCTCTTCTTTTAAATTTTAAGTAAAATCCGCCAATGCTTGAATAACTAGTAACTAGTGGAAAAAATTACAGTATCAGAACAAGAGTCAATAATGTTTGACAGTAAAAGTAATTTTAGTAGTATGAATTACGAGAGACTCTCTAATATGTTATGAAAAAATCAGCTTTACACTTTCTATTCTTATTTTCAAAAAGTAAATGGTAGTGGTATATGTTATTTACATGTAGAATGTAGTTAGTGATAGTACCATCCCAAATTAATGAATATTTTGATGAGAGTGAAATACGTATTTTACAATTTTGTTTCCAACACCATATACGGTAACAAAAATTTGATAGATCATTTGTCAGAAAAAAAGAAAAGGCTAAACCTAAAATCAATAATTTTGAATACAACACAATTACACGATACAAATACGATAGAGAAAAATAATTAAAACAAAACATAACACAAATACAAGCACGTATCAAAATGTATATAATACAAATTATTAACGTGTTAAAATTTGTATAAATATATAATACCTTAAACATAATTATTATACATAAAAATAATACAAACATGAACAAATATACGATAATATGTAGCAAAACTAGACCTGTCAATTGGGCGAGTCGGGTTAGGTTTGGATTGGCTCAATTCGAGTCTTAAAAAATTCAAGTCAATTTCAAGTTTGGGTCGTTTCGAGTTCGGGTCGTTTCGGTTCGGGTCATTTCAGGTCCGGGTCATCTCAGATTCGGGTTTGGGTCATTCGGGTTTGACACTCGCGTTATTCGGGTTCAGATGATTCTGGTTCGGGTTATTTCCGGTTTGACACTCGGATTATTTGGAATCGGGTCATGTTTTGTTCAATTTATTAATTTTTAAAATCGAATCAAATTAAATTTAAACAAATTATTTGATCGAATCAGATTTTATTAGAATTTGATTGAAAGATAAAAAAAATTACATTTAAAAATAAATATGATATTATCGTATATCTGAATCGTTACATGAATCTATTTAGATATTTGAAATATATATATTTTTATGTTGCTTGAAATGTTCGAATCTTGATAGTAACCCTTAATACTAAAAATTTACCAAATAAATCAATCTTAGAAGTTGAAATGATTTTTTACTAAAATTAAGTTAGATTTAAAAACCTTACTTAAAATTTTAATTATCAAGTGTAATGAAATATAATAATAAAAGCTAATTTAAAATAAAAATATAATAATAAATGTTATGAAATTAAATTAGTTAAATATTTTTAAATTTTAAATATAATATATAAAATTAAATTAATAAAAATTTTATAATAAGTAAAGATGCAATTCTTAACATATTGAAGTACTGACATATATATATATATATATAACATTTTTGTATAATGTATAATGTATAATTATTACTAGAAGAGGAGGATTCACTTACACTAGTTTTACACACTTTCATAACTTTTTATACGATTAATACTTTTAAAAATCCGACCGTCATATTTCATATTATATTCATGTAAATTATGCACGTTGAGTTTTGAGTAAATTAAAAATGTCGAACTATTTGTTCGATGTAAAAACTTTCAACTGTTAAATATATATTGAAAAAGACAGTATTCTCGACCGATATGATAAAGATATCATATCGATTCAAAACTTTACGTGCACGACGAGTACAATTATATTCCTAAATCCAACGGTCAGCTTGTTAAAATATTAATCGTATAAAAAGTTATGAAAGTGCGTAAAACTATTTTTGTTTTACACTAGGGTAAAACTAAATTAGTTTTACACACTTTCATAACTTTTTCTATGATTAATATTTTAACAATTCGACTGTCATATTTTATGTTCTATTCACATAGATCATGCACGTCAAGTTTTGAGTAAATTAAAAATGTCTAACTATTTGTTCGATGTAAAAAAAGTTCAACTGTTAAATATATATTGAAAAAGACAGTATTCTCGATCGATATGATAGAGATATCAGATCGATTCGAAATTTTACATGCACGACGAGTACAATTGTATTGCTAAATGCAACGGTCGGTTTATAAAAATATTACTCGTATAAAAAAGTTATGAAAGTGTGTAAAACTAATTTTGTTTTACACTAGTTTAAGTGGATCTCTCCTCAAAAAGATGAGGGATCTACTTACATTAGTGTAAAACCAAATTAGTTTTACACACTTCAGAATTTTTTATACGATTAATATTTTAACAATACGGCCATCATATTTCATGTTCTATTTACGTAGATCATGCACGTCGAGTTTTGAGTAAATTAAAAATGTCTAACTATTTGTTCAATATAAAAAAAATAAATTACCGTTAAATATATATTGAAAAAGATAGTATTCTCGAAAGATATGATAAAAATATCGAATCGATTCGAAACTTCACGTGCATGACAAGTACTATTACATTGTTAAATCCAACTGTCGGTTTGTTTTTCTTTATAACTCTTTACAATAAAATAATAATTTATCTATTTTTATGAACTTAGTAGCAAGTATCGTTAAACGGACTAATATTATGACTATTAACGAAAAACTAATCTAAATCATATAATAAGATATTATAAATTTAAAATTAAAAAAATCATATTTTAAATAACATGTATAACGATAAGAGATTAATTTATCATATATCACATGATAAGATATTATTATAATGTATACAAATCATTATAATAAAATACACATATCAATGTTCTACTTTATATACTTTTAAAAAAATTACATGATAAGACTTAAGAGATTATATATTTGAAATTAAAAATAACACATTTATTCCAAATATATATTAATAAGAAATTATCTAATTTAATTTAAATAACATGATAAGAGATTATTATAACGTAATGTACCAATCATTAACATAAAATAACATTATCATTATTAATGATCTATTTTTATGTATTTTGTTCTATATTGCATGAGAAGATGTTATACTTTTAAAATTAAAAATAATACATTTATTTTAAATAATATGTATAACAATAAAATATTATAAATCATATATATACCCATGAGAATAAAAAGATATAATTTATATTAAATCATATTATTAGATTATCATAAGTAATAAAATATATATTAATTTTTTTTAAATTATATTATAAGATTATCGTAAGTAGTATAACATATAGTTTTATTGAATTATTATTAATTATTTTTATTTAAAAATAATTATTATCGATCTATTTAATTATTTTATCAACGTAAAAAAAGAAAATAAAGAACTTTATTTATAATATATACTAATAATATAAAAATTAAAATTAAATAATAATAATAATAATTTATTTTCAATTACAATTTAAAAAGATAATATTAAAAATATATATAATTGCAATAATAATAAAAAATTAAAAGAAAATTTAAAATTATAAAATTAAATTAAATTAATAATCTTGTCATAATTATTTCTTTTATTAAATTAATATTTTTAAAATAAAATTATATTTAATTTAAGGTCGAGTCATTTCGGATTAACGTTTCGAATTTTTTCGGGTTCGAATCAATTCGGGTTCGACTTATTTCAGGTCTGAATCGTTTCTAATTCGGATTGTTTTCAAGTTTAGATTGAACGGATTTGGATTATTACCTTTTTATGATCAAATAAGATTAAATTAGATTCGAATCAATCAAATTAATTTTTAAATTCGGATAAGAATGGACAGATTTAAGCAAACCGTTGAAGTTGCTCTGATTTAGAACCGTAATCAACTTGGGTACACAAATCCTTGTTTAGATCCTAAAAGAAAAGGGGAGCTTAATGGATTTTACACATGTTCTTACTAGGCACGTGTTGTAATAGGGTGCCGCAATCTAAGAATTTAAATTTATGACATAAAAAAGTGGTACTTAGTTGTAATCAAATTAATTTCGCTCTAATTTCTGAATGGGAAAGACAAGTTAGAAAAAGAACAGAAAAAAAGTAAAAAAAAAAAAATTACAGAGTCAAACCATGTAAGATTGAAAGTCTACCAACTACTACCTTTTTATATAAACGACAAATCAAAGTTTTGGAGCATCCGGTGAAATAGAAATGATGGCCACGACACCCTTTCGAAGGAAAAAGAAGCCCCAAAGACGCGTTTTACTTTTAATTGTTAAATGAAATGAAGCTGCTGCCGCCATGAAATATATATATTTTTTATTTAAATTATATTATGTTATTTTTTTTATAAAAAAATTAATTATTTATTATATATTATATATAATAATAAAATGATAAATATTTATTTCAATAATTCATAAATAATTTTTATAATAAATAATTAACTTTTTTAAAAAATTAATTATATAATGAAAAAAATATATAATAATATGAAATAATCGTTTCATAATATTTTTTTACTGATCATCTTGGTTGGAGACGCAAACGCCAATTTTGAAATACCCTCGATGGTGACTTTGTAAATGTAGAAAAAGTGGTTTTGAATTGAAAAGACCCCTTGTCTTTTTTATTCATTAGTACGAATATATATATATATACATGGCAGAGGATAGAAATATTATCTGTAATTTAAACTTTAAAATTTAAAATAATTTAAAGCTAATATCTACAAGGTTTTTATCCAATTTTAAAATACAACTTCTGATATCTACAGGGATATTATCCTATTTTAAAATCTTTAGTTTGCTGAGTTGTTGACTTCTTCAACTCCTGATTTTTGGTGATTGCTTCTGTTGATGTGTATTCTTTACATGCTCTCGCAAGAAAATGGAGCCATCAGCTACACCTATCTTGGATCTTAAAAACATAAACCGTTATCTAGCAAGAGGTTTTGTAAGGTCATCAGCAAGTTGATCAATTGTGGAGATGTAAGAGACTGTCAAGTGACCAGATTGAACATGTTGTCTCACAAAGTGATAGTCAAGAGCTAAGTGTTTCATACGAGAGTGGAAAACAGGGTTAGTGCTGAGATAGGTGACACCAATATTGTCACAGTGAATGATTGGTGTTCGAGTGGATGAAAAATACAATTCAGACAAAAGATTCTTGATCCAGATGAGCTCCGCAGTAGTATTGGCAAGGGCTCGATATTCTGCTTCAGTGGATGATCTAGCAACATTTCTTTGCTTTGATGATTTCCAAGATATGGGATTGCCACCAAGATATATTACATAAGCTGATGTAGAGGTTCTGTCATCCAAGTTCCCTGCCCAATCTGAATCACTAAATGCTGATATAGTTATGTCTGATGACTTTTTCAAAAATAAGCCATGATAAAGTGTTCCTTTAAGATACCTCAAGACTCTTTTCAGACTGGACCAATGACACTGAGTTGGAGCATGCATGAATTGAGATAACTTATTGATAGAGTGAGCAAGATTAGGTCGTGTTAGAGAAAGATATTGCAAGGAACCTACTAATTTTCTGTATGATGTAGCATCAGCCATACCAGTGCCATCCTTGAGCTGTAATTTAACATTTGTTGCCGTCGGAGTAGTGACTTTCTTAGCATTGTTCATATCAAACTTTTGCAGGAGATTCCGTATGTATTTTTGCTGAGATAAAAACATGCCTGTAGGTGTAGATGTAACCTCTACTCCTAGGAAATAATGTAATTGGCCAAGATCTTTAAGAGAGAATTGTTGTGCAAGTTGTTGCTGGAAAAGAGTCATAGTTGTAGAGTTGTTGCATGTGATTAACAAATCATCTACATAGACTAGAAAATAGATGAGAGTTGAATTCTTGGCATAAACAAAAAGTGATGAATCAGAGACAGAATTACTAAAGCCATAACCAAGAAGGAAACTGCTCAATTCTTGATACCTGGCCCTTGGAGCTTGTTTCAACCCATAAATAGCTTTGTGTAGTTTACAAACATGATGTGGTCTTTCCTTATCAACAAAACCAGATGGCTGAGCCATATAGACTGTATCAGATAATGTACCTTGCAAAAAAGCATTGTTAACATCTAATTGATGTATAGGCCAACCATTGGCTAATGCTAAACACAACACAAGTCTAATAGTAGTGGGTTTAATGACTGGACTGAAGGTATCAGTGTAGTCAAGTCCAGTTCGTTCATGAAAGCCCTTGGCAACTAGTCGAGTTTGTATCTATCAATTGAGCCATTCGGTTTTCTTTTGATTCTGAATACCCACTTGCAACCGAAAACATTTTGATTAGAAGAAGGTGGCACTAGTTCCCAGGTTTGATTCTTGACTAAAGCATTGATTTCATCTGTCATTGCATTCCTCCATTTAGGATCACTAATAGCTTGACTAACACAGGAGGGTTCGGTTGAGGGGGGAAAGGGATGTTTGGATGCTGTAAAAGTTTGTTTCGGTTTGAATATGTTATTTTGAGATCGAGTAACCATGGGATGTGATTTTGGGACACCTTGTGATGGTGATGTGGGAGATGGTAATGCATTAGAACAAATATCAGGAGAACTGATGACATTGAAAGGGATAAAGGAAGTTTCATTACCTGGTGAAATGCTTAACGAAGGAGCAACTGAGTGATGATGCTGAGTGATGGGAGAGGAACTAAAGGTCATATCCTCAAAGCCTGCTGAAACAGAGTTGTTAGTGTCATGAGAAACAGCTGATTGAAGTGCATCAGTTGGAGAAATGACAGACCACTGCTGAAAAACTTTATTAGTAACTTTAGGAAGTGTAGAAGGAATAGACTTAAATAGAAATGTAGTTTCATGAAACACAACATGTCTAGACATGAAAATTTTTTGTGTTGTGGGATCAAAACATTTGTAAGCACTTTGATTGGTGGAATAGCCTAGAAGAACACAAGGTTTAGACTTGGGTAGCAATTTATGGTTATTGTAAGGTTTTAGCCATGGGTACCAGAGGCAACCAAACACTTTTAACTTTTTGTAGTTTGGTGCAGTGTTGAATAAAAATTCAAAAGATGATTTATGATTTAGAATTGGAGTGGTGAGTCTATTGATAAGGTAAACAGCAGCTTGAAATGCATGTGACCAAAAACTTCAAGGCATTGAAGCATGATGTAGTAAGGTAAGGCCAGTTTCAACAATGTGTCTATGTCTCCTTTCTGTTGTGCCATTATGTTGCGGTGTGTGCGCTGGAGTAGTGAGATGAGATATGCCATGTCCTGCAAGGTATTTAGATAGTTTTTGATATTCACCACCATTATCCGAATACAAAGAGATAATAGAAGTACCAAAAAAAATTTCAACAAGTGCTTTGAAAGAAGGAAATAAAACATAGACATCAGATTTAGCTTTAAGAGGAAAAAGCCAGATGTATTTGGTGTAGTGGTCAATGTAAATCACATAATATCGAAAATCATCAATAGAAGAAATATGAGCAGGACCCCAAACATCTGTATAAATTAGTTCTAATGGCTTGGAACTAGAGAGAGTTGATTTATAAAAAAGGTAATTTGTGACTTTTATTACAATGGCAGGAATCACAAATAGGCAGTTTATTTGAAGAAATAGGAGACAGGTCAAAGAGTTTGAGCATAAAGCTAAGTGTTCTTGAAGATGGATGTCCCAGTCTGTTATGCCATAAATCAGTTGATGTTTTGACACTCAACAATGCTTTGGCAGGATTTGAGAGAGATGGCATGCATCTGGGAAGCTCATAAACATCATCTTTACTTAGGCCTTTCATTAATGTTGCCCCCGTGGTTAAATCCTTCACCAAAAAATGAAAAGGAAAAAATTAATGGAAACTTTGTTAGTCTTACAAAATTTTGAGACAAAAATTAAATTTCTTTTCATGTGAGGTACGTGTAAGACATCTGAAAGGTGAAAAGAAGTAGCAGGAGTTGAAATAACAGATGAACCAATGTGATTAATTGTCAAACCTATTCCATCACCTACATTAATCTCATCTATTCCTCCATAATCTGAATAAAGTGACAACTTGTTTAAGTCAGTGGTAACATGATGTGAAGCTCCTGAGTCAATGATCCAATTCTGATTCTCATTTGATTGAGACGAAGTGACATGATTGTCCATTGGCTCTTTTGCACGATTCTTGTTCAGCCAGCAAGTCTTTGCAGTGTGTCCTGCTTTCTCACAAAGTTGACAGACTATCTTTGAAGAGTTATGAGCAGCATTAGGGATATATTTCTTGCGTGGATAAGAGAAATGGTTGCGGGTTGATGTACTATTATTGGAAAAGTTACCTCTTGAGTGACTCCCTCTATATAAATAATTACCTCTGATTTTCCTGGTGTAGTTGGCTGTGACTGCAGGTGAGGGATAAAAATCCTCCTGTTTGATGGCACCTTCATAGTCTGTGAGCTTATCATAAAACTCTTCAAAGGAAATGGCAGACTCATGAGCTCGAATGACTGTAGAAATCTCCTTGAAATCTGTTCCAAGGCCATTAAGAATAAAAGATGATTAAATCATCATCAGACCGGTGCTTGGGCTAATGCTAGTTCATCAGCAATGCATTTCATGAACTGCATGTATTCTGCTACAGAGCGCCCGTCTTGTGTTGACATGGTCAGCTTCTTTTTCAAAGACATGACTCTTGATCGAGTCTTGCTGGCAAAGGTTTTGGAAAGTGTCTGCCATGCTGCAGCAGATGTTTTGGCTGTTGCAATAATAGGAACCACCGATTCAGAGATAGAGGCTACAATGGCATGTAGGATGAATTTGTCTTGCCTAATCCAGTAGGTGTAAGCTGGATTCGGTGTAGAAACTCCATTGACTAGGATCATGGCTTCAGGACAGGGAAAGGAACTGTCAAGGTAACCTATGAGCTCATGTCCTCCAAGAAGAGAATCAAATTGAATTTGCCAAGAAGGAAAGTTTATAGAATTTAATTTCAATGGGAGTTGAGCAGCTGCATTAATTGAGATTGGGGTGGAGTTGGGTGTTGTTGCCATTTGAGAAGAATAGAGAAAAAAAATGGATCGTGATGCTGGTTATGCAAGTAGCTTTGATACCAAGTAAATGTAGAAAAAGTGGTTTTGAATTGAAAAGACCCCTTGTCATTTTTATTCATCAGTACGAATATATATATTCATGGCAAAGGATAGAAATGAAATGCTATCTGTAATTTAAACTTTAAAATTTAAAATAACTTAAAGCTAATATCTACAAGGTTTTTATCCAATTTTAAAATACAACTTCTGATATCTACAGAGATATTATCCTATTTTAAAATCTTTGGTTTGCCCAGTTGCTGACTTCTTCAACTCCTGATTTTTGGGTGATTGCTTCGGTTGATGTGTATCCTTTACAGACTTTACTGTGAAACTTTAGGCCTAAGGCTGAGCCTGAGTTTAGTGGTATCTGAGATAATATTTAATTAATTAAACAAAAAGAATCAAAGGAAAAGATAACTGCCTTAGAAAATGACATTTTAATAATACCTGGTAATGAAAACAGTTTTGATATTAGTACATTACTACATGGAAGTTGGAACTGGTCTTGGTGATGAAATTTCAGCAGTTAAATTGAACCCAAATGAGAGAGCCAAAGCTATCAGGATGAGTATAAAGTTATTATTATTACTACTACTACTACTTATTGTTGATTGTGGATATACCTCTGCCGAGGATGGAAGCAAGGCAGGGCAGGGCAGGGCAGTGGTGTGATTCCTGTGTGGATGTGGGTTCAGAGAATCGGTGCTTATAAGCCGCGTCTACTCGTGAAAAGTTCCAACTTCCAACCGCTGTCCCAATGTGCACGCTAACACGAGTTAAAGAGGACTTTTAATTCTTTAATGACTGAAGCTTGACCTTTCTCGGTTCTCAACTTTTCCTTACATCTTCCATTTTCACACTACAAATTTATAAACTACATCTTCCCTTATGTCACTTGAAGCGTCAAAGGATTCTTCCGTTTTTTTTTTTTTTTTTTTTTTTAAGAATTCTTCTCCAGGAGAATCCGGCAACTGCAGCTTCCGTCTTCCATTAGCGTCAAGAATCAACAGACCCGGCTTCAAGGGAATTGGCGTCCGAATCCGGTTAGCAGCTCTCAACTCTTTTTTTTTTTTTTTCCACTTCTTTCTTCTTCTTTTTTTATGTCCATTAAGCTAATTTAAGCGCAACAAAGAGAGAGAAATCATTAGCAAAGTTTTAGGATAAAGCACTTGCTTTTTCTAGGAAGTAGGAACTACTATACTGAAAGAAATATTCTTAACATTGCAACCTTCAGTGGCAACTGATCCTGCCGAATTTGACCTTAAATCCTGATTGCATAACATAGGCAAAAAGGCCATCAATAAGGGTTGCTGAAACAACAATTCAATATATTCAAATCCTGTTAAACCTGTTTTACGGTCTTGATCTTTGAGACCTAAGTAGTCTCTTAATTCTTTTTTCCCCTCTTTTCTCCATGTGTTCTAGAAGCTTTTTTTTTTTTTTTTTAAATCGCTTAAAACCGCTTCAATTTTACGTTTTCCTGTGGTTTATGATTTTGCAGGTTTATTACATGCCAAAGTAGTAGCAAGCAGCTGTGGAAGAAACTGCACAGCAGGAAAAAAAAAAAAAAAATTCACTTGAAAACAGGAATTAATTCTTACAGCTGCTTCCAATGTCTTCGATGGACTTTAAAATTGGAATTGAGGATGTTGGTGTAGCAGTATTACAGGAACTCTGGAACAGGGTGGCGTTGCAAACAGTGGAGCTTGCTAAGGAAACAAGAGATGTTGTGCTTGAGAAGGACAGCTTCCGAGAATTCTCGAGTAGTATCTCTGAGCTAGATATACTTTTGCAGGCCTTAAATGTGAGGAAAATTGAAACTGCTATGGGTTCAGAATTTATGAAGGCATCATTGGAGAAATTGAACAGCCAGCTAAGGAAAGGCCGCAAGATCATCAAGGATTATAAATCTGGAAGCCGTCTCCGGTTCTTACTTCACTCACATTCGGTGCTCTCACAGATGCAAGCTTTAGCGAAAGATATTGCCGCAACCATTTCATCATTTGAGTTGATTAATCTTGATATGGCAGTGAACTTGATGAGCATGAATGACCGGATCATCAAAAATCTGAATTCAATGGAATTCCGCATGGCGGCATCAACAGAAACAATTGCTTCAGAAATAGAGAATTCAATATCCCAGGGCAGTAGAAACAGAGAGAATGCTGTGCAGCTCCTGGAGAAGATCGCTGAAGCAGTTGGTGCTAATGTGAATGCATCTTTGGTAAAAAATGAATTGGCACTTTTGAAGCAGGAAAAAGAAGAGATGGAAGTTCAAAGGAAGCTGGCAGAGGCACTTCAGCTTTCTCAATTGACACAGTTGTTGTACAGTACGGAAATTGTTTCAAGGCCACAAAATGAGACCTCAACATACCACAAGCAATACCCTATTGGTTCCTTCATATGCCCATTGTGCAATGAGATGATGGTAGACCCAGTTGCAGTTTTCTGTGGCCACAGCTTTGAGAGGAAGGCAATTCAGGAATACTTCAAGAGTGGAAAGAATAATTGTCCCATTTGCCGAGAAGAGCTTCAAAGTTTGGAGCTTACTCCTAATGTTAACCTTCGGAGCTCTATAGAAGAATGGAAGAAAAGAGATATGGACTGGAAATTTCAAGCAGCAGTCACCGGAATCAATTCCAATGACCATCTTAGGAAAAACAAAGCCTTGGATGGTATGCAGGTTCTGGTTGAAATCCCTGAATATGCAGTGAAAGCTGCAGAGGAGGAACTCATCCCAAAGTTCGTTGAGTCCTTAAACGACACTAGGCTTAACAGTGTAGCAGCAGAGAAATGCCTTTATTGCTTAGCTAAATACTGTGATGACCAGAAGGTAAGGAAAGATTGGGTTTTTTTACTTCAACATGCACATATCTGTTTAAATCTCACCCATTCAATATGTTCTTTTATTATTATATTTTTTATTGAAGCAAACAATTCAAATATGTTAATTAAGACTTCTTTTTTGGGAATTGCAGCAAGAAATTGTTCAAGCAGGAGCTGTTCGCCACATTGTGAAGCGGATCTATAATGGTGAAACAGAACACAATACAATTGCCATCTTGTTGGAACTGTCTAAAACAGAAACTCTCATAGAGAACATAGGGAATACCAAGGATTGTATTCCTCTCCTGGTTTCTTTGCTCAGTAACCCCAACCCTGATATCTCGTGGATAGCTCAAAATGTATTGCAGAATCTTTCTTCCAACACACACTTTGTTGTGAAGATGGCTGAAGCTGGATACTTTCAGTCATTTGTTGCTCGATTCAACCAAGGTGAAGCAATAAATACAAGGGAGAAAAAACTGATAGTATGATATGTTTATTGAGTATAAATTTACTGATTTGAAAGCCTGTTCTTGCAGCTGCAGGACACCAAGACCAAGAGACCCGAGCATTGATGGCTGCAGCCTTGGTAAAGATGCAACTCAAAGAAAACAGCATAAGTGACTTGAAAGATAAACAATTTGTTCAGAATCTAGTTCACATGCTATCCTCCAACTCCCCAGCATGCAAATCTGCTTGCATCAAATGTGTCAAGAAACTCATACCATATCCCAAGATGGTAAAGCGGTTCCTATCAGACTCAGCAATTATACCACTTTTGCTTAATCTCATCTCATTCAGGTCAGATCCTCTCCTTAAACAAGAAGCGGCTGAGATTCTAGCTCTGCTGATAGAAGCTTGTCAGCATCCTCAATTTCAGATGTATCAAGGGCTGCAGGAGCTGCAGTCAGAGCATAATGTCAGTCTCTTTTTGCAGCTTGTTGCAAATTTTGATCCTCAATTTAAGATTCAGTTCTTACACCTGCTGGTTGAGCTTGGCAATAAGTCAAAGACAACTCAAAATCTGATACGATCTAACACAGATGCTGTAAATCACCTTTTCTCTTGCCTTGATAGTGATCAGCCTTCAGTTAGAACATGGACAATGAAGCTAATACAGTGTGTGTCAGAAGGTCATCCTGATGGGGTTCCACTCCCACCATCCCCTGGAAAAGAAACTGCCATCAACACTTTAGCATCTATCCTAACTTGTTCACGAGATTTTGAAGAAAGATCCATCGCTGCTGGAATTATTAGCCAACTTCCAAAAGATGATATAGATATTGATGAAATACTCCGTAAATCAGAAACTTTAAAAGCCATTCATGAAGTGATTTGCAGTTCGGATGAAGAATGTGGTGGGATTGGAGCACCCACTAACCAAGACAAGTCTCTACTTGAAAATGCTCTTGCAGCACTTTTACGCTTCACAGAACCCTCCAAGCCCGAACTTCAGAGGCAAGTGGGACAGCTTGAGCTATATCCATCTTTAGTTCGAGTGCTTTCTACAGGTAGCTCGCTGGCCAAGCAGCGAACAGCGATTGCACTTGCACAGCTATCCCGGTCCACCAGCCTGTCAGTCACAGATGCTGTGCAAGAGAACTCCATGCCACTTCTTAACATGATGAAGCTCTTCCCTAACATGTCTTGGTGCTGCTCAGCTTCAGCAGACAATGAAATTTTGTGCCCCATCCATGGTTTTGCATGTTCACAGAGACATACTTTCTGCCTTGTCATGGCAGATGCTGTGAAGCCACTATTGCGAACTTTGAGTGATACCAACTCGGGTGTGGCAGAGGCTGCCCTAATGGCACTTGAAACATTGCTAGAAGATCACAGCACATTGTCACGTGCAACTGCTGCCATTGTAGAGAGTCAAGGTGTTGTGGCAATTTTGCAGGTCCTAGAGAAGGGATCCTTGTCTGCTAAAACAAAAGCCTTGGACTTATTCCTGAAGATCCTAAACCATTCACAAATTACTGATCTTTTGTTTCAGAGGTCTGAGAGAATCCTCATCCAACTGCTTCACGAGGATGCACTTCGGAAGAAAGTAGCTCTGGTGCTTAAGCAGATGAATGTTCTTCCCGAGCAATCCTCCTATTTCTGAATTGGTTTGTTTCTGTAAATGGGAAGACTGATCATTCACACGACTTCGGAGGTAGTTAACTTAACCGGAATTTGTACAGGGTACTCCTAATCAATTCTTTGGACACTATTTGATAAGGAAAAGGGTTGAACACAGCCCAAAACAAAGCATATTCATTTTTCAGCTAGATAATTCCTACAAAGGAGGGAGGAGAATGAGATACACCACCATGCAAACAGAAAGGTAATATACAGATAGATACCATGGATTTATCTTTTAGTGCATAATGTATATGATTCAAAGAGTCGTTGAATATTTAATAGGCTTCTCAGCAGTTAGGAAAGGAATTATAGAAGCATGCATGTATGGTATTGTTGTATTTATTATGTGCAAAAGCGACATTTTTAACTCAAATCACATTTCCAAGATCGGATACAACTGGTTGTGCAGTGAATACTTTACTTTAGATAACAAGTTAACAAGCAAAACAAAAGCATATTTTCACGATACAGATTAGGGATGGTAATAAATATTAAAATATCATACATTCGATATTATTCGATTAGCTTTTTGTAAATTTGAATATGGTAGACTCGAATAATTTTCGGATTTGAATGTTAGAGTTATTATATGCGGCAGTTTCGGATAGGAATCCTTGGATATTCGATATCCGAATTTATTTTGTTTTTGGTTCAGATATTCGAATTCACTTTATTTATATGGATATCATTAAATATCAGAACCCAATATCCGCTTAGATATTTGTAAAATATATAAAAAAAAATTATGCTTTTGTAGAGATTCGAATCTTGTCATATAAACCCTTATTATAAAAAATTCAGATATTTAGCGAATTTGGATATTCAACAGATATTGTTATCTAATTCAGATTTGGATTCAAATAATAATATTCAAATAGTAAGCATATAATAAACGAATTCAAATATCATATAAATGAGTCGAATTTGAATATTTAAAAAATTACAATATCCAATGCTACCATCCCTGAATTAAATAAAAGCACTTTGCATTATGATTATTGTTTTTATTAAAGGGCATTATTGTACGTTCCCTTTTGCTTTTTATCAGGGAGGACCGTAATAGGAGCCAGAGGGGGCCAAGCCCCCCCCCAAAATTTAAATTTTCTTTAGTATATATATATATATTAAATAGATTTTAAATCATTTTTTTAAACTAAAATTGTTAATTTTGCTTATTTATGTGATTTTTTTTAACTTAATTTTATGCATTGCAATTTAAGATGGTTAAAATCACATTACTATTTATCTATTTATTGTACTAACTAATTATAACTCACAAATCCTTAAAATCAAAATGTTTGTCACAAAGGTTAAATTACAATTATGTAAATTTAACAAATTTTAAAATTGACTTTCTAAATTCTTCAATAAGACTGTAAGTCTCCAACCAAGGACCAAACATGTTTTTTTCTTTTTCTTTTAGTTGACTACAATTTTTTCTTCATATAATTTCTCACTTTTAATTTTATCCTAAATTTTTTTCTCTTGTTACCATGCAACTTTTTATTAACACAAAAATCAGATTGGAGTTATTTTATAAAAGATTATACAAATACCTTAATTTCTAAACTCAAACTTTCAACTTTATTATTTTAATGAAAAATATATTGTTTAACAATTGATATATTTATATTTAAAAAAAAAAAAAATTGTTCCCAATTTTAAGTAAGATTATTTATTTGATATATTATGCATACAAATATTTGTTTGATGTATTATGTTTCGTTATGCATTTTTTATGAATTGATAAAATTTATAATTTTGGAAGCTTATTTCTTTTTGTTAGTATATTGCTTGCACATATTTACACTAATAAGATATATTTTATGAAAAAATTAAGATCTAGTAAAGTATTAATTGGTATCCCAAAATCAAATGTCAAGATCTAGTAAAGTATAATAAGATATATGTATAAGTATATGCATACAGTAATACATATATTACAGTTTAATTTTGTATAAAATTTAATTTTTAATTGGTTTAAATAAATAAAATAATATATGTTGAAAGACTTATGAGTCATTTGTAACCATGAAAGAAGATAAGAACAAATTATGATTCATTTTTTATGTACATCCACGTATATTTAGAATTACTTTATCTTATAAGATATAGAAAGAAATTAAAAGTTTAAGCATATATATATATAGCTATGGCAAGCAAAAAATTGTACATGACAAATGAATTCATTGTCACAACTTTGTTTAACAATAGCATGTTTTAGTGTTAATGACATATATAAATATTTGTTTTTTGCCCAATCATATATATTTAATATATTTTGCTAGGTAAATAAGAGAACTTTAACTCATTATTCACAATTTATAGGTTTTTTAAACTTACAATGCTCCGTTAATTTACATTAGTTACTTTCTCATCATTTCGGTTTAAAGTAAACATTGTATATATTAATTCAAGTAGTTTAATTTTATGTGAACTCTATTCTTAAATATTTAGTTTATTTAAATTTAAATAAATTAATAAAAATACATATTTAAATAGGATACATCTATTAATTTTAAAGTAATTTAATATCATGTGAACTCTATTTTTAAATATTTATTAATTTAAATTTAAATTTAAATAAATTAATAAAATTATATATTTAAATAGGATAACTTTGTTAATTTAAAATTTAAAAGGATATTTACGTCGTTCACTTTTATGGATACACATGTTAGTAATAATAAAAATTAAAATTAAAAAATAAATAGAAAAATTAATGAGCACGTGTTTATGGATAAATAAGAAAATTAAATCCTTGATAAATGAATTAAAAGAATACCAATCTTATATTTTCTCTATTCGAATCAAATCAAATTATTTTTCATAAAATAAAAATTCCTTTAGACATTGTCAGCTTGATGACTTAATTACGAGTTAACATTCTAAGTTGATATAATCACAAAACTTAAAATTAGAATCACATTTTGATGTTATAAAAATGATGATATTTTTAATTAAAAGTATAAAATTATTTATCTTTTATTAATAACTTATAAATTTTTACAATTATAATTACGAAATTTACTATTATGTTATTAACTATTTAATATTATGTTATCAATTGTTTACTATCATGTTATTTTATCAATCATTCACTACCATGTTTTTTTTTCATTTACTAATATGTTATTAATAATTAAGTATTATATTATCATTCATTTATTAATACATTATCAATCATTTACTACATGTTATTAATCATTTACTAGTATGTTATTGATCATATACTATTACGTTATTAATATTTACTACTATTATATTCATCATTTACTAATTATTTAAAAAAATTTAGAAACAATTTTATTTAGTAAAATTTTCACTCTATAACTAATCAATCATACTCCAAAATGATAATTACAAGTTATAAAATTAAAATAAATTAATAATTTATGTTATAGTTATTATTTTTATTCAATTAATATTTTTAAAATAAAATTATACTTAATTTAAGTTTGATTTATTTCGGGTTAATTTAGATTCGGGTCATTTTGGGTTCGGATCATTTTTGGGTTTGAGTTGGATCGAGTTCGGATTGTTGAATTTTCTAGTCAAACCGGGTTGGATAGAGTTTGGATTTGGGTGGGCTAGTCAGATTTTTTGGGTTCGAGTCAGACTTGACAGGTCTATTTAGGATATATTTAAAAAAAACATGTGATAATCTCTTAATCTCGTTTGTGAAATTAAAAATTTTCATTACCAATGTATCAAAAGCGAACTCTTTAGAATTTCAAACATTCAATTCACTTATAGTATATGTATTTGGCGGGGATTATAACAATCTGTAATTCTCCAAAGGTCAAATTATGCTATTAGTCCATTTACTTATGTCAAAATATGGATTTAGTTCCTCTCCAATAATTTAAAATTTTGTTATACTTACACTTTTTCAGGATTCAAAATTCTGGTCCACTTTTAAACGATATCAAATTTTCACCATTAAGTATGTTGACGTAGACATTGATTTATTAACGTGGCGTTGATCTTGCTTACGTGACGAGCTTAGTCAACAAAAATTTTTGGGCAGCTAATGACGTGAAATTTTTTTTTTTTTCACATGGCTTACTAATTTGGATGGTTAAATTGTGCTATTAGTCCATGTACTTGTGTCAAAATACAGATTTAGTCTCTCTATAATGGTTTAAAATTTTCTGGTACTTCTACTTTTTAAAATTTTAAATTTCGATCCAATCTTAAGCTCCATTTGTTTTGCAAAAATCAGCTCCAAAAAATAACTTTTGAAAATAATAATATTAAATATTACATTATTATATTAATATTAAGATTAAATACTATTTATAATTAAAAATATATTTATATTAATATTTAAAATAATAATATTATTTTATTAATATAAATATTAAAAGAGTCATATTTATTAGTAATATATTAAAAATATTTATACTATTAAAACAGTAATATTTTAGTTGGCTTATAAGTTATGCTCAAATAATACCAACAAATAGAAAAATCAACCAAACCTCAAATACTAAAAGAGATAATAATTTCAACGACAAAATTAACACAAAAACTATAAGAAGACTTGATTAAAGGGAAAAGGTTTAAAAACAAGTTGGCAAGCCATGCATAAATAAATTTCACGTTACAATTAAACAATTATATTAATGAAGTCACGCCAGCACACTTAACAGTGAAAAATGAACTTTGTTTAAGGATTCATCTATTTTGCAGAAAATGATTTTTAGAAAATGATTTTTGTATTTTTTAATGTTTGTTGGCAAAAAATTGACTAGTCAATAAAAAATAATTTATTGGTTAACGAAAAATGAAATTTCCTTTCTGAAAATTATCTTCCACAATTTTTAGAAAATGAGTTATCCATTGGTAAGGCTATTAGTCAAATCCGTGAACTTAATTTGACTCGAACCATATTTTGGACATGATTTTTATGCCTGAATGCTCGAACTTAATTTGACCCGACACGATTAATTATTATATTAATAAAAACTATTTTATTTAATTTTAATTCAAAAAATATTTAAAATATTAAAATAAAAGAGTCTTTTAATATTTTTATCTTGAATATTATTAAAAATAAACATTTTTAAATTTTAATAATAAATATTAATATTAACAAAAAAAATCTTTTATTATTTAAATAATAAATATTATTTAATATAACAATATTATTATTTTAATAATGTGAATATTTTTAATATTTTTAAGATTTGATCAAAATTTGAAATTTCAAAAAGTACAAGTATTAAAAAATTTCGAATTATTGTAGAGAGATTAAATCCACATTTTGGCATAAGTATAAAGACTAATAGCTTCATTTGATCATCTAAGTAGGTAAGGAACGTGAAAAAAGTCCCATGTCGTCAACTGTCTAAACAATTTTGTTGACTAAGCTCGTCATGTAAACAAGGTTAACGCCACGTTAACAAGTTAATGTTGAATATGGCTCAAAGTTAACCAAGGAAGCTTCCACCAAAGCCACCAACCAAGGTCAATAATGGAGGCTACCACCAACCATAGTTGGTGGATGGTAGACCAAGATAGTTGGTGGATGGTGGCTACTTTGTTTGCCACTAGCTATGTGTTCCCACCATGATAGTTGGTGGATGGTGGCTACTTTGTTTGCCACTAGCTATGTGTTTCCACCATAATAGTTGGTGGATGGTGGCTACTTTGTTTGCCACTAACTATGTGTTCACACCATGGATGGTGCCTATAAAAGGCCATGTAGAGTGAGAGAGAAAAATGTGTGAGTTAAGAGTTTAAGAGTTGAAGCAAATACTCTGAGCTTATTAGAGTTTTCTGGTATTGTTGAGTTGTGAGTTCAGTGCTAGCATAGCACCTTGAATTCTGTATATGTTTGTACTCCATCTCCATTAATACAAAGCTTCAAGCTCCTCCTCCCGTGGATGTAAGCACACTTGCTGAACCACGTAAAATATCAGTGTTTTTTCATTGTGTTTAAATCGGTTTTAGTAATCTCGATTTAGTTCCGCACAACAAATTGGTATCAGAGCCAAATTTTACGTAAAACCGAGTTTGTTCGATTCTGTCCGTTTTTCAAAAGTGCTCCAATTTGTGTTTTGAAAATACCAGGTTGAAGAGGTCGTCGAGAGGAGTGCAGCAGAATCAACCGGAGCACCAGAGGAGGCCGCACGCGCCCACACGCGCCGCCAGAAGAATCGCGAGTGGGCCTCACTCGCCCACGCGCCGCACGCGCTCCAGAGGATGAAAGCGCGTGAAGCCCACGCGCTGGTCACCACCAGCTTGCACGCGCCCACGCGCCGCCGCACGCGCCACCGCACGCGCCCCACGCGCCGCCGTAGCTCCGACCAACTTTTTCGGGCCATTTTTTGAGCCGTTTCAGAACACTATTTCGAGACTTTTCCGAGCCGGTTGAGCTAAACTGAGTCCATTTCGAGCCACCTGCAGCAGAATATTCGCAGAATATTCACCGTGTGTCCAAAATTTACAGAGTTGGACCCGTTCCTGGCTATTTCGACTATTCCGGACTCAACCGCGGCATCCGTTTTTCCATACAGGTAACGGAAAAACTCTGAGTTGGTAATTTTGTTTTATTACCATGGTAGAATCATTAGAGACACATGAAACAACCAGCAGCGCACCATCAAGTTCTTACAACAGAAAGAACTCGATGACCACTGCAATGTTCGAGGTGGAGAAATTTGATGGCACCAATAACTTTGGCATGTGGCAGTGCGAAGTTCAGGATCTGTTATTCCGAGAGGGGTCATATATCGCTCTGGAAGACAGGCCCAGAGATATTTCGGAAGATGACTGGAAGTTTGTCAACCGTCAGGCTTGTGGCACAATCCGGTTATGCCTAGCCAAGGACCAGAAGTACTTTTTCATGAGAGAGAATAATGCAAAAACTCTCTGGAAACTACTCGAGGACAAGTACATGACAAAATGCATGGAGAACAGACTCTATCTGAAGAAAAAGCTGTTCCGCTTCCAGTATGTGCAAGGTATCACCATGCAGGAACATCTAGTAAGTTTTAACAAAATCCTCGCTGATCTTGAAAATCTAGATGCAAATATCTCTGATGAAGATAAGGCTCTTACTCTGTTAAATTCCTTGCCTGATAGCTATGATCATTTAACCACTATACTGTTATATGGTAAAAATGAGATAGAATATGCTAATGTTAGTAATGCTCTGGTGAATAATGAGTATCGAAAAAAGGATCAGCATGATCACCAGAATACTGCACCAGAAGCTTTAACTGTGTACAGAGGCAGGACGGACAACCGAGGAGCCGGAGAAAACAAGCGAGGTAAATCCCGTTCAAAGAGGGGATCATCAAAAACACGAATCTCAAGGGACGAGTGTGCCTATTGCCATGAGAAAGGGCATTGGAGGAAAAACTGTCCTAACATGAAGAAGTCGACTGTGAATGTAGCTCAAGAATCTGAGGGAGAAGAAGACTCTGCATTTACGATTTCCACAACAACACACTCTTCAAATCGATGGATTCTGGATTCCGGATGTTCCTACCACATGTGTCCGAACCGAGAGTGGTTCTCAAACTTCAAGGAGTTTGATGGAGGGATTGTCCTTATGGGCAATGACAATACTTGTCACACTAGAGGCATCGGAACGATCCGACTAAAAATGCATGACGGTACAATCAGACAACTTACAGATGTAAGGTATGTCCCTGATCTCAAGAAGAACCTCATATCACTGGGGGTCTTAGACTCAAATGGTTACAAGATGACCATTCAGAATGGAGTCCTGAAGGTTGTACGTGGAGCATTCTTAGCAATGAAGGGTTCTATGAAGGGAAATCTGTATCTCCTTGATGGAGAAACTGTGACCGGCAGAGCAGCAGTCTCCCACAACAATGGAGGCGATGAATCTGACACTTCTCGACTTTGGCACATGCGCTTAGGGCATGTTGGAGAGAAGGCCTTGCAAAACCTGATAAAGCAAGGTGTACTGAAGAATGCCAAAACTGGAAAACTTGATTTCTGTGAGCATTGCGTCCTAGGCAAGCAAACAAGAGTCAAGTTTGGCACTGCAATTCATCGTACGAGAGCAACATTGGACTACATTCACACTGATGTCTGGGGGCCTTCCAAAAATGCTTCATTGGGAGGTAAACACTATTTTGTGACCTTTATTTATGATTACTCTAGATATGTCTGGGTTTATACTATGAAGCACAAAGATGAAGTTGTAGATATCTTCGTAAAATGGAAGAAGATGATCGAAACCCAGAGCGGGAGAAAGCTCAAGAGACTAAGATCTGACAACGGTGGAGAATACAAATCAGATCCACTTAAGGAAATCTGTCAGAATGATGGGATAATCCGACACTTCACTGTTCCTGGCACTCCCCAGCAAAATGGAGTTGCAGAAAGGATGAACCGAACTTTGGTTGATAAAGTTCGCTGCATGTTATCCCAGTCTGCCTTGAGCAAAGCATTTTGGGCGGAGGCTTTATTGTATGCCTCCCACATTATCAACAGACTACCCTCCACTGCAATTGATGGGAAAACTCCCATAGAGGTGTGGTCCGGACATTCTGCCACTGATTATGATCGGCTTCGTATTTTCGGATGCCCAGCATATTTTCACGTAAGTGAATCAAAACTGGATCCTAGAGCCAAGAAAGCTGTCTTCTTGGGCTTTAGTGAAGGAGTAAAGGCATTCCGACTGTGGAACCCTGAGTCAAAGAAAGTCATCGTAAGCCGAGATGTTACCTTTGACGAATCTGTAATGCTGAAACTGTCAACTCCAGAGAATGAGAACCATGATTCTCTAAAGCAGGTGGAGTTTGAATCTGACGATGCTGGTCAAAATTCCGATGAATCTGAACCAGAATCTGATGACACCTTAACTGAAGTGGAGGAGTCATCACCAGAAATCTTTCAGCAACCTGAATCAGTTGCCACCAGTAGACCGAATAGACATATTCGGAAACCTGCTCGGTACACAGACATGGTGGCATACGCCCTTCCAGTAATTGATGATGATGTTCCGATCAATTACAAAGAAGCTGTAAACAGCCCTGAGCATGCCCAGTGGAAGGAGGCGATGGATGAAGAGATGACATCACTTCATCAAAATCAGACTTGGAAGTTGGTTCCACTTCCAACACTCAAAAGATCAATTGGGTGCAAATGGGTCTTTGCCAAAAAGGAGAGTGCTACCGGCAAAGACAGCATCAGATACAAATCCAGATTGGTAGCCAAAGGTTAGGCTCAAAAAGAAGGAATAGACTACAATGAGGTATTTTCACCTGTTGTTAAGCATGCATCTATTCGGATCTTATTGGCTTTAGTAGCACTGTATAACCTAGAGATAGTTCAACTTGATGTAAAAACTGCATTCCTCCATGGTTCCTTAGAGGAGGAAATTTATATGACTCAACCAGATGGTTTTGGAGTCCCCGGTCGCAAAGATTACAAAAGCAAGTTGAACCGGTCACTGTATGGTCTGAAACAATCCCGTGACAGCTGTACAAACGGTTGGACTGTTTCATGACAGGATGAAAAGTACACACACAGTCAATTTGATCACTGTGTTTATTTCCGGAAACTTCAAGATGGATCATTTGTCTATCTGCTGAAAAAGGCAAGGTGGAGATCGACAGGCTGAAGGCTCAACTGAGCTCAGAGTTCGAGATGAAGGATCTTGGAGAAGCTAAGAAAATTCTTGAGAAGGAGATTAGAATAGACAGAAAAATTGACTCAGGCTCAGTGCATTGATGGATCATGCCAATGCAGTAGGTGCCCTGATGTGTGTAATGGTGTATATGACACCTGAAGGAGAAAGGAGGAAGCTCTGATCAGTGAATTCTCTCTGTGGATTCTCGCCAAGGTGGAGATTGTTGAATATGGCTCAAAGTTAACCAAGGAAGCTTCCACCAAAGCCACCAACCAAGGTCAATAATGGAGGCTACCACCAACCATAGTTGGTGGATGGTAGACCAAGATAGTTGGTGGATGGTGGCTACTTTGTTTGCCACTAGCTATGTGTTCCCACCATGATAGTTGGTGGATGGTGGCTACTTTGTTTGCCACTAGCTATGTGTTCCCACCATAATAGTTGGTGGATGGTGGCTACTTTGTTTGCCACTAACTATGTGTTCACACCATGGATGGTGCCTATAAAAGGCCATGTAGAGTGAGAGAGAAAAATGTGTGAGTTAAGAGTTTAAGAGTTGAAGCAAATACTCTGAGCTTATTAGAGTTTTCTAGTATTGTTGAGTTGTGAGTTCAGTGCTAGCATAGCACCTTGAATTCTGTATATGTTTGTACTCCATCTCCATTAATACAAAGCTTCAAGCTCCTCCTCCCGTGGATGTAAGCACACTTGCTGAACCACGTAAAATATCAGTGTTTTTTCATTGTGTTTAAATCGGTTTTAGTAATCTCGATTTAGTTCCGCACAACAGTTAATGTCCACATCAACATACTTAATAATGAAAAATTGATATCGTTTAAAATTGATATTTCAAATCCCAAAAAAATATAAGTATCAAAATTCCTCAAATTATTATAAAAAAATAAATTCATATTTTAACATGAAAATAAAAATTAATAGCACAATTTAATCTTTTTCAAATTAGGTGTTCAAACCGCCCTTAATAATGAAATTTATCAGGGTTAAGTAATCCCGCAAAAACGTTTACCGAAAATTGATTTGCCGGGCCTCTTTCGACGATTGTGCAACCCCGATAAATATAGGATACGGGGTACAACCACTGTATAAGCCTTATTTAACCCATTAAAAACTTTTTGTCTAAACGTTTTGTGAGGGTTAAAATATTTAAAAAGATCATGTTGAAAAGTAAAATAAAAAAATCATATTATTATATTTTAGGTAAATTATTATTGAATATATTTGTAAAATAAATTATTACAAAGTTTAATTTTTAAATTTATATAAAAAATATAATTTTTTAGATTTTTTAAAAAAAAATTGAAAATGGTTCCAATCTAAAACTAAATAGTTATATTCTTAGTACTATTACTATATATATATTTCCAAGATGGCTTAATATATCAAAGGATGATAATATTATATTTTTGACAATAAAATCTAAAAAAGAGAAATAATTTTATTTCATCTGGGATAAATATTACAACAAAAGATAACTTAAGATTAATATGGTCATTTATGAAATTAAGAAAGATTATTACGTCATTTCCTTTTAAATGTTGACTTGTAAATGGTAAAAGCACTTTTCCAAGTTCTTTTACATTTTCAAAGAAAAATCTGGTCTGAATTTGCCAGAAGAGCTTTTTGCATTGAAACTCAATCCCAAACCGCTTCTAAGCGTTTAATACGAAAGATACTAAGAAAGATAATCTTTTACTATCAAATTCTATTAATTTCTTTCAAACTCATAGCTTAACTCTTTAAGAGTGACATCTTATAAGTTTAAATTTTAAATTTTAATATTTATAATTTTTTTTTTTTTTTAAATTATCAAAATGTAATTGTTTCGTTTTTCTCTTTATTAAAAAATTTCTTCACTTTTTCTTTTCTGCTTAAAATAAATTTAAGATAAATCGCAATTTAAATATAAAAAACAAATTCATGATTGTATATTATGTATGCGAGGAAGTGATTTTGTGGAAAGAAAAGGAATTGGATGGATGGCTGATCGCCCATATTTCCACCTAAAGAGAGGTCCATAATACAATTAGGAAACGTTCAAAGCTTTGTTAACTAACCTTTCAGCCATTAACGGAGGAAGAAGATACCCCTACAAAGAAAATCAAAATGGAGATCAATCAGAATATTAACTACTGGACCACGAATTTTCGGCATAAGAACGATCCACCAAGTCCCAAAATTCTTCTCCTACAAATTCTGCATGCCTTCAACGTGTCACTTTTAATCTTCCTTAATTTTCCTTAAGTAAGCATGCTTCAACAATTCGTAGCCACGTCCATGCCGAACCTTCTCCCTTGCTTTATTTAAACCTGATCCAGGCAATTCAATAATTCAAAGTTCTTTTTATTAGCCACTTACATTTTATTGAATTTGGAGAAAATGGCTTTTAGACCAACAGTATGTCGCAATGCACCACCATTGGCCTCCATTTATTAATTAATTAATTTATTGTTGATTTGATGTGATGTGATAAAATGTGTTGCAGGGCTACTGGAAATCAATGATCACTCCATTGGGAAGGAGTCCGAGCCGATCCTTTGGATCATGGACATCTCAAAAGGTGAAACAATATACCACAACCTCAAATACGGCTGAAAGTTATCGCCCTCACAAGAAGTTAGTTTAATCAACCCGCACATGGTCTTTTGCGATTTAAGAATCAGGATTTTACTATATCTATGTGCTTTCTTTTTTCTTTTTCCAATTATGATGGAAGACATTTGCAGGTATTCAATGACAGGGGAATATGCACCGATTTATATTGTGATGGGAATGGTTGTGGTTGCACTATCCATTGCGACTCACACAGCAAAGCAGCAGTTAATGCATTCCCCTGGTGTGATGATCACCAAGAAGAAGAGGGAATCTATATCTGAGGCTGACAATCCTGATCAAGCTCTTGCTTCTGCGGATAAGTTCTTGAACAAGTCTTTTCTGAGAAAAGTGGCTCACATTCAGGAAGACAAACGCACCCTTCCTGATCCTTCCCGTCCTAACCCTTTCACCAGGTTAATATATATCTTGAAAGATTATATATATATATATATATATATATATATATATATATAATTGCCTTTGTTTTCATACGTTTTCTTTGCTTGCCACGACCACTTTTTTATCCTTGGCGTTAATGGCATGGCATGTTGTTGACGTTATTTTGTCTGTATATTGCAGGCCTCGAACTGCAGAGACACTCAAAACGGTTGGAGTTGATCCAAGCCGCCGCTGAGCTTCTAAATGCAATAGACATGGTGTCACACTTTAAATAAGTACTAAAATGGCATGTTTTTCTGGATGTTTTCAATTTGTTAATAGCTTTGGTGTGTTGTTGATTCGAGCCCTTTTTTTTCGTATTTAAATGACCATGCGAAACTATAAAGAGGCTCAAAGTACATTTTTATTAATCATCATTATTATTCGTTTAATTTAACTATTTTTTGCATTATATCAAAAGAACGTTACTCATTAAATAATATGTTTAGAATTGATATGAATATGTTGTATGCAAAAAGTTCATTTAAGCCTCATGGTTATAGATCCTCTCGTTTTTGCCTACCATGCTTACTGTGTTATATCATTAATTATTAAAAGAAACAATATAAAATCAAATTATAAAGCATAATTGTTTTATTTTTAAAATAAAGTGAAAGAAAAGAATTAATCGATTAAATTTGATAAAAGAGTCATTAACTGAGAAATGGTTAATTTCATATTTGGCATTTATACTTTATCAAAAATTTTAATGTAACGTGATACTTGTATTATCATTATGTTTGATAATTTGGTATTTGGATTAATACTATATATTATAACTAAAAAAGTTAACATGGCCTCCATCCAATCACATGTTAACACGTGACAAATAATGTCATGTCATCACCAGACGTCTCATTGAAATTACGACATGGCATCCATGTGTGGCACAAACGTGGATGCCACATACTTCGAAAAATATAAGAAAATTTTAAAATATTCTTTTGACAAATAAAAAAAAAAAGAAAACTTTGAAAAGAAAAAAAAAACTTTTAAAAATAACATTTATATTTTGAATAAGAAAGAATAAAATTTATACAATAAAATTTTATTTTAAAAATAAAAAAAGTTTCAAATATATTTTATTCTAAAATTTTCAAGTCGAATTCAACCTATCACCAACCAGATCTAGCAAGAGGAGGTCGAACTTGGCACTGGTAGGTCGAAATCGACATGAAACAGGAAGGATTTGTCGTGTGTACAGCCTGATTTCAGGTCGCTTTTGATCTACCAATGTTAGGTCTGGCCTCCTTGGCCAGATCTAGTTTGTGATTGTCGGATTTGACTTAAAAGAGGAGGATTGGGGAGAGAATGGAGGGGAAGAGAAATGAAAAAAAAAAAATGAAATGAATTTTTTGTTTTTAAATGACACGTGGGTACCATGTTAACTTCTCTTGTGCATTTTTAATATGATCTCAAATGATGATGTGGTAAGATAATTTGGCAAAATATGTCACATATCATCATGTAATTAAATGACAGTCATGTTTTTTAATTTATTTAACGGTGTTAACTTCGAGTACCATCGATAGACAAAATAGTAATACATGTATCACATTACAAAGGATTTTTTGTGGTACAAACATAATGATTTCAAGACGCTATGATATGGGTTTTTCTTAGTGGCGAATCTAGGATTTTATGTTTGGGGTCAAATACATATGCGAGTGCATAATCGTTTACATACACATTATATTATATATATGTTCAATACTAAATATTTTTTTACAAGGGAAACTAATTATGCAAACTAATATAATATAATTTTTCGTGAAACATTATGAGTTTCTAATAAAAAACAATGTAAAAAAAAATATCCAAACTAATAGATTAATAGAACTTAATAAATAGATCAATACGCTGTAGTTTTAAAGTTTTCAAATTTTTCATATAAATTATTTAATCAAAGCTCTTAAATTATAGTATATGTATTAGTTTCAATTTTCATTTGTAGTCTTGACGTAAACCCTTTTTAGTCGTGAATCTCACGAATTTTACTCAAGAATTTATATGTCTTGCTATTTTATCATTTATTATTAAAGTGTTTAACCTATTTTACTTAGAGTATTTGGTTTAGAAGTTAGTGCATGATTCTCACTCAACGAGCAGAACTCGGATCTCTCTTTCCCCAAATGAAAAGTGTTTTAGCTCTTGCACAGCTTTGGCTAGACCACGGATGTCATTTCTCAGCTGCTCATAATCATCTTCTCTTTGCTTTCCTTTGTTTTGGATGGAGGGAGTGGTCGAGCTATCTCCTTCTTCATTACTTTCTGTCTGACGTTGGCGAGGGAGTCTCTAAGCTCCGATGCAAATTCTTAGGCGTGTAAGCCTTAGTGCTGTGAGCGTACTGGTCCTCTTCCTCTCTTTGGAGGTAGATCACTTCTGCAAGGTCGGCTAGGTCCATCATTTTCAATGATTCTTAGTAGGAGGCATAGCTTGAGTTTGCCTCTCAACGAAAGCACCAAATATTATGGAAGTGAATTGAGTGTTCATCTGAAGAGAATCAGGAAATGGTCGAGCTATGAGGGCACGTCGAGTTCTAAAGTGATCTTTTGATATAGACAAAGTCTTATTACAATAAGAGACCAAAGTGAGGTAGTCGCTGGAGGTATTCTTTTAAGGTGCGCTTTGACGCTCAAGCCAAAATTTAATAGGGCATTTGGTAGGATGAAAAGTGATATTTTTTATAGAAAGTAATTAGTGAGAATGTGATTCTCATATTTGGTATGCTAAAACCTACTTACTTTTCCTGTGAATGTAACTTTTTTTGGAGAGTTACTTTCCCACAAGCATTGGAATGTGATTCTCATGAGACGTGGTGGGAAAGTAACTTTACCATGTAGTTGAAAAGTTAAAAAAAATATTAAGACAAAATTATCCTTTTTCTATTTGATTTAAAATTATCAATTGAAATATTATTTTAAAATATTTAGTACAAATATTTATTAATAATAAGTATTATTAAAATATTTAAATAATATTTAATTTGCATCTAGTCTTTTAATTTTCCAATAAATTGAGAATAACTTCAAAATTTTATTATTAACAAATATTTTTTTATCATAAAAGTAACTCAAATTATCAATTGAAATATATTTTTTTAAATATTTAATACAAATGTTTGTTAATAATAAATATCATTGAAATATTTAAATAATATTTAATTTTTATACAGCCTTTTAACTTTTCAACTACATAAAAATAATTTCGAAAATTTATTATTAACAAATATTTTTATAATAAAAATAACTCAAATTATCAATTAAAATATTATTTTTAAATATTTGTACAAATATTTGTTAATAATAAATATCATTAAAATATTTAAATAATATTTAATTTGCATATAATCTTTTAATTTTTCAATTACATGAGAGTAATTTCAAAATTTTATTATTAACAAATATTTTTTTATCATAAAAATAACTCAAATTACCAATTAAAATATATTTTTTAAATATTTAGTACAAATGTTTGTTAATAATAAATATCATTAAAATATTTAAATAATATTTAATTTGCATCTAGCCTTTTAATTTTTCTAATACATGAGAGTAATTTCGAAAATTTATTATTAGTAAATATTTTTTATCCTAAAAGTAACTCAAATTATCAATTAAAATATTATTTTTAAATATTTAGTACAAATATTTGTTAATATTAAATATCATTGAAAAATTTTTAAATTAATAAAATTTACATTTTTTTGATAAGGGTAATTTCGAAAATTATCATCATATTCACAGGATTTTAATCAGCATTTTTTCATGTATACCAAACGCTGTAAAGTTACATTTTCAGAAATCACATTTCCAAAAATCACATTTTAAGGAATCACATTCCATAGAATGTGATTCCTGGAAAGACATCAAACGTCCCTAAATGTAAGAAATCAAGTAAATGAATGAAATGAGCGTAAAATGAAGAGAGAGAGAGAAGTCTAGTTAATTAGGGGAACAGGCTAGTTCCTTTCTAGTTGAAATTTCTGGTTCTAATTAAACTGGATGAATAGTGCCTCTATTTAAGGAGTGATGGATAATCCAAATCGTGCTATGTGACGTCATCTGATGAGTCTTAACGGGAATTGGGCCCTCAAACTCAAGTCATATTTGGCCCAATATGACCCAATTTTTCCAGGGCTTGACTCAGTGTCATGGTAATACTGAATTTGGCGGACGGGACCTGTCTTTGGGGCCATGTCGGACCAGGCAGGCTATCGCCAACATTATTCATTGTCGAATATCGCATAAACTTGCTACGGAAGGGAAGAATAATTCAGTTTAAGAGAAATATGATATCCGTGATTGTTGCTATTTTGAAACTTACCATAAAAAATCTTTGTGGGCTGATGAGCGCCTTAAGAGCCGTTTGAGTTCCTCTGCTGCTGGCTTCTTCCCTTAAAGTACAAGAATAACATTGTTAAGTCCGAAATCATGAAAGTTCAATCAATGGATATGTCCACAGCCGGTGTATCATATGACCAAATAATTCTTACAGAGTAAATAAAGTTTAACGGACCACTGCTGAGGTTTACAGCTGCAGATTTCAGCTACGTTGTCCACTAGCAAAGCTTACTTAGGCTGTTTGTTTTCAAACATGTCAGATTCACGTCACCAGAAATGTTAGTATTGGTGATAATTGCAATGATTTTCATAAAACAAATCGTTTAAACATTCAAGTAATTTATTCAAGTTTACTTTCAAGATTCAAAAGCTAGAACGCCAATGGAATCCGGAATGGTTCCCGTTTTACTCTGAGCTATGGCTTTGATCTATCAGGCTTCTCAGCGTGATTTATATCATAAGATGACACAGGAAGCTGCAATAAAGAATACGCATTGTAAGGCTGTTTACATTCACAATTTTTTTGATGAATAACAAATTTAAGCTGCTCTCCGAGGTAGGCCTTTGGTCTGGGCTCGTCTGGTGGTCCAAGTATCACCACTTTAAGATGGGATTATACAAGCCATGAGTTGAAATAAGATGTGTTGATGAGTACTTCTGGATGATGGAGCTGAAGAGCCTTTGAAGGTTGTTAGATAAAGATTGGAGTTGTCGAGTTGATCTGCAGATACAGGAAAGGTCAAAAGAGAGTCGGAATTCGGTTTCTAAGGCGCGTTCCAATACCCAGTCAGTATGTGTTTCAGGGAATTTTGGGCAAACAGGAGATAACCAGAGAGTTCAAGTCTTTTATGTTTTCTCTCCCTCAGGCCATCATTTATTTACTCTTTTATATCTGGTTGCTGAGTGTTTGTGGATTTGATAAAGTAGAAGTCAAGTATCTACTCTGTCTGAAGTTGCTGGGCAGCAATGGATCCATCCGTCAAGTGTTTTACATGTAAAGATCTAGATGGGTATAATAACAATATGCATGGATCCCTAGAATGGTTACACAAGGGAGAGCCACGGAGGTCTCAGTGGCTCCAAAACATGACTTAACGTATCCAAAAACGATTTCATAGCTTGCTACTTAACAAGGGATGTCCACAACTTAAAACTCGTTAAGAGATGGCTCAATAACAGCCCAAATTAACTTGGAAGTTTGATCAAGATGTAACTTGCAATCAGATTAGTAACTTGGAAGTGTGAACAAGATGTGATCTTCCATTTTGTGAAATAGTTTCCTTTTTTTAGACGTAAATGATAAAACAGCACAGGCTGCTGCTGGAATTCGGATAAAGATATTAGAAAACAATTAACAAGTTACTTTTGGGGGCAAAACACTGATTAATAAGTTAAGCTCACTCAAATGTTAAAGCAAAGCAACAATCAAGAATGACAAACACAAATATGCCAACTTGTGATGGGTATCCCAGGTGGATCATTGAAGCAGGTAGGTATAATATAACATAACATCTTAAATAATTTTAACAGAAGGCAAAACTTGTCTCTTTATTCGGATTTCTCCTTTGGCATCCTCTACATTTTCCTTTTTAATTTGTCTGTAACTCTTTTTGTCACATTAATTACCACTCTCAAGTCTCAACTAATTCTTAATGTCAATAACATAAACGGCAAACAGCTTTTGAAGATCCACACCTCTAAAAGTGCAACTCCAATAGCTCAGAGAGATACCAGCAAAGAAAACTGTGGTTAAAATGCAGACAATGACTATTAATGCTTCAGTTCTCCAAAGAAACCATTGGGCGTTTGCAAGAAGTTCACTTGTCACATACAGGACAAACAGACCCAGCTAGTAATGTGTATTTTATTGATAGATGATCTTATCAAATATTATTTGATAGAAAGATGTTGCTATCAAAGAATTCTAATTCCAATTTAATTTTCAATATATGGACCATGGTCTTCGATCGTGGTTGGTATGGAATTTCTTCTTCTTTTTGTCTGCTAGCCAAGTCTCCCACCTTATCTGATCATATATATTATCAACTGCCTCTTAGCATTGATCGGTATCAAGGCCTGCTAAACATGTCAAATTTTGTTCAGGATTTTGAAGAAGATGAACAGTTTCAAAGCACTGTCATTTCACAGTCGTCTAATGAGAGTCCCAATCCTCTTGAACATGGTGCTGATGGTTTAACTCCTATCACCACAAGTTCAAAGAAGAAAAGAAATCTTCCAGGGAATCCAGGCAAGCACACCCATCTTATCTCTTTGTTCAAACGACTAGTTGCAGAATATTTTGGACCTTTATCTTTTTTGGCGTGAAACATAAGCCACAGAGACGGAACATAAATGCATAAGAACAGTGCTGGCAAGGTCATTCAAGCTTTTCGTATCAATTTGTCAATGTTTTCTATTATCTGATATGATCCTCTCTAATTCCTTTCTTTACAGAAAACAGAATTCGCTTAATGAATGCTAATCAAGAGTCAAGACCGTCTTCTTTTCCATCTAATTGGATGTGTATTATTAGTTAACGTTTTGTTTATGGAATCTAATAGGATTCTTTGGCATCCTTTTTCTCATATCTGTCTTAGTCCTTATGCATATATGCAAAAAGTTATGACAATAGTTTATGTTTAAATAAGATGCATGAAGGTTGATTCAGATTCTTCCAGGAATATTATTAATCACAAAAATGTAGGTAAATTGTCAAATCACCAACTTTTCTCTTTTGGCAATTTTTTCAGATCCTGATGCGGAGGTAGTAGCATTATCTCCAAGGACTCTAATGGCAACCAACAGGTACGTATGTGAAGTCTGTCATAAAGGATTTCAACGAGATCAGAACCTTCAGCTCCATAGGAGAGGACATAACTTGCCTTGGAAGCTGAAGCAAAGAACAAATACACAGGTTAAGAAAAGGGTTTATATATGTCCTGAGACAAATTGTGTGCATCATGATCCAAGCCGGGCTCTAGGTGACTTGACTGGCATTAAGAAGCACTTCTGCAGGAAGCATGGAGAAAAGAAATGGAAGTGTGATAAGTGTTCCAAAAGATATGCTGTTCAATCAGATTGGAAGGCACACACAAAGATCTGTGGCACCCGAGAATATCGTTGTGATTGTGGCACAATTTTTTCGAGGTAGAGCTTTATAGCAGTTCCATTCTAACAGTCCATCCATATTGAAGAGTTATATAGCATGTTATTCTGTAAGTGATCCAAGGTGTGAAGGGTGATATAATTATTTTTCAATCCATTTGTCTTGCACAGGAAGGATAGCTTCGTCACACACAGAGCCTTCTGTGATGCATTAACAGAGGAAAATTACAAGGTGAAGCATAACCTTGCTGCCACCGGAGGAATTTTGCAGAAGCAGGCACAAGAGTTGTTCACTTCATCAATGCCCACTTCTGATTCATGCTCCAACGCGAAAACAATGATGAATCTGTCGATTTCTAATGAGAACATGAACAATTCACTGAGGCCATTATCTTTGAACTCGGCTGGAGTCATGATGTCCAGCAATTTAGATCAAATTTTCAATCCAAGAACATCACTGGCATCTGCTTATACATCTGCCACAGCCTTGTTACAAAAAGCTGCAGAAATGGGTGCTAAGATCAGTGATAATACAATCGCCCCAATACTACTCAGAGGTTTTACCGGATATTCTACCAGTAACATGAACTCATCTGGGTCTGTCCAGGAAGGTTCTTCCATGGTTGGTAGTAACATAGGAACGAATGGCGGAGGCACCAATGGTTTGTATGTGGGAGAAGAAACATATGACAAAATTTTGGAGACAGGGGATCCAATATCTCAGAATACTCTTGCTCCAACTGCGTTGTTCGATTCTCATTTTCTGCACTCAGACAATGGAAATGCTGCAAATCTGTTGAGAGAAGTGTACATGGAAGGAGGCGAAAAATTGACAGTTGATTTCTTAGGTGTGGAACCAGCAGGGCATCAGAGTGTCGGAAAGAATAGAAGCTATGATGGAAGGTACTCCAACGCGCAGCAAAGCCTGAACAATTTGCGTTCAAACTGGTGAACTACTGAACTAATTCCAGTTTTAAGTTATTAGTGATGTTGTAATAATTACACCGCTTTTTCCAGAAGGAGCGAACTGTTCTCATTTCAATTTTGGTTAACATAATCGGAAAGAAACAACCATGCTAATCAGATTTAGCAGTCAGGTGAGACGATGTAATGAATAGTTGCTGCTAATTTCGTTTTAACCAGTGATTGTTCCAGTGTTTCAAAACGACAGGAGGGCAAATTTTTCCATAATTCCTTCGTAATAAACCCAATGATTTACAAATTTATCATTAAAAAGATGTTGTAATAGACACAGCACTTTCAAGTTCCTCATGTTGAAACAAGAAAGATTATGCCCCCAAGCCAAGAGCAAACCCACCCTCTTGCAAAGTAAAAAAATGACATAAATAAAATACATAGGGGAACTATATCAAAAGTAAAAACCACCACTCCACCGCCCTTAGTAAAGTACTTCCCACAGAAAAACAACCAACAAGAAAAGAACGGAACAGGAAGACTTACGGAGAACTCAGTCACACCCATGACCATTTCACGCCAAAAAGAAATCTTTACTAACCACCATGAGAGTTAAAGCAAGTTTCCGCAAAGGTGGGCTCAGGCAAGTAGGGAAAAACATCACAAGGTTCCAAGACCCTGCAGAAACAGACCCAAGCTCTATCTACAATTAAAGAAACCTTTCTGCCATAGATAATTTAGTTTAACCTTCACATATCCAATCAATTATAAACACCCACCCAGATCCTCACAAATGAACACATTATAGCACAAAACTTAACCAAGCATCTATCAAAGCAGTATGATATACAACAACACCCTGCATACCTGAGCCAGACCAGAACCTTCCTCCTTTGCAGAGACAAACAAAGCGTAAAAACAACCTTCTGATGGATTATTATCTTACCAGCATTGTTCAGTTATCAATTTCAATCATCTGGTTTGGCAAATTTCAAGTAGGCTCCAAGATCATTAATATGCCTTCCTGACTATAATATAGGTGAAACCCGCTTCAGTGGCCTCTACGAACTTTCTCTCTATCCTTGAAACCATGTTCCATTCCAAACTCAGCAGCCAACATACGTATATCAGGTGAGATCTCCCAATTGGCTTTGTCACCGTGGTTTGTGTGCCTTGGTTGCGTTCCACACCTCTCTAATCCACCAACACTATCAATCTGGCTGTGTATTTCTTCAAGATCCTCAGCAGCAACAGCTTGCCTCTTTCCCATCTCTATGTCAAAGCTTGATTTTGGCATATCTGGGCTCATGGTTAGAGCCAAGGGCATTGAGGTAGCAAAGAGAGAAGATGAGTCCAACTTGACTGTCGCCCTGAAGTTATTTTTAGACTTGGGAATTTTGGAGAAGAAAATCTCAAAAATGTTGCGGACACAACCACTATTATATGGATTCATTTTTGAATCATAAGAATACCGAAAATGTTCATATGTTGTCTGCAAAAACAAAAAATTAGCAAGGTAGAGAGAGAGGACAGAGAATAAAGGAAGAAATGAAGGTAAAGAAGAGATCAGAACCTGGTTGGTAAAAATCAAATAGAGATGAAACACAGTGAGGCCTCCAACAAACCAAACAGTCACAAATGTATATAATATAAGTATCACAGAAACAGGGGTCTTCAAGAATGCTCTCCAGAGATTACAATGATATTCATCCATTATTTTCTTAATGTTAACCCAGCAGAAGGCAAAAACATACAGGCATAGTATGGTTGTAGAGGACACGAACATGAAGAAGAATCTATAATTTCTCTGTCAAGAAACAATTTTACATGTTAGCCTTGAAGATAAAAAAGTGTCCTACAATGAAAGCCAGCAAAGCACATGAGAAATCACTTAATGATCACATCCAAGTCATAGTTCCAGTAAAAATTTCAGATGAAACAGAGAAGCATCAGTGAGCTGGACAATTTTTATTGTCTAAGCAAGCTGTGAGGCAATATTTTCAATTTAAAGGACCAAAAGCTCATTTCACAAGCGCGATAGTATTGTAGATATTTCAATAATTCAATCTATAGGCTCCATTTGAAGAACTCTACCCCTTCTCTTTACAAAATAAATAAATAAATGGAGAAACCTATCTTAAAACCTTCCTCTTAAATTTATTCTTATACTTGAACTGGAAGTTCACAATAGGAAAGTTCTACGAGCAGCATATTTGACCACAAAGGCAAAAGTTCTAACTGACCAAAGACTGAAAACATGTGTTATTTTGTGAATGACAAATGGCATCATCCCATCACCAGTGGACTCCGAGATAATGAATCTAATTATTTGGTTACTTTGCTAAAGATATTTGAGAAAAGCAACTTGGGATGAAAAACATTTACTACTATTATTACTGAGCAAGACATCAGTTGACTCACATGAAGGATTTGAAGAATACAGAGACATCTTGTCTGAAGTTAGTTACTTGCGAATTGTGATACATAAAGTAAATCTCTTTTATCATGCCTTATGCCATTATTTTGATAAATGCAAGTTTTGAAGATGAAAGCAATTGGTTCTCTGTCAGAGGAAATATAACCAGCACCCAGTTCCAAGCACCTTTTAATCATTTCTCATTTGGTAGGGAAACTTCAACAAGAGTAAATTAACCCAAGCAGCTGAAAAACTAAATGCAGAAGCATATACCTTCCCAATACATTGCCCCACCCATGGACAATGGTGATCGAAACGCTCCACACAGTTATTGCATATAGAGCAATGTGAACAACGTGGTGGGCGATATAACATACATGTTTGGCAGTATTTAACCTTGACAATCACCCCATTAACCACAACATCTTTTGTAGGTGGTAAACTTGGAACACCAACACCGCTCTGACTCCCGGCCCAATCCGTAGACATAGTGGAACCATCTTCCTCCAGTTCCTGAGGATGCCCATTTCGAGGAATAATGCCAGGATCTCTTCCAGATGTGAGGAGCAGAAGAATGAGATCCTGAACTAGTTTGACAGGCAAAACAATTTAATTACTGAATCAACCCAGAAACAGACATTTCTATTGGACTTTTTTTTTTATTCTCAATTTATAGAAGAAGAGAACTTACATATACGGTCAATAGAATTAGAATAGCTACAATGAGATTGCCAAGATAGTGGTCGAATTCGTGAATGAGACTTTGAGAAACAAAAGCGCAAAATAAAATGACTGGGATCACAATTAGAGATATTGTAAGGAAGATTGACCTTATATCTGGACCAAATATAAGTCTACCTCCAAGGCAAAATGTCTGAACAAATAAATTAAAACCCCAAGTTAGCTATTTGGAGAGATTATTAATTGCTAAGTGCAAGAACAAGGAAAGGAGGAAAAAAAAAAAGGACATGGGAAATAATAGATGGTAAATTACATTGCTTCCTTTCCAAACTTGATAGGCTCGAAGGGTAGTGGCATTGGTGTCGATGATTCGGCGGTTGGAATCAGAGAGCTGAGCAGGCAACGGAGTTCTGTACATCTCTTTAAACCACAATCAGATCTCTCTCTCTCTCTTTCTTTCTTTCTTTCTTTCTTTCTTTCTCCTTTTAACTGCTATAACATTTGTCCCTCGGCAACTCTGCAAGCCAATAACATTTTTCCACATTATTAAATTATTGGGTTTTCTTTGTTTTCGAGAATGGAGAGGAAGAAACCCAGAAAAAAAAAAGTTTTTGTTTTGTTGATTTTACCTGTAAAAGAGAAAGGAATGATGAAGAGAGGAAGGCAAAGTTTCCAGAGTTGCAGGGGAGGGGCGGTGCGCTGAAGGGTAAAATGTTAAAAAGGATCGGAGGCTTCGAAGCTCAGCACGGATATTAGAATCTCTCTCCAAAAAGCTTAAAGCCGGAAAGATGGAGGAAAAGCCAGCAAAGGTGGTTACAGACAGAGAGAGAGAGTGTGGGATTGCACATTTCTCAAACGCGGTGATTTTCCGCCAGATGAGTCGGGTCGCCGATTTTGACAACTATTATTTGGTTTCCTTTTTCTTCACTTTTTTTTTTTTTTTAATTGAGAAATGTTAATGTTAGATACTGGCTGAGTGAATATATATATAAAAAAAATTATAATTTATAATTTATTTTTGTAATTTAATAAAAATAATATATTAAATATAAAAAAATAAATTAATAGAACTAGTAATAATGAGAGACAATTGACGACGTGGTCTTTCGCCGGAACTCCTCACTTCTTTTTCCACGCTCCCACATCTCTAGTCTATGTAAATGTGTAATTATTGTACAGTAAAATATTAATATGAAAAATTGTTAATCAATGTCAAAGTGATTTTAGTTAAAGTGATATATATATAAATAATATAATTAATATATTATTTTTTTAAATTAGATAAAAATAATATATTAAATATAAAATATTTTTTTAAAATAGTAAAAAAATAATCTTTAATCAATATTTATAGACATCGATTAAGTGATTTTTTTTTTTTGTATTCCATTCATTTATAACTATTTAGTTTCTTGGTTAAATATAAAATAGTTAGCATTTTTCATTGAATTTTTCATTTATTATTTCCTTTCTTAATCGGTGTATTAATTAGAAATAAAAACAATTGTTAATGGTGTGTATAACAACTTTTGCTGCCATTTAGTTTGTCAACAAATTTCTTGATTAAAGATTAATTCGCCATCCATTAAGCACGAGATTTAACCATCTCAATCATTTATTCACCTAAAATGATCAAATGTCTTTGTAGTGATTACTATTACTACAAAGAAGTTTCATGGGAAGAAAAAAAATAAAATTCCTTTTTTGACTATAGTTAAAAAATAATAATATAAAAAATTATCTCATATATTAATTAAGTTTTTAAATTTTATCAATGAAATCAAAAAATTGTCCTACATTCTTTCTGAATATATTAAAAAATAATTATTTAATATATTTTTAAAAAATACATATTACAATTTGTTAAATTTTACTTGTAAAATTTAAAAACTTTATCAATTATATTTAAAAAACGTTATCTTACTTCATAACCAAAAAAAAATAACGAACTTCTAATAATATACTATAATTGTTATTGGTATACGTAATTTTAAGAAAATAAATTTAAATTAAATTTCATAGATCAAACAATCCATTTGATTTAACAACTCGAATCGTATTAGAACGATCTTGAAAAAGATTTTTTGTGATCTTAGGAATCTGAATAAATCCGCTCATTTAAACTTGAATAAGTTTGATTATTTAAAATTTAAGAATTATTTTATATGAGTATTTTAATATTTTTAAATATATTTTAAATTAAATTTAAATAAAAATAATTTTATTACTTTTGAATAATCAAAAAAGAGTTCGATGACATTATGACAAGGACAAAGGACGCATTTGCAATTTCCAACGTGTCTTGACTTTTTCATTTATTTTATTTTTTTTTCATATGCGCTTTGCCCTTTTTTTTTTTTTTTCAAAATATTGTTGTTTTATTTTTTATTTATCGAATTATAATTGTTTTTATATTAATTTTTAAAATTCTATTTTTTTTAAACAGTTGAAAAATCGTCATCTCTCATGACGATTTTTCAGCGTAATTTTTTTAAAAAAATTAAAAAAATACCAAGGAAAATCACCATGGGAGGTAACGGTTTCCCTTGGTATTTTTTTTTTACAATTTTATTTAAATTTTATAATATAATCGTTTGAAAAAAAATGCAATTTTTTTTTTAAATTTTGTATTTTAAATTTAAAAATTGCAAACGGGTATAAAAAAAATTACCTTAGTTTGTTTTTTAAAATAATATAAGAGAATATTATAATTTTTTTATTTAAAAAAAATTATTATTTTAATTTTATAAAAAATAATATTTCATTTCTTATTTAAATTCTTATAAAAAATTATATTTTTATTAAAATTTTATATAAAAAATGTATTTCTTATTTAAATTTAAATATAAAAAATATTTTTTTCTTAATTAAATTAGTTATAAATTAAAATTTGATTTCTTATTTAAATTTTATACGTGAGATCTGTAACAAAATGGTATTAAAAAAAATACCTTGGTTTGTTTTTATTTTTTTTAAATATAGATACAAAAAATTTATAATTTATTTAATTTTATAAAAGTAAAATATAATTTTTATTGAAATTTTATAAGAAATAAAATTTATTTTATTATTTTAATTTTATATAAAAAATAAAATTTTATTTCTTATTAAAATTTTAAAAAATTAATTCTTATTAAAATTGTATATAAAAAAAGTATTTCTTATTTAAATTTTATATAAAATAAAAATTTATTTCTTATTAAAATTTTATTTTTTAAAAAATGTATTTTCTTATTAAAATTTTATAAAAATTAAAATTTGATTTCTTATTTAAATTTTATATAAATTAAAATTTGATTTTTTGTATTAAATTTATACAAATTAAAAATTAATTTCTTATATTAAATTTATATAATTTTATGCTACATAAAATATTGGAATTGGATTCCTTCTGCAATGGATGAGACTAATGACTTAGGGTTAGGGTTTCAGCTATTTTTCAGTGAATCAAATGCTGCAGAAAATATTGAAATTGGATGCAATATATGGGACTAATGATTTAGGGTTAGGGTTAGGGTTTCAGCTATTTTTCAGTCAATCAAATGCTGCAGAAAATATTGGAATTGGATTTCTTCTGCAATAGATGGGACTAATGATTTAAGGTTAGAGATAGGTTTCAGCTATTTTTCAGTCAATCAAATGCTGCAGAAAAGATTGGAATTGGATTCTTTCTGCAATGGATGAGACTAATGATTTAAGGTTAGAGATAGGTTTCAGCTATTTTCCAGTCAATCAAATGCTGCAGAAAATATTGGAATTGGATTTCTTCTACAATGGATGGGACTATTGGACAGTCTGGTACAAAGGATGGGATATATCATCAGTTTTTGCATTGAATGAGTTATCAGTTTTTCAGTCAATTAACCCTAGCCAGAAAATAGGAATCAGATTCCATCCTGTACGAAGGATGGGATTTGTCATCACGTACAACACAATGAACCATTATAAATTCATAAAACTGATGAAGGTTTACAATACCTCCTACAGCAGTTTTTCAATCAGATTTTTTCTGAGTGCTAATACCTCATCATTCTCATCCTTCTCTATTTCTTCTTTCTTTTGCTGAGTGATAATACCTCCATTCTCATCCTTCTCAGTTTCATTACTAAACAACATGAGCAACAGAGTGATAGCATTGGTCTACTATAATGGCCAAATTCATAATACTGACGAATGTGCTACCTTTGATTGTGAACGTCCTAAAAGCTTTCGTGTTGATAAAGACGTCACATTAGAGGAACTGAAGCTGCAAATTCATACAAAAATTAAATCTGGAAATAGCAAAAGAGTTTTAGAGATTAAGTATAGGTATCCTCTTTCTATTGGTGAAGGATGTGTCTGATATAGAACATTTCCACTTGAAGATGATGATAATGTCAGATGCATGTTTTATGCTCACGAGACATTTGCAAATGTTGGTGTACTTGAGTTATATGCTGACATAGAGGATGTTCACGATGATTGTGGGCCTTCAAATGTTCGCACTACATAAAACTTTTCCACAGAAAATGATGATTTTTGGGTCGTTCTATGTTCTCACTACATACGACGTTCCCACAGAAGAAGTCGTTCCGCTATCTCAAGCTACAACGTTTCATAATTCATTAGTCTCACAAACAATTCCTACTGCCCTCGAAGATGAGCCAGCTGGTGTTGATCATGTTCCCTCATGTGGAGTCCATGGTAAATATGTTGGTGACTTTAGTGAGCAAGAAGAGGATGCTGAATTCGCAAGTGATGACAATAGTGATTCTGACCCAGGCGTCGTCGCTGCTGAGATCAACACTCATGGAGATCTTCCCCCATATGAGGCTTCATCCCATATGCACACCATGGATCTGGAGGCAATGCAACTGCCAGAATTTTCTGAGTATGCTCATACATTTGCTACACCTCTGACTTTTGATCTATCGATAGTTGATTTGTGTGTTGGGTTACAATTTCCAATGAAAGAGGCTGTGCTTTCAGCTATTAAGCATTATAACATAAAAAACTTTGTAGATTACAGAGTAATTGAATCTGAGCGAACCAAATATTATGCCAAATGTCTAATGTATGGGAAAGGGTGCAATTGGAGAACAAGGGCAATATTTATGAAGAAGAAATAGGCATGAGAGATTAGATATGAAGGGCCTCATACTTGCACATCGATGAGGATTTCACAAGATCATTGCAAGTTAGATTCTAACATGATCTGTTTATGCATTCTATCATTGGTCTAAGCAAATATGGAGATCTCTGTTTCAGTTTTGATCGTTGAGATGCGAATCCGGTATGGATACATCACTTCCTATAAGAAACCGTGGAAAGCAAAGCAAAAGGCAATTGTTCGAGTTTTTGGCGATTGGGATAGATCATACAATGAGTTATCTAAATGGTTAGGTGAAATGCAACATTTCGTTCCTGCTATAATTGTGGAATTGCAAACGATACTTGCATATCACGGTGATCGACTGGTCCAGGGTAAGAGAATATTTCGTCGACTCTTTTGGACATTCAAATCGTGCATTGAAGGGTATCCGTATTGTAAACTTATTGTGCAAATAGACGGTACTTTCTTGCATGGAAAATACAAAGGAACATTATTGTTAGTTATTGCACAAGATGGCAACCGAAACATACTGTCAATTGCTTTTGCCATTGTGGAGGGTGAGACAACGAAGGCTTGGTCATTCTTTCTCACTAATTTGTGTAGACATGTGACAAAACAGCCTGGCATATGCTTGATGTCTGATCGACATGAAGCCATCAAAGCTGCAATCAGACGCGATGGTAGTGGATGGAATCCTCCACATGCATATTCAGTGTACTGCATTCGACACATTGCAGCTAACTTTATGAAGAAGTTTAACAATAAGGAATTGCGTCGACACATTGTTAACATGGGTATGAAAAGTTATGATAGTTATTTGATCTCTTATATTTCCTTGAGTATACAAAATAATACTGAAATTCACAAGCCTTTTGTTTTTAATTTTATCAGGATACGAGTTGAGGCGATAGAATTTTCATTTCATGTATGAGAATCTTCGTAGAGAAAATGCAGAGACGGCTAATTGGCTTGACAGGATCCCCAAAGAGAAGTGATAACTCTAAAAAATATAGTTATTTTGTCACCTTTTATGCTTTTGAATCGGCTAAGTTCTTGAGAATTTTATTAGGATTTTATTAGTTTTAGATATTTTATATTTATTTTAATTATCCATTTTATGTTTAAAAATAGTTATTTAGTTTTTATTTATGTGTTTTTATAGGTCCAAGGTGATCTGGAGCTTCGAGGTGCAAAACGACAAAAATCGGTGCATTCCATTGAGCAGGCAGATTCGACCTCCGGAGATTCTTTCAAGAAAAACTCGATCTTAAAGACTTAATTTGAGAAAAATTCCTTCTTTACTTTTGAATCTGACTTCCATACCTTTCTAACGGTGTAAGTCTCGTCAAAATCGGACAAGATTTGCCTAGTCAAAACAGCTGACGAAGTTTGAGAAGCCGACAGGAACAAGTTCGGACAAACGGAGAAGAAACACCAAGGAGGCAGTAGCAGTGGCGTCGCGACGTCCAAAGCTCATGAACAGTACCGCAAAAATGGAAAAAAAAAAAACCGCAAAAATGCAAATTTTACATGTTTTGCTTGGGAACGAAGTTTCGAACTCCAGGAGGCCTTGGACACTTTAAATAGGACTCTTTTAGGTCAGAATAAGGGGGATTAGACATCTAGAAACCTAATTCTCTCTCAAGAAGATAGCCACCATCAAATTCTCTCAAGAAAATTAGAAGCTTGAAGATTGAAGACTCAAGAACTGACAACTCTTAATTTCTTCTTTTCTCTTTTCTCTTATTTATCTTTCTTGTATTGTTGATGATGGTGAAACTATTTTATTATTTGTTTTCATTAATTATCATGAACTAATTTTCTTTTACTAAGATTTCAATGGAACTCAACACATAGTTTGAATTTACTTTCTCTCTCTAGCTTGATTTAATGGTTTATTGAGTTGTTTGTTCATTCTTGTTCTTAATGCTTCTAGTTGATTGGCCACCAATTAGATTGATTTGTTAACCTAAATACAACTTGGAAAAGGGAGTTTAGTGTTAGACATGGATTGAATGACACATGTTTCATATTCATTTATTAGGATGAATTGATCTGCAGGTAGGGTAGGAATACACTTACTTGTCATGTGTAACCATTGTTAGAGCCTAAGCTTAATGAGTTCTTCTTTAATTCAATTATTATAGGAATATAGTTAATTGGTTAAGAAGGATATTTTTATGAGACCATTGGAAGATCCTTATAAATAAGATAGAACTCTAGATTAACAACTCAGGATCATTAATCAAGTGAAGAGGTAGAGAGAGATTCAAGCGAAGTGTTGAGGGAAGTTGTAATCCTAGGCTTTTTATTAATTAATTGAATTCATCTTTTTAATTTACTTGTTTTTAATATTAGTTTCTTTTAATTTAGTTTTTGATTATTATCTTTAATTAGTTGTTTAGATAAGATTGAGTTGTGTTAATTTTAGTACTTAGCAAAATTAGTAGCAATTCCTCGTGGGTTCGACACTCTACTTTTCATTACTTGTTATCGATACGTGCACTTGCGTGGTGTAAATCCGACAACAAGAAGTGGGCCCAATCATATGATCAAGTAAGACGTTATGACCATATGACAACAAACCTAGCTGAATCTATCAATTCGGTGTTGAAGGGAACGCGTCATCTTCCCATTACTGCTTTAGTGCAATCAACATATTATAGGTTGGCTGCACTTTTTGTTAAATGGGGAACAAGCAAATTGCAATGATGGAGGGAGGCCACACATACTGTGAAACAGTCACACAGGCTATGCAAGAAAATCGCAGGAAAGCTAACTCCCACTTTGTTCGTAATTTTACGCAAGTAAATCAATCTTTTCTGATTGAAGAGTTAGTTGATCCACAAGAGGGTGTTCCTGCAATGAAGTACAGAGTCAAGCTTAGTGACATGTGGTGTGACTGTGGGAAGTTTCAAGCACAAAGGTTCCCTTGTTCACATGTAGTTGCTGCTTGTGCACATGTCCATGTAGATTGCATGCAATATGTGGACAATGTCTATAGACTGGAAACTATATTGAATGTTTTTAGACATGAGTTCCAACCACTTGGAAATTAAGGTTATTGGCCTCAATATGATGGTCCAGAAGTGCGTCCCAATCAAGAAATGCGGAGAAATCCACATGGTCGACCAAAATCAAGCCGTATTAGTAATGAAATGGACCTCAGGGAGAAAGGCCAACCAAAACATTATGGATTATGCAGAAATGAATGTCATAGCCATCGAAAATGTCCACATCAATCTGGCACATCGAGGGAGAGTTCACATCAACAATAAAGGAATTACATGTTTTCATAAAATGTAATATTTACTACTTATCATGTAATTTGGATTATGCAAGTTTTTTTTTTACTTATCATGTAATTTGGATTATGCAATTTTTTTCTACTTAACATTTAATTAAGAAAATGTTAAAAACATTTTCCTTTTAGTTAGATTGATGCGGACATAAAATTTAAAATAAATAACAAAATTAACATTTTTAAAAATATATTCAATAATAAATAACAAAATAAATAAGAAAATTAAAAGTAACAATTAATTTCTCAACAAATTTAAAATAAATATCATGAAATGCAAAACATATAAATTTATATATTACAAATTTAAAATACATTATTATCGTTATATTGATAAAACTACATTTATTCTAATTATTGCGTGGTATAGAATAACAGTGTCGAGCTCTCCTAGTGTGTGGTAGTTGGACCCGTCGTTCAACTTCGTTAGTGGCAAGTATTCGCGGTCAACCACGACCTCTTGCTGTAACCGTCACTGTTTTCGGTTGTATGTCATCTGCCATTTCTTCTGTATCAAAAATTTGAAACCCACTGCTGGAGGACCCAACACCTAGTTCACCCATAAAGGGAACCTGACTATTAGATGGACCCACAAATGATCTACCATTAAATGCTGATGCAGGGCTTCCAAACTGATACATTGATGTTAGATATGCTGACTTGGACTTAGGATGGGGAGCTGGTCATCTAACCTCGTCATTGGCGATGATGGTCGGTAACACTCATCAACGTCATATCCGGGGTGACTGACGGAATAACGATGACTGGATGGTACTCCATGATCCCGTTCAAGTTCAGGATGACTAAATGACATCCTTGTTGTAGTGAACTCCGATGAGGCCGGTTGACGCGTCTGTCCACGTTGTCGTCAAGGTTCACCGGTTGTAGTGACTAAATGACATCAAGGTTCACCAGTGCTTGTGGAATTGGTTGTTGCATCCCAAATTGTCGCAACACCCTATTAGTGTGGAGCCACTATACATATGAAAAGCATATCAATGCTGTGTTTGCTTTCCATACATTACAATTATTGTAGACATCCGAATATGAGGCATGCCATAATTTCATTTGAAGAATATGGCATCCACAGAAACTACGAATAATTATTAAAAATTATTAGTTTCATATAGATTAAATAGAAAAATACTTGAACGTAACAATCGAAATATTTACCTTATCATATCCTACTCGATCTAGTCTTAATCTTATATTTGCAAGGTTGGTCGGAGTCTCGGTAAGATCTCTTGACTCCAACTGTTAAAATGCGTATAAAATCTTAAAAGCCTATAAAAATGCAAGTTCGTACAAAATTAATAAAATAGTAAAGATTATTACCTGCTTGCAAGGGGGTACAGCCGAAACATCCACGCGCGGAGCAAGAAATGGCAACCGATACCAAGCCCATGATTGTAGCAACACTAAACATCCACCTATGTCATGAATTTTTAAAACTGTAGCCCAGCACAGTTCTCTATACAAAACCGCCAAACACGCAGAACCCCAATTATAATTTGCCGCATGCTCTAAATCACGTAGTAATGGAAGATACATTAAATGTACCCGACTGCTCTATTTGTCAGGCATTAGTAATCCTCAAATCAAATGTAAAATATATGCTCTAGCAGCATATTGTATCTGTTCTTCACTTGCGTGTAGTGGAAGATTTTGAAAGGATTTCAACCAATTTAGTCTCACCGTTGAGCCAGATACATACTCATCTGGAGGTACCGTGCCCAATAGATTTTGACACTCTTCATTCCAATCTAGCAAGCTTGCGCCTGTAACTGGATCGCCATGGATCGAAAGTCCAAGTTGAAGTGCAACATCTTCTAGAGTTACCGTGCATTCACCAAATGGAAAATGAAAAGTGTGCGTCTCGGGTCTCCATCGTTCGATCAGCGCACTGATTAAGTCGGGTTGTAGCAAAAATCGTCAAATTTGAGTTGCGTGATAAAATCCGGCTCTTCTTAAGTGGTCGATAATAGATGGATGCGGTCCTCCAATGTAAATTTCCTCGAACGTAAGACGCGATAGGTATCCTATTGATAATTAATTAAATTAAATAATTATAAAATTATAAAAATTAATATATTATAAAACAATAATAATTAAAACATTAAACAATATAAAAATTCTAAAATTCTACAATATAAAATGACAAAACAATAATAATTAAAATATTAAAATATTATAAAACTATAATAATAATAATAAAATTAAACAATATAAAAAATAAAAAATTATAAAACTATAAAGTGACAAAACAATAATAATTATAAAATTATAAAACTATAATAATAATAATAAAAAAAAAAATTAAACAATATCAAAATTATAAAACTATAAAATGACAAAACAATAATAATTATAAAATTATAAAACTATAACAATTAAAAAATTATTAAAATTTGATAATGTAAAACAAATAATATTGCAAAAATTTACTTACCTCTTTAAATATAACCGAGGATATGTGATTTTCTTGCAACCTCAAAAATGACGATGAAGCCATTTTTAAATTAACAAAAAGAAATTTTGTATGGAAGAAGGAAGAAAGAAAATTTTGAGATTTTTTTGTAGAAAATATGAAAAGGGGGTATTTATAGATATATGGGGTGTAGGAGAAATTTGAAGGCAACGGTCAAGTGACCGTTGCCTTCAAATTTGATATATTTTTTATTTTTTTATAACTGTTGGAATTTTAAAATTAAAATACAAATTTTTTTTAAAAAAAAACAAACAAACATCAAGGAAAATCGTCATGGGATTGGCGATTTCCCTTGGTATTTTTTTTAATTTTTTTTAAAATACACGCTGGAAAATCGTCATGGGGGATGACGATTTCTCAGCATATTTTAAAAGGAGCAGATTTTGAAAAATAATTTGAAAACAACAGTATTTTGGTAAATAAAAAAATAGCTATATTATGATAAATAAAAAAAAAACCAATAAAAATAAGAGGATAAATAAAAGAAAGCTTTTTTTGTGCTTGTACTTATGAAATTAAACTAGTGTTTTGAACCCGTTTCGTATGGATTCAATTTAAATTTTTGCATCAATAAATAAAATATTATATTACATTTAATTATTATCGATATTTAAAATTAAATGCATTTTATATTTTAGGATAAATAAAAAGTTTGTAAGTTATTTGTAAAAATAAAATAATGATAGAACATCAAACTTAATTAAACTATATTTGATCCATCATTCATATTAAAAATTATTAAAAATCAATAAAAGATAAATCCAATATGCTATTATACATTAACTCAAAGTCATAATATCATTTTAATTTAATTTTTCTATCATTTAATCATTGTAGTATTTTCTTATTCAACACCTAAAATTTAAAAAAGTTTCACATACGTTAGGCCTAGGGTACTGTGGGAGGCGCATTTTCCTTTTAGTCTTGTGTAATACAGGGTTCATCGCCTCAAGATTCTTCTTTGAATAATCTTTGGGACTAGTCAGTGACAGTTTAGTAGAGTTTCACAGTTTCTTTTCATAATGTTGTTTCATAGTATTTTGGATTACTAGTGATTGGAACTATTGGATCAGTTTTGGCGAATAAATGGCAGATGATTTGGAAGAGATGTGGAGGAACTTCAACCTAACCGAGGAGGAAAAGGATTTTGTGGATACTGGGGGACGGCATAATTTGGAGGAGAACTCAGAATGTCAAAATTGGATGGCGGGCAAACTTTTAACCAACCGACATGTTAACAAGGATGTAATGATAGGCACTCTACGAGTGGTTTGGAAACTTTCCAAAGAGTTTCTAGTTCTGATTTTACATGAAAATCTCTTTCTGTTTAAATTTGCCACAGCAAAGGATAAGCAGCGAGTTATTGAGGGATCACCCTGGTCTTTTGACAAGAATCTAATTGTGTTCAAAGATTATAATGGTGATCTAAGGCCAACCGAGTACGTGTTTGATACAGCCCCTTTTTGGATTCGAGTATACAGTCTTCCTTTGAAGATGATATGTAAGGAAGTGGCAAATAGGATTGGAGTGAAATTGAGGGTGATTAAAGGCTTTGATGATAAAACAAACATGTATGGATGGGGAAAATGGTTGGGGATTAGGATCAAGATCGATCACAAAGCCACTAAGAAGATGTGTTTCGCTTGCTGATCCCAGGGGTGGAGAAGCTATCTGAGGCGTGATAAAATATGAGAGAATGCCCAATTTCTGTTATGAATGTGGTCTGGTTGGACACAACGAAATCGAATGCGAGAAGGGCATTAGCAGGGAAGAAGGTGATAAAAGAGCAATGTTGTATAGAGAATGACTGCGTGCATCACCGAGGGGAAGGAAGAGATTTATGGGCAACACAAATGGAACAGGTAGACAACGAAAAGATAGTTGCATGGCAGGACAATCACAAATGAAGAGGACAGCTGCTGGAGGCTGTGGAGGAACTCATGGCGCAGAGAGGAGCATCGACATAACAGTGCCTAGACAGTTAGTTATGGAATGTGACAAGGAATCCGGAGAAGAAAAAAAAAGGGTGAGATATGATAAGGGATATGATAGCACCATCAAAGGGATCATAAATCAGCAAACAGATTTGAATAATCAGCAGTCAATGACAGGGAAAGGAGTAATCGTTGACAATAGTGGGACCCAGAGGATAACTAGAGAACAAGCAGTGCAAAGGGAATTCATTAATGATCAAATAACAGACGAAGAAACTTTGGTCAACAAAAGTTCTAGCGGGGCCATTTCTAAAGAAATGGGAAAAAGATGATACTGGGGAGTTATCAAGTAATGGGTCAATGAGAGATGAAATGGGGACAAGCAATAGGCTAGAAAGGAAGTGTCAAGGGAAACAAACATGGAAAAAAAGAAAGCCAGAATAGCAGCAACGACTCAAACTGATGGAACAAAGAGCTGTGGGAAGCGTAAACATGACATTGAAGAAAATTATGATGAGCAAATGGACATAGATCATCCTGGCAAGAGAGGCAATGAAAATAAGCTGCATGCAAAAAACCTATCCCAAATGGCGGATACTGGAAACTAGTCCCACCAGCAACCATGAGATTGATAAGCTCCTAAAATATACATTTTATGCCTTTCTACCTTTAGTTTTTGTTATGTTTTCGATCTTTATCTTGTTTACTTATATTACGTTTTTGAATTTTAGGTAAAATAAGGAGAATGAAGTCAAAAGATGTCAATAATGATGGTAAAGAGCTTACAAAATCATAATCACAAGATGGAAGGAGATTTAGGAGTCAAAAAGATCAATTTCTGGTTGCAAAGCAAGAAGGCAGATTTGACCTCCGGAGCTTGTTGCAAGTAAAACATGATGTTAAAATCCTTATTTGAAGAAACTTCCTCTTGACTTTTAAAGCTGACTTGAATACCTTTCCAACGGTAGTTTACACGCCCAAATCGGACAAAAAATGGTCATCCAAATCAGCCAAAGAAGTGCGAGATGATGCAGCAAAAAAATGGAAGGCAGAGAGCCTGGAGCCCAAGGCTCGGAAAAAATTAAAAAAAAAAAAGGCAAAAACTTGATTTTCTGCCTCAAGGCTTATTTGTGCGGCAAGGACTTGTTCCTAAAGTTTTAAAACTCTATAAATACCATCTTTTGAGCCACAAACTAGACATCTTTTGAGGAGACTCAAAGATCATCATTAATTTTCTTCTTCTTCTCCATTCTTTTTTTTTTAGTTTTACGTATATATTATCTATGCCTATACTAAGCTAAACTCTTTTTTGGTTAAGAGTGATTTCAATGCCCTAGACATGTTTTGTAATTGATATTTAGATTTTATCTATCATTGGTTTTCTATCAAAGTTGCTTATGTTCTTCCATTAAAATTGTTTATGATATTTGTCTTGGTTTGTTTAGGTTGCAAACTAGATAGATCTTGATAATTGTCTATTGCTAGTTTAGGAGTCTTGATTCGTAATTGTCTTGATTTCCTATTCATTAGTAGCAATTTGTGATTAATGATTATGGTCAAGTTTTCGCTAATTGCAAAGTGTAACATAACATAGGTTAAACAATCCGAGCTTATGTGTTTGTTGCCTAAATCAACCTATCTTTCTCATCATAAAGCTGTCATTACGTTAAATCTAGAGAGCTTATTCTAGGTTGTCTAATGGTTAGGGATTAAATAGACAGCTTGTTCTATTTAACGATGAATTAAAGAAAGATTGGGGTAACAGAGCTTGTTGTTATCTACGGTTTATAGTTTTGATAGTTAATTGATGGTGATAAATCTGATAATGGTTCTTAATGATGTTTAGTGGTGGCGAATGACACCTTAACCATACTTCTCTCTTATTTGATTTCTTCTTACTTACTTGCTTCTTACTTTTTCTTGTTTTCTTTACTTTCTAAACAAATTTAAAACCCCCTTTCTTTTATTGTCTTTGAATTTAAGTTATAAACTAGTAACCTATAAATTAAAACCCAATCTCTGTGGACTCGATCCTTGCTAACTACTATACTTTACAACTGATCTTTTTAGTGCAATGATTAAATAATATACGCTCTTTTGAGTGCATCAAGTTTTTGGCGCCGTTGTCGAGGATTGCTTTATTTAGTTTATTTGTTACTTGGTTTATTCTTATTCTCAGTTCTAATTAATTTTCTTTTTGTATATATAGGTTTTGTTTTCTACCCAATCAAAAAGAGATGTCATTGGCTACATCAAACATTCAAAACCAACTAGCCAATCTCACATCCATAGTTCAACAATTGACCATGGGTAATGTTTAACAATCAAGGAAGTGTGCTTTATGATGTATCATCCAACTAAGCTGTGTCCATACTTCCAAGATGATAATTCTGAACAAGCCTATGATTTAAGAGGATGTCAAGGCCATCAAGGGTTCCAAGGACAAAAGTATGATGCTTTCTCAAACACTTACAATGTGGGATGGTGGGATCATACCAATTATAGCTACTCAGGAAATTATCAAGAAGTTGATCCTTATGTCAATTACAATCATCCATCTAGCTTCAATCAATCATGGTCTCAAGAACAAAGATCATTTTGAGAAACCACTTGTAACTCACAACTCAGGTACTTCCTTAGAAGATATGATCAATTCCTTTGCTACTAATACTTTGCAATTTCAACAAGAATTTCTGGCAAGTATCCAGCGTTTGGAAACACAAATAAGCCAAGTGGCTAGTAGAATGGACATATTAGAAAGATAAAGATCTGAAGAACTACATGAACAATTCTTTTCCCAAACTATGATTGATCCAAAGGAGAATGCTCGTCCCAAACAACAAGAGGATGAATCAGAAAGTCTAAGGGAATCCCGAGGATTAGACAAAACTAAAGATGGATTCAACTCTTAAGGATAATGAAGCTACAATTCCAATGGAGAATACTTCGACACATGAGGTAACTTTTAAGGTTCCTATTTTTACTAATGTTCCTTCTCCACTTTTTCCTAGCAGATTTGCAAAGTCTAAGAAGGAGGAACATGAAAAACAAAGTCTTGAAACCTTAAAAATATTGCTTGTGGATGCCATTAAACAAATACCAAGAGTTGCACAATTCCTCAAAGAGCTATGCACCATAAAGGATGATGAGATAATAAGTGTGGGGGAGAATGCATTGGCTGTTTTGCAAAGAAAGCTTCCTCCAAAACAAAAAGATCCTAGAAATTTCATGTCTGAGCCTAAAGATCCTAAAAGGCCAAGAAAGGGTATAGGCTAGGTTGAAGACAATCAACCAAGTGCTAATTGGGAGGCAACCCAATTGGTGAAGGCATTATCAACCTGCCGTACTCAGATTTGCTTTCTCTTCCTTTCTCTTTTATTATGTTTATTTGTTAATTGTTTGTTTAGTGTTTTAGGCTTATTTATGTTGCATGTTTTGTTTTGAGTCTTAGTTATTTTTATTCTTTTGTTTATTAGTTCTTTTCTCTTACATATAATTCTTGCATGTGGGGTGATAGTATTACATTGAGGACAATGTAAGAATTAAGTGTGGGGGAAAGAATTTAGGATTTTTATGTTAGATTTTTTTTTTTGTGAGTCTTTTAGTGTGTTTTTAGTTCCTTTCAATACAATGATGAGATATGAATTGTATAGGTCTAAAACTGGTTAATTAGCCAGAAGAATTTTTAAAGAGAATTAAGCTTAATACTATTTTTTATGAGCCAATGTTAATATGATATGTTGATTGAGAAAGAAGCATGTTTAGACTTGATATTGACTTGTATAAACATCCTTGTGAGTTTTGAGCCTATATGATTGATGCATTATACATATCAATCCAATTTCTTTCCTGTGTGCTCTTATGATTACATGTTTCTCTAGAACTTGCTTTAAACCGTTTTGAGGTTATATTGATACATATGACTACATGGATATGATAGAAATATTAGAATTTATAACCAAGGCCAAATCAGCCATCCCTTATTGATGTTTCAAGAGAACACCCCCTTTGTGAACCAAGTTGAGCCTACATTGAATAAGCTATTTTATTGGTAACCACATCTTATACCTAACCTAAATGTACTTATATCTTTACCCTTGTTCTAAAGATGGATTATATATTTTGAGACATATTGCAAAACAAGGGATACTTTTTGAAAATTTGGGTTAGAACAAAAAATAAATGTGGGGGAAGAGAAAGGCAAAAGTAAAGAGAGAAAAAAAAAAGGAACATTATAAAAATACATTCCCATAAAAAAAATGAATTTTTTTTTTGAATAATCTCTTGAACTTTTAGTTAAAGAAAAGAAAAAGAATGTTACAAGGTTGGTTAGAATAAAGAAAAGGCTCAATATGAAATATTCAGCCTATGTGATTATGTACTTCCAAGGAATATTGAGAAAGTTCTATTTGCAAAATCTTAATTTTGTCTCTAAATTCTATGAAGTCTTTGGAACCTTTGTGATATTTTTTTCTTTTTATTCTTTAACCACATTATTACCCCTTAGCCCCATTACAACCTTGAATAAAGACCTCTTGATTTATGAAGTTGCATGATCTAAATAGTGGGGAATAGATGGACAAGCAAGCATATGGTAGAACTATTTTCATGAGATTGTTTGAGTGTAAACACTTTACCACTACTTTAAAGAGTGAAAATCATGAGAGTATCCCATGTGAAAAGTTGAGATTAAGTTTAAATATGCACAATTTTGATTGAGATAAGTTATGTTAATATTGGTTTAATTCAAACTATTTACATTCAAGCATGATTTTTTATGAAATTTTTTGAACTATTGATTAGTTTATATGAACAATCCATTGATGTTCTCTAATTTATATTAAAAAGATTAGTTGTAATTATTATTATTTATATTTATTTATTATTATGTTTTCAATGTTTGTATGTATCGTCCTAGTAAACCCTCACGAGACTAAACTCGTCCACTAGGGACACCGAGGGGCTTAAAGGCTTGTGTCACATGCTAAGTGCCACCGTGATTTCCTACGAAAGTGCATTAGATTAGATTTTCTTATTTTGTTTTTATTTTCTTTTGCTCGAGGACTAGCAAAAATCTAAGTGTGTGGGTATTTGATAAGCTCATAAAATATACATTTTATGCCTTTCTACCTTTAGTTTTTGTTATGTTTCCGATCTTTATCTTGTTTACTTATATTATGTTTTTGAATTTTAGGTACAATAAGGAGAATAAAGTCAAAAGATGTCAATAATGATGGTAAAAGGCTTACAAAATCACAAGATGGAAGAAGATTTAGGAGTCAAAAAAATCAATTTTTGGTTGCAAAGCAAGAAGGCAGATTTCACCTCCGGAGCTTGTTGCAAGTAAAACATTATGTTAAATTCCTTATTTAAAGAAACTTCCTCTTGACTTTTGAAGCTGACTTGAATACCTTTTCAACGGTAGTTTACACGCCCAAATCGGACAAGAAATGGTCATCCAAATCAGCCAAAGAAATGCGAGAATAATGCAGCAGAAAATGGAAGGCAGAGAGCCTGGTGCCGCGGCACCCAAAGTTCGGGAAAAATCGCAAAAAAAGGCAAAAACTTGATTTTTTTTGCCTCCAAGCTTACTTGTGCAGCAAGGACTTGTTCCTAGGATTTTAAAACTCTATAAATACCATCTTTTGAGCCACAAACTAGACATCTTTTGAGGAGACTCATAAATCATCATTAATTTTCTTTTTCTTCTCCATTCTTTTATTTTATTTTTATTTTTATTTTTATATATTATCTATGCCTATGCTAGGCTAAACTCTTTTTTCGGTTAAGGGTGATTTCAAAGCCTTAGACATGTTTTGTAATTGATATTAAGATTTTATCTATCATTGGTTTTCTATCAAAGTTGCTTATGTTCTTCCATTATTTATGATATTTGTCTTGGTTTATTTAGGTTGGAAACTAGATAGATCTTGATAATTGTCTATTGCTAGTTTAGGAGTCTTGATCCGTAATTGTCTTGATTTCCTATTCATTAGTGGCAATTTGTGATTAATGATTATGGTCAAGTTTTCGCTAATTGCAAAGTGGAACATAACATAGGTTAAACAATCCGAGCTTATGTATTTGTTGCCTAGATCAACCTATCTTTCTCATCATAAAGTTGCCATTACATTAAATCTAGAGAGCTTATTCTAGGTTGTCTAATGGTTAGGGATTAAATAGAGAGCTTGTTCTATTTAACGACGAACTAAGGAAAGATTGGGGTAACAGAGCTTGTTGTTATCTATGGTTGATAGTTTTGATAGTTAATTGATGTTGATAAATCTGATATTGGTTCTTAATGATGTTTAGTAGTGGCGAATGACACCTTAACCATACTTCTCTCTTATTTGATTTCTTCTTACTTACTTGCTTTTTAGTTTTCTTGTTTTCTTTACTTTCTAAACAAATTCAAAACCCCCTTTCTTTTATTATCTTTGAACTTAAGTTATAAATTAGTAACTTATAAATTAAAACCCAATTTCTGTGGACTCGACCCTTGCTAACTACTATACTTTACAACTGATCTTTTTAGTGCAAGGATAAAGTAAGATACGCTCTTTTGAGTGCATCGAAGATGTATGGCTTGGAACTGCCATGGGCTTGGGAACCCATGATCAGTTTGAGCTCTAAAAGAGCTAATTCAAAAAGAAGATCCCCATGTAGTGTTTTTGTGTGAGACAAAGCTACATGTTAGAGAACTTGACAGAATAAAGAGAGGATGTGGTATGCACGTGTGTTGAGAGTAAGTGCCGAAGGAATAAGAGGATGATTTGCTATGTTATGGAGGGAAGAAGTCAATCTGAAGCTTCAAAATTTTTCCAAGAACCATATTGATATGGAGGTCGAAACTAGGTCAGATTCTACTCAATGGAGGATTATAGGTTTCTATAAGGAGTTAGATTTAGAAGACGGTGTGAATCATGAGATCTCTTGAGGAATCTCGCTGGATGCAGGCTAAACCGTGGTTATGCCTAAGTGACTTTAATGAAATACTATGGCCCTACGAAAAATCTGGAACTTGTGAACATAGAGAAAGTCAAATGATAGGATTTAAGATCAGCTTTGGATGACTGTGACTTAAAAGATCTAGGCTTTACAGGCAATTGGTTCACATTGGAGAGGGGTCGAACCGCTGTAAATAATGTTAGAGAGCGAATTGACAGGAGTGTGGCTAATGAAGCTTGGCTTAACCTATTCCCTACATATGAAGTCAAACACCTGACAACCCCAATATCTGATCATAACCCTATCCTTATTGAAAAACTGAAAAGCAAAAACCTGGAAGACATGGTAACCAGAATAGGAGGTTCCGTTTTGAGGCAAGGTGGGTTAAAGAACAAGAGTGTGAACAAGTTGTGGAAAGAATGTGGAAGCAAAAAGGACTTGTGGATGTGCAACAAAAAATTAGTCAAGCAGGTGTGGGTTTGAGTCAATAGCATAACATTACTTTTCGAAGTAGAAGAGGGCAGATTGATGCGCTTAAAAAGCAGCTGCAAAAGTCACAAGAAATGGTGCCGAATAATGAGAGGTTGGAGAACATTAGGGCCCTAAAAGGAGAACTGAATTTGTTATTAGAGCAGAAGGAAACTTATTGGCAATAGAGATCACGAGTTAACTGGTTACAAGGGGTGATAAAAATACTTCTTTCTTTCATACTCAAACATCCCAAAGGAAACGAAGAAACTCCATACGGGGACTAATGACAAAAGGCAGAATATGGTGCGAGAAGGATGAGGGTGTTCAAGCATTGTCACTGAATTCTTCCATCCAGTCATTAAATAACACTCAATTTGAAGATGTCATTGAGGCCATAAAACCTTTTATTACTAATGAGATGAATGGAGTGCTTCTTGCAGAGTTCAAAGTCGAGGAAGTCTTATTTGCTATCAAACAGATGCGTCCCACAAAAGCCCGGGGAATTAATGGTATGTCTGCTCTTTTCTTTCAACATTTTTGGCATATAATCGGCAATGATGTTACGAAATTCTGTTTAGACTGCTTAAATGGTGAGGTAAATTTAGGCGAGATCAACCATACCCACATAGTCCTAATCCCGAAAACCAAAGACCTAAACACATATCTCAATTCCGACCCGTTAGTCTCTGTAATGTCATTTATACGATAGTCTCAAAAGTACTTGTAAATAGACTAAATCGTATTCTACCGATCTGTATAAGTGAGAGTCAAAGTGCTTTTGTCCATGGACGACTAATCTCTGACAATGTCTTAGTAGCCTATTAAATGTTACATTCTCTGATAAAAGAAAACTAGAGGAAAGAATAATTATTTTGCCTGAAAATTAGACATGAGTAAGGCCTACGATAGGGTGGAACGGAACCTTTTACAAGCTGTCATGACTAGACTAGGGTTTCACTCTAGATGGATTGACACCATTATGAGCTGCGTTACATCGGTTTCTTACTCATCAAGATTAATGGCAGTATAACTAATCTTTTTAATCCAGGAAGAAGACTCTGCCAAGGTGATCCTCTATCTCCATATCTTTTTCTGATGTGTACAGAAGGTTTATCCGTGCTACTTGCTAAATAACAACGAGATGGATTGATACATGGAGCTTAAGCTAGAAGACATGGACCTAGAGTTACTCACCTATTCTTTGCTGATGATAGTTTATTATTTGCTAAAGTGAATAAAAATGAGAGCGAAAATGATGAAGCACATGTTAAAGAGATATGAGGAAAGCTCAAGTCAAAAAATCAACTTTAAGAAGTCGACGTTGTTCTTTAGCAAGAACGTGGGAGACCGACAAAAGACAAAGATTAAGGACATATTTGGGGTCCAGATCATCACAAATCCAGAGAGATATCTTGGACTGCCTTCTATAGTGGGAAGAGACCAAAAAAGTATTTAGAGAGCTGAAAGACAGATTATGCTCAAGGTTGAAAGGATGGAGTGGGCGGATGCTATCATAGGGAGGTAAGGAAGTTTTCCTCAAAGCAGTTACACAAGCAATTCCAACTTACTCAATGAGTTGCTTTCTCCTACCAAAAACCTTGTGCAACTATATAAACAGCTTGATCAGTAATTATTGGTGGAAACATGAGAAGGAAAGAAAAGGCATCTATTGGATCAAATGGTCGAAGATATGTGAATCGGAGTTCATGGGGGGAATGGGTTTTTGAGACATAGGGCGATTCAATAAAGCACTACAGGAGAAACAAGGGTGGAGGAGGTTACTCACAAACACCTACACACTGACTTATGAGGTATTCAAAGCAAAATATTTCCCTAGTTCTTCCTTCCTTGAGTCCAGACTGGGAAACTATCCTTCCTTCACATGGAGTATATGGGTGCAAACTATGTTTTAGATGGAGGCTACGTTGGAGGATTGGCAATGGACAGAAAGCAAGGATATGGAAGGATAAGTGGATACCGTCCGCTCCTAATTTTCTGCCACAGTCAGGAAGAAGTGCTTGGGATGAAAATGGACTAGTCCATGATCTCATCGATGGACAAAGGCATAAATGGAATCTAGAACTGCTACAGAATATGTTCTCGGGATCTGATGTGAATGCTATCAGCTCAATACCAATTAGGCTCTCCAGATACTATTGTTTGGCATTTTGATAAAGCTTGAAAATACACTGTTAAGAGTGGGTATAACCTAATCTGTGAAGAAAAAGCAATAAGGATTGCATCAAAGACGCCAGAGATTACAGCTCTATGGAGGAAAATTTGGACTACTGAAGTACCTATCAAGATTTGAATTTTTATATGGAAAGTCAGCAAGGATATCTTACCAGTTATGGAAAATTTGGCAAAGAGGAAAATTTCAGTGGAGGTAATTTGTGCAAGATGTGGGCTTACTGAGGAAACGAAGATCCATGCTCTGCGACAATGCAATGCTGCAAAAGAAGTTTGGAATCTGTTGAATTTTATATGGGATAGACGCACAACTTATGGATACTTCAATGGCTCCTAGAGTTTGCTACAGATTTAGATGGTGTGCAGTTTCAACAACTTGCAGTTACTTTGTGATCTATTTAGAATAATAGAAATGCAGACATTCATGAGGAGCGGAAGAAAGAGCCTACCTTCATAGTAGCTTTTGTAAGAGAGTACATAATGGAGTTTAACAGTGCACATCAGGTAAATTGGGGAAGAATAAATTCGGCCTTGCAAGTTTGGAAACCTCCTGAAAATGGAAGCTATAAAATTAATTGTGATGGTGCGTTGGACAAGCAGAACAACACAGGAGGAATTGGTGTGATAATTCAAAACTCAATGGGGGAGGTTATGGGCGCACTTTCTGCAAGAGTAACAAGGATGGATGATGCTTTTATGATCGAGGCAAAGGCGGCAGTTCGTGCTATCGAGTTTGCTTCAGATATGAGACTCAAGGTAGTGATTCTTGAAAAAGATTCCCTTGGAGTTATCAAAAAATTTTAAGAGGAAGAGACTAATTTTTCACCCATTGGACTGCTCATCAAAGAGGCACAGCGCAAAGCAAAAGAATTTTCCAGCTATAACTTTTCACATGCTCGACAATTTGCAAATGAAGCGGCACACGTTTATCTAAATATGGACTTGGGATAAATGAAGACATGTATTGGGTAGAGGAGTTTCCACTTTTTCATACTGATATACTTACCGTAGATGTCTTATCTTTATCATAGTTGAATGAAAGTATTCATTTCAAAACAAAAAAAAAGTTCAAAACAAATATAAATCTTAATACGTATCCAACATCAATTTACCATAAAATCAATAAAAAAAATTACACATAAGAAATTCAAGACTCAACAGATTTATAACAACTAAAACTTTAAAAATATACCAATACAACAATTTTTTCAATCAACAATTATTATCAAACTTGAAGAAAATACCAAATATAAAAACTTCAAAAAAAAAAAATCAAATTCGAATGTAAAAACCAAAAATTAATGCCCATCCAACCTCATTTATATAAAAATTACACTTATAAAAACTAAAATCCAACGGACCTATAACAACTAAAAACAACAAACTTCACCCATATAAATTTTAATAAATTAAATAAAAAAATTTAAAGTCTAAACTAAGTCCAAATAATTAATAATTATCCATAAAAACCAACAAAATGTTAAATGTTAAATACACTTTGAGAAAAAAAAAAATGTGCTAATTGTTGACGTACAAAATATCAATTTTTATTTAAAAATATCGGTGGTATTAGTTGTAATATAAATTATTGCCTAATTGAGTCCCAATTGGAACTCAATTTTAATTCATGCCTCTAATTAAATTCAAGTAATGGACCATAATTGAAAGATCACGTAAATTTTAAAAAGTTATCCATACCATTAATTAAATCCAAGTGAAAGATCATAATTAAAGATCACATGACCCTCAATTAATACCTAATTGAGTATCAATTGGGACTCAATTTAAAAAATTCAACCATAATTGAAGGTCATGTGACCTTCAATTGGCCCCCTCAATTGTTGTCTAATTGAATCTCAATTAAAATTTAATTTTAATTGTAAGTTATAGATCAATTGAAATTCAATTTAAAAAATCTAATTGAAAGATCTTAATTGAGGACCACGTGGTGCTCAATTGGCCCCTCAATTGTTACCTAATTGAGTCCCAATTATGACTCAATTTTGATTGTAAGTTATAGGTTGTGATACATACTTCATAAAAATGAGCATGTCAAGTGTCAACTTAATATATTCACAACTTAATAATATTTTAAAAAAGATAATTTAATATAAATTTCATTATACTAATAAAATATATAATTATGATATATATATATAACAAAAAAAAAATTATGAATTTGTAGATAACACCAAAAATGAGACAAAGTTTTGAAAATATATAATGCAAGAAAAATTTCTCACGAGCATTTTATCAATATATAGATTCTCATGCATAATCAGCCACAAACAATCAAGTCCAAAGCAATGCAATATACAACCTAGCTAATAGACATGTCCAAGGGTCGGACTACTCGTCCAAACCTGAAGGTTCGACCGATATTTGGGAGGATATGGACAAAAATATTAGGCCGAAAAAATGGGCCTGGGCAAAAAAATAAGCCCATTTTCTAAACGGGCCAGGCCTTGGGCAGAAAATTTTAGGCTTGGGCCCGGCTTGGCCCAAATATTTATTATTATTTAATATTTATATTTTATAATAATATTTAAATTTTATTTTTAATATATTTTTTACCCGTTACCCTAAAAGTCTAAAAGTTTATTCCTAATTTTTCTAACCCTAAATTATAACTGAACTCAGTCGCATCTCACACCTCCTCAAAACACAACAGTCGCATCTCACACCTTCTCCTCAAACCCAGCAACTTCTCACCCAAACCCATTTCAATCTTTCTTTTTTGTTTAGATTTGCAGCCGCAGGCCGCACCTCACCCATTTGTGTAAGTTCTTTTTTTTCTTGCTTCGATTTACTGTTATTCCAGTTATTTCCCTGATTTGATTCTTTAGCCAATTGTCAAAATGATGCTGGTAAACCGAATGCCAGTAGAAGAGGACAAGTCAGGAGAGCTGAGGGAATGAGCAGCTCTCGAGAATGCCAAGAACCAAGTAAAAGAATAGAGAAAGATAGAGAGAAGAAAGTGAGAGTGAGAGAATGAATCAAGATTGATATTATTCACGATAACCAACTCTTGTGAATCCATTCTCTATATACAATCCGAGATTCATGAATGAACAAACAGAATTAACTGTCAACTAACAACCATTACTAACTACCGTAACTGACTTGCTAACAGCTGCAACTAACTAATTACATTTCACATGTATCAATCCCTTCCCCATAAGACGAGCCTTGTCCTCAAGGCTGAAAATAAGGAAACCTTTGCTGCAGGTCATAGAGATACTCCCAAGTTGCATCTTCTTCAAAAGAGTTTATCCAGTGCACCAGAACCTGTGTCGCAGGTTGATTGCCTCTTTTAACCATCTTCCTTGCCAAAATCTTCAAGGGTTCCAGCATAATCGAACTGCCAGGGATAGGTAGATTGGAGTTGGCAGTTGCCTGAGAACCCACACTTCTCTTCAGTTGCGATACATGAAACACAGGATGTAGCTTGGCCTGAGGGGGTAAGGCCAACCTATACGCTACTGCTCCTACCTTGTCTGTTATTTGAAATGGCCCAAATAACGTGGAACCAATTTCTGGAACTGTCTATTAGCTAGTGAATTCTGTCGGTATGGCTGTAGCTTCAAATATCCTCAATCCCCAATAACAAATTGTCGATCACTCCTGTGCTTATCAGCCTACTGTTTCATTCTTCTCTGGGCTCGATCGAGATGATATTTCAGTAACTGCAACATATCTTCTCTGGCCTGTAAACTCACATCCACCGTATGTACCTAGGAATCTCCTGGAAAGTAAGGGATGTGCAGTGGTGGGGGTAACCATACAACGCTTCAAATGGAGTAATATTGATGGCAGAGTGATGGCAAGAATTGTACCACCATTCGGCTAACGAGAGCCACTTACCCCAGGACTTAGGTTGGTCACCAGAAATGCACCTCAAATAGGTCTCCAAGCAACGATTAACGACCTCCGTTTGGCCATCCGTTTGAGGGTGATAGGCCGTAGACATGTGAAGGCTTACCCCTTGCAACTTGAAAAGGTCCTGCCAGAAGTTACTTAGAAAAACTGAATCCCTATCACTAATAATAGCACTAGGCATGCCATGAAGCTTGAATACGTTATCCATGTAGGCTTGGGCCACAGTCAAGGCTGTATACGGATGAGCTAAACCCATGAAATGAGCATATTTAGTTAATTTGTCGACAACAACCAAAATAACTGATTTATCGAAGAAAAAAGACAGACCTTCGATGAAATCCATGCTCACATGAGACCAGGTTTCCGTTGAAATGGAGAGAGGTTGCAGCAACCCTGGCGATGCACTGACGTCATACTTAAACCTCTGGCATACATCACACTGTCCAATAAACAGCCTGACTTGCTTTTCTAGGCCCTTCCAGTAAAACAAAGGAGTTAGCCTTTTAGCTGTAGCCAACATACCCGAATGTCCTCCTGTGTTGCTACTATGGAACAGCTCGATGATTTTGGTCTGTAGTTGAAGATCATTTCCAACCACAAGTCTTCCCTTCCTCCTAAGTTGCCCTTCCTTCCATGTATACAGGGATTTTGTTAAGGTTCCCTGTTGCAACTGAGTCATTAACTGCCTAAGTTATTCATCTGCATGCCAACTAGCCTGAATGAGAGGAAATAACTCTGTTGAGATGCTGGAGATTGTCATGAGTAATATCTCATTAGAGTGTATCCAGGATAAGGAGTCAGCTGCCACATTGTCCTTTCCCTTCTTGTAACTTATATCGTAATCATACCCCATGAGCTTGGTTAACCACGAGTGCTGACCTGGGTTAGTAATTCGTTGTTGCAGCAAATAACCAAGACTCTGGTGATCAGTGTTGATGCTAAAATGCCTGCCACAGAGGTAATGATGCCATTTGGTCACTGCATGGACTATGGCCAGTAACTCTTTCTCATAAACCGAAAGAGTCTGGTGTCTGGTAGAAAATGTTTTACTAATGTACGCTATAGGATGACTATTTTGCATCAATATTGCCCCAATTCCACTACCATAAGCATATATTTCAATCACAAAGGATTGAGAAAAGTCAGGAAGTGCCAAAATAGGAGGTGAGACCATAGCATTCTTGAGTGATTGAAATGCCACAGTGGCCAGTTCATTCCATTGAAATTGGTCCTTTTTGAGCAGCTCTGTCAACGATTTGCAAATCTGGCCATATTGCTTGACAAATCTTCTATAGTACTCTGTCAACCCAAGGAACCCTCTGAGTTGACTTACATTCTTGGGTATTGGCCATTGCTGAACAGCGTTAATCTTCTTAGGGTTAATGGAAACACCTTCAGCTGAAATTAAGTGACCCAGGTATTCCACTTGTGGCAATGCAAAGTTGCACTTACTTCTCCTTGCAAACAGAGAGTGTTCTTGCAGCCTTTGAAACACCAACTCCAAATGTTGTAGGTGATCCATAAGATTCTTGCTATAGATCAAGATATCGTCAAAGAAGACTAATGTGAACTTTCTCAAGTATGGTCTAAAAATATCAGTCATCAAGCTTTGGAATGAGGAAAAGGCGTTGGTGAGCCCAAATGGCATCACTAGGAATTCATAGTGGCCATCATAGGTTTTGAATGCTGTCTTGCTCACATCAGGTGGATGCATGCAAATTTGGTGGTAGCCTGATCTGAGATCAATCTTCGAGAACAGTGTAGAACCATGCAGCTCATCTAATAGTTCTTCAATGACTGGAATGGGATACTTGTCCTTGACAATGTTCTTGTTCAACTCCCTGTAGTCTATGCACATACACCAAGTACCATCTTTCTTTTTGACCAAGATCACTGGAGAAGAAAATGGTCTGTTGCTATGTTGAATAAAACCCTTTTGCAACAATTCTTGAACCATTTTTTCTATGACATCCTTTTGCAGTGAAGAGTGTCTATAAGGTCGAACATTAACTGCTGGGACTCCTTCTTTGAGGGTGATCCTGTGATCATGGCCTCTGTGCGGTGGTAGGCATTGTGGTTCTTCAAACAGCCTTCCATAACTGTCTAAAAGTTGTTGTACCTTCCCAAGCAACTGCTCCTCTTTGTTTCCCACAACATTGATGGCATTTATTGTACAGGCTACTTCCTCATTTAAACTCAGATGACATAATTGAATTAGATTACAATTTGGAGAGTTTGGCAAAAGCTTACCCATTCCTTTGCTGGAAATAGTCTTCAATTCAATTGGCTGTTGACCCCCTCTAAGAACATGTCTCTTCCCTTTAGTGGTGAATTCCATCTTCAAATTCTTGAAAGACCACTGAATAACCCCTAATGTCTCTAGCCATTGAATTCTTAGGACCATGTCACAACTTCCAAGTGAACGTAGAAGCACATCTGTCACAAATGTGGTACCTTGCAAAGTCCACGAGAAGTCCTTGTATATTGCTGCACATGTAAAGCTATTTCCATCTGCCACATCCACTCGCAGTGGTCCAATGCTTACGATCTGACACCCCAGTTTCTTGGCAACTTCCAAGTCCAAGAAGTTGTGTGTGCTGCCTGAGTCAATAAGTATGTGTAATGCCTTTATTCTGACACATCCAGTAACCCTCATGGTCTTGTAGCCCTTAGCTGCTATGCAGCTCATGGCCTGTATTGAAATTTGAGGAATATCCTCATCCTCCACTTCTTCTGTTTCATAATTAGCAACAACATTTTCCCCATCATCATCATTCAACTCAATCAAGAATAACTGCCTCAGATTGTATCTGTGCCCCAGCTCATATTTCTCATCACACCAAAAACAAAGACCTTTGGCTCTTTTTTCATCAAACTCTGCACTTGAATGAATCTTGGTGTTTCTGTCATGGTATGGGGGTTTCCTAGTGGTTTGTGTTTGAGTTTGGTTTGGAGTGGAGTGGAGTGGAGTGGACAGGAGAGGTGGGTTTCTGGGTGTTGTTCGTGGTGGATATGAGGGTGTAGGTAATAAGGGTAGTTTCTTATATGCAGGGTAGAGTTCTTTGTGGAAGGTTTCTAGAGTTGATTCTTGCAACTGTGATAGGGCAAATGCATGGGACAGTGTCTTAGGCATAAACATTTTCACTGGTTTCTTTATAGTTCCCTTCAATCCATTAAGAAAAAAACTAACTGCATATTCTTCAACCAATTCCACTTTCCCTAACAAATATTCAAATAGGTCATGATACTATGCCACCATACCTGTTTGCCTGAGACATAACAGCTCTGTCATCGGATCTCCATAGAGCTTGTCTCCAAAGCGTTCTTCCAGGGCCTTCACATAATCATCCCATGGAATGATCTCATTACCTCCCTTGAACTTGATCCAATTTTGATGCCATTGCAGTGCCCGTCCCTCCAAATGGATGATTGCCAGCCTGACCTTGGTTTCTGGTGGAGTATTATCCACCCCAAAGAAATATTGGCATCTGTAGAGCCATCCATTAAGGTTCTCCCCATTAAACCTTGGAAAATCGACCTTAGTCTGTCGGGTTGCAAAATACTGGCCTCTTCCTTGCGGTGTCTGTGTTGGTGCATCTGCTTCTGCCATTTGCAACTGCGCCATGATTTGTGTTTACTGTAAGTTGAGGGCCCTGATGTCATTCCTAAGTGAAGACATGATTCTTTCTTGATTTTGCTCCTGGCCATGGATCTTGCCTAGAAATTCTTTGGAAGAATCCTTGACTGAGTCTTCAAGTCTTCTCAGATCTTGGGATCGAGTATTCTCTGCCATTGTAGGTGCCAGGATGAGGCTCTGATACCAATTGATGCTTGTAAACAGAATACCAATAGAAGAGGACAAGTCAGGAGAGCTGAGGGAATGAGCAGCTCTCGAGAATGCCAAGAACCAAGTACAAGAATAGAGAAAGACAGAGAGAGGAGAGTGAGAGAAAGAATCAAGATTGATATTATTCACGATAACCAACTCTTGTGAATCCATTCTCTATATACAATCTGAGATTCATGAATGAACAAACAGAATTAACTGTCAACTAACAACCATTACTAACTACCGTAACTGACTTGCTAACAGCTGCAACTAACTAATTACATTTCACATGTATCACAAAACCATGCACTTCAAAGGTTGATAGGTTGATGGTTTATTGGGTTATCACAAAACTGGAATATCATTAAGAAATGAGACCAAGTCGAAGTTCAATACTTTTTATGTCAAGAGAACCCTTCATTTTGATTTTGGTTCTTAATGAATTAACTTCAGGATGTTGTTTGTTCTTTGCTTCTGTTGATTGAAAAAACTTTTACATGCGGCATGTGTTTAGTGAAGATAGGAAGGCACATTTTAATAAGAAATAAAGCAGGGATGGTCCATCGGGTGGATGGATATTTAACTTTTATGCTTTGTTAGTTTCTGAAAAAAATTTGTATGTAATGTTTAGCATGTAAGAATTCTTGATGTTGTTCCAAGCACGGTAAGGTAGTGAGACCTATTTCTTTTACCTACAGGCTTACATTAGTCATAAGGAAGCCAAGGAATAATTTCTTTTTGGTGCAATCATACAACCATTAGATGTTTATTTACTCCAATCTGATCCTTAAGTCTAACAGAATGAACTCTTCACAGTCAGCAAGGGATATAATCAATGATGTTGGCTTGTTTTTCTGTTTTTCTTGGTCTCTCTTTCAATTTATCTATGGCTTGTTTCTCTCCAAGAAAATATTACTTGGGGTCCTTGATAATTATGTGGCTTTTACGATTGCAGGACCTAAGCTTTTATGACCATGACTAGCTCAAATACCCCAATTAATGTGGATGATGGATATAATGAGTACGAAAGTGTCTCCAAGCATCAAAAGTCTACTACTTCAAAGGTGTGGGATGAAATGATTAAGCTTGAATGTAAGAACAAAGAATTCACGAAGGCGCAATGCAATCACTGTAAGAATGTTTTTCTGCTAAAACTGCTAGAGGAACTTCTCATTTGAGACGTCATTTGTCTACTTGCTTGAAAAAATGTAATAAAGATATTACTAAGTACACAATAGCCACTCAAGCAACCTTAGGAGGTGGTTCATGTATAAAAATTATAAGTATAACCCTAAAAAATATCGTAGAGCTGTTTCTACTTTCCTTGTATGTGGCAAGCATTCATTTAGAACAGTTGAGGAATCGAGGTTTAGATATATGATGGGTGTTGTAAGTCCTAACTATAAGAATATAAGTAGACAGACAGCTACTAGGGGTGTACTGAGTTACTATGCAAAAGAAAGAAAGCATGTGAAAGAAGAGTTGGCTAAAGCACCTGGTTGAATATGCTTAACTTCTGATAATTGGAAATCTGAGCATACTATTGATAAATACATTTGTATTACTGCTCATTGGATTGACAAAGATTGGAAATTGCAGAAGAAAATAATAAGGTTTAGAGCTTTATCCTCTCCTTATGATGGTTTGAACATAGCAGATGAGCTTGTGTTATGCTTAGCCCAGTGGAACATAGATAAGAAAATTTTCAGCATCACTTTGGATAATGCATCTTATAATAATGTTATGGTTTCCTCTCTTAAAAGTCGTTTCCGTGCCAATAGGGCCCTTTTATGTGATGGTGCTTTTTTTCAAATTAGATGTTGTGGACATATATTGAATCTTATTGTTCAAGCTGGTTTGAAACTTGATGATGTTGTTGGTAAAATTTGTAATGGGATAAAGTACATTAAAAAATCTGGCCCTCGCAAGAAAAAATTTTATGATGTGGCTGAAAAAAGTTTTCAATTGAATGTAACTAAGAAGTTGCGTCAAGATGTGTGTGTGAGATGGAATTCTACCTATTTGATGCTTGAATATGCTCTCTATTACAAAGATATGTTAGTTTATTGGGGCCAATGGGACAAAGATTTCAAAATATGTGCACTTTCTGATGAGGAGTGGAGAAATGTTCATACTCTTTGCAAATTTTTGAAGGTTTTTTATGATGTGACATGTGTGTTCTCTGGTTCTAAATATCCCACTACAAACATTTATTTTAGAGGGGTTTGGAAGGTTCATAATTGCTTGGTAGATACAGTTAAAGGTCCATTTACATTCTTAAGTCCAATGGTTAAACAAATGCAAGAGAAATTCAATAAATATAGTTTGGTGTTATCATGTGCTGCCATTTTAGACCCTCGTTACAAGTTGAATTATGTGGAATATTGTTTTACTAATCTCTATGGTACTCATGCCTCAGAGTTTGTGCAAACAGTTATTAATACTCTCAAAATCTTATTTGATGAGTATGTGAAGAACTCCAAATCTGCTTCTTCCTCTTTGGTTGGAAGTTCTAGTGTTTCGGATGCTAATCTTGTTGATTCTAACTTGCAACAGTCTAATGTTAGTGGAGTTGATATGGAACTAGGTTGTGATGAGAATGATGATTACAAACTGTTCTTAAGTCAATCCAAAGCTGAAAATGAAAAATCGCAACTAGATCTTTACTTGGAAGAATGAGCACTTGAGTTGAACAATGATATTGATATATTGGATTATTGGAGTAAAAGCTCAATTCGATATTCTGAGCTTTCACTATTGGCTCGTGATCTTTTGGCAATTCCAATATCAATTGTTGCTTCTGAGTTAGCTTTTAACATAGGAAAGAAAGTTATCAATTCTTTGAGGAGTTCACTCAAACCAAAACAGTTCAAGTTGTTGTTAGTTTGATGATTGGATGCGAGCTAGAGGTTTTTCAGCAGGTAATTCTTTTCTTATTATTTCTTATTTTGATATTATTATAAGTTTATAACACTTTTGTAATTTGGAGAACCTAATTGTTTAATATATTTTTACACTAGGAATGGAACATGAAGTATCCGACTGTAGTGATGATGAGAATGATGATGATAATGATGCTGCTTCTGTCGCATTCTAGGTTAGTTTCTTGATTATGAGCAAAATTTGTATGTTCTTGTATCAACTTGGAATGATTCTTCCATCCAATTCATTAGTTACAAGTTGTGAATGGTGCTTTCTTATTGCAGGGCAGAGTTGGTGCCGTGCTGGTTGTTGGTTGCTGGTTGCTGCCTTCCTGGTTGCTGGCTTGTTGGTTGCTGGTTGCTACATTCCTGGTTTCCTGGTTGCTGGTTGCTGGCTTGTTGATTTTTGGTTTCCTAGTTGCTGGCTTTTGGTTGCTAGTTGCTGTTTTAAAATCTCTTTGTCCATTAATTTGGAGTTGCTAGTTTGAACTGGTTAGACTAGTTGTAAAGTCTCTTTGTCTTTGTTTTGAAGTCTAGTAGTCTACTGTGTGTTTTGTATTAAACTGATTATGTAAATTATGTTCAACTAGTATGTGTGTGTTTGTGTAAAAATAGTTGTTAAACTGGTTGTTGTTGGTGAATGGTGATGTTTTTGCATTTTAATTTAGGCTTATATATAAAATTGCCCTATGTACTATACATCTTTTTCCATTTTGGTACTTAAAGAATTTTTGACCATAATCAGGTATCTATAGTATAATTTCGTACACCGATTAGGTACCCGATTTGGACCTGATTGGGATCAAATATTATACTATAGGTATCCGATTGGGCCAAAAATTTGTTAGGTACCAAAATGGGAAAAAAGGTATAGTACATGGACAATTTTATATATAAGCCTTTAATTTAAATTTGGTGTGAGTTTGACATATTGAGAATGATTTTTATTTAGTAAGATGTTTTATATTAAATACATTATTATATTTTTAGTTGGAAAATTTTGGGCAGGCCGAGTCATGCTTGGGTATATTTTTGGCAATCTAGGCCGGGCTTGGTCACAAAAAGTTCCCCATATTTCAAGTCTGGTTGGGTCTAGACAGACAAAAAGTGTACTGATATCCTGTTAGGTTCGGCCCGAACCCGGTCCGGCCTATGGACAAGTCTACTAGCTAGATACAAAATTGTATAAACAAAAACAAAATTTATTAGTGAACCCAAAAAGAGCATAATTAAGCATGAAGTGGAGATTTTTCTTTATAAACTTATTGGTATCCTCCTAATAAGCTCCATTTTTTTTTTTATAATTAAGCTCCTGCTTTCTTGCCCAACTCATAGTAATCCTATTTTCTATTTTTTATCTTTTTAAATTAATCAGAAAAAGAAAAAGCCATGTTAACAATTTTTAAACTAAACTTTTCAAAAAAAAAAAATTATCAGTTAAATGATGAAAAGCTATACAGGAACCAGTAAAGTCTAGAGTTGAAGCAGAAAAAGAGAGAATACCCACTAACTTAATTTTTTTTTTAAAATAAGTTTTAAAAACTTATATCTTGAAAATTTTGAAAATAAAAAAATAATAATAATAAATGAAGAAGATTTTGCTTATCACAATAAAAATATTCATAAATTGAATTATATCTGAATAGAAAAACATTTGTTTATCCAAGACAGATTTACAAATCTATTTTTTTATTTAAAATATTTAAAAATTATTTTTTTATTAATATTTATATTTTTCAAAATTAAATTTAAATAAATTTTGTATTATTTAAATAATAATTCAAATTAATTTTAACTAACTTGAATTATCAAAAACTTATTTCAAAAAAATTCCAATTGGAATCAAGTTTATGGAACTGAATGTTTAACTTCTCCGGTGAACATGTCTACTTCACTGTAATGACTTATCTTTTTCATGTGTGTAACTTTTGATTTTTTTTTTTTTTTCTTTTTTGCTAAAGTGGGAATCTGGGCATGAAAGATTTTTTAAGGATATTTTATCTTACCTTCTTTATTTTACTAATATTTTTTATTATTCATGAAAAAACTAAAAAAGCATGAGAAGTCAATTAACTTGCTATTTGAAGTTGCCCGTTCTAAACTCAAAACGTGAGATGACGTGGCGTAAGCATTCGAGCATCCAAAAGCGTGTGCTAGCATTCCTCTTCTATATTTTTAATAAATTTTTTATTGAATTTGATATCATAAATTAAATTACATCAATATAATTAATAAAATTACATAAAAATCAAAATCAAAAACTAAAATAAAAATGTTTTTTATTTTTTAAAATTTAAAATTTAAAATTTAAAAATTATTCACTTCATTTTAATCATCTAGTAACATTTTTTCATTTATTTTTTTTATTATATTAATCATCAAGGAATAATCTGAATGAGAGTTTAGTGGGACCCATGTTCCGCATGAAATAAAGTAGTGAAGGAATCTGTTGACTGGTCAAAAGGGATGTGAAGACTTCCATTCCATGTTCGGTTTGCAGCTGGCAGCGCATTAGGGAAGGAGCTGCTGTATCCCAAATTAAATTATACCCGCACTTCACGGTGGATATATTAATATTAGATAATCATTTAGATGATAAGTAAAATTAATATATATTTATTTAATATTTTGAAATAAATAAGATATATATAATTGAATTTTTTTTATTAATTGTGAATTTTCTCGCATTTAATTGGATTTTTTATTAATTTATTGGGCTTGTCTTAAAGGGAATTTACTTGTTTTAAAAGCATTTAGTTAAATTTTTTTTTCTGGATTAAATATGTATTTATTTAATAATAAATTGTTCCAAAAAAATGCAATAAAAAATTATGTTTATCTAATATTAAATATGTGTTTTTTAAATAATAATTAATTGTTTGGCCAAATAATAATAATAATAATTTATTGAATCAATTCAAATATATGTAAAGGGCAAGTTGAAAGTCATTCCTTCATTACTTTTATTCAAAAAGAGAAATTTGTTTAATCTATCAAGAAGTTGAGATTTGAAAAGAAAGAAAAAAATTTAAAGGATACAAGTCATATTATAATCAATGCTATGAAAATTTGAGAATAAAAAAGCAAACCAAAAAAAAAAAAAAAAACCAAAAGATAAAAGGCATATGCTAATAAATGTTATGAGAATTATTGTATCTCTTCTTCTTAAAACCTTTACTGTATTTCTTTTTTGGAAAAAAAAAATACAGAGAGAAAATTTTATTTCCCTACCAAAGAGATTGAGATTAGTAAAGAAAAAAACTAAATGATAAAAGCTATATGCTAATAAATGCTCTGAAAAATTGAAAAAAAAAAATCAAAAAAATCAAAAGATAAAAGCTATATGCTAATAAATGCAAAGAAAATTTTTTGTATCTCTTCCTCTCAAAATATTTAACATATCTTTTCTTTGAAAAAAAAAAAATTGTTATCTAAACACTTAAAGCACAAATGAAGAGCAATAAATATTCTTTATTGAATTTGACAATATTAGCAATATTGTAGGTCATTAGTCGACACTTCTAATTACCTACAACTTATTAGCAGTAAATACTCTTCAATATATTGAAAAATATTTTAGTCAAGAAAATCTTGTCAAATGATAGGGAAAGCTTTCCGTTTTTCTTTTATTGTATTGTACATGTAATTTTTTTGAATTTAGATAATTTGGTTTTTTTATAAATTTTTATCTCTTTGCGTTTTTTATTGGGTGTTTCCATAGTTTTCTTCAATTCTCTCTCATGTATTGTAATAACAAACCGTCCTTTTAAGTCCATGATACTCCCATGCAATAGTAAAAATTCTCAAAGTCAAAATGGTCCAAAAAAAAACATAATTAGGTCTCAAAGCAAAGCTAAGATAGTGGATGTCTCAATTCCTTAATTAAGACCGTAACACTCCAAAAATAATGCACAGTTATAAACGATCAACAAACGATTAATTTTCATGAAAATCGAGTTCCAATTTTCCCAATGAAATTCAAGTTCACAAAAAAAATCTACAAAGCAGAACAATGGTGAAAAGCATTTATAGAACATCAATTTCCCATAAAAAAACAAAGACAATTAACACTTAAAAGAAATTAGTTAAACGAATATATGAATAAATTTAAAGAATCCCAACATGAACATAGCCTTTAAAGTTTACTAGAACAATAAAAACGTTAAAAATCTCTTACCCATTCAATTTTCCAAAATCCAATGCTAAGAATCCATATAAAAGAAAAACTAAAACTCACACATGCAGACAAACCACTCCTGAACAAAATAATGTTTGAAAAATACACATATATTGAAGCTCATTAACAAAGCGAAGAACCAAGAAATAGAAATTCGTCCACATCCAACAGTCATATTCACTAACTAACTAACTAACTAACTAACTAACTAATTATTGAAACACCCAGAGAAGAAAAAGAGACGAACAGGTAAAAGAAAAAATGAATAATTTACAAATATAACATAATTTATTTATTAATTTAAAAATTATCTTTTTAGATATTATCTTTTTAAATTATCTATAATTTATTTATTAATTTGTATGACCTTTAAAATAAAAACAAATATATTTAAATAATCATAAAATATAAATAACTAAAATTTAAAGAGATAAAAATTCAACCCAAAATGCCGAAAGTCCAAAAACCTAAATCACGTCGGGTCAAGCTTCTAATAACAAATCTAATTCTTTTTTAGTTTTTTTTTTTTTTTATCTTATTTGCTTTCTTCCCAGAGTCTAATCATGTGCGCGGATCCTAAATTGGATCGCGAGTCTGCTCACAGTTCCTGACCCCCTTACCGAAACGCAGAGTTTAGACGCTATATAAAAGACAAGTTTTTTTTCTTCAGATTTTCATTTTCTCTCTCTCATCACTTCTTTCTCTCTCTATAAACTCTCTCAACCTCTCTCCATTGATCTTCAACTTTGTCAGCCAGCTTCGAACAAACCCAATTTTCGACGACCACCACAGTGCTGACCGCCATCAACCATCGATGACCGCCACTAGCTGACATCATTTCTTCTTCGAATTTCACCAGAGAAATCCTTCTTTCCTCCTCTTTCTAGTTATCTAGTTGGTTTTGCACAAAAAAAAAAAAAAACATTAGTAGGATCCTAGATCTACAAATTTAATCGGCGAAAAAAATCTAACTTCATCATCCTCCGTCACTCCAAAAACCTCCGTTTTCAAATTTGTCGTCCTTTCGCTTCCTAAGCCCTTTTTCCTTACCAAATTTTATAGCCCTAAATCCTCTAAAACAACCCCAAAAGTCCAAAACCGAAACCTTAAAAGAGAGAGAGTTTTTCTTTCTCCTATGTTTTGTTTTTCTATGGTGTGTGTATGTGTTGAGAGTTTTGATTTTTTTTTTTTGAGGTTTCGGGTACTAGGTTTTAGGGTGAGATTTTAGTTTCTATTTGTAAACAAAAAAAGATGAAAAGATGATGTAAATCTTTCAAAAAATTTTGTAAAAAAAAAATATGCAAATCTTTGTAAATAAAATATGGACAAATCTTATTCTTTCAGATTTATTCACAAAATTTTATTTGATTTTTGTTTTTTGTAATATAAAACTATAATTTTATAAATGATGGTGATGTGCATTAAATGAAGGCATTTGTACGTTAAACAAAGTCAATCAACCAAAACAACGGAGTTTTTCCTACACTAGGATAGTTTAAAATCTTTTTTATTAAAATAAGATTTTTTTTTTTTTTTTTTAAGTGGGGTATTTTTGCCACATCATTATCTACATAGTTTTATTTTGAATTTTTGATTTACACATTCAGTTCTAATTACTCTCCTTCATCATCTAATCTTCTCCTCATCTTTCTTTCATGTAAAAAAAACCAAAATCTCTATCAAAATTCATTTTTTGTCTTTTTTTTTAAATGATACAATTAACTACTACCCATTTGAAGCTCGGTTTTTTTCTCAAATGAAGTTGTCATTTTAACCATACAAATTTATTAGGAAGTGTGGACTTAGTATTTTATTAGTATCTAAAAGATTAAATCATGTTAAAGAACCTTGTGAAAAAAGAAAAATGGAGGTGAATTCTTGGATGATTTTTATTGAAAATTTTGGATGGCGGTAAAAAGAATGAAATCATTGAAGCTTATGCCCATATACTTGATCTAATCAAAAAAAAAGAAAAAAAAAAATTTCTTCAAGTTGGTATGTCTTAAGATCTCTCCTCTAAATTGTAGATAGGGTTTTCATGATTTGATTTTATAATCTCCTCGCAAATGTAAATAATTTAATAAATTTAAATGCATACTAAATAATTAATAAATTCAAGAATAGATCAACATGAGTATGATAACATGGGTAAGATGTTTGAATGTAATGAACTTTGTATTTTAAGAACAAACAAAAACTAGTTGAAAAAAAAAACTGGCAGAGAGGCGAGAGCAGGAAAGAACAAAGGAGAGAGTTTTTACTTTTTACCATAGTTTTACTCTTTAATTTGATTAGGGCTTACTTGGCTTAAAATACCTTAATAAGAAAAATAAATTTAAAAGATTTTAAACTACCATTGTTTAGGAAAAAATCCAAAACAGTGTGGACAACAAATAACCAAAAATCAAAATGCGTACTGGAATGACATGGCTGGTTTCTTTTTCACTTTTTCTTTGATTTTTTTCAGTCCATGATGATGTGGCAGCTTGGTTGAAAATTATTTTACTTGCCATTTACATATTTTGTATTAATAATATATAAAGAAATTAAAAAAAAGGAAGTAACTCAAGTAACATGATTTATATATATATATAAAGATTTTAATTTTTATGTATTTTTATTGTTTGGTAATATCGCAATTTTTTTATTATTAATATTATAAAAAAATTATTTTTATGTAAATATTTATACATATTTATAATTAAATTTAAATAATAAATATTTTTATTTATTAAATAGTAATTCGGGTCAGGCTGGACCAACCCGAATTTAAAATATGTCATCTCAGATTCGATCAAATTTGGGTCGGGCCTGCTAACCGTACAGATAATCTGATTTTTGGACAAGTCTAGTAACAAAGGAGGCATCTAAAGGTCCATTTGGATTCCAAATGTGCGATAAAATCTAATCCCTTTTTAAGGGGTTTTTAATCGGTTTTTTTACTATAATATAGTAAAAAAAAAAACCAAATTACCGTTGATTTTTTATTATTTCCCAAAATACGGCTTTTTTTTTTCCTAACTGGGAAATCGCCATCCCCCATGGCGATTTCCCAGCGTATTTTTTTGAAAATTTGTAAAAAACACCAAGGGAAATCGCCATGGGGGGTGGCGATTTCCCTTGGTGTTTTTTTGCAAATTTGCAAAAAAAATACCAAGGGAAATCGCCACCCCCCATGGCGATTTCCCTTGGTAAATTTAGCAAAATTTGCTAAAATCATGAAGGGAAATCGCCATGGGGGGTGGCGATTTCCCTTCATGAATATTTTTTTTTAATTAATAAACAAAAATTATATTTAAACAAAAATTTATTTTTATTTGATAAATTTATTTTTAAAAATTATAAATTAAATTAAAATATTTTTTTATAATTTTAAAAAAATTAAAAAATTCGTAAAATATATTTTAGGTTTTTTTATAATTTAATATTTTGAATTTTTTTTTAAAATTTGAAATAAAAAAAAACAAATTTTATCTATAAATACCCCCTCCTCTCCTTCAAATTTTCATTCCTCTCATTCAAATTTTCATTTTCTTTCAACAATTTTTCATTTTTCTACCAAAAAAAATTTCTTTCTACAATTTTTTTTTTTCTACAACAATATTTTGAAATGGCTTCACTATTGAGGTTACAAGAAAATCACATCTCGAAGGTTATATTTAACGAGGTAAGTAAATTGTTATATTATTATTGTTTTTTATATTATTATTATTTTTTATATTATTATTGTTTTTTATATTATTATTGTTTTTTATATTATTATATTATTATTGTTTTTTATATTATTATTATTTTTTATATTATTATTGTGTTATATTATATTATATTATTATTTTTTATATTATATTATATTATTATTGTTTTATATTATATTATATTATTATAGTTTTATATTATATTATTATAGTTTTTTATATTATTATTGTTTTATATTATATTATATTATTATTGTTTTTTATATTATTATTGTTTTATATTATATTATTATTGTTTATATTATATTATATTATATTATTATTGTTTTTATATTATTATTGTTTTATATTATATTATTATTGTTTATATTATATTATATTATTATTGTTTTATATTATATTATATTATTATTGTTTATATTATATTATATTATATAATATTATATTATTATTATTTTGTTATTTTATAGTTTTATTTATTAATTTTTAATTGTTATAGTTTTTTAATATATTAATTTTTATTATTATAACAGGAAACTCGTCGCGTATTACGTGCGAGAAAATTTACATTGGAGGACCCGCATCCTTATATTATCGACCACTTAAGAAGAGCCGGATTTTATCACGCAAGTCAAATTCGACGACTTGTGATACAACCCGATTTAATCTCTGCGTTGGTCGAACGATGGAGACCCGAGACGCACACTTTTCATTTTCCATGTGGTGAATGCACGGTCAGTCTCGAAGATGTTGCGCTGCAACTTGGACTTCCGATCCATGGCGATGCAGTTACAGGCGGAAGCCTGCTAGATTGGAATGAAGTGTGTCAAGATCTATTGGGTGAGGTACCTCCAGAAGACTATGTATCTGGCTCAACGGTGAGACTGACTTGGTTGAAATCGTTTCAAAATCTGCCATTACATGCAACCGAACAACAAATAAAATATGCTGCTAGAGCATATATTTTACGTTTGATTGGAGGATTACTGATGCCTGACAAATCGAGCAGTCGGGTACATTTAATGTATCTTCCATTACTACGTGATTTAGAGCAAGCAGCAAATTATAGTTGGGGTTCTGCGTGTTTGGCGGTTTTGTATAGAGAACTTTGCCGAGCTACAGTTCCAAAAATCCATGACATAGGTGGATGTCTAGTGCTTCTACAATCATGGGCTTGGTATCGGCTACCATTTCTTGCTCCGCGCGTGGATATTTCGGCTGTATACCCCCTTGCAAGCAGGTAATAATCTTTACTATTTTATTAATTTTGTACGAACTTGTATTTTTATAGGTCATTAAGATATTATATGCATTTTAATAGGTGGAGTAGGAGTACGGGTAGAGATTTTACAGAGACTCCGACCGATCTTGCAAGTATAAGACTACGACTAGATCGACTAGGATATGATAAGGTAAATATTTCGATTGTTACATTGAAGTTTTTTTTATTTATTTAATCCATATGAAACTAATAATTTGTAATAATTATTCGCAGTTTCTGTGGATGCCATATTCCTCGAGTGAAATTATGGCATGCCTCCCATCGGATGCCTACAATAATTTCAATATATGGAAAGCAAACACAGCATTGATATGCTTTTCATATGTAGAGTGGCACCAAACTGACCGGGTGTTGCGACAATTTGGGATGCAACAACCAATTCCTGCAGCCCCGGTGAACCTTGATAAGCTTCACAAGGTCGACATGCGTGGTCGTAATGATGAATTCTGGCCTGCGAAGCATGAACATTGGATCCAATGGTGGAACATACGTTTTCAATGAATTCCGACAGGTTACCCGATTGTTGGTAATAATTTCAACCCATCTGCTGATTACATAAGATGGTATAGAAATGAAGGTCGGCCTTTCGTTTGTCCACCGTCGATGCACGATGATGTTAGGAGTATGCCATTTACCGGACAAACTTCAGCTCCAATCCCTCCGACACAGGATATGGATGCTCCTAGACCTCGCCGACAACGTGGGCGAACGCGTCAACCGACCTCATCGGAGTTCACAGCACCGAGGATGTCATTTGATCATCCTGAACCTGAACGGGATCATGGAGTACCATCCAGCCATCGTTACTCCGTAAGTCACCCCGGATATGACGTTGATGAGTGTTACCGACCATCACCGCCAAGAACGAGGTTAGATGACCAGCTCCCCATCCTAAGTCCAAGTTCAGCATATTTAACATCCATGTATCAGTTTGGAACCCCTTCGTCAGCATTTGATGCTACATCATTTATGGGTGCATCTAGTAGTCAGGTTCCCGTTATGGGTGAACTAGGTGTTGGCTCATCCAGCAGTGGGTTTCAAATTTTTGATACGGATGAAACGACTGATGACATACAACCGGAACCAATGGCGGTTATAGCAAGAGGTCGTGGTGGACCGCGAATACGTGCCACTGACGAGGTTGAACGACGGGTGCAACCACCACGCACTAGAAGAGCTCGACACTGTTGTTCTACACCACGCAATAATTAGAATAATTGTAATGTGTTTTAAATTTCTAATATAAATTTATATGTTTTGCATTTCATGTTATTTATTTTAAATTTGTTCGGAAATTAATTGTTATATTTTATTTTAATTTATATCTTAATGTTGTTATTTAATTTTAATATAATAATCCAAATTACATGATAAGTTGCTTTTCTTTTTTTTCATTTTAATTTAATTTTCTTTTTAAATTTTAATAAGAAATAAAATTTTAATCATAAATTAAATTAAAATTATTTTATCAAATATCTAGTTTTAAACTGTAACAATATATACTATTATTAAAAACAATGATTAAATTGATGTAACGAGTTAATCGAATACCAACTCAAAAAAACTAATCAAATTAAAAAAATTATTTTACGATACCAACTTAAAAATAACTTCTTTATTTAAAAAAGTGACTCGATAAATTTCTTTAAAATTTTTTTTTTTTTTTTTTACATTTTACATCATTAAATTATTTTTGATATAAATTAAATTTTCTTTTTTATAATATTACAAAATTATAAAAAATAAAATTTTTGATATAAAATTTTAATAAAAAATATAATCTTCTTTTTAAATTTTAATAAGAAATATATTTTTATTTTTATAAAATTGTAATAATAAATTAAATTACATTTTTATATATATTTTAAAAAAATAAATAACCAAACCTATAAAAAAATATTTTAATTTAATTTATAATTTTTAAAAATAAATTTATCAAATTAAATTAAATTTTTGTTTAAATTTTAATTTTTGTTTATTAATTAAAAAAAAAATTATACATGAAGGGAAATCGCCACCCCCCATGGAGATTTCCCTTCATGATTTTAGCAAAATTTGCTAAAAATACCAAGGGAAATCGCCATGGGGGTGGCGATTTCCCTTGGTATTTTTTTGAAAATTTGCAAAAAACACCAAGGGAAATCGCCACCCCCATGGCGATTTCCCTTGGTGTTTTTTACAAATTTTCAAAAACAAACGCTGGGAAATCGCCATGGGGGATGGCGATTTCCCAGCTAGAAAAAAAATAGCCGTATTTTGGGAAATAATCTAAAACCAACGGTAATTTCGTAATTTTTTTTTTTGCTATATTGTAATAAAAAAACCGTTTTTAATCCCAATTGCATCGAGGAATGCATTTGGATTGCATCCCAAGGTATAGTTTCACAATACTAGATTTGGTAATATTTAATACGAACTTAACACAGAAAAAATAACTAAAACACGACACGAAAAAAAAATACGGACACGACACGAATATACGAATTTATCAAAATCTATATAACAAATTATTAACTTAATATAAAACATCTTAAATATGATTATAACACGAAAAAAAATACGTGAACATGATATGAATACACGAATTACTAAATCTACACAACACTGCCGCTCCAATTTTCACTAAAGGGGCGAAGGTTCAGTTGATCAATTGGACCATGAGGTAAGAATTATTTCCCATATTTTTCTTTTTTCAACAATTTTTTAATTTATTTTTTTTATTTAAAACTTTTTAAATTATTTATTTTTAACTCTTATTTTTATTTTATTATTAGTTTTTTATTTAAAAATTTTCAAATTATTTCATATAATAAATAAATTTATATATTTATATAATAATTAATTTAAATATTTAAATAAATATATAAATATATAAAATAATATTTGTTAAAATTTTAAATGTTAAATATTTTGAATATATATAAATAATTGGATTATTATATTATATACTCACAATGGAGTTTTTTAACTCTACAAGTGAGATTAAAAAACTGCGACATACCCCATTTAGTTATTTTTTTTTTATAAATATAGCTTAAGAACATATAGCAGTTTTTTAACCTCGCTTGTGGAGTTAAAAAACTCCATTGTCAGTGTACAAGATAATAATCCTAAATAATTTATCAATACATTCTTATATTAATGTCGTTAATGATAATTTTTCATTCTCACCTCACTATCACTGTTGTTTTGTTAACTAAACATAAATTACACTACTGATTTTAATCTCTATTACTATAATACATAATCTCACCACTAAATCTTATCACCATCACTATTTTAAATTTCACTATCCATACAAATGGACCTAAATGTAATTGTGTTACTTTTTTCCCTTTTGCACGTGTAATTGGGTATATTCAAACAGAACGGGGGCGTTTGGTATCTTCTTAGGAATCACATTCCATGGAATGTGATTCCTGAGAATGTGATTCTTGGGAATGTAATTCCTAGGAATGTAATTTTCCTGCGTTTGGTATACATGAGAAAATACTAATTAAAATCCTGGGAATGTGATGATAATTTTCGAAATTACCCTTATCAAAAAAATGTAAATTTTATTAATTAAAATTTTTCAATGATATTTATTATTAAAAAATATTTAAAAATAATATTTTAAATTGAGTTACTTTTAGGATAAAAAATATTTATTAATAATAAAATCTTGAAATTACTCTCATGTAGTTAAAAAATTAAAAGGCTGGATACAAATTAAATATTATTTATATATTTTAATGATATTTATTATTAACAAATATTTGTACTAAATATTTAAAAATAAATATTTTAATTGATAATTTGAGTTATTTTTATGATAAAAAATATTTGTTAATAATAAATTTTGAAATTACTCGCATGTAGTTAAAAAAATTAAAAAACTATATGCAAATTAAATATTATTTAAATATTTTAATGATATTTATTATTAACAAACATTTGTACTAAATATTTAAAAATAATATTTTAATTGATAATTTGAGTTATTTTTATGATAAAAAATATTTGTTAATAATAAAATTTTGAAATTACTTTCATGTAGTTTTAAAGTTAAAAGGTTGTATAAAAATTAAATATTATTTAAATATTTCAATGATATTTATTATTAACAAACATTTGTACTAAATATTTAAAAATAATATTTGAATTGGTAATTTGATTTATTTTTATGATAAAAAAATGTTTGTTAATAATAAATTTTCGAAGTTATTCTCAAGTAATTGAAAAATTAAAAAGCAGAATGCAAATTAAATATTATTTAAATATTTCAGTAATATTTATTATTAATAAATATTTGTACGAAATATTTTAAAATAATATTTCAATTGATAATTTTAACTCAAATAAAAAGAGGATAATGTTGTCTTTAACATTTTTTTAACTTTCCAACTACATGGGAAAGTTACTTTCCCACCACTTCTCATGGGAATCACATTCCAATGCTTGTGGGAAAGTAACTCTCCAAGGAAAGTTACATTCACAGGAAAGTGAGCAGTTTTTAGCATACCAAACATGGAAATCACATTCCCACCAATTACTTTCCATGGAAAGTTATCATACCAAACGCCCTCAATAGGTAAACCAATCTTAATGAACTAGCAATCTTTTACACTTTATTTTTTTTATATTGCAAAATTTTGACTTTGTGATTAGGTGATGCAATTTTTTTTTTAATGATGCAAAGATGGTAAGTTTTAGGCCTTTGAACATGAAAATATTAATACCTTTTCAAAGTAGAGAAATTTTGGATGAGTAACAAGAAATTAAATTAAGTTTTTATCTAGACTTTTTTGTTATAATAAAAATTAAAGTTTAAGTGGAGTTAGAACAGAATGTCTGGAAATTCTAACAAGAACAAAGTTTCAAGGCGTGTATCAATGTCAATATCTTTAAAATTTTATTTGCCCTTACCGTAAGTGTGCAAAAGAGTGACCGGCGTATAAACCTCGATGATATAATAAAGCCCAATAATTGATTGCGTATTGCACTGACGTAATCAATCCACTTAGCACTAAGCTGTGTGTAACAAAATATCAAACTTCTATAAAGAATTTCTACAGCAACACGTTTATAAAAGAATCTGAGAAATATTCCGAAGGAGGAAGAATAAAAACTAAAAGATTTCAGTATATTATTTCTAAAAAACCAAATAAGTATTTATACATCATTACATGTCTGTTCGTACAGACACAATTAGTCTAAATAAATCTGTCTATTTGAAACAGACAGGTAGTTTCTTGTACAGACATGACTTGTCTGAACGAATCTGTTTGTTTGAAACAGACAGCTTCTTGTACAAACATGACTTGTCTGAATAAATCTAACTATTTGAAAAAACGGACAGCTGTTTCTCTTTTGTTTAAAATGGACAAACATAATAATTAATTATTAGCTGCATCTGCACGTGTCCAAGTGCCAAGTGCCTTTATAATATATTACTAGACCATCCAAGCTTAGCCATGATCCAATTATCACTTGAGCTTATTTGTGTCCAACTATTAAAATCATTCACTTCTCTATAATTAAAAAAGCATTATTACCTTTATTCTTTTCTAATGTGGGATTCTATCCTATATTTATTTGAAAATATTCAACAATTTAATGAAAAATAGAAAATCCCTATTAGAAAACTTTTTTTTGTCAGAATGACATATGGGTTGTTAAATAGTAATATTTTTTATATGAACAGTGAACTTTCAAACTAAGGTCTTATTTGAATTCCACCGCACCATAGTTGGTTTTACCCTCCACTTATCGGCAGATTAATATCAACTGGCCCCTCCAGTCTAACTGGAGGGGCAGGGGTCTAGTGCACAACTGAACCCCCAATGGAGGGGGAAAACCCCCTTTTACCCCTCCACTATTTTTTTTCTTTTCTTTTTTAATTTTTTTAAAATTTTAAAATTTTTAATTTTAGATTTTAATTTATTTATTTATTTTTAATTTTTTAATTTAATTTTTAACATAAATATATTTTAAAATTTTTTAATTATTATTTAACATAAATATATTTTTAATATATTTTTTATTATTTAATATAAATATATTTTTAATTATATACACATTTTAATCTAATGCCTTTAATGGTCATTTTTCTTTACCACTATAATTTACCTCACCGCCACCACTGCGTTTGAATCCAAACACATATCCCACCATTGATTTTAATCTCACCGTTGTGGTATCCAATCTCATTGCCACCGCTATTTTTAATCTCACCGAAGCCAATCTTATCGCCCATCCAAATGGAACCTAAAAAAACTAAAGTCCAACGGTATAGATAATACTATATGAGTAGAAGTCGCCAACCGCATGTAGTTAAAAGTAATAAAATGAATTCGAATCTAAAATTATAGTTAAATTTTTTTAAGTATTTGACATTGTTATGAAAAAGTGTTATGAGCAATTGAAATATTAAAAAAAATATTTAAAATAATAAAAATTTAGAAATATGAAGATAATAAAGTCATTTTATCCAAAAGTCACATTCCAAACTGTAAAAACTCAATTTTTTTGATTTTTTGGTTTGGGTTGTCAAATCATGATTTTAACAGTAAAAGCCAAAAAAATTTATTCGTTTAACATTACATTTGCTATGAAACACAACTGTTAACCTCAAAATATGTGCAACAACAACGCTAAATGGGACCTAAGATAATAACAATGAGCTTGTTTATCTATCACCAAGATATTTTTCAAGGTAATATATTGTCGTATATATTACTCGAATTTTTCATTTAAAAAAAAATATATATTTGTTCTACATATATTCGAATATTAATATGGGATATGATCATCTAAATATATGGAAAAAAAAATTTAAATAAATATACTTATATCGAATACATATCACACTCACCTTTGAGAGTCCGGATAACATAATTAATCACTAAAATCTTATTGATATTTATCCTAGGCTGAGAATTACAGAGATTGTGAAAGCCAGCTTTCAAGCTTTATGAGAGGGGAATAAATTCGTGTACATCAATCATCCTTTATTCTCCCACTAGTAAAATTATTCATTTCTATCTGCTCCCTGGAACTGGATTCTATACTTCTAGCCTTTTGTGGGCAGAAAAGAAAGATATGGTAAACATGATCACTACAAGCGTAGCGAGAAGCTGAAACAAAAATGGCTAATCCGAATTTAACTGTTCTGGTTCTCAACCTTTCTCCTATAGTGACTCTTGGAGAGCTCACTGCATTTTTCTCTTACTGTGGCCATGTCGAGAAAATCCAGCTTCAGGGGTCAATATTGAAACTTTTAAAGCTTGCTTCATATCTTCTTTCTTTTCCCCAATTATACAATTACCTTCTCTATTATTACTATCTTTTTATTTCTTTTTTTTTTTTTTTTTTTTTTTTTTTTTTTTGGTGACCAGTGCGAATAAAGACCGATCACAGTCAGCTCTGGTAACATTTAGGCAGCCATATGCTTATCAAACAGCTCTTCTCCTAAATGTAAGAAAACAAATTAATACTTTCAATATTTTATTTTTCTTTTGTTTCCATGTGATCTGTCCAGTTTCAGATTTTGACCACCAATTGGTCCATTCCTAATTATCTTATGATGTTCCACAATCAAATTTTAGTTTTTTTTTTTTAAAGAAAAAATCAGCATAGATTTTGCTTTTGTCCATTTCTTTCCGATGTAATTAATATTCATATTATGATGTTCTACATCCATAATTGACGTTTTTGTGCCACTTGGTTTGCAGAATGCTATTTTTGCAGGCCAACCCATTCGAATTCTGCCAAAGAAGGATGTTGCAGATCCTCCACTCCCAGTCCCACAGAGATTGCTTAATGTTACTGAAGTAATTTCTCTTTCTTTTTCTCTTTTATATATATAATTAAAACACAACATAGAAAAAATAATTAAAACACAACACAAAAAATAACATAAACTCGATAAGAATACACGAGCATGTAAAAATATACATAAAAAAATGATTAACGTGTAAAAATTTATATAAATTTATAATACTTTGAAAAAAAAAAACACGAACACATCAAGAACACACAAATTTTTCTCTAAATTGAATCACTATGACAAATCATGTAAAATATGTCATGAATTAAAATACAACACGAACACACAAATTTTTCTCTAAATTGAATCACAATAACAAACTATGTAAAATATTAGATGAATTGAAACACAACACGAACATAACATAGGAAAAATAATTAAAACATAACACGAAAAATAATATGAACACGAACAAAAAAATGAAAAAATAATTAAAACACAACACGAAAAATAACATGAACACGATATTAATATACGAACGTGTAAAAATATACATAAAACGAATTATTAACGTGTAAAAATTTATATAAATTTATAATATTTTGAAAAACAAAAAATAAAATAAAACGAACACGTCACGAACACAATATAGAAAAATAATTAAACCACAACACGAAAAATAACACAAACACGATACGGATACACGAACATTTAAAAATATACATAAAACGAATTATTAACGTGTAAAAATTTGTATAAATTTATAATATTTTAAACATAGAAAATAACACGAACACACAAATTTTTCTTTTTCTTTCCTACGATCTTTCTTTTCTTTTTTCTTTTTCTATTTTTTTTATCTATCCTAAAAAAAAAAAAACTGAGACCCACAAAAAAAGGAGAAGGAGGCGACGTGGTCACCCTAACTTTGCTTCAAAATAAATAAATTTATCTTATGGATATATATAGACACGAAGAGAATTCATTTATATTAGTGTAAAATTATATTAATTTTATTACTTTCATAATTTTTTATATGATTTATATTTTAACAAAACAATCGTTAAATTTAATACTTCCTATATATATATATATATATATATATATATATATATATATATATATATATATATATATATATATATATGCAGACTCCCATGTTTGAGCACACACACGTCCTTGTATTTGTAAAGCCTAAAAGGGTTAGTAATTTTAAACACGATACAAAAATATAATAAATAAAACACATTTAAATATAATTAACATCTTACGTTTAATATATATATTAAATTCATATTTAAGATTTTAATAAATTTAATTATATTCATTATATTTATAGTTACATAATTAATAAAAAAACATAAATATAATAGACACAAATACAGCAGATCTAGCCACGTATAATTGAGTGGGGTCAATTGACCACGACCAAATCTAGAAAATCCAAGTTTATATGGACGTGTAATGGTAAATTCTTTTGTAATTTTTTTATCCTACTGAAATTAAATAATAATAAAAATAAAGAGACGAGTTAAAATAAATAAATGACAATGAGTAATATATTGTAATATGTAATTTTCAAAAAGAAAATATCTTAAAAAATCTTATATTTTTGTATTATAAATATGACCATATATATATATATATTATTCGGTATAACATGATCATACCTTAATAAGTAGACTTGTCCATGGGTCGAGTCGCGGTGCGATTTTTTTTTTCAATTTCATGCTCAAGTCTATTCGGATCAAGCCCGAACCGGCCCGTATAAGCCCGTTTCACTATTTAAATATATTTAAAAAATATTTTTTATTAATATTTTTATATATTTTATAATTAAATTTAAAGAAAAAAAAACATTTTAATACTTAAAAAGTGATTCGGGTCGGGCCGGTCCTAATCATAAAAAATTATGTTCAGGCTCGGCCCAATACGGGCCGGGCAGACCGGGCCGGATGGACTACCCGACCAATGGACAGGTCTACTAATAAGCATATTTAATTAAAAATATAATGTGACATATATTTAAATATAATTATTCTCTATAAAACTAAAATCATGTATTTTATATTATTACTAAAATTAATCTTTAATTTTTCCTTAATCAATAGTACCATTTGTAGTTTTGTCTCTAAACATTTTTCTTTTACTTTTTGCTTTGAGTATAAGCAGAAGATAAATTATAAAAAATAAATGAAACCAAACTTAACTTATAAAATTCATGAACAATTAACTTTCTATTTTAATAATGAGATAATATACTCAATTTTCTTCTTTCTTTTTTTTTTTTTTTTTTTTGTAAATTTAATATTTTGGGTTTAGCTGATTTTTTAAAATAATACAATGTATACAAATATCAGAATGCAAATTGACAAATTGGTTTTTTCTTGTCATGCTGGACTCATTATATAATTAATTCCTTCTTGTTTTGGTCAATCTTTTAGACTTCAAAGATAGATCTATTCTACTCTTAACGGTATTCAGAAAGGCAGATCACATGTGTGTGAATGAGTATGTGGAACGTTAAATGTATTTATTTGCATCTACACAGCTAAATAGAGAAAAGCATGATGTGCAGAACAACAAGATCCAAGGAAACATTCCGGTAGTGCAAGCTGTAGTTCAGGTGATAGCTTCAGAAGGCATTGAAAAGTTGAACCAAACAAGAGATGAACTTGAGCAGAAGTACAAATTATCAGAGAAAAGTAGAGTGCTGATGAACAAAACCAGATTAGCAGTTTGTGCAGCTGATCAGGCAATTTTTTCTGCTGAGGAGGCAGCAAGAGACGTGGCAATCAGGATCAAGAACACTGATTATATTGCAATCGGTGCTACTTGGTTGTCTGGTGTGCTTGACAAAACCTCCAAGCTTGTCTCAGAGCTTGGTAATAGGAGGGGTTATAATCCCAACTCTAGGGACCATATATGAGCTTCTTTTATTTGGAGGTTGTATTTGTATTAGAAAGGGATAGATGATAAACCAATTTCCCATAATGTTCTGGAGAGATCTACGTTGTTGAAATAGTAATTAATGCATTTCAAATGCTTCTTAATAAACTTTTTTCTCTCTAGTCGTTAATTAGTTGTGTTATGCCCGTTGCCACCCTAAGCCTAAGGCCCAAAGCAAGTGTAAGCCCATGAGGCCCATCATAAAGCAATCTGGTTCTAAGACAAAGACACTACCTGCCCAGACAAGGCCTGACCCATTAGTCAGGAAAGGATAGGCACTCGCACATTCACGGCTGACAATGTCAGCTAGCTACATCAGCAATACAAGATATAAAAAGTCTTGAGTTAAGGGTATGAAACCCTAGGCCATATTATTCTTATTGATTACAATTTTCTTTCTCTTTTTTCCTCCATCTCCAACACTTAACTGACTTAAGTGTCGGAACGCGTCCCGAAATTCTAACTCCGACACTTCCGAATCATTTTTTGCTTTTTGCAATTTGAACCTCGACTATTTGCCGAAGTGCATAATCATAGATCCTAAAACACCATTAACATTTGGCGCCATCCTTCTAGGAACGACAGCTATGTCGCAACCACAAGATGATGTTATCCCACCATCAACCAGTTTTAGCTCGGCTACTACAGGAGTAACAATGCCTCCTAGAACCCTGTTAGCTAGTTTACAAGCACATTTGGACGCTGTAGATTTCTCAACATGTATAGAGAAATCAGCAAGAGGATCGGCAATGAAAACTAACACATTGGGATCGCACGTGAGAGTGAGATCCATTCTCTATAAGGTTGTCTTGTAACCATGAATTGGTCTTATGTCACTAAGGACACAAAAGTTGCCATGATTCGATATTTGATGATCTTATTGGATAGTATCATGTTTAAAGATATTGTTTTTATGGACTAAATTGTTTTTAAAATTATGGTCACATCATAGAACTATTGTTTAGAAAATCAATTATTTTCTTAAAATTGAAATCTCAATGAATGTTACCAAAGTAGGAGAATGTTAGAATTTTTCATAATTATGGGTTACTATATTAATTGAAATTTTGGTTTATAAAATGGGTTGATAGATTTAGTCCTAAAATAAACATACGAGTAATCTAAATTAAATTAAAGTGATCAATTTAAGTTATGGCCTTTGCATATCTCATTTGAACCAGTGTGGTTAGGTGGAATGTGTAAGCCTTAACCCAATAAACGTCTTGGTGGGATATGATTCTATTAGGCTGAGTTTGGATGAGATATTTGGAAGAAAGATTTAATTTCAATAAAGATTTTTAAAAATTTAATAATGAATTTACTTGTTTAAGTAAAAATAAGTGAGAATTTCAAAATTTCACCTAAAGAGGTAGTTTTTCAAAATTCATCTAAATCTCCTCTCATTTTATTCCATCATGATCCACTATAAAATACAAAATTAAAAAAATAAATTATCATTTTAGTTTATTATGATATATATTTTTTAATTTTTATATTGTTAATAATATTTATATATTTTTACGAATCTAATGATACTCATATTGCATATTTTTTATACATATATATATATATTATTTTTAATATCATTATTATTATTTTATAATTATTTTTCTATTTCATGAAATTTCAATAACCTAAATTTTTTTCTAATAAAAATTTATCCAAACAAAATAATTTCTAATACTAACATTTTGAAATAATGCATTTCTAAATACCTTCAAAATTTAAAAAAAAAAAAAAAATCATTCAAACACACCGTTAGAGTTTTATATAAATACAGCTAAGGTCTTCTTCACTCCTAACACGCGAATTCTACCCACTATGATTCGTCTAAAGAAGGAGAACAAAGAAAAAACCTAATCCAATCTAAAAATTTATCTTAACTTCCGCTTGTAGATTTTAACGTATCCTAAACAAATGTCATATTATTATTAATAATTTAATGTTTTATATTTCACATCCAGAAATTAGGACTTAGCTTACAGAAAGACAAGACAAAGAAAATTCCCTTGGTACTTTGCCTTTCGGTCTAAATAAAAATAGCCACGATTGTCCTCCACCAAATAATGCTACTTGTCCGAATGAATCTGCTAGAAGTGTATATCGACAACAACTCACTTCCAAGGCAAAGCCAACATATTCGATGAAAACTCATGATATTGTCGATCGCAACCTTGGTTTCATCAGGTTTGATAAATTTCACCTTATTCAATCAAAATTAAATAGTTAGGTATATAAGTCTTGACTTTAGTTGGTCATCTTCCCTTTATTCAATCAAAATTAAATTACCCTTTACACTTGCATTTAATCAATTAATCTAAAATATATATAATCCTGACTACATGAGTCTTTCCTTATTTGACACCTTTTTTTTTTTTTTTTGTTGCTCTCCAAAACAAGATGACGTAGTTTTTATAAAAGAAAGAGAATAAAAAAGAAAAGATGCGTCTGTCGATATTTGTAGAAAAAATGTGAAGAGGAATGAATGGGGAGAGAAAATGCAGAATTGAGAGATGAAAAATAATGGATGATGGGGAAGGAATTATTGAAGGGTTTTTATTTTTATTTTTATGGTTGTGAATTGAATTAGAAAAGAAAAAAAGAGGGAGGTTCTGGAATCGGGAAAGGGGGAAAGAAAATCTGGAAAGAGAGAGGAAGGAGGAAAATTGAGAGAAATTTAGAAGAAAAAAGATGAGAGAGGAAGTGGATATGAAAGAGAAATGGTAAAATATGATTTTTATGAGCTACTGATATAGATACCTGAATTGTCCGTCGCATCTTTCCCAGGTTCTGTATAAATTTTAGCCCTGCTTTTGTATATTATGAGGACTGTTTTTGTTTTGCTTCTAGCATGGTTTGTGTTTTAGTGGGTTTTGATAGTGGCATTGTTGATTGGCTTGCTGGAAAGTGATGTTATATTATAGTTTCATGTATTAATGTCATACTATAAACTCATAAAAGTTGATGAAATAGAACAATCTAATCTTTAGGCAAAAAAAAAAAAATTTGAAATTAGTTTATGTACAATTAACAGTGAGTTATGTATTGTATTTCACATGATTGAGTTTATTTTTTATTGTTGTGTATCAAGATTTCAAAACATGATTTTGGTAACTCATGTATTCATTAGGGAGAGTAACTCACTTTTATTCTATATATTAGAATCTCGTTATTAAGAATAGTTCTTTTTCTAATTTTTGAAGTTTGTTAATGCAATTGAATTATTCAAAGCTCTTATTCGCCTATCATTCCTTTACACTATAGACATTACTTATTTGATAAATTATAAGATAATAAAAAAAATAAACATCTCCTACAAAACAATGTTTTAGTTTAACTTTCTCTGAACCATTCTCTATAAAATTAACTATCTTTATTTATTTAGATTTTTCAATCCAATTTTGATATTATTTAAATTTTACTCTAAATTATTAATTTTAAAAATAAAAAAAAGTATACCACAACGAAGCACGAACAAACTCTCTAGTAATAATTAAAATGGTCATGTTGGAGGTATATGTATCTCAACACTAATTTAACAAGTCATAAGGAGATTTAAAAAAAAGTGAAATTGATTTTTTTTTTTTTATCGAAACATAAATAAATGCAATTATTCCCTTATAGAATGAAGCCTCGTATAACTAAAATCATCCCCATAAAATTGAAGATAAAGGGATAAGAGTGTTTTGGATTGCGATTCTTTGTGATTTTATTAGATTTGATGATTAATGTGTTTGTATTTTATTTATATTATATTTATATAATTTTGTATTATATAAAATTTAAAATATTTATATACTTATATTTTTTGTTCGTATTATAATTTATATTATATATTTCGGTCGTATCAAAATTATCATATCTAATTTCAGTTGCTCGGATTGGATGAGGTTTGCACGCATTCCTATAACATGAGAGAGCCATGACTTCATTACCTCAGCAACAGCGAGCGGAAACGGCAGGCAGAGGCCCACATAAAGCAAACTCGACTCTTCTTCTATTATGGGCAAAATCACATTTCCCACTGGCCTTATCTGCGGCATATATGGAATTCAATGCAAACGTCATTCATATGAATTGAAAAACTTTCTTTTTGGTTCGACAGATCTTTTCTTATAATTTTTTTTTTTTTTCACATTTGTAATTAGTTATTATTAGGATAAAAATGGAAACTTCTTTAGAGGATAAACAGGCGCGTACCATTAGATCTAATAATTTTAAAAATGATATGCAAAATACGATCACGAGATATTTAATAAAAATATAAGATATGTTTAAATACTATTATTATTATATATTTAATATATATATATATATTGTATTATGTTTAAAATTTTAATATATTTAATAATTTATATCGTGTTTATATTTACATAATTGATATAAAAAAAAAAAATTAAACATGACACGTATATACAAATCATATTTATAACAAAAAATATTTTTTTTACTATAATACATATTCATATATTTTCTAATATTTGAAACTATTAAATATTTAATCTTATCACTGAAAGTAAATATATATAATGTCACATCTATCATGCTTCTATATATTTCCTTATTACATAGTGTATATTAATCTATCTAATGTAATTCGTTCATTTAAAAATTACCTCAGTTTGAAAATTAGAAAGGATAAATTAATCATTGCTTGTTGACATATTTTAACAATTAATGCTTAATTAAGACTGACTAATTACTAATCAACTAGAAAAAAAACCTCGTTTCATCGGGATATTTTTAATATTTTTATAAATTTTTTAATTAATTAATAATAATAAATAAATTTTAAATTATATTTTATCAAATAATTATTTAATTTTTATTTTGAAATTGTAATAATATTAATATACTTGTATTTTGTTATTTATGAAAATTAAATTTATGAAAATTATTTATTTGTAAATTACGTAATATAAATACATTTTCAAATGTTATTTATATATATATTTAAAAATATTTAGATTTTATTGTATGCTGTATATTTTTATTTATAGGAGTTAAAAAAAATTGGTTTGTATTTTATTCTCTCGTATAATCTATTTTCTCACATAGGTTAGTAGCAAGTTTTTTTTTTTTTTTTTCAGAGCGAATCGAATATGGATTCTAAATCGACCCGCGACTCAACGTGCGGACCTACCCCTTTAAATACATCATTTAAAATTAAAATTAAAATAATTAATAAAATAATTTTTAAACTTTTTCTCCGAGCTAGTTGGGTATGGATTCTAAACCGACCTGCGAGTCAACTCGACCAACCCCTTTAAATACATTATTTAAAATAAAAATAATTAATAAAAATATTTTTGTAACTTTTTCTCCTAGCTGATCGGGTACAAATCCTAAATCGACTCGCTAGTCAACGTGCGGGCTAACCCTTTTAATACATTATTTAAAAATAAAATAAAAAACTAATTAATAAAATAAATTTATTTTTTAACTTTTTTCTGTACGGGTCGGGTATGGATCCTAAACCGACCTGCGAGTCAATGTGCTGGTCAACCCCTTTAAATACATAATTTAAAAATAAAATAAAGTAAAATAATTAATAAAATGATTTTTTTAAAAAAAATTTCAAGCGGGTCGATTACGAATCCTAAATCAACTTACGAGTAAATGTATAGGCCAACCATTTAAATACACCATTTAAAATTAAAATAAAATTAATTTCTTATTTTAACTTTTTTTCTCGAGTGGGTCGGGTACAGATTTTAAATGAACTCGCAAGTCAACGTCTAGATCAACATCTTTAAATACATTATTTTTTTAAAAAAAATAAAATAATTAATAAAATAAATTTCATTTTTTCCTTAACATGGTCGGGTATGGATCTTAAATCGACTCGCGAGTTAACTTGCTGATAAACCTCTTTAAATACATAGTTTTAAATTTTAAAAATTAATTAATAATTTTTTTAAAAACTTTTTTCTATGCTGGTCGGATACAAATCTTAAATCGATCTGCGAGTCAACATGCGAAACATTCCCTTTAAATATATCATTGAAAAATAAAATAATAAAAAAAAAACTAAAACTAAAAATAATTAATAATTAATAATAAATTTAATTTTTTTAATTTTTTCGAGCGGTTCGAGTAGGAATCCTAAATTGACCTGTGAGTCAACATGTGGACCAACCCCTTTAAATACATGATTTAAAAATAAAATAAAACTAAAAATAATTAATAAAATATTTTTTTCCCGTACGGATTCTAAATCGTCTCGATAGTGAATTTGTGGACCAACTCCTTTAAATATATCTTTTAAAAATAAAATAAAAAAACAACTTAAAACTAAAAAATCTTAAAATTTTAAAAACTTAAAAAAAAATTAAAAATTTATGTTATATAAGAGGACAAAATTATCCCTAACTTATTTTAAAAATACCACTAAAGTCCTATGGACTCAAAAATAAATATATTAGATTACATTAGATTAGACAATCAACAAGGTTAATGTTTGAATTTTAGTAGTGATGAAATTTCATTATTATCGTATCAATAAAGGAAAATATAAAAGAAAAAGGTTTGGGGCACGTAAAATTAAATGAGGGATAATGTCATGAATTATCCCCGAAATTTATCAAATTTGTCAAAGTGATATCTGTATTTTAAAAAATATATATTTTGGTATTTAAAGTTTTACTCCGTATGCTATTGTAATACCTGTTAGTAACACCGTTAAGTATTGCGACATGACTTTTGTATTCAATGAAAACTTGACACGTGACACCATATAATGATGTCACATGTATTAACATAAAAATTATTATTTTAATTTTAATTTTAAAAATAAAAATAAAAATAATATTAGTTAAAAAACATATGATGACATGTAACACCACATTATGATGCCACGTGTATTAACTTAAAGAAATGAAGGAAGAAAGGAAAAAACATAAAAAAAATAATAAATATTTTTAAAAAATTAAAATAATAAAAATTTTATATTTTATATTTATATTTTTGTAATTTTTAAAATATTTTTTTCAAAAATTTCAATATTATAAATTGTTTAACAAGTAATTTTAAAATATTTTATATTTTAAAAATAATTTTAATTAAATATTTAATTTTGTAATTTTTTAAATTTAAAAAAACAGATATAATTTTTAATTTTTTTTAAAAAATATTAGATATTAATTTTAAATGTTTATATTTTTAAAATATCTTTTTCTTTTTTTAATTTTTTTACAAAAATTCAGATATTAATTTTCAAAAAATCAAGTGCTATCACGTATCATCACCTAATTGATCAATGTCATATTATCATCTATATTTAATTATATTAAATCAAGATACACGATTTAATAATACATGTATCACATTAAATATTTTAAAATACAAATATTATATTAATAAATTTAATAAATTTAAAGAATCATTCTTGATATTATCCATCAAATTATCCCTTTCCCATAAAATTTATGTGATTAAGACAAAAGTTTTCAAAGGCAATAATGAAAACGATAAATTCGGCCAACAGCGACAACAAAAAAGTTTACTACTAAGTGTTAAAACCTTATTTGGTTTTAAATAAAGTAAGTGGATCTAATCTATTGTGATTGTATCTAGTAGATTTTTTTTAATTTTATTTTTTATTTGGACTTTACAAGAATTTGTCGATATTTTTCATTCAATTTTCTTTGTTCTTAGGAATAAATTAATATACTATTTTTTTAAAACGTTTATTTCAAGTCACAACCTAGAGCCTTTTTCAATATCTTATCCTTTTTTATTCCAAAACACAATAAGATTCATTTCTATAGAATATATAGAACTTATTAGATAGAAACTAAAATCAAATCATGTCTTCACATGTCAAATATTTTCATTTCGATATATATGATACTTTTTTTTTCTGACAATGCGATGAAGAATTATGATATATTGTTTAATATGATATTTTTATTTTACAAATATGTAATATGATGTATGTATTGTCATTACATCTATCATTGTGTTATTTGTAGTTAACATCGCTAAATAAAGGGGATGACGTAGATGCCATCTAATCACATGATGACACTTGACATATTTTTTCAAATCATCTTACCACATCATTTTCTCACTTATCAATTTTAAAATTTTAAAAATATTTTTTTTAAAAAATAAAATTTTAATTCATTTTTCTCTCTCTCACTAGATTTTAGTATTTCAAGTCGAATCTGGTTAGTCACCTACTTGGTCTGACCAAAAGAGGCTAGACACGACATTGGTCGATTAAATCGAACGGAAGAAGGGGAATTGGGGAAAAAGGGGTGGGGAGAGAGAAAGCAAAAAAATTATTTTTATTTTTTCAAAAAAGTATTTTTATTTTTATTGTTAATACATGTGTCAAACTGTTTGATGTCATGTGTGTTTAAAAAATGTGTAAATTGATGATGCAACAAAAATTAATCACATGTCATTATTTCATTGGTCAATATTCATGTCATCAATAATAATTAACCGTGTTAAAAATAAATCCCATGTTAGTTAACGAAATTATAGTATTTTTTTAAATTTAAATATCTTATTAAATAATTTATTATAATTCAAAATCAAATAAGATAGTAACCTCAAATAAAGAAAGGAGTGCAAATCTAGGTCATTGCTTCCTTGTTTTTTTTAACTCTCCTCATTTTTACAAAATCTTTAAGGAGGATACTAAACCTCATGTGTAATTTTTAATTATTTTTTTATAAATGAAAGTTTCCTCTTTTATAAAAAAGCAAATATTATTATAAAAATTAATTAAAAAAATATAACATATGATAACTTCTTAGTTTACTTATAAAATTTTAAAAAATTCTATTATTATCTATGCTATATATAATGGGAGTGACTGAATTGGTATCACGAATCAAGTAACACCAACTCAATTCAGGAAATTACTTAAAAACTAAATATTTTATAAATCAAATAATAATATTATAAAAGAATTTATGTTTTTTAATTTTTTATATAATATATTTATAAAAAAAAAAAAACCTTACTCTCTCTTAAAAAAAACTATCACTCTCTTAAAAAAAAAAATTATCACTCAGAACGTAAAAACTATCATCTCTTAAAAAAACTACTACTTCATTAAGAAAAATTGATGAAATATATTTTTTATATAAAATATTTTCTTTCACCCATAAAATAAATGTGACATAATCTAATCATATCAAAACCGAATTCATACATAATTTTTGTTTTTATGAAATCTCGATTGAGTTACACGAACTCAGGTTTTAATATTAGTATCAAATATCAATGCATAACTTTTTAAGGGTTTTTTTTTTTTTTTTTATGATATAAATTTCTAAAAAAAATCGAAATCTAAACTTTTTATTTGGTTAGTTGATAATGTTTTTTTTTTTTTTTTTACCAAACAAAGATGGTTTGTCAAATTTATCGGAGTTAATAGCACTAATGGTCACCAAACTATAGGGCATATTTTATATTGGTCTCTAAACTTCAAAACGTATCAAATTGGTCATTGATTACAAGTATCATAACAAATTGATCTATTCCGTTAGCTTTTCCATTACCTTTACCTTTAGCAATCAACAAGTGACACGTATCACCAGCTGATTGCTCCAACTTGCCTCTTCATTTTTTTTTCTTTATTTCTTTTTTATTTGTTCTTTGATTTTTTTATAAATAAATACAAAGAAAAAATAATTCATATTATAAATTAAAATAATTTTTTAAAAATATAATTAATTTAAAAAATATAAAATATTTATTTAATTTAATTTTATAAAAAATATTTTTAATTTTTTCGTTTTTTCGTTTTTTCATTTTTTCGTATTTTCATTTTTTTCATTTTTTTGTTGCTTTTCTCTTCTTTATAAATAAATATTAAAAATTAAATAATAATTTACATTATAATTTAAATTAATAATATAATAATCAAATAATTAAAAAAATATAAAACTATTTATCTATATTAATTTTATAATTTTTTTTTTGTTTTTTCCCTTTCTTCTTTTTTCTCTTCTTTATAAACAAATACAATATATATAAGTATATTATATTATATTATATTATATTTTAAATTAAATTAACTTTCTAAAAATTAAATAATTAATAAATATAAAATATTTATTTTATATTTATAAGTTTTTTATTTTTTCCTTTCTTATCTTTTCTCTTTTTCTCTTGTTTATAAATAAATATAAATATAAATAAATAATAATTTATATTATAATTTAAATTAATTTTTAAAATATAAAATATTTTATTTACATTTATTTTATAAGAAAAGAGGAAAGAAAGAAAGAAAATAAAGGAAAATAAAAAAGTAAAAAAAATATATTTTTAATAAATGAATGTAAATAAATATTTTATAAATTATAAATTATTTAATTTTTACGAAATTAATTTATTTAAAAACAGAAAAAAAAAAGAAGAAAAAGTAAAAGTAAAAGAAATAGAAAAAGAAAAAATATTTTTTTATAAAATTAATGTAAATAAATATTTATATATTATAAATTATTTTAATTATTAAAAAATTAATTTAAATTATTATTTAATTTTTTTATTTATTAATATTTTCATTTTCATTTCCATTTTCTATTTTTCTTTATTATTTTTTATAAATAAATACAAAAAATAAATAATAATTTAAATTAATTTTTTAATAATTAAATAATTTATAAAATATAAATATTTATTTATATTAATTTTATAGAAAATATTTATTTATATTTATTTATTAAAAAAGATCAAAGAAAAAATAATATAAAAATAAAAAAAAGAAAAAAATAAAGATAAAGATAAACGTGGTGCAATCAGTTGATGACACGTGTCACTAAGCTGATTGTTACAGTAAAAATAACGAAAAAGTTAACAGAAGGAACCAATTTATTATGATACTTATAAGTAGACCTGCTCACGGGCCGGGCAGCCCGCCCGGCCCGACAGGCCCGGCCCGTATTGGGCCGGGCCTGGGCAGGATATTTTGTGTTCCGGGCCGACTTGGCCCGGAACAGTAATTTTTATTATAATAATATTATTTTATTTAATTTTAATTATAAAAAAATAAAAAAATTATTTTTTTATTTCAATGAACAATGTTTTGGGCCTAAACGGGCGAGTCCGGCCATGAGCAGCTCTACTTATAAGCAAAGACCAATTTAATACATTTTAAAATTTAAAGATGAATATAAAATATATACTTGTGCTATTAACTCAATTTATCGTCAAAACTTAAAACTGTTCTTTCTTCCAATCAATCCGCGAGTACTTAATCTACAGAACCACTCGAGCGTTTCTAACTCCAACCTTCGCGCGTAACTAAACGTTAACACCCCCTTTTAAAATTAAATGCTCGCTCCCTTTCAAACGATCATCTATCCATTCATCATCATCATCATCTTCTTCTTCTTGAATTTTGTCTGCAAATCCTAAAAAAGAAACTCTAATTCTCCGATGGATAGAGCTTTTCAAAGAACCAAAATCCTAACCAATCACCTTCTCCAATCCTCTCCTTCTTCGCCCGCCCAAACCCCTTCTCTTTCTTCAAACGCCTGTTTGAACTACTCTCCCCCTGAACTTTCCGAAAATTACGCATTTGACATCAAGGAGATGCGGGAGCTAATAGACGGGCACCACGTGGAGGAAAGGGATCGTCTGTTCGGGATTATAAGCCAGAGCAAGGTGTTCAACCCGAGACTGAGGGGAGGGAAGGTGTTCGTGTCGCCCGACTATAACCAGTCGATGGAGCAGCAGCGGGAGGTGACGTGGAAGCGCATCGAGTATTTGTTAGAGAGAGGGGTGTTCAAAGGATGGTTAACGGAGAAAGGAGAAGAGCTTGAGTTGAGGAAGTTCGCTTGCTTTGAGGTTCTTGCTATCTTCGATCATTCCATAGCCATTAAGCTCGGAGTTCACTTCTTCTTGTGGTGAGTTATCTGTTTTTTTTTTCCCACCTTTTTAAGGTTAATTTAAAAGTGTTGGACTTTTGTAATTCTGTTGGTTTATTTGCTTTCAAACTGTACAATTTGATATTTTCGTTGGTTTTCTTTTATGGGTTTGGATGAAAATTGAAATTGGTATTGAACTACATGCAAAAAATGCAACTCTGTAGAGTTATATGCTTCCTTTGATTGTTATTTTAGGCTTACTTTTGCTTTTTGACGTAAAAAATAGATTTGGATACAAATAAACTACTTTTATCCATTTAGATGGGCGGTGAGATTGATTCCGGTGAGACTAAAAATAGCGGTGGAGATAAGACTAGTTATTGTAGCAGTGAAATTAAAATCAGTGGTGACATATGTGTTTGGATTCAAAAGCAGCGGTGATGGTGAGGTGAATTATAGTGAGAAAAAAAAATGATCATTAAGGACATTAAATTAAAATGCGTATATAATAAAAATTTTAAATTATTAATTATTTATAAAATTAATAAATAATTAAAAATTATCAAATTAATATTTTGTGAAATAATTATTTTATTAATAAATAAATAAATAAAAATAAAATAATATATCAAATAATATTTTTATTTATTTTTTATGTAATTATTTATTTTCAATTAATTCTTATTAATATAAAAAATGTTTTTTAATTTATTATATAATAAAAAAAATTAATATATATATATAATAAAAAAAGCCATGAAGGCTTAAAAGGTAAAAGACCCTCCCACCGGAGGGTCTTTTGCTCCTCTGGTGCTTCAAGCACCGGTAGAGAAAAAGGGGGTCAGCATTGTCTCAACGTGCCAGAACATGTAAAATGGCGCGATTGGAGCACAAAAGTGCCCCAATCGCGTCTCACCAAGGGCCCGTTTATATCCAAACGAACCCTTAATAGTTTTGAACGATGGAAAATTGGATATTTTTTGAGTAACAAAATGTATTATTTTAACTTTTTATGGAATAATTTTATTCGACTGTGTTGTTACATTTTAGCTATTTGTTTATATTAATCAAATATGATTTTGCTTTTTAGCAACTTTTAGGAATTAGAAAGCAAATGCTAAAAGATATATAAGTATCAAAAGAAACAAACCAACAAAGTCTTAGCGTATTGAAGATTGAAATTTAAAGGGAGCAAGGGCTAATTGTTGCCTTACTTACACTTCATTTAGGTTTGTAACAGCATGTTATGGAAAATTCTAAGGAAAGCTCCTTAAAATGAGCTTCCCGTATGCTTCATTACATATGTAATTTGTCATGTTTATATGTAAAAAAAATTACATAAATACATGATATATTTGTCATGTTTATATGTAATAGAGCTTATTTTAAGCTCACTTTAAGGGAGCTTACCCTATAACTCCCCTCATGTTATAGGCAGGACTTGGTAGTCAACAAGGTTGAAGTAGAAAAGAAGAAATTTGGAACTGAGTGCTACCATTGTCATAAATGTTTTCAGGGGTGGTGCCATCCAAGTTTTCGGTACAAAGCACCATCATGACAAGTGGCTGAGGGACACCGAAAATTACTTGATCAAGGGTTGCTTTGCAATGACGGAGTTGGGGCATGGAAGTAATGTATGTAAGGGTTGTCAAACCTTTAGTAACGAGAATCAAGCCTTTTTGTGGTTTTTTATGCAGTCTTCTACTTTTTTTCCTGATTTGTTCTGGCATTATTGTTTTTAGGTTCGCGGTGTTGAAACAGTAACAACATATGATTCAAACACAGGGGAGTTTGTCATTCATACTCCTTGTGAATCAGCTCAGAAGTATTGGATTGGTGGGGCAGCCCAAGTATGCTTGTCTTAGAACCAAATACCATTTTCTTCCTGCTCCGTCTTTTTAGATTCTGTTGCACATGTGAAATTTTCATTTAACTGTTTTTATGATCATTTCCTCAGTTTTGCCTATATGCTGACATGGTATGCTTCTACTGTTGCTTTGCTCTCTAGCATGCAACACACGCTATTGTGTTTTCACAGCTAAATATCAATGGAACCAATCAAGGGGTTCATGCATTTATAGCCCAAATCAGGGATGCTGATGGTAATGTATGTCCGAACATTCGCATTGCTGAATGTGGTCATAAAATTGGTTTAAATGGTGTCGATAATGGTCGAATCTGGTAATTCTAAACCTACACTTTTTTTACTATGAGTTCTTTAAAATTTTTGTTTCATTGGAAAAATCAAATCTAAAAGGTTTACATTTGTGATTTCAGGTTTGACAGTGTCCGAGTGCCCAGAGAGAACTTGTTAAATTCAGTCGCTAATGTTTCACCTGATGGAAAATATCTGAGTTCAATAAAAGACCCAGATCAGGTACTCCTATTTGAGATGACTGGTATCGGCTTCTAAAGTTTGTGTACTGTAATAATGTATTGGTGGCTCTTACATGTCTGTTGCTTTAATTCAGAGATTTGCTGCATTCCTGGCCCCTCTGACAGTAGGTCGTGTTAATATTGCAGCTAGTGCCGTTTATCTATCAAAGGTATCTTCAGTATTTTTTTTAAAGCATCTTATCCCTTTTTATTGGTAGATGAGCATTGCATATTTTTGTATTTTGTGTGTGGAGTGGCAGGCCACTGATACCAAATGGAAAGGTCATTGATTTATCATGTTATTGCTCTCGGTTTTAGGTTGGTTTAGCAATTTCCATTAGGTATGCGCTAACAAGGCGGGCCTTTTCTCTTAAACCAAATGAACCTGAGGTCTTATTGCTTGATTACCCAAGTCATCAACGACGACTCTTGCCTCTCCTTGCAAAGACGTAAGTATATCTTCAGTTAATCTTATAATGAAATATGTCTTCTACAGAAGCTCTTATGGAGGTCAGTTTGTGTTTTGCACTTCCAGTTACAATGCTTGTAGCATGACTCACCATGCCTTTTTTTTTTTTTTTACTGGCTTGGTAGATAAGTTATTCTTTTCTATGCATATATAGAGAAAATATATCTTTTATCAGCATTTGCTGAGCATTTAATGTCCTGAGGGAGTAGCTCAGATTGATTGTGTTATTTTCTTATTTCTTTCTGCTTCAGGCTGATATTGATGCACTTTGAGTGTAGCTTTAGTGGTTTTGAACTTTAGATGATCAAGACAGGGTTATTTATTTGGCTGCTAACAACATATAAAGGGTGAACTTAATATTTTGATTTGGTGCTGACTTTGTTTGTGTTTGAATAAGCATCTCTTCTTGTTGCCATATTTAATGAATATAAACGTGACAAGATTAGATATTGGATACAAACACCTGATCCTTGTATTTGTAGTGTCAACTAAATCAATTATAAGAACTTAGCATTTATTTTAACGGTCCACTTAATTGGTGCCTATAGACATCATTTAAGAATTATTTATTTACTTTTTTTTAAAAAAATTTGCATTTAATACATTACTTTTACTGAATTTAAAAAAAAAAAAAAAATCATGTATTAATTACACTTTTCTTTTTATATATATCATCTTAACCAGTGCCATTAACATTTCTCTTATTTTAATTGCTAATTTATTCGAAGTTATAGCTAGTGGGGTTTTGTCTTTGATGTTTATGTTGGTAATTTGGTATAACTTTGGTCAAGACACATATTGCAATTACTTGGATTGCGATGAAACCCGTAATAATTTAGTTAGAGCTTTTGGTTTTGATAAAAGCTCCTTTATTTATTTGCTTTTATATGCTGCAGCTATGCTATGAGTTTTGCAGCAAATTACTTGAAAATGCTGTATGTGAAGAGGACACCTCAGTCATACAAAACCATTCATGTAGTTTCAAGTTCATTCAAAGCTACTTTTACTTGGAATAACATGCAAATACTTCAGGTGAGCAACAAATGATCCTGAATTAAGTTGAATATATTAACAGTAAGTGTCCTTACAGAGGTTCAATTGTTGAATGCTTCAGGAAAGTCGTGAAGCTTGTGGAGGACAAGGATTAAAGACTGAGAATCATGTTGGTCATATGAAAGGTGAATATGATGTGCAATCCACTTTTGAGGGGGACAACAATATTTTGATGCAGCAGGTAAATTTGTTTTTCTTGTTTCCTGACAAATTTTCTTTGACAAGGACAACTGGTTACAACTTACAACTAAAGTAAGTTGTCCGAGAATATGACCTCAAATTAAAAAGAAAGCATTGAGATGCAGAATTTGGAAATGAGTCCTGTGTTTGTGTTTCAAGTTTTTATTAGATTTCTTCTTCTTTTAAAAAAAAAAAAAAAAAAAAATCAAGATGATTATGTGCCTCCTAAACATAGTCAAGAAGTTGTGTAGGTCAATCTTAATTGTCCTCCTGGATTTTATGTTCATAACATCCTAAGGAATGGTTCACTGTAATTTCTTCATGTAACTTAACTGTTTATTGCTTACTTTGGTGGCATATATTTATAAAGAGGAGGAATCCACTTACACCGTTGTATTTCATACTCTATTCATATAGATCATGCACATCAACTATTTGTTTGATATAAAAAAAATTCCTATCGTTAAATATATATTGAAAAAGATAGTATTCTTGACCGTTATGAAAAAGATATCGGATTGATTTGAAACTTTGCATGCATGACGTACGATTATGTTGTTAAATCCAACGGTCGATTTGTTAAAATATTAATAGTACATGAAGCTATAAAAGGGTGTAAACTGATTAGTTTTACACCGGTGTAACTTGATCACTCCTCATTTATAAATATTGAAATAGTATTATACTCCATATTTATTACAACTATGTTTAAAACAGTGAAACTAATGGATTAAACATGTTAACTCAGGTCAGCAAGGCTCTTCTTGCTGAATATGTGGCAGCTCGGAAGAGAAACAAGGCTTTCAAGGGTCTGGGCTTAGAACACATGAATAAGCCCTGCCCTGTCATTCCATCACAGCTTACTAGCACTACCCTCCGATGCAGTCAATTCCAGGTAATATAATCAATTGTGTTATTCTTAATATTCCATATTAAAATTTGTGGGTATCTCTGACCACTGGCCTATGTCAGATGGATGCCTTGTGCTTAAGGGAGAGAGATCTTTTGAATCGTTTTGTTGGAGATGTCTCACACTATCAAGCCAAGGGAGAAAGTTATGAGCATGCCTTCATTATGGTGAGGAAGCACTAATGTTTATTTGCATTGTTATCCTTTTCTCCACCTTTTAGTCTAATTGTCACATCACTTTTATACGCCAGAGTTATCAACTAGCAGAGGACTTGGGCAGAGCTTTCTCAGATCGAGCAATGTTTCAAACGTTTGTTGAGGCAGAAGCAAATCTAGCTGCTGGTTCATTGAAGGTGAACCTAATCTGAATGAGCCTAATATGAGCATCCACTTGATATTCAGTCTAATCTAGAATTTGTGAAAGTGAACCTAATCTGAATGACTTGGCCAGTCCTTTCAAAACCCTACCCGACCTTACAAAATTGAAAAGTCAATGGCTTGAGCTTGAAATGACCAAGCTCAAACCTACTAGAACCTGATTGTTATCATTACTATTGTAAAGGTGGTTGAATCTGATCTGAATGAACAACTAGATTCACCCAAATTGAATTGACTTGAAAAGTTAATTGATCCAAAACCCGGTTTAAACCAAACCTGAAACAACTCAAACCTCACCTGCACTGGCCAATTACCATTTCTAGTTCTCTGAAGCTGACCCTGACTGCATAGTTACAGGATATGGTGGGATGAATATGACCAAAAAAGGAGGTAAATAGAACAAATGGCTTTCATATATAGGATTTGCAGATGGGTAAATTCTCTGGACTTGCAGATGTAGTTGATTTATATCCAGGAAACTTTGCATGTTTGTCAATTGAAACTTTGTAAGCATGCTTCAGGTTTTAGAAGATATGTGCAGCTTTTGTGCATTAGCCAGGTTGTTGAATCTGCATTTTCTTCTTATGCAGGATGTCCTAGGTATGTTGAGATCATTGTATGGCTTAATTTGTCTCGAAGATGTTGCATTTCTCCGATATGGATACCTATCAGTGGACAATGCTGCTAGAGTGAGGAGAGAAATAACAAAAATCTGCAGTGAACTTCGACCGCATGCGCTTGCTTTAGTCAGTTCCTTTGGCATTCCTGATGCTTTTCTGAGCCCTATAGCTTTTAACTGGATTGATGCAAACTCATGGTCTTCGGTTCAGCAGTGATAGGGTGTTATCCTTCCAATTTCAGTTAACCGAAAGGTCTACTCATTGCTAGCCACTCTTTAAGTCTTTTTAATAAGCGAGCCTTCATCAGACTTTATAGCCAATGCAACTGTCTGTAAACCGTTTATTACTTTAATAAATTCATTGGTTATTATTCAATGGCTTGGTGTTATGTGGTATATATTGTTATATTAGATCCCAATCACCTTGGCCTAAAAAAAACAGCAAAGAAGTTTGCCAGTAGCAATATTGATCGTGTACTTCCCTGGGGGAAGGATATAATGAGTAATCATGTAGTTGGATGCATTTCAAAAGGGCTTTCCTTTATATATACAAATTCTATGTTGCTCCAATTTTCATTTTTCTTGAAGTATTTGTATCCGACACTCATGTCCAATACATATTCGGATATGGTAATATGACCCTTCAAATACATGAAAAAACTTAAAAAAAAAAACTGAATATATCCGTATCCAACACTCGCATCCGAATAGGAGTAACATAGTATAAAGACTACTTGAGTGGTTACTTCATTATCTAATCAAATGGAGATTACTAAGAGGTTATAAATATACTAACAGTTACAGAGTTAGATTCGTGCTAATGTGAAAGGGCACAACTCTGGAATTGGCTATGTGCTCTTTTCATCCTGCTCCCTGGTGCTTGGCTCCTTCCTGTGCTGTTGTGGGTTCGGCTCTTATCCGTATTATGTTGGGTCGTAGACTCGTAGTTGTACATATCTTGCTTATATTTGGTCGGTCTGCTTTTCTATCTCTATGCTAGACTGCTACTCTAGCTAATATATTGTAGCATCATAAGGCTTCCATCTATTTGAGTTCCATCTAATTTGAGGTAGCAAGGTAGCAATTTTATGAATTTGTATCAGTTTATTTTCAGGCATGAGTTATATCGAGTTTAGGTTTACTTTGGATTCAGATTCTCTTGATTCAAATAATTTTAGGTTCAAAACATGTCAAATTCGGATCATTTAAGGTTCATATTATTATGAGTTCAAGCTGATTCGGATTTCGATAATTTCGAATTCGATTATTTCTAGTTCGATTCGATTCAAGTTTGATTAGTATCGAGTTAATTACAATTCAGGTGTTTTCGAATTAATGAATCAGATTTTATGAGTTTTAGATTAGATTGATATTGAGTTTGGTTCATAACTAGTTTGGGTTATTTTAAATTCATATAATTTTAATTTGTTTTTTCAACCAGCAAAGGATTCTATTATTACTAAAATATTAACCATACCAGTACATATTCACATACATCATTACTCGCTAAACACTTGTGCATTTAGTAAAATTCTAGGTTTAACCTATATAAGCCAATTATATCGAAATCAAAGACTCAAGCTTCGAGAGTTTTTCTCATATTCGGGTTTTAAGTTTAGGTTGTTTCATATTCGGGTCGCCTTTGATTCAAATATTTTAAGGTTCAGAATTTTTTGAATTATTTCAATAAATTTGGATTAAATAGGATTCGATCTTCAAGTTTGAATTTTTTTTAGAGTTCGATCGAATTTTAACATTCCACATTTAATGTAATGACGTTGGAAACTACTAAAAGAACTAGTAGTAGTACAGTAGTAATAGATATTGTTCCTTCGAAATTTTCTAACAGTATTTATTTGTGTTGTAAAAGCATTTTTTTTTTCCATAAAAACTGTTATTAATAATTTATGAGTTTGTATTTGATGCGTTGTTAATGTATATATATGATAACACCTCATTAATAAACAAAATTAAAAAATAAATACAGATAACTATACTTTTTAACAGGTGGCATCATGTAATTAACTGTCAGTGTATAAATTTATTTACTGATAGTGTATCAAATATAAATCCATAATTTAAAGCTATTTGATTGAATATGTCATATATCTATATATTATCAATTAAAGTAAGCTCTTAATTGAGGCTAAGTGGACGATAAACATTTGTCATCCAATTAGCCTCATTTAAGGGTTTATTTTAATGAGGAGAGTCTCCTTAGGGTTTTAGAACTCTATAGGAGGGAAGATTCTAGTCTTGTTCAATACAAGGTTTTCTTCCTCAGGATTTCTCATGATCTTTAAGGTTTTAGTAACAGGTTACCTTTAAATATTCAGTGGCAATAAAAGGGTAATGGAAGACGAGTTAGAGAAGGCATGGAACAACTTGAATCTCACGGAAGAAGAGAATGATCTAATCGAAGTGGAGGGTGTTCAAGGGGATGGAAATGACGCAGGCAACCATAATTGGATGGTAGGCAAACTCCTCACAGGCCGATCTTTTAACAAAGAGGCAATGATGAGTACTCTTCGCATCATTTGGAGAGTATCTAAAGGAATACAGATCACTATATTGGATTCAAACTTGTTCTTATTCAAGTTTGGAAATCAAAGGGATAAGAATAGAGTGATTGATGGAGGTCCATGGTCATTTGACAAGCATCTTTTGATGTTAAAGGAGTATGACGGGAATCTAAGACCATCGGATTATGTTTTTGATACGGGGACTTTCTGGGTAAGGATCTATGACCTTCCACTGAAATGGCTCAATAAGGGAATGGCAGAGAAGATAGGGCAACTGATAGGGGTACTCAAATCAGTAGACAGCAATTTAGAGCAGTTGGGATTTGGTAGATTTCTGAGGTTACAAGTGGAGATTGAAGTTAAAAAACCATTGCGCAGATATGTGGTATTGGCAGGAATCGAGAAAGGAAAGTCCATAATGGGGAGGCTGAAATATGAACGATTACCAGACTTGTGTTATGAATGTGGAATATTGGGGCATACGGATGTTGATTGTCCACAGCTAGCAAACAAGGAGAATGAGGAAGAGGGAGAAAGACAATATGGAGATTGGCTGCGAGGATCACTGCTGAAGGCCAGATACATGAGTTCGAAGGGACCCCGGTACACAGATCAGCACACTACGAAAACACCATTGAACAGAAAACTATCAACAACACTTCCGGTCAGATCTGAAAACAAGGAGACAGGGACAGCAGGCACTGGTGATTTCATTTTTATGGAAAGAATCTCAAATCCGGTAACTGAGCCAAATACAGAAACATCCATGGAGAATCTCAACACCGATGAATCAAACAAGGAAACAGACAAACAGAGGAGAAATGGCAGCATAAATCAAGCAGAGGATTCAATTTTAAATGCAGGGAATAAGGAGAAATCAGCAGAACATTATGGAGGAGATCATGGGGAATACATAGTAAATGACAGCATTTATGACACAAACAAGGCAACAGATCACACTTTCAACTCAATCACTGATCTTACAGCAATAATTCAGGAGACAGCAGTAATGAAGACCAAAAGTGGAAAGGGTAGTTGGAAGAAAAAGGCTAGGATTTTGGGAGAATCACAACAGATCTTATAGGTGCAATCGGGAAAAAGAAAAACATGGGAAGAAGATAGCTGCAATGAACAAATGGAGATAGATTCCCATACAAATAAAGTCAGGAAGGTGGATACAAGAGGGGGAGACAGCATAACTTTAACGACGGCGACTGGTTCCAGTCCCGCCGAGAAATATGAAGTGCTTATCATGGAATTGCCGTGGGCTTGGGAACCCACGAGCAGTTCGAGCTCTTCAGCAATTACTGAAGAAGGAAGATCCTCATGTAGTTTTCCTCATTGAAACCAAACTACATGTTCAGAAACTAGACAGAATAAGGAAAAAGTGTAGGATGACTGGTTGTTTTGGAGTAAGTGCAGAGGGGGCAGATGGAGGACTAGCAATGATGTGGAAGGATGAGGTGAACCTACAGTTGCAAAGTTACTCGTCATCTCATATTGATATGATAGTTGAACAAAATCAAGAGGAAGGTCAATGGCGAGTCACAGGTTTCTATGGCCAACGGAATGCAAACTGCAGAAGGGAGTCATGGGATCTTTTACGACAACTAGCAGGTCAATCATCACTACCATGGTTATGCCTAGGTGATTTTAATGAAATTTTGTGGACTCACGAGAAAACTGGTCAGTGTCTGAGAAGGGAACACCAAATGGAGGGATTTCGAATAGCATTAGAAGATAGTGGACTTGAAGATTTGGGTTTTAAAGGTGCTTGGTATACTTGGGAACAAGGTAGAACTGCAAGCAACAACATAAGGGAAAGGCTTGATCGAGGAGTAGCAAATAGACTCTGGTGGGATCTTTTTCCATTATACGAGGTTCGGCATCTCATTGCCTCGGTTTCTGATCACAACCCTGTGTTGCTAAACACACAAGGAAATCAGCCAATGCGCCCAAAGAAGAGGAGAAGAAGACGATGTTTTGAGGCTATGTGGGCGAAAGATACTGGGTTTGAGAAGGAGGTTAACACTGCCTGGACTCTTAATATCACAGATTCTGTTAAGGAAAAGCTGGAGACAACAGGATCACATCTCAGTAAATGGCATAAGCACATGGATGGTATGAGAGCAAACATAGACAAATATGAGGCCGAGATCAGAAATAACCAGATGTTACAACCTACAGATGATTCGATTAACAGAGAACATCAACTGAAAAAATTGCTGAACAAGGAGCTTGAAAAAAATGAAACCTTTTGGGCTCAACGAGCCAGGATAAGTTGGTTACGGGAAGGAGACCGCAACACCAGTTTTTTTCATTCAATGGCTACACAACGCAAACGAACAAACACAATTAAAGGACTGGAAGATGCAAATGGGCAGTGGGTTAAAGACAGTAAAGGAATTGAAGATATTGCCACTAAATATTTTAAGTACCTGTTTCAATCCCAAGGATCCAACAACACTAGAGAAATTCTTAAGGCTGTGGACTACCGACTATCGGATGAGATGAACTATTTTCTTCTAACAGAGTTTAAGGCCGAAGAGATCACTCTAGACATCAAACAAATGCACCCCATCAAAGCTCCTGGACCCGACGGTATGCCTGCATTATTTTATCAAAATTATTGGCATATCATAGGCAGTGATGTTGTCGCATATTGTTTAAGCATTCTTAATAACATGGTGACATGAAACCAATAAAAAAAAACCAACATTATCTTGATCCCTAAAACTAGAAGTCCTAGAAACATATCCCAATTCAGACCCATTAGCCTTTGTAATGTCATATACAAAATCGTAGCTAAAGTCCTTGCTAATAGATTGAAACATGTTCTACCTTCATGCATTAGTGAATCACAAAGTGAATTTGTTCCTGGTAGATTGATCACAGACAATTTTCTGGTAGCATATGAAATGTTACACTCACTGAAAAACAAGCGAGGGGGCGTAAAGGTTTTTTTTGCACTAAAACTTGATATGAGCAAAGCTTATGATAGAGTGGAATGGCAGTTCTTGCGTGAAATGATGGAGACCATGGGTTTCCATAATCAGTGGATTATCCTAATCATGGAATGTATTACTTCTGTTACATACTCTATTGTACTAAATGGTTCTTTAACTGATGAATTTTATCCAGGACGGGGACTTGCCAAGGAGACCCGTTATCTCCCTATCTTTTTTTGTTATGCAATGAATGTTTGTCAGCAATCTTAGCAAAATCACAACGAGATGGTTTACTACATGGAATTAAAGCTAGTCGTAATGGTCCGAGAGTCACTCACCTATTTTTTGCTGATGATAGTCTACTATTTGCAAAGGCGGATAGAAGCGAAAGTGAAAGGGTGAAGGACATGCTAAAGGATTATGAGAAAGGCTCAGGACAGAAAGTGAATTATGACAAATCAGCTTTATATTTCAGCAGTAACACATCAGCTACTGACAGACAAGCAGTACAGGACACACTACAAATTCAAGCTACCAGAAACCTTGAGAAATATCTAGGCCTACCTAGCATGGTGGGACGAGGGAGGAGGCAGACTTTCAGATTAATAAAAGAGAGGATAAACTCTAAAATCAGAGGATGGAGGTTTGTCTCAAGGGGGTAAGGAAGTTTTTATAAAGTCAGTTTTACAAGCAATTCCTACTTACAACATGAGTTGTTTTTTGCTTCCAAAGTCTCTATGTTCAGAAATAAATAGCATTATTAGGAGCTATTGATGGGCCCAAAACAACAAACCAAGAGGGATACACTGGGTGAGATAGGAGAAACTATGTTCGTCTAAGAGTGATGGAGGCTTAGGATTCAGGGATATGGAAAATTTCAACTTAGCACTGCTAGCTAAACAGGGATAGCGTCTGCTTCAAAAAACCAACACACTAGCTCACAAAGTGTTCAAGGCAAGATACTTTCCAAATGGTAATTTTATGGAATCCTCAGTTGGTCGAAATCCATCGTTGGTATGGAGGAGTATATGGGGAGCAAAGCAGGTTCTTGAAATGGGGCTCAGGTGGAGAGTAGGCAATGGGGAACAAATTAGAGTCTGGGAGGATAAGTGGATACCAACAGCAGAATCATTCAAGATCACAACTCCAAAACCAAACACCACAGATATAACAATGGTTAAGGATTTAATTGATGAACACAGTAAACAGTGGAAACGGGAGCTCATCCTAAACTTATTTGAAGCAACAGAAGCTGGAACAGTATGTGGATTACCTGTCAGCAAACTTGGATTTGAGGATCAATTAGTCTGGCATTTCAGCAAGCATGGTGAATACACGGTCAAATCAGGGTACAGAGTGTTGAGGAATGGAGACCAAACACAAAGCACATATAATCACCCTGACAATAATGTGCCAATATGGAAAAAAATTTGGTCAGTTGAGGCACCACCTAAGATAAAGACTATGATGTGGAGATTATGGTATGAAGGGTTGCCTACTATGATGAACCTTACAAAGAGAAATATCGGTACAAACAGTGCATGTTTCAGATGTGGATAGGACGAAACAAACTTACATGCAATCAGAGACTGTTCATGGGCACGAAGTATCTGGGCACTCATGGGCTTTGTTTGGGGAGCCAATACTGGGGAAGACACCAACACTGCAAGTTGGATCTTGCAGATCTGCAACGCAATGGACCCTGTAAAAATGCAGCAGGTGTATGTCACGGCTTGGGCAATATGGCAGGCGAGAACAGAGAAGTTCATGGGGAGTATTGATGGTCACCAGCAGCCACAGAGAACTTTATCAGAAAATACATATCTGAAATCAACAATGCAGCAATTAAAACTACAACAGACATCCCTTTTACTCACCAGAGATGGACTGCCCCGAGCGATGGTGAATATAAGGTCAATTTTGATGGAGCAGTCGATAGAAACAACAATCTAGGAGGAACTGGAGTGGTTGTCAGGGATAAGGACGGAGAAGTATAAGGAGCTTGTACAGCAACACTCAGGGATAACCAAGACCCATTTGTGATTGAAGCTTCTGCTGCAATTTGTGCAACTCAATTCGCAACAGATCTGGGGCTACAAAAAATCATCTTGGAGGGAGATGCTCTGGGGGTTATCAAAAGGATCAATTCAAGAGAAACAGATCTATCCCCCATTGGGAACCTAATCGACGAGGCTCGGATCCTTTGTGCTAGCTTTCTGTCATGCCAAACCAAACACATAGGAAGAGAGGGCAATAAGGCTTCTCATGTTCTAGCAAGATTTGCTTTACAACAAACGAATGAGTTTACCTGGGTAGAAATTTGCCCAAACATTATTGCTGATGTAGTTACCGAGGACTGTGTTATTTCTTAATTAATGAAGCACCGATTTTCTCAACAAAAAAAAACAAAGGTATATTTTAATTTGTTTATTTAAAAAATAAAAATATATAATTATTTTATTTATTTATTTTTAATTATTATGTATATTTTTTTATAATTATTTAATTAATTTAGTAAACAAGAATTATAAAATAATGAAAATAAATAATTCTTACGTATTTAAAATTTATAATTAATATAAAATTATTATATTAATATGCCAATTAGGCCTTTAATTTTTTTTGTTGCTATTTGCGTGATTTAAAAACAAAAAACAAAATAAAAATGCAATTATTTTATTTGTTTATTTGCTTCCTAATTATTATGTATATATTTTCATTTCTATAATTATTCAATCAATTTAGTAAATAATAATTTTAAAAAATTAATGAAAATAAATAATTCTTACATATTTAATTTTATAATTAACATAAAATTATTATATTAGTATTAAGGATATTTAATACTAAATTATAATATATTTTTTATTTATTTTTCTTAAAAATTAAGAATTTTAAATGCATTTGTAGTATATAATTTATAAATAAATAATTTTACATATGTAATTTTTACAATTGACATAAATTTATTATATTAAAATTAAAGATACTTACTTAATACTAAATTATAATATTTTTTGATTTTTTTTTTTTAAGATCCTTCAACTCTTTAATTGGACTGGTTATATTATTTTATGAAAACAATCTCCAATATAACAATGAATATGATCTCATCTTAGTGTGTATATATATATATATATATATATATCCTCGTTAAAATCTCCTTTTTTAAGAAAAAAATTGTGGCATTTTATTTTAGATTATGAATTACTAGTTTCTTAGTGTTTTTTCTCTAGTGTAGGGATGTAATCGAGCTCGACTCGGAATTCGAGGTTCAAAGTTTGGTTTGAGCTCAATTGAGTTTTATTTTTGAAGTTCGAGCTCGATTCGAGATAAAAATCGAATTGCTCGAGCTCGTTCGATTAGGCTCATTTACCTAGTAAAAAATGAGTTTGATTCTCATGCTCGACTTCAAACTCGATTATTTGTGCTCGAGTTCGAATTGAGATTTTTTAATATTAATTAAAAATAAAAAAGCTTAATTTGGCTCGCGAACTACTCGAATTAAGTATTAAGATACTCGAATTCGGCTTATTCGAGCTGCTCCGAGTTCGACTAAATAATAATTGAGCCGAATTTATTTATTTTTTTCGAAATTCAAATAATTTACTAATGCAAATGTCTCATTTAAATGTAGACGGTGTAGTATGAAATTATGAATCATTTTTCTTACATTCAATAAAATAAATAAATAAAAAATTTCTCTTACGCGATCCCCAAGTGACTCGGGATCAAAGAAGACAGAAAGGATCGACCCTCCCAAAAAAAGCCCAGGTCTCACTATTCTAAAAAAGTTTTAACTCCTCTTTTTCTTTATTCTAATATATATAACTTCTCTTTGAATCAAAGCATCGAATAGTTTGTGGTTGATCACTGATGACTGAATCAAGCTTAAATCTATCATTCAAAACCCCCAAAAACTGAAAAGAAAAGAGAGCAAGAAGAACAACAGAATAAATAAAAGGGAAGGTTTGGAGTGAGCGGGAGATGAGATGATACTACCAGTAGTAAAGCTAGGAACTCTTGCACTAAAAACCTTTTGCAAACCCATTGCTAATCGTCTCAAGAAAGAGGCTGGTTTACATCCCAGGTTCCGCCAGTTCATCATCAACATTGCCCAGGTTCCCCTTCTTTTCAATCTCTTTCCTTTTATCATATCTGGGTTCTTAAATTATTATTGTTTTAACTAGTTTCTGGATGTTGTTTGGCTCTTTGGCGTTTTTACTACTGGGTAGTTGTATGATCTCTGATTAACGTCCCCCCACCCTTCAATTATGGTTTTGATCTAATATTAACAGTGTGTTAAGTTTCTATGTTGTAATTAGTAGCATTCCTCTTCTCCTCCTGAAAGATTTCCATAAATTTTAACACTTTCAAGTGAGTATATTTTAACTTGTCAGGACTTTTGTTGCTGTGTAACTGAACTTTTAAAGTCTGATCAGAATCTATTTAATTGGAAGCTCCTGCTGCTGTTAGTTACTTGACAGGCTGATAATTAGTACAATTCAGCCATTAATGTTCAGACTATGACTTTGGTGAGATATTGGTACGGATTCTACAGGCAGAGTTTCTTGTCTATAGTTCAAAGATGCTTCTTCTTGGATTTCTTCCCTGAGTGGGAAGGACCACTTGTGCATGTTGGAGGGGCATGCTCTTATTGTTTCTTTTTTTTGTGTGTGTGTGTGTGTGTGTTTTGGTAAAGTACCTAGTATGTTCTATTCTGTCTTCACTGATTCAGACTTATAGTAAGATGTGTCATCAAATGATGGAAATGTTCTGAGCTTTTCTTGCTATGATCTTCAAACTTGTTATTTAGCTCAATTTTATGTGGTTCCTCTACTCCCAAATGAAATGGAGGAAGATGCCTTTTATTACCCAGATTTGCGGAATATAAATTTTTTTTTTTCATTTTAAATTGGATGTTTTATTTGATACTGAATCAGGCAAATCATCGATTCACAACCAGAATGCAAAGACGCATTTATGGTCATGCAACTGATGTCGCAATACGCCCTTTGGATGAGGAGAAAGCTGTCCAGGCTGCTGCGGATCTTCTGGGGGAGCTCTTTGTATTCACGGTACTTTCACTGTTCCACTTTACTCTTTCGACCTCTTGATATTTATTCAAGCTTACTAGGGTCTGTAATTACAATTTCTCCTGTGTATAGTTTGTGTTCATGTTTTTGCTGTAGAAGTGAGTATTAAAAAACAGAGCCCTGTGACTTTTGTATTTAGAAAAGGCTGATGTTCTTGCTTACTCAATGGTTTAGGTTCTATTTGCCTAATGTTCTGATGTTAACAAATGAATGAACAAATTGAAAAGGTTGGTAGGTGTGGTACATAACCCTGATTACATATGGTCTGAGTTTCCAGTTTCATTAGTTTACTTGGCTACGGCGTTATGGAGATCGAAGATGGCAATATATTTCCAAGTATTTAATTGATGCAGTGTGAAAACTTATGCATTTTTTTCTTTAAATTGACTTTAGGAACCCATAAACACATACCAGCGACTTTTCCTCTATGATTTCCAGCTGTGGTAGAAAATAATACTCCTTTTACTCTTAATGAGCCACATGCTCGTAGATAGGATCATAACTTGATTGAGTATAGTCAAAAAGGGCATATGAATGTTAGGTTGCTCTCACATTTTACCTCTTGATGTTAACAAACAGTGAGTTCCCACAAGCAAACTTCCAAGAAAATTGCATTTAACGTTATGCAGCTCAGAAAGATGCTAATTGCTTTTAGGGTGAACAGAAACACCGGGACATAGATATTCACCTCATGACTGTTTGCTGATGAATTTTACTCTCATAAGTAGCTTAAGGGTGAAGCATCTTTGACCGATACTTTTTCCCACTTTAATTCTTACATAGCTTATTCTACTAGGATTTATCTTACTGTAATTGAGATTGAATAATTCTTATTCTCTCTCTCACTTTAGGTTGCAGGAGCTGCTGTTATTTTTGAGGTGCAAAGAAGCTCCAGATCTGAAGCAAGAAAAGAGGAGCAGCGCAAACAAGAATTGGAGGTATTTGTTTATCTCTGATTGAGGTTACCTTCTCTCATTTAGTGTTCTGTTTTATTGTTTAATTAAGTACATTATATTGATCGGAAATGACTAAGTCTTTCAACAATGTCTTGTTGACTTTGGAGGTAATTAACTTTTATTACTGAACATTGATGGTTTCAGTTTTGTGATGATGCATTTTGAAGTGATTAAATTTCATTAACGGACTATTTTTAAAGTTGTGTTCGTGCAATGATGCTTGTTGCCATCATCATAGAGAGGCACATGCATTTATTCTTCGTTTATTAATAATTCATCATTTATCCTTTATCTGCTTGTCTAGGCAATGAAACAAAGAGATGATGATTTAGCACGAGAAGTTGAGCTGCTTAAACAAAAAATTGAAGAGCTGGAACAACTAGCCAGAGGACGAGGATTTGTTGGTTTATTCAACTTCAGGCATGCACATGGGCATGGCGCTGAAGATGGAAAAGCCAAACCGTCTTGATTATTTCAGGAACCAAGCTCAACTAAAAATTTCGATGTGAGAAACTCATTTACCTGAGAACATTTTGGTATTGCAAAGAAGTCTTTCAAACTCCAATAAAACATTTGAGAGAAAAAAAAAAGAATCTTTACATTAGTAATAGTATCCATTTATCTGATAATGATACAATGGGATTGGTTCTGAAAGTTCTTCAGCTTCTGCTGAATTTAGTTTGTTTTGGACATCTGGGAGTTGGAAAGTTCCATTTTAGTTCAAGTCCAGTATTTGATTGAACGGTTGCTTATAGCTTAGCTGCCTGTGAAACATGAAGGGCTTGATGTATTTTTGGATATTGGATTGTGATGCTTTTGCGATTTTACCCAGGCTTTAAAGCATTGCATATCATTATGATATAAGTTCTTCGCATTCTCGTATGAGACGGATTATTTTATTTTATTTTATTTTATCTTTTATATATATATATATATATATATATATATTTATTTAACTTTTTTTGGCCATACCAGTTGTTGAAAATTTGGCAATTTTAACAAGCGTCCTCTTGTCTGTGCTCACAAAGCAGAGTTTTATTAGACTTGATAATTTTGGATAAGATCTCAACACGAACACTAGACGTAAAAAATAATTAAAACACGATACATAATATGATATGTGTTTTGTGTGCATTTAAGAGAGTTAGGATGTGTGCGTATTAGTTATATATATGAAAGAGTTGTTATTTTATAAGAACTCCAAATATGATTTCTATTATTAACTTAAAAAATTAATATGATTTTCTCATGAATAATTAACACATGAAAAGTATTTAAATTTTAAAAATTCATGATAAAATACGTAAGAAAAGAAATAAGAAAGATATCAATATATAAAATAATAATACATGGTAAAATATGTAAGGGAGATTTATTATATTTTTTGCATATCCGTAGAAATTTATAGTATATGTGAATTCTCTCTATTTATGTCCTACCGTACGGTTCGTAATATAAATAGGCAAATAAAAATAGCAAAGTAGAGAGACAAAGGAATGTCATAGTAATCATGTAATTATCATAGTAAGGAGAAAGAAATCTTTCTGCCACTTAAATCGCAGTGCGAATGTTCATTATTTAATTTTAAAGTTAAAAAATACACATTGAAATAAAATCTACGATCAATATTTTTTAAAATAATTTTTAATTAATGTTTATTTATTTTCTTATCCAATTTAATGTCATAAAATATTGATAATAAACATTCTAAATCTTAAAAATAAGTAATGATATCTTCGTTATTTTTTAAATAATGGAAAAGATTTTTACTCCTCACCTAGTAATTTTGAATACCATATCATAAAAATAATTAAAATATGACACAAAATATAATACGACATGAAAAACACGAACGTGAAACGAATATACGAATGTGTCAATATATATATATATATATATATATAACAGAGGTGAAGCCAGAATTTTTTTTGGGGGGGGGACCGCTCAATATATATATGATTAATGTAAAAATAAAAATAACATATGAGATATTAATTTTGACTTATTAATATGAAAGAATTAAAAAAAATTATACAAAATATAAGAAAATTTTATTACATAATTATTTTTGTATAAAGATTATAATAGTTCAATCTTATTTTAATTATTTTTCTATAACTATTATAAAAAGAAAATATTAGTTGACATACCATAATTGATATCAAGATATTTTTTTGATTGATTTAAAAGAAAATTTCTTAATTTAAGAAAATAAATAGTATGTATAAGAATGTTTAATTAAGTAAAGAATTAAAGAGAATCAAAATAATAATGATAAAGTTTAAAACTTACAAGTTTAACAAATTAATGTAGTATTAATATTACAAAAAGTTGTCAAAATTAAAAATATTGGGGGGGGGGGGGAATTAGAATTTTCCCTTTTTTTAGTTAACAAAAGTTCTCCCTCTTTAGATTTACATGAATTTAGGGTGTCAACTGGCCAAGACCATACCTGCCTCTTAATTCATCCTTGATATATAATATGAATTATTAAAATGTCAAAATATAATATTTTAAAGACAATTAGGATATAAAAAATAACACAATACAAATACAGAGATTATCAAATCTATCAAATTTCTCAATTTTTATTGAAAGTTTTTAAATTTGAGGAACCTATTTATATAATTTTATATTATTTAAATTACTGAGATAAGTGTTAGAGATAATTATAATTTTAGTCCTAAAACATAAGTTTCTTTTTCATTTCAGTCCTCAAACTTTTAGAAGTAAACATTTAATCCTAAAAATTATTAATATGTTAAAAATTAGTCTTTCAATTATTATTCAAATGGAAATACTAACAGTAAACTTAGCTGGCATATAATGAACATATGTCGATGTCATTTCAATAATTTATAAAAAATTAAAAAATTATTTTAAAAAAAAACTCCTTATAAAGATTAAAAAATCAATACTTCATTTTTTTAAATTTTTTTACTTTTCTCTTCTCTCATTATATTAACAGTTTCTCTCTCTTTCTCACTAAACCAACAAATTTTAATGAAATAAAGTAAAATTTTTTTATCTTTTATTTGGAACTTTTTTCTTTTTCTTTTGACAAATAATTTTTTTAATATTTTACAAATTAATGAAATACTATGTAAGCTTTACATGTGATTCATTATATGTCACATAAATTTTTTATGTAAATTTTCAATTAACGTTTTCATTTGAAAAGCAACTAAAAAACTTTTTTTTAAAACATTAATAATTTTAAGATTAAATATTTATAAATAAAATTTTTAGGAATGATATAAAAAAAATTATATGTTTTAAGATTAAAATTATAATTACTTCTAAGTGTTATTATGGAAGACAATAAATATTTTTTTCTTTCAAAAAGGAGCGTTGGCAGGCAAATGACAAGCTGTTTTTATATAGAAGCAAAGTTGAAGGAGTTCCCATGTGGGTAAATATAAATAGTTGGCCGGTCTTTTTCCTTTTTTGCCGCGGCTGCCTCTGCTTATCTGGAGACTGCTCTGGACCCTCACTCTTCTTCCCCTTTGCATGTAATTTTTTATAGACCTCTTAATCCTTTCTACCAAACAAATCAAATCTCTTCAGGTAAATTATTTCTTCTCTTCTCTCTTTTATGTTTTCTACTTCTGTTCTTTTTTTTGTCTCTCCCTAAAGTTGGAATTTTGGGATAACATTTCAGCGATCAAATGCGTAACCCAGGTTTTTTTTTTCTTTTCTTTAACTCATCCCTTTAACTTGAAATTTTGTTTTTTTTTTCTTTTTCGTTTTCATGATTTGGGAGGGGTGTATTCAATTTGGGAAATTACTTGTTCTGGTTTCTTATTAGGGTTTTGGGGAGGATTGAAACAGTGGAAATTAGGTGATTTTGGGATCATTTCCGTAAAGGGTTTTTATTCATGTCCCCAGTAAACAACATTATAAGATTGCCTTCAGTTTTCTCATTGTTTATATATATATATATATATATATATATGTTTTTTTGTATGGTGATTTAAGGGTTGAAATTCTTAGATATATTAGGTTTTCTAAATTCGCCCATTGTGGTTTAAATAGGGGAGGCAATGCAGAATAATTCATCAAAGAACAAATGTACGTCTGCATCTCACCAGCTGATGGTGGACAATGCCAAGAACCGGCTCGATTATCTCCAAGAACAGTTCACTGATCTTCAAGCCGCTAGGAAGGAAGGTCGAGCTGTTGATGTTGCAGTGTTAGAGGAGCAAGTTTATCAGAATCTTCGTGAGTGGAAAGCTGAGCTCTGCACACCATCCCCAGCCTCTTCTTTATTGGTTTGGATCTTTCTATTTTATCAGCACTAACTTAAACTCTTTGCATCAATCTACCCGTAAATAAAATAGGGGTAAACTCTGTTCTTGAACTCATTGGATAGTTTTTCTGTGCCTAAAAATGAAGTGACTTTGATGAACTTATGTAGGGTGGTAGTCTTGGATCATTCTCTGATGATATAAACCGATTGTTGCAACTATACGAGGAGGAAGATGATGCCACTAGTCCATTAAAGGGACCAGCAGTGCTGAAGCCTGAGACTGATGTTCAAAGCCTCAATCCCGGTAATTTACCTGTAATTCCGGAGGTGAGACCTTTATCTCCGACTGTGATGTTAATATGGAGAAAGATTCACTCTTTTGTTTTAGGTTTTTTTCCCCATAATTTTCTTACCAAAAACACTATTACTCTGAAAAGAAAGGAAATTAATGTAAATTAAAATTTGCATTAAGTATTTTATGTTTGGTTTTAGTCAATAATATATATATATATATATATATATTTATGTACTCTATCATGTCAATCGAGAATACTGTAATTTTTAATATATATTTAACAGTTGAAAGTTTTTTACATCGAATAAATAAATAGATATTTTTAATCTACTTGAAACTCGACGTGCATGATCTACGTGAATAGAACATGAAATACAATGGTCGGATTAAACAAATATAAATCGTATAAAAAATTATGAAAATGTGTAAAACTAATTTTGTTTTACACTAGTGTAAGTGGATCCTCTTCTCTCTCTCTCTCTCTCTCTCTCTCTCTCTCTCTCTCTCTATATATATATATATATATATATATATATATATATATATATATATATATATATGGAAATGTGTAAAACTAATATATTCCTTTATTAAGCAAAGGGGGGTGGAGCTATCCTTCACTAGTGAAACATTGGAAAGTCTAGGTGTCAAAAGTTTAATTTCATTTGATAAACCCGTTCCCGTTGATTTTGGTAGGTAAGCATGTTCCTTAATTGCGTTGCTCATACCATTTCGACTTTTGTATGTGCAAAGTGCATCACATAAAGGGAACCATTTTTATCTTTAAATAAATATATATATATATAATATCTTTTTGGTATTAAAGATATTGGCCCTTGTATGTTAATTTTCTTTCTCCTAATAATAACCATTTTCTGTTAAAAGTAAATTAGGTGATAATGGCTTTGATTTCTGGATATTTGGCACAACTTAAGTAAATTGTTCATTATGTTTCTGTTTCATAACTTGTTCATCATGTATAACCCATCTCAAACAGAAATTTAAAGCCAAAGTATGCAACTGTGTAGATTTCTGTGACTGACTCATTGATTTAGCGGTCCAAGTATAAATTAGAAAAGATATAAACATATAAATGACTACATGGTGTTTTCTTGATTTGAACCTCCGCATCACCTTCTTTTTTCCTTTTCTGGCTATGTTTGGTTGGTTTTGTGAGTTTCCAACTTCCAGTGGTCTATTGCTCATCCTTCACGTGAAGTTTGCCTGGGAAGTGGCTGATGAAGAAAACACATTTTCTTTCTCAGGACTATTTAGTGAGTCATGAGCCACAAGAACATGGATTTCAAGGGTTTGATTTATGTAAAGTTTCTACCTCAGCTTTGGAGAGCACAGTCATTGGTAATGCTGACATAAATTATCAATTGGATTATCATCCATTTGATTTGCAGCAAGAATTTGACCATGGGCTTCTCATTGATGCCAATGGCACTGAAGATTATGTGAAGGATGCTAGCCCCAACATACTGCCAAACATCTCTCCTCCTCCATCTGCTTTCATGGGGCCGATGTGTGCTTTGTGGGATTGTACAAGGCCTGCTCAAGGATCTGATTGGTATCAGGACTACTGTAGCAGTTTTCATGCTACTCTAGCTCTAAATGAAGACCCCCCTGGTACGACTCCAATTCTACGCCCTGGTGGAATCAGTTTGAAGGATAATTTACTACTTGATGCAGTTCGTGCAAAGACACAGGGTAAGAATGTTGGCATCCCTCAATGTGAAGGTGCTGCTACCATGAAATCTCCTTGGAATGCTACTGGTAAGCTAACATGGTTTTATCTCCTTTTTTTTTATACATATATATTTATTCTTTTATCTTGGAGCTATAGTAGATAATATTGTATGATGTGGTTCAGCTTCATATCTGAAATAAAGTGTCTGGTTTTTCCATCCTGCTTTCTGTTGCTTTTGGTAATTCTGGCATGCGTAATTGACTTGGATAATAAAAACATTGCTCTCTTTTGTCCTTTTTCTTGCCATTCTATGTCCTATAACAATGCCAATCTCTTCTATTGCAGAGCTATTTGATTTCTCTTTACTTGAGGGTGAAATAATCAGGGAGTGGCTCTTCTTTGATAAGCCTAGGAGGGCATTTGAGAGTGGAAACAGAAAGCAGAGGTCTTTACCAGATTACTCTGGACGTGGTTGGCATGAATCAAGGAAGCAGGTGATGAAGGAATTTGAGGGCCAGAAGAGGTCATATTACATGGACCCCCAACCTTCTGGCAAATATGAGTGGCACTTGTTTGAGTATGAGATCTATGGTTGTGATGCTTTTGCTTTATATAGACTGGAGCTCAAGCTTGCCAATGAAAAGAAGAGTCCCAAAGCAAAAGTTACAAAGGATTCGCTTGCTGATCTGCAGAAGAAAATGGGAAGGCTCACTGCTGAAGTTCCTGGAGATGATAGATCTCCTGGTAAGGGCAAGACAAAGGTTAATAAGAAGGCTGCTACCACAAATGTTAATTCTTCTCAAGATTAGATGACCAGTAAGACTGACAAACTGAATTATGATTCAAATGCTTCTGAACAGTCATCTTGCAAAGAAAATCAACTTGCTGTGGTGGCATATAAAAAAAAGTAGTTTGTTGTGCATTTTGACATCTAATGTCATTCTACATCAAGCTTGCTGTAGTCGGTCTATAGAATAGAGATCAAGTATTGCAAAGTCATTTTCTTAAATAACTTTTCCTTTTTCCTTCTTCCTTCTTCAGTTGCTGCTTGGTGGCATCTTTTCTACAAGGGGACATCTCGTGCATCACTCCATAAACTAGATATGGAATATACTTCTCAGAGCTGTCGGGTGCTTTTTAACTGCTTATAGATGGTTTATGTACAGAGTAAGTTGAAACCTTTATATCTGACAGTATTCTAACCATCGGGAGGGGAGGTAAATTCTAATTGTAGATGCAAAAAGTGTATAGGGAAAAATATTCATTTCTCCCTTCCATTTATGCAGTTTATGGCTAAGTACTGGATTGTTTTTCTCATCCTTCTAGTTATATACAATCAAATGGGTGCTCATTTGCTTTCTAATCTTTGATGGTTGTCTGCATATTTTATGAGACATTATTATTTTGTGGTTGTTTGAAGTTTCTTCCTTCCTCCTTATAAGTTATATACTAGTAATTAGTTTAGATAAATATGAAATGCTTATAGATGCGATAGTCTGATTCGTGCATTTGCATGAGACACTGAGACAGTAGAAAACTGAGAAACAGATTGTAAAATTATGTTCAGAGAGAAGAGGAGGAAGAGACTCGATGGGGAAGAAACCCTCCATAATAATCTGCAAACTGAAAATGCTAGGCTTGCTAGTTGGTAGCTAGAAGGATCAAGCTTATCGCCCTGCTTGGGTTGAATGAATCTCCTGCTTGGTTTTACGTATACAAGCCCAGGGTCAGCTATTTTCTCTTATCAGAGAAAAAAAAAAAAGAACAAAAAGGTTCATTAGCCCGACTGGCGGCCTTCCTTCATGTTGGTGTGGATAGTCTACTATCCTACCCTTCACTTTAAAACTCTTAACCATTGTCAAACTTTCAAGACAAATTATTCTTAAATGGGCTACGAGTATAGGTACGACAAGATGTTAACAGTTGTCTTTGCCCGACGGTTTGAATGAATTAACCTTATCTATAATTTACAGAAATCCTAGTTGGACTAGGACTAGGGAACTCCCTATACAAGTAAGCGTATGGCTGGCTCTTGGTGGTTTCCTAGACTAAAGTAGTGTGGGTGTATCATTTATGGTTGTATTGATTTATTTTGATATATTATTTTGAATTTATCGATATTTTTTTAAATATTATATATTTATATAATAGTTTAATTTTAAGTTTTTTGGTAAAATATATATTATATACCAATGCAAATATATCTCCATTATACATATATATATATATATATTTATATGCAAATATAAATTTCAAAATTATAAACATATAATATTCAAATTTTTTAAATATCAAATAAATTAAATAAATATAAAATTATTAAAAATATAATAAATTGTTATTAATTATATTCAATAATTTAATTTAATAAACATTTTTTATTTTTAAATGAAATTATAAAAATAAAATAAAAATGATCATAATAGAAAAACATTAGAAATTGATTAAAAGAATCAAATAAGTGAATTTTATTTTAAAATAAAAAATTAAAATCTTGTACCGACCGTTATGGGCTGATACGTGTCGATATAAGTTGGTACAATCAGTATAAAATCAAAATGATACGATACTAATATTATTTCAAAATCGATACGTATCAATCGATATGATCGATACAAATACGATACCGAGCACCCTGTCCTAAACACGTCCGTGAAAATCTTAACTAGCATTAGATTTGACAAACACTCTTCCCTCTCTTTTGGAGATTTTTCATTTATTAATTGTGTAAGGCTGCGTTTAGCATTGCTTCTAGCTGTCGGAACGTTCGTTTTGACAGCCAAGCAATGTTAAACAACTAACCTTTTTTTTTAAAGCACTTTTTGAACGTTGGTTTTGAATCAAACCTAAAAGTCAAAAAAAGAGGCTTTTGTGGTTTGCAAACCATAGTTTGGGGAGAAATTACCAAATACCTTTTCTATTAAAAAATTATGACAAAATTATCTCCTAGTTAATTTTTTCATTTTTTTGAATAAAATTATTCTTTTATTTTTCTAAGTATATAAAATTCTATATTATTGATATTTTTTTAACTTAAAATAAAAATATGAAGAGAATATAACTGTTTATTTTTTAATTTTAAATAATTTAATTTTTTAATAAAATTTAAAAATTTTATTTTTGTATAAGTTTGTATTATTAAGTCACACAATTATTTTGAAAATTTAATTTTTGTATAAATTTGTATTATTAAGTCACACAATTATTTTTTATACATCTTAATAATTTACTAATATTAAAAATGATTTATTCTGTACTCCTTTTTAATCATTTTAATTACGCACCGCAATTTTTTACAGTAATGTCAAACACTAAAAAATTTCAAACCACACTTTTTCACAGCATTTTAAAACACACTTTTTTTAAACTGAACTTAAATCACCATTGAAATCGGGCAATTGGAAGGTTTATGATTTGGTACAACCCTTGGTGTTCATAATAGTGTCGTCTCTTGTAATTAGGCTAGATTATGTTTTAAAAAATCATTTTGTGATCCTACAGTTGGGAATTAGACTTTCTGTATACCACTAGTTACTACTCTGATGTATGATAGTTAATTCCTAACGTCAATAAGAATTGAGATTAAGTTACATCGATTTAAATCTAATTATTTTTTAAACCTTTTATAATTTTATATATAATTAATTAATTGTTTTAAAAAATTAATGATTAAATTTAACAATCTACTTATATTTATTATGCATGTAAAGTTTTAGATCCCAATATCAATATTAGATCCATACAGATATTTTTTTATTATATATTTAACTGATTGAGATTATATTATTATTAGAATCTGACACATCCACCACGTGGGTAATTTTTTTTTTATTTATAAAAATATAAATAATTTTATAAGTGGTTAGTTTTTTTTTTTAAAAAAAGTGAGTAATTTTTTAGCTTAATGGATAGTTTTTTAAGAATAAATATGTATTTTTTTAAAAATATATATGTTAATGAAATTTGAAAAGACAAAAATATTCTTATTTTATTTTTATGTTATAATTATATTTGATTTTTTTTTTTAATTTCACCAATTGATTTGGTGTCACTTAACTCAGTGACACCAACTCAGTCATTCCATTTATAATAGTATTAGAATTTGAGACACTCACTATGTGAGTAAAAATATATTAAAAAAATTATGTTTAAAATAATTAAATATAAAAAATAGGTAATCTTTTTAACTGGATAATTTTTTTTAAAAAGTAAGTAAAAATTGGATAGTTTTTTTTAGTGGTAGTTTTTTTTTTAGAAGAGTGGATGATTTTTTAAAAGTAAATAAATATTTTTTTATTAAAAATATTATTAAAAGACATAATTATTCCTATTTAATTGTTTAATTTTATAATTTTATTTGTTTTTTTTTTTTTATTTTCTCCAACTGGGTTGGTGTCTGGTTAACTCGTGACACCAACTCAATTATTCCATTTAATATAGTAGAGATTATAAATAGATATATTTGATTTTTTTTTTTTGGTTGGTAATTTCACTAACTGAGTTGATTTCATTTAACTCAGTGACATCAATTCAATTTTTTTTTTTAATAATATAGATTATCTAATAAATAATTAAACTAAATTTTGTAGTGTGTGAAAGGTACTAAAATTGACTATATTTAGCTACATAAAGTTAGTGGATGTTCGACTCAGCTTATGGAAGAGCTTATCTACTGCAAAAGCAGAAGTTAGGTATTTGACTTTCAAAATTTTAAGATTTTTAGCTTCTGCAGGAAGCAGATTTGAGCTTTTAGATAAAATTAAAAATCAAAGCTTCTTCAATAAGTGTTAATTTTAATAACAAGTATTTAATAAATTTTTCTTATATTCTCACTTTACTCTTCAATATTTCTCAAAATTATAAGGAAGATTATCTTATTTCAAGTTCATTTTTTTATTTTGTCTAATTTTTTTATTGATTTCATTTGTTTTTTTTTATTTTAATTAACAAAAATATCTCTTTATTTTATTTATTTCTTTAATGTAAATACTTGTGGTTTAATTTAATAAAATTGATCAATTTATTTTTTCATTTATTAAAAATATAAAAAATACTATAAAATAGTTTTCAACATTCCATAGCACTTTTATAATAAATTTGTCAAATGCTATTTTAGCTTCTATTTACAGGTTTTAAAACAGTAGCATTTCTTATACAAGCTTCAGCCGGACCAAACAGACCCTAAGATGAAAGCAAAAGAATAACATTAATATATAAATAAGTAATAAGGTTTAATTAGATCATGAAATAATAACCCAAAGATTCCAATACTAACAATGGATTATGAATGGGGTACCTTAGTTGTTATTTATGACACCATCTTGGAGATTTCAAATATGAACTTTAAGATGGAAGGGATGAAATTTATGAATGGGAGAGAATTACCTCTTATAGTGTAGTCCATGCACCAAAATATATCTTAATACACTAATATAAATTTATAATTTATTGGATGAGGACATGGTTTTGATCCTCCTTGCCTTTTTTGCAAGGATTAATCCCTCATTTTTCATAGGATCGATATCCTTCTAACAGTAGCAAAATTTATTTTTTAGGATAATAAAGGATTTATCTCCTACATTAAAAGATCGATCCCTAAATGCTTTAATAGTAAAATTTTTGAAATTGAACAGTAAATGATCGATCTCCTTAGCAAAAGATTGATCCTTGTAGCGCAGGACATTTTTTAAATTTCCGATTTTTGAAATTTTTCACAGCTATTTCATCCGCAATTCATTCTCAACGGTCATAATTCATACTTAGTATTATAAGCCTAATTTTTTTTCAATTCATTATATTCTTTTTTTATATATTATCATTGTATTTCTGTTCAATTTGTACTAACCCTAACAAACACTTAATCTATTAAAGGTTTTTCTTATTTGGACAAAGCCTCTGTAAAAAAAGGAGAGGTTTCTAAAGCTTAGAAAAGTAGGGAGTTAGAGGTTTTTACCTAAGTCTTGAAAGGTAAGGAGTCAAAGGTTTTTATCTAAACCTCAAAAGATAAGGATTGTAAGGTTATACCTTAGCCTAAAAGGTAGTTGTTGTCTGATTTACCACGCAAGTGCACATATCGTAATAAATAATAAAGTGAAGAGTAGAGTATCGATCCCACGAGAAATTGTTATCAACTTCGTTAAATACTAAAATTATAACAACTTAATTTTATTTAAACAAACGATTAAAAATTGTAATTAAAAACTAAATAAAAAATAATAATAAAAGAAGACAAATTAAAATTGAGATTAAACAATTGAGAAAAGCCTAGGATTACAAATTTTCTCAACACTTCGTATGAACCTCTCTTAACCTCTTAACTTGACTAATGATATTGATTTGTTAACCTAGAGTTTTAATCTATTTATAAGTATCTTCTGATGGTCTTATAAAAATATCTCTCTTAATCAATTAACTATATTTCTATGATAATTGAATTAAAGAGAAACTCATTAACCTTAGACTCTAAAATTGGTTACACATGACACGTAAGTATATTTCTATCCTACATGCAACTCAATTCATCATAATAAATGAATCTGAAACATGTGTTATTCAATCCATATCTAACATTAAACTCTCTTTTCCAAGTTGTATCTAGGTTACAAAATCAATCTAATTGGTAGTTAAGCAATTAGAAGCATTAAGCACAAGATTGAATAAACAACATCAAATATTATTAAATCAAGAAAGATAGTAAAATAATTCAAACTACATGTTGAGTTCCATTGCAATCCTAAAAAAAAAAAAATTTAGTTCATGATAAATAATGAAAACATAAAATAAAAGAGTTTCACCATTATCACTGTTACAAGAAAGTAAAGAAAGAATAAAGGAAAAGAGAAAACTAAGTTTTGCCGGGACTTCAGTGATCCTCCAAAATCTCCTTTGCTCCTTACAACCTTGTGGTGGTTACTCTCCTTAAGATAAATTAGGTCTCAAAGGACTTGATTTCCTTTTTATTTGAGCCTTAAAAAAAAATCATATTTATAGAGTTTTAAATCCTCGGAGTCAGAAACTTCGCGTGCAAGTAACAGGTAAGAAACACATTTTTTATTTTTTTCTGCCAATCTCGGTGTCGGGGCACCCAAGGCTCGACTTGGCTGGCACTGCAGCCCTAGTTTTTGGCGCTGCTGCGCCGTCCGTTCTGTTTGCTACATGTTGATTCTACTGTCTTTTCGAACTTGTCAGCAATTAGGATGGGCAAATAATATGCCGTTGGAAAGCTACCGAAATCAGCTTCAAAAGTCAAGAAGGAAGTTTTTTTAAATAAAGAATTTAAGATCATGTTTTCCTAGTAACAAGCTTCGGAGATCAAATTTGTCCATGCGTTGCTTTGCACCTTTTTTCATCTTTTTGCACCTCGAAATTTTTTCTCGTTTTGGACCTATAAAAATACAAAAACACTAAATTAATAACTAATTTAAACATAAAATAAATAAATAAAAATAATCTAAAAATAATTAATTCTGAATAAAAACTTCAAGGACTTAGCTTATTTGAATACACAAAATGTGATAAAATAACTTTATTTCATAAAGTTATTAGTAGTGTGTAAAGATCCTTTAATAGTGGATTTGAGAAGCACCTTAGCAAGGAAGTGCCAAGAAAAGAGAACGTAGACGCCAAGTGGAAAGGTTGAACCTCTATACATTGATTGTTTGCTATCTCTTCCCTTACTCTTTGCATTATTTACTTATATTGTTCATTTACTTCATCATTTGATTATTTTCTTAGTTTTTTACATTTAGATTGCAACTTCTCCCTTAAAAATTTTAAGAAACTAATTCACTCCCTCTTGGTTTAATCCATATATTTGAGCTAACAATTGGCATAAAAGGTTTAGCCTCTTTTGTAGGTCTAATAACATTGAAAAAAAAATCTTTTTGAAAATCAAAAGATGTTTCAAGTTGGAGAAAAAGAGTATAAGGCTCCAAAGTTGGTAAAGCACCCAATTTGAGCATGAAAATTGAGAATGAAAATGTTCATTATGGTGCATATATATATATATGGTCAACTGCAAAACCAAATTGTCAATATGCCTTAAACGTAGAGGTTGTAAAATATAACCGAACTCGATTCGATCTGAATTGATTGAAAAAAATTAAAAAAGCCAAACTAAAAAAAAATCTAAGATTGAAACTACTCGAATCTGAAGTGATCAGAACTTGAAGTAATCTAAATCCGAAACTTATCCAATTCGAAACTCGTAAAAACTTGAAAATGCTCTAATTGTAATTAATTCAAGACTGACCAAAATGTAAGCGAATCGAATTTGAAAGGCTTAAATCCGAAACAACTTGAATATGAAATTATTCAAATTCAAATTGATCTAAACTTGTGAAGGTTTGAACTCGAAACAACTCAAATCTAAAATAAACTATTAATTATAAGGAGCTCACAAATTTTTGATACGGTACTTAACGCTAAACTTAGAAGCATAATCAACAATTTGAGTAATTAATTATCACTTGTTTCTTTTACCACTTATTACAAATACAGGTTACAATTGATAATTAACAATTTGAGTAATTAATTAATTATCACCTTTTGTGACAAAGACCAAAGATGTGCTATTCCTCTTTTCAGACCTTGAGGTCTCAGAGTTGGCAAAATGAAGTTGAACTCAAAAATTCATTCGAAAAAAAATTGAACTTAAACTTGTTCAAATTCGATTTGATAAAAAAAGTAAAAAACTTGAATTCGAGCAAATCCGAACACGAAAATTCGAGCCTAAAAAATTCAAATCCGAAAAGACCCGAACCCGAGACCAATCCGATTATAAATCCGAATTTAATACTAAAAATAAGAATGATCAAATTGTAATTAAATAATTTTTTATAATACAAAAAACATTAAGTATCAATTTTATTCTAATTTTTTATTGATTTATTTAAAATTAATATATATATATATATCATCATCATCATCATCAAAATATTGTATTTTTTTCTTGTAATTTTAACCTCCCATATCTGGGTGAATCCACTATCTAAATGAATATGTTTATTGTCTAATTGTCAATAATTAATTAATTTTTTTTATGTTTACTTGTCCAACTCGACTCGGGTCGGACCTGAAAGTCCGTTTTATCATTTTAAAAATATTAAAAAATTATTTTCATATTAATATTTATATATTTTTATAATTAAATTTAAATAAAATTTTTTATTTAATTAATAGTAATCCAAACCGAACCGACTTAAATTACAAAATTCTTATCTAGACTCAATCCAAATTGGATCAGGCCTCTAGAGCTGGATAGGTATCCTAACCAACGGACAAGTCTAGTTTTATGCTGTTATATATGCTACTATGTAAAAATAATAATAATAATAAAGAAGTTAGTTATACACATTTGGGGTAATTTACATTTTAGGTCATTGAACTTAGCATCAACTTTCATATAGGTCACAAATGTTTAATTTCATTAAGTTATATCACTGAACTTTTATTATTAATAATTTAGGTCACTTATGCTAATTTCATTAAGTAATTCTAACGAAAAAGCAGACTCAGCGTGAAAACTTTTTTTTACCTAAAATGCCAGTCAGACATTATCTTGATGAGATGTAAAAAATATATGTATTTTTTAGTCAATTTTTTCATTAAAAATACTCAACGGAGTCAGTATTAATGACCTAATTTATTTGTAATAAAAGTTTAGTGATGTAATTTGATGATATTAAAAGTTTGTGACCTACATGAAAATTGATGCTAAATTTAGTGATCTATAATGTAAATTACCCCACATTTGGTTTTCTAATCTTTTTTTTTAAAAAAAGGAAGAATATTTAAATTAAAAAAAAAAAAGACACCGAAAAAAAAACACTAAAGCTTAATTATTTGGGAGGTGGGGATTAGATTTTTCCAATGAATTATGGGTTTTTAATTTTAGTTTAAAAATTGTACAAAGACTAAAATATATAATTTTTATTTTAGATTAATATTCCAGGTGGAATTTCTTTTGCACTTTCCAGTCGTGTACTCGTGTTCCTTACTACATAATCACTTGGGTTAATTAGGATGACTGTAGACACCCGTTTTTGTTCAGATAATATAATTTTAATATAATTTAAAATTTAATTTTAAATATTATTTTTAATTTTCAGATAATTCAAAAAATAAATCAGAAAAAAAAGGAAAACAATGTTCGGCTCAAACCCAAACTCTTCTTGGATCAGGATTAGCCTCTGAAAATTGTGATTAAGATCAGATTTCTAAACCTAAGTCAATCAAAACTCTATCATAATTTTTCTATAAAAAGATACATTAACAACAGCAAAGTGGGGGAATTGGAGTACAGATAGAGGCAGTAGAGAGAGCAATTTTAAGGGTAGAAACACAAGAGCATTTTTTCCTAGGGTTTTTAATTTCGAATTTGGGGTTTTTATAGTTCTAGTGCTTGTTTTGCGAAATCAAACGGTAGAGATTTAGGAATTAATTAGAGGAAGTCTAAGTCGGAGTTTGATGGTCATCGAGTGGTCATCGGAGGAGATCGGAGAAGTTGAAGTCGTGGCATTCAAACCTAGATCTACGATTTTTGGCGGTGATTTAGACAAAACCAACTTGATTTCGGGATTGAGGGGATCGAAAGAAAAATTTAGGATATTTTTTGGGAATTCTTTGACGACCAAAGGTGGCGGTGACTGGCAACGACGGCGACGGTAGACGGTGGCGACGGTGAAATCTCATCGGAATCTGGGTTTGGCTGAATAACAGAGACGGTTGTTCTTGAAGAGAGAGAGAGAAAGATTTGAGAAGAACTTTTTTTTTTTTTTTTTTTTAAGAAAAGAGGTAAAATCTGATTTTTTTTAAAAAGTTCTTTTAAGTGTTATATCCGGGTCAGATCGTGGGGTCCCACACGCGACCCACCCTAACGCCTGACCCGTATGTTTCATATTTGCATTTCTATATGTTCTTTCACTTTCATTTGCATCTCTGCTTTGTTTTGTTACCTATTTAGTTATTATGTCATTTATTGCATGATGATTACATAGTTGATTGATTGCATAATTAATTAGATGATTGTATGATTGATTTGATATTGCATGACGAGATAATTTTTTATAGATTATATTTATATGATTACCAATTGATTGTTTTATGATGATTTTTATTTTATATATATTTATTATATGTTTATTTGTTTTTTTTTAATGTATTTACGTGTTTATTTATTTATTATTTATTGTATTATTATATATGATTTATTTATCTTATGTTACTAATATTATTTTTTATTTCATATTTCAGGTCTAAATTAATTATTTTTTTTATTATTATATTTATTTACTTGATTATTGTGACTAATTTTATTTTGAATTTTCCTTACATTTTGTAATTATTTGTATATTAATTAATTAATTATTAATAAGATAAGTTTTATTAATTGATGATTAATTATTTAAAAATTAATAAATTGAGATTTTTTTCGATGATGAAATCTGAGAAATTCACATTTGGTTGATTTCCAAAGAATTTCTAGGTGAGAGAATTCTCCTAAAAATTCTCCAGATTGATGGAAAAAATTTAAGGAATGATTTTCGATACAAAAGGTTGAAATTTATTTATTTTAAATTAATTAATTTCCAATAATTTTTTTGAGTCATAATTTCCATAATTAATGCTTAATTTAAATTTGAGGATAAATTAAGATTTATTCCAATGACGAAATTCAAAAAAAATAGCGATTGGTTGATTTCTTATAAATTTTTAAGTGAGAAAAGTCTCTTAAAATATTCTAGATCGATGGAAAGGTTTTTAAGAGGTACTTTTCGATATTGAAATTGAGATTTATTTTTAAGCAAACGTAAATAAAATTGCAAGTTTTTAATTATGAAGATTAGACTTAGGATTTAAATTTTAATTTTTTCGACGATGGAGCCTCTTCAATGGAAAGATTAATTTCTTTTGAATGCTCTTGAGGTGAGGAAATATTTTTTAGCAATTCCTCCAGATTGATGGAAGAGAGACCTAAAAACAATTTTCGATATTTTTTAACTTAAAATGAAGATAGGATAGACAAGACCATTTAATTAAGACTTTTAAGTATCACAAGACTAATTAGGTACCATCCTTTTGGATGGGCATTGTGAGGGTGCTAATCCTTTCTCACACGTAACCGTACTCCCGAACCTGGTTCTGATAAGTAGACCAGAGCCTATTATTTTTAAGGTGCCTTAGTCAAGTTTAGGATTACTTTAAAGATGATAGATTCGTATAAGTGACTAATCACACCTAGATTAGATGATTAGTGGCGACTTCATGTTTGTGTCTAGCTTGCTGAATTCGCATTTGGCACGTTATGACAGTTTGGCTACTCCGCTGGAGACATTAGAGAGTCGAGCCGTAGATTAGTCTTGTGATACCTTAGGTTTTAATAATTGGTCTTAAATGTTTAATTTTTATCTTTATCTTTATTTTTATTTTGATTTTGTTATTTGTACTAACAACTTTTGTTTCTTATACATTGGTGGGAAAAAGAAGGTTTGCATGTTTCTTCGCACACACGACACATTGCATATCATAAAGCCCTATACCCGGGCTTGTCCCTTTTAGGAGGGGGTAAAGTACCTACGCCTTCATGCGGTGATAGCTTCCGCAACTGCTAGCTAAACACCTTAAGAGTGTAAAGTACCAAAGCTTTCGTGGGGTGATAACTTCCGCAGTAACTTTGGAAAATACTCTCACCCAAATAGAACCATTCCGGTTGGAGCTTGTAATGGGTGAGGAATGGGATGCCTTACTCATCCTCCACGGATGAAATTAAGGAGCAGTTTGGGGACCTTATTAGCTTGGTCGAGTATCCTGAACCCAGTATATAAACACTTAAGAGGCCAACCTTAGGGTAGAACCATGTCAACCGATAGAGAATTACCCGAAGTCGGACACATGAAGGAACGTCATTGTATTTTTATTTCACATTTTCTTGTTTATTTTTTTTTGTGAATAGCACTTGTGTTTTTCTTCGATGTAATTTGTACTTAATTTTCTTGTGTCAAGTTTTGTAAAATCATTGTGTATGTCATAACTCCATCTTTGCAGCATTTAGATATTTTCATCATGCATTCACCATATACATTTTTCATAATGCCCATGCATTCATCATGTACATTTTTCATAATGCTTATGCATTTATCGTGTATATTTTAATAATGCTCATGCATTCACCATGTACATTTTTCATAATGCTCATGCATTTACCATGTACATTTTTCATAATGCTCATGCATTTATCATGTGTATATTTTAATAATACTCATCCATTCACCATGTACATTTTTTTATCATGCTCATGCATTTACCATGTACATTTTTCATGATGTTATTGTTAAACTTTGTGAATATTTTTGATGTTGTCAATAAATTCATTCTTTTGCGTCCATGTGCATTTCATAAAAACATGAGTCCTAAATTTTAAAATGGTGGTAATGAAGGGTTCAAGGATAGCTCAAACAAACAAAGATCTTGGAGTAGTCCTACAACATCCGTTCACGAGTTAAAGCAATGACAGAGGAGCAGGTTGCTAGGATTCCTCCATGGGTTAAAACAATGGCAGAGGAACAGGTTGCTAGGATGAACGAAATAGAAAAGGCATAGGATGAAATGAAAGAACAGTTGGTCAAGATGATGGATTTGATGATGAATTTGAACAAGCAGAATCAGTCACTAGATGATGAAGATCCTACAAATGTGCCTGGTTTAAATCAATTCCCAGCTCAAACTGGGATGCCAATGACATCATCAGCTACTCAACAACAATTCTCGAGATACACCATTCTTGTATATGGGGCAAAGATAGATCCTGTTCAAGTTTCATACTTAGATGATCCTAAAGAACAAGATAAGCTGAAAGTAGTTGAAGAGATTGAGTCTCGAAAGATGAAACTGATTGAAGAAAGACTTCGTGCTGTTAAGGGATTAGATTTCTATGGTTCCATGGATGCTGAAGGGTTTTGTGTGGTGCTAGACGTAGTGATTCCGCCTAAGTTCAAGACGCTTGATTTTGAGAAGTTTGATGGGTCCAAGTGCCCTATATCTTACATCACCATATACTGTCGGAAGATGGTTGCTCACACGAAAGATGATAAGTTGCTCATCCATGTTTTCCAAGACAGTCTTACTGGTTCTGCTGCTAGATGGTATGTTCAACTTGATAAGAACCGCATCCGTACTTGGAAAGAGTTAGCCAAGTCATTCATCAATCAGTATAAGCACATTGTTAACATGGCCCCTGATCGATTGTCATTACAAAACATGGAGAAGAAAGCTACTGGAAGCTTCAAAGAGTATGCTCAGAGATAGAGAGATATTGATGCCGAAGTCCAACCACCTATCACTGAAAAAGAAACTACAGTTTTGTTTGTAAGTACCCTCAAAGCACCGTACTATGAAAGGATGATTGGGAATGCCACCAAGATTTTTGCAGACATGGTAATTTCCGGGGAGATAATTGAGAATGCTATAAAAAGTGGGAAGCTTGAAGCTGGAGAGACATCCGATGAAAAGAAAAATGGGGCATCTAAAAGGAAAAGAAGATGTCCAAGTTGTGACTTATGGAAGGAAACAGGTATGAGGTTTTCCCTCATATCATTCGTACCCTATGCACCAACATTATTACCCCGCTGTAAATAATGTTGCACCAGTACCACAAGCAAACTTTCATCGCTTGACCCTGCATCCATATCTTCAGTTAGACTTGTTGTTCAGTCTCCAGTGAGTAATCAGAGAAGACAACGAAGCAGTCGAGATTGAACTCCTATAGATCCAATTCCAATATCATACACAGAATTACTTCCTCGGCTTATCTAGGATCATCTAGTTGCACCAATCTATTTTGAGCCTCTAAAGCCTCCTTATCCCGAGGGCTATGATGTTAGTGTCACTTGTGATTATCACATTGGGAGTTCAGGCCATTCCACAGAAGAATGAGGAGATTTGAAGCGAAAGGTGCAAAGTTTAGTCAAAGAGGGTCTATTGAGTTTTGATGAGAAAACATAACCAAGTGTTTAGTGATAAAGGGCCTCTATGAGAAGATTGTGAGAAGAATATGGAAGTTGCATGCTATCTTTGAACTTTTCCTTCTAAAGTAATGTCTTTTATGTTTAGACTCAATTTATTTTTTATCATTTCAATGAATTAGCAAGTTTGATGCATTTTTATTTCCTCTTTCATTTGTTATGTCTCCTTTATATTTTGCCTACCCTTTTAATTTCACCCATGTCAAGTTTCCAAGTAATGAATATGATGACAATCATGGCAATAATCTGGGATTCAATTTTGAAAGTTACATCCATATTGGTGAACTTGAATATATATGACCATACTTTGCCAATTGATTAGGGAAGATGAAAGTTGATATGCAGTTTTGACATGATTGGAAGAAAATCAGTAGAATTGCTTCACGAATTGTTGTTGAATTCTTTTACAAGTATGTGAATTCCTTGTGGTGAATTTCTATAAGCTTGTCATTTTCAATAAATGTTCTTTGATGGAAATATTCACATTTGAGATGATAATGGCCATTTTTCATATTCCTTTAACAAAATGAGAAATTATCCTTTGCTATCCCCTTTGAGCCTATTGAATTCTTTTTTTGAATGAACCTTGACCAAGGATCACTCTCCACATCGGGGGGCAAGTATGGAAAATATCTTTCTAGAGAAGAATGAATGATTGGATCATATTTCTATGCCATGTAAAGAATGTCTTATGTCAGGAAGGCAATGATGAGATGAATTGAGTTCCATAATTTTTAACTCACTTTGTACAAAAAAGAAAAAGAAAAAAAAAAGCAAAAAAGCAAGGGAAAAAAAAAGAAAATGAAAAGAAAAATCCTCATGAAAAAGAAATGATCCATGGCTCGATTATCTTGAAAATGAAAAGAAAGATATGAAATGTTCTGAGATGAAAATGATCCTCGATTTGCAACCCTTAAGTACATGTTTGAGCCTATTTTATCCATTCTTTCATAATCCCAAAACCCTGGCCTACATTACAAGCTTTAAAAGTCCATTTTGATCAAATGTGAATGTTTGAATTAGAGAATCATGTATTGAATTAGGACATGCTTGTGGTATCATCAAATGACAATAAAGTTTGAATGCTTGAAGACAGATCCGAAGAAGAAAGAAAAGGCTTGTAGCACTTTGATATGCTCAATTGCCTCCAAGAATATTGAGACGAACAATGATGAAAAAGTTTGTTCTTGATACTTTGAGAAAGAATTAGTTTTGAAGAAACTGGTATTAAGTCACATGGTCATTGGAGAGAGTACACATCTATTTGTGAAATTCTTATGAAGTAAAAAGCTTTTCCAAGTGAAGCATTATTTTGAGAAAGATGAATGAAGATGATTTGCCAAATATTGTGGAGAAATGTTTCTTTGAAGAAAAAAAATGAATGAAAAAAAATAAATAAAAAAAAAAAAAAAAAAAGCAAAGGAGGATTCAAATTGAAAACTCGAAAAGGCCAATTTGAGTCATAGGGGGATATCTAAGTTGAAAACCTGAAAGGATGGCTTAGGTATAATAAAAGTCAGTTTGAAGATTTCATTGGGGCATGGTTTGGTCTGACACAACTGAAAAAGATCAAGAATACTGATTGGATTGATTTTTGAAAGTGAATCATGGATTAATCTCAAGATTGTCAACATATTCATTATTTGGGGATGTTGATACCCCATCCAATTATCCTCCTATAATTCTTTGATTTGCAAATTATTCTTGACATAGATTTGTTCTTTCATTGATAAAGACCCTTGTCTTCAATCCACTTTGTTTCTTACCATTCTTTGTTGCCAACTTTGCTTACCCATAATGAATAGAGGAAATGTTGATGCATTGCATTTGTTATGAAATTGAAATGATGATTGATAAGTTAAGATAATAATCATGAAAGATATCTGGATTACTTTGAGGAAAAAAACTTAAGGATGATGTCTTAGGGCAAAAGAAAGTAAGATGAGAATCAGGAAGAGTGTGGAATATAGACATTTGGGGCTTCTAAGCTAGAAACCATACACTTTGGAAATGGACAAATGATGCATTTGAGATTAAATAAAATTGGCAAAGGGCTAGTCTGCTGGATGGAACTTGTTAGCCAATTCTAAAGTGACATGTTTGGGAGATGATAAGAAGATGAAAAGAATGAGTTTGAGAATCCTTGTTACCACGATTTGAGATCCACGATGTGGAGTAATTGAAACATTTCATTGCATGATCATTCATTGCATTCATGACATTTGTATTTCATGCACTGCATGATTTCATTCATTGCATGCATTTAACATATGAGAAAGATTTTGAATTTTGAAGTCAAACTTTTCTCAAAGTGAAATTCTTGAGCTTCAGTTGATGAAAACTTTTCTAAAAATAATGTATGAAGAAGTCTTCTAGGATGAAAGTTTTGAGTCTCGATTGGGGGAAACTTTTTTTTTAAGGTAAGACTTGTGAATTTTGGTTGAAGATGTTTTAAAGATAAAATTTTGAATCTCGTTTGGAAATTTTTACAAGATAATTTTTTTTCTAAGATTAGATAAGATTTTAAAACTTCTCTTGAGAAGTATTTCTAAAGGTGGATAAGATTTTAAAACCTCTTTCTCTTGAGTATTTTTTTTCGAATGAGATTTCTAAACCTCACCCGAGGACATTTATTTTCAAATCCTCACCCAGGATGTTAGTTTTTAAAACCTCACCCGAGGATGTTTATTTTCAAAACCTCACCCGAGGATGTTTATTTTTAAAATCTCACCTGAGGATGTTTGTTTTCAAACCTCAATCGAGGATGTTCGTTTTTAAAGCCTCACGCGAGGATGTTCGTTTTCAAACCTCACTCGAGGATATTTGTTTTCAACCCTCACCCGAGGATATTCGTTTTTAAGCCTCTCACGAGGATATTCATTTTTAAGCCTCTCACGAGGATGTCGTTAGGCTTCTCACAAGGATGTTTTAAAACCTCTCACGAAGATGTCATTAAACCTCTCATGAGGATGCTTTCAAAACTTCTTAAGATGATGTTTTTTAAACCTTTCATGAGGATATTCTGTTTAAAACCTATCTCATGGATATTTTTGATGAGCCTTTCTTAAGGATATGTTTGCTAAGCCTCTCTCAAGAAATATTTGTATGAGCCTTTCTGAAGGGTATATTTGCTAATCATATTTTGGAGAATATTTTAAGTCTCTCTCGGAGAATATTTTCGTTAAACCTTTCTCGAGGATATTTTTGCTAAAATCTCTTTTAAGTAATGTTTTGCTTTTACCAAACCTCTCTTGAGGAATAATTTTCGCATTTGGGATTTTTTAAATTTTATGCTTGATTGGAAAGGGTCTTATTTGTTTCAATTGGTTTGAATTTTACATGTAAGGTGTCTACGTCTTTGCACATCCCCTGTTTCTCAGGGAATGCACAAAGAGGGGCAACTGTAGACACCCGTTTTTGTCCGGGTAATGTAGTTTTAATTTAATTTAAAATTAAATTTTAAATATTATTTTTAATTTTTATATAATTCAAAAAATAAATCAAAAAAAGAAAAAGAAAAGAAAAACAGTGTTCGACTCAAACCAAACTCTTCTTGGATCAGGATTAGCCTCTGAAAATTGTGATTAAGATCAGATTTCTAAACCTAAGTCAATCAAAACTCTTTCATAATTTTTCTATAAAAAGATACATTAACAACAACAAAGTGGGGAAATTGGAGTACAGATAGAGGCAGTAGAGAGAGCAATTTTAAGGGTAGAAACACAAGAGCATTTTTTGCCTAAGGTTTTTAATTTTTAATTTGGGGTTTTTATAGTTCTAGTGCTTGTTTTGCGGAATCAAACGGTGGAGATTTAGGAATTAATTAGAGGAAGTCCAAGCCGGAGTTTGATGGTCATCGAATGGTCACTGGAGGTGATTGGAGAGGTTGAAGTCGTGGCATTCAAACCTAGATCTAGGATTTTTGGTGGTGATTTAGACAAAACCAACTTGATTTCGGGATTGAGGGGATCGAAAGAAAATTTTAAGACATTTTTTTGGAATTTTTTGACCACCAAAGGCGGTGGTGATCGGCGATGACGGTAGATGGCGGCGACGATGAAATCTCACCGAAATCTGGGTTTGGCTGAAGAACAGAGGCGGTTGTTCTTGAGGAGAGAGAAGGAGATCTGAGAAGAAGATTTTTTTTTTATTTAAGAAAAGAGGTAAAGTCTGATTTTTTTTAAAAAAAAGGATTTTTTTAAGTGTTATATCCGGGTGAGGTCGTGGAGCCCCGCGCGCGAGCCACCCTCACGCCTGACCCGTTTGTTTCATATTTGCATTTCTATATGTTCTTTCACTTTTATTTGCATCTCTGCTTTGTTTTGTTACCTATTGCATGATGATTACATAGTTGATTGATTGCATAATTAATTAGATGATTGTATAATAATGATGATTGGATGATTGATTTGATATTGCATTATGAGATAATGTTTTATAGATTATATTTATATGATTACCAATTGATTGTTTTATGATGATTTTTATTTTATATATATTTATTATATGATTATTTGTTTTTTAATGTATTTACGTGTTTATTTATTTATTATTTATTGTATTATTATATATGATTTATTTATCTTATGTTACTATCATTCTTTTTTATTTTATGTTTCAGGTCTAAATTAATTTATTTTTTTATTATTATATTTATTTACTTGATTATTGTGACTAATTTTATTTTGAATTTTCCTTAGATTTTGTAATTATTTGTATATTGATTATTTATTTATTAATAAGATAAGTTTTTTTAATTGATGATTAATTATTTAAAAATTAATAAATTGAGATCTTTTTCGATGATGAAATTTGAGAAATTCACGTTTGGTTGATTTCCAAAGAATTTCTAGGTGAGAGAATTCTTTTAAAAAGTCTCCAGATTGATGGAAAAATTTTAAGGGATGATTTTAGATACAAAAGGTTGAAATTTATTTATTTTAAATTAATTAATTTTTAATAAAACTTTTTTGAGTCATAATTTTCATAATTAATGCTTAAATTAAATTTGAGGATAAATTAAGATTTCTTCCAATGACGAAATTCAAAGAAATCTTGATTGGTTGATTTCTTGGAAATTTCTAGGTGAGAAAAGTCTCTTAAAATATTCCAAATCGATGAAAAGGTTTGTAAGAGGTAATTTTCGATATTGAAATTGAGATTTATTTTTGAGCAAACGTAAATAAAATTGCAAGTTTTTAATTATGAAGATTAGACTTAGGATTTAAATTTTAATTTTTCCGACGACAGAGCCTCTTCAATGGAAAGATTAATTTCTTTTGAATACTTTCGAGGTGAGGAAACATTTTTTAGCAATTCCTCCAGATTGATGAAAGGGAGACCTAAAAACAATTTTCGATATTCTTTAACTTAAAATGAAGATAGGATAGACAAGACCATTTAATTAAGACTTTTAAGTATCACAAGACTAATTAGGTACCGTCCTTTTGGATAGGCGTTGTGAGGGTGCTAATCCTTCTCACACATAACCTTACTCTCGAACCTAGTTCTGATAAGTAGAACCGAACCTATTATTTTTAAGGTGCCTTAGTCAAGCTTAGGATTACTTTAAAGATGATAGATTCGTATAGGTGACTAATCAAACCTAGATTAGATGATTAGTGGCGACTCCATGTTTGTGTCTAGCTTGCTGAATTCGCATTTGGCACGTTATGACAATGATTTTATGGTTTGTTTTGGAGTTCAACTTATAAGAACTTTAATAATTAATAGTTTGAGTTTGAGTAAAAAATAATTAATAAATCATTATTATAGTTAAAATAGTTAATTTCAAATTACTTTAATAAAAATTTCAAAGTTAAAAAATATTTAAATAAAAATTAGTTATTATTTGATTTAATGAAAAAATGTATCAATTAAAAGAATTACTTTAATAAGAATTTCAATGTTAATTAAAAAAATAAATTAAAATTGCTGAATAATTTAATTGAATAAAGAAAACATTAATTATGTGAGATAAAATAGTTAATTTAATCAATTGTAAAAAATATATGTCATTTATTATTTACATTTTTTGGAGTTGATATTTTTATATATGAAATAATAATAATAATAATAATAATAATAATAATAAGGTTAAATTGTGCATTTGGTCCCTCTACCATATTCAAAATTTGAATTTAGTCCCTATACAATATTTTGTCAACATTGAATCCCTGTATTTTTATTAATGTCAAATTTGAGTCAAATCGTTAACAGTGTTAAAAACATCCGTTATCTTTATGAAGTGGATTTATTTTTTTCATTACCTGACATTTTTTTCCACATTGGACCCGTTATCTTTAAAAACTACCTTATTTAAGAAACAAAATATATTACCCTAAACCTATTTCACCTTTCACCGAAATAGAAGAAACCATTTGAATATTTCAAAATATTTAACAGAAATGTAAAAGGGGATAGGAAATATGCACTTATTCCAATTTCTATAGAAAATATATGGGAGGTAATCGGTGTTCGGAAACTGTTCGGGTAGTGTGAAGAAGAATCTCGAATTTGAGGGGCAAGAATTTCAACTGTTGAAGATGAGCAAGGAACCTTCGAAAAAAGGCAATGATCTGGGTAAGTGTTTTAATTATTTTGTTTGAAATATGGGTAAGTTTTGTAATTTTGTGTGTAGATTAGAAATTTGGGTTTTTGTTGATGATTTTGCACTGAATGAAATGTTGGATTTTTGCTGGGTATGTAATTTTTTATGCCTGCAAATGAATGAATGTTGGGTTTTGTTGATGATTTGCTAAAAACAAACAAAAAAAAAATCTTATTTCTTTTACGTACAGAACATGCCTACAATCAGTATGAGTATGAAGGTAATCCTGTATATTGCTATTGTGGAGTTAAAGCTCCTTTAGTTACATCAACAAGTGATGACAATACTGGTAGGCGATTCTTTGGCTGCAGCAACTATCAGGTATAATGAGTTTATTAACATGTTATATTGGTTCTGTTTCTTTTTTGAACACAGTATTGGAGGTTGTAAGTCTTCTTTATCTTTTGCTTGCATAATGAAAAATAACCAAAACTGAGTTCAATGGGTATATTGTGGCTCTATAGAAGAAAAAAGTTCAAGAAAGTTCGTTTATTTTTGCTGCTAATGGAGAATTGAAGGTTCAAAAAGTTATTTTTTATTTTTTATTTTTTTGTATATTTAGACTTGAAGCATAATCATGGCTTGATCATGCTTTATTCTTTTTTCACTTATATTTTTAGTACTACATATATGTGCAATTTGCAAAACGGGTGCAAGTTTGAATGCTATGAAATTGAGTGTGATATTCGATGTTGGTGTGAGTAATGATCAGAAACTAATTAATTAATTAGGGTTTGATATGAGAGAATTAATATTATATTAGCACTAAGCATATCAATGTTACTTTGTTAATATCTTCAACATTACGTTACAAATTACTCTTTAGGCTTAAGGGTAGGGAAAGAGACTAGATACGCAGGCATGCATATATAGCTAAGTTTCATTACTACCATTCAGTGTGTTTTGAGTGCATGTGAAACGTTGTAAATTTTTCCTTTGGCATGATAGCCCAATCAATGAACGTGCAAAAGCAATGATCATTGAGTTAAGAAATGGTAATATAGGTTTAAGACAAGAGATTTCTACGGTGATGGAAGAGAATAGAAAATTGACAAGAATGATACATGAGCTGAAGAGTGAAGAAGAATGTCTAAGAAAGATGTCTTCTACATCCAGTAATGATGAGTTACGTGATGAAATTTCTATATTAAAAGCTGAAATTGAGGTGTTACAAGAAAAACTGAACAATGTAATGGTAGATGCAAGAAATGAAGCACAATCAAAGAAGCTTTACAAATTAGCTTTGATAGTCACTTGGTTTCTATTGTTGTATTTGGTATTAGGTCATGACAGTAATGATATGAATATGAATGAATTATTAGGTCTTCCCTATTAGATTTGACAATGGCCATCATTTTGTAGTTTCTTTTGTATAATATCAAAGATATGGCCATCATTTTGTAGCTTCCATATTATAATGTTGTATTAAAACATATATGGTTGTATAAAATGCTTGTTTTTTTTTTCATTCGAAATTTCACAACTTTGAGAATGGTGGTTTTGACTGGTAATGGAATTTATGGGATTGGGTTACTTTGTTTCTTGCTGAAATGCCCAAATTGAAAGAGGTGCATTTGAGAAGCTTATGTTATTTAGGATTTGATAACAATAAGCTTGAACGGAAAATGCCTGAAGAGTTTGGGTTCTTGGAGTTTGTAAGTGAAATTAATTTGGAAAACAACAATCTGAGTGGAAGAGTTCTTTTCTCTACTAAATTAATCAATGACAAGTAAAGTTATGTAATTACAGTTGATGTAGACATGAACTATCCATTATCATCTAATACAAAAAAAAAACAATCAATTCATAATCTAGCCATGATCAGTTTGATCACGATAGACATTCCATTTTCATTATGATCTAATTAAATTTAAAGTTAAAACCCCCAATGCTTTGAAAATTTTCCTCCATTGAAAACTTAATCACAGAATATACCAACCAAAAAATGACAAAAAATGCCACCAACATTGAAATTTTCTCAGGATTCCCCTTCTTCAAAACCCTCCCTGGAGAAAACAGTATGTTAGAAGAACAAAATGACCAAAAAGAAAACCTAAAAGCTATGATAATCTTCAAGCTGTTAACATCTTCAAGCTTTTTCTTTCCCTTTTCTTGATGCAACACTAAGTTGTGTTGAGATTGTTGCAGATAATCTTGTAGAGTCCTCAATTATATCTTTCTGTGTTGTAGCAAGTTTATTATTCCTTTCAACCTGTATGAAGAAAAAGGAAAAATTTATTACAAAAAAATGTGTAATATTATTTGGTATTATAATAGTAGTTTTGGTGTAAGTTTTACCAGCAATTGCTTTAAGGTTATGCAAAAAGAAGACTTGTTGACTCCCTTGCCTACAATCAGTCCACTAGTGGTACCAGGCTATTTGAAATAAACAAAGAAAAAAATGTAAAAGAGGTAGACTATGAGTAATAACAATGAAAAATATTCAAATACTTACATTTAATATAGATATTCCAGTGTCATCATGTTGGCGTGCTTTATCCGTGTTCATTTTGGTTGAAGTGTCACCATTTTTTTTTGTAACCTGCAAAACAAAATAATTAATATTGATACATTGTTGCAGTCGTATTTATTCAATTAACATTGATACTTTGCACTGATTATGGACCTCATTATGTGTCCTTTTTCTCCCCTTTCGAGGTCTTTCTTGTGCAAGAGTTGTCTACAAATACAAAAATAACAAAAAATATTATTTTAATTACTAACAATGATAAGTAATGGAATGAAAATGATATTTATACATATAGTAGTATTCTTACAAATTCAGATCTTCTTGGACATCGGAGCTTGTTATGGCCTTCCTCATAGCACTAACTACATCTCATCACTCTCCCAACTTTAGAAAGTCTGCCTTTGTTCTTTCCTTCAAGTGGTTCTCTCTTCCTTTTCTTCGCAGGCCTACCAGGCATTTTTTTCACCAAAAGAGGCAGAACTGGCCCAGCTATGCTTTTGGGCCAAAACAATCTTCCTTTCACTGGGTTGAGCAAGTACTTATATGCAGACAAATATATATCTTTCTTGAACCATGAAGATAGATAATCAAGAGGGTCTGAGCCTTCATACATAATGGCACTCATAGCATGTTCACATGGTACTCCACTTATGTCCCACTTTCTACAACTACATGAATGTTGTTGTAACATAATAGTGTAACTCTCCCTGACCTGTGTATCTAAATTATCCCAATAAATTTCATGTTTGGCACCACCATTCCATTCAACTTCCCACTTCCCACTTAGCACCAAGTTTCCTTGACTTCTCAAGTCTTTCAAGAACTGTGGGTCCATAATCTGTTTTCCACTTTCTCACATATTTCCTCTTCTGCACCAGCCTTTTCATCAAATACATTCGTATATCCTCAAGCATGCTAATGATAGGCTTACACCTAGCTTCTAAAATCACCCCATTAAATGTTTCACACATGTTATTATCAATGACATCACACTTAATGAGTTCATAGAAGAAAGCTTAACACCAATCTTGAACAAGCCATTTTTCTAATAAAGATTCTTTTGCACTAAACCGACCATCCAAACCTATCATCTTTTCTAATTGTTTATTCAACTCAAGTTGGTTAGGAGACCTAGCACAAGTCCAAAATTGCAGTTGCAACTCCTTACCCCTATGTGTCTTTCCCTATCTAGCATAAATATGCCTAGCACGCATTCTTTGCTCCACTAAAGGCAACAACTCCCTAACGGATCTTATTAAACCCTAAAACATGAACAAATAAGAATGTTTTAATTGTACAATTAAAACATATTTATCATTGCAGAATAAAAGTTATTTATTAAATGCAATTGTTTAAAGTAAAAGTGAATAAAACATACCTTTTGCATGTCACTGATGACTGCCCATCCTAAACCATCTCCAATATCTAAATCAACACATAGTTGTTGTATGAACCATGTCCAGCTGTCTGTATTCTCCCTTTCCACCACTGCCCATGCAATTGGGAACATTTGATTATTCCCATCACTTCCTACAGCCACAAGTAACTGTCCTTTTACCAATCCTTTCAGGAAACAACCATCAAGTCCAATCAGCCTTCTGCAACCCTCTAGGAAACCTTGTTTCAAAGCTCCAAAACATACATACATCTTTTCAAAAACAAGTGTTGCATCAGGTGTTGCTGTGTGAGATGTAACCAAGACAGTGCTTCCAGGATTTGTTGCTTTTAGTTCCTCAGCATAATCATTCAAAACATGATATTCCTGGTTGCATTTCTCTTCCATTTTTTTAATAACCAATCCTTTCGCTGCTCTGCACACACTATCAGACACAATCACTCCTAAATCTTTTCTCACAAGTGCCCTTAAATGCCTAGGCTTAATGAAAGGCATAACACTAATCTCCTCCCCATATTTTCTTGCAATCACTCCTACTGCCACCCTTTTATTTTTTTGATGTTGGCTGACATGAGTGCTCCTTATCATATGTTTTGATAATGTATGCCTTCTTACCATTACACCAGGAACAAAGAATTTTCCAATTGCATCCCTTGGCAATACATATAGCTCTGACCCTTACTTTATCATTCTTCAAAAACTTAAATTCAAATCTTTTCTTCGTGGAATAATCAGCAAGAACAGTTTTAAAGACCTTCAAATCTTGAAACCTCATTCCAAGTACAAAATCATTAAATGAGACTTTACTATTATAGTATTCATTGGTAGACTTCACTCTTTGTGCATCATCTTTGTCTGACCCATCACTAGTGTCCCTAAAACTGCCTGGATCAGATGAATCAAAGTACTCACTTGTGTACCCATGTACTTTGTCAGTATCAAAGCTAGGCCTATAAGCTTCAGATGCAGCTCTTACATCATCAACAAGAACATTAACTCCATTTGCCTCATCATCATCAGAATCACAATCAACCCCCATCCCCAAAATCAGATTCAGAACCAACATCAGAATCAGAATTAGAATCAGAATCATTGATGCCTAACTGTTTTTTCCTTTCAGCATACTCCCTTACATTTTTCCTAGCAACTTCTAATTCAACATCTACTAACCTCTCACAATCCCCATTTGAAAAAGTTCCAACATCATTGTCATTTCTTTTACATGCATCTACTTCATTGACTTCAGTCACAACAGGCATTTGTTTCTCACAATTATCATTTTAATTTATTACATTGACTTCACACACATTCTCATTTCCCCCTTCCAAATCACTAAAAAAAATCTTCAAAGACAGGTGTAGGAGGGGTACGAGCTAATTGTTCATGTTCACTATCATCATTAACACTAGTAGCAGTAGCAATCTCCACCACTGGTAGTAGGAGAGATTTCGGCATGTCATTCTCATTAACACTATCCAAATGTTCTAAGTAAATATCAACTGTTTTATTCTGCCTTAATTGACTACCCAATTCTATAACACTCTGGTCATCATCACCTAACAATTTCAATCCTGTATTCAATATCTTCCCACCCTCAACATAGTATATTCTAATTGACTTCGACAAATTATAACCTAATGCCTTCACTGTTCCTAATATAGTCCAATAACAGATTTTATCAACATCCTCATCAAATTCTTCTACTAACCCATTTAGATATCTAATTTCTGGGGTTTGTGACAATGTTCCTCCATGATGGTACCTTAGTTTGCATACTTCCCAACTCATACTACATTAAATAAATAAAAAAAATTAATCAATATCGTGTAAGGGAATTAGCAACAAAATTGAATTTTAAATAACAAAAGGGCCATAGTATTTTACAAAAATTCCTAAAAATATCATCACAGCAGGTAAGCTTCATTCAAGTTCCCTATTTAAATAAAGCAGCTGCAAATAGTGGTAGTGCAAAAATTTGAATCAATGTTAATCATTTTCGCTGTTGATTTTTTCACATTGATATTTTTCACAAATCAATGCCAAAAAAAAATATTGCCAGTACTTCAAAAAACAAACATGCAACTAATAAATCAAAAAAAATAATATTGTCAGTACTTAGTGGCAGACAAAAGTAAACAGAAAAGGCCAAACAAACACCACTATCAAAACAAAAGCAGGACCACATACAACAGTTCAAACACAAACATCCAACCAAGAAATCAAAAAAAGACAAGAAATCGAATAAATTTATATTTCCCTAAACCTGCGATTGTCTTCCGACTCGGTTTGATTCTCTCCCTTTTGACTCGGGTTGATTGTCTCCCTTCTGACTCAGGTTGATTCTCTCGATTAACCCTAAACAGTTCAAAAGCTTTCGCTTACTTCAACAAAGAATTTCTTCTCTTTGATTCCTCTCTCCCGATTAACCATAAACCCAAAAGAACATAATCCCTAAATCTGTATTTCTCCAAACCCGAAAATAGTTTTTTACTTAATAAAGTTTGATTTGTTTTTAACCCTCGAAAAACTTATTATTAAGGTTTTTTTTTTTTTACTTTAATGAAAATACAAATCAACAGCCAAAATGAGTCCAACGTGGAAAAAAAATGCCAGGTAATGAAAAAAATAAATCCACATCATAAAGATAACGGATATTTTTAACACTGTTAACGATTTGACTCAAATTTGACATTAATAAAAGTACAGGGATTCAATGTATAGGGACTAAATTCAAAATTTGAATATGGTAGAAGGACCAAATGCACAATTTGACCTAATAATAATAGTAATAATATTATACAGTATAGATAGATTATTTTGGAGAACTGATTTTATTACCCAAAAGAAAGCCGTATAAACAGCTATATAGTGACCAGCCGCAAGCAACAAACAACAGAATAAACAAAACATACTACAAAGTAAACAATAGAATTATTGACTGCAGGCATTGGGGAAGGATTAGTTTAACATTCCTGGTAATAAAAATTAGGATTGAAAAAAATATTTTAAAAAAATGTGATGAAAAAAATATAATTTAAAAACTTTTAAGTACTTCTCATTGCTATGAAAATATGCTGTAAAAAATTGAAATGTTAAAAAAAAATATTTAAAATAATAAAAGTTTAAAGATATGAAGATAATAAAATTATTTTATTCAAAAATCAATTTTCAAACCGTAAAATCTTCATTTTCTTGATTTTTTTATTTAGGTTATCAAATCATGATTTTAACTGTAAAAAAAAAAAAAATTTATTTGTTTAACATCGCTTTTGTGAGGAAATTCAATTTTGACCTTAAAACTGTATCAATAATAATGCTAAATGAAACCTAAGTCTTTATTAACAGAGTCAGCAGCAAGCAATGTTCTTCAAACCAAAAAAGATGCAAATGAACAGCTAGGCTAGCATACTTATTAGAGATGGTAATAGATAGTATGAATTCGAATAAATTCGATTTCGAATATTATAATTACTATCCGCAACGGATTCGGAGCAGATGCGGATATAAGACCTCGGATATCCATTAGATATCCTAATCCATTATCCGTTTATTAGAATTTAAAATTAAATTTTGTTAGATTTATATTTTTTAATAACTAAATTCAGATATTTAGCGGATTCAAATATTCGACGAATAATGTTATTTAATTCGGATTTGGATAGTAATATTCAGATTTAATGCGGTTAATAAACAGATTCGAATTTTAAAGTAAATTTGTGAATTCGGATTCGAATATTAAAAAAAAAAACAGATATTCAACCCGTTATAATCCCTAATCCTTAATATGACCATTGGCCAATAACCTGATCACAAGTTTCAGCACCCTTGATATGGCTCAAAGCCCAATTCAACTCACCATTCCAATCTGCAACATCTCTATGAATATTACAAGCCTGCAAAACTTGGTGCCTGCCAGACATGCTTAGACAAACCACATATGGGATCCCTAATCTCCAACTCTTGATGGCAGAGCATGCAATTGCGGCATTCCCCCTCAATAGGTATCCCCAAAGACAACAAGTGAATAGACTCTTAACTATTATCAAAACACACCAAAAACATGTCAACAAAGGTATAAGAGATGGAACCTAAAGAACATGATCTTTAAGGTGGTACAAGGACCTTGAGTCCATGATTTCAGTGGGGGCAGCCGTCTCCATTGCCTTGCCCCCATTATAAACCTGTCTCTAGCTGACTCATCGCAAGAAGCATTGAATAAAAATTTTATGAAATTGAAAGGATCTTCAAAGTACAGCCAAGACAAATAATAAGGAGAGAGCCAACATTTAGCAGTTAAAGTGGTTGAACAGAAAAAACAACATTCCATATGAAACTTGATCTATTCTTAACAGTCAGCTAATTTCTGAGTTCTGAATGGAGTTTGGTCCTAAAACCTTTATTTTTGAATAAAATACCTCATAGTGGTTCTGTCATTTGAGTTTAGAACTCAAAAGTGCCACCTGACTGTATTTTATCTTCCACAAAATGAGATTCTATCGAACTTCTGAAAAATAATGCAATTTACTTAGAGACAGAGACAGCAGCCATTCACAATAAAGCATCCATCTATGCCTTCAAGAAAGTTCCACCTCCATATTTGAAACAAGTTCTTCAGTACAATTCTGCAAAAGGGCATTTATTTTAGTTGCCAATTTGAAGATATAAACAAAGTAAAATGCCACTCCAATAACAAACCACAATCACAGCCACATATACCAATAGATGGAGAGGTGCAACTCAATTTGAAGGCAAAATTTAGGAGAAAAGGGGGGAAAGATACGGAAAACAAAAAGAAAAGCAACGATAAGAGTAACAAAGAAAGAGGAAATTAGAGAGCTAAACAAGTTCAACGAAATTTCAACTGCACAGATTGAGAAAGATGCCAAATCCTCAAACTTGTCAAAAGGAAGTGGGAAAATATGAAATAACTCTCCCTTTAATCCCTTTCAAGTTTCAAGCACCATTGATGAGTCCCCTCATGGAACCACATGGCAGACGATAACTCTTAATTATCTGGTTTGGGCGTTTGGCTAGCATAAAACCTCAAGTCTATAACCAATTTACTCAGCAAAGATGATTATTTGTCAAAACTTAAACTAAAAACAAGATCCTAATTCATTTTTAGTCATTCAGACTCATATGGGTTGGTTCAGGTCAGATGTTAATATCCAATAATATTATTATATATAATAGCATTTATAGTGCCAATGTGAATAATAAATATTTTGACACCAACTCGAATATCTCAACAAACAGTTTCGAAAATCCATATTACTTATTAGTATATATAACAAAAATGTATACTCACAATTATATTCATGTAAAAATATATATATATACACAAATATACATGACTGACAGTTGTAAGCTTTCCCCCTTTTTTTGGTAAGAAGTGAACTAACATTTCAGCAACCCCATAAAACACTTAAATGTTCTAACACCCACCCACAAGTTTCAAAAATATCTAGACCAAAATGCTTTAGCATGTTTGGCTCAATTGTTTAAAGGTGGAATGAAGTGTGCAGATCCCTAGTTATGCATTTTACCTTCAAATCTGATCAATAATTAAGAAAAAGGAAAAGTAATGGATGGAGACAACAAGCTTTCCTTTAGAAAAATTCCAATAATTATTGTTTGTTCTTAAGGATGTAAATGAACAGAGCGTTCGACGAATAGTTCGTGAACAATTTGATTTCTGTTCGTTTATGTTCGTTTATCAAGTTAAATAAACGATTATGAATATGATTTTAAGGTTCGTTTATTAAACGAACCAAACATGAATAAGGTCTGTTCAGTTCATTTATGTTTACGAACAAGCTCGTTTATGGATCATTTAAAATTCGTTTAATAGATTGTTTAAATCTCGTTTATTGTTCGATTATAATATAATTAATAATATTATTATTTGTATTTTATTTGTATTTTATTTTATTTACTTATAATATAATTAATATTATTTAATAACTTAAATTTAATAATAACTTAAATTTAATAATATTTATATTTTATTACTTTATATTTAATAATAATTTAAAATTGATTATTTTTTTATTTGTTTGTTCGTTAAAATTGTTTAGATTTATTTATTTATTGTTCATGAACATATTTTTAATTATTCGCGAACATATTCGATTATATGTTCATGAACATGTTCATTTAATATTCGCGAACAAGTTCATTTAACTTAAATGAACGAACACGAACACACTCAATTTTAAACGAACAGAGTTTGAACACAATTTTAAAATCCTTAATAAACACAAACCGAACACAAACAAATTAAAAAATAAATAAACGAATACAAACAAAAGTCTATTTGTTCAAGCCTGGCCCTATTTGTTCCCATCGGCAAGTCTAAGATAAACTATAAAAATTTCTATGAGAATTTGCACTCTTACAATAGTTAGACTCATAAAAAATCTTCAAAACGTGAAACTCAATGATTAGCAAAGCTTTTTTTATTTATCTTTTATTCTCTTTTTTACACCCTTTCTGATGTTCATTTATTATACCCTGACTTTAAAATGCTCCAATCAGCCCCCAAAAATCCCATCCTTGCAATCCCAATAAATCCAGTTTGACCAACAATATAACCCAATCCATCTCACAACTAAATGGATACACAGCCCGGAACTGCCCCTAAATTAAACCATTATAATGTGAAATTATACAGCCTGGAAGCTCCCTTCACTGTTGATTCAAACTAAAGAGGGGACCAGAACTTCTACCAAGAGAATGTTCACAAATATGAAACCTTAAGAACAACCCCTCCCCCCCAATTAACTTTCAAATTCCCTAGTTATTCTACAACAGCAAAAATAGAACAAAAAACATAACAAGAATTACTGCCTCGTAAAAAATTAAATCCGAACAAAGTACTTATCAGACGTAAAAGAATTAAGTTTTGATTTTGCGATAAAATTGGGCTTCCAAAGGACACATAAAAACCTTAACAAGTAGCTGTCCCTGCCAGCGAGTATCTAGTGAAGTTAGGTCTTTAGATTTTCTCTAGATCTGTTCATAGTTTAGAAAACTAATACTTTTTTCTAACATCTCGTTCTAAGATTAACCTGAAATTTGTTTTTAATAATTCTAACAAGCAATCAAATTAAAAAGAGAAATAAAAAAAATACCATCTACTAAAATTAGGTCGATTCCCACTGGATCTAGGCCGACCAATCAATCCCAAATCTGATTCGCCACCTCTTTTCATCTTCTCGTAATCACCTGACTTGGGCCGCCTATCTTCACCATAGCGACCTGACGATCCAAAATGCTTCAACCCCTGTTCTTTTCCCTGGAACACTTCCGATTCAGGCCTCTCCTCTCTTCGCACAAAACCCGGCCTAAGATGAGGCGGAACGAATCGATCTGGTTTCAGCAACCCAGAAACGAACACAACTTCCTTCTCCCTCTCCTGACTGGGAATCGATATCCCAGACCCGGCTCGACCAAGAGGACGCAGAGAAATCTGATCAGGAGCGGGATCGGACGATGTTACTTGATCTGGGACTAGAGCTGACCGGGGTTGAGCCTGTTTGGTCGGTGTTGGGGAGACAAGTGGAGGAGTTGAAATAGGCTTGGTAGAGGGGCGGGTCAGGACGAGCATGCGGCCATGGGTTTTGATGTTGGCGGCAGTTGAGACGGAAGAATAAGAAGGCTGATTTTGGTGATTGGTTTGTGGATTTCTAGTTTTTTTGGAACTAGAAGAGGAAGTCAGATTTTTATCGAGAACATGATTGAAATTAATAGAGGTATATTTGTTGGTTCTTGCCATCCACCACTACTTTGCAATTTGTTTGAAGCGCTTTATTATTCTTCCTCTTTGCTGGTTTTCTGTCTTTGATTTGGGATCTTTGATAAGATTTTGAAATTGTGAAACGAATTTGGAAGGAAAATTGCTTCAAAAGAATGGAGAAGGTGTTTTTTTTTTTATTATTATTATTTTATATTGGAAATAAGTTTTTTAATGGATGTAGTTTTGTCTGTGGGCTGTCCTGCTTTTGATGTGCTGCTGATCTGATGGGTAGACTATGGATTTGGAAGTTCGGACCAACGGGGAAGAGTGAATGGTGGGCTTCCATACGCTGATGTGGATAGATCTCAGCCGCTACAATATGGCTGTTAATTAAGACATTTCTTCATGTCTTTTGTTTTCAATAAAACTATTTATTATTTATTAATTTAATTTTCACGTTTGATTTATCTTTCATATTTTCTTAGCATATCAGACAATTTGTGGATTCCTATCTTGTATTTTTTTTTACTATAGTTAGTGTTTAAAATAGATTTATTCGAATCGAATTGAATATGAATTGAGATTAAATGAGGTATCAAAATTTTTATATTTATCTAAACTTGATTCGATTTGATATATGAGTAAAAATCAGGTCTGATCTTAATTGTTAGAGGGATACCTAAATTCAACCAAGCTCGACCCATCTAATTTTCTTTAAATTGATGGCAAAAAAAAAAAAAACGAAAACCCAAATTGATGTTAAAAAAAATTAAAACCCAAATTTTCTTTTCTTTTCTTTTTCATTTCTTTCTTTCATTTATATTTTTATGTTCATTTCATTTAATCCTAAAGCAACTCAGTAAGGACTAAACCAAACATTACACAAATTTTCAAATTAAATGACAATAAATAAGCAAATAATTTTTGATCGAAAAAATTTGCCATAACTTTGATCAAATCATCTAGAAAGGAGAAATGAGAAAGAACAAATAAAAATGGGGTAAGAGATAAATTGCTTCCCGAGCAGCTGAAGCGATGAAAAGTAAAAAATTATTCTGGGAAATGGAAAGAGATGGTTGCTACTTGCTGTTGGGTCTTATCGTATACTTACTGTATAGGGTTTTTGGAGGTTTCTAAAATTGGCTTCATTTTAGATTGGCTTTTACCGAAGCAAGCCGGCGCACAAGTTTTATAATTAAATTTACTATTTGGGCAGGGTCGGGGTCAGATTTAAAATTCTCTGCTCAAAGTTTGGTCCATTTAAAAAATAGATTTTTCATTCATTCAGGTTCATTTTTTGAATTTAATATTTTTGTTTAAATTCTTTCAAATATCGGACGTATTTTCGAATTTCAGTGGATAGTCCGATCTTTGGACAGGTCTAGTTTAAAGTATTATATATTTATATAAATTTTGACACGTTTATAATTTGTGTTATATAAATTTTGTCATATTCATGTATTCGTGTCATGTTCGTGTATTCGTATCATATTTATATTATTTTTTTGTATTATATTATATTTTGTATCATATTTTATTTTTTTCATATCATATGATTATATTCGTGCCCAATATTATCAAAAATATTTTTTTTTTTTTTTATGAAAAGAAAACTTCATTAAAAATCAATCCTCATCAACGTTACAAAGCATGTTGCTAAATATGATTTCACATTTTGTATCACTTTTAAGTTTTAAGAAGGGTTAAATACTCAATTGATCCTGTATTTTACACATTTTATTCGTTTGGTATTTAAAGAAAAATAGTTGTTAACTTGTTACTTCAACTTTTCTTTCATTTATGACTTTACCTCAAAGTGTAACTCCGTTAAAAAAAAACTAATGTGTATTTTATACCTAATTAAATGCATTCACGACCAATAGATATACGTATTTTTTTTTAATAAAAAAGCCACATTATATTTTTTATATACATAATTTAACAAATGAAAAAATAAATAAATTTGTAATATTACAAAATGCTAAAATGAAATTGGGACAAATGTTAGGATTTATAAAATAAAATAAAATAAAATGGTCTAATAAACCAATTTTATGTGATTTTCTTTGTGGATTTAGGATGACTAGATCGCCGGGAAGGGCGTCGTTGTAAACTCTCGAGAGGTCGGAAAAGATTGTGTTGGCGACGGTGGAAAAGTGGCTGGGGATCCACATTAGAAGCTCCTGAGTGAAGGAGCGAAAAGAGGAGAGTAATGCGCTAAGGTGAAGTCTTTGACTGATGATTTTGTTACTTTGATTCAGATAACGATGTCACTTCAAGCATATTGAATGCATGTTTCATGATATGGATTTATTGATCACGTGAATGTATTTAATTGAGCGAAAATATGCATCAATATTTTTTTTAATGAAATTATATTTTGAGATAAAGTAATAGATGAAAAAAAAAATTGAAGTATTAAGTTGACAATTTTTTTCGATCTTTTTTGTTTTTGTTTTCGATTTTCTTCTACAAATTTAAATTAATTAAATTAGGTCAATATAAAGATCGATTGCAAAGATTTTGGGATCGTAAAACATTTGTTTAAGGTTGGCTTCATTAATCTGGAAAATAAAATAAAAAGAAAAACATTCATACTAAATGAAGAAGAGAGCGAAGAGAGGGAGAGAATGAGAGAGCTTGCTGAGAGAAATGGCTATGGAAGTCGGAGAGTGAGTTCGACGTTTGTGAGTCAGTTGAACTTGTTAGATCCGAATTTGGTGTGGCTTAATTTTTTTTCGTTTTTTAATTATGTATAAAAGAAAAAATGATGTGGTTTTTTCTTTAAAGAATGGTATGGATTTATTGACCACATGGATGCATTTAATTGGATATAAAATACACATCAATTTTTTTTTTTTGGATAAAGTCATAGATGGAAGCAAAGTTGGAGTACCAAGTTGATAACTTTTTTTCTTTAAATAACAAACAGACAAAAAGTGTAAAATACAAGAACCAATTGAATATTTAATCCTTTTAAGAATACTGAAATGATTTAATTACCATCAGAATTGGATATACGAGTGGAAAAAAAGAAAAATTGTGCTTCAAAGAATTAATACTTTAAAAAGATAAATAATTATTTTTAAATGGATAGTTATTTTTAAAAAATAAGTAATTTTTTAAGTCGGTAATTATTTTTAAAAGTAAAAAAAAAATGTTTATTTTTATTTTTATATTTTTTAAAAATAATTTCATTTGAAGTTTTAATTAAATTAATGTGACTCTTAATCTTAGGGTCCATTTGGATGGTGATGCACCCAAAAGAGTGTATCTTTATTAAACCTTACAATCAATAGGCAACAAACATATAAGCTTGGATTGTTTAACCTATGTTATGTTCCACTTTGCAATTAGTGAAAACTCTAGCATAATCATTAATCACAAATTGCCACTTATGAATAGGAAATCAAGACAATTATACGGATCAAGATTCCTAAACTAGCATTAGATAATTATCAAGATCTATCTAGTTGTACACTTAAACAAATCAAGATAAAGATCATAAACAGTTCTTATAGAAGAACATAAGCAACTTTGATAGAAAATTAATGATAGAATCTGAAAATCAATTACAAAACATATGTAGGGCTTTGAAATCACCCTTAACCAAAAAGAAGTTTAGCCTAGCATAGGCATAGATACTATAAATATGAATATTAAAGAAAACTAGTAAGAAAACTAAAATAAAACTAAGAGATTAGAGAAGAAGAAGAATATTGGTAAATAATCAAAACATGTCATAGTTGGTGGCTCAAAAGATGGTATTTATAAAGCTTTTAAGACCTTGGAGACTCTTTCTTGCTGTTCAAGGAAGCTAGGAGGCAAAATAGTGCAAATATGAAAATTTTCGAATTTTTTGGTTTTAGAGGCAGTAGGGTCTGCGCCAACTTCCGACGCCGCGACGCCAACCTTGCTGACTTGTGGCTTTGGCTGCTACATCTTCGGTTTCTTGGCTGCTGCATCTTCTCGCACTTCTTTGGCTAATTTGGATGACCATTTCTTATTCGATTTGGCCGTGTAAACTATCGTTGAAAAGGTATCAAAGTCAGCTTCAAAAGTCAAGAAAGAAGTTTCTTCAAATAAAGAATTTAACATCATGATTTCTCAGCAACAAACTCCGGAGGTCAAATCTTCCTAATCGCTTTGCACTAAGAATTTGATCTTTTTTACTCCAAAATCTTTTTCATCTTATGATTGTGACTTATAAGCTTTTTAACATCATATTTGAGATCTTTTGACTTCATCTCTTCCAAAATACCTATAATTCAAAAATATAATATAAGTAAACAAGATAAAGATCGAAAATATAACAAAAAGTAAAGGTAGAAAAGCATAAAATGTATATTTTATGAGCTTATCAGATGGGCGGTGAGATTAAAAACAGTGGTGAGATATGTGTCTGGATACAAAAGCAGCGGTGACGGTGAGGTAAATTATAGTGAAAGATAAAATGACAATTAAGGACATTAGATTAAAATGTGTATATATAATAAATAATAAAATATATATTAAAATTACATTTTTGTTAAATAATAATTAAAATAATATTTATGTTAAAAAATAAATTAATAAAATTAAAATAAAAGAATTTAAAATAAATAATTTAAAATATAGAAATAATTGAATAATATTTTTTGTTTTTTATGTAATTATTTATTTTTAATTAATCATAATAAAATATATTTATTAATTTATTATATAATAATAAAAATTATTTATTATATTAAATTAAAAATTATTTTATTTTTAAATAAAAAAAATCAAGGGATAGGGACAAAATGTCCCTACACTATTCAGATAAAGTAAAAAAAAAAAGGGTTAAAGTATGAAAATGCCCTCCCACTGGAGGGCATTTTCATCCACTGGAGCTGTGAAGCTCCAGTGGAAAGGATGCCACAGCACGGTGAAAGCATGCTCACCGTGCTGGTGGCATGAGATCTAAACAGCAAGTGCGGCCTGATTGGGGCCAAAAAGTGCCCCAATCGGACCGCACTAGAGGTTCTTTCAAAACCAAATGAGGCCTTAATCAGAAGCTTTATAATTAGTATAAATTATAAGATCCCCACTAAAATATTATAAAATTATCATGATGATAAGATCACTAAAATGATTTTATCACTAGTGATTGTAGATTACCATATTGTATAAAAAAAAGTTACCAAATACACACATCTAAAATAACTTTATTATCTATAATAAGATGATTTAGAAGAAACAATTTCAATTTTTATGGAATGGACAATACATAAAATAAGAACCCACTGTTCAATAGAAAATTACAAGATATGGACAAATTTTGATTAATATAATTCAAAGTTATTGATATATTTGCTTTAAAGCTTAAGATCACATAAGTCTTTTTGTAATTAAATAAAATGATTAAAAAACGGATGTTCGTTTAAAAAAAAAAAAAACTAAAAATTTGGATAGAAACATATTTTGGTGTGGATATTACTAAAATAAATTTGTTCTAAAATGATTTAAAGCATTACTTTTTCTTAATAATAAATTTTTTCACTCTGAGATTCAAATTATCCCATAAAAATAATGATATCACTCTCGATGATTTAAAATTATTATCACATAAGATCTCAAATTATTATCAAACACCATAATCTAATAGTATCGATTAAAACCACCATGAGTTTTAAAAGTCATGTACTATGGTGATAATGTAATAACCATGATGTTATTCAAACAAAAAAAGAATTAAGTTAAAACATTAATAAAAGAATGTAATAAATCATTGTTTTTATTTTGGCCAAAAAAAAAAACTTGATTTCTTAGTAAATTAATCATGATCTCAAATTAGATATAGAAACCAAATCATGTGATATTGGCGTTAATTACTTAATACTAGTATTATTAGATGACCTCAATTAATTAAATTAGATTTTTACCTATTTGATAAAAGTTATTTTAGAATAGATAAAAATGTACAAAAATTTTGTTATCAATATGAATAAGTAATACATATTTCTAAAAAAAGTAACTTATAGATTTTAATGAAAAAATTTGCAAGAAATGAATACAAAATAGTACATAATATCAACAAATTCATTTAATTCGAATTCTGATGCATAAACTCAAAAATAAAAAATTTAATTTCTAATTATTTAAAACCAGCAACTTATACTTTTACAAAGTACCGAAACATTAAAAAAAAAATGAAATAGAACTTTTAAATATGTAGAAAGCACAATCATAATTGTTATTTATGTTTGAAGATTTTAAATGAATACACCAATTAATTCATGGGTATTTATATTATTCAATAAAAAAGAATCTAGACTCAAAATGTTAAACTTAAATGACGCTAAACACTAAGTACATTCATCCACAATTAATTAAATTTATGGATACCATATATTCATAAATAGTTAAAGTTCATCAAATTCATGTAACTTAAAATAAAATAAAAAAATTAATTAATAATATAGACATTTAATTTTGTTCAAATCTTTCAAAGCTAATTTTTATTTGTCTCCGATTGGGACCGAAGTTGAACATTTTGAGAAATTCGAAGGTCTCAATTTTCCATTACTCAATTGACTTAAATTTTGTAATACTGTATTGTTTTAAAGGTACATGATCCAAAGGCTCACAAATATCCTTTAAAATACCCGTTAGATTCCTTTTTCACAAATATCCAAGGGATCAATTGCATACCATGAATAATAAAGTTAGGAAAAGGTTTTGAGAAAATCATTTGAAAACATTTGCCTACATTTACAGCTGTAAATGAATCAGACTTAAACGAATAAGCCTTTGTTCGTGTTCCTTTATTTATTTTTAAACTTGTTCGTGTTCGGTTCGTATTCGTTAAAGATATTCAAATCGTGTTCAAGCTCTGTTCGTTTAAAATTGAGTGTGTTCGTGTACGTTCACTTAATGTTCACGAACAAATTCATTTAAATTAAATGAATTTGTTCGTGAACATCAAATGAACATGTTCACGAACATATAATCAAACATGTTCGCGAACAATTAAAAATATGTTCATGAACAATAAACAAACAAACAAATAAAAAAAAGTCAATTTTAAGTCATTATTAAATATAAAATAATAAAATAAAAACGTAATTAAATTTAATTTATTACTAAATTATTAAATTTAAGTTATTAAATAATATTAATTATATTATAAGTAAATAAAATAAAATGCAAATAATAATAATATTATTAATTATATTATAAACGAATATAAACGAGCTTTAAACAAACTAATAAACGAGCTTTAAACGAACCATAAACGAGTTTGTTCTTAAACATAAACGAACCGAACACACATCTATTAGAACTCGGTTCGTTTAATAAACGAACATTAAAATTGTGTTCATAATCGTTTATTTAGCTTAATAAACGAACATAAAAGAACAGAAATCGAACTGTTCACGAACGGTTCGTCGAACGCTCTGTTCGTTTACAGCCTAATTTTACATTAGGAAATTCAAATACCATTTTGCCTATATTTTACACTAGAATATTCGAATGCCTAATCTATGGTATTCGGATCCCTTTTTTTTTTTGATAAGTGCTTAATTTCATACATTTTCATGTATTATTTCCTTATACTTTGTGCTTTAATTTCTTAAGTTCCTTGACAAACTACTATGATTTTATGAATTATAGGTATTTTGGAAGAGATAAAGTCAGAACATGTCAATTATGATGCTAAAGAGTTTATAAGGTCACAATCATAAGATGGAAGAAGACTTGAGAGTCAAAAAGATCAAATTCTTAGTGTTAAGTGATCAGGCAGATTTGACCTCCGGAGCTTGTTGCTAAGAAATCATTATGTTAAAGTCATAATTTGAAGAAACTTCTTTCTTGACTTTTGAAGCTGACTTGAATACCTTTCAAACTATAGTTTACACGCCCAAATAGGATAATAAATGGTCATCCAAATCAGTCGATGAAGTGTGAGACAATGCAGTAGTCACGAAAGCGAAGTCAGCGGGCAAAACATGCAAGTGAGTGTACTTGGCGCCACGATGCCAACCATTCTATCCCCAATCCGTGAAAAAACCGCAAAAATCACAAAAAGTTGCCTATTTTTCACTACTTTGTCTCCTAGCTTTCTTGATCAGCAAGAAAGGGTTTCCAAGACTTTAAAGCTCTATAAATACCATCTTTTGAGCCACCAATTAGGAGATGCTATTGATTGTTTATCAATCTTCTTCTTCTTCTTCTCTAATCTCTAAGTTTTTATTTTATTTTTCTTCTTAGTTTCTTTTGAATATTCATGTTTATGTTAACTATGCCTATGCAAGGCTAAACTTTCTATTTGGTTAAGGATGATTTCAAAGCCCTAGACAAGTTATGTAATTGATTTTCAGATTTATCTATCTTTAGTTTTCTATCAAAGTTGACTATGTTCTTCCATAAGAATTGTTTATGATGTTGTCTTGATTTGTTTAAGTAACGAACTAGATAGATCTTGATAATTATCTATTGCTAGTTTAGGAATCTTTATCTGTGTAATTGTCTTGATTTTCTATTCATAAGTGGCAATTTGTGATTAATGATTATGGTCAAGTTTTCGCTAATTACAAAGTGGAACATAACATAGGTTAAACAATCCGAGCTTATGTGTTTGTTGCCTAGATCAACCTATCTTTCTCATCATAAGGTTGCCATTACATTGAATCTAGAGAGCTTATTCTAGGTTGTCTAGTGGTTAGAGATTAAATACAGAACTTATTCTATTTAACGACGAACTAAGGAAAGATTGCGATAACAGAGCTTGTTGTTATCTATGGTTGATAATTTTGATAGTTAATTAATTTTGATAGATCTGATTATTGATTCTCAATGATGTCTAGTGGTGGAGAATGAAACCTTAACCATACTTTTTTCATATTTGATTACTTCTTATTTACTTGTTTTCTTCTTTTGATTGTTTGCTTTAGTTTAAACTAATTTTAAAAACCTCCCATTTTATTTTGTTTTCTTTGAATTTAAGTATAAATTAATAATTCTTAAACTAAACACCAATCCCTGTAGATTCGACCCTTGCTTATTGCTAAATTTTACAATTGATATTTTTAGTGCAAGAATTAAATATGATATACTCTTTTGAGTGCATCAAGATTTTGGCTCGTTGCCGGGGATTGCTTTCTTTAGTTTATTAATTATTTGATTTATTCTTATTTTCTGTTTTAATTAGTTTATTTTCTTGTTTTCTTTTTCAGTGAATGTCCGACTCTCCCAAAGAAGAAGAACCTTACTTCGGACTTAGGAGAATTCGGGAATTCATAATCGTCCACCAAAGAACAAACGAATAGTTGATCCAAACTATCCAAGAGGAGCAAGGAGAGATGGAAGCAAACAACTGAACTCTTAAGGAGCTAGCCACTCCATACTTGGATCAACAAACATTGTGCATAGAGTATCCTACTCTTGGGGTAGCATTTGAATTTAAATCTGGCCTGATTCATCTTCTTCCAAAATTTCATGGTTTTGCAGGAGAGGATCCAAATAAACACCTCAAGGAGTTCCATGTAGTATGTTCTAGCATGAGACCAATTAGAATCACGGAAGAGCAAATAAAGTTAAGAGCATTCCCATTCTCTCTAGCTGATTCGGCAAAGGAATGACTCTACTACCTATCATCCGAGACTATCACTATATGGAATGGGATGAAGAAAGCATTCTTGGAAAGATATTTCCCAGCATCTAAGGCTGCCAACATTAGAAAGGAAATATGTGGGATTCGGTAATACAACGGAGAATCCTTGTATGAATATTGTGAGAGGTTCAAAAAACTTTGTGCATCATGTCCACACCATCAGATAAGTGAACAACTGCTCATCCAATATTTCTATGAAGATCTTTTGCCCATGGAGAGACGCATGATAGATGCAGCAAGTGTGGGAGCACTAGTTGATAAAACTCCCGAAGCTGCTAGACTTCTCATCTCTAACATGGCAGCCAACTCACAACAATTCAACATGAGAGATGAACCACCATCACAACCACAAAAAGTAAATGAGGTAAGTACATCATCCCTTGCACAACAAATTTCTCAACTGACTTCTCTTGTGCAACAAATTGCTGTAGGTCAAATGCAGTAAAGCAAGGCTTGTGGTATATGTTCATACATGGGACACCAAACTAATATGTGTCCAACACTTCATGATGATCCAAATGAACATGTTAATGCTATGGGTGGATTTCTGGGCCAACCAAGGAAGTATAATCCCTAGTCAAACACTTACAATCCAGGATGGAGGGATCATCCGAACTTTAATTATGGAGGAAACCAATCACAAGTTGCTCATCTACCATTTGATAAGAGACAACCGGGTTTTTAGCAAAGAACGCAACAACCATATCAAACCCGAGAGCAAGTGCCACCACCACAAAATGCAGTTGAGTCTCTAACAGATCTTGTCAAATCCCTTACTACTAACCAATTGCAAATGCAACAGGATATAAAAGAAATAAATAGACAAATGGCAACAAGGATGAGCCAATTAGAGACTCAATTGAGACAAATGGCAACAGCAATAAGTCAAACCCAAGCAAGGGATTCCGAAAAATTACCATCCCAAACCTTAGTGAATCCTAGAGAACATGTGAATTCCATAACTCTAAAAAATAGGAAACAGCTTGAGACGCCACAAAATGATAGTGCTCAAAGGATGGACAACACCAATGCATCATCTTCACAACCCAATAAGCCACTTGTTAAGGTAACTCCTAAACCATATTTTCCTTCTTATGTAACTCCTCCACATTTTCCAAGCAGGTTAGCAAAGAACAAAAAGGAGGAATAAGAGAAGAAATTTTTGGAGACCTTCCGAAAAGTTGAGGTAAACATTCCTCTACTAGATGCCATAAAGCAAGTGCCACGATATGCAAAGTTTTTGAAAGAATTGTGCACTTCTAAGAGGAAGCTCAAAAGAAATGAAAAGATAAGTATGAGAGAGAATGTCTTGGCTGTTCTTCAAAAGAAACTCCCACCTAAATGCAAGGATCTAGGTATGCTTACCATTTCTTATAAAATAAGCAACACCAGGTTTGCACATGCTATGCTAGACTTAGGAGCATCAATGTTATAGCATACTCAAATTATGCTTCTTTGAAACTAGGACCATTAAAAGAAACCGGTATTATTTTGCAACTCGCTGATCATTCTATTACTTATCCAACAAGAGTTGTAGAAAATGTTCTTGTGCAAGTTAATGAATTGGTCTTTCCAGCTGACTTTTATGTGCTTGACATGGAAGATGAGATGTCTTCCAACCCAACACCTATTTTATTAGAGAGACTATTCTTAAAAACAGCCAAGAAAATATTAATGTTAATGATGGAACACTCACTATGGAATTTGATGATGATGTAATCCGTTTTAATATCTTTGAAGCCATGAGATACCCTAGTGATGTACATTCTGTTTATGCAATTGATACATTTGACTCTTTAGTGCAGCCACCTTTTGAGTTAAGTAGCAAAGACATAGACATTAACAAACACCTTGGCATGGAGATCTCTAAAGATAACCTGTTTTAAGTGAACATATGGAGGAAGCATTGGCAACTTTGCAAGTGTTACCACCTTGTAATAAAATGTTTGATGTTTCAGCTATTAATCTGCATTTAATTAATGAGAACCATCTACCTTTTCTTTTGCAGGCATCAACATTGGATTTAGAACCACCACCGGATCATTTGAAGTACTCAAGGATACGGTGTGGGTGAAGGCATGGGTCTAAGTCAGGCTGAGGACAATAAACCAAGCGCTTCTTGGGAGGCAACCCAAAAAGATGGAGAGCATATTTTATAATCAGATTTGTTATTCCTTACTCTCCATCATTCTATATTTTATTGTTTTTCTTTAATTTTTTTATTTGATTAGTAATTGTTTTTTTTACACATGATTCTTATATTTGGGGATAATGGAATTACATTGAGGACAATGTAAGAATTAAGTGTGGGGGGGAAGAATTTAGGATTTCCTTTAGTTTTGTTTTTAGTTTGTTTTTAGTGTGTTCTAGTTACTTTCCATACTATGATGAGATATGAATTAAATAGGTCTAAAACTGATTATTAGTGATAAGATTTTCATGAGAATTAAGCTTGATATCACTATTTTTCATGAGCCAATGTTAATATGATATGTTGATTGAGAAAGAAACATGTTTAGACTTGATATTGACTTGTATAATCGTCCTTGTGAGTTTTGAGCCTATATGATTGATGCATTATACATATCAATCTAATTTTATTCTTGAGTGCTCTTATGATTACATGATTCTCTAGAACTTGCTTTGAATCGTTTGAGACTATATTGATGCATGTGATAACATGAATATGATTGAGGCATTAGGATTATAACCAGGGCCAAATAGAAATCCATTCTTGATGTTCCAAGAGAACATCCCCCTAGTGAACCAATTTGAGCCTACATTGAATAAGTTATTTCTTTGGTAATCACATCTTACACCTAGCCTAAATACATTTATATCTTTACCCTTGTTCTAAAGATTGACTAGAATGTTTGAGACATATTGCAAAAACAAGGGTTACTTTTTGAAAATTTGGGTTAGAACAAAAAATAAGTGTGGGGAAGGAGAAAGGCAAAAGTCAAGAGAAAAAGAAAAGGGAACATTGTAAAAATACATTCCTTTAAAAAAAATTGAACCATCTCTTGAACTTCTAGTTAAAGAAAAGAAAAAGAATGTTACAAAGTTGATTAGAATGAAGCAAAGGGTCAACATGAAATATTCAGCCTATGTTATTTTGTGAGTTTTGAGAAATTTTATTTGTATGATCTTATTATGTCTCTAAACTCTATGAAATCTTTGAAACCTTTGTGATATCTTTATCCTTTTATTATTAAACCACATTATAACCCCTTGGCCCCATTACAACCCTGGATAAAGATCTATTGATTTATGAAGTTGCATGATCTAAGTAGTGGACAATAGGTGGATAAGCAAGCATATGGTAGAACTGTTTTCATGAGATTGATTGAGTGTAAACACTTTAAAACAACTTTAAAGAGTGAAAAGCATGAGAGTGTCCCATGTGATATGTTGAGATTAAGTTTGAACATGCACTATTTTGATTGAGATATATTATGTTAATGTTAACTTAACTCAAAACCTTTACTACGAGGCATGAGTTTTTCTGAAACTTTTTAAGTTATTGATTAGTTATAAGACTTGTCTAATGATTGTCTCTCATTTTTATTGAAAGTGCACTAGATTAGGATTTCTTATTTTATTTAATTTTGCTCGAGGACTAGCAAAAGACTAAGTGTGGGGGAATTTGATAACTGCTTTATTTCATACATTTTCATGTATTATTTCCTTATACTTTGTGCTTTAATTCTTAAGTTCCTTGACAAATTACTATGATTTTATGAATTATAGGTATTTTTGAAGAGATAAAGTACAAACATGTCAATTATGATGTTAAAAAGCTTATAAAGTCACAATCATAAGATGGAAGAAGACTTGGGAGTCAAAAAGATCAAATTCTTAGTGCTAAGTGATCAGGCATATTTGACCTCCGGAGCTTGTTGCTAAGAAATAATTTTTTTAAATTCATTATTTGAAGAAACTTCTTTCTTAACTTTTGAAGCTGACTTGAATACCTTTCCAACGACAATTTACAAGCCCAAATCGAACAAGAAATGGTTATCCAAATCATCCAACGAAGTGCAAGACAGTGCAGCATCCATGAAAGCGAAGTCAGTAGGCAAAACATGCAAGTCAGTGTACTTGGCACCGCGGCGCTGAAAAGTGGCACCACGGTGCCAACCATTCTGTCCCCAATCCGTGAAAAAACTCCAAAAAATCATAAAGGTTGCCCATTTTGCACTCCTTTGACTCCTAGCTTCCTTGATCAGCAAGAAAGGGTTTCTAAGACTTTAAAGCTCTATAAATACCATCTTTTGCGCCACCAACTAGGAGATGCTATTGATTATTTATCAATATTCTTCTTCTTCTTCTTCTCTAATCTCTTATTTTTTATTTTATTTTTCTTATTAGTTCTTTTTAATATTCATGTTTATGTTAATTATGCCTATGCAAGGTTAAACTTCTATTTGGTTAAGGGTGATTTCAAAGCCCTAGACAAGTTGTGTAATTGATTTTTAGATCTATCTATTATTAGTTTTCTATCAAAGTTGATTATGTTCTTCCATAAGAATTGTTTATGATGTTGTCTTGATTTGTTTAGGTCGCGAACTAGATAGATTTTGATAATTATCTATTGCTAGTTTAGGAGTCTTGATCTGTGTAATTGTCTTGATTTCCTATTCATAAGTGGCAATTTATGATTAATGATTATGGTCAAGTTTTCGCTAATTGCAAAATGGAACATAACATAGGTTAAACAATCTGAGCTTATGTGTTTGTTGCCTAAATCAACCTATCTTTCTCATCATAAAGCTGCCATTACATTAAATCAAAAGAGCTTATTCTAGGTTGTCTAGTGGTTAGAGATTAAATAGAGAGCCTGTTCTATTTAACGACAAACTAAGGAAAGATTGGGATACCAGAGCTTGTTGTTATCTACAGTTGATAGTTAATTGATGTTGATAGATCTGATTATTAATTCTCAATGATGTCTTGTGGTGGAGAATGAAACCTTAACCATATTTCTCATATTTGACATTCTCTTACTTATTTATTTCTTACTTTTATTGTTTGCTTTTGTTTTAAAACATCTTAAAATCCCTTTAACTTTTGTTTCCTTTGAATTTAAGTTTTAAACTAGTGATTTATAAACTAAAAACCAATCTCTGTGGATTCGAACCTTGCTAACTACTATACTTATAATTGATATTATTTTTAGTGCAAGGTTTTAAATAAGATATACTCTTTTGAGTGTATCAAGTTTTTGGCGTCGTTGTCGGGGTTTGCTTTATTTAGTTTATTACTTATTTGATTTATTCTTATTTTCGGTTGTAATTAATTTTATTTTCTTGCACATACATGTTTTTCTTCTCATATTTGATTCCTTCTTATTTACTTGTTTTCTTCTTTTGATTGTTTGCTTTAGTTTAAACTAATTTTAAAAACCTCCCTTTTTATTTTATTTTCTTTGAATTTAAGTATAAATTAATAATTCTTAAATTAAACACCAATCCCTGTGGACTCGACCCTTGCTTATTGCTATATTTTACAATTGATATTTTTAGTGCAATGATTAAATAAGATATACTCTTTTGAGTGCATTAGTTTTTTTAACCAAAATGACTTCCCAAAAAGAATATTCAGATACCTTTTTCCATGGTATTCAGATATCCTGTTTTGCATAGTTCTTGAACTAGGGCATTCATATACATTTAGCTATGTTATTCGAATGCCTTTTTGTTTTTTTCAACAAAATTCGTGCCCAAAAAGTATTCAGATACTCTTTCCATGGTATTCAAATGCCCGACATTTTCATTTTAAAATCATGTCATTTTTCCAAGGCATTCAGATACCCTTGTTCAAGCATGGAGAAATACATTTCCATATTGGCATTCGAATGTCCTTCTATTAGTATTCAGATGCCCGATTTGCAGTTCTTTTTATTTATTTATTTTGCCATATATCTTTTTTTTTCGTTAATTTCTTTCTTGCAATTTATATTCCGCATTTATTTTTCCGCAATTTATATTTCATAATTTATTTTCTCATATTTTACTTATTTCGCACATTATTCTTTATTTTATTCGTCTATTATTTTGCTTATTTAATTTATTAGCCTTTTAAATTTTTTCCTTTTAATTGATGTTGTTTATTTTCGTTAATTTACATATTTATTTTATTAACTATTTGAGCATTAATTTGATATTGAAAATTTGGACAATAAAAGTATTTTTTTTATAAAAAATGATGGAAAAGAGACTGGTGCAACTTAGTTAGATGACCTCGGGATCTCCACAAGGTTACTAGAGGAGCACATTAATGGTCTCTTTACAAGGAAACATCATTCTAGTTTTTTGGGATAATGTGAGAATTTTTGGGTCAAAGAATATTTTTCTAAATTCTTTCAGGTTGTGAGAGAGTAGAAAATTCTCTGAGACAAAAAGTTTTCACAATATCCCTCCTTAAAAATGATAATTACTATTTTAAAAAATAAAATAAGATGATATTTATTTTAAATGTTTGATCATTATTCATGCTTTCATTTACTTGTCTTTATTTATTTTCCCCTTGTTATTTTTTTTATCCTTTGAATAATGCATTTGAGAAATCATCTTTTCAAAATGGAGTTATTTTGTTTTTTAAATAAAATAAGATAATATCCCCAAATGGAGGTAAGTTTTTTGACTTTCGTTGGTTTGTTAGAGGGAATATCAACAATTATTTTTAACAAAAAAATAACCTTTATAAAAAAGTGAAATGAAAGTTTTAATTGAAAACTATTCTTATATTTTTCAAGTTGGTGGAGAATATAGAAACATTTATTGAGATAAAAAAATCTCATTTCATCTTCAAAAGATTTCAAATAAGTTGTGTAATTCGATTAAGGTAATTATCTTTAAATACCGAAATTAGAATTATTTTTTTGTCAAGATAAAAAATAATAAATGATTAATTGGTACTATTTTCATATGGACGTCATGGAAGTGTTAATATCTTCCTACGCATAATCAACTCCTAAACTCGTTTGATTTTATCTAGTTTTCATGCAAACTTCAAAACGGTCTATTTAAATAAATCTTATTTAATTTCAGGTTTTCTTAAAAAATATATTTTTATAGGTGACCATTTTTTTTAAATTTTAAAAATTAATTAATTAAAAAAACATATACTTTTTATTGATATGTGTTACATAATAAAAAAAAATTAATTCATATCTTAATATATCAAATAATCACTGAAATATCATTTATATTTTGTACAACTTTTACTTAAGTTAGAGACGAACAAAATTTAAAATATGAATGTCAACATAAATAATGGCATCTCCAAAGTAATATCAGATTTCTGTTACAGGCCAATTGAGTCTAGTAACATGTAAAAAAGTTGGGTTACAGGACACAGACATTACAAGGAGTTAAGGTCTCAATAGCTAATTTGGAACACATGACTGCTCAAGAGCTTTGTGAGCAAGTACAGTAGGATTCACAAGGACTTCCTCAGACTACAGATTTCTTGGTCTTGCCCTTAATGGGTTGTAATGTGGTATTGGGGGTGGACTGGTTGCAAGGATTAGGGCCTATCTTGTGGGATTTCCAAAAGCTGACTATGCAATTTTCAGTGTAGGGTCAGTTGTTTACCCTTCAAGGTCTAGCTCCTGGTGCTATAGAAATTGCTTCTAGGAGGCAATCAACTAAGATTAGTACATCTTCTTGAGGCATTTACAGCATCTTAGTCACTGAAGCACCCAATATTCAACTGTACTCTATGCAGCTCCATAAGACCACATAGCTCAGCTTCCTCACCAATTGCAATCCTTATTATGTTAATAATCAACTATTTTTGATACTCCTGCTGGTTTGCCACCAAAACAAAAGCATGATCATCAAATTCCATTATAGGATGAGAATCAGGCCTTCAAAATTAGACCCTACAGGTATCCTTCAATCCAGAAAGATATTATAGAGAAATTGGTATCTGAGATGAACCAGGTTTGCATTATTCGAAACAACACCAGCTCTTTTGCTTCACCTGTTGTCCTCGTGAAAAAGAAATATAGTTCTTGGAGGTTGTGCATTGACTACTGGCAGCTTAATAAGATCATCATTAAAGATAAATTCCCCCTTCGCTTAGTGGAAGAGCTCCTTGATGAGCTAGCTGGAGCTTGTTGGTTCTCTAAGCCGGACTTAAGGCCAGGTTACCATCAGATAAGGATGGCTGAACAATACATACACAAAACTGCATTTAGGACTCACCAAGGGCACTATTAATTGTTAGTGATGCCCTTTGAGTTGACTAATGCTCTATCTACCTTCTAAAGCCTGATGAATAGTGTATTTCAGCCACTGCTTAGAAGGTTTGTTTTGGTATTTTTGATGACATTTTGATATACTCTCCTACATGGTCCACTCATTTGCTGCATTTGAAACAAGTCTTTGAGATACTGTTCGCCAACCAGTTATTTGTGAAGCTTTCAAAGTATGAGTTTGTTGTTTCTAAAATCGAATACTTGGGCCATGTTATTAGTGCTAGAGGGGTAGAAATGATATAAGGAAACTTGACTACATCACTCAATGTCCAGCTCTTCAATCAGTTAAGGAATTAAGAAGGTTCCTTGGATTGATAGGTTATTGTCGTAGGTTCATCTGAGGATATGGCTCCATACCCAAATCCCTTACTGAACTCTTAAAGAAGAATGCATTTGAGTGGATAGTAGCAGCTCAAATGGCATTCCAGCAACTTAAACAAGCTATGGTCACTACCCCTGTATTGGCTTTGCCTAACTTTGACCAAACATTTTTTGTAGAGTATGATGCATCCAGCTTAGGGATTGGAGCTGTGTTGAGTTAGGGTGGCATACCCATTGCATTCTTCAGTAAGGCATTGTCCATTAGACTTCAGGCCTTATCTGTTTACGAGAAAGAAATATTGGCCATCCTCACAACTATTAAGAAGCGGAGTTCTTATCTCACTGGTAGAAACTTTCAAATTAAAACGAATCATGCAAGTCTGAGATTTGTCTTGGACAATAGAGCTCATACCCCTGCACAACAACTTTGGATTATTAAGATGATGGGATTTGATTATGAACTGGTTTTCAGGGCTGGTGCTTCAAACACTGTAGCTGACTCCTTGTCCGAACGTCTTTTTACTGCTCTTTGTGCCATCTTAGTTCTTGATAGCAACTTATTTGACAGGATTAGACAACCTTGGTTATCGGATTCTAGAATGGTTAATCTTAAGCACAATTTAGGAGTATCATCCAACTACTCTTAGCAGGTTCATCAGTTAAGAAGAAAAGGTGAACTTGTTGTTGGTGCTGATTCCATACTTAAAGCCGATCTCCTCCTTCACTTTCATAGTTCAGCAATAGTGGGCCACTCAGGCATGGAAGCAACCTTGAAGAGAATTGTTGTTGTCTTTTATTGGAAGGGTCTTGTAAGACCCTCGTAAGACAGAGATCGACTCGGGTCTCTTTAAACGATTTATAGATGGTGGATCAAGTTTATATATGCTTGTAGACAAAGTACACTATCATCTGGTCTTATTGTTACATTAATAATTTTTAGAGTAAGGGGTTTAATCGGCTATTTGAGAGATTTAACCCTAAGTTAACCACGAGTCAGGAATCGCAATCGAGACAACATAAAGCCCGTAAAATTTGGTATTTTAAATTCACATAGTGTTAAAATGTGATATATTACTGATCAGGATTATTGGAAAATCTAATCGACACAAAATCGATAAAATATGAACCAGGGGTATTTTAGTCATTTTACCCAAAATTTTACTTTTGGTTCGAATATGGTACCAATAGACTCCGTGATCATAGAGGATCTCAATATGATTCTTAAATTGAAAATTTGACATTTTTTTAAAACTCAAAAATTAAGTGAAAATCGGGTATGCCCTTAATTAGCTTAAAAGAGTGAAAATCGAGAACTGATTGCGGGAAGGTCTGAAAAGGTTTTAAGTGAATAAATGGATTCATATAGACATAAAATGATGTTAGAATGTTATTGGTGAAATCAGAATGAGAATCGGAGCTAAAATCGAAAAAGTCAAAATGTTGACCCGTAAACGGTCCGGGACTTGAATTTGATGCTCGGGATATCGAAAAATTTCAAAAACTTGCATACTAGTGTAAAATGATATTTTAAACACATCCGTGTCGGTAAAAGTGAAAAAGAGCTTCTGAGCATAAAAAATTCATGTGGACCCGCTTAGACACTAAAAGACAAAAGTGAGCTATAGTCTTCTTGGTTGACATTTGGCATGGATAAATGGCCATAAAATACATGTCATAACCCCATGTTCAGCCATGAGACCATTCTCCTTAGGCATTAAGGGTTGTTTCGTCTTCTTCCTTAAGAGAAAACCTAACCAAGTGAAAACTCCATAATCAAAAAGCTTGTAAGCTTGATCTCTTGAATTCTACTCATCACCAAGCCAACAAAATACATATTTTTACTATCTAGAATGTGAGGATTGCTTATTTGGTGTTAGCTTTTCAAGAAACCAAGAGAAACTACGTGTTTCTCTTTATGGCCATTTTTGCCTTAGGTGGTTTCCAATATAGTCATCACCTTAAACCACCACCATGGGTAGTCCTAAATCAACCTCTACATCCATTATTTGGGGTTGGTTTATTAAAAAAGTGGCATGGAGATGGAAATCCAAGTTTGGCCGAATACACCATGGTGGCCAACCACCTTGTGCCGCTACTTCCACCACTATCTGAGGCCACTATTGGCTTAGCTAGGCTCGGAGGAGCAACTTTCTAGTTGATCGTTGCTCCGAATTTCCATCCGAGCTAGGAGTAAAAATTATAAAGCTTAAATAGCTAAGCTGTAAAATTTCGAATAATAGCTAATTAGCTATAATTTGGACAACGTTAATGTTTCATAATTATAAAATATTTATGAAATGACTGTTTATGTGCTAGGACCGTGGATTAGCTGAGTTCATGGTTAGTAGAGATACAGATCACGAGGATCTAGTTTCTCTCGCTAAGAGCACTGTGAGTAAACGTGTAGCGATAGACGTAGGATCGTTAGATTATGTTATGACATATTGACTGTGATTGTATAAATGTATCGCTGATGGATTATAATGCACTAGAGTTGGTAAATGGTAGTGTGTACGACGTAAAATTACCTTATGGTATCGAATTATAGTAAAGACGCGAGAAAAAGGTCCAAGGAATGGACAAGTGATGATTGGGTAATAATCCGGGATTGATGTATGAGTGGTCGACTGTACACATTGTTTCCTTACTTGTGTTCTTATTTAAATGTTATGTGCTGATTGTTTACTGGAATGTTAAGCTATGCTTGAATTTGTAGGTTGCCATTGTGCCTTACCGGATTTGTAGGTTGCCATTGTGCCCTATCGGATTGTAGGAGCCTTCGTGCCCTACCGGTTTGTAGGAGCTTTCGAGCCATACTGGTTTGTAGGAGTCTACGGATCTTACCGGATGTTATAGTTGTTTGTGATGTTGGATAGGAACATCAAGGTGATATTAGTTAATATGACTTGCGAGTCTTTTCCATAGACTTTACTAATTCTGCGTTTGCTCACTGAGTCTTTATGACTCACCCTTTAGTTATTTTTCTTTTTCAGATACTGATCGACCTGGTCCCTCATCCACCCCGCCAGCTTGCTCGTGACCGATAGTCGGTGAGCATGATATACCATTTTGACGAGGTGATCCGTTGCTTGATGGAGGAGCCGTGCACAGTCACCTAGGGATGCCATATGTTATTTTGTCTAAGTATGTTGTATTATGTGTCATGCAGTTATCCGGTTGGAGACTGAGATTGTTGTTTATATTTTGCTATTATATATAAATATATGCATTGTGGTTCACTTTGTGCGTCTGCTGCGAGGCATCTCGGTTACTCCCTAATTGGAGATGTCATAACCGGGATGTCATGTGTTAGTATTATTATTTTACATGTTTTGCAGGTTCGGTAAACCCCCTTATCGGGCGGGTTCATGCTGAAATTTCGTTAGGTAGATGAGTGGTTAAGGCTTCGGAGGCAAGGGCAAAAACTTGTCTCTGGCCAATCACACTCCCGGATTTGGGATGTGACAAGTCTGAAACGTGATATCAAACAATTTGTAAGAGCCTGCTCTATCTGCCAACAGAACAAATATGATACCAGTGCTTATCCTGGCCTCTTACAACCCCTCCCTATCCCAAACACTATTTGGTCTGAAATATCTATGGATTTCATTGAGGAACTTCCCAAATCCGATGGCAAGTTTGTCATCCTTGTAGTGGTGGATCGTTTGAGTAAGTATGCACACTTTATCCCCTTATCTCATCCTTACTCTGCTTTAACTGTAGCACAAGCTTTTCTTGATAACATATATAAGCTCCATGGGATTCCCAAGACTATCACTTCTGATCGTGATAAGATCTTTCTTAGTCGCTTCTGGAAAGAGCTCTTTAAGCTTTTGGGAACTAAGCTCCATTTATCATCAGCATATCACCCCAGTCTAATGGATAGACTGAAGTTCTCAACCGTTGTTTGGAGACTTATTTGCGTTGTATGACTAGCCAGAGGCTTAGAGAATGGTGCAAATGGTTGCCACTTGCAAAATGGTGGTATAATACCACTCACCAGACTGCTTCGAAAAATACCCCTTATGAAATTGTCTATGGGCAACCTGCCCCCATCATCGTCCCTATTTCCCTGGTGATTCTAAGATAGAGGCAATCGATCGCAATCTTCAAGCCCAAGTACCATTAAGCTTTTAAAATTTCATCTCACCAAAGCTCAGAATCGTATGAAGCAGCAAGCTAATAAGCACAGAACCGATCGAAACTTTGAAATTGGTGATCTTGTCTATGTGAAATTGCAACCTTATCGACAACAATCACATGTCTTTCTTCAAACTTTCAACTAAGTACTTTGGTCCTTATAAAGTACTTACCAAGGTGGGAACTGTAGCGCACAAACTGGAGTTGCTTGAGGGTGCCAAAATTCATCTTGTTTTTCATGTCTCCCAATTGAAACAACATGCGGGCACAACTCGTACTCAATCTCAGCTACCACAACTGAATGATGATGGTGTTCTGACTCGCGAGCCTGTAGCTTTTTTGGATTGCGCATGACCAAACACAAGAACAGAGCTATAACGGAGGTATTGGATCACTGGAGCAATAGCTTTCCCGAGGATGCTACTTGGGAGCCTTTGTTCGAGCTCCAACAGTAGTTTCCTGCATTTCATCCTTGAGGAGAGGGTAGTTGTTACAGGTCAATTGAGTCTAAAACTATAAACGATTTCGTTTTAGACCAAGGTTATTGTTTAAACGGTTGTGTTTTGATTTAGATGTTAAATAGACATTAAACCAGTTTTAAAATGTCGTTTGTTGCGGTAATCAAGAATGCTAAGTTAGCAGTCCGTTAGTGGACTGACATCATATATGAAATATTGCAGGAATGGCAAGACAATTACCATATTTCCGAAATCTTCTCTTTCTCTCTCTGGATTCTCTCCCTCTACCTCTCTACAACTCTCTCTTAATTCTCTCTATTCTGTTAACAATCTTTTTCATTCTTCTTCATAGCTTTGCTTGGTATCAATTTCTTTATATATAATCACAAACTCTTAGTCTTATTTGAATTTTTTTTTTTTTTCATTGCTAGAAACAACATAAGTAAAAAAATTCAAATATTTTCTAAAGAAACATATCAATAACAAAAAAAAATAGTAAAAATTTTAATTTAGAAAATCTTAAATTTGAAATTTAAAGATGTTATGAAATTTATGTGAAGAGAAATGATACCTCCCTTTTTTTCACAGAAGAAAAAAAGGGAAAAAAGAAAGATCTAATCTAAAGAGAAAATCTAAGAATATATGGATGGAAGTTGATGGATCATACTTTTTCAATTTTCTTGATTATCATGATAGGGTTAGTTTAGTAACTTAAAAGGAAAATAAAAACTTCATAGTGGGCCCAGACCACATCTCTTTTCCTGCCCAAAGAAAGGTAAATTTGAGAAATATACCATCAACAATACAATAATTGTTAAATGATATAATAAGTAAGAGTTAAATGATATAATAAGTAAGAATTAATTTGAAAAAGATAAATAAAAAAATAAAAAATTATTAGAAAGAAAAATTGTAAAGACAAAATTATCTTTGATAAAAAAAAATCTTTTCCTCATTTCTTCTCTTTTTTTAATTTACTTTTTTAATTAAAAAAATAACTTTTTGGAAAATAACTTTTTTTAATTTTAAAAAATATATTTAAATATTTTTAGTTTTTAGTTTACTTTTTTTAATTAAAAAATTTTAAAAAATAAAAAATAATAAAACTAATATTTCTAAAATTAAATTCTTTATTTTAAAAATATATATATTTAAATATTTTATTATTTAAATTTATTTTTAATTAAAATTTTAAAAAAATAATCATATTCCCTTAATGGGAGGAGAAATGAAAAAGAAATTTTTTTATTAAAGACAATTTTATCTTTACAATATCTTTCATAACAATTTTTCATTTTTTCAGTTTTTTTTAAATAATTCTAACATATTATATCATTAAAAATAAAATGATGATTGAGATCATGTTTTTCAAATTAATCCTAAAGAAACGCCCCAAAATTCAGTGCGCTCAACCTAAGGAAAACTTGGTGGTTTCAGCAATAATTGCAAGGCACCATCACCCGTAGATTTCCGCCACGTATCAAAGCTTATATGCTCCCTAAGTGAAGTGGCCGAATGTGGGCCATAGCCCTTGAGATCAGGTCTCAATCATTAAACAAAGAACATTATAAAGATTGGTCCTGCGGTTCAGATGAAAACTTTTTTCTGTTGAAATTTTTTTTTAAACAAATTCGGTTCGGATCGAGTAAAAAACTCGTTTTATTATTTAAAAAATATATTAAAATATTAAAAATTATTTTTAAATTAATATTTTTAAAATATTTTTTTATTATATGAACAATAATTTAAATCAAGTTGGTCTAGATTATTAAAAAAAAATTATTACACCATTTAACAATTATTGTATTATTGATGGTATGCTTTTCAAATTTACTTTTCTTTGGGCAGGAAAAGAGATGTGGTCTGGTGTAGACACCCGTTTTTATCCGGGTATTTCAATTTGGGCCCGAATATTTCAAGTGCACTTCGATAAATTTTGGGCTTCAATTATTTGATTAAATCTGAAATCATTTCTTTGGGTCTTGGAAACTTTTTGGGCCGATCGGTCCAATCTTTAATTTCTTTTCAAATTTTTTTCCTTTATTCTTCTTTTTGTTATTATTATTAATTTTTTTTTTTAGATAATTGAAACCTACTGGCAATGGAAATCGGTTAGGATAAAAACAAAGACTTTAAATTCGGATAAAAACTCTTTTCAAATTAAGTGTTTGTGTTTGAGTAAAATGTTAACAAAGAAATTGAAACCAAAACAAACTGACATTCTCCACTAAGAATTTCTATAAAACAAACACATAATCATGGAGAAGAGGAGGGGGAGGACACAACACAACAATGGGAGAGAAAGAAATATATTTAAAAAAAAAATCATCTCTTTTTTTTTTTTCAGCGTGTGTCTGCCTAATATTAAGGTTTCTTTTCTTTTTCGGGATCTTCATTCTTTCATCAGATTTTAGGCTTTTCTCATTCTCAGGTTTGACAAATTTCATATTGGAAAATATTTTGGTGGATTTTGACGGGTTTTTGAAGTGAATTCTTGGATTTTGACCAAACGAGAGGCTTTGTTAAAATTTTCGGAATCATGGTGGTTGTGAATTGTGATGACAACAAGAACATCATGGGCACATTTGACTACGAATTCTGCAGCCGAGAATGTAGGTGTTGGTTCTTCTTCTACTAGCAACGGAGTTGTTGGTTCCACCTCAGCTGCTGGCCGACCTTCATATGTTCCTCCACATCTCCGTATCGCCCACCTTCTGCAGACCCACCTGCTCCCACTTCCACTAGCCTTTCTTCAAGTAATGACCGACCAGGATATGGTGGATCTAGTTTGGCTGCTCCTAGGAATGATTATAACAACCGATCAGGGCATGGTGTTGGTGGTGGTGGTCGACTTGGTGGATGGGGTGGCAGAAGTGGTGGTTGGGATCGTGGGAGAGACAGGGAAGTCAATCCTTTTGGCAATGATGATGATGTAGAGCAGGCATTGAGTGAGCAAGAGATTACTGGGATTAACTTTGATGCCTATGAAGACATTCCCGTAGAGACAAGTGGTGACAATGTGCCACCACCTGTTAATACATTTGCAGAGATTGACTTGGGTGAAACGCTGAATCTAAACATCCAAAGGTGCAAGTATGTGAAGCCGACACCTGTTCAGCGGCATACCATCCCCATTTCACTTGCTGGGAGGGATTTGATGGCATGTGCACAGACTGGTTTTGGAAAGACGACAGCCTTTTGTTTTCCAATTATCAGTGGGATTATGAGAGGCCAGGTTCCACAAAGACCATTACATGGGGCACGTGCAGTATACCCACTAGCTCTTATTCTTTCCCCTACCAGGGAACTCTCAGTGCAAATACGTTAGGAAGCTAGGAAGTTCTCTTACCAAACAGGTGTTAAGATTTGTTCTTTGTTTACATTTTGGTGGTTATTTTTTACTTTCATTTTTTTTTGTTATGTAATGATGATGGCATGATTGAATTGATGATTATATGGTAATGATGATTGCATGATTGAATTAATTATTACATGATGATGACTCCATAATTGATTTGATGATTGCATGATGTGATGATTTTTTTTTTATATATTTATTGTATGATTATTATGTGATTGGTTTATGATTATATGCATTATTACATGATGATTTATTTGATTTGTGATGGGTTTTTTTTTTTATATATATCAATTTATCTATTATTATTTTTTATTTTATTTTGTGTTATTTATTATTTATTTACTAACATCATTTTTTATTTCATGTTTCAGGTCTAAATTAATTTAATTCTTTATTTTATTTATTTATTTCTTGATTAATTATATTTATTTACTTGATTATTGTAACTAATTTTATTTTGAATTTTCCTTAGATTTTGTAATTATTTGTATATTGATTATTTATTTATTCTTTTTTTAATTGAGAATCAATTAAATTAAATAATAAATGGAGATCGTTTCCGATGATGAAATTCAAGAGAGTCACGAATGGTTGACTTTTAAGAAATTTCTAGGTGAGAAAAATTCTCTTAACAATTCTCCAAAACGAATGGAAGAATATTCTAAGAGATAATTTTCGATATTAAAAATCAGAATTTATTTTTCGAAGAAACATTAATAAAATGTGGGTTAATTTTGGAAAATTAATTTAAGAGAAATAATTTTGTTAAACAATATAATTTTTTCGACGACGGAGCCTCTTCAATAGAACGAATGGTTTCTTTTGAATACTCTCGAGGTGAGGAAACGTTTTTTAGTAATTTCTCCAGAATAAATGGAAGGAAGACCTAAAAAATAATTTCCGAGATTTCTAACTTTAACAATTAAAATAAAATAGGATAGACAAGACCATTTAATTAAGACTTTTTAAGTATCACAAGACTAATTAGGTACTATCTCTTAGATAGGCGTCGTGAGGGTGCTAATCCTTCCTCACACGTAACCGTACTCCCGAACCTAGTTCTGATAAGTAGACCAGAACCTATTCTTTTTAAGGTGTCTTAGTCAAGCTTAGGATTACTTTAAATAGGATAGATTCGTATAGGTGACTAATCACACCTAGATTAGATGATTAGTGGCGACTGCATTGATTTGTGTCTAGCATGCTGAATTCGTATTTGACACAACTGAGGTGGATCTTTTTATGTTTAGACTTGATTTATTTTTCATCATCTCAATGAATTGGCAAGTTTGATGCATTTTCATTTTCATTTCCTCTTTCATTTATTATTTCTTCCATCTGCCTACACTTTCAATTTCACCTATGTCAAGTTTCCAGTAATGAATGTGGTGACAATTATGGCAATAATCTGGGATTTAATTTTGAAAGTTATTTCCGTATTGGTGAATTTGAACATATATGACCATACTTTGCCATTTGATTTTGTTGAGATTATTGTGAAAAAAATGAAAGTTGATATGCAGTTTTGGCATGATTGGAAGAAAATTAGTAGAATTGCTTCACGAGTATATTGAATGGCTGTTGAATTCCTTTACAATATGTAGATTCCTTGTGGTGAATTTCTATAAGCTTGTCATTTTCAATAAATGTTCTTTGATGAAAATATTCACATTTGAGATGATAATGGCCATCTTTCATATTCATTTCACAAAATGAGAAATTATCCTTTGCTACCCCTTTTGAGCCTATTGATTTCTTTTTTGAATGAACCTTGACCAAGGATCACCCTCCACACCGAGGGACAAGTATGGAAAAATATCTTTCTAGAGGAGAATGAATGATTGGATCATATTTCTACGCCATATAAAGAATGTATTATGTCATGGAGGCAATGATGAGATGGATGGAGTTCCAAAATTTTGAACTATTTGTGATAAAAAAAAAGGAGAGAGAAAGAAAAAAAAAAGCAAAAAAAAAAAAGAAAAGAAAAGAAAAGACAGATGTGAAAAGTTTTGATAATCCTCATTGAAAAAGAAATGATCCATGGCTCGATTATCTTGGAAATGAAAAGAAAGATATGAAGTGTTTTGAGATAAAAATGATCCTTGGTTTTAATACCCTTAAACACATGTTTGAACCTATTTTATCCATTCTTTCATAACCCCAAGACCTTGGCCTACATTACGTACCTGGAAAAGTCCATTTGATCATATGTGAATGTTTGAATTGGAAATCATGTATTGAATTAGGACATACTTGTGGTATTATCAAGGGACAATGAAGCTTAGATACATGAAGACAACTCCAAAGAAAAAAGAAAGGGCTTGTTACACTTTGATATGCTTAATTGCCTCCGAGAAGATTGAGACGAACACATGATGAGGGAAGTTTCTTCTTGATACTTTGAGAAATAATTGGTTTTGAAGAAATTGCTCTTAAGTCACATGGCCATTGGAGATAGTACACAATTATTTGTGGAGTTCTTATGAAGTGAAAAGCTTTTTCGAGGGAAGCATTATTTTGAGAAAGACAAATGAAGATGATTTGCCAAATACTGTGGAGAAATGTTTCTTTGGAAAAAAAAATGATGAAAAAAAAAAGAAAAAAGAATGAAAAAGAAAAAAAGAAAAGAAAAGAAAAAAATAGATGAAAAAGGAGGATTCAAATTGAAAACCCGAAAAGGGCAGTTTGAGTCATAGGAGAATATCTAAGTTGAAAACCTGAAAGGGCGGCTTAGGTATAATGAAAGTAAGTGGGGGCATGGTTTGGTATGACAGAACTAAAAAAGATCAAGAACACCGATTGGATTGATTTTTGAAAGTGAATCGTGGATTAATCTCAAGATTGTCAACATATTCATTATTTGGGGATGTTGATACCCCATCCAAATATCCTTGTATAATTCTTTGATTCGCCTATTATCTTTTGACAAATTTGTTCTTTTCCCTTCAATGATAAAGACCTTCTTTCTTCGATTCATTTTGTTCATTGCCATTCTTTGTTGCCAACTTTGCATACCCATAGAGGAAATGTTGATGCATTATATTTGTTATGGAATTGGAATGATGATTGATAAGTTGAAATACTGAACATAAAAGATTCATGCATTATTAAAAAAAAAAATTTAAAGATGATGTTCTGGGACAAAATGAAACAATGATGAGAACCAGAAAGGTTTGAAATGTAGACACATGGGGCTTCTAAGTTGGAATATACACTTTGAAAATGGACAAATGCAGCATTTGAAAATGAATAAAATCGACAAAGGACTAGAACGGTGGATGGAACTTGTTAGCTAGTTTTAAAGCTACATGTTTGAGATGATACAAAGATGAAATGATGAGCTTGAGAACCATTTGTTACCATGATTGGAGTGATATGATGCATTGCATTACATTCATGACATTCATTTCACGAATTGTATTACATGACATTCATGACATTCATGGTATGCATTTAACATGTAAGAAAGATGTTGAGTTAGACTTTTGAATTTTGAAATCAAACTTTTTTAAAGGAAAATTCTTGGACCTCAGTTGAGATGAAAATTGTCATAACGTGCCAAATACGAATTCAGCATGCTAGACACAAATCAATGGAGTCGCTACTAATCATCTAATCTAGGTGTGATTATTCACCTATACGAATCTATCCTATTTAAAGTAATCCTAAGCTTGACTAAGACACCTTAAAAAGAATAGGTTCTGGTCTACTTATCAGAACTAGGTTCGAGAGTACGGTTACGTGTGAGGAAGGATTAGCACCCTCACGACGCCTATCTAAGAGATAGTACTTAATTAGTCTTGTGATACTTAAAAAGTCTTAATTAAATGGTCTTGTCTATCCTATTTCATTTTAATTGTTAAAGTTAGAAATCTCGTAAATTATTTTTTAGGTCTTCCTTCCATTCATTCTGGAAAAATTACTAAAAAACGTTTCCTCACCTCTAGAGTATTCAAAAGAGTCCTGCGGTTCAGATGAAAACTTTTTTTCTGTTGAATTTTTTTTCTTCAAATTCGATTGGGATCGAGTAAAAAACTCGTTTTATTATTTAAAAATATATATTAAAATATTAAAAATTATTTTTAAATTAATATTTATAAAATATTTTTTTATTATATGAACAATAATTTAAATCAAGTTGGTCTAGATTATTAAATTTTTTATCTAAATTCAACTCGAATCAAATCGAACTAATAACTCGTTTCACTCAAAATTGATATTTTACAAATCATTTTAGGAAATTAGTAGTACCCCATTTTTTTTATATAATATTAATAGTTGTCAGATTAAAATGACTGAATTTGATAATGTTATTCTTTTTATTGTAGCAAAAAGTAGCAATTATCATTTATCACCCATATAATTCCAAACTAAACCATGGGATAAGTCTCGAATCCAAGAACCTGCCCGAGTCGATCCGAGACCAAATCCGATCTGATTCGAATTGATTAAAAAAGTCAAAGGTCCGAATCCGAAAAAATCCGAATCCGAAAAAATCCGAACCCGAGAAAATCGGAATTCGAAAAAACCTGAACCTGTAAAAGCCCGAATCCGTACGATCCGAGCCCGAGATCGATCCGATTCGAAACCCATAAAAAATCGAATTTATAACCGAAAAAATCCGAATTATAATTATATGATTTTATTTAAAAAATAACTAAATGATAAATTTTTTCTTAAATAAAATATTTTATTTATGAAAATGTATTTATAATTACTATATAATTATATCAATAATGTATTACCAATAAAAATAATTAATAGTGAATCTTTAAATTGGATTATAAAATAAAATTAATTTGAAACACATTAAATATACAATTAGATTCTAATCTTTTGTAAGATAAACTAGATCACTCTTTAGAATTTATTATCATAATTATATATCTTAAGTTTATTTCATATGTAACACAGACACACATACAAAAACACACACATATACATATTGCGCCTTACTTCACTCAAGTGAGCGTTTTTTATATTTGCGTCTTAGACAATATAATAGTTTTAGGGCTTAGAGTGCATCTTGCGCCCTTGACAACACTGATCAAAATAGTTTAATATAAATTAATTTTTACACGTCATATTATCCTAAAATTTCTAACTATTAAGGGCTAAAATAAATAATTGATCAATTATTCATATTAAATATTTTTGGTGAATGATAATCGTTACTCTATTTAATAATGTTTGATATTCAATATTATAATTGGATAATTATTATTCGATTATATGATTAATTGATTATATCTAATGCTAAAGTCAAAATGATCAAATATTAAAATTATATCAATTACTATATAAATTAGCTTTTATATATCAGGATTTTATAAAAATTTAAATATTAATTATTAAGGTTAAACCAATTAATTAGTGCTCTTTTAATGTCTACTATTCAACATTTAATTGAACATTTAAAAATTAGATCTAATGTTATTATGTTAGTATTCATAATGTTATTACGGTTAAACCAATTAGTGCATACAATTAGATCTAATGTTATTATGTTAGTATTTATAATTATGTCCAAATAAAAATAAATTCTTAAAAATTTAAAATTTAAAATTTTGTTAAAAAATTATAATACAATGACTAAAAAACTTAATGAAGCAAAAAAAAAAAAAATTTATTGGATTAAGTGACTAAGAGCGCAATGAGTTATTGGGTTAAGAGAAAAAATTATTTATATAAATGTTTAATGAATTTTATTTATAACTTCTTTCCTTCTAATGATGTTTTTTAAAATGTAACCAAATGATTTTTAACTTTAATTTTTTTAATGTTACTTTATATTTATTTTAACTCATAAAACAAAAGAAAATTTCTTATATAATCATTAATTATAGTACATTCAATATCAAATATTAAAATTATATCAATACTATATAAATTAACTTTTATATATTATGGTTTCTTAAAATTTCTAAGTATTAATTATTAAAATTAAATCAATTAATTGGTATTCTTGTAATGTCTACTATTCACCATTTTAATTAAATATTTGGTCAATTAGTGCATATAATTAGATCTAATGTTCTCATGTTAGTATTTATAATTATGTCCAAACAAAAAATATAAATATAAGAACAAATTCTTGAAAATTTAAAATCCTCTTAAAAAAAAAATTATAATACAATAACTAAAAAACCTAATAAAGCAAAATAAAAAATAAAATTTGTTGGACTAAGTGACTATAAGAGTCCGAATTATTGGATTAAGAGTGAAAGTCATTTATGTAAATATTTAGTAGGCTTTATTTATAACTTGTTTCTTTCTAATAATTTTTTTTACATGCAGCCTAATGATTTTTTACTTTTACTTTTTTAGGGTTACTTTATATATAATTTAACTCACTTATAAAACAAAAAAAAAAAAAATCCTATATAATCATTAATTATATCTATATTCAATACTAAACATCATAAAAATTTAAAAATATAAGTATATAACAATTGCAAAATAATAAAAAGTATCAAAATATACAAATTCTTTTTTATTCATACTATAAGTAAATATATCGAACTTATATATTTAGCTTTTATTTGAACTTTTGGACTAAAAAATTATAGAAAATATTCAAATATAAAATATTAATACTCAATTTATAAATAAAATTATTATATGATTTATATTTATATAAATATTTATTAATTTTTAAAATTTTAATTTAGTATTTTTGTAAGTAAAATTAATCATTACATTCGAAATTTAAAAAATATTTATAGCTTAAAAAATTTCAAAATTATTGAATTCGTCTAGGCCAGCCATAACTCGAACCGATCCGAATCCGAAATAATCTAAACCCGAAAAAGCCCGTATCAGAAATGGCCCGAGCCCGAGATAACTCGAACCCGAAATTATCCGAACCCGAAAAGGCCCGAATCTGAAATTATTCGAATCCGAAAATATTCGAATCCGAGATGATCCGAATCCGTAATAACCCGAATCTGATGACAGCCCGATCCGAACCCGCCCAAACCGGTCTGTTTGCCACCTCTACTACCACCCACCCATCATAAATTTGTAGCGCTCTTAGCTTTGGTGGAGGAGATTTATAAATAACAAAAACGATCTCTTTATTTTACAGAGATAATACCATGAATGGCCTATAAAATTTATTAAATTTATCAATGTGGTATCTGTATTTTAAAAATATTCAATATGATACCTGTACTATTAAATCGTGTATTAATGTGGATTGACTTAATACCATTAAATATAGATGATTATGTTGCATCAACTAATCAGGTGATGATATATGGCAACACTTGATTTTTTAGAAATTAATATTTGAATATTTGTAAAAAAAAAATTAAAATAAAATTTTTTTTTAAAAATATGTAAAATTATATTTTTAAAAATTAATATATATATATATATTTTTTAAAAATTAAAAAATTATATTTTTAAAAATTAATATATGTTTTTTTTTTTTAAATTGGGTTACATGTCTTGCCCAAAACAAAACATGGGATTAATGCATGTTTATGATAACAATTGCAAGGACATATATCTTTGGGACCTTACTTTTTGCATCGAAGTTATAACTTTTATTATAGTTGCTATTTTTTATGTATATATGTGAATACGAAGAATCGAGGTGCTCCATTTTTTGTTCCAGCAGTGAATCAATGTTATATTCGTTCAAGCTAAATGATCGCTTCCTTTATGTCTTACATTTGTTATCAATTTTTGTTACACCTCTATATAGGAATCATAGTGCTTCTCTTTTTTTTTTTTTGGTTAGTAAGACATTTAGGGGTATTTATTTATCTCATACATTATACATTTTTGTATTAAATGAATGTATATATTTATGTAAACTGTTAGTTATAACTAAATGTCATATTTTAAAATTTGTCTTTTCTTTAATATTCGAATGTGGTAGCTGTTATTTGTCCTATATATCATGAAAAATGATTGAGAAATTTTAAATGGTTTAATTAAATATCATTTGTACAAAAAATTCAAGAGGGATCTATCCCTATCACATAAGGATCGATCTATCTGTGCATTTTTAAGCTAAGGATCAATCCTTTGTGGGTAGGAGATCGATCCTTTGAATTCCTACAATTTCCATTTCAATTTTGTTTTTATGGATCGATCCCTGCCCCAAATAATTAAGGTCTATCCTCACTTAGCAATTTTGCAAAGGATCGATCCTCCATTGCAAATTCAACTCATATATATATATATATATATAACTCAAATTAAAAGGGATTTATTTGTTTTTCACACATTAGATTGGGATAAAAGTTAATTTTTCTACTATAGCAAAGTAATGGAATGAATAATTAGAGAAAAAAATAAGATATGTACATGAAAAAACAACTATATATACATATATACATTTTTAATGGATCTCAAAAACTAACAATTTCAACCCATGAAGTGGACAAGGTATTATAACAGTATGTACATGTATCTTAATACATGTACATTCAGTAGAACTATACGTTATCCAATGAAAATTCTAGTATACATGTGCAATCAACAAAACATTTTTTGAGTGTTTTTTCCATTGTTCCTTATTTGCCAATAAGAGAACAATTACATAGAATTCAAACCAGTCAATTCTTTTCCAGTAAAAAAAAAATTACCTGAATCATATCCTTCTTTTCATCTTTAACATTCAGACAAAAGCTTAATTTAAAACAAAAAATAAAAAATGAAAAACATGACAACTTGTGAAAATCATTAAACCCTGAAACAATAGACATAATAAGATCAGAAGTGCACAAAAGGGGAATAATTGCATGAATAAAAGTAAAATAAACATAAAACAATTATCGTAAACTATAGAAAATGTCTTTACTTGTCAAAGAACCTAATGCCTGAAAACATAACATGTGGCTTTCTTGCTCACTGCTCAGTCAGGAGCTCTACAACACTGAAAACCTTTGGTAAGAAAGATGTAAGTACATCGATGATAATTATCATCCTCCCTTGCTACTACCATTCCCTTGTCCCAAAGAACTTGATGTTGCCTTACCCCATGGATCATTTGACCCTTCTGATCAGAAGATGGACCTTCACAGCTACGTTTGATTGATTCCAAGTCCTAGCTTGATCTCCAAAGCATGCTTTATTCCAGCATGATCCTTGGTTATCCCACCCTCTAGCAAGAGTAGGTGAACTTTTATTGAGCCACGTCCTTGAATGTTACTTTCTTGAACTTCCTTATTGTCGGTTGACTGGTTCTAGGACCCTTTGGTCCCATCAGATGAATTGGATAACATCCAATTGTTATCTTGACACCCACTTACTTCATTAGTTGAACCAGTGCCTTTATTCCAGCCACATTCCAACAAAAAAGTATATGTGGAATTTCAAAAGCTTTCAATCTCAGTTCCTCTTTAAATTCCATCAGGTTTAACATTTCTTTACTTTAAAAGATCTAAAACTTCTCAGTCTAATATTTCCTATTTTAAAAAAAGAAAGAGGGAAAAAAGAGAGGAACGAAAGGAATGAGGGTTCAAGGATAAAGGAGAGTCAAAGGTAATCTTCTCTGCTTTCTCTTGAATTTTTTCTTTCTTTCTTTTTCCCGAATTTCGATTTAGGCTTCACTTGTTTTTTTTTATGAATAATGTTTAAGGGTTGAAATTTTGAGGTTGCAAAAAAATGGGGTTCTTCCGTTCTCAGTTGCTGATGATATCTATTTCGCTATTGTTTCTTCTCTTGACTAGTTGTTGTGATTTCTGGTGGGACGCTCTTGTTTGGATTTGTACTCTTTTATTGTATCATGTGGGTTCCCTATGTTTTGATGTTGCTTGGGTATTGTTCACTAAAAAATATGCATGCATTCTGTGTTTACTCTTGAGTAGTTAGTAACCATGGAAGCCCCAGCTCCCTGTTAATTTGAGTCTCGGGTCGGGGATTTGGGTAGATTAGAAAATAGAGGAGAGTTGTAGGTTCCAGTATCCTTTTTCTCACTTTTAGGGATAAAAAAAAAAAACACGAAAAAGAAAAAGAAAAAAAAGGTATTTTTTTTTGGGTTTCAAGGACTGAAATCTCTTGATTGTTGGTCCTCTGTTTTTTCCTTGTTTGTCCTATTTGAAACGTATGAATCATTCCCAGTCCTTAAAGATTGATTCCCATCCATTTGGTGTTCCACTATTTTATTGATTTTTACTTGAAACATTTTTGTTTGATATCTCCCTTTTGTATGGTCTGTTGTTGATCATTGATTATAACTTTAACATGCATTAGAATTCTTTAAAATTGATGGGGTTTAAGGCTTAAGTGAGCTGTGGGAGGTGTCCAAAGCCGGGCCTACAAAGGGGTAGTTAATGTTTTATCTATGCTAATGGCATCATGTTAAGGAAGAACAATTGGAGAGTCAGTTTTGAAATGATTGTTTTTTTTAATGCTTGTCTTCTTTTATATATATATATATTTGTCCAGTAGCTCTGTTGAAAGTTTGTCTTTAAATGTTATCACCCGCTATTATTCTTTTGATGCTTATTCTTTTGGTCGTCCGTTTTATTATTGAGTTCGCTTATTGCTAGTAGTTGGGTTTCCACGGTTACTACATTTACAAATTGAAGAGGTTTATGACTTCGTAATAGATTAAGCCGATTTGAGTACCTCGGCTATTCTCGGAGTCGAGCCCACATTAAAACGTTTTCAAAACCCCTAGGAGTTCTTGGTTCGAATTAATTAATAGTCTACAATCAAGTCTGTTTTTTATTCTCATAATATCGGGGCATATCAATTTTTTTTGGATTACATGATTACGGATTCAAAATTCCTAACCACCTTTTGTTTTTCCGAAAATATTTTTAAAATCCAAAAATAATTTTTCAAGACTATTTTCGAAATAAAACCTCCGGGTTACATTTTTAAGACCTGCGGACACCGTTTTTATAATTTTTCAAGTCCTTCGAGAATCATGTTTTTAAAACATCCGGTTTACCATTTTTTAAGATTTTAGGGCACCTTTTTTTCAAAACCTCCGGGTTGTAATTTTTCAAGCCCTCCACTTTTTTTTTAAAAACCTCCGAGTTACAATTTTTTAAGACATCCAAGCATCGTTTTTAATACTTTCGGTTTACCATTTTTCAAAAACCTCCAGGTGTCGCTTTTAAAACATCTGGGTTCGTTTTTGTTAAGTCCGATTTAAAATTTCTTCAAAGGTATTCTGATATCTCTATATAGGTATTCAGATGCCCTCTCCTCAAGGGAGAAACACATTTCGATAATCGTCTCGTGTGCATATTCTTGTTTGTGATATTTAATGATTAATATTTATGTTAATTTCTTGTTCATGATTATTTGATAATAAATGTTTGTTTTTTTAATTATTGTTGTCCATATTATGCTTTTCTTTATGCCACATGATAATTAATATTATTTCTCTCATGTTTGCATATTAATTATGTTTTGCATATTCATTTTTTATAATAAATCAGTCTAATGAAAATTGGTATTTTTGATAATACTATAAGGCAATATCCCCGAGTTAAAATAATTCATGAGTTCTCTGCTGGGTCTGCCGGGAAGGAATTCATCAATTATCATTAACAAAGGAATACCCTTTTCTAAAAGGGAAAATGGTTCAGAGGATTTTAAAGTGAGAAAAATTATATATTTTGCCAGGTTTTTCGGGGAATATAGAAAATTTTGTAGTAATAAATTTCGAATCATTCTTAAATAAAATGATTGTTTTTTAAGGGAATTATTTTTAAATATCAAATTTTAATCCGATTTTTACCGAGATTCGAGATAACACACTATTAATAATGTACCGTTTTATACGGCCATTGTGGGGGTGCTAATCCTTCCCTACACGTAACCGACTCCCGAACCCGCTCTCATTTTTCTCTGGTCTAAAGAGCAGACTTCGAAACTGATTTTAAAAAATATTTTAATTAATTTTAAAATATTTTACAAAAATCGGTTTTAATAGGTGACAAATCACACCTAGTAAAAAAAAATCGATGGCGACTCCATTTTCTTTTTCGAGGTTGTTTTCAAACTCTCAATATTATTTAAAGAGAAATTAAGTCGTCTTTTCTTCTTTTTCTCACACTATACTTTTTTACGTCACTAATTCGGTCACGAAAAACATTTCGACAATGAGATTTGGGAGAGAGGAACACACTCATAAATATTTTGGGAGAGAGGAACGACGAAGTAGAAGAAAGCTAAAGGCAAAAAGGAATTAGATTAGATTTTAAGGGTAAAACTGTCTTTGCAATATCTCATTTAACAATTTTTGATTTGTTCATTTCTCTTTTATAAATTATTTTATTCGACCATTCAATAATTTTTTTAGAAGGCATGTTTTTTAAATTTACCCATAAATTTTCAACTTCCCATCCTTTCTTTTCAAATTCATTTTTTTTTTTTTTTACATTTTGAATGCCAAAATTATCCATAAAAAATTAAAAATAGGATAAAATTATCCTTGATATATTTCAAAAAAGCCACTCGAATCCCTCAATACTCAAATTTGATTTTGTTAATGAGTGTCCTAAGAGTACTCTTTAAGGTTACTATATATAATAATATTTTTTTTTACCCAATGTATCGAAAATGATGAACAAAGTTGTCAATTTTTACATTTAATATAATGTTATAACTATAAATAGTATATTAATTAACCTTAAAGAGTGTCATAAAGACACTCGCTAGCAAAACTCATCAAATTTTTAATTACTCCGTCTTTTATCTCCAATTTTTTTTTTTAATATTTTGAAAATATCAAAATTACCCATAAAAATGACAAAATAAGACAAAATTATCCTTGAACATTTAAAAAAATCATTTGAGTTCCTCAAGACTCAAAATTAATCTATATCTATCTATATAATCTAGTATTTCTCACTCCTTTTAGAGTAAATAGGGGTAGTTTGGGAATTTTCTATATAATCTAGTATTTTCCACTCCTTTTAGAGTAAATAGGGGTAGTTTGAGAATTTTTTATTATATTTTTCACTCTCTTTAGAGTAAATAGGGGTAGTTTGGAAATTTTTAAAAAAAAAATTTAAGCAACAAAAAATTGGTTGAAAAAATAGGAGTAATTTAGATATTAATACATTTAAGGTATAATCAATTTGATTTTAATCTATATATATCTATAAACTAATACTATATTTTCAGCTCCTAATAAAAGTAATTATGGTCAAAATGGATTTTTTACTTTTTACTTTTTTTTTATGTATTTATTAATATTTAGCCTTACTAATATTTTACCCTATACGGTACCTCACAATAATAATAATAACTTTAATATTAGTATTTGCACTTTTAATGTAATTAATTATGTTTTATGGTGAGTTTTCATCAGTTACTCATTAATTATTTAATCTTTTATCTATTTCTCTCATAATTATAGACCACATGCTTGGAAAGGTGCTTATTTTTTGAAAGGTGCTGAGGAAAATAAGAATGTAATTATTCTTTCTAATGCTTTTAAAATTTGATATTATTGTGGAAGTTTCAATAGGGTTTTAATGTTATTTTACAGTTATAATTTATTTTGTGTATAAATAATCTCTCTCTTTTTACTTGTTTTGCAGCCATAAAATTTTCGCTTCTTTTTGTTGGAGATTGGGGCTGGATTGTTTAGTATTTTGAATGATTTTCTAGGCTGATGCGTTGTTTTAATTCTTGCATTATTTGCAGACTCATTGTTCTATCCTGATAACTTGATCTGCTTTAGAAAGTTGTCCTCTTTCTGTTGTCGGATTTAACTATGTAAGTGCACGTTTCGCAAACAAGTAATATAATAAGAAGTAAAATGTCGAACCCACGAGGAATTGTTATTAAAATAGTTAAGTACTAAAATTAACAAACTCAATCTTATCTAAACAACTAATTAAAGATGATAATCTAAAACTAAATTAAAATAAACTAATAATAGAAGCAAGTAAATTAAAAAGGTTGAATTCAATTAATTATAAAAGCCTGGGATTACAACTTCCCTCAACACTTCGCTTGAATCTCTTACCTCTTCACTTGATTAATGATCCTGAGTTATTAACCTAGAGTTCTATCTTATTTATAAGGATCTTCTGATGGCCTCATAAAAATATCATTCTTAACCAATTAACTATATTCCTATGATAATTGAATTAAAGAAGAACTCATTAAGCTTAGGCTCTAACAATGGTTACACATGACAAGTAAGTGTATTCCTACCCTACCTGCAGATCAATTCATCCTAATAAATGAATATGAAACATGTGTCATTCAATCCATGTCTAACACTAAACTCCCTATGTCTAGTTGTATTTAGGTTAACAAATCAATCTAATTGGTAGCTAAGCAATTAGAAGCATTAAGAACAAGATTGAACAAACAACTCAATAAATCATTAAATCAAGCTAAAGAGAGAAAGTAAATTCAAACTATGTGTTGAGTTCCATTGAACTCCTAGTAAAAGAAAATTAGTTCATGATAATTAATGAAAACAAATAATCAAATAGTTTCACCATCATCAACTACACAAGAAAAATAAAGAAGAGAAAAGAAGAAACTAAGAGTTGTCAATTCTTGAGTCTTCAATCTTCAAGCTTCCAATCTTCTTGAGAGAATTTGATGGTGACTATCTTCTTGAGAGAGAATTAGATTTCTTGATGTCTAATTCTCTATATTCTGACCTAAAAGAGTCTTATTTAAAGTGTCCAAGACTTCCTGGAATCTAAAACTTCGTTCCCAAGCAAAACAGGTAAGATTTGCGTTTTTGCGTTTTTTTTTTCTCGTTTTCGCGGGTACTATTCATGCCCCTTGGCGTCGCGGCGCCACTGCTATTGCCTCCTTGGTGTTTCTCCTTTGTTTGTCCAAATTGGTTCCTGTCGGCTTCTCGAACTTCGTCAGCTGTTTTGACTAGGCAAATCTTGTCCGATTTTGACGAGCCTTACAATGTTGGAAAGGTATGAAAGTCAGGAAGGGAGTTTTCTCAAATTAATTCTTTAAGATCGAGTTTTTCTTGAAAGAAACTATGAGGTCGAATCTGCCTGCTCATTGGAATGCACCGTTTTTCATTGTTTTGCACCACGAAGCTCCAGATCACTTTGGACCTATAAAAACACATAAATAACAACTAAATAATTATTTTTAAACATAAAATGGATAATTAAAATAAATATAAAAATATCTAAAACTAATCAAATCCTAATAAAATCTTCAATGACTTAGCCAATTCAAAAGCATAAAAGGTAGTCAAATAACTATATTTCCTAGAGTTATCACTTTCCAAGAGGTAATTTGTACTAAATGACATTATTAAATTTTCCTTTTTTTTAAAAAAAAAAAAATACTATATTTTTACTCCTCTCTTTGTTTGTAATTTTCTCTTACAATTTGTAGTCCAACATGTGTTTTTGAAATTTCATTGACAGTTAAGTGGAAGGGTAAGTTCGCTTCATGGTCGTGCAATTGTTAGCAACAATGGCTCTATCACTATAACACCTAATAATCAAGGTGAGGGCAGAAACATGGAGATCACACTTTAATAGCAGCTCGATTGTGATGTAAGGTAATTCTTTAGTTTTTTTTTTTTGTTTTTTTTTTTATAAATCACATCTATTATCTGATAACTAATTAAATTGCAGTACTTTTATCGATGTGGATTCCTCGAAAATACATAATCCATTTTTTCTGTATTGTTCATAACATCCAGCAAAGTTTAAGAAAACACTTTTTCTCCTGTTCATATGCCGCTATAAAAAGTCCATCAAGATCTTACCAATACTGCATGAAGATTTCTCAAAACTAAACTAAAAGTGGCAGTTTACGTTCATTTAAACCAATCATTCTTGCGTGTGTTTGTTTTATATATATTTTTGGGCATCTGATAATGTTGGATTATAAGCATTACTCATTTACATACATACATTTATGCAAGATCATAAATAATTGTGATTAGCCAATCAAATGCACTACTGCATTTCTTCCTTTAACAGAGGTTTTCTTTTCTTTGGATACTTAATTTATTTCATTTCCATACATACTTAATTTATTCCTTTAACAAAGATTGATCCTAATCCAAGTGTGATTTCTTTGAACAGCAGTAACCCCCTAAAGAATTTATCCCAAAAAAACATTCAAAATCAGTTAGAGTTAATAAGCAAAATTCGTCATCATTGTTTTCATGAGATTATCTAAAATATTTTTTTTTAGTTCTAATTATACTTGGTTTCATTCATTGTCTTTATTTTATTTTTTAATATTTTACATGCTTGATCAGGCTTATTTTTATCTATCATAATTAAAATATATATTTTTCAATATGTTTTACATTGTTGATCATAATTATATTTGTCTAAAATTTTATCATTGTTTCTTTTCCACATTTCTAGAACTACGTTTTATGAATTTGGTTTTGCTTTAGAAAATACAATAGAAGTCATGTTCATTTGTTTTTCTCCTTTATATATCGATATATGTTCATGAAAAATAACCAATGTACCAATCTTTATGTTTGTAATATATAAAAAACAAGCATGTAAAAATAAGAGAGTGTTTCATGGGTATTTTTAATTAGGAGAAACTAAATTACAATTTTGAAAAGAGTGGATGAAAAAACCCGGAAACCGAAGAGAAAGAAAACATTGAATTTTGGTGAAGGAAAGAGAAAAGTTCATGTAAAATGAAATTTAATTGATTGACTTGCTTAGGTTGGAGTTTCTTTGTTATTTTGTTATATTTATTAATAAATATAATACTAGAAAAAAGCCTGAATCAACCATATAGTCTGCAATACTATCAGACAAAGCAAAGAAACTTTTTTATGCAGGGACAAAGGATGATTTAGATTTCAGATTTCTTGCCACCTCTGTTTTTTTATGTAACTTCTCTAACTTAGAGTTGGAGTAGATCTATATTGAACATAGAACATTAAAATTAAAACTAAAAAAAATTATATAATAATTAAGATAGAAGAGATAAATGATATATTATTTGAAGGATAATTAAGATTTCAAAGTAACAAATATGAAAGGATAAATGCTCAAAGGAAATAGGATTTTTTTAAAGGAAAATCAATTTAATACTATGTTAGGATTTGACATTTGATGCAATTTAATGTATATAATGTTTATGTCATTCAATGAGTTGCGACAATTTTACAAATTTAATTTGTGTTTTGAATCTACTTATAGGATTGAAAATAAGGCAAATTTCATATTATTTTTCATCTTTCAAGAGTATGTATCATTTTTCTTTGTTTTTGTGCTTTCATTTTTTGGTTATCTTTCATATCTTTTAAATCATGATTGTCAACTAATGTTACTTTTGTTCTTATTTCATTCAAGAAAAATAGAAAATCCAAATTTTATACAATTAATGGATTTCAAAAAGTTTTTAATTAAACTCACCCTCATATTACACTTATATACCATAATTTATGACAATGGTGAGTTTTGTTTATTATGTTTGAAAGGAGCAATGAAAAAATGCATTTACTTTATTATGGTATAACATGTTCAACTGAAAAAGATGTTCAACATTTTGGTGTAGAACAAAAAATCTTAAAATTGCCCAAGACGCATCAATTTGAAGTAGATGATATAAATTTTGAAAGATTACAAATCACTAAAAATGCGTTTGATAGACAATGAAAATAATTGAAGACATCATTTAAAGTCATGGTACACATTGTTAAAAAAAAAAAATCAAATAAATTTTGGAAGAGATTGATGGTGAATGTTATAACAAAATAAAGATATTCAAGGTCCTTGAAAGGCTATAAAAAAAGTATTTGTTTTTTAAAGATCTTCTTTATTTTAGTAAATATCACATAATTTTTTTTATGTGTTTTATTAAATTCGTACCATAAATCATTTTTACGCATAACTAAGATTAATGATATTGAATTGCTCACATGGTATGAAGAGGAATGATTTTTAGACGTTTAGCCAAAATACAGAAGTATATATATATATATATTTTACCATATTCTAAACAAACTTGGTTTCTTCTTCTGTTCTATTTCATGTTCGCTCAAATATATTTTCATGGTTGTTGTTAATTACCGCGAAAATAAAATAAAAAAGTAGTAACATTTAAAATATTATTTCTTAATATAATTTCCAAGATAAGCATTTAATTTCATAAAATTATCCTTCTATTTGTTTTCCAGTGATTAGATTAAGTTTCTTAATATTTTTCTCTTTATGTTCTTTTTTTGTTTCATAATCTTTCCTTTCATTTTTCTTGACCCAATTATTAAGTTTATTGATGCCATAATGGCGAAATCATTGGATTGAAGATAAAAAATTGGGTTTTTGATTTTTATTTTCTTATGTTTAATAAGGTAAAGAAAAAATGGGATTAATGAATGTTTTAAATATATAGGATTTGCTGAATTATTGAGTTGTCATATTATGAGTCTGTCTCTATTTTCATTTCTATAGTATTTGTCAAATTATTATGTATTCAAATAATTTCAAATTGAGTTTGCTGGATTATTGAGTTCTCATATAAATGTTTTCCACTTCAAATATATGTATTCAACTGTTGTGTACTTTTTTTAAAAGTAGACACATAATGCAATTAATTGAATGAATTATATGTATTCAATTTGTTAAATTGTTGTGTAATGTTAGAAAGTAATTAAAAATTGAGAATTTTGCTAATTTTCAGATTTAAAGAATCGTTATCCGATCAAGTTCGAACCGACAGTTTTCAGATGCATTCAAGTGACCACACCAAGGATTTGATTTGATGTGAAAAATGCATTTCCTTGCATTTCAAAAGTGTTTTTTTGAAAGCAGCTGTGGAAGGGATAGGGATTCTTCTTCTTCTCCAATTATTGATGTTATATAAAAAAATCCTATTACAATTTTTATATTGCTAAAGAAATAATTTTCTTGCAACTTTCATAATTATTTGTTATGTGTTTACTTGAAACCTTATATTTTAAGATACTCAAATTTTTAATTAAATATATATCATTAATTTAAATATTATCAAAGAAAAATTAAAAATATAATATTGAAAACACTAAATTCAAATCCAATAAACCTTAACCAACGGAATTTTATCTCAATGATAAGAGAGGATTTAAAAATAGAATAAATTTATTTTAAAATCAACCCGCGCATCGCGCGGGAGTATTCTTAGTATATAATAATAGATTAGTAATCAATTACAAATAAATAAATAAATTTGATTAATTATTGCATTAAGATAATACCTTGTAATATTATAATTTATTGGTAGGTAGACTAATATTTTACCGCTCACAATTAATTATGTTTAAATATTTAAAACTAAGTTTAAATTAAACTCATTTGTTTAATTTCTTAATAGCTTCATATTTTTTTTAGAATGTGCAAATAAACTAATATTTCTTAATTAGTTTCTAAAAAATTAGGTTTCAAATTTTGTAACTTTTAAATAATTAATTAATTGTGTTTGTTAATGAATGGTTAAATTTTGAATTATATAATTTTTCTACATATATAAATAAATAAGTAATTATTGATTGTTGAAAGGATATATATCAAAATTCATGTATTTTCTCAATTTTACTTTATGGTCCCAAAAGTTATTTATTAAATTTTAATTTGGTATAGTATATGATTTTTATATGAAGGAAATTTTATTTTAAACATGAAACTTTATTTAATTTCAATGTTTTTCTTTAAAAAATATATTTTTACCTACATATATTTAATATTTTTATATTTTAAAATTCACAAATTTATTTATTTTATTATTATAATTATAATATTAACATATTAAATCATACATGTGCAAAATAGACATAGTAAAACTAAAAACTAGTCTATAAAAAAGAAAAGATAATTTTCCACAAAAAAATAAATGATTAACCCCAATATTGGGTTGAGTGCAAACAAAACGAGCAGTTTAGCTATCTATAAGACCCAAAATATAAAACCCTAAACCCTTCTTCCTTTTTCTTTCAGTATCTATATCCCCCGAGTCCCTCCATTCATCTCTTCAAAGCTGGGCGTTTTTAGGTATTTGAATCTGTATCTTTCCTGCTTTCTTTCTTTCTATTTTTTTTCTTCAAAGAAAAGTTTTAGATCATATTTGCAGCGTTTGTTTGCTTAGAAATTCTGGGCGAAAGGGTAGAAATCAGCCTTTTGGGTGCTAAATTGAGGTTTCGTTTTCCCTCTTTATATTTCTTTCTGTTAACTCATATCTCTTTGGTCAAAGCAGCGCTAGCCGCCACTGTCAAAACCGGCAGCGTTGCGGTGCTATACCCTTATTCTTGAGAGCTAGATTGTATAAAGCTGTCAGCTTTGAGGGTTTTACTTTTAGTTTTGCGGTTTGATTTGAAATGAAAATGAGTTTGGTTTTGTTGGATTTTTCTATGCTGTTGAGGGAAACCCATTTTGCATTGTAAGAAAAGCTGGAGCTTTGAGTAGGCGTGGACTTGACTATGTTGGAATATTTATGTTTATGTATTTGACGCCATGCGGTTGAAATGAATGGAAAAGTTGTTTAAATATTGTACTTGTATAGATTGTTTAGCAACAAATTATATGAATCAACGTGTTTTGGCTGTGTTTTTTATTTGTGGAGGCAATAAATTGTATTTTCATGACAAGGAAATGGTTTGGGTTCTTACTCTTTTTTCTGAAAGATGTGGCTTATAAATCCTAATCATATGGGGGAAAAAAGAAATTTTGGAGCCTCATCTCCAATAGACAGAGCGTTAGCTATCAGCTTTATTTCGGATTGCCTGTGTGCAAACATGTATGTGTTTGCCTGGTTGCTTTTTCTAATTTAGAGTTGCTTAAACTGTTTCTCTGGCATCCAGTGTTGTCGAGGTGTGCGCCTAGGCACTTCTACGCCTTGCGCCTTAGCGCTAGATAACAAATGCACCTCAGCCCCTTTCATGTGAGGCTCATTTGATCAGGCGCACGCTTGGTGCGCCTAAGCACACTTTTTTTTAAGGCTATAGGCATAAAAAAAAAAAGCCCTTCTGATTGAAGTTCTCTTTAATTTCTTTTATTTAACTTTTTTCATTAGATGTACCTTTACCAGTAAGAAAAGAGATAGTATCAAACTCTCTACTTCTCAATATTTGAGTATTCAACAACAGACATAGGACCATAAGGAAATCCTGCATATTGGGCAACAAAAAAATTTGCTTGTTTTATAGATAAACTGGACCACACTTTAGAGTTTATTATCATAATTATATATCTTAAGCTTATATATATATATATATATATACACACACACACACACACAAACACATACAAAAAAAAAACACCCCTATACATATTGCGTCTTACTACACTCAGGCGAGCGCTTTTTTTGCGTCTTGCGTCTGAGGCAATATAAGGGTTCTAGCGCCTAGAGTGCACCCTTGACAACACTGCTGGCATCTCGCATCTGGTCTAATGTTGACCAGTGTCATTGGCATGCTCACTTTGTTTATCATTTAGATCTTTGTTTCTTAGCTGTTGTTTATTGGTTGCTCTTTATCTCATCTTCTGTATATACTGTTCCATATTTATTTGATGCTTTGTTTTTGTTTACCTTTGGCTTCTTCTGCAATGTGATGTCCAAATTTTATTTTTTCAGCATCGAGTAAAATGAATCTCAACAACATCAAAGTTCCTAAGATGCCTGGAGGTGGAGCCCTTCCTGCTTTGCTTAAGATTGGAGTAATTGGTGGGCTTGGCCTCTATGGAATTGCCAACAGTCTCTACAACGTTGATGGAGGGCATCGAGCAATTGTTTTCAATCGGATATTGGGCATCAAAGATAAGGTCATCATTTTTGCATAATGTTCTACCAGTTGGCATGTTTATTAGAAAGTATCTCCTTCCCTATATCTGTTGTTTGTCGATATTATAGTACATCGCGAAACTTGCATATAAAGAATGGCTATGGCTGTGGCTATGGCTATGGTTTCTTTATGGAATTGACTAGCAAGTAGCCTTGTGCTATCCTTTCTTGAATGACTAGATTTTTTTTTTATTAACATTCTTGTTTACATTTTTTTCTTTTGGCTTAACTTCTGTTTAGCAGTATGTCATGCAGTTTAATGATTGTTTGTGCAGGTTTATTCTGAGGGGACACACCTTATGGTTCCATGGTTTGAGAGGCCTATCATCTATGATGTTCGTGCAAGACCTCATCTAGTTGAGAGCACTTCTGGTAGTCGTGATCTCCAGATGGTAAATGCTAATTTTCAATTTTCACTGACTTTTTTTTTTTTTTTTTCATCAAGAATTTTTTTGTCATTACCTCATTGCTTTTTAGTTCTCTAAATCTAAAATGATATTGACTGGCTTAAAAAGTTAAAATCTTGGCCTATTTTATTTTTGTATTGTATCAAAAATTCATACTTAATGCCGGTGAGATGAGAGTAGGTTTTGGTAAAAGTTCTGTAAGCATAGTTTGACAGGGACTTTGTCCTCTAACACCCCCCTGCTTTTGAATTCTTTGATAATACATTAAAGTTTATCAACTTAAAAACAATAAATTTGCATTTGACCCCCTAAAACATTTATTTTATTGCCCCCCCCTTTTACCAAAATTTTGTACCAATTAGTACAGTAAACTCTATAATTTACAACTAAACTTAAGTACTAATCAGATTTTCTTTTGCATTTATGTAAGCATAATGTTTAAATCCTCAAATTATGAGTTTAACCTCTCTGTCAATCAAATACATATGTTAATACTATTTATTACATCAAAGACTTACAAAAGAAACAACATTAATTACAAAAAAAATTGGTTGCTATATTTTGCATACGGTAACTTTATTTTTTTTCCTTTTATTTCATACCTCCTATCAAGCTTTTAATTGTTTAAAAGTTCTGTAATGGCTGCTCTATCTTTAAAGAATTAATTATTTGCTTGATGTTAGTTTTCTATTCAATCTTTGCTTATTGTCATATGGACAATATGGATTACAATATATGAAATTTACATTTTTTCTACTTGTGAACAGAAATGTTTACATTTTATTCAATCATATTACTAAGTTATTTGAATTTAGTATACTTTTTATATAGTATTTTCTTTTTTTGTTAAAAAAGTTTTATTTACTTCTATGTTTTTTTTTCTTATCTCGGCCCCCTCAAAGTGATAATCCTGGCTTCACCCCCAATGATTGAGTATTGAGAGCTCCAGAATGGAGTATGCATGAGGCATATTTCTGTTGTTTCCCTTTTTTGTTGATGCTACAAGATATATGCTTTTCCATAGTTATATTAGGTGGAAACTTAAAATAGAAAAACATTGCAGGAAGTAATGCTGTAATTAGAAACTAAACCCGCTTCTGAACTATCCTCTGCAGGTCAAGATTGGGCTTCGAGTTCTCACTCGTCCTAAAGCAAATCAGTTAACTGAAATTTATCGTTCCCTTGGTGAGAACTATAATGAGAGGGTCCTACCTTCAATCATTCATGAAACTTTAAAAGCTGTGGTTGCTCAGTACAATGCCAGCCAACTCATTACTCAGAGAGAGGTAGGTATCCTGCATATTCTTACATTTTTTATGCCCTAATACTAGCATAAATGGTATGGATTTATTGTGTGAAGTTGTACTGTTGTACTTTTAGAATGTTAGTAAGGAAATTCGGAAGATTTTGACTGAAAGGGCAGCTAACTTCAACATTCAACTCGATGACGTGTCCATTACAAGCCTGACTTTTGGGAAGGAATTTACAGCTGCAATTGAGGCCAAACAGGTGGCTGCACAAGAAGCTGAGAGAGCTAAATTTATTGTGGAAAAAGCTGAACAGGACAAGAGAAGTGCTGTTATCCGAGCACAGGTGAGACACATAAATGGTCCATCCTCACTCTGCCTGGAAGTTATGGATTGTAAAGGGAAAAAAGTAAAAATAAAAGAGGAAGTAAATAAAGGACCAAAGAAGAAGTCAAGATGATAAAATGGACAAGTTTTCCTATAAAAATTAGATGATAAAATGCGCCTCAATGGAAGTATTAAGTAGATAATCTGAAACAGATTTGCATTTCAGTTTGTGCTTTGCTCATAAGATTGTAAGATTTCGTTTTGCCTTGTATAGGTTGATCATTTTATTACCCTTCTAAAGTATTTTTCTTTTCTGGTTTCCAGGGTGAAGCCAAGAGTGCCCAACTCATTGGTCAAGCTATTGCAAAGAATCCAGCATTCATCACATTGAGGAAAATTGAAGCTTCTAGAGAAATTGCACATACCATTTCAAATTCAGCCAACAAAGTCTTCTTGAATTCAAAGGATCTATTGCTGAACCTTCAGGAGATGGAGCTGGAAACCCACCCAAAGTAACTTAGTTACTGCCCCCCCGTTACTTTTGTTTTTCACTTTGTTCAATCGTGAGAACGAACATTAAATAACCAGAGTGGTGACAAACCTAAAGGCTTTTCTGTCTTCTCAGGGATTTTGAAAGGAGTTTACTTTGTCTAAGGTTTAGTGTTCAAACATCATATCTATTCGATGTAGGACCTTTTTAATTAAACTACATTCTTGGCTTGTAAGAAGGAAAAATGAATGCAAACAACTATAAAGTTTGTCCAATCATTGCAAGCTTGAATATTGTGGGATTAAGGAGGGTTTAACTGGGTTTACAGAGTTTGATTGTAGAGGTGGATGCTGCCATGCTGGTGGTTTCGTTTTTGGTGACAAACGTAGACTACATAAGTCATCCTTTGGGCTCATTATTGGAGGATTGGAATCGACTGTTTTCTTTTATACAGGTTTTAGCTTTTAGCTTTAAGCATGTGAAGCTAAAACTTGCAATGTGTCGTGCCAAAAAACCGCTTCATTTTGTTTTATTATACAGTTAAAAGTACCACTATTAAAATTTAAAAAGTCTATATCAACTCATATTGCTACATAATTTAACTTTTACCAACTTTTTACCTACATACTAGAATTGAGCCCCGTCTGCAATAAATTAAATTTTATTAAAATTTTTATTTTTTTATTTTTAAATTATAATATTCTTAATATAATTATATTTTGTTAATTATGAAAAATTAAATTTATGAAAATTGTTTATTTATGAATTATGTAATATAAATATATTTTCAAGTGTTATTTATATGCATTTTAAAAAAATATTTAGATTTTATTGTATAATATCTATTTTTATTTATAAGAAGTAAAAAATAACAAAACAAAATTGTGATTTGTATTTTATTCTATTGTTGGATTGATTTTCTCACATAGGTTAGTAGCAATTTTTTTTTTTTGGTTAAATAATAAACTACTAACTCATTTTTATATTTTATTTTGCATATTTAATTATTAAAATAAAAAATAACTAAAATATTATTATGCTTTATATTCAATTCTCTCGTTGGATCGGCTTTCTCATTCTTCCTAGTAGCAAGTTTTTTTTTTTTTTTTTTTTCAAGCGGGTTGGGTACGGATCTTAAATCGATCCGTGATTCAACATGCAGATCAATCCCTTTAAATACATCATTTAAAAATAAAATAAATTAATATAAACTAAAAAAACTACACGAATCATTTTTTTAAAACTTTTTTCTCGAGCTGATCGAGTATGAATCCTAAATCAATCTGCGAGTTAACGTACGAACTAACTTTTTAAAAAAATGATTTTTTTAAATACATTATCAAAAAACTTTAAATACATTATCAAAAAAAATAAAATAAAATTCTTTTTTTAACTTTTTTTTTCGAGCGGATCGGTACGGATCCTAAATCAACCAAGTAGTCAACGTACGGACCAACCTTTTTAAATACATAATTTAAAATTAAAATAGTTAATAATTAATAATATAATATAATATAAACTAAAAAAACTAAAAAAAAAAAAAATTGCCGTAAAACAAAGGAGCTTGACACGTGTGTCACGCTGATTAGCAGGAAGTTCAATTTTTTTCTTTTTTTCTTGAGTGAGTCTGGTACGGATTCTAAATTGACCCGCAAGTCAACGTGCAGACAAACCCTTTAAATACACTAGTTAAAAATAAAATAAATTTCTTTTTTTAACTTTTTTTCCTAATGGGTTGAATACGGATCATAAATCGACTCGCGAATTAAAGTTCAGATTAATCCCTTTAAATATATCATTTAAAATAAAATTAATAATTAATTAATAAATTTCATTTCATTTTTAACTTTTTTTCCCAAACGAGTATGGATTCTAAATCGACTTGCGAGTCAACGTACGGATCAATCTTTTTAAATATATCATTTTAAAATAAAATAACTTAAAACTAAAAAAATTTCCAAGCCAATGACCCATTAAGAATTTTTTTTAATTAGTAAGGTATATATTCTTTTAATTCAACAATTGGAAGTCCCAAATATTAAAAAAATCCAAAATAAATATTAAACTCAATATAAAAATCAAAATATTAAATCCACCACTCAATAATAGACCTGCTCATGGGTCGGGCAGCCCGCCCAGCCTGACAGGCTTGGCCCATATTGGGTCGAGTCTGGACAGGCATTTTCATGATCCAGATCGGCTCAGATCATTGTTCATATATTAAAATAATATTATTTTATTTTATTTAAATTTAATTATAAAATATATAAATATCAATATCAATAAAAAAATAAAAATTTTGTTTTTTCATATATGATGAACAGTAACTTTAGATCTATGGATCGGATCTGGATAAGGAAGGAAGAAAAAAATCAAGCCTTAACCCGACTCATGAGTAAGTCTACTCAACAATCAACACCAATCTAATATAAAATAGAGTTGTTAATTCTAATCCAAAATTAAAAATTTTGTTCACTCCACCCGAACCAAAATTTGACCCAATCAGATTTGATTATAAAAAACAACTCGAAACCGAAAATGATTCGTATTTAAAATTATCCGAACCCGAATTAACACGGACATCAGACCCGAAATGACTCAAAAATGACTTAAACTTAAATTAAGTATAATTTTATTTTTAAAAATAATAAATATAACATAACTTATTTATTTATTTACATTTGTAAATATTTTGCATTATATAATTTGTAGTAGTTATTTTCTATATGAAAACATACAAAAAATAAATATTATTTAATGTGATTTAATTCAAAATTATTTTTAAATATGAATTAAACCAATAAATATTTTTTTAAAAATCTCAGGCAACATTGTAGTAGAATTAGATGGATATTCATCAAAAGACGTGGGCAACTTTAGCACTTGCACCAATTCATGAGATCGGCCCCTCAAATTGGATTATTTATTTATTTGTATGTAATCACTCCTTGGATAATTAGTACTGCTGGTTTTAGTGATCCATTAACATTTTCAAAATCCCATCAAAATCTATTGCAAGAAAACGTAATCACATTGCTTAAAAAATTGCATCGATCGATTAGATCAATTGAATAAAAAATTATTGATTTGTTCGATTTGACAAATATATTAAAATTAAATATTTATTAAATCAATAAAAAATTTGATTGAATTGATAAATAATCGATTTTATATGTATTTCATTTTTAAAAAAAAAAAATTATTTATAATTAATGAAATTTGAATCTTAAACTTTTTAATTTCATATTAAAAATTATATTATTAAGTCAAATACATATTTTTATTAATTATTAATTATATTTAATATTTAAATTTTTTTAAAAATTTATCAAATCAATCGATTTAATCAATTAAATCGAAAATTAAAAATCTATCTGATTTAATTTTCAATTTAATTTTTTTAACTTTGCCTAATCATGAGCTCAAAAGTGGAGCATAGACATAGTAGATTCTTATTTCTTAGCTAAACACATTGTTCTGTCTACTGACTAGCACCGTTTGCAATGATGATGTTCCGTTCAAAGTTCAAACTCATCCTTTTTAGTATTCTACACTTCATAAAGTTTATGTTTTGATAGAGAGAAAAAGATTAGAGAGATAATTTGGCGAGCAATTGACAATTTTTTAAGAATGATTATTAGTGGGAGGGAAAAAGGAGAGTGTTTTTTAAGTAGTCATGTGAGGAACTTGCTTTAAAATCACTCTTCAATCATCTATTACATGTTATATGTAAAGCTGATTTGAATTCGATTCAATTCGAATATGAAAAGAATTAAATTCAAATTAATTTAAATTAAAAATTATTTAAATTTGATGACTCATTATATTAATTTTAAATTATTCAAAATTAAATTGATTTGATTTTAAAATTTAACAATTTAGATTCAAAATAATCCGAATACGATAACTTGAATCCGAATAATTTAATTGTCAAATAAAAAAAATCCAAATTCAAAATAATTCAAACTTGAGTTAAATTAAACCTAAAATGATACAAATATTTTTTTGACTTGAAATGACTTTATATGGAGTGATACAACTTAAACCGAATCCAATATGCCCAATTGCCACCTTTATTTACATGCTCAAAAAACAGAAAGGTTAAATGCTCATTTGGCTCATGTACTATGTCACTTATGTCGGATTGATGTTTAGAGAATAAAAATTTTTAATTAGGTACTTGAACTTACATTTCGTTACTCAATTGATTAACGTGACAAGGATATACAATAAAATTATGACATATGACATTTTCATTTTTAAAAAAAAATAAATTAAAATTATTTGAATTTTATTTTTGAAATAAAAAATAAAATCAGAATAAAAAATCGAGGAGACAAAATGAGAAAAAAGAGAAAAGGAGGAGAAAATGAGAAAAAAGAAGGGACTGAGAGCTATCGTTAGTGTCGATCGATTGGCCCAAGGTAGATCGAAGCCGGTCTATCATGGATTGATAGATCAATGCCTAATTGATTAAAGCCCGATTTGGTCAAGATTGATTGATCAACAGCTGGCCATCCGCTGTTACCGTTCCCTTCCTTCTCTCTCTCTCTCTCGTTTTATTTTGAACTTTTAAAAAAATTATATTTTATTTTTAAAAACATTTTCAATATTTTTGAATTGTTAAGAAAATTTTTAGATTTTTTAAAAGTTCTAATTTTAATTTTAAAAAATCATCTTTTTGCATTTTTGTTTTTAACTTTTAATAAAAATATTCATTTTAAAAAAAGTTTTCAATATTTTGATTTTTTTGAAAACTTTTCTATCTTTTTTAAAAGTTTTAATTTTGACCTTTTTAAAAAAAACTCATACTTTCTGAATTTTTTATAAATTTTTTCATATTTTTTATTTTTTTGTTTTCTATTTATTTTTAAAAATATATATATTTTAAAAAATATATATTTTTTCTCTTCTTCCTAATGTGGCACAACTGACATGACAATGACTATATCGTTGATCAAATATGCTATATCATAATAACCCTGTAGGCAAAGGGTTGGACGAGATGTATGTTCAAATATCTAATTAAAATTTTTAATTTTTTAAATATTAATCTGACAAAAAATAACATATTATAAGGATCAAATGAATATTTAATCAAAAAAAAAAGGCCAAATTCAAAGTTGAATGCTGAAATTTTAGAGGTGCATTAATTATGATATGAAGGCCAGAGAAGGCAGTTCAAAACGTAGAATAGAAATTCTAGTTAATTTCATATTTCATAGATAAATATCAATTTCAATTCTCGAAGCAAATGATATTTCCGTTTTTGACAACAACATTTATCAAAACTCCATCACATTTCTTTCTCAAAGTTGTTTTGCGTTGAAAACGCCTTTTTCTCTCTTTCTTTCTTTCTTTACCAAAGAAAAAAGAAAAAAAAAAAAAAAGAAAGTTGAATGGTTAGAGTTCATAAGGTCTCAATTTTGATTGTTTAGAATCTGTCTTCAGCACTACAAAAAATCAGTCAACAAATCCATATGTCGGTGTCTCCAACACTTTTCTTTCTTTTAAAAAAAATCCCATCAATAATAATCCAATAAATATTCAAAGTAAACCTAAAACCTGTCGCATTTTGTAAAATTTTACAAGTTTAAGCTACTTGATTTTATTTGAAGAAAACACGAAAATTACTACAACATTGATCATGTCCTATTCTTGACCTAGTCTTCTATATGTAATATTCAAGTACTGATGACCATTTGGCCATTTCTTTTTTTTTTTTTTTTTTTTTTTTTTGTTGAGAGAATTTGGCCATTTCTTGTCAAATTAAAATTTCCCTCTAATTAAATAAACTATAATTCCATCTTGGAACAACTAGCTTTAATTGATTCTCTTCCATGTAATTATGTCGGTCATACAGTATATTGATCTTATAGATTTTAACGTGATATCTTTATTTTTAAAATGTGTAATGTGATAATTTAAAATTCTTAACGCTATTAGTTGAGAGAGTGGACGTGATCTCCATCCAAACATATATTGACACATGACCAATAATGTCATATCATTATTAGACATCACATTAAAATATCCACGTGGCATTCATGTGCATGTCAAGTGCCATTTATTTTAAAAATAAGAAAAACGTTTTAAGATAAAATTTATTTTTGAAAGATAAAAAAAAAAAAGGAAAAAGGAAAACTTTTATAAAATAAAATTTATATTTTGAAAAATAAAAATCAATTTTATAAAATAACTTTTATTTTAAAGTAAGAAAAAATATTTTTGAAAAATAAAACATTTTTTATAAATAAAATAGAATAGTTTTAAAATATATTGTTATTTTAAATTTCATTATTTAAAAATTTTTAAAATCAAATTTCTAAAAAATAATCTTTTTGAAAAAACATAAATTTTATTTTAAAATAAAAATAAAGCAATTAAATTTTTTTTTCTTTCTTTCTTTCATTTTTTTTTTCATTCTCTCACTCTCCCTTCTCTCCCCCCAATATCCCAACTTTCAGGTTGAATTCGATCTATAATTGATCAGATCTAGTCAGAGGACGCCGAACCCAACACTAGTAGGTCGAAAACGACTTGAAACCAGGCTAGATTTACCGCTTATTTCGATATTTTTCAGGCCGATTTCTACCTACCAATCTCGAGTCTGACCTCCTCTGATCAGATCCGATCGATGATTGATTGAATTCAATCTTTAAATGGGGAAATCAAGGAGAGAAGGGAGGGACGAGAGAGGGAAAAAAACACGAATACAAACTAAAAAAAGAAAAAAAAATTATAAATTATTTATTTTTTAATAAAGTTATTTTTATCTTTTTAAAATGAAAAGTGAGTGACAGTTAGCACCACATGCGTATTATTTCGAATGATGGCATGATAAAATGATTTAGCAAAATATGACATGTGTCATCATGTAATTATATGATAGTCATATCATCCATTTTATTTAACGGTGTTAATCTCGAAAACTACAATGATAGACAAAATCATAGTACAAAAATCACATTACATATTTTAAAAATAAAGATATCATTCAAAAAATTTAGCAAAGTAAATAATCAAATAGAACATTAAACCTTTCAAAAACCTAGATCGGGCAATGCGTGTATTCTTGTCGTGTCTGTGTTATTTTTTCGTGTCATAATCTTTTTTAAAGTATTATATACTTATATAAATTTTGACACATTAATAATTTATTTTATATATATTTTGATATGTTCGTATATTCGTGTCGTGTCTGTATTATTTTTTATATCGTACTTTAAATATATTTTATAAAGTGTTCGTATCGTGATAAAATTATCATGTCTACAAAACCCAAAAAAAGAAAATAATGAAATTTATCGTCATTGTATGACATTAAATTAAAAAAATCTAGATTGTAGTTTTATGAAAGGTTATGACGTCAGGCTTGTTGAAGTTTTCCAAATTCTTACGTTTGTTAATGGTGTTGATCCTAAAAAACGGAAAAAGAAATCCTGAATTAAGCGTGTCGTGTCATTATTTTGTAATTTTATTATTTTGACGTCTTAATTACTCTATTTTTTTTTTTTACTAAAATAACAAAAAAAATCTTAAATTTTATCATTTCATCTGCTTAGACGCTTATATTTTTATCACAAGTACGTATATAGATTTTTAATTTTTAATTTACATTTAAATAAATTTCTAATTTATATTTAAATAATGTTTTAACTTTTAATTTATATCTAGATTCTAAACATAAATAATCTTTTATTTAAAATAAAAATTTATTTAAATATATATCAATGAATAAGTGTTTATTTAGATATGACAAAAATATATGAATATACTTTAAAAAATTGGAATAATTCAAAAATTTTTTTTTAGTGTTTTAGCTTTTCTTTTTTTGCCATGAATATTTATTGTTTGTTTATCAAATTTATCTGCATGGGTTTTCTTTTCCTACTAGTCAAAGGCCAAATTTGGAATCCTTCTACAGTAACTTCTCTTTTGATGAGCTTCTCGTAAAGTTTTCACTAGTTATAGAGGTAATTGGTCATATTTTTTTATATAATAAAAAATTAAAAAAGTAAGTTTTTGATAAATAATTGTAAACAACATAACATTAAGTAATAATATAATTTTGTGTTATCTAATTAATAAATTGAATAATTATAATTATTTATTATAAAATTATATATTATGTTATGTTATAGTAAAGATAATAAATAGGTGTAAAAGATAATATTGATAATAAAAATTATAATTTTATAACAAATAGTTGTGAAAGAAAAAAAATTATTATTATTATTAGATAAAATAACAAAAAATGTAAATGATAATAAAAGTTGTAATATAATTTTTCTTATCCAATATTCAAACGGTAAACAAAACTATAAGATATGTTATAAAATTTTAAAGAAATTTATTAATCTGGTAAAAATAATATGTAATTCAGAAAGAAAAAATGTAAAATGAAAATTATATAATTTTTTTATCACTTATTCAAAAGGTTAAAAAATTTACAAGATGTAATATCAAAATATTTAAAAAAACTTTGTAATTTGATAAGAATAATATGTGATTGAGAAAGAAAAAGATGTAAAATAAAAACTACATAATTTTCTTATCACTTATTCAAACGATAAAGAAAATTACAAAATTACTTATTCAAAACTTTTAATAAATATTGTAATCTGATAAGAATAATATGTAATTGAGAAAGAAAATGATGTAAAATAAAAATTATATAATTTCTCTTATTCAAAAGGTAAACAAAATTACAAGTTGTATTAATCAATAGTTCTAGCAAATGATATAATCTAATAAGAATAATACGTAATTCGTGAAGAAAAAGATGTAAAATAAAAATTACATAATTCTCTTATCACTATGCAAAAAGTTAAAAAAAGTATTAGCAAAACCTTTAACAAATGTTACAATATGATAAAAATAATATGTAATTCGAAAAGAAAAAATATGTAAAATGAAAATTACATATTTTTTATCAATTATTCCAAAGGTTTAAAAAATTACAAGATTTGTTATCAAAATATTTAACAAATGTTGTTATCTGATAAGAATTATATATAATTCAGACTGAAAATTATATAAAATAAAAATTACATAATTTTTTCTCTTATTTAAAAGGTTAAAAAAATTTCAAGATGTATTATCAAATTAACAAATGATATTATCTGGTAAAAATAATATGTAATTCATAAAAAAATATGTAAAATAAAAATTACATATATAGTTTTTTTATTTTTTATATTTGAGGTTGTCAAGGTTTGATCCCTAATCAAAGAAAATGAGAGTCCAACGCTCTACCAATAGACCACATAGCTGTTGACAAAATTACATAATTTTCTTATACCGCATTCATAAAATAAACAAAATTATAAGATATATTAACAAAGGCAAATAAAATTACAAGATTTAACAATAATAAATTTTTTAATAGATGAATTAGTTTCATCTAAATTCTATTGTATTTGTGCATATTGACATATTCGTTCAATGCAAACTACTATTCAAATTAAGATGCATGTAATATCATATCATCTTGAAAATATTATTGAGTATATTCTCATGGGCAAAATGAATTTGAATATGAAAATCCATCCGAAAAAATTCGATTTCGAACTCGCTCAAACCCGATTTGATAAAAAAATCAACTCAAACTCGAGAAAACCCAAACTTGAAATGGCCAGAGCTCGAAATAACTCAAGTTCGAAACGACCTAAATCCAAAATGACTCGAACTCAAAATGACCGAACTCGAGATCGACCCGAATTCTCTCTCTCTCTTTTCTTTCTATTTTTTAGAAATTTTAGAAATTAATTTTTTTTTAAAGATTAAGTTTACAAATTTATTTTTTATAATTAATGCCACGTGTGCATTATTTAATATGACATGGCATGATGACTTGATAAATATATGTCACGTGTCATCATTTGATTAGTCTTTTACCACGTCAACATCTCTGATTAACAGTATTCAATCCAAGTACCACATTGATACTCTAATTGATAATATAAATACCACATTGAATATTTTTAAAGTATAAATACTACACTGAAATATATATATATATACTACATAAACCATTTGTAACATTATTCAAAAATTCATTATGTATAATCCATTTGGGTAATGGATACTACTTGAATATCCTAATCTTGCTTAAACATGTTAGATAGTGCTAGATGCCTGCTTATAACTTATCTATTGCCATTCCCTGCTTTAACATGTTAGATAGTGCTAGATGCCTGTTTATAACTTATCTATTGCCATTCCTAGACACAACGGTCGATGTTAGTTTGCTTTGCCATGTAACCATAAAAAGTTTAGAATTTTTTTTATTATCATATAAAAATTAAAAATATTTTACCATTAATATTAATCTAGTCATTATAATAATTAATTTTATTATAATTATTATTTTTAATTGAATCAAAATCAATATTACCTTTAGTTCAAATAGACCTAAATGAAGTTGAGCTCAAATTAGACACCGAATCGGCCTGCTTTACACTATAGCGTGAAATGTGAAGCAGCAGTGAACACGCTCTGATGATCTAAGCTAAGGCTTGAAACACGTGGGGTGTCGCATCGGGGCAGCCGGGCAGGGGGATGACGAGAGACAAAGAGGAGAGGCATAAAACAAAAGTTAGAAAGGCACAATTTTTATGACATCATGCCAATGTTATCACTTCGGGAAGGGGCTTTTTTATCACAATATATCTAAAAAAAAGTTTATTTATTAAAATATCAATATTTTTAAATTAATTTTTTATTTTTTTTTATTTTTTAACAAGTTGAAAAATTATCATGGGACATGACGATTTTTCAATTGTATTTTTTTAAAAAATAAAAAAATCAGTTGAAAAATCGTCATGGCCCATGACGATTTTTCAACTAATTTTTAATTTTTTGTATTTTAATTTTAAAAATTACAAACGGGTTTGGTTTGTTTTTTTATTTTTTAAAAATATATATACTAAAATTTTATAATTTTTTTAATTTTTAATTTTATAAAAAATAAAATTTAATTTCTTATTGAAATTAAAAAAAAATTAATTTCTTATTGAATTTTTTTTTTTTTTAAAAATTAAATTTCTTATTGAAATTTTATATAAAAAAATTAATTTCTTATTTAAATTTTATAAAAAATAAGAAAACTCTTTAATGACAAGATAAGTTCAACATGCTTGATGATATTTGCTTTTCTCTTAACCCTTGAACTTCAACATGCTTGATGGATATGATGCATTTATTGATGTCCCAAGAAAACTCTCTAATAACAAGGTAAGTTCTCCAATTTACAGAATAGTTATTGAATATGTTGTTTTTAGTTTCTGACGATAGAAGAGAATTCATTTGTTAGGCCAATCCTTTTATTCTGGATTATTTTAGATCTAAGCTTCTAACCTTTGGTTTGTGTTGAATTTTGCAATAATTTGGTTGTTAAAAATGAAAGACAAAGACATGAATTTAAAATTTAATGTTTATAACTTCTCCATGGTACGGTATTACTGTTCAATAATGAAATAAAGGACCAATTGAGTATTACTTCAAATGATATGCATATTAATCTGACTTTTAGATATTGCACATTAAAAAAAAAAAACTTAAATTTATAATATTTTTTTCAAGTAGTTAAAGTAGATTAGAAATTTTAAAAAAAATGAAACAGTTTAGATTTATTAATAAATATTGTATATCAACACTATATTTTGTTGTCAAAAGGTTTATTGTTGATCGGATTATTGATACTTTATAAGCTTAACATTAATGTAAATGAGCATAAATATGTAATTATTTATTCAACTTTAATTAATACTTAAATTTAGAGACAAAGAAACTCAATTTTTTATGTATAAAAAATTTTATTTTTTATAAAATTAAAATAACAAATTAAATTTTATTTTTCCTAAAATTTCAATAATAATTAAATTTTATTTTTTATAAAATTTCAATAAGAAATTAAATTTTATATTTTTTATAAAAATTCAATAAGAAATTAAATTTTATTTTTTTTTTATAAAATTTCAATAAAAAATTTAAATTTTTTTATTTATAAAATTTCAATAAGATTTTTTTTATAAAATTCAATAAGAAATTAAAATTTATTTTTTATAAAATTATAAAATTAAATAAATTATAAAATTTTAGTATATATATTGTAAAAAAAATAAAAAACAAACCAAGGGATTTAATTTTTTTTTTAATACCCATTTCCAAATTTTAATATTAAAATACAAAAAATAAAAAAATCAGTTTGGAAATCGCCATAGGCCATGACAATTTCTCAACTGATTTTTTCATTATTTTTGAAAAATACAGTTGAGAAATCGATGAAAAATACAGTTGAAAAATCGTCATGACCCATGATGATTTCTCAACTTGTTAAAAATAAACAAATTTTGAAAATTAATTTAAAAACAACGATATTTCGGTAAATAATTTTTTTTCACTATATTATGATAAAAAATCATATATTATTTAAATTTTGTTAATAAATGCTTTTAAGATATTTTTTAAAATTAATTAATATATTATTTATAATAATATTATATTATATTAAATATAATAATTAATAATTTTATTCATCAAAATCCTTTATTTATTTAGCTGACAAACCGTCTGGCTTTGGAATTTTAGACTAGCAACGCCGAAAAGGAAGGAATTTGCTCTTCTTTCTCACATGGCGGGCCCTAGACGTGACATCATAAAACACGGTTGCTGATGTATGGTAATCGTGTAATGATATTGGTAATGGTTAGGTCAGGGCTGGCCCGTCGCTGACGTGGGCTTCCCGCACCGTCCGCCAACGCCCTTTTTTCTCTGCTCAATGTTCAATTGTTCATTGAGCAGTCAAGTGACCGACTGGACGTGTGGCTCACATTAATATCCACCAACAATACGCTTATCCAAAAAAAAAAAAAAAAAAAAACAATACAGAAAAAAAAATCTTAAAAAATTTCCAGATTTACTACTAACTAGCTTTTTTTTTTTTTTTTTTTTTTTAAATTGTCTGGAATACAATAATTCATATATTAAAGTTAGGCAGTTAATGAATTTTTGACCGGTTAAATTCAATTGCAAGTATAAAAAGTTTTTGTACAAAATCTACAATTATAGATAACATATAAAACCCTATGATTTAAAAAAATAAAATGATAAAATAAACGACAACATGTTACATGTATTGATTCATATGTCAAGAAATGCAATCATGACGTAAGCTTACGCAAACAAAGCATGGGATTTTTCTTATGAAGAAGGTTCTGTCTGCGTACATTGTTTTCTTTAATTTTGGTAAACGTCACCGCATGTTGATAACATACCATATTGGTTTCACTATATATTTTCTTCTTTCCTTATTAAAATCCCGGCTTTCAACAGTGCTTTTGACAACTAATTGGACCAACACAAATTTATAATCCTTATTATAGATTGGATTTATTGAAAAAAAAAAAAAAGAAGAAAAGAAAGGATCATCCTCGGTAAGACGAAGCAACTAGGTAATTGGATATAAACATAGTAATGTTAGACACTGATAATTACTAGATAAGAATATGATATTCAAAAAATAATTAAAACACGAAATAAAATACGGTATGACACGAATATATGAATATATTGAAATTTATACAAAACGAAATATTAATGTATCAAAATTTATATAAATATATAATATCTTAAACATGATTATAACACGAAAAATAATATAAACACAATATGAATATACGAATTATCAGATTTAATTGAATATAAAAAAAATTAATTAAAATATTTTATTTTTATTTGTTTGTTTTTGGACATGACCGAATACGCAGTGCACACACTCACAAAAAAAATGACATCAAATAAACGTCAGCCATTAAATTAGACAACCACAGCCGCGTAAGCCTAGCAACCGTTGACGCCTGACCCTTTCAAAATCCCAATTCACCTCCCCTTCTTTGCCTGTACTCGCTTTTTTATATATATATATATATATATATATACTCTCTACTTTTCATCTCCTATAAACACTCGCTCATATTTCGCATGTCCAGCAACTAGCTAGCTCTTTGCTCTTACTTTTTTCGACATATTATTGATTTTCAGGATGCAACAAGCAATTCCGTACAAGTCATGGCCTCTGCCATACATCAACACTACTTCCCACCGTTCCCCATCAACAGTTGGCCACAACAACCTCCTACTAAGCAGAGGAGGAGGCGGCAAAGACATGATTAATATTGTGTCAGAGAACGCTGTGATTGTGTTCTCCAGGAAGGGTTGTTGCATGAGCCATGTAGTAAGACGTTTGCTGCTGGCTCTGGGTGTAAACCCTGCGGTTTATGAGATAGATGAAGAGGATGAGGTTGGTGTTTTGAATGAATTGGGGATGATTTGTGAAGGTTATGGAAAGGATAAAATGCTGCAGCTTCCTGCTGTGTTTATTGGTGGGAGGTTGTTTGGGGGATTGGATAAAGTTATGGCTACTCATATTAGTGGAGAGCTGATTCCGGTGTTGAAAGATGCCGGAGCCTTGTGGCTTTGATTCATGAGTTTTTTTTTTCTTCTTTCTTTTATAGGTTTGATTGGATAATTCTTGACTCTAAAGAGCTTGTTAGCCAGAAATAATGGAGATTAAGTTTTTGGTTTTAGAACTAACCCAATTGGGAATGTAACTTTGTTATAGAAAATACAAATCAAGATAGTAGATCTTGTATCTTTTCTTCCTTTTCGTTACTTTTCTGTTTCTTGATTTGTTGAAATGGGATTCTTGATTTGATTAGAATGATTCTCAGAATCTCAAGGAATTGGATGAGTTGAGCTAAGTTCTAATTCTATCTTGGATGACTTTTTGTCTTTTTCTTGGCTATTGGTATTCATAATTCATACTATCTGTTTCCAGGGCTTCCAGGCTTGTTCAATGAATTTTTCCATCTTAAAACTTTTGTTTGGTGTTAGTTAAAGATGAGATGTTTGGTTCTTGCATCACATGGAGGTTAGCTATATCTCTCTGTTTTGGTATTGACTAAACACCTAACGCTTATTGCGTTAGCTTAGCACATGGCCAGATGTCGTGTTCCTGTTAGTATAATCAAGTAAAGTAAGATAAGGTACCTTAGTTTCTGTTTTCCCAATCCCATCCTAAATCCTAATGGGATAAAGAGTCGTGGCCCTGAAATTGACAGGCGGGCAAAAAGTGCCTCACCGATATCAAATACACAAATGAAACAAATTTCCCCAATGCATACTATAAAAATACGCCTGAATTATAAAGCTTTGCCATACATTTAGAACAATAGTGCCACAATTTCACAGTTACAACCTTTTACAGCAGTCCAACTTATAAAACAGCAAGCATTATCCACATAAAAAGTTGGATTGATGGATTATATATTCAGCTCCAAAACAGGGAACAAAGGTAAGAAGATGAATCAACTGTGCATTATAAAATGTCGTTGTCTGGGACAGCTTTGACATGACAAACCATTTTGGTTTACCTCTACCATTGTGGATGTTTCTTGTAATAAATCAAGTAAATCATCAAAAGTTGAATTAACTGCTGCAGACTTAGATGAATCGACACCTTGGTTTACCATTGTGGATGTTTCTTGTAATAAATCATCAAGTAAACCATCAAAACTGGAAGTAATGGCTGCAGATTTGGATGAATCGACACCCCTTCTTGCAAGTTGTGGCAGAGATGGAGAACCTTCTCTATGGAAATCACTTGAGGGTTTTTTGGACTTCAAGCCAGAAGTATCAAGAAGCTTAGTCTCACTAAAAGAATTAAGAAGCACATCCATTTCTGCCTCTGCAGCTGCTGCATGCTTCAAATGTTGAAACTTTTCTGTTAGAGACAAAAGCAAAATTCGTATTGTCCTCTGCTCTACTTTCACCAGATTCGCCAGGTTGACTGGAAATAAAATCACTGTAAACTCATCCACCAAATCCAACCCTCCATTAGACAATGTTGAAGCTGTAGACTGGCTGCCAGAGCCAAATGACACATGCTCAACATTTTTAGCAGCAAAGTTGACCTTCTCAGGAAAATCATTTAGAGTTAGTTATTCAGTTATCTTTGCAGCGGCTTTTCCCTCAGATGTCGTTTGCATTTGGTCAGATTCCTGATTGCTGTTTACCTTTGATCTTCAGTTCTCAGCATACTGGCATATAAACCAGATAATGTGTCAATAGATACGAATAGATACTCCAGTGTAAATTATAAACATATTTGTAGACACAAAAACTCATGATATGCTATTATGACTGGTAGGTTAGGGGAACCTAATATAAAGAAATTAATAAAGGGAACCAAACGTTCAATCCATCTAAAAATCTATATAAAAGGATAAGAACCACAGGGAAAATGTAAACGAAATGCCAAGGTTTTCGCGAAAGCTGTATCTCCCATTAGCTAAAAATAACCTTCAATCGCAGTCATCTCTCAAGGCTTCCCATGAATGATCACCATGGGACATGGGTTATTAGTGAAACTCCTGGTTTAACCCTCAAGCCCTGAGCTTTTTACCTTTAGTGAGTGTCAGGAATTGCAGCTCCTTACTTTTGATGCATTAAAGTATCGTTATGAACCAACAGTGACTTGAATATCAATGTAGGGTATTGGACTTACCAATTTTGATGGTAATATATCTTCTTCAATGAAGAGCCTCTCAGATGAATCTACTTTTTCAAGTTGTTCAGCAAGAGCATGCAAATTCAGGGGGAGAAATGATGCCTACATGGAAAAACACAGGGAAAAAGAGGTGAAAATAGAAAGGTAAGGTAACTGATCGATGCAAGGTTGAAGGCGGGTGGCTGGCATTAATAACAAGATAAAGTATTTGGCCTAAGGACAAATGAGTAGCATCAGTTTCATACTCTTATTAATGATTGCATATAAACAATATATTTCGATTTTCAATTTTCTCAGACTTTTGACATATGATAAATTCTATGAATTATGTGTTGGATAATAATGTAGCCCACATGATAATTTAATTATCTTGATAAATACTTAGATGATATTATCTTAGTAAATCCTATTCAAGATAAACTACTCTAGTGATAAGAGTTAAAGATAATTTCTCTATCTCAGTAACTGATAAGGATTCCTTGATGGTAGGATTTAACTCTATTAGTTATCCAGTATAGGTCCCTAGTCTAGTCTATAAATTGCCTGTGAAACCATCTCAAGATAACTTACAGAAAACATAAGAAATAGACTAGAAAACATGTACTAAAGTGAGAGAGTTTCTTTGAGTGTATGGAGCAAGGTCACGTTCTTGATCAACAATGGCTTGAGGTACGCTTTTAATTTTTAATTTTTTACAGTTGGTATCAGAGCCATCTCTCTAGCTATGTTGTTCGATCTTAAGTATGTTTTTTTTAAAGCTATGCATATATTGATTTGCTTCAGAATCATGTTTTAGGGTTTTAGAAGTTTGTTAGAGAAACCCCAAAATCTTATTAGATTGTTGTTGTTTTTAATCAAATTGATACTTAGGTTATGTTAATCTAGCATAAAATTATGTTTTAGGATTTTGGAAGCTTTTAACTTTATTTTTAAAGTATGAAACAAGAACCCTAAAATCTTTTTAGATTGATTTGATTCTTATTGTTCTTAATCAAATTGATCATTGTGTTATGTTAATCTAGCATAAAATCATGTTTTAGCATATTTACATGATTGAATGATAAATATTTATGCTTGAATTTTCTGAAATTTTATTTCTTTATGCTTGAATTTTCTGGAATTTTATTTCATGGTAAAATATTTTGGCATGTTGAGAATATGTTGGTAGTATAAACTCTCCCCATAAAGTAATCAATATTTTTGTACTCTCAACCTAAAATAAATTCATGATTGAATATTTAGTAAATTTTAGTTTTTACTAATTTTTGAATTTCAATTTTATTCATAATATGCACATAAATATGCCATGAAATTAAGTAATTCTAATATTAGACACATTTTTGTATGTTATTGAAACATGTATGTTCTTTTACGGAATGAATATATTATTTAAAATGAATTGATTTCCGTAAAGAGTCTTCTGGAGACCTAATGTGGTATTGACTTCTTTGAAGCATAAAGGGGATTGATTTCCATAAATAGTCTTGATAAGACCATTTGGAGACCTAATGTGATCTTGGCTTCTTTGAAGCATAAAGGAAAACAGAGAATCAAATGTGGTGCTGACATGTTTATTATTTATTTTGGGATCACTTGTGTCAACCCTCCACACTTTGGAATCTTGGGCATATTTTATATGTTATTATATCATGTATGCAATTATTTAAAATATGCATGTATTATGTTTTTAATAAAGTTCTAAATCACTAGCTTAAGAATAGCCACAGCATCTTAAGTTGGTTGATTTAGATAAAATTAGTGGTTATTTAAAATAAAGTTTTCTTTAAATATCTACATATAGAAAATGACATTAATATGTAATTATTTGTGATATATTTGTAATATATTAATTATTGCATGATATAATGTTATCTTTCGCTGTGATTATTTGCAATAAATTTTTGCATACATATTAGATGTCATTATTAAAATTCTAAATCACTAGCTTGAGAGTAGACACATCATCTTAAATTAAGTGGTTTAGAGAAATAAGTAGTTATTTAAAATAAAGTTTTTCTTTAAAGAACTATACATACGGATAATGACATCGATAAAAAATAATTTATTGCATAAAAGTTAGATGTTATTATTAAAGTTCTAAATCATTAACTTGAGAGAAGTCACAACATCTTAAGTTGATTGATTTAGATAAAATTAGTAGTTATTTAAAATAAAGTCTTATTTAAATAACTATATAAGGAAAATGATATTAATAATGATTTATTTGTGATATGCAATACATTTTATGTATGCATGTTTGATGCTATTATTAAAGTTCTAAATCATTAGCTTCGGAGTAGCTACAGCATCTTAAGTTGATTGATTTAGATAAAATAAGTAGTTATTTAAAATAAAGTTTTTCTTTAAATAACTACATAAGAAAAATAACATCGATAAATAATTATTTTATAGAAAAATTAGTTATTTGGTCTCACAAGGAGATAATTAATTTTTTTGTAAAGTGATAAAACAGTATACCATCAAAAGCAAATTTTTTCTAGGCCCACAGGTATGCATTATTTAATTTTGGTGTTTTAGTTATTCTTTTATCATAAAGTTATTTAAATTCATATGCATGATGCACCTCTGCCCACAGGAAGGTTTGAATTTACTATTTGAATATAAAGGTGATTTATTCATAATAAAGGATTATTTTCACAGCATGATTGTGTTCTTATATTTTGCAGTTATTTCTACTATTTTGATATATGAGGCTGCCATAAGTTCAATATTATTTGGTGATGAAATTACTCTGATTGAAATGAGTAAATTGAGCTATTTTTGGGTGTAAGGACATTGACTTAGCGTTTCGGGGGACAAACATGTCTCCAACGAATCAAGTACGCAAAGGTAAATGGATTTGTATGTACAGTGGGAGAAATCTAATCGTTTAAATATGATGTACATTAAATCCTATATTAGTAAGTCCATTCGGGGTTCCACCCCATATTGTGACAATGTCAAAGATTACTTGAAAACCATCGAAAATAAGTTTATTAAATTTGATAAGGCTTTGGCTACCACCTTAAGGAAGCTTTCAGGAATAAAGCATAACAGTTCTAAAAGCGTGCATGGGCACATTATGGAATGTGAGTGACATTGTTGCTCAACTTAAATTTTAGAAATTGAGTTATCTGAGTTATTTTTTTATTTTATTTTTATATTCAACTCTTTTAATGAGTATAGACCATTCAAAACACACAAAGCAAAATGGTCTATAAATAAACTCTTAACTATGTGTGTTCAGAAGGAAGAGAGATTGAAGGATGAGAAACTAGATACAGCTTTCCTAGTGACTCATGGTAAAAGGGTGATAAGAAAGGCAAATGTGTTCTAAAAGTGAAGAAGGAAAAAAGTCAATAAAGAAAAATAACGTCAAATCCTTCTTTTGTTGGAACATTTAAACATATAAAAAAATATTGCCTAAAGTATAAAAGAAGGCACAAAAAGAAAGGTAAACTCATTTTTTGTGTATGTTATGAATCACTTTTATTGATGTTCCTCATAATACATGGTGGTTAGACTCTGGATCAACAAATCATCTACTACCATGTAAGGTTTCATAAAGCTAAGGAAATCGAAGAACAGTGGAAGAAACATCTACTCCGGAAATCGATTACCTTCACAAGTGGAAGGAATAGGGATTCTCATGATAATTTTGAAATTAGGATCTATTTTAGACCTTAAACAAACCCTTTTTTTTATGATCTATCATTTCTAAGAAATTTTGATTTCCATTCCTAAATTAGAAAAATTGGGGTTTTGAACTTAAGTTTTAAAAAATTTATATTGAAATTTCAAAAGATAAAGTTTCTATTGGTTTTTTCATTTATAAAATTGTTATGGATCCTAATCATGAGAATAGTTTATTAACTATGCATACGATTTCTAGTAGTAAAAGATGTGCTATAAATGTAAACTTCTACAAGTTGTGGTATAAAAGATTTTGTCATATCTCTATATAGAGAACTAAGAGATTGGTAAATGATTTGTACTGAGTTTGACACTTCTGTTAGTTGCATTAAGTGAAAGTAAACTAATAAGTCCACAAAAGAGGTTAAAAGAAGCACTGACATTTAAGAGATCATACACCTTCCCCTAAGTTTATGGAGTAATGCCTTTAAAACTGTTATTTACGTCTTAAATAAAGTTCCAACCAAATCAGTTTCGAAAACTTCTATTGGATTATGGAATAGTTGGAAATCCAGAGACATTTACGTACTTGGGGTTGTCCAGTAAAAGTGAAGGTCTGTGACCCAAGAAAACTGGATCCAAGAACAGTTACCAGTTATAGGCTATGCAGTTAACAAGAGGTATAGGTTTGACTGTCCCTCGCATTCATCTAGAATTATTGAAGCTATAAATACTAAGTTCTTGTGGATTATGAGTCCAGTGGGAGTGACTTTCCTTGTAAGGTTGATATTGAGGAATAAATTAAAGTGGATGAATCTCTTATAAAAGGCTTGATTGTTTTTCAAGACAAACCTATAGAATTAACTGGAAAACAATAAAATCAAGAACAACTTTTACAAGAGAATAACAATCTCACTGACAATTCTATTATAGTAGAATTGAAAAGATCCAACAAGACAAGAGAACTAGCTATTTCTAATGATTTGTTGTATACCTGCAAAAGTCTAATTTTGATATTGGACTTAAAGATGATCTTGTTTTCATAAACCATGAGTACTGAAATTCTACACTATGGATAAAGCTATGATAGAAGAGATGAAATCAATGGCTAACAATCCAGTCTAGGAACTCGTTGAATTACCATATGGTAATGTTGAACAAAATAAGGTTAAACTTGTTGCCAAAGGTTTCACTCAAAGTGAAGGTGTTGATTACTATGAAACCTTCTCTTCAGTTTCTAAGAAGGATTCATTCAGAATTATCATAGCTCTGGTAGCTCATTTTGATTTAAAGTTACATCAAATGGATGTGAAAACAACTTTCTTAAATGGAGATATTGAAGAACAAGTATACATGATTCAACCTAAAGGTTTCTTTGAGAATAGTAACTTGGTTTGCAAATTAAAGAAATCAATATATGAACTAAAACAAGCATCCCGTCAATTGGTATATAAAGTTTCACAATATTGTAATATCTTTTGGTTTCACTGAAAATGTTGTTGATCATTGTATATACCTTAAGGTCAGTTTGGAGTAAGTTCATATTTTAATCTTATATGTTGATGTTATTGTTCTTGCAAACAGTAATTTAGCTTTGTTACATGACAGAAAAGCTTTTCTTTCACAAAACCTTTTGATATGAAAGATTTGGGTGAAGCCTCTATGTCATAGACATAGAGATTCATAGAGGTAGGTCTAAAAAGACATTAAGACTATCTCAATAAGCTTATATCAAAAGGGTTTTAGAAAGATTTAGGATGCAAAGCTGTTCACCTATAGTGGTACCAATTGTGAAAGGTGAATTCAGTTTAAGCTAATGTGCCCAAAATAATTTGGAAAAATAAGCAGATAAAAGGCATTACATATGCATCTGTTGTTGGTAGCCTTATGTATGGTCAGGTTTGTACAAGACTCGAAATAAGGTTTGTAGTAGGAATACTTGGCAGATATTAAAGTAATCATGGCCTTGATCATGTGAAATCTGCTATAAGAATTATGTTATAAAGCAACATCACAGGCATTAAGATTGAGATATTTTATCTCTGGTTAGAGAGTTGTCAATTTTTGCAAGGCCATTGAGTATTATGACAACTCTTCTACGGTATTCTTTTATAAGAATGATAAAAGTGAAAATCACAGCAAGCTCATCGATATAAAGTATCTTGCTATTAAAGATCATGTAAAGAAACAAGAAGTGAATATTCAACACATTAGTACAAACTTGATGGTCATAGATCCCATGACTAAAGCATTGTCGACAAACATTTTATTGTCATGTGGATCATATTGTTTGACTTGTTTAACATGCTTAATTTTGTTATTTTCACATTCTTAGAATTTATGAACATGTTTCAGTTTGTGCATATAAAATTTACATGTTTGTTTGGATCTTGAATGACTACAGAAAATTCATTCATAAAGTATTATCTCATAAAGTGCTTTGTTTAACACAAAATACTTTCAACATGGATACTGGTTATTGAAATATCATCCACTCTGCATGCACTTAACAATTAGCAGAGGCAGTGCATATTTATAACTTTCATATAAAAAAAATACAGATTTGTCCACATATTATATGCTCAGTGATGATGCACAGACAAGATCTTAATTAAGATGCCCACGAAAACTTTGCGAAATAAATCCCAAACAAAAAAAGCTTCATCTTCTCCCCAGAATTAATATAATAGAAGCTGTAAAATTTTTGTTACTAATTTTAGTAATTTGATGCATTGTGAATTCAATCTATTAAATGAACCCAATATTCCAGTTACTTCTGCAGATTGAACCTGCCTCCAACATTAACAACAATAAATAACAATTCAGTAGCATCAGATTGCTAGATACATATTCTACTACTACTCTTATGGAGAGGGCAACACAAATGTGTCTGTGTGCAGGCATGTGTGCATGTGCGCCATAAATTGAAAGACAAAATAAGAGCATAGATTTTAATTATTCGGTAGACATCAAACAGTGTGTTAAAGGACTTGAGAATTAATGACGTGTTGATCTAATCATGGTGGTGCTGATCGATGGACACAAGGTTGTATCGATTGAGTTCAACAATGATTTGATCTAGTTCAAAAGTTGCTGGTAGTAATTTCAAATTTTTAAAGATTTTGCACTCGATCGACATTTGATATATAGTGTCAATCGACAAAGCATGTGTGTGTCGATCGACAATCAGATTACTGTCGTTATGCTGTCTATATAAACGCCGAGCCAAAATCACATCATTCAATCCCCAAATTACAGATAAATCATCCCCTAGACAAAAAGATATTCTCAGTTCCTTCTGAGATGGCTTTGCAACAATGGATAAGTGAAGTTTCAGCTGAGACCCAAGAAGCGATATGCTGCTCTACCATCTTATCGGGACTTTTCATTTTCTCTAAAATATCCATATCTGACACTTGTGTCCGACACATATTCAGATATGGGTATGAAAGTATGATCCTCCATATATATGAAAAAACTTAGAAAAATTTAAATATATCAGATACATACTCTATTACATGGACTCGGCAGTTTAAGTCATCATACCCGTGTCGACACGACACGATACGACATGGGTGCAAAATATGAGTCCAAATCCTTGTTGTCCATATGGACTAGGCTACTTCACATGAGTCAATTCATAGATAAGAAAAAGATACTAATAAAGATTAGAGATGATGCAAGATATTGTTGGCCTAAAGAAGATTGTTCTGTACTAGAGGACCTGCATTTGGATGAAACCAGAACTCCTTAGATTCAAAAAAATTCTAACCACGAATTTAACATAAAATTACACGAAAAAATTATTAAAAAAGAGAAATGGAGAGTAAGAATTGAAAAGCATAGTTTGAACTGTGAAAGAGAGGGAGAGTCGGAGCGAGAGAGCGAAAGAAAAAAGATATAAAAAGGAAAGAGATGAAAAGTTGCAGAGAGAGGGAAGAAAAAGGACAAAGAGAGAGAGCGAAACAATAAAAGACAAAGAAAGAGATGAGATTAAAAGTTAAGGGGAAAAAAGGTGAAAGATTAAATAAAATAAGAAGATACTGGAAACAATTATAAGTGCACGTGACTCATTAATTAAAGTTTTAAGTTTTACTTTTTCGTTGTCTTTTGGATAAATATGTGACTTTTAACTTTAACTATGGATCCCCACAAATCCAATAACTATTTAATTGTTTCATTTTTCAGCCATTAAAGCTCAAAGTTAATTTGCATGAACGAAAACTTATGCTACAGTCTTGAGCTTGTCCAAGAGTTAATACTAAGGTCCAAATTTTATTTCAATTAATCTTAGCTTAGTACAAATTCAAATTCAATTAATATAATATTTACACTAGATACTGTATTAATATATTTTTGTAACATTTTAAAATAACGTATTCCCGTATCCGTATCTTATTTTCGAACACTTTTTAGACGACTCCGTGTGTCCAAAACTTTAAACAAATGACGACTCCAACCCTTAAATACATACCTGTATCGGACACCCGAACCCGAGTCCATGTAACATAAGATACATACCCGTCATGTGCAATTGTCACCAATCGCGTCTGATAGAGAGACAGTTTGCCTGAAAACATGAAAGGTCGCCTGAGAGATGAAACGCCACGGAACCACCCAATCCATCATCAATGGCAAAGGATTAATCAACGCCGGGAGCGTCCACAACAGGAGGGGAAGAGTTTCATAGGGAATATATGTAGAGACAGTTTGCATAACGTATACATCGGAAATCTGAGCCATAGGGTCTCAAGAGAAGCTTTATGGGAGGCTTTTAGTCTGTATGGAAAGGTGGTTGATGTTTTCATATCGCGTAAAAACACTACGAGGTCATAAACTTTCGCCTTTGTAAGATACAAGCTTCAACAGGAAATGGATGTGGCTATCAGGGAAGGTAATAACAGGAGAATAGACGGTCGACTGATTAGAGTCAACAAAGCATCATACGGATGGAAGGAAAGTAGGAGATTTCTTTCTGAAATCACATCAGACAGAAGACAGGAAGACAAAAGGACCCAGAAGAAGGAAAATGGTCCTCCCAGAGATAGCAGATCGTACAAAGAAGCCCTAGTTGGTCTGGCTCAAAAGGAAGTTGACAATATTGGAGTGAAGGAAAACACCCTGTCGAAGACAACAAATACGGTTTCTAAAGGTAAGTTGGCCAACATGTCTGTGAACGAATGCAATTATAATCTGGAGATCCTTAAGGATGAAATGGAGTGGCTGTCCAGAAGTGCTAAAGGAAGATTGTTCAGGGAAGCCTATTTCGAAACAGTTCAAGAGGCCTTGTCATTAGAAGGTATCCAATGTCAAGTTTGTCCAATGGGGGGGGGGTGTCTGCCTTTGTCACTTTTGAAAGTAAAGAGAAAATGGATTTCACCCTAAAAGATCGAAGCGAATGTATCTCTCCTTGGTTTGAGTCCATCGATCCTTGGAACGATTCGATCCTCCAACGTGAAATAGCAGTATGGGTGACCATGGAGGAAGTTCCGTTATAGGTATGGCATGAAGCGTTTTTCAGATCACTTGGGGATAGATGGGGTTCTTTTATCAGACTTGATGAGAATACATCAAAAAGGAGGAGGTTTGACGTTGCCAGTATGTTAATTATGGTCGAAAGCAAAATGAATGTTCCATCCTCTGTTTCAGTCAATGTGAGAGATAGTATTTTCAGAATATTAATATCCATTGAGGATGCTTCTGATGTAGATGTTAATATGAGGGTTCATGAAGTCTCAACTCCAACAAAGTCTACGTCCAAATCGCCAGTTTCGTTTTCACGGCAAGGAAGACGTCGCCAGGTGTAGGGGCGGTGATCCGATTCCAAAAGGCCATAACAGGAATATGACTCTTCAGTGTCAGGCATTTCCAGTCTCCCATGAGGCTATTGATGAGACTTGTTTAATTCCATCGAACAATGTGAAATCCGGTGATTTGGTGGGTGGCTTGGCGTCACTTTCCAGACTCGTGTCCCTTAACAGCCCAATAGATATGGAATGTTTAGACCAAGGTACTTGTGTTGCAGATTCTTTCTGTGTCAGGGAAGTGGATAGCGACGTCCATGTTAATGGTGGCGTTAATGGGGTCATTGGGCCAGCAAAGTTTGAGGAGGTGGGCCATCAAAATGCGGAGTCAAGTGGGCTGAGAATTTTGGGCCCTGTGTGCAGCCATTACTCCCCTTCCATTGAACATGATACCAGCCCAAAAAACAGTTTCACCTTGGTCCCTGCTATTGAGAGGAGTCCCAGAAGAGGTAGGAAAACCAAGAAAAAGGTTGTGTCTAAAAGAAAACAACAAATTAAGAAGAAGATATCTATGTCAAAAAAATCTACTACATCCGCAGTTAGGAAAAGAAAGCAAATAAGGAAAGAACTAAGAGTAATTTTTGATAAAGGGAGGAGCGAGGACCTAAACAATCTGGAACTCTCTGTTTAGGATAGTGATATCAGGTCAAGGAATGCACAAATTATGAGGGAGGCAGAGGCTACATGGCTTGTAAGCTCGAAGTTGGGGATTGATTTTCAAGGAGACAAACAGGAGATCATCAACGCCTTTGCTCAACTGGAAAGGGAGGATCGAGAGGTAAATGCTTGAGTTTTCCATCGTGGTTTTGTTTGAACCAGGTGCGTCTATTTTCTCTTTATGAAGATTTTGTCATGGAATATTAGGGGTTTGGGCAGAAGAGAAAAGGTTTTGGCTGTGCAAAAATTGGTACAGCAATGGAGGCCTGCGATGATTTTCATTCAGGAATCTAAGTTACAGGATATAGAACCCAAAATAATTAGAGCTGTTTGGGGTCGGACTCATGTGGAGATGGAGTTCTCGGGTTCTGTGGGAACTGCTGGGGGTCTCATAACCTTCTGGCGTGATGATTTTTTTTCGTTAGAACTGAAACTTATTTCTCTCCATTTTATCCTGCTGATCGTTATGCTGAAAATGAATAATTTGAGATATGGGTTTGTCAATGTTTATGCTCCAAATGATGATGGAGAAAGAGTAAACTTCTGGGAAGAGCTTCTGGGAGTGTTGCAAAACTTTGATATCCCTTGGTGTATTGGGGGGGACTTTAATGTTGTTAAAAGCCCATAAGAGAAATTTGGCTCAGTGACCAATGTCACACCAATGCAGCAATTCTCCAATTTCATCAATCAGGCTGAACTCATGGATTTGCCATTGTCAGGGGAAAAATATACTTGGACCAGCAACAGGGCTGTCCCAACTTTCTGCAGATTGGACAGATTCATATTATCTCCTGTTTTGGTAGTAAATTGGCCTTCTATTAAGCAAACAGCGTTGCCTAGATCTTTATCAGATCATAATCCTGTGTTGATTAGTGAAGAGACGGTCAATTGAGGTCCTAAGCCGTTTCATTTTTTTAATCACTGGCTGGAAGATAATTGTTTTCACAGAGTCATCCAATCTGCATGGAACTCAGAGGGTAGTAATAGGCCATCGGGGTATGGTTTATGGTACAAGCTAAAAAATCTCAAACCTGCTATCAAAGTCTGGTCCGAGAAGAAACATAAAGCAAACTTCTCTAGCATAGCTGAACTTGAAAAAGAGATAGCTGGGCTAGAACAGTTAGTGCAACAGGGGCTTATGGGGAGCAAGTTTAGAGAAGAGATCTCGAATAAAAAGGCAGAACTATGGTCTTTGTACCGATTGGAAGAACAAACATGGCTTCAGAAATCGAGACTGAAATGGGCTCAAGAGGGTGATAGAAATACCAAATTCTTTCACCTGGTTGCAACAGCCAGGAGACGTTCGAATCATATTGGGAATTGTTGGTTAATGGGAATGTGTTTGAAGAACCTTTGGAGCTCAAGAAGGTAATTGGGTTACACTTTAAAAATCGGTTCAATACTAATAATGTCGCAAAGTTTAAAGATCTCAATTGTTGTTTTAAGACTTTTACTGAGCAAAGCTCGTCTCGACTTGAGAGTCCTTTCTCGGAGGAAGAGTTATGGGGTGTCATCCAAGGTTGTGATGGTAATAAAGCACCGGGTCCGGACGATTTCAATCTGAATTTTTTCAAGAATTTTTGGGACACTTTGAAGGGTGAGTTCATGAATTTTATGAACAATTTTCATAGTATTGGTTGTATTGATGATTGTATAAATGCTTCATTCATTACTCTAATTCCGAAATGCGACACACCCACCACCATCAATGACTACCATCCAATCAGCCTTGTGGGAAGTGTTTACAAAATCCTTGCCAAAGTTCTAGCCAATCGCTTGAGGCAATCGGTGGGGGAAATAGTTGGGGAAAACCAGTTTGCTTTCATCCCTGGACGTCAAATCCTGGACTGTTCATTAATCGCAAATGAGATAACACACTCTATGAAGATAAACGGAGTGGGAGGTATGATTTTCAAGGTGGATTTTGAGAAAGCTTATGATTGTGTGGATTGGAACTTCCTTGACTTCGTAATAGGCAGAATGGGCTTCGGAAAAAAATGGAGGAAATGGATTCATGCTTGCCTATCCTCAGCATCGTTGTCAGTTTTGGTCAATGGAGCGCCTACGAAACAGTTCAAAATGAACAGAGGTTTGAGACAAGGCTGTCCTCTTTCTCCTTTATTGTTCAATCTGGTTGCTGAAACTTTGAGTCTTTTACTAAGCAAGGCTACCTCTATCGGTCTGTTCAAAGGCATTGATATCGACTCAGGGATTGTATCTGTCTCACACCTCCAATATGCGGATGACACAATAATTTTCTGCGAACCAAAGGAGGATCAGATCAGGAATGTCAAAAGAGTGCTTAAATGTTTTCAACTGTTATCAGGCCTTAAAGTCAACATGAAAAAGAGTAGATTATTCGGAGTCGGAGTGGAGCAGAATGTTACCGAACGATAGGCCTCGGATATTTGCTGTAGGAGTAGCTGCTTACCTTCCCATTACCTCGGCCTTCCCCTGGGCATAGGAGTGAACACTATTTCACTATGGAGACCAATCATAGAGAAATTTGACAAGAGGTTAGCAGGCTGGAAAGGAAAATTCCTCTCAATCGGGGGTAGAGTTACTCTGATTAAAGCGGTACTATCCAGCCTCCCTATTTACTTTATGTCTATATTGCAAATTCCTCGTGCTGTTTCAGATGCGTTGGATAAGCTGGTCAGAAGATTTCTATGGGGTGGGTCCTCGTCGGTGAAAAAGATTCATATGGTTAACTGGAAGTCAGTATGCAACCTTAAGGAATTCGGTGGGCTTGGTTTAGTTGACTTAAGACTAAAAAATAGAGCGCTTCTCAACAGATGAGTGTGGAGATTTATAAATGAGCGTCATTGTTTATGGAGATCTGTCATAGCTGGGAAATATGAGTCTTCAGCGAGGAACATGCTCCCATCTTACAGCTCCAATGCAAAATGTCCCCAATATGGAAAAATATCACTCGGCCACTGTCTCCATTTAATAACTTTCATCGTTTCATATATACAGGACTGTGTTTTCTTCCAGGCGACGGTAGCTCTATCAACTTCTGGTAGGATGAATGGATTGAAGGTTCGATCCTCAAAGATCAATTTCCGAGAATATTTGCTGTGGCAGTTTCTAAAAATGGGAAGATAGCAGACTTTGGACAATGGTACAACAACCAATGGATTTGGGAGGTACAACTTAGAAGAAGGTTGTTTGATTGGGAAATACATCAGTGGGAGTCTTTCATGGATCTGCTGGCTAATCAAGTGATAAACAGGAACTCTTCGGACTCAGTTTTATGGAAGAATACTAGCAGTGGCGTTTACACCACAAAATCATTTTGCTACTCTGTGTTGAGTTGTTCTTCATCAAAATGGGAGTACTGGAAATAGATTTGGGCTGGTCTCGCGCCTCCGAAAGTGGAAATTTTTTGCTGGCAAGTTTTGAGAGGAAGTGTTGCAACTAAGGAAGAATTAAGGAAGAGAGGATTAATCTACAGGGGTTTGGTAATCTGCACTTTTTGTAACATGATGCCAGAGACTATAGAACACCTTTTCTTTACATGCAGAGTGTCATAACGGTTTTTTCGACCGCTACGACGAATTTGATTAAAACACAAAAAATGGAGTCGCCACCAATCTTTTTTGCTAGGTGTGATTGGCCACCTATTAAAACCGGTTTAGTAAAACATTAATTAAAACATTTTGTAAAACCAATTTCTAAGTCCGCGCTTTGAACCAGAGAGAAAACAAAATCGGGTTCGGGAGTCGGTTACGTGCGGGGAAGGATTAGCACCCCCGCAACGCCCGTTTAGAAAACGGTACCACTTGATCACGTGTTAACTTAAATCTCGGTTTAATGGATTTAACATCGGTATTTAAAACTAATTCTCTTTTCCTTTTATTTTATTTTATAAAAAAAAACATGTTTATTATTTTTTGGATTTTCTTGAACTGTTTTTTATTTTTTTAAAAAATCGAAAGTGAACATAAATTTATTATCGAAAATACTCATTAAATATTCCCGACACTCTCGGTGGTATTTAACGAGATCTTCTCACCTCAAGACATCTTAGGAATCACAATCGTGATCCTTCGAATTCCGTCGTCGGCAATTTACATCCATTTTTTATTCATGCGTATGATGCGAATATTTAAATGTCGGACGCATACGACTTAGCATATAACTATAAAATTTAAACATGCAAATCATAATATTAAAAATACGAGCGTGGCAAAATATCGAGCGCAATAAACATTCGCTCTTTATTCATTTTTTTGTATTGATTATTTCAATTTTTTTTTAAAAAACGAAAACGAATTTTTGTATCGAGTATGTCGCTAAATACTCCCACCACTCGTGGTGATATTTAACGAAATTCTCGCACCTCAAGATATCTTAGGAATCACTACCGTGACGTCCTTCGAATTCCGTCGTCGGTAATTCGTATTTATTAAAAACTTTTTTTTTATTTGAAAGGTAAATTAAAATGCTTTTAATAATTATTTCCGAAATAAAAGCAATTATCTATGTAAGAGTAATTCCCGAATCACTCCGATACTTTCGATAGTGTTTCGATTATTATTCTTACTCGGACCATTTCGAAGAACGATCGATACTCTGACCATCCGAGAAAGAGATCCGTTTTCAGAGAATTTTATTTACCGAAAATAATTTTAAAAGACATGTATTAATTTTAAAAAAAATATTTTTATAATTTCAAAATCGAAATCGAACAATAAAAATACGTCGAATGCTAAACAAAAATAAATAAATAAAAATAATAATATAAAAAATATCATACCTGAAAAATGACGAGAATCCGAAATTCAAAATGCCGGACTTTGATCTCCGTAAAATCACCTGAAAATGTCAAAAATCCAAAAAAGTCAAAAACTTCAAAATCGATAATCGTGAATTTTTTTTAATTTTTTATATTTTTTTCCCTTTTTTTTAATTTTTAATTTTTAATTTTTTTGATTTTTTGATTTTATTATTTTTTTAAAATTTTTTTATATATATATATTTTAAATTTATTATTATTATTAGTTTTTATTTTAATTTTAATTTTTCTTTTTTTTTCTTTTTTTTCTTTTCTTTTTTCTTTGGCCCAGAACCAGGCCTGCTGAGCCAGGCCTGGTTCTGGCCTGGCTTGCTGGGCCAGGCCTGGTTCTGGCTTGGCCTGCTAGGCCAGGCCTGGCCCAGCTTTTTTTTTTTTGCTAAGGAGGACCCGCGCGGACCCCGGGTCGGATCCGAGTCCACGCGCGGATCCCCCTAGCCTGAAACGGCGCCGTTTCGGCGCCTTTTGTTTTTTTTTTGACCCAGGTCGGGCGCGCGGACCCCGGGTGGACCTGCGGGTCCACGCGCGGACCCTGGGTGAAACGGCACCGTTTCGGCGCCGTTATTTTTTTTTAAAAAAAAAATAAGCGGGCGACCCGCGCGGACCGCGGGTCGACCAGCGGGTCGATGCGCGGGTCGCCTTGACCCGCTCCGGGGGTGGTATATAAGCCCCCCCTTTTTTTCTTTGTCATTTCTTTTTTTGCTTTCCTCTCTCCTTCTTCTTCTCTCTCAACCTCACTCTGCTCAGCCACCAGAAACCAGAATCCGGCGGCCGGACCGCCGTGCCGGCCGCCGCTCGCCGGCGGCCGATGACCTCCAATATCATACACCCTAAGGGTTTCGACCTCCTCTTCTCGGATTCGGGCTCCGTTTTGCCCGAATCCGAGCCGAAACCCCTAGATCTAAAAAAAAACCTTTCGACTTTTTTTTTGGCTGTGGTTTTTGCGAGTTTTTGGTTTTTTGTGTATGGTTTTTTTTGTTTTTGTAGGGAGGTTTTTGGCTCGGAGGGGGGGTGTCCGATCCGGGTTTTTGGTTGTCGGTGGTGGAGGAAGGGGGTCCGAATCGGGATTTCGGACCTCGATCTGTTTTTTTGGAGATCTGGGGGGGTCCGAACCTGGTTTTTCTTCAAACCTGGGGACCTCCCTCCCTCTCTCTTTTTTTTGGCTGATCTGGGGTTTTTTATGGTGTGGGTGGAGTGTGGGGATGGGTTGGCAGGAGATTGAGTGTGTCAGGGGTTGGCATGAGGTTGAGTGTGGCAGGGGAGGTTGAGTGTGGCAGGATGGCTGTCAGGTTTTGGGAAAAGGGGGAGGCGACTAGGGTTAGCAGCAGAGGGGTTAGGTTGGGCTAGGATGAAATGGGCCCGAAAATTGGGCCAGTGGTTGGGTTCGGGGAATGGGCCCGAAATTGGGCCTGGACAGCAGATTGGGCCTGCTGAATAGCAGGCCCGGTTCGCACTTGGTCCGAGTCGGATTCGGATCCGACCCGGACGAAAATTGGTTATTACAGCTGCCCCTCTTTGCACATTGCTGAGAATCAGGAATAGGGCAAAGACAGTATAACCAATTTTGTCCGGTTATTGAGATCCTTTTTTAGCGAGGCTCTTATCATTTGGAAAATAAATTGCTCCTCTAATCAGAGGCTTTATCACTTGGAAAAATAAATTGCTCCTCTAATGAGAGGCTCTATCACTTGGAAGAATAAATTGCTCCTCTAATCAGAGGCTCTATCACTTGGAAGAATAAATTGCTCCTCTAATCAGAGGCTCTATCACTTGAAAAATAAATTGCTTCTCTAATCAGAGGCTCTATCACTTGGAAAAATAAATTGCTCCTCTAATAAGAGGCCCCACAACTTTGAAAATAAATTGCTCCTCTCATCAGAGGCTCGACAACTTTGAAATTTAAATTGCTCCTCTCATCAGAGGCTCCACCACTTGGAAAATAAATTGCTCCTCTCATCAGAGGCTCCACAACTTTCAAAATAAATTGCTCCTCTCATCAGAGGCTCCACGACTTTGAAAATAAATTGCTCCTCTCATCAGAGGCTCCACGACTTTGAAAATAAATTGCTCCTCTCATCAGAGGCTCCACAACTTTGAAAATAAATTGTTCCTCTCATCAGAGGCTCCACAACTTTGAAAATAAATTGCTCCTCTCACCAGAGGCTCCACGACTTTGAAAATAAATTGCTCCTCTCATCAGAGGCTCCACAACTTTGAAATTTAAATTGCTCCTCTCATCAGAGGCTCCACAACTTTGAAATTTAAATTGCTCCTCTCATCAGAGGCTCCACAACTTTGAAAATAAATTGCTCATCTCATCAGAGGCTCCACAACTTTGAAAATAAATTGCTCCTCTCATCAGAGGCTCCACGACTTTGAAAATAAATTGCTCCTCTCATCAGAGGCACCACAACTTTGAAATTTAAATTGCTCCTCTCATCAGAGGCTCCAAACCTTTGAAATTTAAATTGCTCCTCTCATCAGAGACTCCATAACTTTGAAATTTAAATTGCTCCTCTCATCAGAGGCTCCACAACTTTGAAATTTAAATTGCTCCTCTCATCAGAGGCTCCACAACTTTGAAATTAAATGAACTTCAAATTTTTTTGACAATGAGTTTGAACATAACTTAGATCATCACCTCACTTACTACCTTAGTCTTACGAAAGTGAAGACTCATTCTGGATATCCCATCTTTTTCTCGTTTAGTTTTGAAATTCCTTGTCAGATTCTTCGGATATCGCCATTCGACTAATCATACCGAGGCTCGATCTTTCTTAAAGTAACGAGTTTGACTTCGCAAGAATTTAAACTGGTACCCGAAGGTTTTTGAAAACAGATGCCCGGAGGTCTTATAAAAATTATCTTTTCTGAAAGTGGTGCCCGGGGTCTTATTCTTGACTTTGAGAATGATGCCCAGAGGTCTTTATCAATGATTTTTTTTAGAAAGGTGTCTGAAGGTCTTGAAAACATGATTTTTGAGAATAGTGCCCGGAGGTCTTTAAAAATGTCTTTCCTTTGAAAATGGCGCCCGGAGGTCTTATCCATGATTTTTTTTGAATAATGCCCGGAGGTCTTGAAACAGGTGCCCGGAGGTCTTTAAAAAATGTCTTTTCCTTGAAAATGGCGCCCGGAGGTCTTATCCATGATTTTTGAGAATAATGCCCGGAGGTCTTGAAACGGTTGCCCGGAGGTCTTAAAAATGTCTATTTTTTTTAAATGGTGCCCGGAGGTCTTAGAACAAGTGCCCGGAGGTCTTCTTTTTTTTCTAATTTCCTTTTTTCTTTTACAGTGCCCGGAGGTCTTAAAAAAGTAACCCGGAGGTTTTATAACTGGTGCCCGGAGGTTTTCTTTTTTCTAATTTCTTTTTTTCTTTTGCTGTGCCCGGAGGTCTTAGAACAAGTGCCCGAAGGTCTTTTTTTTTTTTTTTTTAATTTTCTATCACTTTGAAAATAAATTGCTCCTCTAATCAGAGGCTCCACAACTTTGAAAATAAACTGCTCCTCTCATCAGAGGCTCCACAACTTTGAAAATAAACTGCTCTTCTCATCAGAGGCTCCACAACTTTGAAAATAAATTGCTCCTCTTATCAGAGGCTCCACAACTTTGAAAATAAATTGCTCTTCTCATCAGAGGCTCGACAACTTTGAAAAATAAATTTCTTTCCTGTGCCCGGAGGACTTAAAAGAGGTAACCCGAAGGTTTTAAAACAGATGCCCGGAGGTCATTTTTTTAATTTTTTTCTTTTGCTGTGCCCAGAGGTCTTAAAAATGTAACCCGGAGGTTTTTAAAACAGATGCCCGGAGGTCTTCTTTTTTAATTTTCTATCACTTTGAAAAATAAATTGCTCCTCTAATCAGAGGCTCCATAACTTTGAAAATAAATTGCTCCTCTCATCAGAGGCTCTACGACTTTGAAAATAAATTGCTCCTCTCATCAGAGGCTCCACAACTTTGAAAATAAACTCTTTTCCCGTGCCCGGAGGACTTAAAAGAGGTAACCCGGAGGTTTTAAAAAGAGGTGCCCGAAAGTCTTGGTGATCATACCTGAAGATCATATCTTGGAAGAAAATCTCACTGGATATTCGAATTCAAATGTCAAAATTTCAAATAGTCAATGTCATGCATGAAATGTGAATGTCATGCGATGTCAATGCGTATGCCCCTGATGATGCATGTGCAAGTACTTTCGGGTATTGTACATATTTTACGACACGATGCAGATGCAAAACTTAATAAACATGCAAATATTCATGAATGATGCGAATGTTCCCAATTGTTTTTTTTTCTGATCTTGGTTTAGCTTTTCCAAATCATTTTTCCTCTTCGAAACAGAGTGTATCCTGAAACGCTCGTGCCTCGTACGAGATCAACCTTTTTCTTCACTTTGGAACTATCCCTTTGCCCCGATAGTTTTTCAAAATTTTATCAACTGGAGTCCGAGTCAAATGTTCATTTCTTTTACCTCAATAGTTACATACCTCTAGGCCAGAAGAACCTTCGTCTTATGCCAACATCGGAAATGGTTTCTTCCAAAAATATTTTCATTTATCTGCTTTTGCTTGCTTCTTTTTTTTTTTTTTGAAAAATGTTTGCTTATTTACTGAAAAATTTCGAGCTAAAATATCATCCTCATGTTGTGATATCCCAATCTCTTGAAGATTGATGATCACTTGTTAGAAGTTTTTCTGAATGTCAATTCGGATTTTTCAAATTGAGTCGAAAAGTTTGGTACAACAAGATTTTGATTGATCCAAGGAGGCTTCGCAACAGGAAAAAATGTATATCCTTTCTAGACTCACAAATGGAACAGATTTTGTAGAACATGATTTTTTTTGGACTCAAACAAATTCAACCTTCTTTTAGTTTCCAACTCATGGCGTTTTGACATACGTCAAGGCTAGCTGGGGTGTTCAAACTGGAGGATTAATTCTGGGAAGAAAAATGGTCTCAGTTTTTTAGAGTCAAACCTCCAAACGAGAGTTGACAGTTTTGAAATATTTTGGAATTCCGAGATGTTCCTTAACTTCTTCAAAATGACCTCTTCTCTTGTTATGGCCTCGACAATACCATAAGCAGCACCGAAATTCTTCCATTTTACTCTAGACTGCCCATGTCGGGTTTTCACCCTAGAGTCTCCTTCTTTCCATTTTTTTCATTTTTTTTTCATTAAATGTTTCACCATGCATTCAAGAAATCAAAACTTATCAAAGAAGGACTTTTAACCAGAAAGGAGACCGAAGTCTCATGCATTTCTCTAAGAATAGACTCATCAATTTAAATGACCATGCTCGATCGAAATGGTCTTTTCCAGGTACGTAATGTAGGCCAAGGTTCGAGGTTCTGAAAAAAGATAAATAGGCCCAAACATGTGTTTAAGGTGATCAAATCAAGGATCATTTCATGAGGAGGATTCTCTTTGAAACATTCGTCTTTGCTGAGCTTTTCTCTTTATCCGATGATTTTCATCCGTTCTTTTCTTCCTTTTCTGTTTTTTGCTTTCAATTTTCTTTTTATCTCCCCCTTTTTTCCTTTCATTTTGACGAGGTGAGCCCGTAATTGTTTGGAAGCTCAGATTTTTCTTTGATTCACGGCATTCTTCTTTCGTCTTTGAACCAAGACTTCACTATCTGTGACCTTCGAAGAGATCTTTCCCCGCATTTGCCTCCTAGCGTGGAGGGTGATCCTTGATCGGGGTTGAAAGAACGAAAGTATTCATTAGGCTCAAAAGGGGTAGCAAAAGGATATTTTCTATTTTGTGAAAGGATGATGAAAGATGGCCATTTTTCATCTCTAACACAAGCACGTAAATCGAAGAGTCACTCATTAGAGGAAAATAACGAAAAGGTTTTTTCTTTCTTGAAACCATCTTGAATTTCATAAATGCATGATGTCACACTTATTTTTTCATTTTTCATTTCTTTTTTTATCATTTTTTCATTTTTTTTTTATGCATGCTCCGAAAATTACCCCATCTTTATCCACCACGCGTCTTTCGTATCTACAAATGATGCACCATTTGATTGGTCATACAAATGAGACTTCGTATCATAACGAGGAACACCTCGAGTCTTTTTGCTCTCCGAAGGGACAAGAAAGAATATGGCTCGAAAACAGCTTTTTTCTAGGAACACGAGAAAATCAGGTTTAATCATTGTTACCCGAGACGTTAATCATGAAGTGACGTCTGGGCAACTCTTGTTTTGTGGTTACGGAAAGGGATGTGAATGGTTTTGGCATAACCTTGACACACATCAATTTACCATGATCTAGATTCTTGAAAGAGGTTTCACTTGTTTGAGACACCAAAAAGCTCGGATTTTTTTTTTCAAAAAGTTTGTTCCATTGCTCATAATTTAAATTAGGATCTGCATTTTTCTTATTGCACTGACTATGGTTTCTGAAATTCAACAATATGTTCCTGGAAGCATTGACTGTTTCAACTCAAAGGATTCAAGCATAGGCAAGTCCGAAAGAGAGATGGAAGGGTGTTGGGTCATTTCTAACATTGATCATCAATAATCTCAAGACTCCTCATCATTTCCTAAGAACGCGCTCTTCAAAATCAAGAATTTCTTTCTTTTAAGAACGCGCTCTTCAAAATCAAGAATTTCAAATTATCATTAAAACACAATAAACACAAAGCATTTGAAATTTGAAATTTATTTATTTCATGTGGATACCAACATAAGACAAGTGCTTTCATGATGAGGCATAGAACTACTATTCCTCAATGCTTGCCGACATGCTTTTAAAGGTGACCATTCTCATCTTCCAAACCCGTGGCGAAGAAACCGATTTATGGCAATGCGGATTTCCACTGTTCGACTAGCTCTGGAGTCAAAATGCCATCGTGGACAAAACCTTCAATCTCTTCCTTCAGTTGTCTGCATGCTTCAGTTGTCTGCATCTTTCAGTTTTCAAAACTAAGCCGACTTCTTTTTTATTCTCCAAGTGTGTTTCATGATGCATGAGCTATGAATGCCGTGAATGTGACACGATGCCCATATGATGCATGTAAGAATAAACAAATTAATGCATGAGTATGTACAATGAGTGACCATTGATAACTCGTATAATTATATAGTTCTTAGTTATGTTTTATTATTGTTTTGTGTCAAATACGAGTTATTATTGCTTAGTCTAATTGTGTTTATGATATTTTATATTTTTATGTAATTTGGTGTTTTTCACGAGTTTCTTTGAGTGATTTCAGATTACTAGGTTAAATCAAGAATTAAGGGCAAATCCAATTCAGTTCCAGTTCCGACACCTTTTGCCATATCAGCTATATCTGGAGTTTCACTGAAGCATTAAGGCTGAAATTTTTACAGTGCATAGCTAAGAGGCATATCTATCTTTTTCATGTTTTACACTTCTTGAAACGGAGTCGTTTTCCATAGCGAAATCGACCATCAAGTTGGCTGATGTGCAATGACGTCTGTGCTGACCTGTTTTGGTATTTTGACCATATCTTCCGATCCACATGAGCAAATGATCTGATTCCAACGGCTATGGATCCGTAATTGATAGGGGTATATTTTTCTAGAAGACCATTTGATCAGATCGAGCATTCAACATTGACAAAATCGACCATCAAGCTGGCTGATCAGAATTGTCATACAATATGACGAAAATTGTTAGAAAAATGCACCCACCTATTATACCTACCTTTGAAATTTATAAAGCTTGTCTCTTGTCATTTAGCTCTCCAAAATGTGTATAAATAGAGGGCCTTGGATGAGTATTAGGATACAATATACATTGGGAGGATATTAGCCATTGTAATAAAATTCTCTAAGTTTTCTTCTTTCCTTTCTCTAGTTTTCTTTTTCTTTATTTACTTATGCTTCTTACATTTCTTTTCATTTTATTCATATCTAGTATGTGTTGCTAATCATATTGTTGAGGTGATGAGGTGAAGCTCTTGGTAAATGCTAAGGTTAGTCTCTTAAACATGAGCTAAAATGAATCATCATTTATAAACACTAGTATAGATAATATTTTCTTTTGGTTTAAAATCATACTTACAAAGTAGGGATCTTGATTCATTATTGACAAGGAAAATGGCACAGTAAATGCTTGGTTTCATAACCTTGATTTGTTGTAGACATATACCTTGGCATAAGGAATGCTTGGACTCTTTTTATGAGTTTTGAGGACACCAAATGAACATAATATCATATGCTATGGACGTTGGACAATTTGGACTGAATTGCTAAACCTTCCGATTGGAACCTCCTTTATGTGTGGATTTCAATTTTGTAATAAAACAAGATTAATCTTAGCATAACACCAAGAGTGGATTCTCTAACCTCAACATCTTTTCTTATTGTTTTGTTTATATCTTGTTTAATTTCTTTTATGTTATTTTGTTTATTTTGTTCTTTAATATCTTGTTTATCTTGTTTTGTTGTTGATTCCCTAATATCTTGTTTACTTTCTTTTTCTTATATATTTATAAACTTATACTTACTAATACGCTTCCCTGTGGTTCGTCCTCGGACACCCGAGAATTTATTACTTGAACATAACCTGCACTTGGGTTTACGACTCTTAATTGAGTCTCCATCAAGTTTTTGGCGCCGTTGCCGGGGAAGCAATACTAAGTATATAAGTTTATAAGTATATTTATTTTTATTGGCTGGTTATACCGCTTAATTTTCTATATATTTATATTTATATTGTATATTAACTTTGTTTTATTTTTATTGGCTGGTTATACCGCCTAATCTGTATATTAACTTTGTTTTATGCTTGTTTGGCGACGTGATTTTAGATCTCGTCGTTTAGTTAGATTTTATTGTGAAACTTTTTCAGGTAATCTTTCTAATACAACTCCTACCATGGCTGACAATGAAAGTGTTCATGCTGAAGATGAGAACAGACAAGTACGCACCATGCGTGACTACTTGCGACCAACTCGAAGCTCATCACCCTCTTGTTTTATTTTTCCTCTCAATGCAAACAACTTTCGTTTTAAACCAGGTATGATAGCTTTGCTTCCAAATTTCCATGGGTTAGAATCGGAAAGTGCTTACTCGTTTCTAAAAGACTTCGAAGATGTATGTGTCACCTTTAATGACCAACAATGTACAAATGAAATTGTCAAGCTAAAATTATTTCCTTTTTCTTTAAAAGATAAAGCAAAAATTTGGCTTCATAATTTAAAACCAAGGTCAATTGGCACATGGCAAGAATTACAAACTGAGTTTCTAAAGAAATTTTTCCCAGCACATAAAACTACTCCTTTGAAAAGACAGATTCAAAATTTCAATCAAAATCAAAATGAAGCATTTTTTCAGTGCTGGGAGCGTTTTAAAGATTTGTTAAGTTCTTGTCCACATCATGGTTTTGAAAAATGGCGTCTTATTAGTTTCTTTTATGAAAGTTTAACTCCCGAAACTAAACAATTTGTTGAAACAATGTGTAACGGTGAGTTTCTAGAAAAAGAACCTGAAGAAGCCTTTGACTACCTAGACCATTTGGCAGATAACTCTCAAGCCTGGCACACAGATAATTTCTCTGAAAGTTCCAATAGATCTAATCTTGTTTCTAATAGAGGTAAATATCATTTTAGTCAAAAAGATGAGATAAAAGCTAAAGTAGCTAAATTGGTTAGAAAGATTGAAGCCATGGAACTTAGAAAAGTAAAAGAAGTCAAAACGGTTAAAAATGAAGAAAGTTGTGGAATTTGTGAAATCATGGGACACCCCACTTCTGAATGTCCAAACATTCCCATTCTTAAAGAAGCGTTGCATGATCAAGTAAATTCCATAAACACATTTAAAAAGCCTTTTCCTTCTCCTTACTCTGAAACGTATAACCCTGAATGGAGAAATCATCCCAACTTCAGTTGGCGGAATAATAATCATGTTCAGGTACCACAATCTCAAAAGCCGGGCAACACTTTTTCCTATCAACCTTCACGTGTACAAACCTTGGAAGAGACATTGCAAGCATTCATGCAAACACAAGCAAATGTGAATAACCAAACTTCACAGGACATCAATGAGATCAAAAACACCTTGTCCACATTGACAGCTTCATTACGCACTCAAGAAAAAGGTAAGTTTCCTGCTCAACCTCAGCCTAACCCTTCTACTCAATGTTTTGTTTCTTGCTCCAATGAAACTCAACAGGAAAATGCCAGTTCTATCACAACTCTTCGAAGTGGAAAGGCAATTGACAAAAACATTCCATCAAAAGACCAAGATCCTCCTTCCCCTCTGAAAAGTAATGGTAAGGATGATGGTAAGTCTGAACTTCTTGAAAATTTGGACAAAGAAAAAGGTATGCATCCTGCTCCTTTTCCTCAAAGGTTGCAAACAATAAAGAATTTGAATCAAAATGCAGAAATTTATGAACTTTTCAAACAAGTTAAGATTAACATTCCTTTATTGGATGCAATCAAACAAGTTCCATCTTATGCTAAATTTTTGAAGGACATGTGCACATTTAAAAGGAAACATAATGTACAAAAGAAAGCATTTCTGACGGAAAGTGTGAGCTCAATCATTCAGCACCTTACTCCACCAAAATTCAAAGATCCTGGATGTCCAACAATCTCATGCATCATTGAAAACACTAGAATAGAACGTGCATTGCTTGATCTTGGTGCTAGTGTTAATCTTTTGCCTTTTTCTGTTTATCAACAGTTAGGTTTAGGTGAACTCAAGGAAACACCTGTTACACTTCAACTAGCTGATCGTTCTGTAAAAATTCCTCGAGGGATAGTTGAAGATGTTTTGGTTCAAATTGAAAATTTTTACTTCCCTGTTGATTTTATTGTTTTGGACACACATCCTGTTTCAAATCCAAATGTTCAAATTCCTGTTATATTAGGCCATCCATTTCTTGCAACTTCTAATGCTCTGATAAATTGCAGGAATGGTATTTTGAACATTTCTTTTGGAAATATGACTTTAGAATTAAATGTGTTCAACATTTGCAAGCAACCTGGTGATGATTCAGAAGTACATGAAGTGGATTTCATTGAAGAACTTGTTCATGAACATCTCACCACTACCACATTCCATGATCCTTTAGAAGCTTATTTAATTGAATGTGAGTTTGATAATGCTTCAGAAATTTCACACACTGATTCTTTGTTAAATTCTTTTCAGGATAAGCATTGTTGGAAACAAAAGTTTGAGGAACTTCCATCACTCACAAATGTCACTGTACCATCAACTATTGAACCACCCAAGCTGGATTTAAAACCATTGCCATCCGAGCTAAAATATTCCTTTTTGGGTGAGAATGAAACTTTTCCAGTCATAATTTCTTCAGATCTTGATGAACTGCAAGAAGGTAAGTTGTTACAACTTTTGAAAATGCACAAAAATGCATTAGGATGGACCTTAGCTGACATAAAGGGAATAAGCCCATTAATCTGCACACATAATATTTATTTAGAGGAAAATGCTAAACCCTCTAGACAAATGCAACGAAGGCTTAATCCTAATATGAAAGAAGTAGTGAGAAATGAAGTCATTAAACTTCTAGATAATGGAATCATTTATCCTATCTCTGATAGCAAATGGGTAAGTCCTACTCAAGTCGTACCTAAGAAATCTGGAGTTACTGTAGTTAAAAATGAAAACAATGAATTAATTCCAACTAGGACTGTTACTGGTTGGCGCATGTGCATTGACTACAGGAAACTTAACTCAGTGACGAGGAAAGATCATTTCCCTTTGCCTTTCATGGATCAAATCTTAGAACGAGTTGCAGGGCATGAGTTTTATTGTTTTCTAGATGGATATTCTGGGTATAATCAAATTGCCATTGCACTTGAGGACCAAGAGAAAACCACTTTTACATGTCCTTTTGGTACTTTTGCATATCGTAGAATGCTATTTGGATTATGTAACGCCCATGCCACATTTCAAAGATGCATGCTTAGTATTTTTAGTGACATGATTGAACGTAATCTTGAGATTTTCATGGATGATTTTTCTATTTCTGGTGATTCATTTGATGATTGCTTAGCCAATTTGAAAAATGTATTGATTAGGTGTGAAGAAAAAAATCTTGTTCTTAATTGGGAAAAATGTCATTTCATGGTCACTAAAGGTATTGTACTAGGTCACATTGTTTCTGCAAAAGGGATTGAGGTAGACAAGTCAAAAATTGAATTGATTGCTAATCTACCCACACCAAAGACAGTAAAGGACATTAGGTCATTCTTGGGACATGCAGGTTTTTATAGAAGATTCATAAAAGATTTTAGCACGATATCTAAACCTCTATGTAATCTTTTAATGAAAGACACTGCATTTGAATGGACTAAAGATTGTGAAGATGCTTTTGAAAAACTCAAAAATATGCTCATTACTGCTCCTATTATGAGATCTCCTGATTGGTCTTTACCATTTGAAATAATGTGTGATGCTAGTGACTATGCTGTTGGTGCTGTGTTAGGACAAAGGAAAGATAAGAAACCACATGTAATTTACTATGCAAGTAAAACTTTAAATAAAGCCCAAATGAATTATTCCACTACAGAAAAGGAATTACTTGCAGTTGTTTTTGCATTGGATAAATTCAGATCTTACCTTGTTGGATCATCAATTGTTGTCTTTAGTGATCATGCAGCTTTAAAATATCTTCTCTCTAAGAAGGATGCAAAACCTAGGTTGCTGAGGTGAATCCTTTTGCTGCAAGAATTTGACATCACCATTCGAGATAAAAAAGGAGTAGAAAATGTGGTGGCTGATCATTTATCAAGACTTGTTTTTGATGAATCTTTTGGAACCTCACCAATAAATGATACTTTTCCTGATGAACAACTTCTAATTGTCTCCACGACACCTTGGTTTGCTGACATTGCTAATTTTCTTGCTACAGGAAAAATTCCTTCTCAATGGAGCCCCCAAGATAAAAGGAAGTTTCTGAATGAGGTAAAGAAGTTCTACTGGGATGACCCTTACTTGTTCAAATATTGTCCTGATCAGATTTTTCGAAGATGCATTCCCGACAATGAGGTAAGTAGTGTAATTAAGTTTTGTCATTCCGAGGCATGTGGTGGTCATTTTTCCTCAAAGAAAACTGCTGCAAAAATTTTACAGTGTGGATTTTACTGGCGAACTTTATTCAAAGATGCATATAATTTTTGCAAGACATGTGAAAGTTGTCAAAAATTAGGTTCCATTTCGAAAAGAAACATGATGCCTTTGAACCCAATTCTTGTAATTGAAATTTTTGACTGTTGGGGTATTGATTTCATGGGACCATTTCCACCATCTTTTGGTTTCTTATACATTTTAGTTGCAATAGATTATGTTTCAAAGTGGATAGAGGCAATTCCATGTCGAAATAATTTTCACAAAACAGTGATTAAATTTTTAAAAGAAAATATTTTGAGTCGATTTGGAATTCCTCGATCTATCATAAGTGATGGGGGAACACATTTTTGCAACAAGGTTTTTGAAACATTAATGAAGAAATATGCCATTACACACAAAGTTGCAACCCTTTATCACCCGCAGACAAATGGACATGTAGAATTAGCAAATAGGGAGATTAAACAAATTTTGGAAAAGACGGTTAATCCAAATCGCAAAGATTGGTCTCTTAGACTTAACGATGCATTATGGGCCTATCGAACAGCTTTTAAAACAGCATTGGGCATGTCTCCTTATAGGCTAGTTTATGGAAAACCTTGTCATTTACCTGTGGAACTTGAGCATAAAGCATATTGGGCCATTAAAATGTTCAACTCAAACCTTGATGACGCTTCTAATTTACGGAAATTACAAATAAATGAACTTGAGGAACTCAGAAATGATGCATATGAGAATTCTAAAATTCATAAAGAAAGAACTAAAGCCTTTCATGACAAGTTAATTTCAAGAAAAACATTTGATGTTGGGCAAAAAGTTCTACTTTATAATTCTAGACTTCACATATTTCCTGGTAAGTTGAGATCAAGATGGACTGGCCCATTTGTGGTTAAGCATGTGTATCATTATGGAGCAGTTGACATTGAGAATCCTCAAAATGGTAACGTATTCAAGGTAAATGGACAAAGACTCAAACTCTTTTTGGAAAATCATGTTACTCAAGAAGAGGTTGTTTTTCTTTCTGATCCTTGTTTTGAAAATAACTAGATGTAAATATAATTTTTACTAATTTCCAAAAAAAAATAATAATAATAATACATTTTTTTAACCCCGGTTTAAATGGCGGATAACGATACTCCGTGATTATTTAAGTCGGTTCCATCAGCTACCCACAAAAACTGATATTGTATATAAATTTCTCTTTCAATTTCTCTTTCATTTTTTTTATTTTTTTTTTCAGGATGGATGATATTCTCACAAGATTGCAGAAACGATTTCCTCCTTTTCCTCGAAATATTTTACTGAAGCTTTACCAAGTTCGATTTGAAAGATTAAGAATGCTTATGCACAAAGGGATTCCTGAAGACATACGTTGGATAATTGAAGCCAAGGGACGTGAAGATGAATATCTTCCTGTTTTGCATTTACCAGGTACAGGTAGAAGCACTTTTGCAAAGAAGCGACGAGCAAAGCGCATGAGTTCAAATTGCCACAAATGTGCACGATGGACGTGTAACGGTAAATGTCGTTCTATTGGGATTCCGTCCTCTAATCGAGATGATAAAATTGAATTCATTAAGGATGGACTGAGTAAGGAGAATTTGGGTAATATCCAACTTTCTCTTGAGACGCATCCTAGTGGAGACGTACAAAGAGAAATTCTTGATTTATGGCCGCAATTCCAAAGGGAATGGCAACATCTTGGGAATCTGATGTTAAAAGACCCTGTTTGCCAGCTTGTAAGAAAACTGGATGGGAAGCATATCCTCGACTCATAGAAGGCGTTTAAGCCGTTTCTGGACGTAAAACCAGAGGAAGATGTGAGCCACAATCACAACTACAATAAATGACTTCTCAGCTTTTGGTTTGATTTGCAATAACTTTATTTCGGTTTAATTTACGTGTTGTTAGATTTGTGTAATTATTCTCGTTTTTTTTTTTTTTTTGCATTGGTCTTTTACGGTTGATTTTTTCTTCTCTTTTTGATTTTCTTCCTGAAATCACGCAAAAATCTTTTGTTAGGTTAACATTTTCTTCTGACAGGTCAAATACACTTTCGGCGACATTATTACTCTTGTATGATTCACTACTCAGTCCTCTATATATTACACCATGTACTCATTCTCTTTCAGGCACTTGAAAAAAAAAATGGAAATTACTTCGTCCCAGCGCATTAAAAAAATTTGTGTCTTTGGAGGTGCTTATCCAGGGAAAAATAACATATTCGCTGATGAAGCCATAAGAGTTGGAGTAATACTTGCCCAACAAAAGATCCAGTTGATTTATGGAGGCGGTAGTACAGGTTTAATGGGAGCAGTCGCTACAGCAACACACGCCGGAGGAAGTCCAGTTCTAGGAATCGTGCCACAACTATTCACAGGTTTTTGTGGACCTACCGTGGGTAAGAAATACAAGTCTGGAGTATCCCTGAACGGATGACAATCATGTACCATTCTGCCGATGCATTCATTGCTTTACCAGGAGGTCTGGGTACATTGGAAGAAATAGCTTGCGTGGCTTCTTGGTCATCTTTGGTCACAAATAAGAAACCCATTGGTTTGCTTAATTTTATTGGTTATTTTAGTAATTTGCTTTCATATTTAGATAATGCTGTGGATAATGGATTCATGTTTTCAGAGGCAAGGAGAACCATAATTTCTGCTACAACCATTGAAGATTTACTCAAAAAGCTCCAAGCTTATGAGTATTTATCTGCTACGGTTGTTTCGCAAACGCTCGGAAAAAGAAAAAGAGATATGGACGAGTAAGGAGTGGATTGCACTCTGTCTTTGTGACATTATCTAACATTTTGTTTGTTGTGTCTCAGTTATAATAAGTGGTTAGCAACCTCTGCAGGTAATATCTCCTAAATTCTACCTTTAGTAGGGGGTAAGGGACATATTTTGCTAATTTAAAAAAAAAAAAAATTGATGTGTTTTAAGCCATTTAGAAGTATTCATTCTGAAAAAAGTCTGAGTAAGGGAGACTTGAGACATACCTTGTCAGTTTGATTTTAATCTTTTTATGTTTACTTGTTAATTTTTGTTAAGTATTTTAGGATTATTTAGGTTGCATGAGTTTGTTTTGTTTTGAGTCTTAGTTATTCCTATTCTTATGTTATTAGTTCTTTTCTCTTACACATGATTCTTTCATTTGGGTTAATAGACTTACATTGAGGACAATGTAAGAATTAAGTGTGGGGGGAACGATTTAGGATTTCTTTTATTTTTGTCTACTATTTTTTTTATGAGTCTTTATTATTATTATTATTTTTTTAATGTGTTCTAGTTCCTTTTTAATACAATGATGAGATATGAATTGCATAAGTCTAAAACAGATTTATTAGTGAGAAGATTTTCATGAGAATTGAGCTTGATGTCAACCTTTTTATGAGCCAATGTTAATATGATATGTTGATTGAGAAAGAAGCATGTTTAGACTTAATCTGACTTGTATAATCATCCTTGTGAGTTTTTGAGCCTATAATGATTGATGCATTATACAAATCAATCTAATTTCTTTCTTGAGTGCTCTTATGATTACATGATTCTCTAGAACTTGCTTTAAACCGTTTGAGACTATATTGATACATGTGACAACATGAATATGATAGAGGCATTAGGATTATAACCAGAGCCAAACAGCCATCCATTATTAATGTTCTAAGAGAACATCCCCACTAGTGAGCCAATTTGAGCCTACATTAAATATGCTATTTTATTGGTAACCAGAACTTACACCTAGCCTAAATATACTTATATCCTTACCCTTGTTCTAAAGATGGATTATATATTTTGAGACATATTGCAAAAACAAGGGATACTTTTTGAAAATTTGGGTTAGAACGAAAGATAAGTGTGGGGGAGGAGAGAGGCTAAAGTCAAGAGAAAAAGAAAGGGATCATTGTCAAATACATTCCCATATAAAAAAAAAAAATCTTCTCTTGAACTTCTAGTTAAAGTAAAGAAAAAGATGTTACAAAGTTGGTTAGAATGAAGCAAAGGCTCAACATGAATATTTAGCCTATGTTATTATGTGCTTTATAAGAGTTTTGAGAAGTTTTATTCGTATGATCTTATTATGTCTCTAAACTCTATGAACTCTTTGGAACCTTTGTGATATCTTTATCCTTTTGTTCTTTAACCACATTATAACCCTTTGGCCCCATTACAACCTTGAAAAAAGACCTCTTGATTTATGAAGTTGTATGATCTAAATAGTGGAGAATAGGTGGACAAGCAAGCATATGGTAGAACTGTTTTCATGAGATTGATTGAGTGTAAACACTTTACCACTACTTTAAAGAGTGAAAATCATGAGAGTATAGTGAGAAGTTGAGATTAAGTTGAATATGCACTATTTTGATTGAAATATGTTATGTTAATATTGGCTTAACTCATTTATTTACATTCAAGCATGAATTTTTGTGAAATTCTTTGAGCTATTGATTAGTTTATAAGACTTGTTCAAAGATTGTCTCTAATTTATATTGAAAGGATTAGGAGTAAATATTTTTAGTGTATGTAGTTTACTTATATTTTAGTTTTTCAATGTTTGTGGGTATCGTTCTAGCAAACCCTCACGAGACTAAACTCGTCCACTAGGGACACCTAGGGGTTTAAAGGCTTGTGTCACATGCTAAGTGCCACCGTGATTTCCAACGAAAATGGATTAGATTTTCTTATTTTATTTTTATTGAGTCGTTGCTAGGGACTAGCAACAATCTAAGTGTGGGGGTGTGATAACTCGTATAATTATATAGTTCTTAGTTATGTTTTATTATTGTTTTGTGTCAAATACGAGTTATTATTGCTTAGTCTAATTGTGTTTATGATATTTTATATTTTTATGTAATTTGGTGTTTTTCACGAGTTTCTTTGAGTGATTTCAGATTACTAGGTTAAATCAAGAATTAAGGGCAAATCCAATTCAGTTCCAGTTCCGACACCTTTTTCCATATCAGCTATATCTGGAGTTTCACTGAAGCATTAAGGCTGAAATTTTTACAGTGCATAGTTAAGAGGCATATCTATCTTTTTCATGTTTTACACTTCTTGAAACGGAGTCGTTTTCCCTAGCGAAATCGACCATCAAGTTGGCTGATGTGCAATGACGTCTGTGCTGACCTGTTTTGGTATTTTAACCATATCTTTCGATCCACATGAGCAAATGATCTGATTTTAACGGCTATGGATCCGTAACTGATAGGGGTATATTTTTATAGAAGACCATTTGATCAGATCGATCCTCCAACATTGACAAAATCGACCATCAAGCTGGATGATCAGAATTGTCATACAATATGACGAAAATTGTTAGAAAAATGCACCCACCTATTATACCTACCTTTGAAATTTATAAAGCTTGTCTCTTGTCATTTAGCTCTCCAAAATGTGTATAAATAGAGGGCCTTGGATGAGTATTAGGATACAATATACATTGGGAGGATATTAGCCATTGTAATAAAATTCTCTAAGTTTTCTTCTTTCCTTTCTCTAGTTTTCTTTTTCTTTATTTACTTATGCTTCTTACATTTCTTTTCATTTTATTCATACCTAGTATGTGTTGCTAATCATATTGTTGAGGTGATGAGGTGAAGCTCTTGGTAAATGCTAAGGTTAGTCTCTTAAACATGAGCTAAAATGAATCATCATTTATAAACACTAGTATAGATAATATTTTCTTTTGGTTTAAAATCATACTTACAAAGTAGGGATCTTGATTCATTATTGACAAGGAAAATGGCACAATAAATGCTTGGTTTCATAACCTTGATTGGTTGTAGACATATACCTTGGCATAAGGAATGCTTGGACTCTTTTTATGAGTTTTGAGGACACCAAATGAACATAATATCATATGCTATGGACGTTGGACAATTTGGACTGAATTGCTAAACCTTCCGATTGGAACCTCCTTTATGTGTGGATTTCAATTGTGTAATAAAACAAGATTAATCTTAGCATAACACCAAGAGTGGATTCTCTAACCTCAACATCTTTTCTTATTGTTTTGTTTATATCTTGTTTAATTTCTTTTATGTTATTTTGTTTATTTTGTTTTTTAATATCTTGTTTTTCTTGTTTTGTTGTTGATTCCCTAATATCTTGTTTACTTTCTTTTTCTTATATATTTATAAACTTATACTTACTAATACGCTTCCCTGTGGTTCGACCTCGGACACCCGAGAATTTATTACTTGAACATAACCTGCACTTGGGTTTACGACTCTTAATTGAGTCTCCATCAACCATGTATGTCACGAATGCAAGACCTTATTGTAATGAATGCAATCACGATGTTGATATGATGCATGTAAAGAATAAATAAAATGATATACTGGTATATACAAAGAATGAACATGTATGTCACTAATGCATTCTACAATGAATGACCATGCATGTTATGATTGCAATATGATGCGAATTTGGTTTGTCTAAAGAATAAACAAATTAATGCATGAATATATACAGAAAACTATTAATGATTTGGACTGAACTTGATCATTCAACAATTTTATTGCACAAACTTTGCCCCCAAATTCAATCCGAAATTTTTTTTTTGTTTTTGTTTTGTTTTTTTGAAAGATATTTTTTTCCGTAAAAATCAAAATATTATTTTCACAAACCAATTTCTATCAAAAACTTTTGTGGTAGTGGGTCTTATTACGACACAAATGTCCGAGTATTTATTCAACACTACCGGTTTGCAATCCTCATTTAATCAACAACAAGTGTCTATGCGGTTTATCAAATGAGATTATTATCACTGTGAAATCAAAAATACAACTATAAATGTACATGCTTTATTTACAAGTGCATTAGTGCATGAAATGTACGAGATGTACGAAAAGAAAGAATTTTCATATTTACAAACTCAAAAAGTTAACGAACATTTGCTCCGACAGTATAGACTTATTTAAGCATCACGATGCCTTCGGAGCGAAAAATGAAACTGTGCGGAGGTTATTGCCTCTCGAGAGCGTAGGTACTTTACTTCCACCTAAAGGGATAAAACTCGGGTATAGAGCTTATGTACGAAATGCATGTGCTCGTGTGTGAGAAGGAACATGCAAACATTCGACTATTTGTCTACGACTCTTTATTCTAAACATTCCACGATTTAAAAAAAAAAAATAAACGACATAAAAAAAATATGAATAAAGAATTGACAAATATCAAAGTGTAATTGCAAGCAAAATAAAAATAAAGAAAGAAAGAAAGTAAAGAGAATTAAACTTAAATACCGATTTAATCCATTAATTCGAGATTTTAAAACAACACATGATCAATTTGTGGCTCGACTCTCAAAGGGTCCCCAGTGGAGTCGCCAAGCTGTCATAACGGTTTTTTCGATCGCTACGAGGAATTTGATGAAAACACAAAAAATGGAGTCGCCACCAATCTTTTTTGCTAGGTGTGATTGGCCACCTATTAAAACCGGTTTAGTAAAACATTAATTAAAACATTTTGTAAAACCAATTTCGAAGTCCGCGCTTTGAACCAGAGAGAAAACAAAATCGGGTTCGGGAGTCGGTTACGTGCGGGGAAGGATTAGCACCCCCGCAACGCCCGTTTAGAAAACGGTACCACTTGATCACGTGTTATCTTAAATCTCGGTTTAATGGATTTAACATCGGTATTTAAAACTAATTCTCTTTTCCTTTTATTTTATTTTATAAAAAAAAACATGTTTATTATTTTTTGGATTTTCTTGAACTGTTTTTTATTTTTTTTAAAAATCGAAAGTGAACATAAATTTATTATCGAAAATACTCATTAAATATTCCCGACACTCTCGGTGGTATTTAACGAGATCTTCTCACCTCAAGACATCTTAGGAATCACAACCGTGATCCTTCGAATTCCGTCGTCGGCAATTTACATCCATTTTTTATTCATGCGTATGATGCGAATATTTAAATGTCGGACGCATATGACTTAGCATATAACTATAAAATTTAAACATGCAAATCATAATATTAAAAATACGAGCGTGGCAAAATATCGAGCGCAATAAACATTCGCTCTTTATTCATTTTTTGTATTGATTATTTCCATTTTTTTTTAAAAAACGAAAACGAATTTTTGTATCGAGCATGTCGCTAAATACTCCCACCACTCGTGGTGATATTTAACGAAATTCTCGCACCTCAAGATATCTTAGGAATCACTACCGTGACGTCCTTCGAATTCCGTCGTCGGTAATTCGTATTTATTAAAAACTTTTTTTTTATTTGAAAGGTAAATTAAAATGCTTTTAATAATTATTTCTGAAATAAAAGCAATTATCTATGTAAGAGTAATTCCCGAATCACTCCGATACTTTTGATAGTGTTTCGATTATTATTCTTACTCGGACCATTTCGAAGAACGATCGATACTCTGACCATCCGAGAAAGAGATCCGTTTTCAGAGAATTTTATTTACCGAAAATAATTTTAAAAGACATGTATTAATTTAAAAAAAATATTTTTATAATTTCAAAATCGAAATCGAACAATAAAAATACGTCGAATGCTAGACAAAAATAAATAAATAAAAATAATAATATAAAAAATATCATACCTGAAAAATGACGAGAATCCGAAATTCAAAATGCCGGACTTTGATCTCCGTAAAATCACCTGAAAATGTCAAAAATCCAAAAAAGTCAAAAACTTCAAAATCGATAATCGTGAATTTTTTTTTAATTTTTATATTTTTTCCCTTTTTTTTAATTCTTAATTGTTTGATTTTTTTGATTTTATTATTTTTTTAAAATTTTTTTTATATATATATTTTTTATATTTTTATTATTATTTTAAATTTGTTATTATTAGTTTTTATTTTAATTTTAATTTTTCTTTTTTTTTTTCTTTTTTTCTTTTTTTTTCTTTTCTTTTTTCTTTGGCCCAGAACCAGGCCTGGTTCTGGCCTGGCCTGCTGGGCCAGGCCTGGTTCTGGGCCAGGCCTGGTTCTGGCCTGGCCCAGCATTTTTTTTTTGCTAAGGGGGACCCGCGCGGACCCCGGGTCGGATCCGGGTCCACGCGCGGATCCCCCTAGCCTGAAACGGTGCCGTTTCGGCGCCTTTTGTTTTTTTTTTTTTGACCCGGGTCGGGCGCGCGGACCCCGGGTCGACCTGCGGGTCCACGCGCGGACCCTGGGTGAAACGGCGCCGTTTCGGCGCCGTTATTTTTTTTTAAAAAAAAATAAGCGGGCGACCCGCGCGAACCCCGGGTTGACCCGCGCGAACCCCGGGTTGACCCGCGGGTCGCCTTGACCCGCTCCGGGGGCGGTATATAAGCCCCCCCTTTTTTCTTTTTCATTTCTTTTTTTTTTTTTGCTTTCCTCTCTCCTCCTTCTCTCTCAACCTCACTCTGCTCAGCCACCAGAAACCAGAATCCGGCGGCCGGACCTCCTCTTCTCGGATCCGAGCCGAAACCCCTAGATCTAAAAAAAAAACCTTTCGACTTTTTTTTTTTGTTTTTTTGTTTTTTTTTTCTGTGGTTCTTGCGAGTTTTTGGTTTTTTGTGTAGGGTTTTTTTTTTTTTTTTTGCAGGGAGGTTTTTGGCTCGGAGGGGGGTGTCCGATCCGGGTTTTTGGTTGTCGGTGGTGGAGGAAGGGGGTCCGAATCGGGATTTCGGACCCCGATCTGTTTTTTTGGTGATCTGGGGGGGGTCCGAACCTGGTTTTTCTTCAAATCTGGGGACCTCTCTCCCTCTCTCTTTTTTTTGGCTGATCTGGGGTTTTTTATGGTGTGGGTGGAGTGTGGGGATGGGTTGGCAGGAGGTTGAGTGTGGCAGGGGTTGGCAGGAGGTTGAGTGTGGCAGGGGTTGGCATGAGGTTGAATGTGGCAGGGGAGGTTGAGTGTGGCAGGATGGCTGTCAGGTTTTGGGAAAAGGGGGAGGCGGCTAGGGTTAGCAGCAGAGGGGTTAGGTTGGGCTAGGATGAAATGGGCCCGAAAATTGGGCCAGTGGTTGGGTTCGGGGAATGGGCCCGAAATTGGGCCTGGACAGCAGATTGGGCCTGCTGAATAGCAGGCCCGGTTCGCACTTGGTCCGAGTCGGATTCGGATCCGACCCGGACGAAAATTGGTTATTACACAGAGTATCTTGGTTCATTTGGGCTAAATGCTGTCAATCATGGGGCATAGCATGGACCTCTCCAAGGAGTGCAACGTCGTTTTTTCTTGCTTGGCAACATGCACTTCCGGTGAAACAGTGCAATAAAATGTGGAGGATGGCTTTCTTTGTAGTAATATGGTCCATCTGGCTGCATAGAAACGACATCGTTTTCAATAGGAAAAATGTTGAAGTATAGCAATTACTTGACATCATCAAGCTCAGACTTGCACTTTGGTTCAAAGCAAAATGGCCTAATGTGGGAGGAAGCATTTCAGAGCTTACGATTTCACCAACTTTTCTTCACACATCGAAGAAGAAGGAAAATGGCTCTGCACTTATTTGGAGTAAGCCTTCTGCTGGGTGTTTTAAGTTTAACGTTGATGGGTCGGCGCGGGGCAAACCTGGTCCTGCGGGGATTGGTGGAATTCTCCGTGATGAACAAGGTTCGGTAAAACTATCTTTTTCTAAATCGATCGGTATAGTAGATTCAAATGTGGCAGAACTGAGGGTTGTTAAAGAAGCTTTCCTGTTATTTGGAGCTTCAATATGGGCACATACACATAAACTCATTATTGAAAGCGACAGCCAGATGGTTGTTGGCTGGATTATGAATCCGAGTAAGGCTCCATGGCGAATAAGAAGCCTCCTGAGGACAATAGAGACTTCAAAAGCTAGCATCCAAAATTGGGCAATTGTTCATATTTCGAGAGAAGCTAATGAAGCTGCAGATAAGTTAGCTAAATCCGGTGTTAATAGGGTGAACGATCTGTTATTTTATAGTCCTTAAATCCTTAACTGTTGTTTTGCTTCATTGTTATCAGAAAAATTTTCATTAAGCAATAAAATCTATGCTTTTCAAAAAAAAAGAAAGATACATACCCGTATCTGACGCTCCTCTCCTAATTCGTCTAACATAGCTGCTATATGGCTTCAATGCCTTGTTTAGTCTGAGCCGAGTGCTAGTGAATATTGTGCCCTTGATCTATGCTATCAGTAGATCTTGGGATCCGAAGAGGAGAGTTTTTCATTTCAGGATGAATGAGATCAGACCCATATATGAAGAATTCTTTGCTATTTTAGGACAGCATACTTCTCTAAGGCTAGTGATCCCTGACATAAATGATTCTCCATCTTTCGTATAAATAAAATCTTAATAAAGTAAGATATAAATTATGAACTTTGTTATTAATAATTGAATCAAATAATTTTATTTTAATATCATATTTTGAATGATGATATTATATAAATTATGAACTTTGTTATTAATAATTGAATCAAAATTTTTAATCAAATAATTTTATTTTAATATCATATTTTGAATGATGATATTATTTCACGATTAGACAATTCTATCATTGAAATAATTGATGACATGAACATTAATACAGTTTACCACAAATATTAATATACATTAAATTATATAATAAAATAAAAATATATCAATTAAACCAGCAAGGAAGTACGTTCCCGATATAAATTATGTACGTACTTTTATATATTTAATTTTATTTAATTATTAAAATTATTATTAATAAAAGATCATTATATTTTTATTAGCATATACTAAAATATGAAAGATAAATCTTTTTAAAAACAAAAATATTGAAATAAAAAGATTTTATCACGTAATATACAAACAACATACTAGAGGAGTCCATAAGTCGGACCAGGCCGCAGCTCGAGAAATTATTTTTTCCCTTATCCAAACTCATTTTATTATTCATAAAATATTAAAAAAAATCATTTTTATACTAATTTTTATATATTTTATAATTAAATTTAAATAATTTTTTTATTTAATAAATAATAATTTGGGCCGGGCCAATCCGAATTACAAAAAATCTTGTTCAAACCCGGTCCAATACAGGTCGGGTCTACCGAGCCGGGCAGGTTACCCGACAGGTGGACATGTCTACAACATACTAGGGTTTTTTTATAGCTTTAAGAAAGTTTTCTTTTTTATCAGAGAAAATGAAAGAAAATCGTTCGCATTAGAGGTGTTCATGGGCGGGCCTAGGCCCAAAAAAATATTTTTCTTTGTCCAAGCCCATTTCACTATCCATAAATTATTAAAATATTAAAAAATAATTTTTATATATATTTTATAATTAAATTTAAATATATATATATTTTTTAATTGTTGTAATAGTAATTCGGGCAAGGCCGGCCCGAATTACAAATACTCTTATCCAAGCCCGCCCGAATCGGGCCGAACTTGTCGGACCGGATGGACTACCCGACCCTTGAGCAGGTCTAGTTCGCATTAACTTTCGTTTTTTTTCTTCTTTTAAGTTTGACTCAATCAACCCAATTAAATGGTCAAGAAAAACTTAGCCATGTTATTCTATTTGTAGGCTAAATAATAAATGTTGCACGAGACATTAAATTTAATTAAGAAGACATTTTTTCGTTATGGTAAAATCTTAAGATTCTCACTTTTTTTCCCGATGAAATTGTGATGGAATAATAGTCATGAATTATATATTTTATAGGTAAAAGTTTGAATTTGAGCCTCTACTATATCAATAATGTGATTTTGGTTCTTCCACTCTAATTTTAATGAATTTAATTTTTATAGTTTTATAAAAAATTAATTTAAAGACAATTGATAACAATATTAAATTTGTATAATTAAATTCGATTACATGACTTTTTTGTTGATGCTATAACGTGTTATCTTAAAAAAGAAAATTTTTATATATTTTATGAACAATAAAATGGAGTCAATTAAATTTAAAAAATTTCAAAATAATATTAAAGTATTTTTATATATTTTATAATTAAATTTAAATAAAAAATATTTTTTATTTAATAAATAGTAATTCAGATCTAATCGTGCTGACCCGAATAAAGAAAATTATTACCCAAACTTGGTTCAATTCGAACCGAACCTATCGAGTCGGATAAATAGTCTCACCCTTAAACAAGTTTACTCAAAACTTTTGTGATAATGTTGATGAAAACAACCTTCAATTTTGGTTGACAGTAGTAAATAATAAATATGACAAATTAAGATAACCACTTTTCTACCAAATTACTAATTAGTAAATTTTTGTATGTAAATCTAGGGTCTCCCCCACCCTTATTTTATGGTTGATGAAAAATTAATCCCTGTCGGGTTAGGAGTATAATGGTACAGCTCTCCCAACATTTGAGACTCCGAGGATTCGAACCTTGATTCTCATCTAGGGGGTTGGAGCCACTAACCACTCCAATCAACTAATTGTTGGTTTACTAATTAGTAATTGCCTTCTAATTATTTTAGTCTAAGCTTTTCTAATCACTTGTGGAACATTAGTTACGAGAAACACTTTTGACTGACGTATATATATATATATATATATATATATATATATATATATATATATATATATATATATACCGACACGGTTAATTGTGTTTTTACTATTGTTTTTTTAATTGACTCCATTTTGTTCGTGTTTTGAAATTTTTTTGGTGTTTTTTCTTTTTTCACTTAGACGATTTTTGTCGAATTTTTTATATTATTTTGATAAAAATATCTCTATTAATTTCTACTAGCTTGTAATTTTTTGATTTCTTAATAATATTTCAACTTAGAAAAAAAGTTAATTATCTTTTTAATTAATCATGTACTACATATTGCATAGTAAATATAACAAAGATGAGTTTTTCACCAAATTACCTTTGTAATTATTAATTATTGTATGCTTTTTTCTCATTTGGTACAATTGCTGGTGATAGAGTGAGTGGCAGATGGGCCTCATTTTGAATGTTTGAATTCCTTTAGCAAAGGGGAAAAAGGCTTTTGAATGAAACTTTGTCTTAATTTCTTTGTTCCCTCTTATCTAAAATTCCAATACTCCAATCAATCAATGATTGTTAAGCTAAAGTGAGTACAGTCTCCAAACAAAAATATCTTCCCACATATATTTCACACATAATGTCTTCTTTAATTTCCTTAGTGGAACTTTTAAGTGCTCACAAGTTTGATGGCGACCTTGTTTAATCAATTAATCAAATACTTAATTCAATAATCTTGTTTAGACATGATATATGCTCAATACTTAAATAGTAGTAATTCTTTTGTTTAGGTATTATTTGCTCTCTCCTTCTCTTTCTCATTGTATATGGTGCATGTATTAGTATTTTATAAAGGAAATGAAATGGATGGTTGGTCCCTACCTATTCTCTTAAAAAAGAATGGTAGCTATCTATACTTGATGGTCCTTTATGAGAAAGGGAGAGAGAGAGAGAGTGGGGGTTTGCTTTAGCTTTTTTTCCAAAGCCAAAAAGAGAATCTTTGATCTTCTTATATATGGCATTGCATGAGTACATTATCATTTTGGTTTGATTGAGCAAAGCTTTGATTTGGGTCTTAATTTTTTCCATGTTTCTCAAGAAGAATGCTAACCCTAGCTCCAATCACAAGCAAACAAAATAGAATAGATAATCTTGTGTCAACTACTCCTAATTAATAATATTAATTCTACACTTAATTATATAAAACCTGCATCATGAAGAAGCACTTTGATTAGAACCCAAAATTATTGCAGTTGTTTTTATGTGGGTGTTTGTATCTGCGTTTTTCCTTGTTTAATTATGTTATAATATAATAATAATTTAAGTATATATAGTTTGCCACATTCAACAAAATGACAGCTGCTTGATTTGTAAAGTATATATATTTCCCTTAGCAACAACATTCAATAATCTTTTTGAAAACATGATAGCAAGAGGGAGTCCACGAGAGAGCAGTGAAAGGAATAGTTCTAAAATGTGGCTTTTATGCGATGTAATGGTAGTGATGTAACAGAAATTGAAAAAATTTCGCATCGCATTTTACTCATTACGTAATGCTCGTAATACTATCAAAATTTTTGAAACATTATCAAATTCACGTCCACGACAACCGCAACGCGTTACGTAACGCCCGCAATACCGCAATCACATCTGCAACGAAATTCATGACCGAGGTTTAGAAACTATGTTCAAAGATGGTTAATGACTTGGTCAATATAATATATATATATATATATATATATATATCATCCAATTGCGCTAGGTGACACATTCATGCTTTGCTTTAGTCTTCATCATATCTCTTTAATGTTTGTGTGTATGATCAGAAGGGTGAGTCATTAGACCAACCATTTGTCGTCTTCGATGCTGAAATATTGTTTTCCATTAATGGAGGACTAAAGGAGGAGGTTATCCCTTTTATCACCACTAGATAATATATAAGTTGTCCAGTACCCTAGCTAGTTAATTATTCCATATGTATTACATGCCAACTATTTATATATATTGCACTAGAAAATCAAGGTGAAAATTTTAACCACTCAGTAGGATGATGTTATTTAACTTGTACTTATCTCTCATACTGTTAATTCTGATAGTAGAAAATGAATCTAGAGTTTAGTCCAGTTGACTCATGCAGTCGTCATCTTTAAGAAGTGACATCCAATAAAAGTTTAAGGTTTGAATCCCAAACATTTACAATCCATTTTCCTATTCTCAAGTTGCAACTTCTTTTGTATCAAAATAAAAAATTCTAACCGTAAAAAGTAATTACAATGTGTTTGGCATTTCCCATGTAATTAAGTTTTTTTGTGCTTAATTTATTTTATATATATATATATTAGTAAATGGAAATTCGTACTCAACTCTTTGAATAGAAAAAATATATATTAATTATTGAATCAAATGTTCATATGAGTCTACTTTTACTTTAAGAACAGTAATAATATATATGAAATAAAATTAAAAAAAATACACAAATAATTAAATATTTTGTTGTGGAGGACCTTATGATTATTTGTGAAAAAACTGAAAATCAATGAACTGATTATTTAGAAATTTTAGTGGTGCATATATAAATAATTCATAGTGCATCAAATACAAATAATTTTGCCAATCTGAGAAGACATGGGGCGACCTAATTGTTTCAAACTATGATAACATAAAGTACCGACCTCTAATGTCCAAAAGAATATTCATATATTGCCTTTTTAATGCCTGTTATAAATGTTAGATTAAATGTAAGGGAGACCATCTAGGTTGTGCCATATGTACAGAAAAATTATAATAAAGAAAAAGAGAAAAGAAGAAAAATAAGTATAAAGATAAAAAAAAAAAGTGTTTTGGAAAAAAAAGCATATATTCTCTAACTTTTTATAAGCCAAAGCATGTGGAATTCTGTAATGGATTCTTAGATCCAAATCTGCCCTTCCTTAGGGATGTATCATATATATATATATATATATATATATATATTTCAAAAGTAACTTAATCCCCCCTGCAAAAATTTCAATATTTTCTTTTCCAAAATTACCCTTTCTATTTCTTAATAATAATTGGGTTTGTAATTGATGCATTGTCAGTGTATAGAGTCATACACTGATACCTTATTAAAAAAATTAACCATTAACTCTAATCCTAACCCCTAACCCTAACCACTAACCACTAACCCTTAATCTTACAAGTGTCATCATAAGATACACTGTCAGTGTATAAATCAATACAATGCATCAAATATAAATCCATAATAATTACCTATTCCAGAAAACAAAGTGCCATCTTATCCAAAATTAGGTGTATGATGATGAGAAAAAAGAAGTAAAATTGGGTTTTGTCTAAATTTCAAGAGGATCTAAATTCATATGATGATTACAAAAGTTGTTTCTTTTTGTGAACTTAATACCCAATGCATGGTTGAGTAAAAATTAATTAAACAGGGCAATAGGGTGGAATAAATTAAGGAATAATGAAACTGAGGTTATAAGGAGCTGAGAAATATCATATGCATGCCTTGAATTTGAAGAACTATACTTCGGGATGATTGCTTGAATTAATGCTCAAACAATTATAAAACTGAATAACTAGTCGTCTCCTACACTCATCTCCTTGATTTTCGAAGTAAAAAAAAAAAAAAAACAAGCAGAGAAACAAACATGCCCTTAGTGACAACATTTTGCTTTGCCCCAAACTATTTCCATCGTTTCAAAAACAATGGTTTTGTAGCTTAGGCTTGTATTTTTTTACCCCCAAACCGAGAGATCAAAGAGAGAGAGAGTTGTGGGGTGGGGGGTTTGAAATGGAATCTCATTAATTACTGGATCAAACCTCGAAAGTTGAAGCCTTTTAGGAGTGTTGGAGAAGGAGAGAATATTCTGGTGCCGCCACAGTTCAACAGCAAAACTCCAAAACTTTTATACTAAACAAACACAGATCGCAAAAAACATCATTAGATTATGATTAAAGCTTTATTTAGCAGGAAAAGTCAGCCCACAAGTAGACGACTGCTCACACTTCCAAAAATTCACTGCGTTTGTCAGCTCTCTGTCTTTCCTCTCGGTTCCTATGCCCATATATTATTATTATTATTATTATTATTATTATTATTACTTAGCAAAGCACTTATTAATCAGGCCATCCCAAAATTTCAATGCCTTTATCGAGAAAATTAACCCTACATTTATCCTTTTTCTTTTCTAATTACTACTACTACTATTTTGCTGTAATAATGCTAATAAAGCTAATATCTGAAAATAATGTAATACTACATGGTTGAACAGGAAAGAGCAAAGCTAGCCTTGGACTTTATATATGGTATACAAGATAATGCTTTCTTCATACTAAATAAAGTGCATGCAATATATTCACAGTCCAAAATTATTATACCACCCAATTGATGGATGTATCTTAAAGACCTGATTTTTGAAGCAAAAGTCTGTACTAAAAAGATCCATCAAATGAAAAGCAAAGATATAGAGGACCAACTGAAAAGTGAAAATAAAAAGTTGATCATCATCTACCATTGAAGAAAAAAAAAAACCAACCAATCAGACTTTCCAAACAACTTCCTGTTCATATATATGTAGAACTATAAGCTATATATAATTAAAATTCTATTTGCTTCAATATCACTGATCAATAATTGGAGTAACTCTAAAATTTAAGCCAAGTAGTGGGTAACAAAATGATCAGTCGTCGGACGATTATTCGATCCCCTTTTGTGTGTTTGTTTCGTCCTTTCTCTTGGATTTTACCTTGTTGACAGTTGGGCACGTGCATGGATGCAAGTGTATGGCAGATTTTGTGAGAGAACCAAGTGGTTGTATTGCAACCATCTGATTCTGATTTACTTGGAAACTCTAAGAACTATATGATATAGCCATGTGAGATGAGTAAATCTAATAGTTCGGTTTCACTTTGACTATTTAGCTAGATCGAAGACCGAAAAGATTTTTACTTTCGTGGAAAATGAGGAACAAATATAATAAAGTATCGTCATGACTAGTTTGGCATCCTCTCTTTGCAAGTCACACTCATTAATTTAGACACTTATTTCATTATTGTTATAAATTCATCTTTTTGACGGAAACAGCACAATTTTTTTCCCTACTTATATCATTGTTTTATGAAAATGCTTAAATAAGTCGGTGATCATAAGTGGACCATATATACCAAACCAGCTCACTTTAGTTTTAGAATTTGATGATACATAAAAACCTTTTCACTATGCTTTATTATTAAGGCAAAGCTTTTAAGTAATTGAAGAGAAAGCAGCCCAAAGTACTAGTTAAATACCCTACGGCTTCTTCCATGTGATCAAATGTACAGTAATTATCATATGATTGATCAGTTATCTTTCTTTCAGAATGTGGAAACGAAAAGAACCCATGCTAACTCCTTTCCTACAAGTAAACTTCACTTAGCCTCAGAATCAAACCAACAGTAATTTTACTTTTTAAGGGCCAGGAATAGCTGGCCTTCAGGATGGTTAAATGTGCTACTTATAGACAATGGATTCCTTAAACATTTCTTCAAGCTTGGTTTTTCAGAATATTTGAAACTAATAGTACATTTTATTTTATATATGGAAGTAGAATTAAAAAATTGCAGATTGGATGGCAGCAGAGATTAGAAAAATGGTAAAACGAAAAGCATACAAATTATGAGATAATCATTCCAAATGGAAAAGGCATGGAGATTAGCTTTCTTCCGACCTCATCATATGTGTCATGATGCACCTTTGGGTTTTTGCCCACCTCCATATCTCTCTCTCTCTCTCTGTCTCTTTCTTTCAACCTCCTTCCTTACCTCCCAACTTTAACTTTTCACCGCCTCTCATAAAAAAATAAATATATACTAGTATTATATTCCACCTAAAAGCAAGTAATTATAATTAAAATCAGTGCACATTTTAGAGAGAGAGAGAGAGAGAGGAGATCCATTCCTTTGCATATATCAGCTTATGTTGTTAGGGTTGAGAAACCATAAGAAAATACTCAGTGTCTTGATGAGTTTCTCTTAATCACAACATTAATATATAGTCCATTTGGTTAGCTTATCTTAATATTTCTGGGTCTTTTGTTTCATAGATTGGAGTCAACAGAGAAGAGAGAAAGCTTTAGCAAGATGTTAGAGAAGATGACAGAAGAATCGATTTCAAATGGTTTTGTCCAAAATCCTATATCTGGATCCAATCCTCCTGTTGCAAAGAAGAAGAGAAACCTACCAGGAACACCTGGCAAGTACCTTCTCTTTCCCCCAAAACTATATTCTCTATTTTCCTTCTATATCTAATTTTCTCTCTGAGGATTCATTTATAATGATCATCGTCATGGCATGGGTATATACATATATATAGTCAAAGTAAGTAACTATTTATGCTAATAACTAAATGTTTGTCTTCCACTTCCACATGACAATACGGCCGGGTTTTACCAGATCCTGAAGCTGAAGTCATAGCCTTGTCCCCGAAGACTCTGATGGCAACCAACAGATTCTTGTGTGAAATATGCGGTAAGGGATTCCAAAGAGACCAAAACCTTCAACTCCATCGGCGAGGCCATAACCTTCCGTGGAAGCTGAAGCAAAGGACTACAAAAGAAGTTAGAAAGCGCGTGTATGTGTGCCCTGAAAAGACCTGCGTGCATCACCATCCTTCAAGGGCTCTCGGGGACTTAACTGGTATAAAGAAACACTTCTATCGGAAGCATGGGGAGAAGAAGTGGAAGTGTGAGAAGTGCTCAAAGCGATACGCTGTGCAGTCAGATTGGAAAGCACACTCAAAAACCTGCGGCACCAGGGAGTACAAATGCGACTGTGGTACTCTATTTTCAAGGTAATTAATCTGTTGCTAAAGATCTTTAAATACGAAAACTGATACTATAGTAATAGTACTAAGCTTCTACTTTTTTAGGAAGAAAAACAAACTAAGAGAGGCTGAATAGGGCATGAAAGTGATTTTTGTGGTTCTGGTAGTTTTGTCTGTGTGATAGACGATAAAGCATCGCTTTCTTCATGCAACAGTATTAATCAAAATTCCTTAAAGAGTCTAAAATCAACATAGAAAAAATGAAGCCTGACAGTGATTTTTTGTGGTTGTTATATCTTTGTCTGCGTGACAGGCTATAGAAACACCGCCCTCTGACTGACCCTCTCTTTAGCTAGCTAGGAGAGAAAAGAAAAAGCGGAAGTAAAGACAGAGTTTGAGCACCATAGTTAAGAAAACATAATGTCAATTTCTATTCACTGAAATATCTTTTTTATAAAAAGTTTTTTTTTTTTTTGTTGCTTATTTTCTTGAATTTGAGGTTTTAACTCAATTAACGTGAGTTTTCTCACTAATTAATTCCATTTACAGTTATCAGCGGAGACATGTATGCTAACTTTTTTCAGTTCCAATTTATCTGATACATGTACTGTTTATGAATTTTTGTTGAGCAGAAGAGATAGCTTCATCACGCACAGGGCCTTCTGTGATGCCTTGGCTGAGGAAACAGCTAGAGTAAATGCAGCTTCCAGCTTGCACAGCTTGGCCACCAGCAATATCAATTATCATCTTATGGGGAGTCCACTTCTTGAGCCGGGGATGGCACAACATTTTTCCTCTATTTTCAAACCAATTTCAAGCAATGATCATGAAACAATAGATCAAACTAGACGTGAATTTTCCTTGTGGATGGGCCAAGCATCTCAGGGCCATGATTCAATTGGCAAAAGTCTCCAAGAGATTCATCAATTTGGTTCTGTGAATTCGGGATCAATATACAGTGATCCTCTGGTTTCAACTTCGAATCCTCCTGCAATATCGGATTATCAATTAAATTGGGTGTTCGGAAATAAGGTCTCATCGGGTAATGCTGAAGATCAGCTAACAAGCACTTCACTTCCTTTGAACAATGTCAAGGAAAATGGACCTCAACTTGTGAGTGTTCCTTCATTATTTAGCACCCAACACCACTCTCATCAAACACCAATATCCTTCAATATGTCAGCCACAGCTTTATTGCAGAAAGCCGCCCAAATTGGTGCGACTTCTTCTACTGACACATCATTCCTAGGAAGCTTCAGAACCAAGTGTAGCAACAGTCAAGTTCAAGATGGGAACAAATACAGTGGTCTGTATGCTTCAAACACACCAGCAACTACTCTAGGAAGTGATTTAGAAAATTCAGCAAACGATATTTCCATTTTGAATCAATTGCAAATGTACCCTGCAAAACGCCGGAACACCAAGAATGAAGATAGCACTGGAGGAGGACAAACAAGAGATTTTTTGGGTGTCGGAGTACAGGCCATCTGTCACCCATCTTCAATCAATGGATGGATATAATAAGGCATGGGAAATTTCAGGAGTTAGCATGGAAAGCTTGGCTGATAATAAAAGTGGAGTCAGAGTGATGGAAAGGGAGAGACAGAATTTAGTATTTGGAGACTTTGCAGGGAAGAAAAGTGGCATTGAGTGCTTGATGGAGGCGCTAACAGTTTTCCTAGAGAACTATTGAAGAGAAGAAGGATGAGATCCATGCATATTCTCTTGAACCTTTGAAAGCCGATCCCTTTAAAAATTGTGGCTTTTAACTTTGATAAAAGGGGGATGAAGTAGTGGGGGCAAAGCAAAAACCCCTTTCGAGCTCCATTATTGCATTGTTTCATCTCTCTATTGTGGTTGTTGTCCTGTCATACTAGATTTAAAGAGTATTAATTTCCAGATGCATAAAATAAAAGCTTGATTATTCTAGTACAAACAGGATTTGAACTGTTTCTTGAAATAATATATATAATTGTAGCTTTTCCCTCGCCAAACCATGCATATATACCTGTACCATAACAAGATTAGCACTATAACATGCAAAAGCAAATGAGGAGAAGCGCATTAAAGATTCAATAGTTTTCCCCGTAATAGTACAAACATTATCTATTTGTATTCTCAATTATATCAGCTTCTTCCATTTTTTATAGCAATGTATAGTTCTACTTCCTTAATTAACAGGTAACAACACTACAATAGGTCTGTTAAAATATTTGAATGAAAGAATAAAATGAATAACTGATAAATTAAAGAGCAAAAGAACAGAAATCTATTATCTATCTTTTAGAAATCAGAACTCATTTTACATTTGTGCATTAGCACTCTTTAAATACTAAAATTTACAAGTTGTAAACATTCAAGCTAAGATTCTAACATTTCAGCTGGTCTATCATTGCAGCTGACATCATTAAATGTATTACAGAAATCTGTTAGTCTTGACTTCTTGAAGATTTGTTAGGTACATCTTTTGTTGACAAGTTTATTCAACAAAAGCTGCTTTGATATTCCAACACTCCCCCTCAAGTTGGTGCGTAAATATCTTTGATGCCCAACTTGTCTAGTGAGCCTTGGAAACTTTTACTAGATATGGCCTTAGTAAGCATATCTGCTAGTTGATTTTATGATTTAACAAAAGGAAACTTAATAACCTTTTCTTAAAGATTCTGCTTAATGAAGTATCTATCAACCTCAATGTGCTTGGTACGATCATGTTGAACGGGATTATGAGAAATCTCTATTGCTGCTTTGTTATCACAAGATAGATTCATTTCAGAGTTAGGAAAGAATCTAATTTCAGTTAACAGCCTTTTAAGCCAGAGAAGTTCACACAAACCCTTGGCCATTCCTCTAAACTCCGCTTCAGCACTGGATAATGCCAATACATTCTGTTTTTTACTTCTCCATGTGACTAAATTTCTCCCAAGAAAGGTGAAGTATCCAGCAGTAGACTTTCTATCAGATAAAGCTCCTGCCCAATCCGCATCAGTATAGCCATTAATATTGAGATGATTGTTCTTAGAGAACATAAGTCCTCTGCCTGGAGCTGATTTCAAATATCGTAGTATTCGAATTACTGCCAACATATGATCTTCGCTAGGATTATGCATAAACTGGCTCACTATGCTAACCGCATAAGCAATATCCGGTCGAGCGTGTGATAGATAAATCAACTTACCTACTAATTTTTGATATCTCTCCTTATTAGTAGGTATCTGATCCGAATATTCCCCAAGTTTGTGATTCTGAACAATTGGTGTCTCAACTGACTTGCAATCAATCATTCCCACTTCAGTTAATCAATCTAACACATATTTTTTTGTGATAGAAATATACCTTGACTTGACCTGGCTACTTCAATTTCCAAAAAATATTTAAGTCCTTCAAGATTCTTTATCCTGAACTCAGTACTTAGCTGCTTTTGAAGTTTGAAAATTTCTTCTTTATCATCTCCTGTAATAATCATGTCATCCACATAAATTATCAATGCAGTTACCTTTTCTTTTGTATGTTTTAGGAACAAGGTATGATCCGAGTTACTCTGTTGAAAGCCATACTTTCTCATCACTGAGCTAAATCTTCCGAACCATGCTCGAGGTGATTGTTTCAGTCCATATAATGTCCGTCGTAGCTTACATACCACTCCAGTCCCTAATGATGTAGTAAACCCAGGTGGAATATCCATATACACTTCTTCCTCAAGATCGCCATGTAAGAAAGCATTTTTCACATCATATTGAAGTAGTGGCCAGTCTAAGTTTGCCGCAAGTTATAACAAAACTCTTACTGTGTTTAGTTTCGCTACCGGTGAAAATGTCTCCTGGTAGTCGATGCCATACGTCTGGGTATATCCTTTGGCTACTAGCCTTGCTTTGTATCATTCAATGGAACCATCAGCTTTATGCTTAATGGAAAACACCCACTTGCATCCTATGGTTTTCTTTCCTTTAGGCAGCGGAACAATATCCCAAGTTCTGTTCTTTTGCAGTGCTTCCACCTCATCTTGGATAGCCTGGGACCACATCGGATCTAATAGGGCTTCATGTATCCCACAAGGAACATGACAGGAAGAAAGTGTAAGTGCAAAGGCTTTGAGAGGTTGAGATAGTCTCTGAGTGTTCACATGGTTAGCAATCGGCTACTTTGATCCTTTTCCCTCAGCATCAGGAGAGTATCTAGCTAAGGGCTTACCCCTATTGTGCCTAAAAGGTAAGTGATAACCAATAGGAGTATCTAAAACAGTACTGGAAGACGGCATCTTGGAACTAACCTTAGAAATAGAGTCTCCAAAAAACTGGCCAGGCGCCGCGGCACTGGGAGGTAAACACCGCGGCGTTGAGGTCTCCGCCTGGGTTGGCTCCCAAGAGGGGAGGTTGGGCGCCGCTGTGCTAGAAGATAGGCACCACGACACTGGCGCCACTGATTGTGGCGTCGAGTCTGTTGTCTTCTCCATTAGAGCATTCTCAACACCCTGATTTTTCAGAGGGACACCCTTCGGGATATTCTCGAGAGAATGGTCGATTAGTACATGAGAGAGAGAATTTTTTTCTGAATCGATGATTAACTCAATACCGGGGCAATCCCACCACTTATGTTCTTCATTTCATGTCTTCCCTTGAAGAATGGAAGTAGATTTTGGTGAAGGAAAGAACTTCTTGGACTCTAAAAAAGTAACATCCATGGTGACATAAGTTCGCTTAGTAGATGGATTATAGCATCGATAACCCTTCTTTCCGATGCCATATCCCACAAAGATACAACGTACTGCACAAGGATCAAGTTTAGCCCGTTGTTCTTTATGAAGATGAACAAAGGCAACACATCCAAATACTCGTGGATGGATAAACAATACAGATGGTAGGGAAACTTGACTTGATAGAGCCTTTAATGGAGTCTTGAAGTTCAAAACTTTTGAAGGCATTCGGTTCATAAGATGTACTGCTGTAACAATGGCATCGTTCTAATATCTACCAGGCATATGTGCTCCAATTAACAGAGCTCTTGCAGTTTCTAAAATATGTCTGTTCTTCCTTTCAGCTACACCATTCTGTTGTGGGGTATGAGTACAAAACGTTTCATGAAGAATACCTTTCAAGTTAAAGTATGTCTTAAATTCTTGACTGATATACTCTCCGCCATTATCTAAACGAAGTATCCGGACTTTGGCTGAAAATTGATTTTCAATCATAGCATGAAATGCTTGAAACACCCCAAACACCTCATCCTTGTGTTTTAGCAAATATAGCCAAGTCATCCGGGTATAATCATCTATAAAAGACACAAACCAACGAATACCACAAGCAGTTGTAATAGGGGAGGGTCCCCAAACATCAGAATGAATCAAGGCAAATGGAATGTCGCTTTTATTATAACTTATTGGAAAAGGTACACGATGACTTTTAGCTAAAATGCAAGTCTCACATTTTAAGTTGGAGTCGTGTACATCTGAAAATAAACCCGAAAATAAATGCTTCATTTAACTGAATGATGGATGTCCCAACTGATAATGCCATAACCAAATCTGTTTCCTCTTTGTACCAATCGGACGTTGTTACATATTATTAGCCTGCCCGATTTGAAATCATCCATGTAATATAACCCCTCTCTCTTAGTACCAAGAATATCTTGAAAAAGACAGAAAATAGGGTACATTAAGACTACACAGTTTAGTTCTTCCATTGCTTGGCTTACAGATAACAGTTTATTTGCAAGAGATAGTACTAATAAGGTATTCGACAAGGAAAGAGAGGGTGAGAGAGCCACAGTGCTAGCCCTTGTGAATGGATATGATACTCCATTGGCATTGGCGATGCTTGTCCTTCTTGGTCGTGTAGTCTCGACCAAGTCATTTGAAGAAAAAGTCATGTGGTCTGTAGCCCTTGAGTCAACTATCTATTCCATGTGATCACTTCTAGTAGAAGAAAAAAATGCATAACTACAGTTACATTGATCACTTAGAGTGTTTGCTGCTTCATCTTTCGGTTCAGGTTGTGGAATGAGAGATAGATGTGATTCCGTATTCACCAAAACTGCCCGCCCTTGTCCACCAGAGACTTCTTTTTGCTTTCTTGCCTTAAGTTCATTCCACCAATCAGGGAACCCATGCAACTTAAAACATGTTTTGCAAGTATGTTTTGAGTTCCCATAGTGAGTACAATCACTTCCTTCGACGTCGGTTGTTCCTTTGATCTTTGTGGGCCCACTCACCCTGCCACCATTAAAGAATGATGGCCCGATTTTGGCTATTTGCAAGGTAGACATCTGTCCCGTCTTTTTTCTTTGGATGCTATTACAGCACCTGTAAGCATTACTGCTTGCCTAGTATCTTCCCTATGAACATAGGCATAGGCTTGTTCTACCGTAGGAAACGGCTGTAGACGAAGTACATCACTTCGAATCTTATCCAGTCTGTCATCTAATCCATCCAGGAAGGTGTATACTCTATCTTCTTGTGGAAGAGTATTCCACTCCTGTATATCACGGGCACAAATCATCGGGTTTGGGTGATGAAATTCTATTTCCCTCTACAAACCTTGAAGACTGTTGTAGTATGATTCAAGAGATCCCTCGGCTTGTCTCATTCGGGTTACTCGCCTTTTCAACTCATACACCTGAGATGTATCAGTTCCATCAAAATATATTGTGGCAATTGAATCCCATACCTGTTTAGCAGTTGGAAATCATATAAAATTCCCGATTAATGATGAGTCCATGGAATTGATCAACCATCATTTTACAATTGCATTCTCTATTCTCCATTTTCTAAAGGTTGGATCAGTTTGTGTTGGTTCAGGGAGATCGTCATTAATATATCCCACTTTGTCTCTTCCCAAGATATACATCTCGACAACTTGGGACCATAAAGCATAGTTGGTACCGTTTATTTGATACCAATCGGTGCAGCAGCGGTTTCATAGTTGGTAATTAGGTTCTGGGTCTGGTTCTGGGTCAGGACTTGAGCCATCGTGGTTGTCAAGTCTTCAAGAATAGCAATCTTAGACTTTTCTTCTTGCGCTTCAAGTTCCACCAAATCGGCTGGTGTAGTCATCTTTTCAGTTTTTTTTTTGAATAGTAGCACGTGAACAGTAGCAGCGCATGAACAGTAACACGTGAACAGTGTCGCCTTCAACCTTCAGCAGGCGCGTGTGGCGCGTGAGAGAGTGAATCCCACTCTCTGATCTTCTGGTTGGGCTTAGGGGCGCGTGCAGGGTCTGTTCTGACTCCGGTTGACTCCGTTGAACTCGTCTCGATGAGCTCTTTCACCTTATATTCAAAACACAAAATGGAGCACTTTCAATTTTTGGACAGAATCAAAAACACATTTTGTTTTGCATAAAACTTGGCTCCGATACTATGTTAAAATATTTGAACGAAAGAATAAAATGAAGAACTGATAAATTAAAGAGCAAAAGAACGAAAATCTATTATCTATCTTTTAGAAATCAGAACTCATTTTACATTTATGCATTAACACTCCTTCAATACTAAAATTTTCAAGTTATGAACATTCAAACTAAGATTCTAACGTTTCAGCTTGTCTATCATTGCAGCTGGGATCATTAAATAAATACTTCTTGAAGATTTGTTAGGTGCATCCTTTGTTGACAAATTTATTCAACAAAAGCTGCTTTGATATTCCAATATGGTCAACTATCCCCTTCTTGATTCCCCCCCCCCCCCAAATCACTCCAAAGAACAAGTATTTACTTCTTAGATATAAATCTAATTAGTGTTTTCTTTTTCAATTAGTGTAAAATTAACTATACGCTTCTGATATATTGGTAGAATTAAAATTTTTAATTTCAGTGGCCAGACTTTAATCACCGGTAGCCTCAATTACAAAAAAAAAAAAATGTTCTTTTGGAGATCAATGACAATATCCACTCAATACATATCTTGAAATCTAGTGGTATATCGGGTAAACAAACATCTAAAAGGAAAATAAGGAATGAAAAAGAAAAAGAACAAAGTCTATAGGGAAAAAAAGTCTCATGATAATTTGTGTCCCTTTTGCTGAATTGAGTGAATAGCATGGTCCGAGACACAATTTACAAGACTCCATAAGGTACAGAACAGAAATTCAGGAAGAGTTGAGTACAGCAGGAAAAACCCAAAGTCCCAAATCTGAGCTTGGGACAAAGTCATAATCATATATAGGTAAAATGTCAAGGAAAAAGGAAAAATTTGTCATCAAGTGTACAGCATCCCTCGTGTTTATGTCTGCCAATTTTTTTTTCCGGTGTCAAAAACACAATGGGGTCAGTCAGAAGTAAGACATGCAAAACAAATGGACAATGGATCGGATAAGAGTTTTACTTTGTGGAATTATTTGATTCAACTGGATGTTGTGGCCCCATATTTTGACCTATACTGCTTACATTCCCCAAGTCCTAACACATACTGGTTTTGAACTGTAGCTCGTAAATTTTTTAAACTAGTATACATATGCTTTTAAATCCTAATACATTATTTTTTTTGTTTCGAATAAAACAAATTCTTGATATGGATTGCCAAGGGCTTCAAGTTTTCTACTTTGTCTATGCATAAAGCAAAAGACAACTAAAGCCATGAATTCTAGAGCTCTTTTTTCCCTTTTTTATTTATTTGTCTCATGAATTCAGTAACTGTGTGGCTAGGTAGGGAAATGACATCTCTAAATCCCTTATTTCTTCATGGTTTTACTAAGTTGCTTGAGATGGGTAGGTCCTAGAATTATTGACCTAGAAATGATTGAGATTGATTAAATTCAATATCCACGTCCTCTTGATCCCCAAAAACAAATAAAGAGAAGGAAAGAGATCCTCTCATCAAAGTCTCACTTTCATGCCTTTAGTCTTTTTCTCCTGTTCTCAATAAGAACTTTTGCATCCAATAAAAGAAAAAGTATGAACCTTCATAATCAAGCTGAGTCATAATTTTTACAGTATTTCTTTTTCTTAAAAACCCCATTGTCATTAATATTCCATAGGAACAAAAAGCAAAACAAATATAGTACTAACATTCTGGTTTAAGATAACAAAAGGCATCCTAATCCTCAACTAACTTCTCTAAATTAGGTTTATTTTGAAGCTAATCTAATTAGTCATATGAATAAAATACTTTAAAAAGAGAAGAAAACTTCTCAAGAAAGTATGCTCTCATAACAAAAAAAAAAAGGTTAATGAAGGTCTAAAGTAGAAGCATATGTTATCTTACAATTCAATGAATTCTCATTGATATATGTCATTATGTCTACTCCGAATAGAACAAGTTAAGACTTGTGCTGCAGGTTAACGGCTAATGAAGCAACCAGACACATGAATTAGCTTTTTAACTTTGTCTTCCTGACAACAGAATCAGTTAACTTCTTAAATTTTACCATCCTTAAGCGCCTGATATAAGCAAGCTCTGAACATAACATGGAATATATATATATATATATATATATATATATATATATATAACAGCTAAAACTTTCATTCTCAAGAGCGTAGCATATCAAGTGCATAGCTGTTTAAACTTTTGCTAAAGATCAAATAATGAACGATAAATACATGAAGATTGTAAATATATATCAAGATTATGCTTAGCTAATTAGGAAAGGAATACTTTAGAACAAACTTTATTTGTGTGTATATATATATATATATATATATATATATATATTTAAAATTAATTTTTTATTTTTTAAATATATTACTAATCTCACTTCTAGCTAGTTTTAGAGTTTAAAAACTCAGTTGACGATGAATAGTATAATTTCTCAAGTTATATACTAATGTTTTTTTTTTTTTTAATCTAGATCTTTTATTTTGTGCCATTGATATTTACCCTTTTCCCATATGAAATACAAATTCTAAACAAGTCAGAAGTAGATATGATGCATTAACATCTTCATCTAATCAAAGAAGAGTACTGGGCGGAAATTGAAACATCCCATCTATATTAAGTGGGGTGGGATTTAGATGAAAGTAACATGTTTGCAGAACTGTTTTTTTTTTTTTTTTTTATTTTTTTTTATAACAAGTTTAAAGGAAAAAGGCAAATAAAGAAAAGGAGTTGATTCTGGTAATGTCATACTATTTCATACTGCATTTTGGCAAAGTGAAAATGCCAGTTAATTTTTCTGTAGGTAATCATTAAAATCAAGAAAGAAGGAACTCTGTGTTCAAAAGCAAAAAATTTACACCTTTTCCCATCACCCCTTCTATACTGTTATTTATTTATTTTTTTATTTTAATTTTATGAAACGATTACTCCATGTTAGTATATATTTTTCATTCAAATCATGTCACGTAATTAAAATTTTGAAATAAAATAACTATTTACTACACATTAAATATAATAATTAAATGATACATATTTATTTCAATAATTCATTAATGATTATTGTAATTAATAATTGATTTTTTAAAAAAATCTAATTATGTAGCATGATTTGAATGAAAAAAATATATGCTGATGTAGAGTAACCATTTCATATAATTTTTTTTTTTTTTTTTTTCAAAACTAAAGACCTTTGGAAAGAGTAGCCAAAAATATAAAACTATAGTTGGAAATCATATTGTTGCTCTTTACAACAGACGGAACAGTTCCTATTTTTAGTTTCTTTATTTTTATTCTTTTTTGATGAACCAACTTTTAGGTTTTTAAGAAGAAAAAAAACTCTTATCTTTAGAAGAATCACCTTGTAAAGCCTATGTTATGTAACCAAAAACATTAACCACCCAACAGCCCACTCTAGTACTTGCTTAACCTTACAAAAAACCCCTCATAGTTATGCCCAAGAGTGAGCCCAAATCAACCCCATCTACTCGTTGGGTCACAAACCTAACCCAACCAACACTTCCAAATCCAAATCCCATAAACTTAAACCCCACTCAAGCTATAATCAGAAAGAACCAGAAAGAAAAGTCACAGGAAAAAAAGGTAAAATAATTGAAATAATACGAGAGAGCTAAATGTAATAAAATTATACTCATTTAAATGATGCATAATAATGTGATTATCATATTCTTCAATAAAAATATGCTCTTTTGTAATTTTGTTACCATATTGTAAACTCTGTTTCAAGACAAGTTTGCATTGCAGGCGAGGTCAAACTTTCTGCTTCAATCTTTGTGGTTGTTGTTGAACCTTCTGAAACTCATTTTGTGTCCTTGACTTGTGCTTGGTTATGTTGCATAAGTTGGGGTTAATTTAGTATTGGGGAAAAGTTCGGGGTAAAAAAAATTTTTGGTTAAATTTTTTTGTTTAAAAAGTGTAATAAGAAAAATGTGATTCAATTTTTTTAAAAATATTTGACATTACCGTAAAAAAATTGCTACAATTTAAGCTGAAGTGGATTATAAAAACACAAGAAAATTTGTCTGCTTTTACCAAAAAAATGCAAAATCCTCATTGAAAAGTGAAAACAAAATCATTAACAGTAAAACTCTTATAAAATGATGTTAATGAGATTAAAAAAATATTATTTAAAAAAGTTATTTAATTATCAATAAATAAATAATTTATTTATTTATCGATAAATTAATATTTATTAATTTATAAAAAAATTTATATTTTCAATCTTTATACATTTATATTATTATTCTTTTATTAAGATAAATGCATGACTGATAAATCAAAATACTAGATAAAGTCAACAATTATTTACATAAAAATTTATTTGTTACAAAATGAAAAGAATGTATCAAATTTGGGAAGAGGTTTAGTTTGATTTAGGTGAAAAAAGAGAGGCAATTTTAGATGTATATTTTGAGAAATAGCTTAATTGAGAAGCTAAAAATTGTTAAGTAAAATTCTTTTATAGTATTATATGAACTTATATTTTTATATTTTATTTTTTTAAGAACTATTAATTTATATACACCTAAAAAATTATTACCTTATACATTTAATATTTAACAAGATTTTTTTTTTAATACACTGGTACTTTTTTATGTCTGTCCTGTTCAATTCATTCTACTTCCCTCTCATTTTCAAACACTCTCTCTTCAACCCCAAAAGAAAGAAGAAGAAAAAGACAGTTCCAAATCGATCAGCAACCAAACTCACGAGCAATGAAGATCAGAACTGGGATGGAGCCGTTGGATGATCAAGGGAAGCCAATGCGGTTCATTTACAGAGACGACAACGGGAAGTCGAAGATTAACCCAGAAGCCGTCGATCCCTTAAACGTATCAAGGGACCCATTGGTGTTGTCTCTGTTTGTGGCCGTGCTCGTCAAGGAAAAAGCTTCATTGAACCAGGTGAAGTATCTATAGAAGTAAAAGCTTTTTGGGTTTGTTAATGTTGCCTGTTTTGTACCCTTCTTCTTATTCCGAATCAAATGGGAATGTGAGCTTTTCGTTATTAGCATTGCACATTTTGATGGCTTTTATGTATTTTCTTCTAAAATCCAATTGGCTAGATGATTATGGCTGGTGAAGCAATGGAAAAGTATCAAAACTGCTTGAAATTCACATAATATATGATAATAATTGATGTGATGCTATATCAAATAATTTGCTAGTTATGGACTAAAGGTTTGACTGTACTCATAGAAAGATATTGGCTAACAAAGGCTGCATCTAATTTGAATGTGTTGTAGCTCCTTGGTAAGAGCAATGGATTCCAAGTTGCATCAACTCATCGGTCGTGTACCAAAGGGCTTTGGATTTGGTGTGCCCCATTGAAGAGAACAGCACATGATGGAACTGAATATAGTCTTCTGCTAATGGATACTGAAGGATCAATGCTTATGATCAAACAGTTAGGCCTTCTTTCTTTTTTTCCTTAATGAACTTACCTGTGTCAGAATTTTGTCACTGATGACTTGTAACTTTCTATTTTATTCTTCTTATAACTATATCACACTTATTTTAGGGAACAGCATGCAGCCATTTAGTATGATATAAGAGTTTTGAAGACTTTTTCATGCTTCAATTGCCTTGAAATCGAAACAGATTTTACCAGTATACATTACTCTAACTGGTCAATATATAGTTCAAATGAAGGTTTAATAGACTTGCTAGAGAGCTTTTGATGACAATGAATTCTGTTAACTTAGCCAATAGTGAAAAAGAACTTGATACATGCTTTTGTAGTAGATGTGCTTCTCTCTAACTAAAGCAAGAGGTTCGTTCCATGGACATATACTAAACTTGTTAAGTTTACCCAATAATGAATACAATACTGTACCAGTTGATGTGTTTTATTCAATTTTGAGCGTGCCTCACGTCAATGAACTCAAATGAACTTAGTATAGATTCAAAATGCAGGCCTGATGTTATTATATCTCTGCTGGTAATGTTTGCAAAGGAATTGTTGAGATATTAGCAATGAAACAACTTAAATTTACATGTTGCAACAAGTTTCTTCTGTATATTTTCTTCATTAACATAATTTGCACATCAAAACTTTTGTTATCTGGTTTTTGTTTCAAAATTTTCCTTTATCTATCTCTGCTACCATACATTTTCTGATTGTTTTTCTCTGATAGGAAACATACAGCTCCCAGATTTTCTCCTGGCAGTCCTCTTCTCGAGCATGTTTATCTACAATCAGGTGAGTACTGATTATTCAGGGGCTTCATGCATTTATTCATCCAAACCATTGCTAGCAGGGTGGTATTTTTATATACCTATAATACATGAACCACAAAGTACATAATGCCATCTATTACCAGTTCAAGATTCTGTTCTTTTTTTTTGTCCGTCTCATGTACAGATGGGTGGTATTGATGAAGCATCACTTGATCATCTCTCTCTTGTCACTGAAATCACCAAAGAGATTCACATTAGAGCCAGGGGTGGAAAGGCTACAGCTATATTGCTCGGACTCGGGTACGGATGTCAGATACGAGTATGTATTTAAGTGTCAGACATGTCAACCACCCTAAATTTAAGACACGGGGATATGGCTAAAAAGAGTCGAAGAAGAGGACACGGGTGCGTGGACTCTTTGTAGATTTTTATCTTATAGGATGATTGATATTAATTCTAATAAGTTATCTTATGTCTAATATTAAATCTTCACATATGCAATAGTTAACATAATAGATTGATAAAGGTAAAGTAAAAGCATAAGCATATTTAAGCAAGTATCAATATACAAACAACAATGTGTCAATCACTCAATGTCAACTATCATTCTATCAAGTTATGGCAATGAGAATTGAGATGAGAAACATTCATAAGTAACATACCTTGTTAGTACTTATTATTAGGCTGCTTTGTTTAGTGTTGGTTCCAATTCTACACTTCTAGAGTTCTATTTATGGAGTTTGAACTTTGAATATGTATTATCAAAACACAAAAAACGAATATTATTATAGACGTAGATGTAAATATATATATATATATATAAAAGTTGAAACTATAAAGTATTACCTCAACTGACGTCATTCATCAATCGACCAAGTATAGGTTACTTAAAGCTGAACAAAAAGAAAAGTTGTGATACTAGAAAAAAAAAAAAGTTGATACTTAATTGACAACCAAAGAAGATTTCAAATCATTTCATAATAACTTCAAAGTTTGAACATGTACATTTCTATTTTAGAAGTCATATACAAAAAGCTTATACTATGAATACTTATATATCAACAAAATTGTTTTCTTGTTAAAGTTGAGTAGCAGACCTCTCATGTATAATAAGCTATTAGCCTGACCATTATCATAAACTTTAAAAACAACAAAAAGTTTCAACTTCCTTAACATTCACAGCTTTGCTTCAAACATTAATGGTCAACTAAGTTAATTATTTTTACACTTGAAACTTTGAAGATTAGGCCAAGTTTGAACTTGGTTCAATTGCTAGCTGAACATTCTCATCTTCATCTTCAAATATCATTGATTCTAATACTAGGTTATCTAGAGATAAATCTTGAAATTCACTTGAAGTATTACCCTCTATATCAAAGTGATCTCCACCTATTAGATAAAATCTCTGTTGCTCAGACTCGTATTTTTCGATGGCACACCCGTGTCGACACGAGTCGACATCGACATGAGTATGGGATCTGTGTCAGATTCGTCGGACATGGCCTAGTGTGGCTGGGTGGGCTTGCTATAACTGGTGAAAGCAAAAGAAGTAGAGAAGATGAAGATGCCATGAAGGTTCTGGAAAAAGTAGAAGAAGAAGATGCAGACGGCTGAAGAAAAAAAAAGAGGCATCAATAGGCTTATTTTAACTATGACTGGCTGTGGCTGGTAGTAGCCGGAGAAAGTAGAAAAAGAAGCAGAGAAGATGAAGAGGCCATGAAGGTTTAGGGAAAAGTGAAAGAAGAAGATACAGACGGCTAAAGAGAAAAGAAAAACAATAAATAAAACAAATTAGGCATCAGTACTCAGTAGACTTCTTTTAAGGGCTAGTTTAGTATTGCTGTTGAAAAAAGCTTGGGTTGGAAAAAGCTCGAGTTGAAAAAAGTGTGTTTATAAAGTGTAGTGAAAAAGTGTGGTTTAAAAACTTTTAAGTGTTTAGCATTGCTGTGAAAAAGTGTTGTAGGAAATTGAAATGTCAAAAAAAAATATGTTTAAAATAATAAAAGTGTAGAGATGTAAGGATAATAAAGTCATTTTATCCAAAAGCCAGCTTTTAAAGCCCAAAAGCTATATTTTTGGCTTTTTGGTTTGGTTTTTCAAACCATGGTTTCAACAGCAGAAGCTAAATTTTTTTATCTGTTTAGCATTGCGTTTGCGGTGAAAAGCAGCTTTTGACCTTAAAAGCTGTGCCAGAAGCAATGCTAAATGAGGTCTAATTATATTGGGTTTGAAAAGTATACTTATATTTTAGCCCAAGTTAAAAGTAAATGTTATTTGGGTTTTAGTTAGTTAAGGCTTTTAACAAAAAGTTATGCTTTATTCATTATATTGGCTTTAACAATTTTATATTTAAACTTTATGACTCAGGGACATCTACTATAATTGAAAACTGAGTCTTAGGGACTCAGTGGGAATTTTTTACAAAGATAAAATATTTGTGTCCTGTTTTATCTTTTACTAAGGGCAAAAATGACTTTTTATGAAATGGTTGAAAAAAAAAGAAAAAAAATGTCGACAGAGGGGGGAGATGAGGGTGAGGAGAGAGAAAAAGAGATGAGAGGAGAGGAGGGAGAAGACGAGAGAGGCGGTTGAAGGGAGCTGGACAATGACGGAGGAGAAGGAGAAGGAGAAGGAGGAGAGATAAAAAAAAGGGAGGAGAAAGAAGTTCGTCGGCGATGAAGGAAGAGAGAGGAGGAGAATAAGAGGTGCAATCGTCCTGCGAGGCACAAGCAGGCAGTCAGTTGCAAGAGGAGGAGGAGAAGAAAAAAGAAAAAAAGAAAAAGAAAAAGAGATATAAAGGAAAGGAAAAATGTTTCTTTTGTTATTATTGTTTTATTTTTTATAATTTATTATTTTCATAAAAAATTAATAAATATATATTTTATTTAATTTTTTGATTTTTATGTATTAAAAAATTATAAATATTTTTCATTATATTTTATCATTTTTATTATTTTTTGAAAAAAAAATCATTGTTTAAAAATTATTATAGAAATTGATTTATGATTTTATATTTTAAAATTAAAAAAATATATTAAAAGATAAATTTTTTTACAAAATGTTAAATTTTTTATTTTTTTTCTTTGTTTTCATTCATTAAATAATTTTAATTTAAAATAATTATATGCGTGTAGTTTTATAGTATTATGTTAAATTTGAATATTATTTTTTTAAAATCTAAATGATAAAAATAAATTGCAAGATTATCATTACTATCATAATTTTATGATTTTTTTTTTAAAATTTAATTATGGATAAAAAATGAATAAATTACTTTTATTTTCTTAATTAAAATTCACTTAATTTTATTAAAAGAATGATTAAACTTTTAATATAAAATATGCTTAATAGTTCATTCTTATATATGCACAATTTATTGTAAGTCTACAATTAAAATACCATAATTCTTCTCAAAACATCCAAAAATATAATAAAATAAAAAATTAATCTTTTAAGTATTTATATAATTTAAAATTTAACATTCAAATATTTTTCAATAAACGTCAAACATTCATTATCATCTTATAAAATTAACAATTAGTGATAATTAATGAAGAATTATTTTAAAAAACTTATATTATATATAAAGATTTAAATTAAATTTTTTTTTCATAGATACAAAATAAAGTTTAACATTCTAAACATAAAAAATGTATTATCATTTAAAAACAAAATACACCTAGTGATAATTAATTTTAGAGACATTAAATCAAAACATAAAAAAGTGTCAAAGACAAATAATATATATGACCATTTTCATAAAGTTATGTGCAATCTTAAAAAAAAAAAAAAAAAATTGCAAATAGTTCTATTTAAAAAATTGTGAATATATACTTTCTATAAATGATATAAAGCTGTGAAAAAAAAATTATTTCATCGACAAAAGAAAAATTAATTACAAAAAATCAAGATACTATTAAAGTCAATTGAATTTTTCAAATCACAACTTACAATTTTGAATATAACATATAAATTAACCTTTGATAAATTTGATGGGCTAAAAAATTTGAATTACTAATGTCAATCATTCATAATTAGTAGCAAGGTAAAAATTGAAATTAATCAAATAATAAGTTGTAGTTCTTGGCCAAAATAATAATACTTAATCATGCCAATAGCTTATATGTATGGGAAAATAGTTTATTAAGACAATGAATTATAATCATGATTTTAATGATTGTACCACCTATCACATGAAAAAATTATCTACAAATCATATTGATTGTTATTACATGTTTCCATTATACTTGTGAGAGATAATAGATTAAAGGAATGATACAATTTACCTACCATTTAATGGCAATAATTATTAAGAAATATAGATTATTAGTCAACCAATGATCTCATAACTTGAATTCTTAATTTCATTAGATAAGAAGAATCTAATGGTAATGGTTTAGAATTTGAAGATGCAATGTGAGTGAGAAAAGTGATGAGGTAATGTATTAAACAATTCAATTAATGAGTGTCGCAACCTAAAAAAATAACAAGGTCTAATCGCGAGACTTTATTATTCGTTAGGCATGACATTAAAAAAAGAGAAAAAGTCGACTTAATTCCTCTAGAAAAACCAAGGTGTCGATACGTGATCCCAATTATGGGGACCCGTTCGAGTGAGGGAGAAAACAAAAGCAGAGGAAAAGACAACTTAATTCCTTTCGAAATTGATATAAAATAAACGATCGAGGGTATGAAAACAACCTCGTAAAAAGATATGGAGTCACCACCAATCTTTTTTAGCTAGGTGTGATCGGCCACCTATTAAAACCGGTTTTATAAAACATTTTAAAATTAATTAAAACATTTTTTAAAACCAATTTCAAGTCTGCGTTATAAACTAGAGAAATCAAAGAAGCGGGTTCGGGAGTCGGTTACGTGCGGGGAAGGATTAGCACCCCCACAACGGCAGTATAAATCGGTACCTTATTAATCGTGTGTTATCTCAAGTCTCGGTTAAAAGTTGGTTTTTAATTTAGTATTTCAAATTAATTCCCAATTTTAAGAAAAATAATTCCATTTTTAATTGAAAATGATCCGGAATATATTAATTCAAAATTTTCCTACATTCCCTGACAAAATCGGCAAAATATAGAAATTTTTATTCATTTGGAAAACTTTTCGAATCATTCTCGTTTTTTGAAAAAAAGATATTTATTTATTAATGATAATTGATGATATTCCCTCCAGCAAACCCGGTAGAGAACTCATGAATTATTTTAACTTGGGAATATCTTTATTTTTATTGAAAATCATTATCTTTTTCAAAACATTTAAAAATATGAACATGAACATGTATGACATAAATAAAATGACATGGCAAAGTCTAGATATTATAATGCAACCTAAATGATATGACATAATTTAAATGACATAGTATTATAGGTAAAATGAAAAATCCTAAGTATAATGGTATATTCTAAATGAGATAAAATAATTTAAATGACATGGCAATTTTAATTGATATGGCATATTTTAAATGACATGGCATGTTATAAATAAAATAACCTAAATGAAATGGAATATGATCTAAATGACAAGAAATGACATGAAATTAAAAAAATGCTAACATATAATATGCATGAAAATGAAAATAAAAATAATAATGCATGAACATAGTATATGCTAAACAATATGATAAAAATAACTAAATAAAAAGCATAGGATATCATGAAACATTAAAAATCATATGACAATCAATATAAGATCATAAAATGTGAATCAAAATAATAATAATATCATGGAAAATATCATAGCAAAAATCATACATTTAAATAAAATGCATGAACATGGAAAATGCAATGCATAAAAATGTATTTTTTTCCTCTAAATAAAGAAATCTGTATATCTAAAAAGATATCCGGCTACCTTAGAAAAATATGTCAAATTAGATTTTCTAAGAAATAAAACTTTGTGATGGTTTAAAAACAATTTTGAGGAAAACTTGAATAAAAATTAAAACCCTTACCAAACCCTTTTAAAATGGCTCTAATTTCTAAGTTTAAAATCCCGGACTTAACCACCCTTAACCCGAGATTTATAAAATCATTATTACAGTTTAAAAAGGCTTAGAAACTACCTTAAGACAGTAGCTAAATCTTCTAACCAACCCCTTCTAAATTTCTTAGGCAAATTCAATCATTATTCCTCTTTTGGTTTCAAATCTGTCTCTACTCTCCGGTTTTGCCACATGATTTTTTAGCCTATTTTTTAAAATTCAAAAAAATATAAAAAAAATACTGGAGACTTAGAAGATGTAGAACTACACGAGTACTAGTGAAAAAAAACTGTTTTGTCAAAACACATTTTTGCCTTTGATAAAGTCATTCAAAAATAAAAGTAAAAATTGTTGGAAATAATCCTAAAGACCTAAGGGCAGTAGCTAAAACATTTAAAAACCTTGGACAAAAATTGGCAAAGTAAAAAAAACCACAAAGGTCGAACAATCAATTTGACAATTCCTTAATTTTCCACAAGTATGCTCAAGAGAGCATGACTTTGAGCCATTGGTTGGCCTAAGTCAGAAATCAAGTGGCAATGACATGGAATGCATGAACATACAGCAAATGAAATGTATGAAATGCATGGTCTAAAGGTCTAAATGGTAAAGGAAATGCATGACAATTCAAGACAACCTAAATGCCTAGCATGGGTTTGCATGGAAATAAATGCTATCCTAACTCAATATGCATGCAATGCTTGATAATGTAAATGTGACTAGGACCTAATATGTTATGAATATGCATGAAAATGCTAATGTAACCTAAGACCTAAATAGCTTAGTAATGCATGACAATACCAATGTGATTTAAGACTCAATATGTATGACAATACCAATATGGCCTAGACCTAAAATGTAATGAACATGCATAGCAATACTATGAACATACAATGACCCATGAAACTAATGTCAATACTGGAACAAACATCAACTAATACACAATTTCAAGATATGATAATGCAAAGCATGTTACCTAAACAAAATGCAAATGCATGACAAGGCAAGGGATGCATGAAGAGGCCAAATGTAGCTACATGATGCTCTAATGCAATCCTATCTAGTAAATGACACAAGTACATGACAAATCATGTTAAGATGCATAATGTCATGACATTTTCATAAGCATATGACATACTAAAATCAAAAAGCACAAGCTCATGGCATGGAGATGAAAACAAGTCAAGAAGCAAAGTGAAAATGCACATACAAGGCATATCAATAATGGAGTTGCCGAATGGTCATGGAACAAAATAATGGCAGTTTATCATAGCATTTTCATAAGCACATGGCATACTAAAATAAAAATGTACAAGTTCATGGCATGGAGATGCAAACAAGTTAAGAAGCAAAAGGAAAATGCACATGCAAGGCATACAAAAATGGAGTTGCCGAATGGTCATGGAACAAAATAAAGAAAATGCAAACATGTTTACAATATAAGACATGATACATGAAAAAAAATGCACAACATGAGCATATGAACAACAATGGACGAATATGCAAGGATACAATATCAAGCATGGAAATGACATATAGAAACAAATATAGCATAGAAAATAATGTAAAGAACATAAAAAAAATAAACATAGCCATGCAAAGCAAATAACAAGCAAAACTAGTAAATAAACAATGAAAGTTAAGCTCCATGGTTGGTATCAAATGGGCACAGCCTCTCACCTAACCATAATCACTTGGTCTTGCCAAGATCATGAAGCCTTTCCATATCAATAAAACAGAAAATAAACCATGTTAAACAAAAAAAAAATTAAGGTGAGCTTCATGGTAGGTAAAAATGGGCATAGCCTCTCCCCTAACCATGATCACTTGGTCTAGCCAAGATCATGTAGCCATTTCAACATTTTTGCTTCATCTTTTGTGAAAAAATCAGAACCTTAGAATACTCTAAAAAAAACTTCTAAAAATCATTTTTCACAACAATATGCAAGGAAGAAAAAAAGGAAAACCAAGGCAAGTAAATAAGCCATATTCGGCCATAGCATGAAACCATGTAAAAAAAATGTTTTCCACCATTTTAATGAAGAATAAGAGATGAAAACATAAGTAAACCTTAAAAAACTTTATTTCTATGAAAAATGTAGTAGGAAAACAAGATAGAAAATCAAGAAAACACCATATAAAACAAGAAGAAAGCTATGCTAGAACTTGGTAGAGATAACTACCTTCGAGCTCTCTATGGAAAACCTTTTTTTCTTTCTTTCAAAACCTTTTTTTTGGCCAAATTAGCTACTGTTTCCGGCCAAAAAAACCTCTGAAAAAATGAGACCACCCCCCCTCTAATGGCTTGGCCGAATGGCCCCCTAACCCTTGGATGGGAATTGCACTTTTTCTCCTCCAATCTTGGCCTTTAGACTAAGATATTTTGATGACAACATAAAATTGTCATCTTGTCAATTGATAGCATCCCTTAAGATGTGTACTCATCATTTTTAGTAACCTTAGCCCTTAGATGCAAAAGAGGACCAATCCCATGCACTCCCTTGCTTGCCCCCTTGAGTGCTTACCCTTGGCTGAGTTGTGCTCTTCCATTCTTGGTCATTGGATGAGGACAACATAAAATTGACATCTTGTAGATTAAATCCAGCCCTCAACATGTGTACTCAGCCCTTGTAGATGGCCTAATCCATTGGATGAAAAGAGATACTCCCATGCACTTCTTTGCTTAACCGAATGGATGCTCACCCTTGGATGAATTGTGCTCATCTTTTTTCTTCCATTCTTGGCCATTAGATGAGGGTTCTTTTATGACAAATAGAAATGTCATCTTGGCATTTAAACTTGGCCATTGGATGGTGCATTCAACTTTCCTATAAGGCACCTAAGCCATTGGATGAAGGGAGGATCATTTGCAAGGTGTTAGTGGTAGCATGTGGCTTGATAGTGACTAAGAAATTAAATTGTTCAAACTTCCTTCTTCTCCTCTATGCTGGCTGACCAATTTGAAGAAAAATCCCAGCAATTCCTTCTTCTTTCATATTTTCCTCAATTACAAATTTGCCTTTTTTGGTTTCTTTGGTGAAATAACCTTTTTGCCCCCCAAACCTAAATAAATAGCAAACGGACTCCAAATTCGAATTTTCTTTTTTCAATACTTCCAAAATAATAAAAAATTAAATTCTGGAAGTTTTCAAAATTTTTCGAGTCCATTTGCTATTTATTTCGGATTTATTTTCGAAATTGCCACTTTTATGCACCCAAACTTTAACATTTTTTAAACAAGCTCCGAATCCAGATTTTTCTTTACCAATCTTTTCCAAATAATTTAAAAATGTGATCTGAAAGTTTTCATAATTTTTGGAGCTCATTTGCTATTTTTTTCGGGATTTATTTGTTTGAATTACTACATAGAGGACCCGATATTTGGCCATTTTGCAAATGAACTCCAAATCAAGATTTTTTTTCCCCAATCTATTCCAAATAATTTAAAAATGATATTTGCAAATTTTCAAAATTTTTGGAGTTCATTTGCTATTTTTTCGAGATTTATCATGTTGAATTACTACATAGGAGACCCGGTATTTGGCCATTTTGCAAACGAACTCCGAATCAAGATTTTCTTTCTCCAATCTCTTCGAAATGATTTAAGAATGAGATTTGCAAATTTTCAAAATTTTTGGAGTTCATTTGCTATTTTTTTCCACATTTTCCAATTTTGCCTTTTTGCCTCCGAAACCCGGTTTTGCTCAAAACAAGTTCGATTTTCAAATTTTCTTCAAACTGAGCCTTTTGGTATCCTTGTTTAATCATTTCTCATTAATTAGGGGCTTTAGTCCTACCAAATTGGACAATTTCTGTAATTCTTCCAAATTTCCCTGAAATCCACCAAAAAATCCTAATTCTCGGTTTTCTTTCGAATTGACTTTTCTATCAGTTTTTCTTCCAAGTGGCTTCTCCATTACCGGTAGTCAGTGCTTATCTTTCATTTGAGACCTTCAATTTCGACCAATTTGATCATTTAAGCACTTTTCCCCAAATTTCTCGAATTAGGATTTTCTTTCTACTGAATCTCGTAATCCAACTTTCGAACTCCATATCTTTCAATGTAGACCTCGGATTATCAAAATTCTTTCACCATTTTTCAATTGAACCTCAAATCTTGATTTTGAAAGTGGGTTGACTTTTTTAGTAGTTGACTTTTTTGGGATTGACTTTTTTGATGTTGACTTTTTTCGGGGTTGACTTTTTTTGAGTTTGACTTTTTCTGTCTACTTTCTTAGACTAAGCCTCGGAATACCACCTGCAGGATGAGAAAAGCCTTTTGGCATTCTGAAACATCAATTTAGGAAGAAAATGTACCTGATTTAGGGGTCCAGACAAAATTAGGTGTCTACAGCTGCCCCTCTTTGGCTATTGCTGAGAATCAGGAATCAGGCAAAGATAAACAAACACTAATTTTGTACGGTTAGTGAAATCACATGTGAAGGAAAGGGAAAGGGGTTTTCTTTTTTCATTTTTTCATTTCATTCAATTTTTTTTTTGTTGTTGAAAAAGCTGTAAATTGAAGATTTTGTCCTTAAATTGAATTCCCTGACTAATCAAGGCTCAACCCATCTTAAGGAAACGGGTTTGATTTCAAAAGAAAAAATTATGCCCGAAGGTCTTAAGAATGGTGTCCGAAGGTCTTAAAAATGGTGCCCGGAGGCCTTACCCGTGATTTGAAAAATTATGCTCGAAGGTCTTCAAAAATGGTGTCCGGAGGTCTTACCCGTGATGAAAAAAATTATGCCGAAGGTCTTAAAAATGGTGCCCGAAGGTCTTTGAAATGGTGCCCGAAGGTCTTTAAAATGGTGCCCGAAGGTCTTAAAATGGTGCCCGAAGGTCTTTAAAAATGGTGACAGGAGATCTTAAAAATGGTGCCCGAAGGTCTTTAAAAATGGTGCCCGAAGGTCTTTTAAAAATGGTGCCCGGAGGCCTTACCCGTGATGAAAATACCTTGACGACGGTCTCAAGGCTCGACTCATTTGATAAAACAAAATGAATTCGATTTAAAACAAAAGGAAATACCTCGACGATAGTCTCAAGGCTCGACTCATTTGATAAAACAGAATGAATTCGATTTAAAACAAAAGGAAATACCTCGACGGTGATCTCGAGGTTCGACTCATTTGAGAAGCAGAACGAGTTCGATTTGGGAAGCCAAAGTTTTCTTGATTCCTGCAATGTTAGCTAAATGCAATGATGAGAATGACATGCTTTGCAAATGCTTATATGTTTCCTGAGGATGAATGAAGTCAAATGATTGTGTCATGATTTCTAATCCATGGTTTCTTGATTCCTGCAATGTTAGCTAAATGCAATGATGAGAATGACATGCTTTGCAAATGCTTATATGTTTCCTGAGGATGAATGAAGTCAAATGATTGTGTCATGATTTCTAATCCATGGTTTCTTTGAGGCTCACAGATTATCCAACTTCATGATGGAATCTTCAATTGTTCACTGATGCCCCACTTAAAGAATCCTTTACTCAAGATAATTTGTCAAACAGTCCTAGTTTCTGACTTTGCTGAAATTCACAAATTTTTGACTTCATGACGGCGTTTCCAACACATTCACTGTTTTCCTTTACTTGGTGAATTTTCCATCAGGATTAGTGGTTTCCAAACTTTTTCTAAGATTTAGATCTATTCCATAGTAGTACCTTTAAACTCCTTTTTATTTTAAAAATTTATGTTTACTAATCATCATTCAATTTAACAACAAACAAAATGCAATCTCAAAAATGTATGAAAGAAAGTATGAAACAAGCAATTGTCATAAAAGAGGTAACAAAAATTTATTGCAACAAAATGTTTTAAAATGATAAAAGTGGATATCAAGGATATAGGAAACAAATGTAAAGTTATAGGTTGTTGATGCCCCGGATGCGGAATATCTTGGACCCCTTCTTTTTCAAATCATCTGAAATTTCTCTTGAACGATCAATTTAATTGGGTAATCCCTCGACTTTTGTAGTTACGTCAGACTGAGTTGTTTCTCTTTCCTCTGATTTTCAATACTTTCTCCCCCTTTACACAAAGCATTGATTCAAACCTTAATCAGTACTTGAGCCGCCCTTTGCGGATTTTCAACTCAAGTGTCCTCCATTCGGTATTAAGTCGCCCTTTGCGGGTTTTCGGCTTAAACCTCTCCTTTTTTTTTTGTATTCTACCACGCATCTGAGAATTTTGAATGCTTCCAAGGTAAAATATCAATTCAAAAGATGGGATGAATTCTGAGAAAAAGCTTTCAAATTAAATATCTATGCTTGATCAAAATGGACTTTTAAAGTACGTAATGTAGGCAAGGTTCAGGTTTAGAAGGAAAGGAAAGGATAAAATAGGCCCAAAATGTGTTTAAGGGTAATTGGATCAAGGATCATTTCCTGAGGAGAATTCATTCTTGAGACTTTTGTCCCTTTTTTTTTTTTTGCATTGCTGGCTTTCATTTTCCATTCTTTGATTTCAAATTTTCCAGGCTCTCTTTTTTGCCATGATTTTGATTATTTTTCCTCGTATTTGCCCTCCAGTGTAGAGGGTGATCCTTGATCAGGGTTCAACGAAAGAAATAATTCCTAAGGCTCAAAGGGGTGACTAGGGATAATTTCTTCTTAGATAAGGGAATATGAAAGATGGCCATTTATCATACCAAGCATGAATATTCTCTTTGAAAAGCAATTCTCAGGGGAGATAGATATATAGAATTTCTATTTCTATACTTGGAATCATTCGAATTCCCATGTGCATAACATCACACTTTTTTTTTAAGCATAATACTTCTTCAGTTCATCAGCATTCACGGGATGTCTAAAATCATTCCTGTCCATTTGAGTTAGAATCAATGCTCCTCCAAAAAAATCTTTTTTTACCACATAGGATCCTTCCCAATTTGAAGCCTATTTTCCTCGCGGATCCTTCACTATGGGGAGAATTTTTCTCAGTACCAACTCTCCTTCTCGGAACTGTCTGGGTCAAACCTTCTTGTTATGGGCTCGAATCATCATTTTCTGATACAACTGCCCATGACAAATTGCCTTCAATCTTTTCTACTCGATGAGATTCAGCTGTTCATAACGAGCTCTAACCCATTCTGCCTCTTCTAGGCCAACCTCTATCAAAACCCGAAGTGAAGGAATCTCAACTTCAATGGGTAACACTGCTTCCATACCATATACCAAAGAAAACGACGTTGCCCCTATAGATGTGCGAACCGAAGTGCGATATGCGTGAAGATCAAAGGGCAAGATCTCATGCCAATCCTTGTACACATTAGTCATCTTCTCGACAATCTTCTTGATGTTTTTATTAGCTGCTTCTACTGCCCCATTCATCTTCGGACGATGAGGTGCCGAATTATGTTGCGTGATCTTGAACTGAGTACATACCTCTCTCATCATCTTATTATTCAGATTGAAGGCATTATCTGAAATAATTCTTGCTAGCAATCCATATCGGCATATGATTTCCTTCTTAACAAATCTGCATACCACCAACTTCGTTACATTCGTATAAGAAGTAGCTTCCACCCACTTTGTGAAATAGTCTATGGCCACCAGGATGAAACGATGACTATTTGAAGCTTTCGGGGTAATAGGCCCAATCATATCCATTCCCCACATTGAAAACGGCCATGGTGCGGTCATGACATGCAATGGCGATGGTGGCACATGAATTTTATCTGCATAGATCTGGCATTTATGGCACTTCCAGGAATAACTAATACAATCTCCTTCTATTGTCAGCCAATAATACCCTGCCATCATAATCTTCTTAGCAAGCATGTAACCATTAGCATGGGTGCCACATATCCCCTCATGGACTTCCTCTATGAATCTTCGAGCTTCGGCAGACCCGACACATCTCAGTAGGACTTGATATTTCCCTTTCTTGTAGAGAATTTCCCCATCTAGAACAAAGCCCATTGCTAGCCTTCTCAGAGTTCTCTTGTCATTTTCTGTTGCTAGTTCTGGGTACTGTTGATTCTTGATGTACTGCAAGATGTCGTTATACCAAGGGAGACCATCTGCTTCTTCTTCAATACTCAAACAGTGGGCAGGAGACTCATATATGCTCATCTTGATCGGCACAACTTCCGCCCCTTCATTTACTTTAAACATTGATGACAAAGTAGCCAGAGCATCCGCCATCCGGTTTTCTTCTCGGGGAAAGTAATTGAAACTTACTTCTTCAAACTGCTCCAATAAACTCAATATGAGTTCAAGGTATCGAATTAGCTTTGTATCCCGGGTTTTCCATTCTCCCCGTAACTGGTATATCACAAAGGCTGAGTCTCTGAAAACTTCTAGTTTCTTGATCTTTCTGTCTACGGCAGCATGAAGGCCCATAGTATATGCCTCATACTCAGACGTATTGTTTGTACAATCGAAATCCAATCTGGCGGTGAAGGGATAATAATCTTTTTCTGGTCATATGAGCACTGCACTGATTCCGTCACCAGAAAAAGATTATTATCCAAGGTGTCGATACGTGATCCCGATTACGGGGACCCGTTTGAGTGAGGGGGAAAACAGTAGCAGAGGAAAAGACAACTTAATTCCTCTCGAAATTGAAATAAAATAAACGATCGAGGGTATGAAAACTGCCTCGTAAAAAGACATTGAGTCGCCACCAATCTTTTTTAGCTAGGTGTGATCGGCCACCTATTAAAACCGATTTTATAAAACATTTTAAAATTAATTAAAATATTTTTTAAAACCAATTTCAAGTCTGCGTTATAAACCAAAGAAATAAAAGAAGCGAGTTCGTGAGTCGTTACGTGCGGGAAGGATTAGCACCCCCCACAACGCCCGTGTAAATCGGTACCTTATTAATCGTGCGTTATCTCAAGTTTCGGTAAAAAGTTGGTATTTAATTTAGTATTTTGAGTTAATTCCCAATTTTAAGAAAAATAATTCCATTTTTAATAGAAAATGATCGAAATTTATTAATTCAAAATTTTCCTACATTCCCAGACAAAATCGACAAAATATAGAAATTTTTATTCATTTGGAAAACTTTTCGAATCATTCTCGTTGTTTGAAAGAAAGATATTCTTTTATTAATGATAATTGATGATATTCCCTCTAGCAAACCCGGTAGAGAACTCATGAATTATTTTAACTCGGGAATATCTTTATTTTTATTGAAAATCATTATCTTTTTCAAAACATTTAAAAATATGAACATGAACATGTATGACATAAATAAAATGACATGGCAAAGTCTAGATAATATAATGCAACCTAAATGATATGACATAATTTAAATGACATAGTATTCTAGGTAAAATGAAAAATCATAAGTATCATGGTATATTCTAAATGAGATAAAATAATTTAAATGACATGGCAATTTTAAATGATATGGCATATTTTAAATGACATGGCATTTATAAATAAAATAACCTAAATGACATGGAATATGATCTAAATGCCAAGAAATGACATGAAATTAAAAAAATGCTAACATATAATATGCATGAAAATGAAAATAAAAATAATAATGCATGAACATAGTATTTGCTAAACAATATGACAAAAATAACTAAATAAAAAGCATAGGATATCATGAAACATTAAAAATCATATGGAAATCAATATAAGATCATAAAATGTGAATCAAAATAATAATAAGACCATGGAAAATATCATAGCAAAAATCATACATTTAAATAAAATGCATGAACATGGAAAATACAATGCATGAAAATGTATTTTTTTCTCTAAATAAAGAAATCCGTATATCTAAAAAGATATCCGGCTACCTTAGGAAAATATGTCAAATTAGATTTTCTAAAAAATAAAACTTTGTGATGGTTTAAAAACAATTTTGAGGAAAACTTGAATAAAAATTAAAACCTTTACCAAACCCTTTTAAAATGGCTCTAATTTTCTAAGTTTAAAATCCCGGACTTAACCACCCTTAACCTGAGATTTATAAAATCATTATTAAAGTCTAAAAAGGCTTAGAAACTACCCTAAGACAGTAGCTAAATCTTCTAACCAACCCCTTTTAAATGCCTTAGCCAAATTCAACCATTATTCCTCTTTTGATTTCAGATCTGCCTCTACTGTTCAGTTTTTCACACGATTTTTAGCCTATTTTTAAAAATTCAAAAAAATATAAAAAAAATAGTGGAGACTCAGAACATGTAGAGCTACACGAGACAAAATTGGCTTAATTTTCTGATTAAAGATGACTACCCAGAAAAATCAGAGAAGTTCAAGTACTGGGTGAAAAAAAACTGTTTTGTCAAAACATATTTTTTGCCTTTGATAAAGTAATTCAAAAATCAAAGTAAAAATTGTTGGAGATCATCCTAAGGATCTAAGGACAGTAGCTAAAATATTTTAAAACCTTGGAAAAAAATTGGCTAAGTAAAAAAAATCACAAAGGTAGAACAATCAATTTGACAATTCCTTAATTTTCTAAAAGTATGCTCAAGAGAGTATGACTTTGAGCCATTGATTGGCCTAAGTCACAAATCAAGTGGCAATGAAATGGAATGCATGAACATACAGCAAATGAAATGTATGAAATGCATGGTCTAAAGGTCTAAATGGTAAAGGAAATGCATGACAATTCAAGACAACCTAAATGCCTAGCATGAGTTTGCATGGCAATAAATGCTATCCTAACTCAATATGCATGCAATGCTTGATAATATAAATGTGACTAGGACCTAATATGTTATGAATATGCATGAAAATGATAATGTAACCTAAGACATAAATAGCATAGTAATGCATGATAATACCAATGTGATTTAAGACTCAATATGCATGACAATACCAATATGGCCTAGACCTAAAATGTAATGGACATGCATAGCAATACTATGAACTTACAATGACCCATGAAACTAATGTCAATGTTGGAAAAAACAGCAACTAATACACAATTTCAAGATATGATAATGCAAAGCATGTTACCTAAACAAAATGCAAATGCATGACAAGGCAAGGGATGCATGAAGAGGCCAAATATAGCTACATGATGCTCTAATGCAATCCTATCTAGTAAATGACACAAGTACATGACAAATCATGTTAAGATGCATAATGTCATGACATTTTCATAAGCATATAACATACTAAAATCAAAAGGCACAAGCTCATGGCATGGAGATGAAAACAAGTCAAGAAGCAAAGTGAAAATGCACATATAAGGCATATCAATAATGGAGTTGTCGAATGGTCATGGAACAAAATAATGGCAGTTTATCATAGCATTTTCATAAGAACATGGCATACTAAAATCAAAATGTATAAGTTCATGGCATGGAGATACAAACAAGTTAAGAAGCAAAAGGAAAATGCACATGCAGGCATACAAAAATGGAGTTGCCGAATGGTCATGGAACAAAATAAAGAAAATGCAAACATGTTTACAATATAAGACATGAAACATGAAAAAAATGCACAACATGAGCATATGAATAACAATGGCCTAATATGCAAGGATACAATATCAAGCATGGAAATGACATATAGAAACAAATATAGCATAGAAAATAATGTAAAGAACATAAAAAAAAAATAAACATAGCCATGCAAAGCAAATAACAAGCAAAACTAGTAAATAAACAAGGAAAGTTAAGCTCCATGGTTGGTATCAAATGGGCATAGCCTCTCACCTAACCATAATCACTTGGTCTTGCCAAGATCAAGAAGCCTTTCCATATCAATAAAGCAGAAAATAAACCATGTTAAACAAAAAAAAATAAATAGGGTGAGCTTCATGGTAGGTAAAAATGGGCATAGCCTCTCCCCTAACCATGGTCACTTGGTCTAGCCAAGATCATGTAGCCATTTCAACCTTTTTGCTTCATCTTTTGTAAAAAAATCAGAACCTTAGAATACTCTAAAAAAACTTCTAAAAATCATTTTTTACAACAATATGCAAGGAAGAAAAAAAGGAAAACCAAGGCAAGTAAATAAGCCATATTCGACCATAGCATGAAACCATGTAAAAAAAATGTTTTCCACCATTTTAATGAAGAAGAAGAAGAGATGAAAACATAAGTAAACATTAAAAAACTTTATTTCTATGAAAAATGTAGTAGGAAAACAAGATAGAAAATCAAGAAAACACCATAGAAAACAAGAAGAAAGCTATGCTAGAACTTGGTAGATATGACTACCTTTAAGCTCTCTATTGAAAACATTTTTTCTTTCTTTCAAAACCTTTTTTTGGCCAAATTAGCTACTGTTTTTGACCAAAAAAACCTCTGAAAAAAGGAGACCAACCCCCCTCTAATGGCTTGGCCGGATGGCCCCCTAACCCTTGGATGGGAATTGCACTTTTTCTCCTTCAATCTTGGCCTTTAGATTAAGATATTCTGATGAGAACATAAAAATGTCATCTTGTCAATTGATAGTAGACCTTAAGATGTGTACTCAGCCCTTGTAGTAACCTTAGCCCTTAGATGCAAAAGAGGACCAATCCCATGCACTCCCTTGCTTGCCCTCTTGAGTGCCTACCTTTGGATGAGTTATGCTCTTCCATTCTTGGTCATTGGATGAGGACAACATAAAAATGACATCTTGTAGATTAAATCCAGCCCTCAACATGTGTACTCAGCCCTTGTAGATGGCCTAAGCCATTGGATAAAAAGAGATACTCCCATGCACTTCTTTGCTTAACCGAATGGATGCTCACCCTTAAATGAAATGTGCTCATCTTTTTTCTTCCATTCTTGGCCTTTAGATGAAGGTTCTTTTATGAAAAATAAAAATATCATCTTGGCATTTAAACTTGGCCATTGGATGGTGCATTCAACTTTCCTACAAGGCACCTAAGCCATTGGATGAATGGGGGACCATTTGCAAGGGTGTTAGTGGTAGCATGTGGCTTGATAGTGACTAAGGAATTAAATTGTTCAAGCTTCCTTCTTCTCCTCTATGTTGGCTGACCAAGGGAATAAAAATCTCAGCAATTCCTTCTTCTTTCATATTTTCCTCAATTACAAATTTGCCCTTTTTGGTTTATTTGGTGAAATGACCTTTTTACCCTCGAACCTAAATAAATAGCAAACGGACTCCAAATTTGAATTTTTTTTTTCAATACTTCCAAAATAATAAAAAATTGAATTCTGGAAGTTTTCAAAATTTTTCAAGTCCATTTGCTATTTATTTCGGATTTGTTTCCGAAATTGCCCCTTTTATGCACCCGAACTTTACCATTTTTTAAACGAGCTCTGAATCCAGATTTTTCTTCACCAATATTTTCCAAATAATTTAAAAATGTGATCTGAAAGTTTTCATAATTTTTGGAGCTCATTTGTTATTTTTTCGAGATTTATCTGCTTGAATTACTGCATAAGGGACCCGATATTTGGCCATTTTGCAAACGAACTCCAAATCAAGATTTTCTTTCGCCAATCTCTCCCAAATAATTTTAAAATGAGATTTATAAATTTTCACAATTTTTGGAGTTCATTTGCTATTTTTTCGGGATTTATCCTGTTGAATTACTACATAAGAGACCCGATATTTGGCCATTTTGCAAACGAACTCCGAATCAAGATTTTCTTTCGTCAATCTCTTCGAAATGATTTAAGAATGAGATTTACAAATTTTAAAAATTTTTGGAGTTCATTTGCTATTTTTCCCATATTTTCCAATTTTGCCCTTTTGCCTCTGAAACCTGATTTTGCTCAAAACAAGTCCGATTTTCAGATTTTCTTCAAACTGAGCCTTGGGATATCATTGTTTAATCATTTCTCATTAATTAGGGGCTTTATTCCTACCAAATTGGACCATTTCTGTAATTCTTCCAAAATTTACCGAAATCCACCAAAAAACCCTAATTCTCGATTTTCTTCCGAATTGAATTTTCTATCAGTTTTTCTTCCAAGTAGCTTCTCCATTACCCGTATTCAGTGCTTATCTTTCATTTGAGACCTTCAATTCTGACCAATTTGATTATTTAAGCATTTTTCCCCAAATTTCCCGAAGTAGGGTTTCCTTTCTACTGAATCTCGTAACCCAACTTTCGAACTCCATAACTTTCAATGTAGACCTCGGATTATCAAAATTCTTTCACCGTTTTTCAATTGAACCTCAAATCTTAATTTTGAAAGTGGGTTGACTTTTTTTAGTAGTTGACTTTTTTGGGGTTGACTTTTTTCAGGGTCGACTTTTTTTGAGTTTAACTTTTTCTGTCTGCTTTCTTAGACTAAGCCTCGGAGTACCACCTGCAGGATGAGAAAAGCCTTTTAGCATTTTAAAACATCAATTTAGGAAGAAAATGTACCTGATTTAGGGGTCCGGACAAAATTAGGTGTCTACAATGAGATGATATAATTAATAAGAATGTAATCGTGAACAAATTAAATATACATTCAATTAAATGATTAATTATAATTTTGGTATGTAAATATTAGTTATAGGGAGAATAATATATTTTTATTATAATATAATAATAAGCTTTTAGCAGGAAAAATTGAATTTGATACTAAGATAGTGATTATTCATTTCTATCTTTTAGCTTATAGTTATTATATAATAACAACATTATTGATTAGTAGCATAGAACATAAATAAATAAATTATAGAAAAATCTTTTTCCTTTTACATATAATGTGTATTTATAAAAATGAATTTATAATACAGTTAATACATAACAATGTCTTGGCACGTTTTATCTCCATCTTTATCAGCATAAAGTTTGGTTTACAATGAAATTAAAATAATAAAAAAGTACATACCAAATCAAATTCCACTAACTCAAATGAGTGGTTAGGATTATTTGACTTCCTCAACACACAACAAAACCCTATTGACAGATCCTGTCATTACCCATTTCTTACCCCCTTACCTTCTATTCTTTCTATTTCTCGCCCTTGTTCTTATCCCGTTTCTCTCCTTTTTGGCTTTTCTTTTTTTTTCTTTGCACACGCAATCATGAATTTTCTAGAAATCAAGCATTCTTCAATAAGAGTTCTTCGAAGACCAAAGTTCAAACTCAAAGATCAGAGGTACTATTTTCAATCAATTTATCAAATTTTATCATTTTTCTAGAAAAATTATTTTTTTATTGAAGTTTTCTTTTAGTATTTAAACTTGTTTAGAATAATTAGTGATATATTTTCTTTGTCTTTTCCATTTATAAATTCATGTTACAAGATGTCTTCTTATACTCATGCTACTAATGAAACAAAAAAAGAAAGACTATACTGCGTTTATTGGGTAGAGAAGTTACATTTGATGTTAAACCATTGTGGAATCGTGTGACAATGGTTAGCACATCTAAGGTTGGAGGTGGAAATAGAGTGTGGTCATGCAATTATTGCATCAAGAAAAGTTACCGATTTTTATTCTAAGGTGAAAGCACACTTGTTGAAAATTCCTAATCAAGGGGTGGAAGGGTTTAAGGCTCTTTTCGATGATGCATTGATGGAACTGAAAAGAGAAATTTAGATGCTCAAAGCAAAAACAAGAGCAAAATATGTCACTTTTCATGTGGATCAGATTTGTTGCAACATAAAAAGCACAAGAATGCACTTGGAGCTCTTGAAAGATCTTTTAATGTAATAGAAAGAGAAGAGGCAAATAAGGATTGTGCTAGGATGTTTTATACTAGAGCATTATCTTTTAATTTCGTCAAAAATCCTTACTTCATGAGATTTTGTCTGAGATTGGCCAATAATAATTTGGCAGGTTACTTTCCTCCCACATATAATAGGCTTAGAACAACATTACTGGTGCAAGAAAAAACCCATGTGCAAAGGTTAATTCAGCCCATAAAGAACACTTGGAAAATAAAAAGGAGTTATTATATGTTCTGATGGGTGGTCTGATAGGCAAAGAAGTCCTCTTGTCAATATCATGGCAACTTCTATGGGAGGGCCGATATTTGTGAAAGCCATTGGTGCAAGTGGCAACATCAAGAGCATGGACTATATAGTTGGAATATTTTGCAAGGTATTAAAGAGTTTTTTGCAACAAATGTGGTTCAAATTGTGACAGATAATATAGCAACCTACAAGGCAGTTAGACAAGTCATTGAAACAAAACATCCTCAAGTATTTTGAACACCTTGTGTCGTTCATAGCTTGAATTTGGCATTGAATAATATGTGTGAAGCATCTCAAAATTCAAACTACTTTTCTAAATATGAATGGATAAGCAAATTGGTAAATGAGATGCATGAGGTTCGAAATTTTATTACCAATCATAATTTGGCATTATCTATCTTTAAAAGACATTCAAAGTTGAATTTGTTGAAAGTGAATAACACAAGATTTACATCAAATATTATCTCGGCAGAACGTTTAAAGGCAGTGAAAGATGCACTAAAAAAGATGGTTACGGAATCGGACTGAAAATCCTTTAAAAGGTATTGCAAGGTCATAGAAGGTAGAGCTTGTACAATCAAGGAATGTATTCTTAGTGATAATTGGTGGGATAAAATGGATTTTTTTTAAAAGTTTTACGAAGCCTATCCTTGACATGTTAAGGGCTACTGATAAGGATTTTCCTCCAATACTCCATTTCATATATGATATGTGGGATTCAATGATAGAGAATGTGAAGAAGAACATCTTTGAACATAAGGGCTTGGATGTTAAATAAGAAAAATCATATTCTTTGATGCTATTCACCAAATATTGGAGGTTAGATGCAATTTGAGTAACACTCTTTTACACTGTCTGACACATTCACTAGTTTCCAAATATTATAATGAAGCTTGGCTTCAAGGTGGAGCCAATGGAGTTCAACGCCTATCGCCTAATGAAGATGAGGAAGTCTCTATAAATAGAGACAAATGCTTTAAAAGGCTCTTTCCAAATTCATATGATTTGCGAAAAGTTTATGCGAAATATAGAGTTTTTTCTACTAATTTAGACTACTTCAATGAACCTCATATTGTAAATGCTAGAGAGTATGAGGAGCCTTTGTCTTAGTGGACTAGTTATGGTGCTTCAACACCTTTATTATAAACAAAGCTTTCAAATTGCTCTATCAACTGACATCATCCTCATGTTGTGAAAGCAATTGGAGTACATATTTTTTTACTCAATCAATTAAAAGAAATAGGATGACTTCAACTAGAGTTGAAAATTTGGTGTTTGTTCATTCCAATTTTCGCCCACTGTCAAGGAAAGAAGAAGAATACACAAAAGGTCCATGTAAATATTGGGACTTCGGTAATATTAATCTTAACTTGGTTAATTTCTTGGATACAATAAAGTATTATTTTTATTGGTAATTTATTTTGAGAATCATTTTTTTTAATGTTTTTAACCTTTGTTTATTATTTATTTAAATTTTATCCTATGTTGCGTGGACTCGGGTACAGGTGTCGGATACGGGTATGTATCTAAGTGTCAGACATGTCACCCATCCTAAATCTAAGACTAGAGATACGACTAAAAAAGATCGAAAAAGAGGACATGGGTGCATGGACCTTTTGTAAATTTTTATCTTATAGATGATTGATAATAATTCTAATAAGTTTTCTTATGTCTAATATTAAAACTTCACATATGCAATAGTTAACATAATAAAGTGATGAATGTAAAGTAAAAGTATAAGCATATTTAAGGAAGTATCAATCTACAAACAACAATGTGTCAATCAGTCAATGTCAACTATCATTCTATCAAGTTATGGTAATGAGAATTGAGATGAGATGAGAAACATTCATAAGTAACTTACCTTGTTAGTACTTATTGTTTGGCTGCTTTGTTTAATGTTGGTTCCAATTCTGCACTTCTAGAGTTTTACTTCTGGAGTTTGAACTTTGAATATGTATCATCAAAACACAAAAAATGAATATTATTAGAGACGTAGAAGCAAATATTATATATATAAGTTGAAACTATAAAGTATTACCTCAACTGATGTCATTCACCAATCGACCAAGTATAGATTATTTAAAGCTGAACAAAAAGAAAAGCCATGATACTAGAAAATAAAGAAAAAAAATCAGTTGATACTTAATTGACAACCAAAGAAGATTTTAAATCATTTCATAGTAACTTTAAAGTTTGAACATATGCATTTCGATTCTAGAAGTCATATACAAAAAACTTCTACTATGATTACTTATATATCAACAAAATCATTTTCTTGTTAAAGTTAAGTAGTTAACCTCTAATGTATAATAAGCTATGAGCCTAACCACTATCATAAACTTGAAAAAAAACAAAAAGTTTCAACTTCCTTGACATTCACAGCTTTGCTTCAAACTTCCAATGGTCAACTAAGTTAATTATCTTTACACTTAAAACATTGATGAGTAGACCAAGTTTGAACTTCGTTCAATTGCTAGCTGAACATTCTCATCTTCATCTTTAAATATCACTGATTCTAATATTGGGTCATCAAGAGATAAATCTTGAAATTCACTTGAACTATTGCCCTCGATACCAAAGAGATCTCCACCTATTAGTTTAAATATAGATAAATAATAAACAAAGGTTAAAAACATTAAAAAAATGATGCTCAAAATAAATTACCAATAAAAGTAATAAACTTTATTGTATCCAAGAAATCAACAAAATTAAGATAAATATTACCTAAGTCTCAATATTTATATGGACTTTTTTGTGTATTCACCAAGTCTTCAACTCTAGTTGAAGTCATCCTATTTCTTTTAATCGATTGAATAATAGAATATATACTCCAATTTCTTTCACAACATAAGGATGATGTCAGTTGAGAAAGCAATTTGAAAGCTAGGTTTTGTAATAAAGGTCTTGAAGTCATCCTACCAAGACAAAGGCTTTTCATACTCTCTAGCACTCATAACATGAGGTTCATTGAAGTAGTCTAAACCAGTAAAAAAAGCTCCATATTTCGTATAAACTTTTCGCAAATCATTTGAATTTGGAAAGAGCCTTTTAAAGCATTTATCTCTATTTATAGAGACTTCCTCATTTTCATTAGGAAATAGGCGTTGAACACCATTGCCTTCACCTTGAAGCCAAGCTTCATTATAATATTTGAGAACTAGTGATTGTGTCAAATAGTGTAAAGGAGTGTTACTCTTATTCCATCTAACTTCCAATGTTTGGTGAATGGCATCAAAGAAATATGATTTTTTATTTATTTAACATCCAAGTCTTTATGTTCAAAAATGATCTTCTTCACATTCTTTATCATTGAATCCCACATATCATATATGAAATGGAGTATTGGAGGTGAATGCTTATCAGCAGCCCTTAACATGTCAAGGATAGGCTTTGTAAAACTTAAATAAATAAATAAAAAGTCCATTTTATCCCACTAATTATCACTAACAATGTATTCCTTGATTACACGAGCTCTACCTTCTATGACCTTGCCATATCCTTTAAAGGATTTCCAATCCGAACCCATAACCATCTTTTCTAGTACATCTTTCACTATCTTTAAACGTTTTGTCGAGATAATATCCGATGCAAATCTTGTGTCAGCCACTTTCAATAAATTCAACTTTGAATGTGTTTTAAAGATAGACAATGCCAAATTATGATTAGTAATAAAATTTTGAACCTCATGCACCTCATTTACCAATTTGCTTATCCATTCACATTCAAAAAAGTAGTCTGAATTTTGAGATGCTCCACACATACTCTTCAATGCTAAATTCAAGCTATAAATGACACAAGGTGTCCAAAATATTTGGGGATATTTTGTTTTAATGATTTGTCCAGCTGCCTTGTAGTTTGCTGCATTATCTGTCACAATTTGAACCATATTTGCTACCCCAATCTCTTCAGTACCTTCTAAAAATATTCCAACTATATAATCCATGCTCTTGATGTTGCCACTTACATCAATGGCTTTCACAAATATTGACCCTCCTATAGAAGTTGCCATGATATTGATAAGAGGCCTTCTTTGCCTATCAGACCACCTATAAGAACATATAGAAACTTTTTTCTTCTCCAAGTGTCATTTATGGGCTGAATTAACCTTTACACATTGGTTTTTTCTTGCACCAGCAATGTTGCTCTAAGCATGTTATATGTGGGAAGGGGTAATGACAAGGTCTATTAATAGAGTTTTGTTGTGTCTGGAGGAAGTCAAATAATCCTAACCACTCATTTGAGTTAGTGGAATTTGATTTGACATGTGCTTTTTTATTATTTTAATTTCATAGTTGAACCAAATTTTATGCAGGAGATGGAGATGAAACGTGCCAAGACATTGTTATGCATTAACTGTATTATAAACTCATTTTTATAAATACACATTATATGTAAAAGGAAAAAGATTTTTTTATGATGTATTTATTTGTGTTCTATGCTACTGATCAATAATATTGTTATTATATAATAATTATAAGATAAAATACAAATGAATAATCAATATGTTAGTATCAAATTCAATTTTTCAGAACTTATTATTATATTATAATTAATTTGTAACCCGTGCGATGCACGAATTAGTTTTATTTATTTATATGAATACATAGAATAATTTTGTGTAACCATTTGCATATATATTGGAGATATATATATAATACATATAATAAAAATATTAAATCAAAATATGTTTTTTTTATTAAACACCTTATTTAGTTTCAACAAAAAAATGCAAAATTTTTGAACATATCTTAAATAATATCTAAAGATAATATAAATAGTATCATTGAGCACATCAACATTATTTTGAAATATAAACTAAAAATGTCCAGCATTTTAAAATTAATTTTCTTCAATCTGCATTATCTTCATCTTGTGCATTCATTTTTGTATACCTACAGGTTTATATAAATTTAAGATAAGTTTGATTTATTGAGAAGTAATGATAATTTTAAATGTTTAATAATGTATGCGATAGCTTACTTGTGTGTACATATTTTTTTTTTGTAGGAGTTTAAAAAAATATTTCGGTCTTCAGCATCTATATAGCTTGCTAAATTTTTATACTTTTCAGAATTTTTGAGTTTGACAATTAATGTAGAATTGTGTTCCTGTAAGTACTGAAATGAAATCATTTTAATTTTTGAGTTAGTAATTGTATTAACTGTAAACATTAATTTGAAAAAAAAAAATAGACAAAAGGATTTAATGAGATGTAATAAGGTATTTACCTTTTAAATTTTTTCAAGTAAATAGTGACTTTTTTCTTTATAACATGTCTTGAACACGCGTAACTGTCAATTTTGAACTTCCACGAACACAATTAAAATCATTAAATTCTACTTCAAAGATATATGAACGACTTATTAATTCTTCAAATGTTTTTTCCAATTTGGCATCTCCATCCTCCTGCAAGAAAGTATTGCCTTACATAGTCCAAAGAAAATTAAGAAATATTTTTATATAAAAAAATTTAAAAAAAAAAATTTATATATTAATACTCACATAACTTGTTACTTATGCGATGCAATGTTACAAATAGAGTAAAAAAAATTGTATTTAAAAAGTAATTGAATTTATTGATTGATATAAAATTAAAAATATGAATGAAATTAGTTTACAGATATGAGTAGTGATTACTTCTTGTCATCTATTTTCTCGGTAAACAAACCGAAATGTGATCTTAAAAATCTTTAAGCTTACATGATTCTGCTATTGCAATGTGCATTTTAGATCCTGCGTCTAGTTCGTGAAATTTTTTTGATATATTTTGTTTATTATTGAGTGGTTATTGCACCTTTTAATGTTTATGAAAAAAAAAATGTTATCACAAACTACCTTTTAATCCTTTAATCTTTTAATAAACTTTCCAGTATTTCCATAATCATGTTTAATATATTTTGTTTATTATTGAGTAGGATATAAATAAACTTTAATATACCTTTTAGATAATGTTTTAATAATTTTTGTTTATTATTGAGTGGTTAAAAGATTATAATATTTTGTTTATGTATTAACAAAATCATATAATATATATTAACAAACCGTGCATCGCAGCTAATATTTTTAATTAAAATATATAAACAAAATTAAAAAATATGTATATTTCAGAATCATGTTTAATATATTTTGTTTATTATTGAGTGGTTAAAAGATTATAATTTGTTGTTTGTTTATGTTGTATAGATCTCAATTTTTTTAATATTAGCAATATAATAATAACATCAAATTTTGAAGTGATTTAAAATATGGTGGATAAATGATTTGAATTTTAAAAAAAAATAAAAATTGATGAGAGGTAATTGAGGGATTAAACTATGATTTATACCATCTCAAATAACTTTTCTTCCATTTGGTTAAGTGCAGAACATAATTCTGGAATAATTTATTAGTAATGTGATCAATTAACATATGTTGTAGCTATAATTACATCTTGCACCTTTATTTGAGAGTCTCAACAAAATAAAGTTGCGCCAATATTAGTTTTCTCTTTATCATATTTTTTGCAATCATATTTTAAGTCTTTTATAACACTGACAGAAAATAAAAAAGGTTATGAGAAAATAACTTGATATATATATATATATATATATTATGAATTGATTATTTAGTGTAATTCGTCCAATAATGGTATCGAAAAACAGTAAAAGAAGTCTGAAATTTAATATATTTTAATAGTTTCAAAATTAGGTCGGTCAAAATTAAGGAAACGAACATAACAACTTTAAAATGAAATTATTTGAAAATTATTATTTTTAAAAAAAATTATGTTATGAATAAGTTGATTATCATATAAAAGATGTCATGTACAAACAATTTAGATAATTTCAATAATTTTTACTATTTTATTGAATAAAATTTTGATTTTTTTGTTTTACGATTTTCATTCTATTTCCACTTTGATTTTAAATAATTATGTTAGTTTTCCCATTTAATATTTTATATTATAATATAGGATAGAATCTTAAATATTGGTTAATTATGAAATAAATAAAAATTAATGTCTTGATTTAGTTATATGTTATAAAAATATTAAAAGTATTCATTATATAGTAAATTATATATTCATGTAGTAGAATTCTAGAAGGTAGATTATGCTTTAATTTCTATTATTTTAAATTTTGTTAAAGAAATTTAAATATTGATCAATATAAAATTAAATTGATATTTAATTTTGAAGATAATTTTTTTTAAAAAAGAAGTTTAAAATTGTAAAAAAAAAATCAAGCTCTGATATTGATTGCTGTGGAAGGCCACCAAGCTCTGATTATTTATTAATCTGCCATTGTTGAAATGGCGTTTTCATTTACTTTTGTATTTTTAATGTTATAATTATCCATTTTCTTCTTTTGTGGGTTACAGTTTGGGATATCTTAACTTTTGTTACAGCTTGTTAGAATTATCAAAAGGTTTAGAAACACGTTGTGGTTAACTGTAAAGCTAAGGAAAAAGAGATATATTGTATGGAATTAAAGATATTTCTTGGTGATATAAGATTCCACTCATATCAAATACTTAATCAGGTATATCCGGGTTGAATAAATTACCAAGCTTTGAAAACATTTATTTAGTGGCATCGTCAAAGTCAACAAAAAAAAAAGCCTAAGATAATTAAAAAACATCATTAATTTCAAATATATATCAAGTCATTCAATTCCTTTCTGTTTTAACTATCATTCTAATAATAATAATATATAAGAATATGTTAATACTGCTATTAAACACCAATTAAGATAATATTTAAATATATATAATTAAAGAATTGATTTTTATTGAAGATAATCATATAATTTATTTGAAGATAATTTTTTTTTTTTTTAAAAATTGATATGTTTATATGATTTAAAATTTAAAAACCAATAATCATATAATTTATTTAAAGATAATTTTAAAAAAAATCAAATCAATAGATATTTTGAAAATTGATAAAAATAAAATTGATATGTTTATATGATTTTAATTTTAAAACTGTATTTTTTTTGCTTTTAATCAATTTTTTGAGCATTTATTGTAAAAAAAAAAATTAATATAATAAATTTTCTTCAAAAAAATGCTTTTAAATACTGATCTGCTATGATAACTGAAAATTGGTGATCTTTATGTAAAGAACAAAAAAAAAATGAAAATAATTAGGAATTGCGAACAAATAAAGAATTATAAATAAATGATAAAAATTGACATAGTTTAATTAAACTATAATCTTGATCAAAATATTAAAAACGTATGCCTCCAAATGATGTTATGAGACTTGATCAAAATATTTAAACATATACTAAAAACATATACCTCCAAATAATTTATTTAAACATATACCTCAAAATACTAAAGATAAAGGCGGCAAGGCGGCAAAAGTAGCAAATTCTCGAACACTTCTCTTTCTCAAACTCGAACCATCCAACCATCGAGCATTTCTCTTCTCTTCTCTTCCCTTCCTTCCTCACCTTTTCTTTTTCTTCATTCTACAAATTCAAAAAAAAAAAATCCTTCTCAACTCTGTCATTTTATGGCGGAATTCTCATATTAAGAAGTTTCATATTGTTTGCGGAGTTTATACTTCATCCCTGTCTTTGCTACATTATAATCCGTGCCACCGAGAACCCATCTATTGTCAAGACCATACTTGTGTCCTTGATGTCCCTGGAGTTAGGAATTCAAAGCTTTTGAGGGATGATGAAATTTGGTATGTATCTCAAAATTTGAAGGTTTTGATGTTTTATGTGCACCTAAAAGTAAGAACATGGATTACTTATGGGTAACTTTTCAAATCAACACAAACAGCATGATGACACAAAGTTAAAATGGTTGATAAATATAAGGGATAATATCATGAATGATCCTCTGAAGTTTATCAAATTTGTCAATGTAGTACTTTTACTTTAAGAATGTCTATTTTGGTACTTAGAGTTTACACTCCATGTGCTATTGTAGTACCTGTCAGTAACACCGTTAAAAATTGATGACGTGACTTTTGTATCCAATGAAAACTTGACACGTGGCACCATATAACGATGCCACATGCACTAACTAAAAAAATTATTAATTTAATTTTAAAAATAAAAATATTATTATTTTAAAGATATAATGATGACATGTGGCATCATATATAATGATGCCACATGTATTAACTTTAAAAAAAAAAATTTAAAATTTTTAAAAAATTTAAAAGTTTCAAAAATTTAAAAAAATTAATTTCATATTTAAATTTTTTAATAAATATTTTTTAAAAGAATAAAAATAATTTCATAATTTAATTTTTGTAATTTTCAAAAATAACTTTTTAAAAATTTTTTAAAACAAATATTAGATATTATAAATGATTTAATATTTAATTTTAAAATATTTTATATTTAAAAATAATTTTAGTTAAATATTTTAATTTTGTTATTTTTTAAAATTTTGAATTTAAAAAATAGAATTTAATTTTAAAAAATAGAATTTTAAATTTTATTATTATTTTAATATAATTTTTTGAGTTTTTTAAAAAAGTAGATATTAATTTTTAAAATATTATTTATTTATTTATTAAATATTTTTTTCTTTTTTTAACAAAAATTTAGATATTAAAATCTAAAAAATCAGGTGCTGTCACGTGTCATCATCTGATTGGTTAATGCCACATCATCATCTATATTTAACGATGTTAAGTCAAAGTACCGCATTGATACACGGTTTGATAGTACAGGTACCATATTAAATATTTTTAAAGTACAGGTGTCACATTGACAAATTTGATAAATTTTATGGGCTATTCATGACATTATCCTTAAATATAATTCTCACCTCTCCAAAAGCAGTGTTGAATTCCTTCTGTTGTTAAGCCTAATAGACAAAAATAATCTTAATGAAAGAAAATATTTACGTTGAGCAACTACAAAAGGTTGCTATTCATTCTTGACATACGAATACATATTTGATAAGTAAATAAATAGAGTTAAATTTTAATAGATTTAGTAAATTTTTAAATTTAAAATAAATCTTTTAATACTTTTTAAATACTATTTGATAATTTAATAGATAAAATTTTTGAAATAGTTAAATTTAAATAAATTATTTTCATTCATAAGATAATTTGCCTTCATTTTTTTTTTTTTTTTTATAAAGTAAATTTTTGAAATCTAGATCAGTAACGGTTCCTATCCAAACTAATTCCACGAAATTTATTTTTGCAATACCTTGAAATCTAGATCAGTCACGTTTCCATTTTAGCACAAATTTTGGTTAGATTTAAATTTTGAATTTAAATAATTTATTAAATAACACTATCTAATCATTAATATACATTAAATATTATCCTAAACATCCATGCCAGCAAACATTTATCCAGTGAGCATGTACCATATTATATATATATATATATATATGATAACAATATGTTACTCTCTCAATAACTAATGTTTACATACCAAAATTATAATTAATCATTTAATTGAATGTATATTTAATTTGTTTAAGATTACATTCTTATTAATTATCTCATCTCACTAATTGAATTGTTTAATACATTATCTCATCATTTTTCTCACATTGCATTTTCAAATTCTAAATCATTACCATTAGATTCTTCTTATCTAATGAAATTAGATTCAAGAATTCAAGTTATGAGATTATTGGTTGACTAATCATCCATATTTCTTAATAATTATTGCCATTAAATGATAGATAGTTTGTATCATTCCTTTAATTTATTATCTCTGACAAGTATAATTGAAAACATGTAAAAACAAATAATATGATTTATAGGTAATTTTTTTCTAGGTGGTACAATCATTAAAATTATGATTATAATTCATTGTTTTAATAAACTATTTTTCCATAGATATAAGCTATTGCATGATTAAGTATTATTATTTTGGCCAAGAACTACAACTTATTATTTGATTAATTTCAATTTTTACCTTGTATTAATAATGAATGATTTAGCTCATCAAATTTATATGTTATATTCGAAATTGTAAGTTGTGATTTGAAAAATTCAATTGACTTCAATAGTATCTTGATTTTTTGTAATTAATTTTCCTTTTGTCGATGAAATATATATATATATATTTACAGATTTATATTATTTATAGCAAGAATATATTCACAATTTTTAAATAAAAGAACTCTTTGCAAATTTGTTTTTAAGAGATTGCACATAATTTTATGAAAAAGATCATATATATTATTTGTCTTTGACACTTTTTTTATGTTTTGATTTAATTTCTCTAAAATTAATTATCACTAGGTATATTTTTTAAAAAAAATGATAATACACTTTTTATGTTTCGAATGTTAAACTTTATTTTGACCAGTGGATTTTTTTTTTTAAATATATTTTAAATCTTTATATAGAATATAAGTTTTTAAAAAGTTTCTTCATTAATTATCACTAATTGATAATTTTATAAAATGATAACGAATGTTTGACTTTTATTGAAAAATATTTGAATGTTAAATTTTAAATTATATAAATACTTAAAAGATTAATTTTATTTTATTATATTTTTGGATGTTTTGAGAAGAATTATGGTATTTTAATTGTAGACTTAGAATAAATTATGCATATATAAGAATTAAATATTTAGCATATTTTGTATTAAAAGTTTAATCATTCTTTTAATAAAATTAAGTAAATTTTAATTAGGAAAATAAAAATAATTTATCCATAATTAAAGTAATTTAAAAAATCATAAAATTGTGATAGTAGTTAGACCTGCTCATGGATCGAGATACCCGCCTAAATCCGAAGGCCCGCCCGATATTAGAGAGGCTTTGAACAAAAAAATTAGACCCGAAAAATGGGCCTAGTTAAAATTTAGAGCTCATTTTCTAAACAGGCCGAGCCTTAGATAGAGAATTTTAAGCTTGGCCCAGCCCGACCCGACACGGATACTATATTAACTATATAATAAATATAATTTTATATTTAATAATAGATAGATAGATATATAGTTATAATTTTTAAACTTGAACTGTAGTAATTTAGTTAATAGATAGGTACGTATAGCATACGGTTGTAGTAACTTTCAAAGCCCATTCAGTTAACCAATTTCATATAAAAAGTATATATAAAAAATCCTCTGACATTTCTAAAACTTGAAAAACTTAAAACCCTTAAGGGGGTTCTACCATGAGTTCCTTAAAATAGGCTTTTGGTAGGCTCCAAATTAGGAAACCTGAGTAGCAGGTTATCAGGTCACCAATTTTTACATATAAACATAACTGAAATTACATATAAACATGATAAATTACATATAAACATGAGAAATTACATATAAACATGACGAATTACATATAAACTTGACGAATTACATATAAACATGAAAATTTACATATAAACATTACCAAATTACAATTACATATGAAGATAACAAATTACATATAAACATGAGAAATTACATATAAACATGACAAACATGAGAAATTACATATAAATATGATAAATTACATATAAACTTGAATAATTACATATAAATATGAGAAATTACATATAAACATGACGAAATGACAAATTACTTATAAACATGAGAAAATACATAAAAACATGAGAAATTACATATAAACATATAAACTTGTCGAATTACATATAAACATGACAAATTACATATAAACATGACGAAATGAGAAATTACATATCAAGATTAGAGATTACATATAAACATGATAAATTACATATAAACATGACAAATTACATATAAACATGACAAATTGACGAATTACATATAAACATGACAAATTGACGAATTACATATAAACATGAAGAAATGAGAAATTACATATCAAGATGAGAGATTACATATAAACATGATAAATTACATATAAACATGACAAATTACATATAAACATGACAAATTGACGAATTACATATAAACATGACAAATTACATATAAACTTGACGAATTACATATAAACATGAAAAATTACATATAAACATGACGAAATGACAAATTACATATCAAGATGAGAGATTACATATAAACATGACAAATTACATATAAACATAACAAATTACATATAAACATGACAAATTGACGAATTACATATAAACATGACAAATTACATATAAACTTGACGAATTACATATAAACATGAAAAATTACATATAAACATGACGAAATGAGAAATTACATATAAAGATGAGATATTACATATAAACATAACAAATTACATATAAACATGACAAATTACATATAAACATGAGAAATTGACGAATTAGATATAAACATGACAAATTACATATAAACTTGACGAATTACATATAAACATGACAAATTACATATAAACATGAAGAAATGAGAAATTACATATCAAGATGAGAGATTACATATAAATATGATAAATTACATATAAACATGACAAATTACATATAAACATGACAAATTGACGAATTACATATAAATATGACAAATTACATATAAACTTGACGAATTACATATAAACATGACAAATTACATATAAACATGACGAAATGAGAAATTACATATCAAGATGAGAGATTACATATAAACATGAGAAATTACATATAAACATGACAAATTACATATAAACATGACAAATTGACGAATTACATAAAAACATGACAAATTACATATAATCTTGACGAATTACATATAAACATGACAAATTACATATAAACATGACGAAATGACAAATTACATATCAAGATGAGAGATTACATATAAACATGACAAATTACATATAAAGATGACAAATTGACGAATTACATATAAACATGACAAATTACATATAAACTTGACGAATTACATAAAAATTTTATATATGAGAGGAAAAAAATCCTCAAACTTTCAATTCATAAAATTAAACATTAAAGGATATTGTCATGTATTTATGTAATTGAAAAAAGGGAATAAAACATTGTCATGTATTTATGTATTTCTTTTTAAATATAAACATGACCGAAATTAGGGTATAAACATGACAAAGTATATAAATCATTAAAGGATATTGTCATGTATTTATGTAATTGAAAAAAGGAAATCAAATGACCGAAATGCACTTTAATTTGACACAATTTTCCTTTAAATCAATTATCATACCCAAATTCATTAACTTATAATACATTTTAATTTTCCTAACTTTTATGAGAAAATCTAGTCTTGGACTACAAATGGCCATGATTCTAGAAAATGCTTTATTTATTTATTGACTATTAGTGTTCATAATGGAAGTGTAGCAAGGACCACATATAAAAAAAAAAAAAAAAATTGACTATTCTTTTTGTCAATTGATAAACATAGGAGGAAGATGAGAGCAAGAAAAAATGGTTGTTGCATTAATTAATTAATTAATTAATAGCCATTTAATTAGTTTTGCTACATTTTTTACATTTATATACTTAGTTTTAACCTTTAAACAACACCTTTTTCATATTTAATTTGAATTATTAGTAAATTATAAGTATACAATGTTTGTATATATATATATATATATATATATATATATATATATAAACTATACAAGTTTAGTTTTTTTTTTTTACATTAATGGTTAATTTTAGTTTTGCATGAATGCTGACAATTTCCATCTTGCAAAATATCGAAGAAAACATTCTTGCTCATTTTAGTCAACAATTTTGACAAGTCACCAGTTTATAGAAGAGCTTCATCAATCAACAAGTTTATATAAGCATACAATGTTTGTATTTATTTCAATTCAATGTTCAGATTGATACATGTGACAACAGTTAATTTTACAACTCATTTGTTGTGGTCTCAGTATTAAATTTTACAACTTATTTGTGGTAAGAGAAATATAATAGAGCATCACTCAATGTGATACCTTGAATCATGCTTACTGCCTGAGTATTTGCCACTAGAAGTCGTGTGATAACTCTGTCACCTGCACCTACTGTAGTATGATCAGAATCACTGTCTACACCAAGAATGTGTCTATGAATCCTCAACAAGCCATCCATGGCTGGAGGAATAGGGCATCAAGCTCTTCTTTTGCAGAAACCATGACCTTATGCGAAAAAAAGAGTAAACCATTAAGTTACCAATTTCACACTCATCGACTAAGTAGAGATAAGCCATGGAATTTTAAATTAGAAAACACATAGGATTTTATATTGCCAATCTTGAATAATCTTTGATGTCAATAATTCACAAAGAAAATTCAACTAATAACATTGAGAGCTTTTTTCAGTTTGGCATTGAGATTAACACAGCAGATTCAAAGGCCAGTAAAATAAGAGGATTTGAACTCTAATCTTCCACTTAATGAAGGCTCACAACAAATAACTCACACATAGAACTGTTGTTATGTACACCCTAAGTATAGGATTGCCGATCACACAACATTGATATAACCACTGCCAAGTTGTGCACATTTTTATAGCCTTTAGGTAATTATGAGCTCTTGATTATTGCACCAATATCAGACATCCCGCTGGACTCAACGACCAGCATACCCTTGCTTTTTGTATCGAAAAAGCGCGTATTTAAGAATTAAAACATATGCCAACCATGCAGAATCAAAGCTCAAAAGAGCTAACAGATTCCAAAAGTAGTGAACCAGCTAAATGCTGACAATTAATTACTATTGTTTATGTGAAGTCCTTCATTTTATCATGAAAAGCCAAGCTCCGGCAACAGTTTCCTGGAAAACTTTAGGATGTCGTAATGGAAGAAATGGCAATTATGTTGACAAAATGTGGCTAAATCATGATATAAGGGGCAGGAAAACATTCAGGTTCTCAAGGTCCTGTAACTTAACTGTTGCTTGCTTAAGCAAAATTCTGATTGTTCTTAACAGTTAAGGGATGCCTCACACCTTATTATACCTGAAACGAAGGCAGTATCATCCTAAGGATTCTATTACAGAAAGAATTAAGCAGAGTGACCGAAATCATGGAGCAGCAGTGAATTTTTATGTCATTTTCAGGATGAAAGTTGGCAAATGCATAAAATATGATTATTTTTTACATTTATTCTCACATGTTAAACAGAATTTTGGACTTCTAAAATATTCTTAAAGACGAAAAAGCAAAACTGATTCTTTGCTACACATATTGATCTTTCTTTTATGTTCCAGTAATTAGCCTGACAATTTGATAAAAGAAACCTCCCAATTTCAATCAAGTAATTAGCCTGACAATGTTCCAGTAATTAATCTTCAAACAAATAAAGCATGTTTGTCACATTCACTATCTGATTGAGGAATAATATCCAATCAAGGAAATATTGAAATGATTGAGGACTATTCTTTCCTGATATTTATCAGTAACCAAGCCAACTTTGGAACTATAGCCCTAGTTGATGATAAAATACATGAGGAGGAATAGTGAATAAAATAAAAAATTAGCACTTCTTGTATATGTGACTGCAAGTCTGGAAGCCCAAGATCAAATAAAAAGTACTAATAACCATTATATACAGAAAGCCTTCAGTTGTTGAAATGCATAAACCCAAGAGATGCATAACCTTAAAATGTACGAACTTATATCAGGCATGATATCTAAACACTAACCCGACCAAAGGATGATATTACTTGATGCCAGACCAATCAGCACGAAGCTGAGAGTCAACCCAAACACCAGTTTTTCGTATTGCTGCATCCATATGGCCAGGACCCCCATTTTGGGGTTTTCTAATAATACAGAAGTCTAGTCACGATTAGGGGTGTAAACGAACCAAACCGAACTCAAACAGTAAGAAAATTGAGTTCGAGCTCGACTCGAAACTCACGACTCAAAATTTGGTTCGAGCTCAATCGAATTCTATTTTCACAACTCAAGCTCGATTTGAGACAAAAGCCAAACTACTCGAACTCACTTGATTAGGCTCGTTTACCTAGTAAACGAGTTTGATTCTCATGCTCGACTTCAAACTTGATTATTTTTGTTCGAGCTCGAATTCGAATTGAGATTTTTCTCAATACAAATTAAAAATAATAAAAATATATATTAAAAATGAAAAAACTCGATTAGACTCGCGAGCTACTCGAGCCGAGTAGCAGGTACTCAAACTCGACTCGTTCGATAACTCAAGTTGTTCGAGTTCGGTTCGACAATGACCGAGCCAAATTCAAGTTGTTTTCGAACAAACTCAAGTAGCTTGCGATGACAAATATCAGACTTACACCCTAATCACAACTCACACCAAGGTTTTCTGTACCAAACACTGCACCATTTTCACAAGCAGCAGCAGAAAAGCCCAAGTCAATCACCATTAATGATGGTGCCATACTGGCCCAAGCCTCCTCTAAATTTGACAAGGTTATCATCAGTGATTCAGAGAAAATACCCTCCCAACACCTCTTCTGATAGGAGCTCCATACTTGTATGAATCTGATGAGAATGCTTCTCTCAGTCCATATTTTCTGTTATCACCTGTAATTAATAATAAACACCTCTCCAAACTTCTTCCACAACACACAATATATTGAAATGTATTCTCCTTTCCAACAGTACTAGAAATCTAAAAGATCAATCAGATACAAGGAAATCAAACAACATATATACTGTGTGCCTCTAAACTATGTTACTTGGACTCAGATGTGAATGTCGGGTATGGGTATGTGTCTGACACGGGTATGTTCATTTCTTTCTAAGTTTTTCCATGTATTTGAAAAGTCCGTAGAGGATCATATCCTCATACCCATATCTGGATATGTGTCGGACACAAGTACTGCAAGAAAAATAAAGAGTCGGAACAACATAGCCTCTAAATTTATAATGGCTCTAGCGGCCTCAAGGTGCAATATATCCATTAAGTCAGGGTCGGTTTGTAACCTCCATCACTTCAAACTTCCAGGTCTAAATCACCTATCATTATCAATATGATCAATTCAGTAAGATATGGAGCAGAAAGGTGGGAAAGGCCTACCGTATTGAAATCCAACCAATATTAGAAGAGAAAGAGAGAGAGAGAATTAGCTGCCACAACTTTCCCTATGATCCTTTCTTTTCTGAGAAAACAGTGAGCTTACCACAACATAACTTCTCTAATTTAACATCACAAAACATTCAAAAATTTGTCAAGTACAGATTGTTAGAAATAGAAATGTATGCACCTCTAAACAACAACATTAATCTCTTTAAATTACGAACACAATTTCTTTTCAACTTAAAATGCAGGAAAGCTCACCATCCCTACCCGCCATCCAAAACAAAAGCATTAAGAAGATAAAGTTCACATCACCAACAATGAAGTTCTAAGCAGACCTTTCACAGCAATCTTTCGAACTTAATGATAATGAGATGCTGCAGAGGTCATAGAATTCCTAATTTGAAGGAGATAACTGTTTCAATTTTGCTTGTAAAATTACTCCAGCTTCATCTGCTATTGTTTTCTTCTTAGATGCAACCTAAATGTTCAATTACACAGTTTCGTTACCAAAAAATGGAAAGAGATCCTTAACAATCAACAAATATTCAAAGAACAAAGGCAACCTAATCTTGTTTGCCAAAATAAGAGCACCAGAATTCAAAATAGTTAGCAGAGCAAAGTGAAAAGGAAATCCCTATGTTGCTCCGACTCTTCATTTTTCTTGCAGTACCCGTGTCCGACGCATATCAAGATATGGGTATGGGGATATGACCCTCCAAAGACCCCCAAATACATGAAAAAACATAGAAAGAAATGAACATACCCGTGTCGGACATATACCCGTACCGATACTCACATTCGAGTCCGAGTAACATAGGGAAATCTATCTCAACCTGATTAATTAAGCTCGAGTCTTTTAGTTTTAGTTACATTTATTCCTTTACCCCAAGAGAACTTTAATTAGTATCATCCTGCAATGAGAAATTACAAAGAGGAATCCACGTGCACATGTACTAATTAGGACTAATCAGGAGAGATAGTGACCCTTCCTTCCCCACAGTGAGGTTTTCCATCTAACAACATTAATCTCAGAAGCTGTTAAAGCAATCAAATCTAGGGAACATCTAACAAGTACCCATCAACTTTAACCATCAAATAATTAGAATCTTATAGTTATATACTTCTTCTCCACCAAAAGATGATGGGTTAAAAGGCAATCAAAATGAATTCAGGATTTAGTTCAATTGGTTCATACAATCATCTTTAAAAAGATGACAGCAAATCTGGAGTTCGAATCCCGGAATATGCAATCTCTTCCCTAAAAAAAGGCAATTAAAATTCTTTAAAAGAAGTATGATAAGGATATACCTCAATAAGTTGGTCGAAATTGGATTTCAGTAAGCTGATCTTACGCTCGCAATAATCTTTGCCTTCAGCCATCGTTTCTGGCAAACAATTTCAACATAAAACAATCAAAGACACATTAGATCATACTACTGCAGGAAGTGCAAGCGTTGAAAAAAAGCAGTGAAATCAGGGAAAATTGTCAAATCAATAAACAAAAAAATTGAGACCTCAACGAAGTATCCGGTGCCAATATCAACGAGAACCTTGTCGGCATCGTCGAGGGTGCCGGGAACATAGAGCGAAGCAGAGAGGAACCAACATTTTCTTCCCTATTTTTTTAGAAAACCCAAAAATATCAAAGACATATTATAATATATTTTATTACTAAAAAGGAAAAAAGAGAAGGTGAATGATAGCAGATGGGGTGGACCTTGGGGGCGGAGGGAAAGATCGCTGAGAGCGGTGAAGGCGATCTCGAGGCAGCCGGTGGCGGTGCGGATGTTGTTAAGGCTGTCTTGTAAGAGATTGACATCAATATCTGCTTGTTCTTTCACTGCTTTACATGAAAAACCAGCTTTGAAAAAAAATCGCACCACACAAAATAAGCATCTTAACCACGGGAGAATGGTGGAGGAAGTACAACAGATGATTTACTACATTCCACATTTAAATTTTTTTCAAACCTAAACAAAAAAATTTTAAATGGGTGAAACAAAATGATTTGAAACTCCAATTGATTTTTAACAAAATTCATTATCCAAGTAGTTCGTTCAACAAAAGCAGTTAAGCTTAGCATCCAAAGGCAATAATTTGATCCATGCAACTTGAACTTCTGACGAATAAGAAAACATAAATCTAATCAGAATCAATAATTTTAGATAGAACAGTAAAATCCCTAGCTTTTCCCTAAAAATTACAGATTTTGATAGAAAAACAAATAGATCCGAGAGAAAAATGAATCAAATCTAACGAATCAGAGTCCTCTGATTCTCGTTTATGATAATTTAACAGAATGGTAAGGAATGGAATTTTTTTCAAATGAAATATAGACGAAAAAAGAAAATAAATTGCACTTTGGAAAGAAAATAAATTAAAAAAATAATGTTAGAAATAAAGAAAATAGGGTTTCGAAGTTACCTGGGAGATTTGGAGAGCGAAATCAAATCGAAATTAGAGAAAATGAGTTAAAGAGAAAGGGAGAGAGACTTCTTCACTTCAACAGGCGTCTCAATAACTTGAGACTCTAAATTAACAAAAAAAAAAAAAAAACACATAAAGAACTTTGTTGGAATTATTCACCTTAAACTAAAAGAAAATCCTGAAACTTTTCATCGCATTTCGACAGTTCCTTTTTTTCTCAAAGAAAAGGAAAAATTTTCAGATCAAGATTTTTTCTAGAGAGAAATTGATTTTTCAGGGGCTTTGTTTCAATAGAGGTTAGGGTTTCAACTTTTTCTTTTTCATTTTTGTTTCACCGAGTTAACCGATTATTTCATTTCTTATTTTTATTTTTTTGCTTCAACAGTTCAGATGAACTAAATTTTATCTAAAGGTCATAATTTTTTAAAGCCTATGGGAAGCCTACCTTAAGAAACTTTTTTTAGAATTTTCCCTTAATCCCTCCTTTGACGCCCGCCACTCTTCTGTACTTTATTTTTTTTTTATATATTCTTTTGTCATTTTTTTATTCTTCATTCTTTGTCTCTCTTTACTTTCAGAGAAACATAAAAACCTCAGGTCTATTTCTTTGTCTTCTTCTTTCAAATTGCAACGGTAAGCTTCATTCCTTTCCAATTTATTTCTTTATTCATATCACATGAATGAAATGTTCAAATTTGATTGTAAAGTTGAATCTTTCTTTGGTCCAAATTGGTGAATTTTGTATTGTTTACTTAAATTTTGATTTGGGTTTATCCTAAAATGTTCATATCTAGTCTGGATTCTTCTAATTTTATGTTTTTGAGTATATTTGTATGCTTTTTGTTTTTCTAGGTTTATCTCAACAAAAAAAAAAATGGCGGGCTCGGGTTTGGTCAATAAATTTTGCTCATATTTCAGGTCGGATCGGATCTGGATAAATATAAGAGCTATTATTATCCTATCTAAATCCAGCTCATAAGCAAATCTAATAGTAATGGTAATCTTGCAATTTATTTTTATTTTTTAGATTTTAAAATAATAATATTCAAATTTAGCATAATATGTCCATGAGTCATAAAGTTTAAATACAAAATTGATAAAGCTCATATTATGAATAATGCATAACTTTTTCTTAAAAGCCTTAACTAACTAAAAATCAAATAACATTTACTTTTAACTTGGGATAAAATATAGGATTTGTATTTGATGTATTATCCGTGTATATATCTATACACTTTCAATGAACCATACGATAACATATCATTAATAAACAAATATAAAAATCTTTAAAAATAAATACATATAATTATAACTTTTAACAAGTGACATCACGTGATTTACTGTCAATATATAAATTTATATATTGATAATGCATCAAATATAAACCCTAAAATATAAACATACTTTTAAAGCCTAATATAATTAAAAGAAGTCTACTGAGTACTGATGCCTAATTTGTTTTATTTACTGTTCTTCTTTTCTCTCCACCCGCCTGTATCTTCTTCCATTTTTTTCCAAACCTTCATGACCTCTTCTTCTTCTTCTTTTTCTGCTTTCTCCAGCTACTTTCAGCCACAACCAGTCATAGTTAAAAGAAGCATATTGATGCCTATTTTGTTTTATTTATTGTTTTTTCTTCAGCCGCCTGCATCTTCTTCTTCCACTTTTTTCAGAACCTTCATGGCCTCTTCATCTTCTTTACTTCTTCTGCTTTCGTCAGCTATAGCGATCCCAGCTAGCTACAAGAGGTTATGTCCGACGAATCTGACAAAGATTCCATACCTGTATCAGTGTCGACTTGTGTCGACATGGGTGCGCTGTCGAAAACGACGAGTTCGAGCAAGAGAGACTCTAAGAATAGAAATGAGGACATTCACATTTTTGCTTTATAAACTTATGTCTGTACCTTTTTTCTTTAATTGGATGTTCCTTTGAGCCGAAAATATCTTCAAAGAGGAGTGAATTCAAATGTTGGACATCAGGGTAATTCTCTACCATTAATGTTATTGCGTATTAGGTTCGTCACATTACTTTGATGCTAGAGATGCAGGATCAGTGAATTAAAATGCGGCCGTTACGTTACGTAACGGCCGCATCGTAACGGAAAATGAGGTTGCCGAACCGCGATATCGGCGTTACGCATTGGAGAAAATGAATCACGATCGAAACAACCGAAACACGTTACGTAACGCCGCGACAATGGTTCAAAAGCGGTGTAACGCCCGCGACACCTGTTTTGTTATGTTTTGTCTGCTTTATTCTATTATGTCTTTTATGTTTTTTGATACCAATTGCAAGTATACCATTTACGATGCCTTTGGCAGAAAGTTAAAAGATATATAAAACATTGAAATCGAAATATCAAAATCGGGTTTGAATCCAAAACTTTCATTATTATGGAAAATCATATTTGCTTGAAAAATTGAAAGAAAAAAGTCATGACATAGTTGGGCTAAAAACCAGTAGTAGTGTACATAAATTTCAAATTTGCTTTGATTGCAGCATGTATGTTGCCGAAGTCTTTGGCGGCATGTTCGATGTTGTCGAAACTGAAGTAGCCATCTAGAGTAAGCTTTTTCAAAGACAAGGGAATACATTAGTATCAGCAAGATAGGGGATAGTCTTGGAACTAAGACCTGCCATACTAATCCTCACATGGGGACAGTTTTGTCTTTTAAGTGCAACTCCATTGTTTTGGTAGTTTTGATCTCCCTCTATATTTTTACTTATTTTCCTTTATAAAGATGAACTTTGAAGTAAAAGGATATATTGAGATAAGGACGAAAGCAAAAGTGGAGAGTGCTTTATTGTGCTTTATTGTGTTGGAAGTTGGAGTAGTAGACTAGCCGTCCTTGATGGTAAGTAACTTTCAATAACAAACTCTCTTTAAATAACGTACTTTTTTTGTATATGAGTAAGAAGTCACGGGTTCATATTCAAGTTTCTTTTACTTTCTTTTAATAATATAAAAAAATTGCAAACTATCATATTTAGCTTCTTTTACTTTCATTTTACTATTTTTCACGAGACTTTCATTTTTTTTAGCTTTGTTCTTAACTTCTTATTCTTCTTCAACTCATAGTAAGACTCTTATTGTTCTTCAACTTAGAGTGCTGATACGTGTATTCTCTTCAACTCATAGTGTCCACCATCCAACCTCTAACATTCTCATCAATTTGTAAGTTTTAGCTAAGTCTTTTCTTTATTAATATTATTATTTTATTAATTACTTAGTTTAAAAAATGATCTGTTTTATTAGTTAAGTTTAGATTTTTTATGTAAAGATTATCTTTTAAATATTTGATTAGTTTCATTTTTTGGTTTTATTATTTGACTTATTTTTTTTTAATTTCTATGAAATCTTTTTTTTTATTGTTGGTTATAAGTCTTACAACTTAAATGATTTTAATAACATTTTGAGTGAAATTTATGGCTAATGGTATTTTCTTGCAAGGATTCTCAGAATCTCTTCCTTTCTCTTGAAGATCAAAGTTGATCCTCCTAACTTTTTAAGTCTAACTTTAAGCCTAAGGTAAACCATAAAATCCATCTTCAGTTTTTAGTCCATTTTGTTTGAATTGGGTTTAAATTTTATATATGCAATGATTTCACATGCAGTTACAAGTAAAAGTGCCACGTCAAAAAAATAAAGAAGGTGCATCTCCTAGTGGTGATTTTGGTTGGAAGTGGGGAGAAGCTATTGAAGGTAATTGTAGTCATATTAGATGCAAATTTTGTGATAAGATTATCAAAGGAGGAATAACACGATTGAAAGAGCATTTGGCTGCAAAAAAAGGGAATGTAGCACCTTGTCAAAATGTCTCAGTAGAAGTGAGAAAAAGTATTGCCCAACAGCTTAAAGAATTTTATAATGAAAAAGCTGCGAAGCATAGGAGGAGAGATGAATTAGAGGAAAAAATAAGATTAGGAGACGATGGAGCCTATGGAGATAGTGCAGATGATGATGAACTAACTGTTGCAAGACGTGAAAGTATAAGATCTCAAGCTGAATGGGAGGAAAGGCAACGTCGAAGAGCACGAACTGGTCAGGATGCAATTTATGAAGTTGGAGGTAGTAGTTCTGGATCACATGCAACTAAAGCTGCTCGTGAATTTAGAAGATCATTTAGTGTTCGTACTTCTGAAAGAAGTGGGAGTGGACATCAATGGATTAATCTTGATTCTCCTGAAGCTAGTTTAGCTAACATGGATTCTGTTCTCCAAAAATCAAAAGGTTTAAAGCAATCAAAACTTACTGCAAACTTTTTGAAAAATGCAAAAGTTAAGCTAGGAAAAGCAATGTCAAAATTGATCTTGCATGAGGCTTTACCTGCACGAATTGTTGAGTCACCATTTCTACAACCTGTACTTCAAGTTGCAGCGGAAGTTGGAAAATCAGTTAGGGGTCCTTCTGCTCATGAGGTGACAGGAGTGTATTTGGATGAGGAATACAAGGAGATACAAGAATGGGTAGATAGCTTTAAACCAATATGGGAAGAAAGAGGAGTGACCATTATGTGTGATGGGTGGAAAGGGACTACTAATCAACATATCATAAATTTCTTGATTTATAGTCCTAGAGGTACTATTTTTAGAAAATCAATTGATGCTAGCAATGTTAGCTGTCGCAATGCTGAGTATTATTTTGGCTTAATAGACAAAATGGTGGATGAAATCAGCGAAATTTTTGTTGTTCAAGTGGTTACAGATAATGAAGCAGCTATCAAAGCTGGAGGTTATATGTTGATGCAAAAAAGAAAGCATTTGTATTGGGCTGCATGTTCTGCTCATTGTTTGGATCTTATTCTTGAAGAAATTGGCAACAAAAAAAGTGTGAAAAAGGTGTTAGATGAGGCAAAAAAGATAACTAGTTTTATATACAATCATACTTGGACAATTGACAACATGAAAATTTTACCAAGGGTAAAGAACTCTTACGTCCTGGTATCACTAGGTTTGCTACCAATTTTATTGCTTTGGAGAGTATTGTTAGAAATAAACAAGCATTAAAGGAAATGGTGACATCTTCAGAATGGAAAAGGTCCAAACATGCAAGAAAACCAGCTGGATTAGACATGATGGAAGTCATTGACTCCAAAGAGTATTGGAAAAAGACTATTGAGATTCTAAATGTGCAAGAACCATTGCTTAAAGTGTTGAGAATGTGTGATGGCGATGAAAAGCCAACTATGGGTTTTATTTACGAAGCTATGGATAGAGCAAAGTTGGCAATTAAAAAAGATTGTCGCTATTATCAGAGATATTGGGAAATCATTGATAGAAGATGGACTTCTCAACTTCATAATGATTTGTATTCTGCTGGTATGTTGTAAAACTTTCAAATATTTTAAATCATAAAGTATTCTATTTAAATACTTACTATAATTTTTATTTATTATATAGGATATTTCTTAAATCCACAATTTCAATATAGAGGCAATTCTTCAAGCCATGTGATTAATGAAACCATAGAAGGGATTAGACATGTTATACAAAAGTTAGAGCCTAGCTTGAATAATCAAATTTTGGCAATGAATCAGGTATATATTTATATACTTTAAGTCTTAAAGAAATTTATAAATTATCATACTTTTTGTATAATTACTAATTTATTGTGTTTTAGTTGTTGCTATATCGAGATAAAATGGATACTTTTGGCACACCATTAGCTCAAGCTGAAATTCCAAAGACTAATCCTGGTAAATTTTTTTTGACATTTATAATTATGTACATAATGAGGATATGTTTATGGATAATTTACGAATTGTATCTTATTATTAATGTTTTTCATGTAGCTGAATGGTGGATTCATTATGGAAGTTGTGCACCTCAACTTCAACGCATTGCTCTTAGAGTTTTGAGTCAAACAACTTCATCTTCAAATTGCGAGCGCAATTGGAGGACATTTAGCCTAATTCACACCAAGAAGAGAAACAGGCTAAAGCACAAAAAACTTCAAAAATTGGTTTATGTTCATTATAATATGAGGTTGAAGCTTAGGCACATGCAAAGAAAAAGTGTAAGAGAATTAGAAATGGGATTTAATCCGATCAATCTCAACAATATATTTGAAGAGGAAGATCCCTTAAATGCATGGATTGAAGAAAGAGAAGATGCTATGCTTGATGATGAACAGAATTTTGCATGGTTGCCTGAAGAGTTACTCAATGAAAGTGATAATGAAAATCTTGCAGGAGAAACTCGAGGTGTAGATATGGACAATATTTCACCTACTTCATCTAATGAGGAAAGTGTTCATTTATCTACATCAAGTGGTGACAATGATGGTGATGATTCTGATGGCAATAATGGAGGTGCATATCAAATCGAACCTGAACAGAGGCATTCTAGTCCTTATCATGGAGACCTAGGTATGAGTGGATTTCCTGATGATGTTGATCCAAGTTTGTTTGGAATAAATGCATCTACTAGTATACAAAATAAAAGAGGTAGGGATGGTAGAACTCAAGGAAGGTTGAAAAAACACTCTCATGATTCATTTAGAGGTTCATCCTCACGTGAAATCAGTGAGTCGTCATCTCAAACTAGTCATTCTTACCAACCAGAGGCATTGTATCCACCTTACTTTGGACAAAATTCTAGTTATGGACCTTATGCTTACCATTTACCACATTCCATGCTTCCCACCAATGATACACCTTATGGTTCCATTCCTCCACATTTTGCATACAATGTCATGCCTCCATCACTTTCAAGAGATACTACAACCATGAATTCTACTTTTATTTTTCCAACTGGATGGGAAGATAATCAAAACCAAGGAAGTGAAGAAAGTAGAGATGCTTTGGATCCTCCACGTCATTTAGTTTGGTGGTAAATTATAAGTTGAAGTTTTTATATTTGTATGTGTTTTTTTAAAATTGATGTTCGATTAACTTTACATTTGAAATTATGGAATTATTTGGATGCTACTTATTGAACTTATGGTTGTTATTGTCTATGATTTTATTTGTATGATTTAGTTTGATAATGTTTGAATGGTATTATCATCCATATTACGTTTTTAAGAAAATTTTATATTTAAAATTAGAGTTCTTATTTTTATAAATTAAATAAAACTTATAAATAATTATTATGAATATTAGAATAATAAAATATGATATCAAAATGTACAAATATATTGTTTTGTAAGAAAATGTGATTTTTTATAAAAAAAATCACGTCTGCGACAACCGTTATGCGTTACGTAACGTCCGCAACACCCGCAACCGTGACACCGCGACCGCGTCCGCGACAAAATCCGCGACCGCGATTTAATACACTGTGCAGGATTACAAAAGAAATGCATTTATGGAGGCTAATTTAAGATGCTTGAATGCTATACAAAGCATGGAAAAGAAATTGATAGCAGCCTGTCTGGTTCCTAATGCGAAGATTGTAATCGTCAAATTTTGCATTCAAAGTTGGATTTCACTAAACCAATTTTAACTTGAAGAATAAGCAAATACAGAAAAATTACCTTGTGCCAATAGGCAGTATCTTATTCAGATCGACACATATGCCTGATGCATACGTAACCTTTAGGCGTTAGAAATCAAATTTGATTATGGAAGTCTGATCTTATGCCGATCAGCACAAGGTAACTCTGTCAGAATTGATTTTCTAGCTTTTGTAGAGGCACTTGGACTGCCAGAATTGACTTGTGCAGGATCAACAAATCCGATGGTGTAAAATGGTTTATTAACCTGCTATAATCTCTATTATAATTGATGCCTGTGTCGGTTGAAACCCAGTTTGCAAGATCTGCTACTCAACCAAACCAAAAAAGCAAATAGATGGTGTTTTATCAGAGAAGAGTACCCTTATGCTGAATAGCCGTTCGATTGAAGATAAAATGGAATTGCTTGGCAAGCAATTGGAGGCAAGTGAGAAGTTTAAAAGTGAAATATCAAAAGCATTATGCAGATGCCATTGATGACATGAAGAAGCTTGGTGATCACTGTAAGAACAGTATCACTAATTTAGAGAGTAAGTGTAGCTCATTGGAGGAGAAATGTTCTTGTTTATTTCAAACTGTGGAGTCTCTGAGGCAGGAAACATTGGAACGGAAAAGAAACATGAAGAGCTATTGACTAAGAACAAAGCAGATAATGACAAAGTTAATGCAGAAATCTGTTGTCTGATTAGGAGTGAAGCAGCTGAAGCAAAACTTGCTGCGACTCAGAAGGAAGCAAAAGAATGGAAAGACAAGTATGATGTTGCTGTTAGAGATGCCCAAGCTGCTCTGCAGAAAGCAGCTAGAGTTGAGGAAAGTAACAAAATTTGAGTTCAGAGCTTGTTCTGCCATAGTAATTCTGGATGTGTAGAAAAATATTGCTAATATATATATATATATATATATATATATGTATATGTATATGTGTGTGTGTAGAGAGAGAGAGAGAAAAGAACGAATTTCAAAAGTGTAAATAAGGAAGGACATATATATACTTTTGATAATTTATTAAATTAATTATTTTATCTTTAACTATTGATTTTTTTATTAAATTATTAAAATACTCTTTTTTTTTAAACATTGAAGTCATTATTAAAGTAAATTTTCCTTAATGGATAATTTTTTTATTTAAATAAATATTAATGAATTTTATTTATTTATTAATTTCTTTTTTATTAATTTTTTTTATAAAAACAAAACTTCCAAATTTATTATTAAGAACAATAATAATAAAATTTTGAAAGAATTAGAAAAAAAACTATTAGTTAAGAAATATCTTAAATGTAAATGTAAGAGTATAACAAACCGTAAATCAAAATCTTATTTATCTAACTATTAATTAGGCCATGAAAAATATTAAAACACTATGTCCTTGACAAGAATCAAAACATGGAGGTAGAATCAAAGGAGATAATTAAGATTAAATTGGTAATACAGTAGGATATTTGGATCATAATATTATTGTTAAATTATAATAATATATATAGTATTATATAATATCTTATGGGATTAGCCATGAATGATTTGACTAATTAAATGTAATTTCTTCAGTTTTAGTATATAACTAGTTTTGGTAATTTTTAATATGATTTTGATAACTTTTGATATGATTTCGTAATTTTTTATATAATTTTCCTAATCTTTTGATATAATTTTGATGTAATTTTGGTAACTTTTTGGTAATTTTTATATAATTTTGATAACTTTTGATATAATTTTACTAATATTTGTAATAATTTTGACAAATTTTGATATAATTTTGATAACCTTCGATATAATTTTGGTAACCTTTTGGTAACATTTTGATATTTTGGTAACTTTTGATAAAATTTTGATAATCTTTAATATAATTTTGGTAACTTTTGATAAAATTTTGATAATCTTTAATATAATTTTGATAACATTTGTAATATTTTGATAACCTTTTATATAATTTTGGTAATCTTTTGTGTAACATTTAATATAATTTTGATATAATTTTATAATCTTTAATATAATTTTTATAACTTTTGATATAATTTTGACAATTTATTATATAATTTTGATAACTTTTGATATAGTTTTAGTAACCTTTTATATAATTTAGTAATATTTGATATGATTTTGATAGCCTTTGATATAGTTTTGGTTTTGGTAACGTTTAATGTAATTTTAGTAACTTGTGATATAATATTGGTAACCTTTTGATAACATTTAATATAAGTTTAGTAACTTTTTATATAATTTTGATAATGTTTTGATACAATTTTGATAACTTTTGATATAATTTTAGTAACTTTTTAGTAACAATTAATATAATTTTGGTAATTTTCGATATAATTTTGATAACCTTTAATTTAATTTTGATAACCATTGATCTAATTTTGATAACATTTGTAATAATTCTGATAACATCTAATATAATTCTGGTAACCTTTGGTATAATTTGGTAACTTTTGAAATAATTTTGATAGCCTTTTATATTATTCTGGTAACCTTTGATTTGATAACCTTTCATTTAGTTTTGATAACCTTTGATATAATTTTGATAAAACATAACATAATTTTGATAACTTTAATATAATTTTGGTAATTCCTGATATATTTTTGGTAACTTTTGAGATAGTTTTGGTATCCTTAATTTTGATAATAGTTGTAATAGTTCTGATAAGTTCTAGTACAATTTTGATATTATTTGTAATAATTTTGATAACCTTTAATATAATTTTATATCAAAATAAAAAATTATCTAATATATTGATCTACCAAAAAGAAAAAATTGTATCTAATAGTAAATTATATATATTAAAATAAATGATATTGACATTGTCGCAACATAAAAAAAATAACAAGTCTCATCACAAAATTTTATATTCGTTAAGCGTGACATTAAAAAAACCGAGGAAAAGTCGACTTAATTCCTCTTGAAAAATAAAGGTTTTGAAAATGACCTTGAAAAAGACATGGAGTCACCACCAATATTTTTTAGCTAGGTGTGATCGGCCTCCTATTAAAATCGGTTTTGTAAAACATTTTAAAATTAATTAAAATATTTTAAAAACCAATTTCAAGTCTGCGTTATAAACCAAAGAAAATCGAAGAATCGGGTTCAGGACTCGATTACGTGTGGGGAAGGATTAGCACCTCACAATGCTCGTATAAAACGGTACCTTATTAATCATGTGTTATCTCAAGTCTCGACAAAAAGTCAATTTTTAATTTAGTATTTCAAGTTAATTCCCAATTTAAAGAAAAATAATTCCATTTTTTAATTGAAAATGATCCGGAATTTATAAATTCAAAATTTTCCTATATTCTCCAACAAACATGGTAAAATATAAAAATTTTATTAGTTTGGAAAACTTTCCGAATCATTTTCGTTTTAAAGAAGATATTCCGTTATTAATGATAATTTATGATATCCTCCCCAGCAAACTCGGTAGAGAACTCATAAATTATTTTAACTCGGAAATATCTTTATTTTATTGAAAATCATTACATTTTTCAAAACATTTTAAAAAATATGAATATGTGTGACATAAATAAAATGACATAGCAAAGTCTCGATAATATAATGCAACCTAAATGGTATGATATAATTTAAATATCATAGCATATTCTAAATGAAATAAAATATCCTAAGTCATATGATATATTCTAAATGAAATGACCTAGGTAACATGATATATTCTATATGAAATGTAATATCCTAAGTCATATGATATATTCTAAATGAAATGAAATGACCTAGGTAACATAATATATTCTATATGAAATGAAACATCCTAAGTCACATGATATATTCTAAATGGAATAAAATGGTTTAAATGACATGGCAAATATAACATATAATCTAAATGACATGAAACATAAAATAATGCTAACATATAATATGCATGAAAATAAAAATAAAAATAATAATGAATGAACATAATATATGCTAAATAATATGACAAAAATAACTAAATAAAAATCATAGGATATCATGAAATATTCAAAACCATATAATAAACAACATAACATCAAAAATATAAATAAAAAATAATAACAACACCATGGAAATTATCATAGCAAAATCACATATTATATAGTATGCATAAATATGAAAAATGCAATGCATGAGAATATATTTTTTCCTTTAATTAAGGAAATCCGTATATCTAAAAAGATAACCGGCTACCTTAGGAAAATATATCAAATTAAATATTCTAAAACAAAAAACATTGTGATTGTTTGAAAACAATTTTGGATAACTTAGATTTAAAAAAAAAAAAAAAAAAACCTAACTAAACCCTTTTTAAATGGCTTCAATTTCCTAAGCTTAAAATCCCGGACTTGACCACCCTTAACCTAAGATTTATAAAATTATTTTTAGAGTTTAATAGAAACTACCCCTAGACAGTAGCTAAACTTCCTAATCAGTCCCCACTAAGTAACTTAGTCAAAACAGAAAAAAAAAAGAATTTTCTTTAAATTCAAATCTGACTCCATCCAGTTTTAGAACACGATTTTTTAAACTATTTTTTAAAATTCAAAAAAAATCTTAAAAAAAATACTGGAGACTCAGAACATGTAAAACTAGACGGGAAAAAATTGGCTTAATTTTATGGTTAAAGATGACTGCCCAGAAAAATCAGGAAAGTACGAGTACTAGGTGAAAAAACTGTTTTGCCAAAACACATTTTTTTTGCCTTTGATAAACTCTTTTAAAAATCAAAGTAAAAATGTTAAAAACTCTCCGAAAGTCTCTCAAACAGTAGCTAACACTTTTGAAATGTTAGGCAAAAATTGGCTAAGTAAAAAAAAATAACAAAGGTAAAATAATCAATTTGACAACTCTTTAATTTTTCACAAGTATGCTCAAAATGAGCATGACTTTGAACCATTGATTGGTCTAAGTCATAAATCATGTGGCAATGACATGAAATGCATGAAAATACAACAAATATGATGTATGAAATGCATGATTTAAAACCTAAATGATATGGAAAATGCATGGCATCAATAAAATGACCTAGACCTAACATGAACTTGCATGGCATTTAATGTAACCTAGGTCTAAAATGCATGATAATGCAAACACAACCTAAAGCTAAAAGATGCATGGCAAATACACAAACATATAACATACGTAAACAAAATAAACTACAACATATCATGGGAATGCAAACCTATCAACTAGCATAATAAAAATGCACACACAAAGCTAAAAAAAGGGGTAGCCGAATGGTCCAATGAACAAGGTCATTTTCACAAACACTTAACACAATAACATGCATAGCTAAAGAATTATACTTAAATCATTCAAATATAAAGTAAAGGCATGAAAACCAATAAGCATTTTCACAAACGCATGGATTAACAAAATGTAAATCATAAACAAACTTAAACACTTTAAAAGTAGAAAATCAAAGATGCAAGACAAATAAAATAAATATGATAACAAGATAATAAACTCAACAATGGAAACAAGCAAGCAACCAAATCAAAACAAGCTTCATATTTATGTATTTTAAGAAGATTTAAAGCATCAAAACTTGTTAAATACCACTAATAACATGAAATAAAAAAGCAAAACAGCAACTATACAAATAAATGAGCCATTCAGCTACCCCTTTAAATCAAGAGAAAAAAATTCAAAAAACTTTTTACAAGAAAGTATCAAGAAGGACTTGAAGAAGAAACTTAAAAACACTTATTTTAAAAAGGAAAATCAAAAGAAACTCACCAAAATATCAATGAAAACAGCACATCAAGAATAGAAAATCAAGGAAAGTGCAAGAGTATGGTGCTTAAAGCAACCTCTAGAAGCTATATTGCAAGCTTTTTCTCTTCTAACTTTCTTTTCTTTTCTAAACTTTTCTTTTTGCCTTACAAAAATAGAGAGAAAATCAGCCAAAAAAGAGTGTGAATGAGTGAAAATGAAAAAGAGAGCCCCCTCCCCTCTATAGTGGCTGGTTGGCCTCCTTCTAGAAGCTAGGTAGTTATTTTTTTTTATCTCATCCAATAGCTATCCCTTCAAGATGCTCTCTATGTAAAATTTTCACCATTGTATCAGATTTGATTAGCCCTTGAATTATGATGTCATAAAGATGTCATAAATAGTATATCTCTCCAACCATTGGTCCATGTGTTGCAAATTCAAAGGCTTGATCACAAAAATAACTACCTTCCTCTTCATTGTTGGCCTTTTGATTAAAAATCAGAAAATATCTGCCCACCATTGGGCCTTGGTCGGCTGACCCTTCCTCTTCCAGCCCATGCTTCAATTTTTTAAAAATAAGAAAAGGCCTTTTTCGATTTCTTTGGTAAAATGACCTTTTTGCCCGCTGAACATAAATAAATAGCAAACGGACTCCAAATTCAAAAATTATTTTTTTAATACTTAAAATAATTAAAAAAAATTGAATTCTGGAGGTTTTCAAAATTTTTTGAGCCCATTTGCTAATTATTTGGATTTTTTCTTCCAAAGTTACGCTTTTGTGCTCCCAAACTTTACCATTTTTTAAAAGAGTTGCAAATCTAGATTTTTCTTCACCAATATCTTCCAAATAATTAAAAAGTATGATCTGAAAGTTTTCATAATTTTTGGAACTCATTTGATATTTTTTTTCGGAATTTATCTGCTTGAATTACTGCATAGTGGGCTCAGGATTTGGCCATTTTGCAAACAAACTCTGAATCAGGATTTTCTTTCGCCAATCTCTTCCAAATAATTTAAGAATGAGATCTGCAAATTTTCAAAAATTTTGGAGCTCATTTACTATTTTTTCAGGATTTATCTTATTGAATTTCTGCATAGGGGACCCGGGATTTGGCCATTTTGCAAACGAACTCCGAATCAAGATTTTTCTTCGCCAATCTCTTCAAAACGATTTAAGAATGAGATCTACAAATTTTCAGAACTTTTGGAGTTCATTTGCTATTTTTTTCTCAAAACAAGTCCGATTTTCAGATTTTCTTCAAACTCAGCCTTGGGCTATCCTTTTTTAATCACTCCTCATCAATTAGGGGCTTTATTATTACCGAATCAGGCCATTTCTGTAATTCTTCCAAATTTCACCAAAATCCACCGAAAACTCTATTTCTCGATTTTCTTTCGGATTGACTTTTCTTTCAGTTTTTCTTCCAAGTAGCTTCTCCATTACTTGTAGTCAGTGCTTATCTCTAATTTGGAACCTTCAATTTTAACTAATTTGATCGTTTAAGCACTTTTCCCTAAATTTCTCAAACTAGGGTTTTCTTTCTACTGAATCTCCGTAACCCAACTTCCGAACTCCATATCTTTCAATGTAGACCTCGGATTATCAAAATTCTTTCACCATTTTTCAACTGAACTTCAAATCTTGATTTTGAAAATAGGTTGACTTTTTTAGTAGTTGACTTTTCGAGGTTGACTTTTTCAAGTTTGATTTTTTATGCTTGCCTTCTTAGACTTAGTCTCGGAGTATCACCTGCAGGATGAAAAAAGTCTTTTTACATTCTGAAACATCAATTTAGGAAGAAAACATACATGTTTTAGTGGTCCGGACAAAATTAGGTGTCTACAGCTGCCCCTCTTTGGCTATTGCTGAGAATCAGGAATCAGGCAAAGATAAACAAATACTAATTTTGTCTGGTTAGTGAAATCATATGTGAAGAGAAGGGAAAAGGGTTTTCATTTTTCAATTATTTTTTTGAAAAAGCTGTAAATTGAAGATTTTGTCCTTAAATTGAGTTCCCTGACTAATCAAGGCTCGACCCATCTTAAGGAAACGGGTTCGATTTGTAAAAGAACAAAATTATGCCCGGAGGTCTTAAGAATGGTGCCCAGAGGTCTTAAAAATGGTGCTTGGAGGCCTTACCCATGATTTGAAAAATTATGCTCGGAGGTCTTAAAAATGGTGCCCGGAGGCCTTACCCATGATGAAAATACCTTGACGACGGTCTCAAGGCTCGACTCATTTGATAAATAGAATGAATTCGATTTGAAACAAAAGGAAATACCTCGACGGTGGTCTCGAGGCTCGACTCATTTGATAAAACAGAATGAATTCGATTTGAAACAAAAGGAAATACCTCGACGGTGGTCTCGAGGCTCGACTTATTTGATAAAACAGAATGAATTCGATTAAAACAAAAGGAAATACCTCGACGGTGGTCTCGAGGCTCGACTCATTTGATAAAATAGAATGAATTCGATTTGAAACAAAAGGAAATACCTTGACGATGGGCTTGGGGCTCGACTTATTTGATAAAATAGAATGAATTCGATTTAAAATAAAAGAAAATAACTCGACGATGGTCTCGAGGTTCGACTCATTTGATAAAACAGAATTAATTCGATTTAAAACAAAAGGAAATACTTCGACGATGGTCTCGGAGATCGACTCATTTGATAAAACAGAATGAATTCGATTTAAAACAAAAGGAAATATCTCGACGATGGGCTCGAGGCTCGACTCATTTGATAAAACAGAATTAATTCGATTTAAAACAAAAGAAAATACCTCGACGATGGTCTCGAGGCTCGACTCATTTGATAAAACAGAATGAATTCGATTTAAAACAGAAAGAAATACTAAGAATGATTCTGGGTTTGATTCATTTGGAAAAAATAAATTTAACTTGAAAGTGAAAGGAACATACCTCGACGGCTATCTCGGGGCTCGACTCATTTAAGAAGCAAAACGAGTTCAATTTGGAAAGGAACGTACCTCGACGGTGGTCTCGGGATTCGACTCATTTGAGAATCAGAACGAGTTTGATTTGGAAAGGAACATACCTCGACGGTGATCTCAAGGCTCGACTCATTTGAGAAGCAGAACGAGTTCGATTTGGGGAAGCCAAAGTTTTCTTGATTCCTGCAATGTTAGTTAAATGCAATGATGAGAATGACATGCTTTGCAAATGCTTGTATGTTTCCTAAGAATGAATGCAATCAAATGATTGTGTCATGATTTCTAATCCATGGTTTCTTTGAGGTTCACAGATTATCCGACTTCATGATGGAGTCTTCAATTGTTCACTGATGCCCCACTTAAGGAATCCTTCACTCAAGATAACTTGTCAAACAGTCTCAGTTTCTGACTTTCGCTGAAATTCACGAATTTTTTGACTTCGTGATAGAGTCTACAACACATTCACTGTTTTCTTTTACTTGGTGAATTTTCCATCAAGATTAATGGTTTCCAAACCTTTTCTAAGATTTAAATCTATTCCTTAGTAATACTCTAAATTTCTTTATTTAAAGATTTTTATGCTTACTAATCATCATTCAATCTTATAACAAACAAGATGCAATCTCAAAAATGTATGAAAGAAAATATGAAACAAGCAAAATGTCATGAAAAGGATAACAAGAATTTATTACAAGATATGTTTTTAAAATAGTAAAAGTGAATATCAAGGATATAAGAAACAAATGTAAAGTTATAGGTTGTAGATGCCCCGGATGCGGAATATCTTGGACCCTATTTTTTCAAACCATGTGAAATCTCTCTTGAACGAGCAATTTACTTGAGTAACCCTCAGCTTTCGTAGTTACGTCAGACTGAGTTATTCCCCTTTTCTCTGATTTTCAGATACTTTCTCCCCCTTTACACGGAGCATTGATTCAAACCTTAGTGAGTACTTGAGCCACCCTTTGTGGGTTTTCAACTCAAGTGTCCCTCTTTCGGTATTAAATCGCCCTTTGCTGGTTTTTGGCTTAAACCTTTCCTTTTGCATTTTTTTTTCTTGCATGCATCTGAGAATTCTAAATGCTTCCAAAGTAAAAATATCAATTCAAAAGATGGGATAAATTCTGAGAATAACCTTTTAAATTAAATATCCATGCTTGATCAAAATGGGCTTTTAAAGCACGTAATGTAGGCCAAGGCTCGGGTTTAGAAAAAAGGATAAATAGGCCCAAAATGTGTTTAAGGGTAATTAGATCAAGGATCATTTCCTGAGGAGAATTCATTCTTGAAACATTTGTCCCTTTTTTAGACTTTCTTTTCTTTTTCAATCAATCTTTTTCTTTCATTGCTGGCTTTCATTTGCAATTATTTGATTTCATATTTTTTGATGGCTCTATTTTTGTCATGATTTTTGATTATTTTTCCTTGCATTTTCCCTCCAGTGTAGAGGGTGATCCTTGATCAAGGTTTAAAGAAAGAAATAATTCCTAAGGCTCAAAGGGGTGACTAAGGATAATTTATTCTTTGTGAAAGGAATATGAAAGATGGCCATTCATCATATCAAGCATGAATATTCTCATTAAAAAGCATTCCACAGGGGAGATAGATATATAGAATTTCCATTATTACGCTTGGAATCATTCGAATTTCTATGTGCACAGCATCACACTTTTTTTTCAAGCATAATACTTCTTTAGTTCATCAGCATTCACGGGATTTCTGAAATCCTCCCCATCCATCCGACTTAAAATCAATGCTCCTCCAGAAAAAACTATTTTTACCACATAGGGTCCTTCCCAATTCGGAGCCCATTTTCCTCGCGGGTCCTTCACTATCGGGAAAATTTTTCTTAGTACTAAATCTCCTTCCTGGAACTGTCTAGGACAAACCTTCTTGTTGTGGGCTCGAATCATCCTTTTCTAATACAACTGCCCATGACAAATCGCTTTCAATCTTTTCTCCTTGATGAGATTCAGCTGTTCATAACGAGCTCTAACCCATTCTGCCTCTTCTAGGCCAACTTCCACCAAAACCCGAAGTGAAGGGATCTCAACTTTAATAGGTAGCACCGCTTCCATCCCGTATACCAAGGAAAATGGCGTTGCCCTTGTAGATGTACGAACTGAAGTACGATATGCATGGAGAGCAAAAAACAAGATCTCATGCAAATCTTTATACACATCAGTCATCTTCTCAATAATCATTTTGATGTTTTTGTTAGTGCTTCTACTGCCCCATTCATCTTAAAATGGTAAGGTGCCGAATTATGATGTGTGATCTTCAACTGAGTACACACTTTTCTCATCATCTTATTGTTCAAATTGAGAGCATTATCCAAAATAATTCTTGCTGGCAATCCATAACGGCATATGATTTCTTTCTTAACAAATCTGCATACCACCGACTTTGTTACATTCGCATAGGAAGCAGCTTCTACCCACTTTGAGAAATAATCTATGTCCACCAAGATGAAACAATGTCCATTTGAAGCTTTCGGGGTAATAGGCCCAATCATATCCATTCCCTACATTGAAAATGGCCATGGTGAAGTCATGACGTGCAATGGCGATGGCGGCACATAGATCTTATCTGCATATATCTGGCATTTCCAGGAATAACTGAAATAATCTCTTTCCATTGTCAACCAATAATATCCTGCCCTCATAATCTGCTTAGCAAGCATGTGACCATTGGCATAGGTACCGTATATCCCTTCAAAGACCTCCTCTAGGATTCTCTGAGCTTCGACAGATTTGACACATCTCAATAAGACTTGGTCTTTCCCTTTCTTGTACAGAATCTCACTGTCTAGAACAAAACCCATTGCTAGCCTTCTCAAAGTCCTCTTGTCATCTTCTATTGCCCGTTTTGGATATTGTTGACTTTTAATGTACTGCAAGATGTCGTTATACCAAGGGAGACCCTCTGCTTCTTCTTCGATATTCAAGCAGTGGGCAGGAGACCCATATATACTCATCTTTATTGGCACAACTTCAGCCCTTTCATTCACTTTGAACATTGATGACAAAGTAGCCAGAGCATCCGCCATTTGATTTTCTTCTTGAGGGAAGTAATTGAAATTCACTTCTTCAAACTCCTCCAATAAACTCAGTATGAGTTCTCGATATCGGATTAGCTATGTATCTCGAGTTTTCCATTCTCCCCGTAGCTGGTATATCACTAGGGCTGAATCACCTAAAACTTCCAATATTTTGATTTTTCTTTCCACTGCAGCTCAAAGGCCCATAGTACATGCCTCATACTCAGCAGTATTATTTGTACAATCAAAATCCAATCTGGCAGTGAAAGGATAATAATATTCTTCTGGGGATATGAGCACTGCACTGATTCCATGCCCTATGGCATTAGATGCGCCATCAAAGTACATTTTCCATACTTTCTTCTTCAAGGGAGCCTCATCTGCTTGCGAAACATACATCAAATCTTCATCTGGGAAGTCAAAGTTCAACAGCTCATAATCTTCCACTGTCCGACTTGCTAAGAATTCAGCCACTGCACTGCCCTTGATAGCTTTCTGACTTACATATACAATGTCGTACTCTGACAACAAAACTTGCCATCTTGCCGTTCTCCTTGACAAAAAAGGTGCTTCCAACATGTATTTGATTGGATCTAGCTTGGCAATCAACTACGTTGTGTGGTAAAACATGTACTGTCTGAGTCTTCAAGTAGTCCAAGCTAAGGCACAACATAACTTTTCTACCGACGAATATTTCAACTCATAATCTGTGAACTTCTTGCTGAGATAGTAAACTGCCTGTTCTTTTTTCCAATCTTATCAAGCTGCCCCAAAATACAGTATCATTGGTTTATCCAAAACAGGTGGCATTAATATTGGTGGGTTTGATAGATATTGCTTAACCTTTTCAAAAGCGATCTGGTATCCTTCATCCTATTCTCCTGGATCACGTTTTCGAAGTAACTTAAATAGTAGATCACATTTGTCGATTAACTGAGAAATGAACCGAGCCATGTAATTCAATCTCCCCAGAAAGCCTCTTACTTACTTTTGAGTACGAGGTGGTGGCAAATTTTGGATGGCCTTCACTTTATCCGGGTCAATCTCAATTCCTCTTTTGCTGACGACAAAACCCAACAATTTTTCCGAGGTGACTCCAAAAGTGCATTTTGTCGGATTTAGCTTAAGTCAAAACTTTCTTAGTCGTTCGAAGAGCTTCTTAAGATTTGCAATATGCTCCTCTTCTCCTTGTGACTTTGCAATCATATCATCAACATAGATCTCAATTCCCTTATGCATCATATCATGAAACAAGGTCACCATGGCTCTTTGATATGTTGCCCCAGCATTCTTCAATCCAAACGGCATTACCTTGAAGTAGAATGTTCCCTACATTGTGACAAATATGGTTTTTTCCATATCTTCCGGTGCCATCTTAATCTGATTATATCCCGAGAATCCATCCATGAAAGAAAATAAAAAACTCTTCGTTGTATTATCCACCAGAGTATCAATATGGGGCAAAGGGAAATTATCTTTAGGGCTGGCCTTGTTCAAATCTCTGTAATCAACGCACATCCACACCTTACCATCCTTCTTTGGTACTGGAACAATATTTGCCATCCATTCTGGATATTTTGCCACCTCTAAGAATCTAGCATCACATTGCTTCTTCACCTCTTCTTTTATCTTTAATAGCATGCCCGACCTCATTCTTCTTAACTTTTGCTGAATTGGCTTGCATTCCGGCCTTAAAGGGAGCTTATGAACCACAATATCCGGATCCAACCCTGGCATGTCTTGGTAAGACCATGCAAATACATCCACATATTTCCTGAGCAAAGCTATCAATTCACCCTTTATTGATGATGACAATGAAGTCCCGATTTTGACCTCCTTTATCTCCTTACTATTTCCCAAATTTATCATTCCCAATAATTCCTTAGGAGGAAGTACTTGTTTCTCCTCATGTTCTATTTTCCTTAATAGATCCGGAGGTAGACCATAATCCTCAGTATCTTCGTTAGCCTCAAAATCACCCGTGCAAATAGGTCTTTCAAAATTAATTTCAAAATTACTGATAAGAAGGTCCTCATATTTTGCATCCGTACACCTGTAAATAGGTGGGGAAGAAACAATATAGGAAAATATATATAATAAAAGCAACATAAATAGCATAAATGAAAGAATATGGACACATAAATATGAATAAAATGCATCGTGCTTGTTATTTATTGAATGAAAATGTTTAAACAAAAAACCCATTACAGAAAAAGACTCTTAATATCTCTGGGTAAAGATAATTAAATTTTTTTTTTAAAGTATTACTTTGGAATAGACTTAAAAACTATGGGCAACTCAGTCGCACTCCAATTGGTCAGTCTATATCCTGGTGGACAAGGTCGCACCATTCAGTTCGCATTGTCACTTTCCATTCCTTCTTTTCTAGACATGCAAATCACCATATCATGTATCTGCCCACCCTTATTCACATGGAACTTTTCAAAAGCTTGTTCAATCGTTATGAGTACATCTTCTGAATTTTTTTCTCCGAATAGAAAACCAACAGAGCGGAAGCTATGAAGGATTGGTGGGAAAGTCATAGGCTCCCACTCAATATCCATACCCGCGAGACGGGCCATCCTCCTTTGTCGGTTCTTTTCAACTTGTTTCCTCTTCTCATGGGCCTTCGGAAGATACCCTAAGCCAAACCGATCTTTCTTTCCCACTACTTCCATTGCTCAGGCCATCCTTTGAAGATATTTTCCAAGGCCTTTTTCAGCCCTGCAGCCCTTTCCCACTGTAGTTCTTACTCCCAACATTGTGTTCTTGGACAACCTTGGTTTTGGAATTTTTCATCCTTCAGCGAAGAAAATCGCATTTACGAATTCCAAAGAGCGAAAGGATATTCTACGACATCTTCATTGGGTTCAACATAAGGAGATTTAGTAGATACAAAGGCTATTATGTCCTATTCTCCTGATACAGTGACCAAACGGCCCTCCATCACAAATTTTAGCTTTTGGTGGAGAGATGAAGGTATAGCCCCTGTTGAATGTATCCACGACCTTCCTAACAAGCAATTATAGGATAGATTAATATCCATGACCTGAAAATTCACCTTATAAGTGCATGGGCCTATCTCCAGAGGAACCTCAATAATTCCCATTACCTCTCTCCTGGTACCATCAAAAACTCTGACTACTGTACAACTCGACAGCATATAAGAAATATCAATTGACAACTTAGACAGGGTTGCCAGGGGTATTACATTTAATGAATAACCATTATCCAAAAACACCCTTGGTAATATGTGCCCCTTGCAAGTGGTTGTTATGTGAAGAGCCTTTATGGACCCAATACCATTGGGTGTTATTTCATCATAACTGAAATATATATGATCGTCTGCCGCAATGTTTCCCACCAGCCTGTCTCATTTTTCTATCGATATGTTGTTAGTCACATATGCCTGATTCAACACTCTCAACAGGGCATTTATGTGTGGCTCCGAGTTTGATAGCAAAGATAAGATAGAGATTCTTGCTGGCTAACGCTGCAATTGCTCAACCACACTATACTCACTATGTTTTATGAATTTTAAAAACTCGCAAGCCTCTTTTTCATTCACTGGCTCTTTTATCTTGTTAACCGAGGCTGATCCCCTTTCTGTTTCTTTTGACAAATCCATCTCAATATGGATTGGTTCAGCTGCTTTCTTCCCTTTGTCCATTCCTCCATCCTTTCTTGTTGATCCCTGTTCAACAACTTCAAGGGCATAACACCTTCCACTTCGTGTTAAGTGCCCCACACCTATAATATCTTGCTGACTTGAAGACCCTGGCACAACCATACTGCAATTATAGTTCCATGGTGCATATTTGTTTTCCTTGTATGAAAAGGAAGAAGGCAAATCTATGATTAGCTTAGGTGCAACTTCCTCAACAACCGGAGTAGTCTTCTCTGGTTCATCGTAATAGATGATCAAAGGTCTTCCTATTCCATAGCTAGTTGCATTCTCAATAACCTCTACTTCATCCTATATTTCTTCATGAAACTAGGCTTCCCCCTCATCTATCATCTTTTGGACTTTAGCTAGAAAGTCCCTGCATTCCTGTATGATATGACCTTTACATCCATTGAATGGGCACCAATCCTCCACCCTATTTGCAACCATTTTTAAACTGTCAACATCCTCTACCATTCCCGCTTTTACCATTTCGACTCACACTTTTATCATTGGAGTCTTGACTTCACTGACATGTTTTTTCATCATTCTTTCTTCCCCTATCAATACTGCATTTACTCGATTCTCAGCATGATCGGGTAATGGATATCCTGCTACATTCGGCCCATTCCTTGTCCCGAACTTCACCACCCCAGTATTAATCAAACTTTGGACATTTTTCAAAGGCAATACAGTCCTCAGTCGAATGCCCCTGAATCCCTGCGTGATATGCGCAGCTAACATTTGCTTTGTACCACTTTTGATATGGTGGTGTCAGAGGTTTGAGGTATACAGGTGCAACAAGTTGACTCTACAACAGTTTGGAATATAGCTCACCATAGATGGTAGGAATCGGATCAAATTGGGGCTTTTGATCATTCCTTGATGAACGTTGATCGTTGCGTCCAGCACCTTGAGCGTTTGGGATAGTGTTTCGTGGAAGATTTATCTGTAGGGATATGCTAGTTGGAAAAGGTTGTTGTGGCATATTGGTATAGGGAAATGGATTTTGGGTAAGATGGTTCATATTGGGGTAGTACGGATTATACCCCGGGTAAGGTGTGTAGGTTGTAGAAGGTGCATAAGATATAGGAGAAGTATAGGGCTTAGGAGGTGTATATGGTGTAAGAGGTGCATAGGGTTATTGATTGAAGCTAACTGCATGGGTTTTCTCTTTTTTCTTTGCAGGGAAAACCCTCTTCGGGGAAGTAGACTCACCCCCTTCTATTTTTCCGTTCTTAATGGCAGACTCTTCCATCTCCCCGGATATCACCATATCTGCAAAGTCCTTGATGGCACTGCCCACCAATTTATCATAATAATATGCTTTTAGGGTATTGATGAAAAGCATTGTAGTTTCCTTGTTGGTCAAAGGAGGTTGTACTTGTGTAGCCAGGTCTCTCCATCTCTGAAAATATTCTTTAAAGCTTTCAGTAGCTTTCTTTTTCATGTTTTGCAGATTTAGACGGTTAGGCACCATGTCCGTCACATGCTTGTATTGTTCCATGAAAGCTTTGGCTAGATCCCTCCAGGAACGGATCTTAGTATGGGTAAGCTGGTTATACCACCGAGTTGCAAACCCTGTCAAGCTTTCCTGAAAATAGTGGATAAGCAATTTTTCATCTTCATCATGTCTGGTCATCTTCCGATAGTACATGATCAGATGTGCTGATGGGTTGATAGTTCCGTTATATTTTTCAAAGTCTGGTACTTTGAACTTTGGAGGAATCACTAGACCGTGCACTAAACTCATTTCTTTGACATCCAGACTGCCAAATAGCTCCACCCTTTCAACTGCCCTCAATCTTTCCTCCAGCAGTTGATATTTTTTCTAAGATTCTGCCGTTTCAACCCTCTTCACCTCAGTCATCTTTTCCCTTTCCTTTTCAGCCAGTTCCTCAAAGTCTGGAACGTCCACATCAATTGGATCAACCCCAATATTACCCTTTTTAGGACCAAAATTCTGTGCTTCAGCCGCTGGTTGGATGTAAACATAGGATGCTGCCCCAGTTGGAAATTCATTTCCCACATGCTGGGATGCTTGGCCCTTCTGCTGTACCATCTCTGGTCGGCCTTCTAAGTTTACTGCCCCCATTCCTGTAACTGAATTTTCCCCTGGCCATTTCTGCCTCATCAGGGTATTTATCATCTCCATGAGTTTGGCCATTTGTTCCCGCAACTCCTCCTGAGACTTAGCCAACTGTTCCTATAGTTCCCTTTGAGTTCTTTCCATCATTTCAATTTTAGCAAGTTGATCGTTCTCCATAGCTCTGGCTTGAGATCGAGTATTGTAAGGGTGTCGAAAATCTGTTTCTTTCTAAGTGCGACCAATTGTACCTTTAATTTTTAAAAAACCATGAATTAGAAATTATTGACACATTTTTTATTTTATTTTATAAAAATGAATGAATAAATGACTAAATGTTAATGAATGAACAAATAATTAAATGACTAAGTGTATGAACATGAATGAATAATTATAAAGAATAAATGAATGGACAAATAAATAAATGACTAAGTGTATGAATAATTTTTAAAGAATAAATGAATGAATGATTATAAATATAAATGAATGAACAAAAAAAATATATAAAGGAAAGAACAAATGAATGTTGAATGCATTTAAAAGTATTGGCCTCGGGATAATTCCAACCAAACGGTCTTTCATTGATTTCCTGGAACTAAATGCATCAAAGATAAAAGATCACTGCTTAAGAAAATCTGATAATCTGTCTATCCTAATTCAAAAATGCTATTACGAAACACCGGTTCTATAATAACTCCCTTGGATCTTGGACCTTTTTTACTATATTCTTTTGATTGCCTTGCTTTTCAATCTGACCCTTACTTGTTCACGGCCCTTTGACATGTCAGCAGAAGCATCACCGTGTAAGCTTTCCTTAGCTTGTTTCTCCAGTTGATTGGCTCAGGCTTCCTCATGCTTTGCCCTCTCTTTTCAATAGTTATTCTCCTTCTTGAGGTTTTTGACCTCTTGCTCCCATTCCCCTAAAGTCTTGAGGGTCCCCTCAAATCTGAGCTCAAAGCGGTACCTCTTATTCTCCAAGTGTAATTCCTGAAGATCACTCTTAGCAGTGTCCCTTTCTCTCTTGATCCTTTCCTTTTCTCTTTCTCGAGCTGATTCCCTATTTTTTTTTATGTCCTCAAGCTCTTCTTGCAGCCGAACAATCTCTTTGCTAATTTGGGCCTTTTCTTTTTTGAATTCTGCCCTTGCAATTTCTAACTTTGATGGCACGTCCTTAGGTGGTAGACTCATGAACTGGACCTCTTTTCCATTTGATGTCAACAACTTATCATTAACCCTCAGTTCCATCCATACCAGGTAATCAGGTGTGACGATGTCGGCATATCTAGCTACCTCCACCCGATGAGTTTCCTTCCATGCTACTACAATCTCACGTACCTTTCCCGAGTATCCATTTTCTCCATAAGTAAATTCCAAATCATTAAGGTCATGGGTCGTAGGAGCAAACTGACAGGATTCCAATTGTCTTAGTACCAGCAGTGGTGCATAGCTCACTCCTCCCCATACTCCCAATAATGGAACAGAAGCTTTTTCTCCGCACTTGTACAACATCAGCATAGGAGCTATCCATGGAGCTCTCCAAATTATCATATCAGCCCTGATATTCTGAAAGATGTTATCAATTGTTTCTCAGTTCTATTTTCAGGCCAATCCCTCTTAAGAAATTCCCCAATTGGTGCAAAAGACTTCCAATACGAGCGAAGAGGGAAATTCTCCTGTTTACAAAAATGACTCTGAACCCATATGTAAAAAAGCTGTATACAACCTATAAAACGCCTTTTTCTTTCCCGTCTATAGAAATTAAAAGATCGGATTGTTTCTGCTATAATTGTCGGAGCTGGGTTTATCCTTTGCTCAAGCCTCTCAAAAACATCAAATACCGCCACATCCACATATCCTAATGTCTTTGGGAAGATAACTAAACCATGGATAGCCAGAGCAAAACTATTTCTAACTGTCTCCTTACTTGAATGGCCATGAATCAAGGTCCATAAAACATCCCATGAGACACAGTGACTTACTCCTTTCCGGACATCATGGCTTTCGACCCAATCTCTTTCCACTCCGAGAATCTTAGACACATTTTTCTTGAAACCCGGTGTCTTTGTTTCTTTCAAATAAATACGGTCGGGAATAACGTTCTCAATATGCAGCAAGGTTGAATATTCCTCTATGGTTGGAGTCATATCCTCTCGGTTGAAAGTAAAACATCGGTAAGCGGGATTCCAAAATTGCACCACAGCCCGGATTACTTCATTACTAACCTTAACTTGAACTAACAGTGCTATGTCCCCATAAGTCTGAGTGAAGGCTTCTTTTTCTGATATATTCCATTGATTCCATATATCCATCAATTCCCGAAGATCTTTTTTCCTTATAATAAGATCAACCTCAACTGGCAATACTAACACATATCCCATTTTTAAACAATCCCCATCATCCTGCTGACCTTTCTCGGACTGTTTTCTAACTTCTAAATGCTTCTCGACCACTGAGACATTCTGACCTTCCATGGAAGCCCTTTTGGTTGAATATTATCCCGAGACCAATAACCTTCCATGTGCAAAAATGATAACAAGAATGCAAAAAAAAAAAAAAAAATTAATTAGTAACAGGAATAAATTCGAATAATACAAAAAAAAAACATATAATTCAAAACAATAATTATCCCTGAGGATGCCAACAAAATTTAGGTATTATAACACCCCTAGGACGAAACACCAACACTTATTACGGGCATTGTCGTTGCCCGATTTTCAAAAATAAACTTATTTGGAAAGTAGAATAGAAGGTAAAAGGATTGGAAATATTCCTCCATGTGTTCTTAACTTCGGGATATCTAATTGGAAACCTGGCATGGCTTCGCCTAGGTTTACTATATGAAGGTGAATTAGTTCTAAAAGCACCGAATTGTTCCTCACTGCCGTCGGTGAAGGCTAGTAAGGCACCCCGATAAAAGCGGGTTCAATTCGTTAGAGTTTATTTCCTTAGCCCATGCGGATTGTTAATCACGAAGGCTTAGGTAATTTAGTACTCCGGAAGTGTTTCACTAGCCCATGCGGATTGTTAATAACGAAGGATTAGTAACTTTGCTCCCACCTAAAAGGACGGAACCCGGGTATAGGGCTCATGATATGCAAATGCATGTGTAGTGTGTGAGGAGAAATAACAAACCTTTCACCACCTATTCTACATCCCTTATTCTAAATGCCCCAACAAGATTAAACAACATAAATCATCAATTAATCAATAAATGAATATATGCACCAAAATAACCAGAGAACAATTATAATATGTATGCACATGAATATGGACATATTTAAGAGCATTTTATTATTTTCAAAATTCTCATTCTTTTTTTTTTAAATGCGGGAATCAAAATTAAATACCAATTAAACCAACAAAACAGAGACTTTGATAACACACGACTAATTCTAGGTCTGACTCTCTAAATGTCCAGTGGAGTCGCCAAGCTGTCGCAACCTTAAAAAATAACAAGTCTCATCGCTAGACTTTATATTCGTTAAGCGTAACATTAAAAAAACCGAGGAAAAGTCAACTTAATTCCTCTTGAAAACTGAAGGTTTTAAAAATGACCTTGAAAAAGACATGGAGTCGCCACCAATCTTTTTTAGGTAGGTGTGATCGGCCACCTATTAAAACCGGTTTTGTAAAATATTTTAAAATTAATTAAAATATTTTAAAAACCAATTTCAAGTCTGCGTTATAAACCAGAGAAAGTCGAAGAATCGGGTTCGGGACTCGATTACGTGTGGGGAAGGATTAGTACCCCCACAACGCTCGTATAAAACGGTACCTTATTAATCATGTGTTATCTCAAGTCTCGGCAAAAAGTCGATTTTTAATTTAGTATTTCAAAGTTAATTCCCAATTTAAAGAAAAATAATTCCATTTTAATTGAAAATGATTCGGAATTTATAAATTCAAAATTTTCCTATATTTCCTCACAAACGTGGAAATATATAGAAATTTTATTAGTTTGGAAAACTTTCCGAATCATTCTTGTTTTAAAGAAGATATTCCGTTATTAATGATAATTGATGATATCCTCCCCAGCAAACCCGACAGATAACTTATGAATTATTTTAACTCGGGAATATCTTTAATTTATTGAAAATCATTATCTTTTTCAAAATATTTAAAAAAAATATATGAATATGTGTGACATAAATAAAATGACATAGCAAAGTCTAGATAATATAATGCAACCTAAATGGTATGATATAATTTAAATGTCATAACATATTCTAAATGAAATGAAATATCCTAAGTCATATGATATAGTCTAAATAAAATGAAATGACCTAGGTAACATGATATATTCTATATGAAATGTAATATCCAAAGTCATATGATATATTCTAAATGAAATGAAATGACCTAGGTAATATAATATATTCTATATGGAATGAAATGAAATGAAATGACCTAGGTAACATAATATATTCTATATGAAATGAAATATCCTAAGTCACATGATATATTCTAAATGGAATAAAATGATTTAAATGACATGGAAAATATAAATGATATGGCATATAATCTAAATGATATGAAATGACATGAAACATAAAATAATGCTAACATATAATATGCATGAAAATAAAAATAAAAATAAAAATAATAATGCATGAACATAGTATATGCTAAATAATATGACAAAAATAACTAAATAAAAGGCATAGGATATCATGAAATATTAAAACCATATAATAAACAACATAAAATCAAAAATATAAATAAAAAATAATAAAAACACCATGGAAATTATCATAGTAAAATCACAAATTATTTTGTATGCATGAATATGGAAAATGCAATGCATGAGAATGTATTTTTTCCTTTAATTAAGGAAATCCGTATATCTAAAAAAAATCCGGATACCTTAGGAAAATATATCAAATTAAATATTCTAAAACAAAAAACTTTGTGATTGTTTAAAAACAATTTTGGAAAACTTAGATTTAAAAAAAAAAAAAAACCTAACTAAACCCTTTTTAAATGGCTCTAATTTCCTAAGCTTAAAATCTCGAACTTAACCACCCTTAACCCGACGATTATAAAATCATTTTTAGAGTTTAAAAAGACTTATAAACTACCCCTAGACAGTAGCTAAACTTCCTAATCAGTCCCCTCTAAGTAACTTAGCCAAAAGAAAAATGAATTTTCTTTAAATTCAAATCTGACTCCACTGTCCAGTTTTAGAACACAAATTTTTAACCTATTTTTAAAAATTCAAAAAGATCTAAAACAAATACTGGAGACTCAGAACATGTAAAAGTACACGGGAAAATTTGTCTTAATTTTTTGGTTAAAGATGACTGCCCAGAATAATTGGGAAAGTACGAGTACTGGGTGAAAAAACTGTTTTACCAAAACACATTTTTTTGCATTTGATAAAATCATTTAAAAATCAAAGTAAAAATGTTAAAGACTCTCATAAAGACTCAAAAACAGTAGCTAACACTTTTGAAAAGTTAGACAAAAATTGGCTCAGCAAAAAAAAAAAAAAAATCACAAAGGTAGATTAATCAATTTGATAACTCTTTAATTTTCCACAAGTATGCTCAAAATGAGCATGACTTTGACCATTGATTGGTCTAAGTCATAAATCATGTGGCAATGACATCAAATGCATGAAAATACAACAAATATAATGTATGAAATGAATGATTTAAAACCTAAATGACATGGAAAACTCATGGCATCAATAAAATGACCTAGACCTAACATGAACTTGCATGGCATTTAATGTAACCTAGGTCTAAAATGCATGAAATGCATGATAATGCAAACACAACCTAAAGCTAAAAGATGCATAGCAAATACACAAACATATAACATACTTAAACAAACTACACTACAAATATCATGGGAATGCAAACCTATCAACTAGCATAATAAAAATGCACAAACAAAGCTAAAAAAAAGGGTAGCCGAATGGTCCAATGAACAAGGTCATTTTCACAAACACTTAACACAATAACATGCATAGCTAAAGAATAATACTTAAATCATACAAATATAAAGTAAAGGCATGAAAACCAATAAGAATTTTCACAAACACATGGATTAACAAAATGTAAATCATATACAAACTTAAACACTTTGAAAACCGAAAATCAAAGATGCAAGACAAATAAAATAAACATGATAACAGGATAATAAACTCAACAATGGAAACAAGCAAGCAACCAAATCAAAACAAGCTTCATATTTATGTATTTTAAAGCATCAAAACTTGTTAAATACCACTAATAAGCAAAACAGCAACTATACAAAAAAAAAAAAAATGAGCCATTCGGCTACCCCTTTAAATCAAGAGAAAAAAAATTCAAAAAGCTTTTTACAAGAAAGTATCAAGAAGGACTTGAAGAAGAAACTTAAAAACACTTATTTCAAAAAGGAAAATCAAAAGAAACTCACCAAAATATCAATGAAAATAACAAATCAAGAATAGAAAATCAAGGAAAGTGCAAGAGTATGGTGCTTAAAGCAACCTCTAGAAGCTATATTGCAAGCTTTTTCTCTTCTAACTTTCTTTTCTTTTCTAAACTTTTCTTTTCGCCTTTCAAAAATGGAGAGAAAATCAGCCAAACAAGAGTGTGAATGAGTGAAAATGAAAGAGAGAGCCTTCTCCCCTTTAAAGTGGCCGGTTGGCCTCCTTCTAGAAGCTAAGTAGTTGTTTTTTTTATCTCATCCAATGACTATCCCTTCAAGATGCCTTCTATGTAAAATTTTTACCATTGGATCAGATCTGATCAGCCTTTGAATTATGATGTCATAAAGATGTCATAAATAGTATATCTCTCCAACCATTAGTCCATGTGTTGCAAATTCAAAGGCTTGATCACAAAAATAACTACCTTCCTCTTCATTATTGGCCTGTTAATTAAAAATAAGAAAATATCTTCCCACCATTGGGCCTTGGCCGGCTGATCCTTCCTCTCCTAGCCCATGCTTCAATTTTTTAAAAACAAGAAAAGCTCCTTTTCGGTTTCTTTGGTAAAATAACCTTTTTGTCCCCCGAAGATAAATAAATAGCAAACGGAGTCCAAATTCAAAAATTATTTTTTAATACTTCTGAAATAATAAAAAATTTAATTCTGAAGGTTTTCAAAAATTATCGAGCCGATTTGATATTTATTTGGATTTTTTATTTCAAAACTGCCCTTTTGTACTCCCAAACTTTACCATTTTTTAAACGAGCTCCAAATCCATATTTTTCTTTACCAATCTCTTCCAAATAATTAAAAAGTATGATCTCAAAGTTTTCATATTTTTTGGAACTCATTTGGTATTTTTTCGGGATTTATCTGCTTGAATTACTGCATAGTGAGCCCGGGATTTGGCCATTTTGCAAACGAACTCTGAATCAGGATTTTCTTTTGACAATCTCTTCCAAATAATTTAAGAATGAGATCTGAAAATTTTCAGAATTTTTGGAGCTCATTTACTATTTTTTCGGGATTTATCTTCTTGAATTTCTGCATAGGGGACCCGGTATTTGGCCATTTTGCAAACGAACTCCGAATCAAGATTTTTCTTTGCCAATCTCTTCGAAATGATTTAAGAATGAGATCTGCAAATTTTTAAATTTTTGGAGTTCATTTGCTATTTTTTTCAAAATTTCCAATTTTGCCCTTTTGCCTCCGAAGCCCGGTTTTGCTCAAAACAAGTCTGATTTTCAGATTTTCTTCAAACTGAGCCTTGGGCTATCCTTGTTTAATCACTCCTCATCAATTAGGGGCTTTAGTCTTACCGAATCGGGCCATTTCTGTAATTCTTCCAAATTTTATCGAAATTCATCCAAAACCCTAATTCTCGGTTTTCTTTCGGATTGACTTTTCTTTCAGTTTTTCTTCCAAGTAGCTTCTCTATTACCTGTTGTCAGTGCTTATCTTTCATTTGGAACCTTCAATTTCGACCAATTTGATCGTTTAAGCACTTTTCCCTAAATTTCCAGAACTAGGGTTTCCTTTCTACTGAATCTCTGTAACCCAACTTTCGAACTCCATATCTTTCAATGTAGACCTCGGATTATCAAAATTCTTTGCCATTTTTCAATTGAACTTCAAATCTTGATTTTGAAAGTGGGTTGGCTTTTTCTGTAGTTGACTTTTTGGGTTGACTTTTTCAAGTTTGACTTTTTATGCTCGCCTTCTTACACTAAGTCTCGGAGTCGCACCTGCAGGATGAAAAAAGTCTTTTTACATTCTGAAACATCAATTTAGGAAGAAAAAATATCTGTTTTAGTGGTCCGGACAAAATTAGGTGTCTACAGACATTATATATTCCACGAACATAACACGTGTAGCATAAACTAACCTTTAAAAAAAAGTACTCAATTTTTGTACATAAAATGCTCCATTTGACGAACCATGGGCTTAGTCCAATTAGTTTATGTAATCACCCTTAGGAGGTGGTATTTAGCAAGTTTGGAGTTTAAATCCCAATATCTATAACCCCTTCTCTTATCCCTAGGTTGCGTCCTCTATATTGTACCAAAATAAAATGCTCCATTTGACCTATAACTTGGGTATACGTAACTCTAAGATAATTTATATAACCAAGATTTAAGTTATAACTATGGACGAGTTTCCTTGTTGCTTGTGATTTGTTTTGCCAATTGCTATACAGTACTATTTGATTCTACTTAACAATTATGAGGAATTAACATACGTAATAGTAGCAAAGTCAGCATAATGGCGGTGTTCTCCATTTTCGTGAATAATCTTCCTCCAACAGTTCACTGGATTTGGTTACTTAGAATTTTTCAACACTATGGAAATGTTGTGAATGTTTTTATCCCAAAAAAGAAAAGTGTTAGAGGTAGAAAGTTTGATTTTGTTTGATTTGCTGATTTAAATGAGGCTCGTAGGGCAGTGGAGTATGACTGCTGGATTACAAAATTGATGTAAACATCTCAAGAGTCAACAACAGATCTTCTTATTGGAGGAGAGTTAAACAATGATGATGTCTCAAAACCAGCAAGGATGTCTTCAACTCCAAATGTTGAACAAGTAGTTGCTGGACCACTAAATATGAAGGCATAAAAAAGTGACAGAGATCATATAAACATGTTTTTTGAATTAGGAATCCGAAAGAGTCTGTGATTGCAATGCTTCAAGATCAAAGGATGTGTCAAGCATAAGTAAGGTAACTAAAGCAGAAACAACAAAAACTTGTAAAGCATTTGTCGAAAACAAAGTTGTATATAGACTAGAAATCTGTGTTGTTGGAAAGGCTAAAGACCAATTTAGTATGGAATGACTACAAGAAAATTTCATAGTCCAAGGTGTTTTCAATGTTCTTAAAAAAAAAACAAAAATCAACTAAACATTTCATGATCTAATTTACTAATGAGAAAATGATGTTAGATATGAAACAGAATGAGTGGGAGTGGTTAAAACAATGGCTAACTGACATTGAAACGTGGTCATTCAACTATGATTGCAAAGCCAGAATGCTTGGATCTGTTGTGTTGGGTTACCAATCCACGCCTGGAACAAAAAATCATTCAATTGCATTGCGCTAGTCTTTTGGGTAAGTTGATCCAAGTAGATGAATATGTCAATAGCAACGGTGATTTCACAAGAGGTATATTCTCCATTATGACTGAACATCTCCACTCTATTGATGAAGTTATCGAAGTTGATTGTGGGGGTAGAATGTATCCAGTCAAAATCTCAGAATTTTGCATTTCAGACATGTTTTGCAATACTAGTAGTGGTGGCAACGGTCAGAACATCAGAGAGGAGTAGGCCGATGATGCTGAACAATTGGAAGATGAACATACATTGTCACTCAAAAGGCAACTGGTAATACTCCTGGACAAGGTGTTTACTCATGCTCCCTCCAAAATGTTGAAGTTGTAGAGGAAACGAGAGCTACTTCCGAGAATGTATGCATAGGGATGGCCACTGGAGGAGCATTTAAAGTTTGTAATATCAATGCAAATGATGAAGTGGATAACTTTAAGTTGGATGGTGATATTATTGATAATTCTAATCTTGGGTCGTGCAACATAAATAAAGATGTAATTGGGCTGGATGCATGTGAGAGTTTGGCTACACAAGTACCACATAACCCGTTGGTGCAAATAGATGGGAGCCTAAATATTAATTTGTATGGGAGCCCAAATAAAGAGGTCATGATGGGGCCTAATGGTGAAAAGGAAGACCAATCTCCTTTGTTTGATAGGGAGTCTGATATCAACAAGCAGTATGGGATCATTTTGACTCGTAAAAGTAATCGTAGGGGTTCTAAAACCCTCGATGAAATTGAAGAAGGCTATGGTTATGAAGATTTCCCAAAAAAATGAAAAGTCAAGGATAGAAATCCAGAAAAAATAATAAAGTAATCGTAGGGGTTCAAAATCCAAGTCCTATGATAGTAGAATAGCCAACACGTCATTATCTGACGGTGATTTTCAAAATCGAAGAAGAATTTTGTGCGAAGAAGCCAAAGCAACATAAGTTGTAGGCAAGCTGTTAGGATTGTCTGCTACTTGTGATGATGAGGTGATTGTAGAAAAATTGATTGAGTTGGAGACTATGGACATAAGGAGCTTCTAATTGCTTTAAGGTGATTCTGAAGAAGGCTAAAGCGATATGAAATTTCCAAAAAAATGGTGGGAATATCAGCCCAGTGCGATGAACAAGTTGTATTTGAGAAATTGAAGGTGCCAAAAGGTTTGGAAATTTGAGTGGAGTAGCTTATTTTCGTTGTGCTTTGGATTGGCTCTATTAGTTTTTGGTTGCTCTGTTCTTGGCTTTTAATTGAAGATGGGCTATTGGAGTTTTAACTATTTTCTTGAGATTACTACCTTTGCTTGGTTAACTTGAATTGATCTTGATGTTGCGTTATTCAGTATTATTCTGATGTTCTTAATTCATCTTAGGTCTATAAAAAAGCTCTCGGTATTTATCAGATTCTAAGGTGGTAATTCAATGAGTGTGCTTTTGATGCTTGATCTTGTCCTTGTCCTTTTAATAGGACTTTGCATTTTAACCAATGTTCTTGGAGCTCTCTTGCCAAATAGCTCCCCAGTTTATTTGTGTAGTCACTACAACATAATAGGTCTTTAGCAACTTTTTTTTTAAAATATTAGCGACGTTTTTAAACACTGCTAAAAATTTAGCGGCGTTTCTAAAAAACGTCGCAAAATGTGCTGGAGAAAACAGTGTCAGAGATTTTAGCGGCGGTCTAGACATAAACGCCGCTAACTTAACGGCATTTCCTGGGACATTTATTAGCGTTTGTAAACGCCACGAAAGACTTTGGACGGGTGTTAGATAAAGACAATTAGTGGCGTTTGCAATCTAGAAATGTTGCTAATTGAATAAATTTAGCGGCGTTTATGTGAAAACGCTGCAATTTTGTGTTCCTTCGGTTCTTTAAATGTCATTAATGTAGCAGCGTTTGTGTTCTTGAAACGTCGATAAATTTTCAGAAACTTTTTTTAAAAAAATATATTTTTTATTTACAAAATTGTAATTAATAATAATAATAATAAAGTATATTTACATTACATTTTACAATCAACACATAACAGAAACTATAAAAAAGATAATATATATGAAAAAATAAATAATATTTTATAAGGAATCCTGATACAAAAATATTGAGAGTTAACACTTCAAATACAATTACAATTTTATATATAATTGAGATAAAAAGGAAAGACAATAATCTACCAAGAAGCTACCATGGTCACATGTATGCAAACCAATTTCGACCAAAGTACCCTTCAAGACTTTCTCATTGGCAATCTTTTTGTAAAGATAATGACAGACCAACCCCTCTTTGCTTGGATAAAACCTAAAACGAAAAGGCAGTGTAGCTAATTACATAAAACATAAAGTATTGGCAAAAAAGGAAAAAGTGCAAGCTCAAATATGGCTTACCAAATTAATCAAGTTTGAAATAGCAACAAAAACAAACAAACAAACCATGAGCAGTCAGAAAAGAAGCTAACAATTTAATGGGTTTTTATCTTGTAATTATAAATGGAAAGGATGAAGAGAATGAGCAGTCAGCCGAATCTGATATGGGGAGAGGAATGGATGAGAGAATTTTTGATTTGGGAAGGAGGGAGAGGGGCGAAATTTGACTAATATTAATCAAATAGCGGCGTTTCTCTCGACAAACGCCACTAAATCCCAAGGCAAAACACTGCGTCTTGCATTGGGGTTTAATGATTCACAAATAGCGGCGTTTTCTTGTATGAAACACCGCTATTTTTTATTATTTTGTGGCGTTTCTAATGAAAAATGTCGCAAAACTCAGACCTTTTGAAATAAAAAAAAATGTTTAACTTTGGCGCTCAATTGTTCAATTTATCTCTCTTTAGCAGCGTTTAGCGGCATTTATACAATAAAATGCCGTTATTGTTTTTTTATTTAACAGTATTTCCTCCTCACAAACGTCGCTAAACTCAGACCTTTTGAAAAAAACGCGATATAGTTTGGCGCTCTCTAAATTTATTAATTTTTAGTAGCGTTTGTCTTAAAAATGTCGCTAAAGTTTTATATTTAGCGGTGTTTCTAAAATAAAACGCCGTTAAACTTTTATACTTAGCGGCGTTTTTCAGAACAAGCGCCGCTAAATACACTGGCAAAAAAGGCAATTTCTGAATTTATCTCATTTTAACGGTGTTTGTCTTAAAAATGGCGCTAAAGTTTTATATTTAGCGGCGTTTCTAATATAAAACATCTCTAAATACACTGATAAAAATGATGCGTTTCTTTTGATAGAAATGGCGAGCAATTTTTTGGCAGTAAAAAAGAAACCGCGTAACTTGAGAAACATTTAACGGCGTTTTTGGTTCTAAACGCCAGTAATTGGTCTTATTTAGCAGCGTTTCCTCCTTACAAACGTCGCTAAATTAATTTTTAGCTACATTTGTTGTAAAAATGTCGCTCCCTTTACAAAAACTCGATATCTAGAGGCATTTTTAAGAGAAACGCCGCCAATAAAAACTAAAATTGCTGTAGTGAGTGGAATTGCTATAACTTTCAAAGGCCACTAGTTCTATAAGAATGTTTTCACCCTCTATGGCCCCATGATGCCAGATGGTTGTTGGCTCAAAGGAAATGCAATTTATTGTCGTCCAAAAGATAGTGAGTTTCAAGGTGAGTTTTTTTTTGCTAAGTAATTTGAGGCGAGTTGCTTGCTAACTTCCAGCTATGTTCTCTAGTACTGGGTGTCCTTGTTGCTGTTGTGAGATCATATGGTTTTTATGGTTTTAGGATATGGAATTCTAATCTTGGAAGCATGCATTCAATTCAAGATGGATGAGAATAAGATTGAAGTAGGGTAAGTTTGGTGGGCTTTAGCTTGGATGTATGGACTAGTTTGCTGTTGTTTTATATTGTATGGCTTGCTGCTGTTTTCTCTGGTATGGTTTACTGCTGCTTGTATGGCTTTATTACTAAAGGCAATATTAATATTGATGAGTATAAAAAATTTTAGCTAGAAATGAAACAATATTTGAGAAGAAGAGAAAGACAGCGGAGGAGATCTTATTTATGGTGAAGACTATTATCTATCTACTAATAATTATTTTTGAGTCCTAGGACTCAAGAGGTATTTTTTTAAATGTGCTACAGACATTTTTTTCCTACTATATAACATTTTTTTTTATATTTTTACTTTTAAGTTTTTTATTTTATTTTTAAATGATGTATTTAAAAAGGTTAGTCTGCACGATAATTCATGGTTTGATTTAAAATCCGTATCCGACCTGTTCGAAAAAAATAATTTTATTAATTATTTTCATTTTAGTTTTAGTTTTTAAATGATGTATTTAAAGGGGTTTGTCGCAAACTAAAAAAAAAATAACAATATAACAAGTTATCTTTGCGAGACTTTATTTATTCGTTAGGCGTGACATTAAAAAAAACGAGGAAAAATCGACTTAATTCCTCTAGAAAAACAAAGGTGTCGATACGTGATCCTGATCGCGGGGACCCGTTCGAGTGAGGGGAAAAACAGAAGCAGAGGAAAAGACGACTTAATTCCTTTCGAAATTGAAATAAAATAAACGATCGAGGGTATGAAAACGGCCTCGTAAAAAGACATGGAGTCGCCACCAATTTGTTTTAGCTAGGTGTGATGGCAACCTATTAAAACCGATTTTATAAAATAATTTAAAATTAATTAAAACATTTTTTAAAACCAATTTCAAATTTGCGTTATAAACCAAAGAAATCAAAGAAGCGGGTTCGGGAGTCAGTTACGTGCGGGGAAGGATTAGCACCCCCACAATGCCCGTATAAATCGGTACCTTATTAATCGTGTGTTATCTCAAGTCTCGGTAAAAAGTTGGTTTTTAATTTAGTATTTCAAGTTAATTCCCAATTTTAAGAAAAATAATTCCATTTTAATTGAAAATGATCCGAAATTTATTAATTCAAAATTTTCCTACATTGCCCGACAAAATCGAAAAAAATATAGAAATTTTTATTCATTTGGAAAACTTTCCGAATCATTCTCCTTTTTTGAAAGAAAGATATTCCTTTATTAATGATAATTGATGATATTCCCTCCAGCAAATCCGGTAGAGAACTCTTGAATTATTTTAACTTGGGATATCTTTATTTTTATTGAAAATCATTATCTTTTTCAAAACATTTAAAAAAATGAACATGAACATGTATGACATAAATAAAATGACATGACAAAGTCTAGATAATATAATGCAACCTAAATGATATGACATAATTTAAATGACATAGTATATTCTAGGTAAAATGAAAAATCCTAAGTATCATGGTATATTCTAAATGAGATAAAATGATTTAAATGACATGACAATTTTAAATGATATGGCATATTTTAAATGACATGGCATGTTATAAATAAAATAACCTAAATGACATGGAATATGATCTAAATGACAAGAAATGACATGAAATTAAAATAATGCTAACATATAATATGCATGAAAATGAAAATAAAAATAATAATGCATGAACATAGTATATGCTAAACAATATGACAAAAATAACTAAATAAAAAGCATAGAATATCATGAAACATTCAAAATCATATGGCAAACAAATATAAGATCATAAAATGTGAAGTAAAATAATAATAATATCATGGAAAATATCATAGCAAAAATCACACATTTAAATAAAATGCATGAACATGAAAAATGCAATGCATGAAAATGTATTTTTTTCTCTAAATAAAGAAATCCGTATATCTAAAAAGATATCCGGCTACCTTAGGAAAATATGTCAAATTAGATTTTCTAAAAAAATAAAATTTTGTGATTGTTTGAAAACAATTTTGAGAAAAACTTGAATAAAAATTAAAACCCTTACCAAACCCTTTTAAAATGGCTATAATTTCCTAAGTTTAAAATCCCGGACTTAACTACCCTAAACCCGAGATTTATAAAATTATTTTTAAATTTTAAAAAGGCTTAGAAACTACCCTAAGACAGTAGCTAAATCTTCTAACCAACCCCCTCTAATTGACTTAGCCAAATTCAACCATTATTCCTCTTTTGATTTCAAATCTGCCTCTACTGTCCGGTTTTACCACACGATTTTTAGACTATTTTTAAAAATTCCAAAACATCTAAAAAAAATAATGAAGACTCAGAACATGTAAAACTACACAAGAAAAAATTGGATTAATTTTTAGACTAAAGATGACTGCCTAGAAAAATCAGAGATGTTCGAGTACTGGGTGAAAAAAACTGTTTTGTCAAAACACATTTTTTGCCTTTGATAAAGTCATTCAAAAATCAAAGTAGAAATTGTTGGAGATCGTTCTAAAGACCTAAGGAAAGTAGCTAAAACATTTAAAAACCTTGGACAAAAATTGGCTAAGTAAAAAAAATCACAAAGGTAGAATAATCAATTTGACAATTCCTTAATTTTCCACAAGTATACTCAAGAGAGCATGACTTTGAGCCATTAATTGGCCTAAGTCACAAATAAAGTGGCAATGACATGGAATGCATGAACATACAGCAAATAAAATGTATGAAATGCATGGTCTAAAGGTCTAAATGGTAAAGGAAATGCATGACAATTCAAGACAACCTAAATACCTAGCATGAATTTGCATGGCAATAAATGCTATCCTAACTCAAAATGCATGCAATGCTTGATAATTTAAATGTGACTTAGACCTAATATGTTATGAATATGCATGAAAATGCTAATGTAACCTAAGACCTAAATAGCATAGTAATGCATGACAATACCAATGTGATTTAAGACTCAATATGCATGGCAATACCAATATGGCCTAGACCTAAAATGTAATAAACATGCATAGCAATACTATGAACATACAATGACCAATGAAACTAATGTCAATGCTGGAACAAACAGCAACTAATACACAATTTCAAGATATGATAATGCAAAGCATATTGCCTAAACAAAATGCAAATGCATGACAAGGCAAGGGATGCATGAAGAGGCCAAATATAGCTACATGATGCTCTAATGCAATCCTATCTAGTAAATGACACAAGTACATGACATATCATATTAAGATGCATAATGTCATGACATTTTCATAAGCATATAACATACTAAAATCAAAATGCACAAGCTCATGGCATGGAAATGCAAACAAGTTAAGAAACAAAAGGAAAATGCACATGCAAGGCATACAAAAAGTGAAGTTGCCGAATGGTCATGGAACAAAATGATGGCATTTTATCATAGCATTTTCATAAGCACATGGCATACTAAAATCAAAATGTACAAGTTCATGGCATGGAGATGCAAACAAGTTAAAAAGCAAAAAGAAAATGCACATGCAAGGCATACAAAAATGAAGTTGTCGAATGGTCATGGAACAAAATGAAGAAAATGCAAACATGTAAGACATGATACATGAAAAAAATGCACAACATGAGCATATGAACAACAATGGTTGAATATGCACGGTTACAATATCAAGCATGAAAATGAAATGTATAAGTAAATATAGCATAGAAAATAATGTAAAGAACATATATAAAAGATTTAACATAGACATGCAAAAAAAATAACAAGCAAAACTAGTAAGTAAAACAAGGAAAGTTAAGCTCCATGGTTGGTATCAAATGGGCATAGCCTCTCACTTAACTATAATCACTTGGTCTTGCCAAAATCATGAAGCCTTTCCATCTCAATAAAACAGAAAATAAACCATGCAAAACAGCAAAATTAAGGTGAGTTTCATGTTAGGTAAAAATGGGCATAGCCTCTCTCCTAACCATGGTCACTTGGTCTAGCCAAGATCATGTAGCCATTTCAACCTTTTTGCTTCATATTTTGTAAAAAATCAGAACCTTAGAATACTCTAAAAAACCTTATAAAAATCATTTTTCACAACAACATGCAAGGAAGAAAAAAAAAAGAAAAAACCAAGGCAAGTAAATATGCCATATTCGGCCATAGCATGAAACCATAAAAAAAAATTGTTTTCCACCATTTTAATGAAGAAGAAGAGATGAAAACATAAGTAAACATTAAAAAACTTTATTTCTCTGAAAAATGTAGTAGGAAAACAAGATAGAAAATCAAGAAAACACCATGGAAATCAAGAAGAAAGCTATGCTAGAGCTTGGTAGAGATGACTACCTTCAAGCTCTCTAATGAAAACCTTTTATTTTCTTTCTTCCAAAACCTTTTTCTTTGCCAAATTAGCTACTGTTTCCAGCCAAAAAACCTATAAAAAAATGAAATCACCCCCCTCCCTTTAGCCTTGGCCAAATGGCCTTCTAGCCCTTGGATGGAATTGCACTTTTTCTCCTCCAATCTTTGCCTTTAGATTAAGATATTTGGATGACAACATAAAAATTTCATCTTGCCAATTGATAGCAGCCCTTAATATTTGTACTCATCCCTTGTAGTCACCTTAGCCCTTAGATGCAAAAGAGGACCAATCCCATGCACTCCCTTGCTTGCCCCCCTTGAGTGCCTACCCTTGGATGAGTTGTGCTCTTCCATTCTTGGTCATTGGATGAGGACAACATAAAAATGACATCTTGTAGATTAAATCCAGCCCTCAAAATGTGTACTCAGCCCTTGTAGATGGCCTAAGCCATTGGATGAAAAGAGATAATCCCATGCACTCCCTTGCTTAACCGAATGGATGCTCACCCTTGGATGAATTATGCTCCATTCTTGGCCATTAGATGAGGGTTCTTCTATGAAAAATAAAAATGTCATCTTGGCGTTTAAATTTGGCCATCGGATGGTGCATTCAACTCTCCTACAAGGCACCTAAGCCATTAGATGAAAGGGGGACCATTTGCAAGGTGTTAGTGGTAGCATATGGCTTGATAGTGACTAGGAAATTAAATTGTTCAAGCTTCCTTTTTATCTTCTATGTTGGCTGACAAAGGGAAGAAAAATCCCAGCAATTTCTTCTTCTTTCATATTTTCCTCAATTACAAATTTGCCCTTTTTGGTTTCGTTGGTGAAATGACCTTTTTGCCCCCCGAACCTAAATAAATAGCAAACGGACTCCAAATTTGAATTTTATTTTTTCAATACTTCAAAAATAATAAAAAATTGAATTCTGGAAGTTTTCAAAAATTTCCGAGTCCATTTGCTATTTATTTCGGATTTATTTCCGAAATTACCCCTTTTATGCACCCGAACTTTACCATTTTTTAAACGAGCTCCGAATCCAGATTTTTCTTCACCAATCTCTTCCAAATAATTTAAAAATGTGATCTGGAAGTTTTCATAATTTTTGGAGCTCATTTTCTATTTTTTCGGGATTTATCTGCTTGAATTACTACATAAGGGACCGAGGATTTGGCCATTTTGCAAACGAACTCCGAATCAAGATTTTTTTTTGCCAATCTCTTAAAAATGATTTAAGAATGAGATTTGAAAATTTTCAAAAATTTTGGAGTTCATTTGCTATTTTTCCCATATTTTCCAATTTTGCCCTTTTGCCTTCGAAACCCGATTTTGCTCAAAACAAGTTCGATTTTCAGATTTTCTTCAAAATGAGCCTTGGGCTATCCTTGTTTAATCATTTCTCATCAATTAAGGGCTTTATATCTTTTGGATCGGGCTATTTCTATAATTATTCCAAATTTCACTGAAATCCACCAAAAAACCCTAATTCTTGGTTTTCTTCCGAATTGACTTTTCTATCAGTTTTTCTTCCAAGTAGCTTCTCCATTACCCGTAGTCAGTGCTTATCTTTCATTTGAGACCTTCAATTCTGACCAATTTGATCGTTTAAGAACTTTTCCCTAAATTTCTCGAATTATGGTTTTCTTTCTACTGAATCTCGTAACCCAACTTTCGAACTCCACATCTTTCAACGTAGACCTCGGATTATCAAAATTCTTTCACCGTTTTTCAATTGAACCTCAAATCTTGATTTTGAAAGTAGGTTGACTTTTTTAGGGTTGACTTTTTTGGGTTGACTTTTTTCAGGGTTGACATTTTTTGAGTTTGACTTTTTCTGTCTGCTTTCTTAGACTAAGCCTCGGAGTACCACCTGCAGGATGAAAAAAGCCTTTTAGCATTCTGAAACATCAATTTAGGAAGAAAATGTACCTGATTTAGGGGTCTAGACAAAATTAGGTGTCTACAGCTACCCTCTTTGGCTATTACAGAGAATCAGGAATCAGGCAAAGATAAATAAAAACTACTTTTGTACGGTTAGTGAAATCACATGTGAAGGAAAGGGAAATGGGTTTTCTTTTTTTTCTTTTTTTAATTTTTTTCATTTCATTTTTTTTGTTGAAAAAGCTGTAAATTGAAGATTTTGTCCTTAAATTGAATTCCCTGACTAATCAAGGCTCGACTCGTCTTAAGGAAACGGGTTCGATTTCAAAAGAAAAAATTATGCTTAAGGGTCTTGAAAATGGTGCCTGAAGTTCTTAAAATTGATGCCCGAAGATCTTTAAAATGGTGCCCAAAGGTCTTAAAAATGGTGCCCGGAGGTCTTAAAAATGGTGCCCGAAGGTCTTTAAAAATGGTTCCCAAAGGTCTTGAAAATGGTGCCCGAAGGTCTTTATAATGGTGTCCGAAGGTCTTTAAGAATGGTGCCCGAAAGTCTTTAAAAATGGTGCTTGAAGGTCTTTAAAATGGTGCCCGAAGGTCTTTAAAAATGGTGCCCGAAGGTCTTTAAAAATGGTGGTCGAAGGTCTTTAAAAATGGTGCCCGAAGGACTTTAAAATGATGCCCGAAGGTCTTTAAAAATGGTGCCCGAAGATTTTTAAAATGGTGCTCGAAGGTCTTTAAAATTGGTGCCCGAAGGTCTTTAAAATGGTGCCCGAAGATCTTTAAAAAATGGTGCCCGAAGGTCTTTAAAAATGGTGCCCGAAGGTCTTTAAAAATTGTGCCCGAAGGTCTTTAAAAAAGGTGCCCGAAGGTCTTTAAAATGGTGCCCGAAGGTCTTTAAAAATGGTGCTCGAAGGTCTTACCCGTTATTAAAATACCTTGACGACGGTCTCAAGGCTCGACTCATTTGATAAAACAAAATGAATTCGATTTAAAAAAAAAAGAAAAGGAAATACCTCGACGGTGGTCTCAAGGCTCTACTCATCTGATAAAACAGAATGAATTCGATTTAAAATAAAAGGAAATACCTCGACGGTGGTCTCAAGGCTCGACTCATTTGAGAAGCAGAACGAGTTCGATTTGGGAAGCCAAAGTTTTCTTAATTCTTGCAATGTTAGCTAAATGCAATGATGAGAATGACATGCTTTGCAAATGCTTATATGTTTCCTGAGGATGAATGCAGTCATGTCATGATTTCAAATCCATGGTTTCTTTGAGGTTCACAGATTATCCGACTTCATGATGGAGTCTTCAATTGTTCACTGATGCCCCACTTAAAGAACCCTTTACTCAAGATAATTTGTCAAACAGTCGCAGTTTCTGACTTCACTGAAATTCACAAATTTCTAACTTCATGACAGAGTCTCCACCACTTTCACTGTTTTCCTTTACTTGGTGAATTTTCCATCGGGATTAGTGGTTTCCAAACCTTTTCAAAGATTTAGATCTATTCCTTAGTAATACTTTTAAACTACCTTTTATTAAAAAGTTTATGTGTACTAATCATCATTCAATTTAATAACAAACAAAATGCAATTTCAAAAATGTATGAAAGAAAGTATGAAACTAGCAATTGTCATAAAAGGGGTAACAAAATTTATTGCAACAAAATGTTTTAAGATGATAAAAGTGGATATCAAGGATATAAGAAACAAATGTAAAGTTATAGGTTGTTGATGCCCCGGATGCGGAATATCTTGGACCCCTCCTTTTTCAAATCATCTGAAATTTCTCTTGAACGATCAATTTACTTGGGTAATCCCTCGGCTTCCGTAGTTACGTCAAACTGAGTTGTTCCTCTTTTCTCTGATTTTCAAATACTTTCTCCCCCTTTACACGGAGCATTGACTCAAACCTTAATCAGTACTTGAGTCGTCCTTTGTTGGTTTTCAACTCAAGTGTTTTCCCATTCGGTATTAAGTCGCCCTTTTCAGATTTTCGGCTTAAACCTCTCCTTTTTTTTGGTATTCTACCATGCATTTGATAATTCTAAATACTTCTAAGGTAAAAATTTCAATTCAAAAGATGGGATGAATTCTGAGAAAAACCTTTCAAATTAAATACCCATGCTTGATCAAAATAGACTTTTAAAGTACGTAACGTAGGCCAAGGTTCGGGTTTAGAAGGAAAGGATAAAATAGGCCCAAAATGTGTTTAAGGGTAATTGGATCAAGGATCATTTCCTGATGAGTATTCATTCTTGAGACTTTTGTCCTTTTTTTTTTTTTTGCACTGCTGGCTTTCATTTGCCATTCATTGATTTCACATTTTCCAATGGCTCTCTTTTTTGCCATGATTTTGATTTTTTTTTCTCATATTTGCCCTCCAGTGCAGAGGATGATCCTTGATCAGGGTTCAACCAAAGAAATAATTCCTAAGACTCAAAGGGGTGACTAAGGATAATTTCTTCCTAGTGAAGGGAATATGAAAGATGGCCATTCATCATATCAAGCATGAATATTCTCTTTGAAAAGCAATTCTCAGGGGAGATAGATATATAGAATTTCTATTTCTACACTTGAAATCATTCGAATTCCCACGTGCATAGCATCACACTTTTTTTTTTAAGCATAATACTTCTTCAGTTCATCAGCATTCACAGGATGTCTAAAATCATCCTCTAGAAAAAGTAGGCCAAGGTTCGGAGTTAGACTCAATGCTCCTCCAGAAAAAGCTCTTTTTACCACATAGGGTCCATCCCAATTTGGAGCCCATTTTCCTCGCAGATCTTTCACTATGGGGAGAATTTTCCTCAGTACCAACTCTCCTTCTAGGAACTGTCTGGGTCGAACCTTCTTGTTATGGGCTCGAATCATCTTTTTTCTGATACAACTGCCCGTGACAAATTGCATCCAATCTTTTCTCTTCGATGAGATTCAGCTGTTCATAACGAGCTCTAACCCATTCTGCCTCTTCTAGGCTAACCTCCATCAAAACCCGAAGTGAAGGAATCTCAACTTCAATAGGTAACATTGCTTCCATACCATATACCAAAGAAAACGGCGTTTCCCCTGTAGATGTGCAAACCGAAGTGCGATATGCGTGAAGAGCAAAAGGCAAAATCTCATGCCAATCCTTGTACACATCAATCATCTTCTCGACAATTTTCTTGATGCTTTTGTTGGCTGGTTCTACTGCCCCATTCATCTTCAGACGATAAGGTGCCGAATTCTGATGTGTGATCTTGAACTGAGTGCATACCTCTCTCATCATCTTATTGTTCAAATTGAGAGCATTATCTGAAATAATTCTTGCTGGCAATCCATATCGGCATATGATTTCCTTCTTAACAAATCTGCATACCACCGACTTCGTTACATTTGTATAAGAAGCAACTTCCACCCACAGTGAAATACTCTATTGCCACCAGGATGAAACAATGTCCATTTGAAGATTTCGGGGTAATAGGCCCAATCATATCTATTCCCCAAATTGAAAACGGGCACGGTACGGTCATGACATGCAATGGCGATGGTGGCACATGAATCTTATCTGCATAGATCTGGCATTTATGACACTTTCGGGAATAACTGATGCAATCTGCTTCCATCGTCAGCCAATAATACCCTGCCCTCGTAATCTTCTTAGCAAGCATGTAACCATTAGCATGGGTGCCACATATCCCCTCATGGACTTCCTCTATGATTCTTCGAGCTTCGGCAGACTCGACACATCTCAACAAGACTTGATCTTTCCCTTTCTTGTAAAGAATCTCCCCATCTAGAATAAAATCCATTGCTAGTCTTCTCAGAGTTCTCTTATTGTTTTCTGTTGCCTGTTCTGGATACTGTTGACTCTTGATGTACTGCAAGATGTCGTTGTACGAAGGGAGACCATCTGCTTCTTCTTCGATACTCAAACAGTGGGCAAGAGACTCATATATGCTCATTTTGATCGGCACAACTTCCGCCCCTTCATTTACTTTAAACATTGATGACAAAGTAGCCAGAGCATCCGCCAACCGGTTTTCTTCTCGGGGAAGTAATTGAAACTTAGTTCTTCAAACTCCTCCAATAAACTCAATATGAGTTCTCGGTATCGGATTAGGTTTGTATCTCGGGTTTCCTATTCTCTCCGTAACTGGTATATCACTAAGGCTGAGTCTCCGAAAACTTCCAGTTTCTTGATCTTTCTGTCTACGGCAGCACGAAGGCCCATAGTACACACCTCATATTTAGCCGTATTGTTTGTACAATCAAAATCCAATCTGGCGGTGAAGGGATAATAATCTTCTTCTGGGGATATGAGCACTGCACCGATTTCGTGCCCCATGGCATTAGATGCCCCATCAAAGTACATCTTCCATATCTTTTTCTTCAAGGGAACCTCATCCGCTTGAGAAACATACATCAAATCTTCATCTGGGAAATCAAAGTTCAACGGCTCATAATCTTCCACTGCCCGACTTACTAAAAATTCAGCCACTGCACTGCCCTTGATAGCTTTCTGACTTATATATACAATGTCATATTCTGACAACAAAATCTGCCATCTTGCTGTCCTCTCTGACAAAAAGGTGCTTCCAACATGTACTTGATCGGATCTAGCTTGGCGATTAACCACGTCGTGTGGTACAGCATGTACTATCTGAGCCTCCAAGCAGTCCAAGCTAAAGCACAGCACAACTTTTCTACCGATGAATATTTCAACTCATAATCTGTGAACTTCTTGCTGAGGTAGTAAATCGTATGTTCTTTCTTTCCAGTCTCATCAAGCTGCCCCAAAACACAACCCATAGATCTCACAAATACTGATAGATACAATATCATCGGTTTATCCGAAATCGGTGACATTAATACTGGTGGGTTTGATAGATAATGCTTAACCTTTTCAAAAGCAATCTAACACCCTTTGTCCCACTCTCTTGGATCACGTTTTCAAAGTAACTTGAATATTGGATCACATTTGTCGATTAACTGAGAAATAAAACGAGCAATGTAATTGAATCTCCTCAGAAAACCTCTTACTTCTTTTTGAGTACATGGAGATGGAAAATTCTGAATAGCCTTCACTTTATCCGGATCAATCTCAATTCCCCTTTTGCTAACAACAAAACCCAACAATTTTCCCGAAGCGACTCCAAAAGTGCATTTTGCCGGGTTTAGCTTAAGTTGAAACTTTCTTAGTCTTTCAAAGAATTTTCTAAGATTCGCAATATGCTCCTCTTCTCCTTGTGACTTTGCAATCATATCATCAATATAAACCTCGACTCCCTTATGCATCATGTCATGAAACATGGTCACCATGGCTCTCTGATATGTTGCCCCAGCATTCTTCAACCCAAACGGCATTACCTTGTAACAGAATGCTCCCCATATTGTAATAAATATGGTTTTCTCCATATCTTCCAGTGCCATATTAATCTGATTATATCCCGAGAACCCATTCATGAAAGAAAACAAAGAACTCTTTATCGTATTATCCACCAAAGTATCAATGTGGAGCGAAGGGAAATTATCTTTGGGACTGGCTTTGTTCAAATTTCGATAATCGACGCACATACGCACCTTGTCATCCTTCTTTGACACTGGAACAATGTTTGCCACCCATTCTGGATATTTTGCCACCTCTAAGAATCCAGCATCAAACTGCCTCTTCACCTCCTCTTTTACCTTTAACAGCATGTCCGGCCTCATTCTTCTCAACTTTTGCTGAATTGGCTTGCATTCTGGCCTTAAAAGGAGCTTATGAACCACAATGTTTGGATCCAAACCTGGCATGTCTTGGTATGACAATGCAAATACATCTACATATTCTCGGAGCAAGACTATGAGTTCACCTTTTATCGATGACGACAATGTAGTCTCGATTTTAACCTCTTTTATCTCCTCACTACTTCCCAAATTCAACAATTCCAATAGCTCCTCATGAGGAAGTACTTGTTTCTGTTCTTGTTCTATTTTTCTTAATAAGTTCGGAGGTAGACCATAATCCTCAATATCTTCGTCGGCCTCAAAATCACCCATGCAAATGGGCCTCTCAAAATCAATTTCAGAATCACTGAAGGGAAGGTCCTCATATTTCGCATCCGTACACCTGTAAATAGGTGGGGAAGAAACAATATAGGAAAACATATTTACAATGAAAGTAAAATAAATAGCATAAATGAAAGAATATGGACACATCAATATGAAGGAAATGCATCATGTTTGTTATTTATTGGATGAAAAGTTTTAGACAAAAGCCCATTACAAAAGAAATTCTTAATATCTTCGGGCAAAGACATTTAAGATTTGTTTAAAAGCATTACTTTGGAATATATCTAAAAACTATAGGTAGCTAGGTTGCACTCCAATTGGTTAGTCTATATCCTGGTGGACAAGGTCACACCATCCAGTTAGCATTCTCACTTTCAATTCTTTCTTCCCCAGTCGTGCAGATCTCCATATTATACATCTGCTCATCCCTATTCACCTGGAATCTCTCGAAGGCTTGCTCGATCATTACGAGCACATCATCAGAATTCTTTTCGCCGAACAGAGAATCGGCTGAGCAGAAGCTGTGAAGGATAGGTGGGAATGTCATAGGCTCCCATTCAATATCCATAACCGCAAGACAGGCTATCCTCCTTTGTCAGTTCCTTTCAACTTGTTTCTTTTTCTCATGGGCCTTCGGAAGATATCCTAGGCCAAACTAGTCTTTCTTTCCCATTACTTCCATTGCTCGGGCCATCCCTTGAAGATATTTTTTGAGACCTTTTCCAGCCCTGTAGCTTTTTCCCACGTAGTTCTTACCCCCAGGCTTGTGTTCTTGGACAGCCTCGATTTTGGAATTCTTCGTCCTTCAGTGACAAAAACTGCATTTATGAATTCCAAAGACTTAAAGAAATATTCTACAGCATCTTCATTGGGTTCAACATAAGAAGATTCAGTAGATGTAGAGGCTATCACATCCTCTTCTCCTGATATAGTCACCAAACGCCCCTCTATCACAAATTTCAGCTTTTGGTGAAGACATGAAGGTACAGCCCCTGCTGAATGTATCCACGGCCTTCCCAACAGGCAATTATAGGACAGATTAATATCCATGACTTAAAAGTTCACTGTATAGATGCATGGGCCTATCTCCAGAGAAACCTCAATAGTTTCTATCACATTTCTCCTGGTATCATCAAAGGCTCTGACCACCGTGCAACTTGGGAGCATATAAGAAATATCCAAAGGCAATTTGGACAGAGTTGCCAAGGGCATCACATTTAATGAAGAACCATTATCCAAAAGGACCCTTAGTAATATGTGCCCCTTACAAGTGGTAGTTATGTGGAGAGCTTTTGTTGACCCAATACCATTGGGTGGTATCTCCTCATAACTGAAATATATATGGTCGTCTGCCGCGATGTTTCCCACCAGCCTGTCCAATATTTCAACCGATATGTTGTTAGCCAGATATGCCTGATTCAACACTCTCAACAGGGCATTTCTGTGTGGCTCCAAATTCAAAAGCAAAGATAAAATTGAAATTCTAGCTGGTTGATGTTGTAGTTGCTCAACCACGTTATACTCACAGTGCTTTATTAATTTTAAGAACTTGCAGGCTTCCTTCTCACTCAACGGCTATTTTATTCTGTTTACCGAGGCTGACTCCATTTCTACTTCTTTTGACAAATCCATCTCAATATGGATTAGTTCAACAGTTTTTTTCCCTTTGTCTGCTCCTCTATCTTTCCTTGTTAACCCATGTTCAATAGCCTCAGGAGCATAACACCTTCCACTTCGTGTTAAGTGCCCCACACCTGTGATATCCTATTGACTCGAAGACCCAGGAATAACCATGTTGCAGTCGTATTTCCATGGTATAGCTTTGTTTTCCTTGTACGAAAAGGAAACAGGAAAACCAATGATTAACTTAGGCGTACTTTCATCAACGACTGGCATAACTTTCTCCTCTAGTTCATCATAATAGATGATCAAGGGTCTTCTTATCCCGTAGCCAGCTGCATTCTCAATAACCTCTATTTCCTCCCTTGTCTCCTCGTAAAACTGGGCCTCCCCATTATCCATCATCTTTTGGACTTTAGCCAGAAAGTCCCAACAGTCCTGTATGATATGACCTCCACACTTATGGAACGGGCACCAATTCTGCATCCTCTTTGTAACCATTTTTAAACTGTCTGCGTCTCCTACCATTCTAGCCTTAACCATCTTGACCCATACTATCAACATTGGTGTCTTGACTTCCCTGACATCCTTTTTTACCCTTCAAACTTCCCCTGTCCATACTGCATTTACTCGATTCCCCGCATGATCTGGAAATGGGTTCCCCGCTACATTCGACCCATTCTTTGCCCCAAACTTCACAACTCTATCATTGATCAGGCTTTGGACTTTCTTTTTAAAGGTCAGGCAATCTTCAGTCGAATGTCCTTGAATTCCTGTATTGTATGCGTAGTTAGTATTTGCATTGTACCACATTGGATATGGCAGTGTCAGAGGTTTGAGGTACATGGGTGCAACAAGTTGACCCTGCAACAGTTTGGGGTATAGCTCACCATAGGTGGTAGGAATCGAATCAAATTGGGATTTTTGATCGTTCCTTGGTGAACGTTGGTTATTGCGCCAAGCTCCCTGAGTGTTTGGGACAGTGTTTCGGGGAGGGTTTATTTGTGGGGATATGCTAGTTGGAAACGGCTGTTATGGTATATTGGTATAAAGGAAGGGATTTTGGGTAAGGTGGTTCACATTGGGGTAATAATAATTATACCCCGGGTAAGGTGTGTAGGGTGTAGGAGGTGCATAATATGTGGTAGGAGTATAGGGCCTTGGTGGTGTATGTGGTGTGGGAGGTGCATATGGGTATTGGTTGATACTAACTGCATAGGTCTCCCCTTTCTTCCCTTCAGGGAATACCTTTTTCGAAATAGAAGGCTCACGCCTTTCCATTTTCCCATTCTTAATGGATGATTCTATCATTTCCCCGGATGTCACCATGTCTGCAAAGTCCTTGGTGGCACTTCCCACCAATTTATCATAATATGGTGCTTTCAAAGTGTTGATGAAAAGCACTATAGTTTCTTTGCTAGTTAAAGGGGGTTGCACTTGTGTGGCCAGATCCCTCCACCTTTGCTTGTATTCTTTGAAACTTTCATTGGTCTTCTTTTTCATGTTCTGTAGCGATAGCCTATCAAGTACCATGTCAGACACATGCTTATAATATTCCATGAAAGCCCTGGCTAAATCCGTCCATGAACGAATCTTGGTACGAATGAGTTGGTTGTACTATCGGGTTGCAAACCCTGTCAAGCTATCTTGGAAACAATGGATAAGCAGTTTCTCATTATCATCATGCCCCGTCATTCTTCTACAGTACATGGTCAGATGTGCTGATTGGTTGGTAGTCCCATTATATTTTTCAAAGTCTGGTACTTTGAACTTTGGGGGAATTACTAGATCGTGTACTAAGCTCATCTCTTTGGCATCTAGACTGCCAAATAACTCCGCCCCTTCAACGGCCCTTAGCCTCTCCTCCAGCAGTTGATATTTTTTCTGTGATTCTGCCATTTCGACCCTCTTCAGCTTAGTCATCTTTGCTTTTTCCTTTTCAGCTAGTTCCTCAAAGTCTGGAACATTAACATCATTTGGGTCAGCTCCCACATTACCCTTTCCGGGAACATAGTTCTGTATCTCAGCAGCTGGCTGGATATAAACATAGGAGGCTACCCCAATTGGCACCTCTTGGCCTTTTTGCTGTATGTTTTCAAGCTGGTCTGATTCAACTACCACCCTTTTCCTGGTGACCGAATTCTCTCCCGGCCCTTTTTGTTTCATCATGGCACTCATCATTTCTATGAGTTTAGTCATCTATTCTCGAGACTCTTCCTGAGATTTAGCTAACTGTTCTTGCAGTTGCCTTTGAGTTCTTTCCATTCTTTCAATTCTAGCAAGCTAATCGTTTTCCATACTTTGGCTTGAGATCGAGTATTGTAAGGGTGTCGAAAATCCGTTTCTTTCTGAGTGCGACCAATTGTACCTTTAGTTTTGAAAACCATGAATTAAAAATTATTAACACATCCTTTTTTATGTTTTATAAAAAAAAAATGAATGAATGACTAAAAGTGAATGAATGAATCAAATAAAATGAATAATTACATGACTACGTATATGAATATGAAAAAATAAATAAATGAATGAACAAATGAAATGAACAAATAAGTGTTTAAGTGTATGAATATGAATGAATGAACAAGTAAAAAGAATAAATAAGTGGTTAAGTGTATGAACATAAACGAATTTCAAAAAATGAATGATTATAAATATGAGTAAATATACAAATGAACAAACAAAACGTATAAAATATGAATGCATTTGAATGTACTGGCCCCGGGATAATTTCAACCGAACGGTCTTTCATTAATTTCCTGGAACTAAATACATCACAGATAGAATAAAAAGATCACTGCCTAAGATAATTCCGTAATTCGCCTTCCAAAGTGCTATTACAAAATTAGTCCTATAGTGACTTCCTCGGATCTTGGACTTTCTTTCACAGTCTCCTTTTGATTGCCCTGCTCTTCAATCTGACCCCTACTTGTTCACGGCCCCTTGACGCGTCAGCAGAAGCATCACTGTGTAAGCTTTCCTTAGCTTGCTTCTCCAGTTGATTGGCTCGGGCTTCCTCATGCTTTGCTCTCTCTTTCTAGTAGTTATTCTCCTTCTTGAGGTTTTTGACCTCATGCTCCCATTCCCCGAAAGTCTTGAGAGTCCCCTCAAATCTGAGCTCAAAGCGGTACCTCTTGTTTTCTAAATGTAATTCCCGAAGATGGCCCTTAGCAGTATCCCTTTCTCTCTTGATCTTTTCCTTTTCTCTTTCTCGAGCTGATTCCCTATTTTTCATGTCTTCAAGCTCTTCTTGTAGTCGGGCAATCTCCTTGCTCATCTCGGCCTTCTCTTTTTCAAATTCTGCCCTTGCGATTTCTAACTCTGATGGTATTTCCCTCGGTGGTGGATTCATGAACTGGACCTTTTCCCCATCTGATGTCAGTAGCCTATCATTAACCCTTAATTCCCTCCATACCAGGTAATCAGGTGTGACGATGTCGGCATATCTGGCCACTTTTATCGGGTGAGTTTTCTTCCATGCTTCAATCACTGCCCGCACCTTTCCAGAATATCCGTCTTCCCCATAAGTGAACTCTGATGATCCTAGATTATGAGTCACGGGTGTGAATTGCCGAGACTCAACCTGTCTTTGCACCAACAAATGCGCATAACTCATAGACCCCCAAATTTCAAGTAATGGAACTCCCGAGTTGTCCCTATAATTGTACATAATCGGCATAGGAACCATCCATGGAGCTCTCCAAGTCACCATATCCCTTTTTAGATTCCGTAACATGTTGACCCATTTCTTGTCATCCCCGTCTTCAGGCCAATCATTTTTAAGGAATTCCCTAATCGGAACTAAAGACTTCATTTATGGTTTGAAGGAAACCTTTTCTATCTTCCAAAAGTGACTTTGAATCCAAATATAAAGGAGTTGTACACACCCCTTGATTCTCCCTTGTCCTACCCTTTTACAAAAATTCAAAGATCGGATAGTTTCAGCTATGATGGCCGGAGATGGGTTGATCTTCTGTTCCAACTTTTCAAAGAAATCAAACATGGCTATATCCACATGACCCAATATCTTCGGGAATATGATTAATCCGTAGATGGCTAGAGCGAAGATGTCTCTGGCTTTTTCTTTGTCGGAACAACCCAATATCAACTGTCGGAGAGTTTCCCACGGAATACATCCATTTTTCTTCTTTGTATCCACATGACTCTCAACCCATGTTGTATCCATTCCTGTGATCCTAGCCACTTTCCTCTTAAAACCTGAAGGTTTCACTTCCTTCAACTATACCCGATTAGGATTAGGACATTCAATGCGTAACAGTGCTGAATATTCCTCAATCAGTGGTGTCATATCCACCTTGTTAAAAGTGAAACATCTATAAGCAGGATTCCGTAACTGTACCATAGCTTGAACCAACCCACTATTGACCCGAATCGGAATTAAGAGTGCTATATCTCCATATTTATGAGTGAAGGCTTCTTTCTCTGATACATTCCACTGATTCCAAATATCGACTAACCCTTGAAGATTATTCTGTCTAGAATCCACTTTGACCTTTTTCGGCAATACTGACACATAATCTTTCTTCAGGCAATCACCATCCTCCCTCTGATATTTTTTCGGCCGTGCCCTGACTACTGCATGATCTTTTATCACTGAAATAACCTGACACTCCATGAAAGTCCTTTGGGTTGATGACTATCCCAAGGCCAATAGACTCCAAGTGTATGATGATGTCTATGATGCATGTCAAAGAAAAGAAAACAGAAAGAAATAGATTAGTAAAGAAATGAATTCACAAATATAACATAAATAAAAACATGCTTTAAAAAAATGTCCCAAAAATTTTAACAGAGCTTCGGCATTACGACGCCTTTGGGACAAATAATAAATTTATTACGAGCGATATGATGTTCGTTCATCATCACCCAATTTGTAAAATCTAACATATAGAAAGATGGTAAAAGGTTGGAAATGTTCCTCCATGTGTTCTTAAACTTTGGGTATCTAACAGAAATCCGGCATGGCTTTGCCTAGGTTCACTATATGAAGGTGAATCGGTTCTAAGATCCCGAATTGTTCCTCACTATAGCCTGTGAAGGCTAGTAAGGCACCCTGATAAAAACGGGTTCAATTCGTTAGAGTATATTTTCCTATGCCCGTACGGAGGATTATCACGAAGGCATTAGGTACTTTATACCTTGAAAGTGTTTCACTAGCCCATACGGAGGATCATCACGAAGGCGTAGTTACTTTACTCCCACTTAAAAGGACGGAACCCGGGTAGAGAGTTCATGTTATGCAAATGCAAATATAGTGTGTGCGGAGGAACAAAACAAACCTGTCACCACCTATTCTACACCCCTTATTCTAAATACCCCACTAAAATCAAACAATGTAAAGTATCAGTCAAGCAGACATATAAATATTTGCAACAAAATAACCAGAGAACAAAAAATAATATGCATGCATATGAAGATGGAAATATTTAAAATATTTTATTATTTTCAAAAATTCTCTTTATTATTTTAAAAATATGGGAATTAAAATTAAATACCAATTAAACCAACAAAACCGAGACTTAGATAACACACGACTAATTCTAGGCCTGACTCTCTAATAAAGTCCCCAGCGGAGTAGCCAAGCTGTCGCAACCTAAAAAAGAATAACACTATAACAAGTCATCTTTGCGAGACTTTATTTATTCGTTAGGCGTGACATTAAAAAAATGAGGAAAAGTCGACTTAATTCCTCTAGAAAAACAAAGGTGTCGATACGTGATCCTGATCGCGGGGACCTGTTCGAGTGAGGGGAAAAACAGAAGCAGAGGAAAAGACGACTTAATTCCTCTCAAAATTGAAATGAAATAAACGATCGAGGGTATGAAAACGGCCTCGTAAAAAGACATGGAGTCACCACCAATCTTTTTTAGCTAGGTGTAATCGGCCACCTATTAAAACCGGTTTTATAAAACATTTTAAAATTAATTAAAACATTTTTTAAAACCAATTTCAAGTCTGTGTTATAAACCAGAGAAATCAAAGAAGCGGGTTCGGGAGTTGGTTACTTGCGGGGAAGGATTAGCACCCCCACAACGCCCGTATAAATCGGTACCTTATTAATCATGTGTTATCTCAAGTCTCGGTAAAAAGTTGGTTTTTAATTTAGTATTTCAAGTTAATTCCCAATTTTAAGAAAAATAATTCCATTTTTAATTGAAAATAATCCGAAATTTATTAATTCAAAATTTTTCTAAATTCCCCGACAAAATCGGCTAAATATAGAAATTTTTATTCATTTGGAAAACTTTCTGAATCATTCTCGTTTTTTGAAAGAAAGATATTTCTTTATTAATGATAATTGATGGTATTCCCTCCAGCAAACCCGATAGAGAACTCATGAATTATTTTAACTCGGGAATATCTTTATTTTATTGAAAATCATTATCTTTTTCAAAACATTTAAAAATATGAACATGAACATGTATGACATAAATAAAATGACATGGCAAAGTCTAGATAATATAATGCAACCTAAATGATATGACATAATTTAATGACATAGTATATTCTAGGTAAAATAAAAAATCCTAAGTATCATGGTATATTCTAAATGAGATAAAATGATTTAAATGACATGGCAATTTTAAATGATATGACATATTTTAAATAACATGGCGTGTTATAAATAAAATAACCTAAATGACAGGGAATATGATCATAAAATGTGAAGTAAAATAATAATAATATCATGGAAAATATCATAGCAAAAATCACACATTTAAATAAAATGCATGAACATGGAAAATGCAATGCATGAAAATGTATTTTTTCCTATACATAAAGAAATCCGTATATCTAAAAAGATATCCGGCTACCTTAGGAAATATGTCAAATTAGATTTTCTAAAAAAATAAAACTTTGTGATTGTTTGAAAACAATTTTTAGGAAAACTTGAATAAAAATTAAAACTCTTACCAAACCCTTTTAAAATGGCTCTAATTTCCTAAGTTTAAAATCCTGGACTTAACTACCCTTAACCCGAGATTTATAAAATCATTTTTAAATTTTAAAAAGGCTTAGAAACTACCCTAAGACAGTAGCTAAATCTTCTAACCAACCCCCTCTAATTGCCTTAGCCAAATTCAACCATTATTTCTCTTTTGATTTCAAATCTGCCTTTACTGTCTAGTTTTACCACACAATTTTTTAGCCTATTTTTAAAAATTCCAAAAAAACTACTGGAGACTCAGAACATGTAAAAATACACGAGAAAAAATTGGCTTAATTTTTTTATTAAAGATGACTGCCCAGAAAAATCGGAGATGTTCGAGTACTAGGTGAAAAAAAACTGTTTTGTCAAAACACATTTTTTGCCTTTGATAAAGTCATTCAAAAATCAAAGTAGAAATTGTTGGAGATCATCCTAAAGACCTAAGGATAGTAGCTAAAACATTTAAAAACCTTGGAAAAAAATTGGCTAAGTAAAAAAAATCACAAAGGTAGAATAATCAATTTGACAATTCCTTAATTTTCCACAAGTATGCTCAAGAGAGCATGACTTTGAGCCATTAATTGGCCTAAGTCACAAATCAAGTGGCAATGACATGGAATGCATGAACATAAAGCAAATGAAATGTATGAAATGCATGGTCTAAAGGTCTAAATGGTAAAGGAAATGCATGACAATTCAAGACAACCTAAATACCTAGCATGAATTTGCATGGCAATAAATGCTATCCTAACTCAATATGCATGTAATGCTTGATAATGTAAATGTGACTTAGGCCTAATATGTTATGAATATGAATGAAAATGCTAATGTAACCTAAGACCTAAATAGCATAGTAATGCATGACAATACCAATGTGATTTTAGACTCAATATGCATGGCAATACCAATATGGCCTAGACCTAAAATGTAATGAACATGCATAACAATACTATGAACATACAATGACCAATGAAACTAATGTCAATGCTGGAACAAACAGAAACTAATACACAATTTCAAGATATGATAATGCAAAGCATATTACCTAAACAAATGCAAATGCATGACAAGGCAAGGGATGCATGAAGAGGCCAAATGTAGCTACATGATGCTCTAATGCAATCCTATCTAGTAAATGACACAAGTACATGACAAATCATTTTAAGATGCATAATGTCATGACATTTTCATAAGCATATAACATACTAAAATCAAAATGCACAAATTCGTGGCATGGAAATGCAAACAAGTTAAGAAACAAAAGGAAAATGCACATGCAAGGCATACAAAAAGTGAAGTTGCCGAATGGTCATGGAACAAAATAATGGCATTTTATCATAGCATTTTCATAAGCACATGGCATACTAAAATCAAAATGTACAAGTTCATGGCATGGAGATGCAAACAAGTTAAGAAGCAAAAGGAAAATGCACATGCAAGGCATACAAAAATGAAGTTACTGAATGGTCATGGAACAAAATGAAGAAAATGCAAACATGTAAGACATGATACATGAAAAAAATGCACAACATGAGCATATGAACAACAATGGTCGAATATGCAAGGATACAATATCAAGCATGAAAATGAAATATATAAGTAAATATAGCATAGAAAATAATGTAAAGAACATATATATAAAAGATTTAACATAGACATGCAAAACAAATAACAAGCAAAACTAGTAAGTAAAACAAGGAAAGTTAAGCTCCATGGTTGGTATCAAATGGGCATAGCCTCTCACCTAACCATAATCACTTGGTCTTGCCAAGATCATGAAGCCTTTCCATCTAAATAAAACAGAAAATAAACCATGCAAAACAGCAAAATTAAGGTGAGCTTCATGGTAGGTAAAAATGGCCATAGCCTCTCTCCTAACCATGGTCACTTGGTCTAGCCAAGATCATGTAGCCATTTCAACATTTTTGCTTCATATTTTGTAAAAAATCAGAACCTTAGAATACTCTAAAAAAACTTATAAAAATAATTTTTTCACAACAACATGCAAGGAAGAAAAAAAAGGAAAAATCAAGGCAAGTAAATGTGCCATATTCGGCCATAGCATGAAACCATTAAAAAAAATTGTTTTCCACCATTTTAATGAAGAAGAAGAGATGAAAACATAAGTAAACATTAAAAAACTTTATTTCTATGAAAAACTTAGTAGGAAAACAAGATAGAAAATCAAGAAAACACCATGGAAATCTAGAAGAAAGCTATGCTAGAGCTTGGTAGAGATGACTACCTTCAAGCTCTCTATTAAAACCTTTTTTTTTTCTTTCTTTCAAAACCTTTTTCTTTGCCAAATTAGCTACTGTTTCCAGCCAAAAAACCTTTAAAAAATGAAATCACCCCCCTCCCTTTAGCCCTGGCCGAATGGCCCTCTAACCCTTGGATGGGAATTGCACTTTTTCTCCTCCAATCTTGGCCTATAGATTAAGATATTTTGATGACAACATAAAAATGTCATCCTGCCAATTGATAGCAGCCCTTAAGATGTGTACTCAGCCCTTGTAGTAACCTTAGCCGTTAGATGCAAAAGAGGACCAATCCCATTCACTCCCTTGCTTACCCCCCTTGAGTGCCTACCCTTGGATGAGTTGTGCTTTTCCATTCTTGGTCATTAGATGAGGATAACATAAAAATGACATCTTGTAGATTAAATACAGCCCTCAAAATGTGTACTCAGCCCTTGTAGATGGCCTAAGCCATTGGATGAAAAGAGATAATCCCATGCACTCCCTTGCTTAACCGAATGGATGCTCACCCTTGGATGAATTGTGCTCATCTTTTTTCTTCCATTCTTGGCCATTAGATGAGGGTTCTTTTATGACAAATAAAAATTTCATCTTGGCATTTAAATTTGGCCATTGGATGGTGCATTCAACTTTCTTACAAGGCACCTAAGCCATTGGATGAAGGGGGGACCATTTGCAAGGTGTTAGTGGTAGCATGTGGCTTGATAGTGACTAGGGAATTAAATTGTTCAAGCTTCCTTCTTTTCCTTTATGTTGGCTGACCAAGGGAAGAAAAATCCCAGCAATTCCTTCTTCTTTCATATTTTCCTAAATTACAAATCTGCCTTTTTTGGTTTCTTTGGTGAAATGACCTTTTTGCCCCCCGAACCTAAATAAATAGCAAACAACTCCAAATTCGAATTTTATTTTTTCAAGACTTCTGAAATTATAAAAAAATTGAATTTTGAAAGTTTTCAAAATTTTTAGAGTCCATTTGCTATTTATTTCGGATTTATTTCCGAAATTGCCCCTTTTATGCACTCGAACTTTACCATTTTTTAAATGAGCTCCGAATCCAGATTTTTATTCACCAATCTCTTCAAAATAATTTAAAAATGTGATCTAGAAGTTTTCATAATTTTTGGAGCCCATTTACTATTTTTCGGGATTTATCTGCTTGAATTACTATATAGGGGACCCGGGATTTCGCCATTTTGCAAACGAACTCCGAATCAAGATTTTATTTTTCCAATCTATTTGAAATGATTTAAGAATGATATTTGCAAATTTTTAGAATTTTGGGAGTTCATTTGCTATTTTTCCCATATTTTCCAATTTTGCCCTTTTGCCCCCGAAACCCGATTTTGCTCAAAACAAGTCCGATTTTTAGATTTTTTTCAAACTGAGCCTTGGGCTATCCTTGTTTAATCATTTCTCATCAATTAACAGCTTTATATCTTCCGAATCGGGCCATTTCTGTAATTCTTCCAAATTTCACTGAAATCCACCAAAAAACCCTAATTCTCGATTTTCTTCCGAATTGACTTTTCTATCAGCTTTTCTTCCAAGTAGCTTTTCTCCATTACCCATAGTCACTGCTTATCTTTCATTTGAGTCCTTCAATTCTGACCAATTTGATCGTTTAAGCATTTTTCGCCAAATTTCTCGAATTAGGGTTTCCTTTCTACTAAATCTCGTAACCCAACTTCCAAACTCCATATCTTTCAACGTATACCTAAGATTATCAAAATTCTTTCACCGTTTTTCAATTGAACCTCAAATCTTGATTTTGAAAGTGGGTTAACTCTTTTAGTAGTTGACTTTTTAAGGGGTTGACTTTTTCTGGGGTTGACTTTTTTTCAGTTTGACTTTTTCTGTCTGCTTTCTTAGACTAAGCCTCGGAGTACCACCTACAGGATGAGAAAAGCCTTTTAGCATTCTGAAACATCAATTTAGGATGAAAATGTACCTGATTTAGGGGTCCGGACAAAATTAGGTGCCTACAAGGTTGGTCTGCACGTTGACTCGTAGATCGATTTAGAATCCGTACTCAACCCGTTCGAGAAAAAAAATTTATAAAGAAATCTATTTTTTTTAAATGATGTATTTAAAGAGGTTGCTCTGCACTCTGCACGTTGACTTGTAAGTCGATTTAGGATCCGTACCCGACCTGCTAGAGAAAAAAAAGTTAAAAAAACTAAATTTATTTTATTAATTACTTTTATTTTAATTTCAAATGGTGTATTTAAAGGGTTGGCTCATACGTTCTTTCGCGAGTCAATTTAGGATCTCTAATCGATCAGTTTGGAAAGAAAATAAAAATAAAAATATTTTATTAATTATTTTTAGTTTTTATTTTTAAATGATGTATTTAAAGGGGTTGATCCGCATATTGACTCGTGAGTCGGTTTAAGATCCGTACCCGACCCGCACGGGAAAAAGTTTTTAAAAATTATTTTATTAATTCATTTTTTATTTTATTTTAAAATAATATATTTTAAAGGGTTAGTCTACACGTTGACTCGCTGGTCGATTTAGGATCTGTACCCGACCGACTTGGGGAAAAAGTTAAAAAATATTTTATTAATTATTTTTAGTTCAATTTTAAATGATGTATTTAAAGGGGTTGGTCTGCACGTTAACTCGCGGGTCGGTTTAGGATCCGTATTAGACCGGCTTAGGGGAAAAGTTTTAAAAAAATATTTATTAAATATTTTTATTTTTATTTTAAATGACGTATGGCGTTGGTCTGCACGTTGAGTCGTTGGTCGATTTAAGATTCGTACTCAATCCGTTCGGGAAAAGAAGTAAAAAAAAAAAAAAAAAAAGGGCAACTAACCTATGTGACAAAATCGATCATACGAGAGAGTAAAATACAAACCATAATTTTATTTTCATATTTTTATTTATTATTTTTTACCTCCTACAAATAAAAATATACAGTACACAATAAAGTAAATATTTTTAAATATATATATATATAACATTTGAAAATGCATTTATATTACGTAATTTAAAAATAAATAATTTTTATAAATTTAATTTTTATAATTAACAAAATACAATTATATTAAAATTATTACAATTTAAAAATAAATAATTATTATTTAATAAAATATAATTTTAAATTAATTTATTATTATTAATTAATTAAAAATTATAAAAAAATTTAAAAATACTCCCTGCAAAGCGTGTTTTTTTTTTTTCTAGTTATTGTTTAGGATTTAGTCCATTTATAAAGATATTCTGCTACCAGTAGAATCTTATTGGTGGGGGTATTAAATGGTGGATCTTGACATTTGATTTTGGAGGTGCCAATTAATACTCTACTAGATCTTAATTTTTTCATAAAATGTATCTTATTATATTAATATAAATATATGCAAGCAGTATACTAACAAAAAGAAATAAGCTTTCAAAATTATAAATTTTATCAAATCATAAAAAATGTATAAAGAAACATAATACATCAAACAAATAATTTTATGCATAACGTATCAAATAAATAATCTTATTTAAAATTGTGAACAACTTTCTTTTAAAAAAAATATAAATATATCAATTGTTAAATAATTTTTTTTTTATCAAAGGAAAATATATATTTCATTAAAATAATAAAGTTGAAAGTTTGAATTTAGAAATTAGCGTATTTGTATAATCTTTTATAAAGTGACTCCAATTTGACTTTTGTATTAATAAAAAGTTGTATGGTAACAAGAGAAAAAAATTTAGGATAAAATTAAAAGTGAGAAATTATATGAAGAAAAAATTAAAGTCAACTAAAAAAAGAAAAAACATATTTGGTACTTGGTTGGAGACTTAAAGTCTTATTAAAATAATTAGAAAGTCAATTTAAAATTTGTTAAATTTACATAATTGTGATTTAACTTTTGTAACAAACCTTTTAATTTTAAAGATTTGTGAGTTATGATTAGTTAGTACAAAAAATAGATAAATAGTATATAATTTTAACCATCTTAAATTACAATGCATAAAATTAAATAAAAAATCACATAAATAAACAAAATTAATAATTTTAATTTAAAAGAGCCATATATATATATATATATATATATATATATACTTTGACCCTCTCTGGCTCCTATTATGATCCTCCTCTGAAGGTATTTATGAATGCTAACGTTGATGATTCCGCAAAAAGGAATCTGGGATAGCAAGCTGTGGGGAATTTTTAGAAAGTCTTCAGGTGACGTTGTGGAATAGAAATCCTCTTCCCTCATTTCCCTGTCCCTATCCGTGCCCCACTCTCGTAATGAGCCGCGCATCCCTTTTTGTTAGTGTCACTTTCTTTTTCGTTTGTTTTCAACTTTTTAATGGTGGCTACGAAATACAAATACAATCGATTGGTATTTTACCGGTGATCGAATAGGCGAATTTTACGACAACATCTTCTTTATTTCCATCGTCTTTGTATCTTTTTTTTTTTCTTTAAGCGAAATTGATTTTTTTTATTAAATAAAGAATCAGGTCGAATATTAAAAACAAACAGGTACAAAAAGAACCAAAAAAAAAATGCACGGCTCGTTACGAGAATGGAAGTACGGATAGAGGCAGGGAAATGGGGGCAGAAGATTTGAATTCGACGTTGTGGCCATTTTTTTATCTGTTAGGAACACAAGATTCAGACATTGCTGAGTTATTGGCTGGCCATTCAACTATTCTTTGGAAGGCTCTTATTGCTTATTACTGAGACTGAGATTGGTGTAATTTATGATGCGAATATTTATCCAAAAGCAAATATTATGACAGATTCGTAGGCAAAAATAGATGTATCAAGAACTGAGTTAAGGTAAGGTGATAAGATGAGACTATGGAGTTAATAACTGTAATGTTGTCCATTTGAGATTTGCTAAAGTTCACATCTGAAGGATCACATCTGATGACTAATTGTGTTGGGACTTGGGATCTTAAATTTGTAGTAAGGTGTATTCTTGTATGGTGATTTGCTGCCCAGGAGGATTAGAAGTGTAGCCTAATCAGGATTCCTCTGTTTATTATTGTTTCAGAGTCAAACTATAGGCAGTATTGCAACTTAGCAGCAATTCCAAGGTCACACTATTCTGACAAAAAATGTCAACAAATTGAGGAGGTGATGTTGGATACTTTTTCTCTGGGGTACGTGCGAAGAGACTGTAAGATCGAGAAAGTGCAGATGATATAGTATACTTGTTCAGATCAAGTGGAGCTATGTCTGATTTCTTGCAAATTAATGCGAGTACTCCTTGTGGTGACATGTGATAGAATTGATGGAAGTGTCGATAGCTTAGTTAGATGGGTGGAGCGATTTGGTTATAGTTTATTATCCTAAACACTAATAGTAGAGTTTTTTAATTTTATAAATGAGATTAAAAAATTGTCACATATTTTTAAATTATATTTTTTAAAAACAATAATAATAATAAATAAAACATGTGATAATTTTTTAACTTATACAATTAAAGAATTTCACTGGTAGGATACTAATCCTAACTAATATTGCTATGTGGAATCTTTATAATTAGGAGTGTGTGAAATTTATTTAATATGGTGTTTGATCCTGCTATGATGCAGCATGCCTTACTTTAAAGGATTGTAATGTTGTCTGAGTTTCTCTCCCGACTATTATTTTTTAATAATATTGACTGAATTAGAGAAGAAAAAAAAATTGCAAATTATTTGGCCTACAAGGAAAATGTTTGTGACCAAAATTCAAGATTGCTTTAATGAAAAAAGGTGTCACAGTGACAACCCCTACTCTGACATTAAAGTTTCAACTCCAGCAGCTTATTTAAACCTACTAATAAATAATTAGTACTAATAAAAAAATGAAAGTTCAAAAAAATCAGAAAAGATTTGGTATGTATCTTTGTTTTCTTCAGTTTCTCCATTTTTACGAAGATTGATAAGTATTTTGGATTGTGGAAGGCATGCATGCATAAATATAAACATAGAAGAAGAGAGTGTTTAGCACTAGAATTTAGAAGTTCCCTTTTAATCTTTTTAGAACAACTTCTAACCAGTCGTGAAATTAAACTGAATACTTTGATAAGAAGAAAAGATTATAAAAAACTTAATTTAATAATTAAATTACATAAATATACACTATTTTATATTTCAAACATTAAATTAAAGCTTTTTCATTCCTTTTCTTTTCTTTCTTATCAATCAAACTTGATTTCGGTCTTTTATACAACTATATACACATACACATACATATATATGTATATTTGTAAGTGTATATAGTTGTATGTGTATATAGTATAGTAGTGGGATAAAAAAAAAACATAAGATAACAATAATATACTTATTAACAATTCATGCATGGTTATAAGGATAATTAAGTACTCAATTAATTATTTCAATCTCTTATCAGCATAACCATATAGAAAGAGATAAACTTGTGAATATATAAATGGAATTGAAAAGTTTAAAATACATTTTAAAAGGAAAAATAATATGTACTCTTATTTGATTATTGCCATATTTTAAAGGACAAAGTCTTGAATAAAAACCTACTAGACTGCTACTTGTGGTAAGTATCACACCTTTGTACAGATTTCAAAAGTTAACTTCTCCAAGATTAAACTTTGATGAAGCATGTGACACATTTACAGCTTGCTGCTTACACTGTACAAAGCATCCATTAAAGGAGGAAGGAAAAAGCAAAAAAAAAAAAAAAGTGGTTTTGGCCAAATCGTCATATATTCTATTCCATGCTGAACTTCTCCTCTTCAACTAGCTATAAAACGTTCCTTATTCTTCCCCACCTTTTTGCCTTTCCTAAAAACATCAGTATATTGATTTTTATTATTTCACCAATTAATGCTTTATTTGATTTTGCCTCCACGTACAGTCCATATATACTAAGAAATAATCACTTTTTCCCCCTCCCATGGATCCTTGTTTTTATTTTAATGAATAAAAGACCCATCATGGACTGCAAAATGGGGAAGTAGCTGGCTAGGGTTGGCTCTGGTTTGGCCACCTTGTTCAAAGAAAATGAAAGAAGGATTATAGAAGCCAACAAGCCCATTATTCATCTTAAGGTGATGAGAACCCTCATGTCCACTATGCGCCTTTGATTTAGAGGGTAGAGAGTCCTTTCCTGAACCACATTGTCTAGGCTGTGTTTGGTAGAAAACTTTTGAAACAACTAGCTCACCATCTTTCTCTTCCTCATTGTTGCCAAGGTGGTACTGGTGCATCACCCAATTAGTTTTCTCGGGTTTCCTTTGCTTCCCGTAGTTGGTGTAAAGCACCAGTATCTTCTTGTAACCCTTAACTTTTGCAGTAACCAAAACTGGCCTGGTCTTGCCTGTTTTGTGCCACCGGGTCTCGCCTCCTTCCGTGTCGGTATGAACCTTTCTTCTTTTTCTAGTGCCCGTAGTGTATGCCTTGGAGGGTCGGTGAAAGAAGTGGCGAACTAGGCCATCTTTGCTAACTCCTATACGTACAATGAAAGTACATTATTATTAAATGACAAATCATTAATTTCTTAATTATCAGAAAGAGTTTATTTATATATTTATTAACGTGAAGGAACCGTGTTTCCTGTCAATATTGACAAATATTACAACTAAGATTTCCCGTGAATAATTGTATTTAGGGTTAGTTGGAGTATTTCTTCATTGCAAATGGGAAATTAAAGGCTCTACTAGGGTTGGTTGGAAGGTTTTTTCATTTCTATTTTATGGAAAATGCTACGCACAAAGGTCAGTTGGCAGGTATCTTCAAACTAGGAGAATGGTTAACCATTCCATCAAATGAATTTGGGAATGTTTCTGATTAAGCTTTTCTTATTAATAGAAGATAGGAATAATATACTTAAGGAAAATTGTGAATAGTTTTTATCTTTCTATTTTTGCTTCTCGTGTTGAAAACACCAGATTTTGATGGTTTCCTTGCGGACTGCATTCAGTTTCCATGTTCCAAAAAGAAAGAAAATATAAAATGAAGTCTTAGAGATGATAGCTAAGCCAAATTTAACTTTAAATATGAAGCATTGAATTGAAGTTCAAACTGATGAGAGACTCATGATAAAATTATTCATTGATCACAAAACTTTGCTTCTTTTTTCCTTTGTTCATGTTTGATTCAGAAGTATATATATATATATATATATATATATATATATATATATATATATATAATGGAATGAATCCTTAAAAAGAATTATATGATCACCTGGCAACTTCTCAGGATGAGTATAGCAAATTCCATTCACTCCTTCAATAGTAGGGATAAATTCATCTATAAGAGGATGAAGCTTACGAGCGTCAGACCTCACCTTCCCCTCCAAATGTTCAAGAAGCTCTTGATCTGTTGGATCAAACTTCACTCCAGCAGGTAATCCAGGCAAATCATGAATTCCCCTCTATAACATATGTAGTATAACGGTTTTTATAGGTATGACAGTGCAACAACATGTGACAATTCCATTATAAGAATCAATGCAAGTAAAATATCCATAAATACAATTAATAATAACAAAGATAGAAATTATGTTTCAATATATATATATATATATATATATATATATATATATATATATAAAGTTAATCACCTGGTCACGGTATTTGATCTGATGACCGCATAAAGGACATGTTGAAACTAGGCAATCTTTGTGCCTTTGATGAGCAATAACAGTTTTATGAGAAGATGGAGGAGAGATTCTATCAATAGTTTGCACATCACTGCAGTCATTGCACCAAGTCATGATTTCCTCTGGTTTCCTCTTATTCCCATCCCACACCACACTAGTATTTGGAGGAGATTTTTAATTGTTTTCCTTTCTTGTTTCCTCCACTGCTACTCCTAAAAAAACAAGACTATGACAGGTAACAGAAAAAAAAAAAAAAAAAAAGAGTTACAAGGGAAAAAAAAAGGGTAAGAAAAGTTAGCTTGTCTCCTCTAAAGCTTTGGTGCTCTGAAGCCTGTTTATCTTGAGGGTTGGAAGGGAACTTAATTCTCCTTCACTTTTTAGTTAATTCTTTGCATTCAACATTTTAAGCATTTTTTTACTCCTTAATTACTCGAGCCAAAGAGAGAGAGAGCTACCTAAAAAATCTAAATACACTAATAAAATTCACTTTCTACTGAAGTATAGAAGTTAAATTCAAAGCAACAAAAAAAAAAAGGGAAATTGAAAAAGGGATTGCTTGGATCTTAAGTTTGGTTTTTGCTTATGTATAAGCATGGAAACTTATAGGAGAATAAATGTAGTTTTTATGTTTTTTTTTTTTTTATATATATATATTTTTAACCTCTGTTAAAGGCTGCATTGTTTTGTTAAAATAGCAAGTTAATATAAATTAAAGAAGGCTAAAATTTAAAAGAATGAATAGTAAGGATGGAGTGGAGATGGGGCAATCTGATTAATTGGGAGCTATTCACCACCAGAGACAGAAAGAGAAACATTCAGGTCCAATGTCACTATGGAGTATTCATAAAGCTAAAGATTGTATATTAATATATGCTATCATATAAAATGAGAAAAAAAAAAAGGACTAAAATCAATAGCCACCCATAAATTCTGTTTCTTCATGTAGACTTCTCATGTAAACCAAGAACATCTCCCTTCTCTCTCTGCCCCTAATGTCCACGTGGCAAAATTGGAGTGTGCCATCTTTGACCCCAAAGAATAAGGACTATTATCTGATACACCATCAGTAGATTTTTTTTAACTCCACAAGCGGTGTTCACACATTTTCGTAACCTTTCATACGATTTTTATTTTTTTAATCCGACCGTCGTATTTCATGTTTTATTCGCGTAAATCATGCACGTCGAGTTTAGAGTAAATTAAAAGTGTTTAACTATTCGTTTCGACGTAAAAAACTTTCAACCGTTAAATTTAGATATTGTGTATTCGTGTTATTTTTATGTGTTATAATTTTATTTAAAATATTATATATTTATATAAATTTTGATACATTAATAATTCGTGTTATTTAGATTTTGGCATGTTCATATATTTGTGTCATATTCGTATTATTTTTTCATATAATAACGTGTTTTAATTATTTTTTCGTATTATATTCGTATCATGTTTTAAATATTTAAATCTATTTAAATTCCATATATAAATCATAAAATCTATTACATAACATAAAAGCAATCCCCTCAATGAGGGGCAATTGTTTTCTTTTTAATGAAGAAAGAAAAAAGAAAAGAAATAAAAAGAGAGGGAAATAAAGAGGGAAATAAAAGGAAAAAAAATGAGAAAAAGATTCGTATATTCGTGTTGTATTTGTGTTTTATTTTCGTATTATAATCATACTCAAAGTATTACATATTTATATAAATTTTGACACGTTAATAATTCGTTTTATATAGATTCTGACACATTCATGTACTCGTGTCGTGTTCGTATTATTTTTTGTGTCATGTTCGAAATTTTCAAGTCTAATAAGCACTATTCAAATAACTTTCAATTTTGTGTCACATGTCTTATAATAATTGATTCTTTAATTTTTTTTTTAAATAAGATCATATTAATTTTCAAATAATATGAGATGGGTTGATATAAGTAAAATTTTGTTTAAATTGTTTTTTGGTATTGAATCGAAAGAAAAATATTATGATAGTTAAATGGTAAAAAAATATTAAATGATGTTACAAGTTATGAGTTATTAAATGATAGTTGTTGTTGGGTTTATATTTTATTATATTATTATGCATGTTTTTATTAAAATTTTCATTTCAATTAAAATTTTATCAAATACAAGCCTTATGATCAATCAATTTAAAAACAATTAAAGATAAATACTCATTTTAATAATAGATAAATAAAACTATTTTTACAAATTTTAATATTACAATATTTTTAAATTTATAATAATTTGAAATAATGAAAAATATAATACAAAATTTTAATCAATTATTTTTTTTAAAAAAAAAAAAAAAAAATAGATCTTCATAAGGTGAGAATTTGTTATTAAAATTTAAAAAATTTCTCTGATATTTATGAAGGCAATGATGATAATATTAAAAATTAATACTAATTATAATTAATTGTAATTATATTGTTCGAATAGAATGATTCATATCGTTCAATTTAAAATCACTCTTTTTATTATTATCTATGCTTATTATAAAATCCCTGATTGAGTGGGTGTTACGAGTCAAACGACACCAACTCAATTGAGAAATTTTCTTAAAAATCAAAATAAAACTATAACAAAAAAGAAAAAAGAATTAAGGATAATAATGTCTTTTAGCTTTTTTTAAATATGAACATTTAAAAAAAAAAAAAAAAACTATCCACTCCTAAAAAATTATCTATTTTTACTCATGTAACTTTTTATTTTTCTTAAAAATTATCATATTTTTATCAAATAACTTCTATTTTTATTTTAAAGCACATTTTAAAAAAAAAATCATATTTTCATCCATTGTGAGTGTGCCAAATCTACTATGCAATTCAAAGTAACCTTATTTCTTTTTATGGGATGTTATTTCTTCTCAATTTGGTAACAAAAAATAATTAAATGTCCGGACTCGGAATTTAAGTTGTTATTTTATTAAGAAAATTGCAGCCAACCTCTCTCAGCACACACTCAAGGGTTGCTTCCTCGAAAGTTGGAATTTGAACCCAAAAATTGGTTTTCACCTTAAAAATTGAATTATTATGTATTCCCTCTTCACCATAATTAGTATTAGAAAAAGGAAAATAAAAGAAACTAACTAATTAGGTGCAGTATGAAGAAGTGATAATTAGAAAGCAAGAATATAATAAGATTTAGGGGTAAGCAAAATCCGACTCGATTCAAAAAAATCAAAAAAAGATTCAAATTTTAAATTTCAAATTAAATAGTTTGGTTTATTAGAATTATTCGGATTTTAGGATCAACTGGACTAAATAATTTGAGTTATATATTTTAGCTAGGATTTTATTTATATAACTCGAATAACTCGAAAATTCAAATAAGATATTTTTATACGACGTCGTTTTACTCATTTGGGTCTGATACTAAGCTTGGGTTTTGCATTTTCCCTCTTTCGTCTTCCCTCTTTTACTCTTTTGTCCATTTTTGTTGGGTCATTTATTTTTGTTGTTTGTCACCATTCAGTAGAAAAATAAATCCGCATGAACTGTTGACTGAATACTTATTGTCTTAATGTTTTATCATTCATTTCTTTTTTTCCCTTTGAAATTGACAGGATCTAGATTTAAAGTTTACATTGAATTTTTTGGGTTTCAAAAGGAGAAGAGTATCACTTAATGCTTCATTCAGTTAAAGATTGAAGGTTTTTGGTTGATATCATGTACACTACCAAGTTGACCAAACAATGAAATTCAAAAGATAGTGAATTCTCTTTTCTTAAAGGTCAATAATTGGCTATCTATTTAGTATTTATATTTATAACAAAACATAGAACACCAAAAAAGAAATATTTGTAATTGCAGAGAACTAAATTCCAAAATTATAGAGATACATGCATTTACAAGATAACAGTAGCATGATCTAGTCAATCAACATTTACAAGATATCATTTTAACTCGAATAAATTTATTCGACTCGAATTTGTTTTAACTCGACTCGATTCGCTAAAATTTCAAATTGAATTTGGTTGACAAAATAGGATTCGTCAATTCGACTAATCCGAATTTTTTTCACTCGATTCGACTCGACTCGATCGAACGCTTAGCCCTAATAGGATTCACAGTTCACAGTTCACACTACTCTTCATTCAAAACGTGTATCATGACATGAGATGAAATCCTTGGAGAATGAGTGGGACCCTAGCTAGCTAAGGCCAAGGTTTTTGTTCCCTTCACATCCAATTTTGTTTATCTTTTTTTCTTATCTATTATTAACATTAAAAACTATTCTTAGAATGAACGAGAAGAGAGAAGATGAGAATTTTGGATCATTGTTTAGTTGATAACTAAGTATAGATATTAACGGGATTGAATGGTTAATTTGGGTATTTTTTTTAAAAAAAAAATTGATTAAGAAAGAAAGAAAGAAAAAATGAAGAAAAAATTATGTGTTCTAATCGTTTTTGTGTTCATATTAGTTTTTTGTGCGTTCAAAATATTATAAATTTATATAATTTTTACACGTTAATAATTCGTTTTATGTAAATTTTGACACGTCCGGATATTCGTTCGTGTTCATATTATTTTTTGTCGTGCTCGTGTTTTTCGTATGTTCAAAGTATTATAAATTTATATATTTCAATAATTCATTTTATGTGGATTTTGACACGTTCGTGTATTTGTGTTCATGTTATTTTCGTGTCGTGTCGTATTTTAATTATTTTTTCCATGTGTTTGTGTCATGTTTCAATTCATCCAAATATTTTGCAAGTTTGTCATGGTGATTCAATTTAGAGAAAATTATGTGTGTTCATGTTGTGTCCCAATTCATCCCATATTTTGCATAATTTGTCATAATGATTTAATTTAGAGAAAAATTTGTATGTTAGTAACATGTTCGTATTATTTTTCGTGTGTTTAAAGTATTATTAATTTATATAAATTTTTACACGATAATAATTTGTTTTATGTAGATTTTGACACGTTCAAATATTTTTGTCGTGTTCATGTTATTTTTCATGTCGTATTTTAATTTTTTTTCATGTTGTGCTCATCAAGAAAAGTTTCATTTATTGGAATTGTATCGCCAACTTGTGCCCCATTATCCAATCTTGATAGATGATCTGCCACTTGATTTTCAGTCCCCTTTCTATCTTTGATTTCTAAATCAAATTCTTGCAAAAGAAGTATCCAACGGATCAAGCGTGGTTTTGCATACTTCTTTTCAATCAAGTACTTGATGGCCGAATGATCGGTGTAGACAATGACTTTAATGCCCACAAGATAGGATCGAAATTTATTAAAAGCAAACACTTCAGCAAGCAACTCCTTTTCAATGGTAGTGTATTTCAACTGAGCATCAGTCAATGTCTTGCTTGCATAGTAGATCGAGTGGAACGCCTTCTCTTTTCATTGGCCTAGGACTGCACCAACTACAAAGTCACTTGCATCACACATGAGCTCGAATGGAAGACTCCAATCCAGGACAATAATTATAGGTGCAGAAACTAATCTCATTTTCAATTCCACAAAAGCAGATAGACATGCATCATCAAACTGGAAAGGTACATCTTTTTCAAGGAGATTGCAAAGTGGCTTAGAAATCTTGGAAAAATCTTTAATGAATCTCCTATAAAACCCGGCATGACCAAGTAAACTTCGAATGCCTTTGATGGAGATTGGAGGTGGAAGTTTTTCGATAATTTCAATTTTTGCTTTGTCCACTTCAATTCCCTTACTAGAAACTTGATGTCCTAAAACAATGCCTTCTTGAACCATGAAGTGGCATTTTTCCCAAATTTAACACCAAGTTTGTTTCTTCACATCTTTTAAGCATTCTAGCCAGGTGATGTAAACACTGATCAAAAGAATCTCCAAAAACTGAAAAATCATCCATAAATACCTCTAAACATTGCTCCACCATGTCGAAAAATATCGCCATCATGCATCTCTGAAAGGTCTCAGGAGCGTTACAAAGTCCCAATTGCATTCTCCAAAAAGCAAAAGTCCCATAGGGGCATGTGAAGGTAATATTTTCTTGATCTTCATGGGCTACAACAATTTGATTGTATCCCGGATATCAATCTAAGAAACAATAAAACTCCTTACCAGCCAATCTGTCTAGCATCTGATCAATGAACGGCAAAGAAAAGTGGTCCTTCCTAGTGGCTTTGTTAGGCATTCGATAGTCCATGCATATCCACCAACCAGTCATGGTTCAAATTGGAATGAGCTCGTTATTAGCGTTGGCAACTACCATCATCCCTTTTTTCTTGGGCACACAATGAACTGGACTTACCCATTAACTATCGAAGATAGGATAGATGATGTCTGCATCTAACCACTTGATAATCTCCTTTTTTACCAATTCTTTCATGATGGGATTAAGTCACTGTTGATGCTCTATGGTAGCCTTGTGATTGTCTTCAAGAAGGATTTTATGCATGCAAATTGAAGGACTAAACCCTTTGATATCGACAATTGATCATCCTAGTGCCCTCTTATGTTCTCTAAGCACCCTAAGGAGTTTATCTTCCTGTTCAACATTAAGAGAAGATGAAATAATAACAGGTAATTCAGATTTTCCAAAAAGAAAAGCATACCGCAAATGTGAAGGTAATGGCTTAAGCTCTAGAGATGGTGGTTCTTCAATGGAAGGCTTGGTGGATGATGTTGCACTTGGCGTAAGTCCCAAAGGTTCAAACTGAGGAATGGATCTTCCAATACGTGGTGGAGTATTCAACAAATTCAAACATTCTATAAATTCATCGTCATCCCTTTTTGAAGTAATCATCAAAGATGCCTCAAGGGGATCAATAGGATAACTATTTTTGAAAGCCTTAATTGTAGCACTATCCACCACATTAACTGCGAAACTCACATCAGATTTATTAGGAAATTTCATAACTTTAAAAACATTAAAAGTTACCTCTTGGTCCTGAACTCTCATGGTAAGTTCGCCTTTTTGCACATCAATGAGAGTTCTACCGGTAGCTAAGAAAGGTCTTCCAAGAATAATTGGTATTTCACGATCTTCTTTCATGTCCAATACAATGAAATCTGTTGGGAAGATAAATTTCTCTACCTTCACTAATACATCTTCAACGATGCCTCTTGGATATGTATAAGATCTATCTGCCAATTGTAGTGTAACTGTTGTAAGCTTAACTTCCCCCAAACACAATCATTGATATATTGATAGAGGCATAAGATTGGTGCTTGCTCCCAAATCACATAAAACTCTACCAATGAACTAATTTCCAATTGTGTATGGAATGGTGAAACTTCCCGGATCTTTGAGCTTTAGTGAAAGTTTCTTTTGGAGGATAGCACAACACTCCTCAGTAAGTGCAACAGTCTCAAATTCACCCAATTTATTTTTCTTAGACAATATGTCTTTCATAAACTTGACATAGCTTGGCATTTGTTCCAAAACTTCAGCAAAAGGTATATTAATATGAAGCTTTTTAAATACCTCAAGAAATTTCTGGAACTGTTTGTCAAGCTTGTTCTTCTGAAGATGCTGAGGAAAGGGTGGTGGTGGATAACATTGCTTCTTTTCTTCGTGATCCTTTTCAATTTCTTTTTCCCTCATAGCTTTTCCTTCAAGAGGCTTGGGTGGCAATTTTGGCTTATTGCTTTCCTCTTCTATCCCCCTTCCGTTCCTAAGTGTGATGGCTTTGCAATGTTCTTTTCCATCTCTCCTAGGATTGGTTTCAGTATCACTAGGAAAAGATCCCCTAGGGAAATTGTTAATTGCATTAGCAAGCTAGCCCATTTGTGTCTCAAGATTTCTAAGTGACGCTACTTGACTTTGAAGTAATTCTGATTGATTCTGAAGTGATGTTGATTGATTCTGAAGTGATGCTGAGTGAATCTGAAAGATAGTATCGATTCTTGCCATAAACTGCATAAACATTTCTTCCATTGATGGCTTTTTTTCTGGAACAGAAGCTCCGGCTTGTGGTGAAAACCCATAAGGGAGTGCTTGCTTAGCTGTAGATGAAGGCCCTTGATTGTTATTCCAAGAAACTTTTGGGTGATTTCTCCAACCTGGATTGTAATTGTTGGAATAAGGATTGTTTTGCTATCTATTATAGTTTCCAACATATTGAACTGATTCGGCATTGGTTGGGCATCTATCACTGGTATGTCCTTCCCCACAGAGTTCACATGTTACAAACGGGCTTTGGACTGCTTGTACACTTAAGGTGTCAACTTTCTTGGATAATGCTACTAATTGTGCTGTTATGATGGTGATTGCATCCAAGTCATGAATCCATGCAGCCTTCTTTGGCACAAATTTTTCAGATGGCCATTGATAATTATTAGATGCCATCTCTTCAAGCAAGTCATATGCCTCATCAATAGCTTTTCCCATTAACGCTCCACCTGTAACGGCATCAATAGTAGTTCTAATTGGTCCCAGCAACCCATTATAGAGGTAAATCCTTGAATCTCTCAAAAGCTTCATATAGCGATTCAGAATCAAATTGCACAAAGGATGTGATATCATTACGCATCTTTGCAGTCTTGGCCAGGGGAAAGTATTTAGTTAGAAACTTTTGAACCAAGTCATCCCATATAGTAATATAGCCAGGTGGGAGTGAATTTAACCAACTCTTGGCCTTATCTCGAAGTGAGAAAGGGAAGAGTCTGTTGGGTTATGCTACCTCGGGCTCATGCTTAAACAAAATAATCAAAGTGCAGCGAAAGAAAACAATGAAGCACCCAAAGTACAATAGGATCTTAGGCTTGTATTTAGCATAGGTGTATAGCATTCAAAACAAATTAAATCACCCATATGATTTAGAATTTACCTACTTAAGATATCGTAACCTTAGTTGCATATCCAAATCGCACAAATTGCTATGGAGTCAAAGATCCAATTCGAACAAGATCATAAGAAGCACAATTTTGTTGGTGTATGCCCTAGAGCTAATCAGATTGAACTTGGGATACACAGTCTATAAAGCATACCCTTCACTATGAAGATAGTGATACAAGGTTTTCCTTCATGTTAGTAAAATAATAAAGAGTTATTAAGTACTAATCGGATGAAGCCCATGGAACATAATGGCCTTGCAAAGGAATTATAAAGAGTTATAATTATGAGATCCTTATGCATCAAAGCCTTGTTCCTCAAATTGTTCCTAGTCATCGTATTGCCAAGACCGGGCATTGGCATTGCTCAAAGACTAGTATATGTTAAGCTTTCTTACTTATGAAGTAAGCAACCGATCTCATACAGGTTGAAGTACGGGATACTTGGGATAACATATAGCTGCTTGTCTGTTGAACAAGTTCACTGAACATGGCCCGCCAAGAGAACTTCATTTGGTAATATCACTCTAGTGTCTATGATAATGTTCTCTTAGTACCAGCCGTGTAAATTAGTCCTCAGACTTGTGATACTAGGTCATCTTGTATGGAGAGTGTCATACTTATATTCCATCACGAACGGGTCCCAAACATATCTCCCTTAATAGAATACCATGTTTAATCCATACATATATGTTCTTATGTGTGTGTCACCCTATAGGTTCCCAACATATTGGCAATGAACATAAGTTAATCTCATTAACTTGTTTTCATAGATCATGAGCGGGATCTAGCAACCCATCATGACCACTCAAATATTGTGAAGCCAGCATGACCTTTTAGAAACCTTTCAGTAACCAACCTGTCAGTGTAATACGGTCCTTTCACCATATATCCCGAATAGCTCATGAGCATGGTACAGTGTCTACTCATGATCAATCCATATTAGTTCTTTGCAACTTATGATTAACCTTATGAATTTAGAGAAACAATTTTCTCCTAAATCCATCATGCTTTGGCCAAAGACTTAATCAAGTTAATTATAGTCAAGAACAAACGAGATATGTCTCCATTATCATAGGGAGTGGTGAATCCTCTCTGGATCACTCATTCATATTCGTATGGTTCATGTCATACCCAATAACACCCTACTATAAGCATCATCTTGCTTGGGACCCGTTCGTGATGGAATCTAAGTATGACACTCTCCATACAAGATGACCTGATATCACAAGTCTGATGACTAATTTACACGACTGGTACTAAGAGAACATTATCATAGACACTAGAGTGATATTACCAAATGAAGTTCTCTTGGTAGGCCATGTTCAGTGAACTTGTTCAATAGACAAGCACCTATATGTTATCCCAAGTATCCCATACTTCAACCTATATGAGATCGGTTGCTTACTTCATAAGTAAAAAGGCTTAACATATACGATGACCATGAACATTTTAAGGAACAAGGCTTTGATGCATAAGGATCTCATAATTATAACTCTTTATAATTCCTTTGCAAGGCCATTAGGTTCCATGGGCTTCATCCGATTAGTACTTAATAACTCCTTATTATTGTACTAACATGAAGGAAAACCTTGTATCACTATCTTCATAGTGAAGGATATGCTTTATTGACTGTGTATCCCATGCTTAATCTGATTGGCTCTAGGGCATACACCAACAGAGTCTCAGTCTGATGACGTCGTCTGAAACTCCATTATGCTTAAGAGTATCGCAAATTCTAGGAAATTCCCGATGTGAGTATTCGGATCACCATTAGGCAATCCCCAAAACTGTACTGAATGTTGAATCATCTGTATGATGGTTGGCTTGATCTCAAAATTATTTGCTTGAATAGTAGATCTTTGAATGCTTGTATGCAGTCCTTGCACGAGAGGAACAGCAAAATCGCACAAGGATTTGTATCGTTTTCTTCAGCCATTGTATGATTATGAGTCAAAACTTGTAAATTTTCCCTTCTAATTCCATGAAAAGTTTTTTCGGATTCTGGATCAAAAGAGACAAGTGGCACGTTTCTACCTCTTCGCATACAACAACCAAAAGAGCCTAAAAAATAAAAAGAAATATTGAATTAAGATTAAATTGCTTGGTATTAATATTAACAAAAACAGTAAAACAATTTCTCGACAACGGTGCCAAAAACTTGTTATCGGTTTTAACCAAGCAAGTGCACGTTATCGCAAACAAGTAATAAAGAATAAAAGGATAAAGATATCACAAAAATTCCAAAGATTTCATAGATTTTAGAGACATAATAAGATCATACAAATAAAACTTCTCAAAACTCTTATAAAGCACATAAATAGGCTAAATATTCATGTTGAGCTTTTGCTTCATTCTAACCAACTTCGTAACATCTTTTTCTTTAACCAAAAATTCAAGAGATGATTTTTTTTTTTCAATATGGGAATGTACTTGACAATATTCCCTTTCTTTTTCTCTTGACTTTTCTTTTCTTTCCCCCCACACTTATTTCTTGTTTCTAACCCAAATTATCAATAGATCTTCCTTGTCTTTGCAAAATGTCTTAAAACATGCTAATTCATCTTTAGAACAAGGGTAAGGATATAAATGTGTTTAGGCTAGGTTGAGATGTGGTTACCATTAAAATAGTTGAATCAATATAGGCTCAAATTGGCTCACTAGGGGGATGTTCTCTTGGAACATCAATAATGGATGGTTGTTTGGCGTTGGTTGTAATCCTAATGCCTCTATCATATTCATGTTGTCACATGTATCAATATAGTCTCAAACGGTTTAAAGCAAGTTCTAGATAAACATGTTATCATAAGAGCACACAAGAAAGAAATTTGATTGATATGTATAATGCATCAATCGTATAGGCTCAAAACTCACAAGGACGATTTTACAAGTCAATATTAAGTCTAAACATGCTTCTTTCTCAATCAACATATCATATTAACATTGATCATGAAAAATGATATTTCAAGCTCAATTCTCATGAAAAATCTTCTCACTAATAAACCAGTTTTACACCTACACAATTCATATTTCATGATTGTATCGAAAGGAACTAAAACACACTAAAACTAAATTAAAAAGACTCAAAATCAAAAAAAATTGACAACTTAAAATAAGAAATCCTAAATTCTTCCCCCCACACTTAATTCTTACATTGTCCTCAATACAATACTATCACCCCATATGCAAGAATTATATGTAAGAGAAAGGAACTACTAAATAAAAGAAGAAAAATAACTAAAGAAAATATAAAAGATAGAGGGATGAAGAGTAAGAAATAGCAAATCTGATTATAATGTGTGCTCTCCATCCAATTGGGTTGTCTCCCAAAAAGCGCTTGGTTTATTGTTCTTAGGCTGGCTTATTAAAACACAAAAACAAACAAAATTATTAAACACTCAAAACAAAGCAAACTAATGAAACTTAAATAAACCTAAAAAAAATTAAAACGAAGCAAGAAAGAAAAAGAAAGCAAATCTGTTATGACAGGTTGATAATTTTTTCATTAATTAGGATGCCTTCCCAATTAGCACTTGAGTGATTGCGTTTAGCCTAGCCAATACCCCTTCTTGGCTTTTTAGGATTTTTGGGCTCATACATGAAACTTCTCGGATTTTTGCATTTTGGAGGAAGCTTTCTTTGCAAAACAACCAATGCATTCTCTATCACAATTATTATTCCATCATCCTTTGTAGTGCATTGCTCATCGAAGAATGGAGCATATTTTGGTACTTGTTGAATGGCATCTACAAACAAGCTGTTTAAGGTTTCCCTCATGTGTTATTCATAGTCCTCATCCTTGAACTTTGCGAATCTACTAGGAAAATGTGGAGAATAAACATTAGTAAAATTTGAAGCTTCATTATCTTCAAGAAGTAAATCCATCTCAAGTTCTTTCTCATCCTCGGGTTCCCTTGGATTTTCTGATTCATCCTCAAGTTGTGTGGCACTAACATTCTCCTTTGGATCAATCATAGTTTGGGAAGAGAGTTCTTGAGATCTTTGTTCTACTAATTCCTCCATACTATTAACCAATTGGCTCATTTGTGTTTTCAAACTCTGGATACTTGCTTGGAGACTTGCCCTTGTTTCCCTTTGTTCCTGTTGAAATTCCAAAGTATTAGCAACAAGAGAATTGACAAGGTCTTCTAAAGAAGTACCTGAGTTTTGAGGTGGGGGCTGAAAAAGATCTGGTTCATGAGACCATGATTGATTGAAGCTCGATGGATGATTGTAGTTGGCATAAGGATCTGCTTCTTGATAATTTCCCGAGTAGCCATAATTAAAATAATCCCACCATCCCTCATTGTAAGTGTTTGAGTAATGATCATACTGTTGGTCTTGGAACCCATGATGGCTTTGGTATCCTTCCACATCATAGGCTGGTTCAAAATTATCGTTTCGGTAGTATGTACACCAATTGGTTGGATGATCCATCATGAAGCACACTCCACACTGCCTCGATTGTTGCATATTACCCATGGCCAATTGTTGAACTAGGGAGGTGAGATTGGCTCGTTGGTTCTCAATGTTCATGTATGCCACCAACTCTTCAAGTGTTAGATTGCTCAATTCCATCGTGTTTGCTCAAAATTTGAGAAGAAAAACATGTATGTACAAGAAAATAAAATTAATTACAACTGAAAATAAGAATAAACCAAATAAGTAATAAACTAAATAAAGCAATCCCAGGCAACAGCGCCAAAAACTTGATGCACTCAAAAGAGTATATCTTATTTAAAACCTTGCACTAAAAATAATATCAATTATAAGTATAGTATTTAGCAAGGTTTGAATCCACAGAGATTGGTTTTTAGTTTATAAATCACTAGTTTAAAACTTAAATTCAAAGGAAACAAAAGTTAAAGGGATTTTAAGATGTTTTAAAACTAAAGCAAACAATAAAAGTAAGAAATAAATAAGAGAATGTCAAATATCAGAAATATGGTTAAGGTTTCATTCTCCACCACTAGACATCATTGAGAATTAATAATCAGATCTATTAACATCAATTAACTATCAAAACTATCAACCGTAGATGACAATAAGCTCTGTTATCCCAATCTTTCCTTAGTTCGTCGTTAAATAGAACAAGCTCTCTATTTAATCTCTAACCACTAGATAACCTAGAATAAGCTCTCTAGATTTAATGTAATGGCAGCTTTTTGATGAGAAATATATGTTGATCTAGGCAACAAACACTTAAGCTCGGATTGTTTAACCTATGTTATGTTCCACTTTGCAATTGGCGAAAACTTGACCATAATCATTAATCACAAATTGTCACTTTTGAATAGGAAATCAAGATAATTACACGGATCAAGACTCCTAAACTAGCATTAGATAATTATCAAGATCTATCTAGTTGTACACCTAAACAAATCTAGACAAAAGTCATAAACAATTCTTATGGAAGAATATAAGCAACTTTGATAGAAAATTAATGATAGATAGAATCTGAAAATCAATTACAAAACATATCTAGGGCTTTGAAAGCACCCTTAACCAAAGAGAAGTTTAGCTTTGCATAGGCATAATTAATATATATATATATATATATATATATAAAACTAAAAATAAAAATAAAAAATAAAAGAATGGAGAAGAACAAGAAAATTCATGATGATCCTTGAGTCTCATCAAAAGATAGTTTGTGGCTCAAAAGATGGTATTTATAGAGTTTTAAAACTCTGGGAACAAGTCCTTACCGCAAAAGTAAGTCAAGAGGCAAAAAATCACGTTTTTGGGCAGTTTTTGGACTTTTTTGCAGTTTTTGGGCACCTAGGCGCCGAGCATACTGCCTTGTATTTTTCTTTTGCATCTTCTTGTACTTCGTAGGATGATTTGGATAACCATTTCTTCTCTGATTTGGGCATGTAAACTACCGTTGGAAAGGTATTCACGTCAGTCCCAAAAGTCAAGAAGTAAGTTTCTTCAAATAAGGAATTTAACATCATGTTTTCCTTGCAATAAGCTCCAGAGGTCAAATCTTCCTTCTTGCTTTGCAACCAAAAATTTATCTTTTTTTACTCCCGAGTATTCTTCCATCTTGTGATTATGATTTTGTAAGTTCTTTACCATCATTATTGACATCTTTTGACTTCATTCTCCTTATTGTACCTAAAATTCAAAAGCATAATATAAGTAAACAAGATAAAGATTGAAAACATAACAAAAACTAAAGGTAGAAAGGCATAAAATGTATATTTTATGAGCTTATCAGGTCTTATAAAAACATCTCTCTTAATTAATCAACTATATGTCTATGATAATTGAATTAAAGAGAAACTCATTAAGCTTAAACTCTAAAATTGGTTACACATGACACGTAAGTATATTTTTACAATAACAAAAACTAAAGGTAGAAAGGCATAAAATGTATATTTTATGAGCTTATCAGGTCTTATAAAAACATCTCTCTTAACCAATCAACTATATGTCTATGATAATTGAATTAAAGAGAAACTCATTAAGCTTAAACTCTAAAATTGGTTACACATGACACGTAAGTATATTTTTACCATAACAAAAACTAAAGGTAGAAAGGCATAAAATGTATATTTTATGAGCTTATCAGGTCTTATAAAAACATCTCTCTTAACCAATCAACTATATGTCTATGATAATTGAATTAAAGAGAAACTCATTAAGCTTAAACTCTAAAATTGGTTACACATGGCACGTAAGTATATTTTTACCATACATGCAACTCAATCCATCATAATAAATGAAATGAAACATGTGTTATGCAATCCATGTCTAACACTAAACTCCCTTTGTCAAGTTGTATTTAGGTTAACAAATCAATTTAATTGGTGATCATGCAATTAAAAGCATTAAGCACAAGGTTGATTAAACAATATCAAATATCATTAATTCAAGAAAGAGAGTAAAATAATCCAAACTACATGTTTAGTTCCATTGCAATCCTAAAAAGAGAAATTTAGTTCATGCTCAACGTTGAAAACAATAAACAAATGAGTTTCACCATCATAAAATTATAAGAAAGTAAAAGAAGATTAAGAAAAAAGAGAAAACTAATCAGTCTTCTAGTCTCTAAAATCTCTTTAGCTCTTTGCAAACTTGTGGTGGCTGCTTTCCTCTTCAGAAATTGAAGATAAGAGCTAAGAAGGTAAAAAAAAATAAAGTATTAATGGTTCCTATTTATAGAGCTCTAAAAGCCTGAAGAAGGAAAACTTTGTACCCAAGGAACTACTCCCAGCTTGGACTTTCCATATATGAGCTGATTCACTCCTTCTTTCTTCAAGACTCTACAAAGTTATAAAAGACATTAAATTAATAACTAAATTAAACATAAAATAAATAAATAAAACTAAATTAAATTAAATTAAAAAGCTACTAAAAACAATTAATTAATAGTTTAAACTACAAGGACTTAGCTAATTTAAAGGCACAAAATATGATAAAATAACTCTATTTCATAGAGTTATCAAATAGATTATGAATTTAAAAATGAAAACAATTCAAAATGCACAAATGTTAAGATGGTCACAATGATTCTCTAGATACTCCTTTTCCATCAAGCATATAAAAGGAAAGGATAATGTCATTCCAGACGTGTTATCCGGGCCAAACATTTCCAAGCCTTTGAAGATCCTCCTTGTTAATGTTATGATGGATCCCTCTTCCTCATTCTCCTCCCCCTCCTTGAAATCAACCATTTTTTCAAAGCATTCCTCCTCCATAATTTCAGTCCATCTAGACCCTTTTGATCTCCTTAATAATCCTAACTTCTTTATTGAAAAACTCCTTCCTAAGTTACAATAGCTCTTTGCAACAAAAACTCTTTACCCAAGAGCTAGTCACCTCCTATTTAAGTATCAATCTTTGATACTCCAAAGATTTATCCAATCCTTGGGGATACATCCAAATTATCCATTCACCATCCTTGAACCCTTAACTTCAAAAAGAAGACAATGTGTTTCCTATGGTACATTTGTCACCTATATTACATCTAAATAGCGTTTCAATTATACAATCTCTTGAAGTTTCTTTAGAAATTACATTAAGGAACCTTTCACCCATAAAAATTAACTTCTAGATCTAAGTCATGAAAACTTGAAACACTTTTTCTAGTGGATTCAGTGGTGGGAAACTTATGAACAATATACTCAAACCGCTCCTTCTCCTCATGGTATTATCCTCTTTCATAGGCCTTATGGAGATTCCACTAGCATATTCTAGTATCTATGATTCTCAAGGATATTCTCTTACCACTACAAAAGGACAGACTTTTACCGACAGAATAATCTGTCGGTAAAAGTCTAATTTCCGTCGGTAAAACGTATCACCGACGAAAAATTTCGTCGAAAAAGTTCGTCGGTGATACTTAAGTCGTGATACTAATTCGATTGCTAAAGAAAAATTTGTCGGTAAAGAAACTTTACCGACAAACTTTTACCGACGGAATATTCCGTCGGTGTTGTTTTATTTTACTGACGAAATTGTACCGACAAAATTTTCGTCGATATTCTTTTATCACCGACGGAATAGTTCCATTGTAAATTTCTTTACCAACAGAACATTATAATGGAATATTTCGTCGGTGATAGATATACCGACGGATATATTCCGTCGGTAATTTACTTATCGACAGATGGATTTGGTCGGTAAATGTGATTTACTGACGGATTATTCCGTCGGTAATTATTTTTTTTAACAAAAAAATAATATTTAAAATAAATATTTAAAAAATTATTAAAAAATTTAAAAATTAAATGAAAATTTTATATAATTATACCATAAAAAATATAATGAAATCCGTAAAAATATAAATAAAATAATATTTAAATGTATCTCTCGAATATAAAACAAAAAGAACTCATCACAAAGTACCGCTGTCATCGACTTCACTGTCTACCTTCTGCATCACCTCCGGTAGCACTCAATCCTCCGATAGCACCCATGCCTCCGACAGCATCGACTCTGGCAGCACTCAATCCTAGTCCAGCAGCACCGACTTCGGCAGCACTTAGCCCAGCACCAACTCCGGCAGCACTCGATCCAACACCCATGCCTAAGGCAGCACTGAGTCCGGCAACACTTGTTTCGATCCCGCCTAATGCAGCTGCTATCTGTGACTGCAGTAAAGGTGAGATTATCGTATTCTAGCTCATCACGATATTCTCAAGTCTCACAATTGAGGTCTGAATTTGCGAGACATCGGACCTCAATGCATTATAGTCCTCAGACGGCGCTGTTGTCGGCTACTGTGCAGTACTAAGACCACATGGAGCGTAACTGGCTACATCTGAACTTTGGTGACTGCCAGGTGGATCATAAATTTCCCTCTCTTCGGTCTCGTTCCAAACCCATAAACATGCGTCCGCGTAGTCTCAATGCCTCCAATAGCATTAGACAAGGACTGAGGATCGAAATCGGGATATGAAGACGTATCGTCCCCATATTTTTGCTGCAACGAAGCAGTATAATTTTCCTACAATCACAAATATTTAAATATATAAATAATTAATATGTAACATTGTAATAAACACGTACATGAACACAAATATCTGGTATAATCAATTAATGTAATATATAAAGTATTGATAAAGTTAAATACTTACAGTTACAGCTTTAGACTTGTTGTCTACGTAATCACCTTGACCCTTTGCACGTTTATGGGTTTTGTTAAACAGCTCCAGGAAAGTCACGTTGCGCTGCAACTCTTGTGACTACAGATTAAAAGAAGAGAGAAAATTATGTTAAACCAATAAAATTTCACATAGTTTATACGATAAAATTTTTAAACAATAAATTGCAAAACAAAAATAAGTCTTACCATCCTTTCACCGGTAACTAGAAAGGGAACTGATCCACCAGTGTGCTTTTTAAGGATGCCTTCTTTCTCGGTATTCCTATTACCCTTGGCCTTTTGGGACCTATTTTTCCAAGCGTCGGTACTCCAGACGCTATCAATCAATTGATCCCAAATATCGACTGCTATCCAATCACATTTGTAACCCTTACAGTCTTCTATTCGATTCGTTTGAAAGAATGACATTGCATTGTCCCTCTCAAAATTCATCATGTCCTTGAATCGATCCTTGCATGTGGCCTCCCATAATTTCCTAACCAATGGTGTCTGCTAGGGAGGCCACTAGCATTTTCTATACAATGAGACATTATGAATTAATATATAGTATTAAACATAATTAAATTATAATTTGACTTTTAACCAAACCATACCTCAAATATAATCCACATAGACAGTTTCATGTCAACAGGTATTTTTGACCAAGTAGGCCATGGTCTGTTATAGTGTTGTCTGATGATGGAGGCAATGGTCGATTTTACACAACTCTCCGTGAAAGTCCTAAAATCAAGGATACGTGTTAGTGGACAATAATTTATTTTACTCAAATAATGAAGTTACCGAAATATTATTAACTTACGTGTTTTGAAGAATTGACAGCCGAAACCTGACATCCAGATTACTCGGTGTTGGTAATCCTTTCGTCCGACCTCTACCTCGTTTCTTTTGCTCAGTGGCAGTACCGGTAGACGACGTAGGATGTTATGCAGGTACCTCTGTCTGCTGCCCCGTGCCATCATCCACGAAATACGTTGGTGCTGGCTTATTAAGTAAAAACTGTGAAATTTCATCCAGCGGTGAGGTAGACGCCTGTAACGCGGGATCTGCCTAAGTTGTCGGAGTAAGTGTCGACCGTGGCAGTGGAGCGGGAGTCGATATGGACGGTGCCATTGTAGAGGGAGGCAATCTGGATGAATCCACTATAGACAGAGGTAATGCAGAGAGATGCAGGGACGATAGAGGTACTGCAGATGGAGTATATGGTGATGGAGCCGAATAAGGGGAAAACTATCTCGGTGAAGGTTGTAATGAGGGAGAAGACACATATGGCAACTCTGGTGTAGCTTTCCCCGAGGACGAACCTCCAAATGGTTGAAAAGCATCCCACATAGAACTCCGTTTTTTCTGCATTTTAGTTTTACGCCCTCCTCCTCACATTTTATCTGTAAAATAAAAAATATTAAATTTATTAGTAAATATATATATTGCATACACATATAAAATATATTACTTGATAGATCATGCAATTACAAAAATGAATAAATAATATTAACTTTCTAATCATCATCATTCTCGTCGTTCTCATTAACATCATTGTCATTGCTGTCATCATAATCTACTTCTTCATCTTCTTCTTTTTTTCTTCTTTTTCTTTTTCTTCTTCTTCTTCTTCTTCTTCTCCTTCTTTCTTCTTCTTCTTCTTCTTCTTCTTCTTCTTCTTCTTCTTCTTCTTCTTCTTCTTCTTCTTCTTCTTTTTCTTCTTCTTCTTCTTCTTCTTTTTCTTCTTCTTCTTCTTCTTCTTCTTCTTCTTCTTCTTTTTCTTCTTCTTCTTCTTCTTTTTCTTTTTCTTCTTCTTCTTCTTTTTCTTCTTCTTCTTCTTCTTCTTCTTCTTCTTCTTCTTCTTCTTCTTCTTCTTTTTCTTCTTCTTTTTCTTCTTCTTTTTCTTCGTCCTCGTCATTTTCTTCTTCATTTGTTCTTTGAACATTAATATTTACTTCTTCGAAATCACCATGAACCAAAAGTTGAGGATTGTCAAGATCTTTTGAATATGTTACAATGGTGGGAGTAGGCACATCCATTTGTTGATAAACCCTTTTGTTTAGATCAATTATTTCTCCTGCACAAGATCCAATGTCAAATCTACTCCTAACTTTTGTTTTGAACACTGCCCACCAGTCTCGACGTTCTCTTATATTCGATGGATAAGAACTGTAATACACTTGTTGACATTAACGAGTTAAAACAAAAGGTTCATTACAAGCAAGTATTGACCTGTACTTTATTTCAACAAGCCCATTTTGAGGATCTACCCGAATTCCTTTATCCGTATCAAACCATCGACATTTAAAAAGTACGACCCGATTTCCCACACCAAAATATTCTAACTCCACAATGTCTAACAACATCCATAAAAGTCATGCGAAGAATCGTTATAACAATCGCCTTTGATGCATACATCACTATTCATGGTTTTTCAATTTTTTCCATAATCTAAAGTATGGAACTTGGAAAATAAACGAAATATCCAGAATAACACCAATCCATATGTCCTGGACCATAAGATAACTCAACTATACGAGAGTTATGTTAACTTGAATCTTGTTGAACCTATGAACAGTGAACGGAAAATAATATTACATTCAATATCAAATTGTATCAAGCATTAGCGGAACACAGAATTTGAAGAATACTTACATAGTCCTTAAACCATTTTCTAAATCTACCTGCACAGACTTTCTCCAACTCACCATCAGTAATGTTCGGTGCATCGATTTTCACTATCTCATCAAACACCCTAAAAATGATTGGATACATAATGAGTTTCCCTAATTTAATTATATAATGCAATTTCACAATTAATATTTGAGAGAACTGTAAATCTCTTACTCAATATAAGGTATGACTTCTTCGCAATTCATTAATACATATAATTCAGCTGCATCGTACTCATCGTGCTCTAAGTAACGAGCCTTTCGGACCAAAAGATCTCCCTTCATGTGTGAATACTGAGAGTTGTTCCATGGGATCGACATCTCCTCCATCATCATTTCGGGGCACTCGAGTAAATATTGTTTCAATATTTGGTTCAAAGTATAAGACGCAGAACGATGAAATTTCTTCCATTATATACGCCTCAACTATTGACCCTTCAACACATGCGAGAATTTTCACTTTTCTCTTTAGATGATGTAGAAATCTAAGATTCAGAAACGAATACTAAATTAACAAATGTTCAATTCAATAAAGTAAATAATGTAAAAGATTACGTATATTCTTTGTTAATTACCTTTCGAATGGATACATCCAACGATAATGGACAGGTCCACCAACTTATGCCTCATAAGGTAGGTGAATAGGCAAATGTTCCATTGAATCAAAAAAGGCTGGAGGAAATATTTTTTTCAACTTGCAAATGGTCTCAACAATATTGATTTCCAAGAACTCCATCTGGTCCACATGAATTTCTGTAGAGCATAAGTCTCTGAAAAAATGAGATAGCTCAGTAATTGCATACCAGATTCTGTTAGGTACCAAAACTTGAAACGCAATTGGAAGTAACCGCTGCATAAAAATATAACAGCCATGGCTTTTTATGCCATAAAACCTCCCATCAACCACATTTTCACAATGGCCGATATTTTAGACAAATCCATCGGGAAGTAGTAATTCTTTTACCCAAGTACAAACTCTTTTTGGATCTTCCCTGTTTAATGTGTAACTGGCTTTAGGCTTGTACATTTTTCCATTACTTTTCACCAATTCTAATTTCAACCGTCTGCAAAGCAACGGTAAATCCATTCTAGCCTTTATATTGTCTTTTGTTTTGCCCTTCACATCCATCATTGTGTTGAACACATTATCAAACACGTTTTTCTCAATATGCATCACATCCAAATTATGACGAATGAGATTGGTATGCTATTAAGATAACTCCCAAAAAATACTCTTTCTCGTCCAATTGTGACCTTCTCCGAATCCAACCAACTTCTGTTCACATAATTTACTCCCAAATGTGATATTCAGAATGCTATCTATCCTTTCCAGAATTGCCTCACCAGATAATCGCTCAATTCAATAATCATGCTCAACTCTTCGATAAAATTTATCTCTTTGTCTTCTAAAAGGATGATTTAAAGGTAAGAACTGTCGATGACAATAACAAAACATGGTTTCCTGCCATAATGCAATCTAAATGACTTAACTTCTTCAATAAGGACAAGCCAATCGACCGTGTGTGCTCCATCCTGATAACATGTCATAAGCAAGGAAGTCATTAATCGTCCATCATAACTCGGAACACCATGATTCCACAATAATTTCAACTCATCTATCAATGGTCTGAGAAAAACATCAATATTCTGTGATGGACTATTCGAACCCGGAATTACCATATTAAGAAGTAAATATGGTTGCTTCATACACATCTATGGTAGTAAATCATATACACAACATTACCGACAAACAAGAGTACGGTTTCACTCCATGAGTAAACAGACAAAACCCATCTGCACACAAACCCAATCTGACATTTCGAGATTCCCCTGCAAAAGATGGATGCGTATGATTGAAGTCTTGTTATGCTTCACCATCAACAGGGTGTCTCAACACTCCGTCATCCCTTCGGTTATGCGCATGCCATGTCATATTCTCAGCTGTAACCGTTGACATATATAATCTTTGAAGTCTCAGAATCAATGGCAAATAACGAAGAATCTTATAAGGAATTCTCTTCGACATTCTAACACTTGATTTGCTTGGTTTATAACGAGGATGGCCACATACGGAACAAAATTCTAAGTCAACCAAGTCGTTATAAAACAACATGCAATTGTTGTTGCATGCATGTATCTTTTGATAGTGAAGTCCAAATTTGGCCATCTTCTTCTTCACTCGGTAAAAGTTATCAGGTAAATTATCACTTTCTAGCAACATCCCTTTTATCATCATCATCAAACGATTGAAACACGATTCACTCATGTTAAATTCAGACTTCACATTTAACAGTTGTGACATAGCAGATAAAGTTGTGTGTTTTGTATATCCTGATCACAACGGTTCATCTGCTTGGTTCAACAACGAATAAAAGTTTCTTGAACTTAAATTTGGTTGATCATCTTGAACCATTGTCTCATCAACATTGTAATTTCCACCTAAATTCATATTCAGGTTTAGAGCATACATAATCATTCTAGCATAAGGATTATCTCTTTCATCGTCACTTCTCGTCTCGACTTCATCACTATGCATCCTTGATGACTGACCTTGATGACTTTCACCATGTACATCCCAAGTATAGTAATTCTCCTTAAACCCTCTATAATACAAGTGTTTACGCATATCATCAATTTCTACAAGCCGGTTATTCTGACACTTCAAAGAAGGGCATCTAATGCTATTATCCTTTACGTACTCGCTGTGAGCATATGCAAAACCTAAGAACTTTTCAACTCCATTCAAATACTCATTACTAATATATTGAGAGTCGTCCAACCGCCTATACATCCAAGATTTATCGTGCTTCATTCTCTAAGTCTAAGTAAACTATCAACAATACAATAACACAAGAATCAAAATAACAAATTGAAAATATTATCTTTTTAAATTATTATATATTATAAATAAAGTTTTATTTATTCTAGCTCCTACACAATTAACAATTTTCCTACACAATTAATTTAAAAATATTAATTATTTCTACTTGTCTAAAATACTCTTCTTTTAATATTAAAATTTTATATATTTTTTAATTTAATACTTTTAAATTATAATTACAAATAAACTATTATTATTATTCAATTTAAATTTTTATGTTTATTAGTATATATTATAAATGAAGTTTTATTTCTTAAAAAACATTAACTATTTTCCTACACAATTAATTTAAAAATATTAATAATTTCCACTTGCCTACAATACTGTTTTTTTATTATTAGAATTTTATATATTTTTAATATTATCTTTTTAAATTATAATTATAAATAAACTATTATTATTATTATTATTTAATTTTTATTTTTATATTTATATTTATTACTATATTATAAATAAAGTTTCATTTATTATTTTATACATTAACAATTTTTTTACACAATTAATTTTAAAATAGTAATAATTTCCACTTGCCTACAATACTATTTTTTTATTATTAGAATTTTATATATTTTTTAATATTATCTTTTTAAATTATAATTATAAATAAACTATTATTTCAACAATATACACATTAACAATTTCAACTCATACCCATTAACAATTTCAATTTCAACTCAACAATATACACATTAATAATTTCAACAATATACACATTAACAATTTCAACTCACCCATTAACAATTTCAATTTCAACTCAACAATATACACACAAAAATTTCAACAATATACACATTAACAATTTTCAAATTATAGAGAAAAGACAACTCATACCCAGGCGCGGTGGTCGGACACCTTAGCTAGTGGCCTGCACAGGCAACGACGGCGATGGCTCGCGGAGGACGGTCAGACTTAACTACAAAAATGAAAACAACAATATTATCAAACAATATCAAAAATAAAAAAACGAAAAGAAAAGAAAAGAAACAGACATGGTGGTCGGATTGTTTCGATGGTGGCAGCGACGGTGGTGGCTCGTGGGGACGGTATGACAACGACGGCGGTGGCTCGAACTTAACTACAAAAATGAAAACAACAATATTATCAAACAATATCAAAAACCAAAAAACAAAAAACAAAATTAAAAGAAGAGAGAGAACAGAAACAGACGCGGTGGTCGAACAGCGACGATGGTGGTAGCGACAATGATGGCTCGTAGGGGACGGTCGGACGGCGAAGGGGCACGACGAACCAAAGAGAGAAAGAGAGAATCGAAGAGAAAATGAGAAAAGAAGTCTCGAGCATTAAGTTATGCCCGAGACTTTCACCAACGGAATAGTTATTACCGATGAAATTTCCGTCGGTAATACTTTTGGAGGGATTTCAAATGTCATCCGTTGGTAATAAAGTATTACCGACGGAATATCGATCGATAATACCATATTCCGTCGGTGAAACATCACCGACGGAACGTAAGTATTACCGACGAAATTTTCGTCGGTAATATTTTGAGCGGGATTTCAAAATTTATCCGTTGGTATTAGCATTTTCCGTCGGTGATATATCACAGACAGAATATCATTTCACCTACGGAATTTAAGTACTACTGACGGAGATTCCATCGGTAATACTTTTTGACCGTTTACTTTAAAATCTTAATTAATTTTTTAATAAATTTGCATTTATTATTTATTAAAAATCGAGAAAAAACTATTACCGACGGATATTCCGTCGGTAAAAGCCAATTCCGTCAGTAAAAAATGTGAACGATCAAAAAGTATTACCGACGGAATTGACTTATTACCAGCGGATTATCCGTCGGTAATAGTTTTTTAGACCGTTTAGTTTTTTTATTATTAATTTTTATTACTTTTTATTTATTAGTTATTTTGAAAACCGTGTATTATTTTCACCGACGGAATTTCCATCGGTAATGCTCGTAATTCCGTCGGTGAAAATGTGGCTGGAATCTAGGTCGTTCACGCCAAACATTTACCGACGGAAATTACCGACAAAAAGAATCTATCGCTAACATTCCATTGGTAATATTATTTTTCCGTTGAAAATACTGAAAAAATCCGTCGGTAATAGGCCAATACATTACCGACGGAATTCCTTCGGTAATAATCAAAATTCGGTCGGTAATGAATTGTTTGACCGACATAACATTCCGTCGGTGATATTTCCGTCGGTGAATCGACGTCCTCTTGTAGTGATTCAATGTATGACTACCCACAAGAATACCGTAAACTATTAAGAAAACTGTGTGAGCTCAATTAGAAAATCTCTCATAAACCTGGCTTTCCATTGAGGATGACATCCCATGGCAAGAATTCCTATCTATACATTTCCAGCTTCACATAGACAAACAGTTCTATGAAACAAGATTTTCAGGACCATGGTGAAAACCCTCATGATTATTGAATTTAATCTCCAGCATACAGGATCCCTTTCATAGAATCTTTACTGGAAGCCACTTGAAGTACTTGATGAACCTACACCAAACTGGCAAGGCTCTCAAGATCCATTTGACATAGATGATCTAGATTTTGGTCCATATCAATGGATAGAAAACCTTGGCTATGATTTTGATCCAGAAGCAAACACTCCCACCTGAATCTCTCTTCTAGTCACAGTCTAATTCACAAATCATGAACCTTGAAGCCCTGATCCACTCCAAAAATCCAACTTATAACTAAGTGTGCTTTCTAATTATGTGCGCCTCCTCAACAAATGTACAACCTTATCAACTCGCCTTGACAAGCGTGAAAGCATTATAATGATTTCTACTTTTGTTTTTTTTTTCTTTTCATGTCAAGTTTGCTTTACTTTATTAAAATTTACTTTATTTTGTAAAAATGTCTAAAAACACATATCGTTTATTTGTTGTGTCAGAAGTCACTATTGCTATAAGGCTTCATAATAATTGTATTTTATTTTTCCTTCCACATAAATAAGAAACTCCTTCGTGAACCACAAGAAATGTAATATTTAACAACAAAAAATTATCTTATGTTGCAAATAACTGCACAAAAGGTATTTGTAACAATTTTGATGCACACTTTTGTTGCAATAAGAAGTTTACAACATCTATTGCAGCTTAAGATTTTTATGGTGCAAAAAAGTATTGTGTAAATTACTATAAGGTGCTGCAAATAGTAGTATTATAAAAAGCATTAATAACAATGTTTTATATATTTTTGCTGCACATGTAACATGTACTAGCCTATTGCAACATAATATTATTTATGCTGCCAAAAAGATATATTTTGCAACATTTATACAAATCATTCTAAAAAATTTTGTTGCTAAAATTAAAATCTCTTGTAGTGGTGGAGAACTAGACAGACCTCCCTATTCTAAAATATTATGATATAATATCAATTATGAGTTTCTAAATTTTTCTTCTTTTTTTTCCTTTTAGTCTAATAATTGATCAATCTCTTACTATATCTCGATTAGCAATAACGTCACATTAATAAATTTTCTACATCAAAAATCTCATAAAATTGAAAACAAATCATTGGTCTAGGAAAAGAAAAGTTACTATAGCAAGGATTACTTTAGCAAGTTATTATAGCAAAAGGCATAATTTCATAAAAGCCATGCCACATGCTCATATTTATGCCAAAAAGCTGTTTGAGTCTTAACATCGACTAAATACATTAACTTTTTGCCTGAACTACGAACTACTTGTCTATAATATCCCTTGTGAAAGCTAATGGTCCTTCTTTTGGTATCAAGCGTAAAGGGCATGTGATGTGCATTGTAGGCTGCATGTGGCACTGTTATTCACTAAACTATAAAGTTGGACAAAAATAAGGCAGCCCTCCTCAACCTCAATCCTATTTTCTGTTGGATTTCAATATATTATTTGATATATAAATACGAAATACGTATACTAATATACATAAGTTGTCGTAAATAGATACACGGTGCATAATTTATGTACACAATTGATATCATGTTTGAATGAGAAATTAATCGCTAAGTACCCACTTGAAGAGAAAAAAAGTTGGTTGATGTTAGTGATTGGTGTGGAATCTCAAATAGAATGAACAAAGGCTAGCTTGTGGTATTTATAAGCCTTGTTTCCATGAGGGGTTAGGCCCCAAGGAGCATCCAAGTTTTGTGGTGGGTGACACAACTTGGGTTAGACCACACGCGCACTGTCGTCGTTGGGCTGGGTCGGGTCGGGTTTGGGTTAGTAATTAAGTTTTTACTGCTCAATCGACATGTTTTTTTTCAAATCGAACCGGCACAACCCATCCTAGATGACTGTTCGGTCCAACCGAACCAGTGCTGCCAATCAAGGGACTATCTGATTGAGACATATCTATTCGAACCAGACCGAACCATTTGGTTCTTTTCCTAAAGACATAACTTTTATCCGAACGGTTTTTTCCAACAGTTGTGTCTTCTTCGAACAAGTTTCTTATTTTCTATAAAAACCTGAGCAGTGCCAGTTTTTTTAATGTACCGAAAATTACTCTTCATTTTCTATACTGCTCTAGTTTTTTCTTGTCTTCTGTGAGAGAGACCGACATTTTTCTAGTTCGCCGTGTTGCTAAGAGTGTACTCTCGATTGCAATGTAATCGAGGAGGCCTGGGAGACGAATTGTAGTATATTGTAAGCACCTGTGAGACAAGCAATAATCATCTTAAGATCAGAGGTGAAACCTTGACTCGATTATCTTTTTATGTATTCGGATTAACCTGTAAGTGTTCGTATTTTCAATATTTTTTCGTAATATGTTTATATATTTCAGTATGCAGTAATAAAATTTGTTAAATACTTACAAGATTGCCAACATTTTCATCCCAAAAGAACATTCTTTTTAATGAGATGTCTTGTCCAAAACCTACTAATATTACATTATCTTTAGACAAAGGGCGTGGATATATTTTTTTTAATGATGGCTTGCATAATGAAAGAAAAATTAAGGGTTTTTTTTTATGGGATGAGAAGACGTTGCAAATTTGAAAGATGGAATGTTTTGGGAGACGATGGAGAGAAATATTGGGGCAAAATTTTTTTGATATCGTGTATCCCAATGAGGATAATGTGTTTTGGTTAGTCAATCGCGAAAAGAACGTAGATTCTTACGAGAATCTATGTTTTACTAATTTAATGGACGAACTTTGATTTCGAGAAAAATAAATGGAAGGTAAGTGCTTTTTGGCAAACTAATGAATTAGTACTATGCATCCCAACGAGGAGAACGTATTTTGATTGTAAAATTGTAAAAAGAACGAAGATTTTTACGAGAATCAATGTTTGACTCATTTAAAAAACGAATTTTGATTCTAACAAAAATTGAGTGAAGAATTTTTTTTTTTTTTGGAAAACTAAAGCATCAAAATCGTGTATCCTAATGAGGAAAACATGCTTTGGTTGGATAACCGCGAATGGACAGAAGATTGTTACGGTAATTCATTTTTGACTCGTTTGAGGGACAAATTTTGGTTTTGATGAAAGGAAAAAAAAAAAAGTGTTTCTTGGAAACGAAATCATTAGTATCGTATATCTCCACGAGGAGAACATGTTTTGGTTGGCTAATCGCGAAAAAAATGAAAATTCTTAAGTGAATTCTTGTTTGACTCATTTGAGTGACGAAATTTGATTATGATGAAAATGAATGGAATAAAAGTTTTTCATGAAAAATCAAAGTATCAATATCGTTTATCCCCACGAGGAAAACATGTTTTGATTGGCTAATCGTGAATGAAACGGAGATTCTTATAAGATTTCATGTTTGACTCATTTGAGAAACGAACTTTAATTTTGAGAAAAATGAAGTAAAAAAAAATATATGAGAAAGCAAAGGATGAATATCGTATATCCCCACATAGAAAACGTGTTTTGATTGGTCAATCTTGAAATTAATAAAGATTCTTACAAAAATTCACAGTTAACTTATTCGAACGACAAACTTTAATTCTAAAAAAATAATTTTTTTTTTCAAAAACAAAACATTAATATCGTATATCCCCATAAGAATAACATGTTTTGGTTGGCTAAAATTTAATTTAGAATTGCCATGTCTATTCTTTGATATCAACTTTCTTTCCAAATCTCACTTAGTATTTCATAAGAAATTTTTGATACTTTCTTATGGTAACCCAATCAACAAATTTAATTTAGAAAAGAGAAATTTAATTCATTACTTAATAAAAAAAAATAAAAAAAAAAAAGACAGTTCAAGTCTTCAAGAATAATATTTCTCTTGCTCTTCCATATCTTTTATTTTGTTGTTGTTAAACAACAATTGAATCTATCACCATGAATATGAAAGTATGGTTGGAATGAAATGAGCTACTTCAAGATTATGAATGAGAAGCCACCTATAATTACCAAAAGTCCAAGCAGTGTCGCTGTCCGGAGCAGAGTTTTGCAACCCCAAAACAGTCAAGACAGAGATGGAGCCTTGGGACCATTATTCATTAAAAACGTCTACAGTCAATTTTAAAATGGCATCCTATCGTTTTCTTGTGAACCATTCACAGCCATGAAAGAGAGACAAAGGGCCCAATTCACTTATGAAGGGCGGCAACCGAGATTGACCACTCTGCTATCTGCTGCATACAGCTAGCTTGTCTTCAATCAACTAGCAAAGCTGTACTCTGATTTTTGTTGATGACATGGGTACCAAAAATATTAAAAAGGATGGAAGATTCAAAATGAGCCACTCAAGCTTTGGTCCTATGGATCTTTTTCAAAATTTTCACACTATTTGTACAATTGTACTACAGCGATTGCTTATGGAAATAAATGTTTTTGCATTCTTGATAACTCTCATCTTAGGTTTGCATTGTTACCATTACCTAACCAGAGAAGAAACACCAATCAGAATTCTAGACACTGACACTGACACTGTCCAATGTCTTACTCTGTGGTCGGTCTAACTACTTGGTATACTTTTCAAACTGGACACTTTCAATTATATTGCCCTCTCTTGTTATTGTACCATTTCCTCTCCCCCAGGAAACCTACCAGCGTGAGGAAGTAAAAATTTAGTGGGATTCTCTAGACTCAACTAATTAAACTATACTATACTACCTTGATCAGAGGCTTCCTCGTAGTAGTAGTAATATGGGGAGAGCTTTCCATCCTTACCAGCTTTGAACTTGTTCTCCCCACCAGCCTCTTGCAACAATTTGACCACCTTCCGCATTGAAGGGCGGTTAATGGGAAGAGCATTAGTGCAGATGATACCAATATCGAGTACCCTGCAAATTTCTTCCTTGTAGGTAGAGTCCAGTCTCGGGTCGATTACTTGATCCGCTCCCTTTTGGTCGTAGGTAGCGCAGACCCATTTTACCATGTCTTTCTCCCCAAACTCTGGATCACTTGGGGGTTTACCAGTAACCAGCTCTAAGATGACAACCCCGAAACTGTAGATATCACTCTTCTCATTCACTCTTAAGGTATATGCATATTCTGCATGGAAATGAAGACAAAATGAATAAATTGAACGACAAGAGGTAATATAGATGTTGCAAGAAAGATTACTAGTTAATCTTTATTTATAATGTCAAAAAAAGTTCATGTTAGTAGGCCAATGTAGTCAGTCACTTATCCTTGTCTAAGCTTAAACTGAGAGTTCTAATGAAGCAACAATGTCATATAGACAGTGAATTTAAACTCCAAAAGTGAAGTTAGAAAAGAATCTTGAAGCAGCTGAAGCAATCGATCTGATGAACAGATCACATGATATCAATATCAAATAAGGTAGTATTGTTAACCAATCAACAGAAGTATGTATATTCAAAATGAAAAGGGGAAATTAAATTTGGGAAGTAATATAAATGAACAAGCATCAACAAGGAACAAACCTGGTGCAATGTAACCATATGAGCCGGCAATCACAGACATCGATTCCGCACCTTTGCCAACTCTTTTAACAATCTTAGCAACTCCAAAATCCGCAACTCTGGCACCAAATTCTCCATCTAACAATATATTGTTCGATTTCACATCCCGATGAACAATGGGCGGAACACAGTCATGATGCAAATAGGATAATCCCTCAGCTGCATCTAAAGCAATCTTATACCTAGTGGGCCAATCTAACAAGCCCCCCTTGCTACTATGCAACAAATCCCCCAAGCTCCCATTTGGCATATACTCATAAACTAAAAGTTTGCTATCTCCAGCATTGCAACAACACCAGAGTCTCACAATATTCTTGTGTCTAATATTTCCCAGCGTTTCAACTTCACTTTCAAACTCATCTCTCTCTGTATCAGCACTCAAAGAATCTCCTTGCTTAACTCCTCCGCCGAGTTTCTTCACAGCCACTGCATCACCATTACTAAGCACAACTTTGTAAACTTTGCCAGAAGCTCCACTTCCTATCACATTCTCTTCCTTGAGGCAATCAGCAATCTCAAATTCACTAAAACCAATCTTATGAAATGATCTCCACTTCGATACAGTAGCTCCTTTCTTGTTCTTTTTGAAACTCCGGTACTTCATGTAGAACCAAACAACCCCTACAACAAAAACCAAGCCAGCAAGTACAAAAAGGGAGCTAAGAATCCACATATAATTCTCGTTCTTAGAATGACTTATCTTTGGACAAAGACCCTCCAAATCACCACACAATCCGGGATTCCCCACAAAGCTATTCCTATACATTTCTTTAGCATAAAATGGAGGGAGCTCTCCTGAAAGCTGGTTATTCGATAAATTAAGCACATTCAGCTTTAAATCCTGCAACTCAATTGGGATTTTCCCAGAAAATGAGTTGCTGGAAAGATCAAGATAATTAAGCACAGGCAAGCTACCAATATCACTAGGAATACTACCAGATAGCCTATTGTTAGCCAAATTTAACTCATTCAAATTCATCCATCCCTTAATTCCTTCCGGGATCCCTCCATCAATCTCATTTTCACTAAGATCAAGACTAACCAACTGCCTCAATTTTACAAATGATCCAGGAATCCGACCGGTGAACCCGTTTCCACTGGCAGATATCTCTACCAGTGTCTCCAACGACCCAATTTCATCAGGTAACGACCCGGAAAACCGGTTGTTGGAAATTGACAGAACTGAGAGGTTATGAGCACTTGAAATCATCTTTGAAATTTGCCCACTAAAGGAATTTTCAGCAAGCTCGAGCAAGAATACTCTGGGTAGCCCCCAGAACCCGTCTGGGACCCGACCCGAAAAACGGTTGTGCTTGAACCGAACCCGGCCCAAGCTCCGGCATTTGCCTAGACTTTCCGGAATTTTGCCCGAAAATGAATTGTAAATCAGAATAATATCCTCTAGCTGCCCCTTTGCGCACAAATTCTCCGGGATTTCGCCAGAAAATTGATTATAAGACAAATCCAGACTTCGTAATGACGAGTTTTCACCAAGTTGACTTGGCAATGGTCCACTCAGTTTGTTGTTGAACAATTTCAGCCCGTGCAACTCTTCTGACTGAGTTATGCTCTCTGGTAAAGTCCCTTCAAGTCTGTTATCAAAAAGATTCAATGACTCAAGCTGTAACCCGCATAACCCGGGCGGAATTGTCCCAGTTAACTCGTTCATGGACGCGTCGAATCGCTTCAACGCAGTTAAATTCCCCATATTTAACGGCAACTCACCGGATAGAGAGTTGTTATATAACTCAAGTTGCTCAATGCTTTTCAACTCGGAAATTGAACTAGGGATCGAACCAGAGACCCGGTTAAAGGACAAATCAAGGTTTAGAAGCAAAATCAACCGACTGAAACTCGACGGAATTTGGCCGACGAGGTTACAGCCGGCGAGAAAAAGTTGCTCGAGATTCGTTAGGTTACCGAGTTCGCTGGGTATATGACTCGGAGAAAACGGGTTATAAGCGAGATCCAGTTCTTTGAGAGTCGAAATGTTTCCCAGGAAAGCAGGAATCGTTCTGTCGAGGAGATTTCCCGCCAAGTTTAACACCTCTAGCCGTTGGAATTGTCCGAAACTCGCGGGAATTTCGCCTGAGAAGTTATTCCCGAAGAGGATTAGATTTTTGAGTGTCGGAATTTTGGGGAGGGAGTCAGGTAGAGACCCCACGATGAGGTTCTGTGAGAGATCGAGGGTCGTTAGATTTTGACACGTGGAAAGATCAACGGGTAGGGATGAATTGATGGAATTATTGACAAGTGAGATGGAGCGAAGAGAAGGGAGGCGGCAAAGGAAAACCGGGAAAGGCCCAGCGAGTTGGAAGTCAGAAAGGTCGACAGAGTAGACTCGTCCGGTGAGCGAGTCGCAGGAAATGCCGCGCCAATTGCATGGGGTGTCGTCTCGATTGTTCCAGGAGGAGAGGGCGTTGGTTGGGTCGGAAAGGCTTTGCTTGACTCGCTGCAGGTACAGGCCTTCCTGGTTTAGAGCAAAAGCATGTGACAGAGGATTGAGAAACATAAGCAAGAAAACCAGAAACATTGTTTCCGTTTCTGGGTTCGTTTTTTGGTTTTGGTTTTGGTTTTGGGATTTAGATAGCAGTAGTAAGAGAGGGAGTTCGAGACTCGAGAGTTGGATTTCTTTCCAGTTTTGGGAGTGTTCGAGGCACCGAGGTTTGCAGCAAGTGTCGGATTTTTAAGGGAGAAGACGTTGGGTCGAGGTTAGATTGTAATTTGTCTATTTGTGTATTTTTTTTATATTTAAAATATTTAATTTATATAAATTTAACGTGTTAATAATTTATATTATATAAATTTTAATATTTTATATATATTAATATTGTGTTTATATTTTTTTATATTATAATTTTTTTATTTTTTTATATCATATTTAATATTATCAAATTTAATCGAGTTAAAATTGATAATTTATATATTTATATATATTATAATTATATTTAATATATTTATGTATATTTTAATAAATTAATAATTTTTATTATTATAAAATTTAACATTATATTTTTTTTTATCGTATTTTTATTGAATAATTGTAGGATGTTTAAAATTATTAAATTTAGGATGTGGCGTTGAGGGTGGAGTGGGTCCTTGCTGGGGACACAGATTAGGATGGGGATGATGTGCAATTTGGATAAATTTTGTAGTATGAAAAGTTATTTGAAACTTGGATAAAAGAGGTTCAAAGATGGAAAAGTTAGCAGTCAAAAAGAGTCGGTAAAGACAGTGATTTCGGAAACAAATAAAGTCAAATAGATAATTATTACATAAACAGTTAAAGTATGTTCAAGTGGATCAGTGTTGTCTACTGACTACTGTCTAAGATAACACAGTCACAGATAATGAGCTGGATTCTCTGATGCTTTAAATTAGCTCCAAAGTACTCCACTGTAGTTGTAGATCGGGTGTAATCGGATTGAGTGGAGCTTAAATAATAACAAATTTAAATTTGAGTTTGATTCAAAATTCAGTTAAAATTTAATGGAATTTTATTTTTAAAATTTAAATTTAAAATTAATTGAATTTATTTGATTAAATTCTTTTATTTAGTAAAAATTAAGTTTTATTTTTATATTCGATTTTAAATTTTATTATTTGTTTTCGAATTCGAGTTTGAATTAAAATTTTTTAATATTAATTATATATATTTGAAAAAAAAAAGTCGATTAGACTCGCAAGTTATTCGGTTAAAAATTAGGATACTCAAACTTAACTCGCTCGATAGATAATGATCTAAGTCGAAATCAAATTTTTTTAACTGAATTTAAGTAGTTTACAAGCATAAATATCTTATATACATTCCTAATTTATAGGATAATAAAAAGTATATTAACTAGTGACCTTTTGGGATTGTTGTCAATTTTATTTATGTTTAATTTTATTTTTGGTGCTTTAGGTTTTTAAAAGTTTTTGTATTGTTTTATTTTAATTTATTGAAACAAAATTTTAAAAAATATATGTTTTGGTTATTTTATTTTTGTTACACTAAAATAATAAAAAATAATAATCAAAGTGGTTGGAACTTGATTAAATAGAATGGTAAGAATTTGAGTCTTTACTCTAAATTTTTTTTGGATATTTTGGGGAAGGGAGAATCAAATTTTGTTCTTTGATAAAAAGAAGTATATATCAATCATTGAACCAAAAATTCGGATGTCTAAATAGTTTATTTCATTTTCGTCATTTTTAGCAATTTTTTTTTTTTTTTTGTAGTCAAACATACACTATTTACTTGTGTAGTGATATTGTAAAAACATTTTGCCCAAATATATTTATTGTAGTCAAACAACTTTCAAAATTTTGTTTTTGATTTTGGTTTTTGATAAAAAAAAGTACCAAATATATTTTTATTGTAGTTTCAAATAAAAGTGAAAACGAAAATAAAAAACACAAAACAAGCAAAAATATTTTGCCCAAGCGATGTCGTGAGACAAACTTTTTAAAATTTTATATATTTTAATACATGTCAATAAAATATAATTATATTTTGTTATCAACTATAATTCAAATAATAAACTTAAAATCAAAAAATAAATATATTAAAAAATTATCTATAAAATGATTTATATCATTAATGTATTTGCATATATAATTGATATATATTTTTAAAATATTTATATTTTGTTATATAATTTAACATATGTTAATATTTTATGTCATCAAAAAATATATTAATTTTGAATCCCTTTCTCTCAAAAATATATATGTATATAAAAAATTTATTTTATTAACCATTAATAGAGTTTAAAATTTTTATCATATTATTAAATTCATCAATAGACTTGTAAAATATTTCTCTCTTTTTTTTCTATTTTTTTTCTTGCTTATATACCAAAGTCAAATTATTTGATGTACTAAAGCAATAAAAGGAACTACTAAAAGTAAGATGAAAAATGTGGCAAAATTATCAGAATATTCTATAAAAAAATATATCAAATTATCCATAATATAAAATTAAGTATCGAAATGCGCTAAAAAAAATATCATGGGAAGTCGTCATATGATATGGCGACTTCCCATGGCTAATTCAAATTTTTCTTGAAAAAACTAGAAGGGAAATCGCCATATCATATGGCGACTTCCCTTCTAACATTTAAAAAAAAAAAATTATTTTTATAGGTCAAAAGTCGACATATCATATGTCGACTTCTGACCTGTTTTTTGTAAAAAAAAAATTTAAAACCTTAGTTCGGAAGTCGCCATATGATATGGCGACTTCCGAACTGTATTTGTTTAAAATTTAAAATGTTGTAACGCTAAAGAAAAAATTAAAATTAAATTTAACCGTTGTAAACACAATGGATAAAAAAATATTAATTTGGCAATGGTCAATTGACCACTGCCCACCCCCCACCCCCACCTATAAATACCCCCATTCCCTTCATATTTTTTCACACAAAATTTCATTTACTACTCTCTCTCTCTAAAATTTTCTTTTAGTGTACGAATTCAAATGGTTTCATCGTTATTGAGGTTGCAAGATAAGCACATATCAGCGGTTATATATCAAGAGGTTAGTAATTTTTTTTAATTTTTTTAATTTATCATTATTAATTTTTTATTAATTTTGTATTAATTTTGTTATTAATTTTTATAAAATTATTATTATAAAAAATAATTTTATAATTAATTATATTTCAAAGAGATTGCATTATTAATTTTTTTATGATTTTATAATTATTTTATTTAATTAATTATGCACAGGACCCTGTTTGTGTCTTACGATTGAGGAATTTTTTTTTCAAAGATCTGCATCTATCTATTATCGATCACTTAAAGAGTGCCGTATTTTATTATGCAAGTCAAATTCGACAATGTATGCTTATGCCGGACTTAATTAGCGCGTTGGTTGAACGATGGAGACCGGAGACACATACTTTTCATTTGTCGTGTGATGAATGCACAATCACTTTAGAAGATGTTGCGCTCCAACTTCAACTACCAGTAGATGACATGCCAATTACAGGCGCAAGTCTTCTAGATTGGAATGAAAAGTGCCAAAATCTATTGGGCGTTGTACCTTCAGAAGAGTGTCTGAATGGCTCAATAGTGACAAAAATGTGACTGCAGTCATTGCAAAATCTCTCCAAACACGCAAGCGAAGAAGAGGTAAAATATGCTGCTAGAGCATATATTTTACGTTTAATTGGAGTAATGCTAATGCAGGACAAATCGAGCAGTCAGGTACATTTAATGTATCTTCCATTGCTTTGTGATTTAGAGCACGCAGCAAATTATAGTTGGGATTCTGCGTGTTTGGCGATTTTGTATAGAGAATTGTGTCGGGCTACAGTTTCCGACTGCCATGACATAGGTAGATGTTTACTGCTTCTGCAGTCATGGGCTTGGCATCGACTGCTATTTCTTACTCCGCGCGGAAAATTTTCGCCTGTATACCCCCTTGCAAGCAGGTAATAATCTTGACTATTTTTATTAATTTTGTACGAATTTGTATTTTTATTAAGTTTATTAAGATTGTATATGCTTTTTAATAGGTGGAGTCATCCTAAAGATTGTAGCGATATTCCGCTCGACCTTCGAACTATAAGATCACGACTAGATCGAGAAGCATATCAAAAGGTAAATGTTTCGATTGTTACATTCAAGTATTTTTATATTTAATCCATATGAAACTAATCATTTGTAATAATTATTCGCAGTTTGTGTAGATGCCGTATTCTTCAAATCAAATTATGGCATGTCTTCTATCGGATACAACTAATAATTGCAATATATGGATAGCAAACACAGCATTGATATGCTTTGCATATGTAGAGTGGCATGCTATTGACATGGTGTTGCGACAATTTGGGATACAACAACCATTTTCGCAACCACCGGCGAACCTTGATAAGGTTCATAAGATTGATATACATGGGCGCCACGAAGTATTTTGGCCTACGAAGCATCGACAATTGATCTATTTGTGGAATGAACGTTCTGAACAAATTCCGACAAGTATACTCATTGTTCGTAATAATTTCAACCCATCTGCTGATTACATAAGATGGTTTAAAAATGAAGGTCGGCCTTTTGTTTGTCCACCGTCGGAGTTTGAGGATGTTAAGAGTATGCCATTTTTCAGACAGACTTCAAATCCAGTCCGTCCTACACATGAAATGAAAGTTCCTACACCTAGCCGACAACGTCTGCGGACGCGTCAACCGGCCTCATCAAATGCGGCGGAGTTCACTGCACCGAGGATGTCATTTAGTCATCCTTAACCTCAACCAGAACATGGCGTAGCATCCAGTCATCGTCATTCCGTCAGTCACCTCGAATTTGATGTTGAAGATGTTTACCGACCAGAACCTCCAACGACGAGGTTAGATAACTAGCTCCTCACCCCAAGTCCAAGTTCAGCATATCTAACTTCAATGTATCAGTTTTCAACCCCTGCGTCAGCATTTGGTACTACATCACTTGTGGGTCCATCTAGTAGTCAAGTTCCCTTTACGAGTGTTGGCTCCTCGAGCAGTGAGTTTCCGTTTTTTGATGCAGAACATGTGAGTCCCTCTAGTAGTGCGTTCCCATCGACTGATGTGGGTGAGCATGCGGATCACATAGAACTAGATCCAGTGGCGGTAGGTCGAGGTCGACAACGAATACGTCCCACTGACGAAGTTGAACGACGGGTGCAACCAGCACGCAATAAGAGAGCTCGACATTGTTGCTCAACACCACGCGATACGGGAGCTCCTCCGTAAATAATTAGAATAAACGTAATTTTTGTATAATAATCATGTATTTTTTTTTAAAAGATGTTTTTAATAATGTACGTTTTATATAATAATCATGTACTTTTTGTATTTTTCTTTCATTAAATGTAAAAATTAACCGTTATTTTAAAATTTTAAATAATTATTTATTAATTTGTTATTTAAATTTTATTATTAGTTTTGTTAATAATTATTTAAAATTTTAATTTTGTAAAATTAAATTTCAAAGTTTTTTTTTTTTTTTTACCGTTTTAAAACAGTAACATACTTGAATGTATAATTAATTATATATATATAATATATTTAGAATTAATTAAATAATGTAAAATTAAATAATTAATTATATATAAAAAAATTATTTAGTCTTTTAAAATATATATATATATTTTTTTTACAAAAATACTTTAGTAATGTTAATTTTTAAAATTAAAAAATATACTTTAATTACAAAATTTGAAATTAAAAAATCGTCATATCATATAGCGATTTCCCAACTGATTTTAAAATAATCGTATTTTGATAGATAATTTAAAAAAATTAATAATTTGATAAAAAAAAATAAACAATATCTAAATAAAAAAATCTGAAAAATGTAGTAACCTGAAAAGAAAAAAAAAGAAAGAATTTTAAGTTAAAAGATTGTTTACCCACATTAATCATTAAGAATGAGTAAAAATTAATTAATAAGGTTTCAATTCAAAGCTGCTGAGTTGCGATGGTCATGATTCGTTTACACGTGATTTATATGATGGAATGTCACCTTCTGGCTCTGGGGACTTTGATTGAAAATTTAATTAGAAAATATTAATCCATGATTCCATGTCTAGTACCCTCATTTAGATAATTACAAAAATAATATAATTAATATATAATTTTTTAAAAAATTAATAAAATAGTAATATATTAAATATAATTTTTTTAAAAAAATAATAATTAAATAATAATTAATTAATATTTATTAACCAAACTTTTATTATTATTATTATTCTTTTAATTGCTTTTTTTTTTAATAAGATGGATAATAAGTAATTAAAAAAAAAAAGATTTATACTTAATTTATTGATGTGTATAAATTTATATACTGTCAATAAATTAAATGATATCATATTATTAAAAATAAGATTATTTATATTTATTTTTTAAAATTTAAATAAAATAAAATAACATTATATTATTTACTAGTATATATAAATTTATAGATAATCAATACATTAAATATAAATTTTTAAAAAAATATAGCAGTACAATTCGATTGACTGTAGCCAGCAAAAGTTGGTTTCCAATCCATCATTATAACATTCTCAAATTTCATTTTATCTTTTAATTAAAAGGATTAGTTTAGGTGGTAGATATAGATATTATTAAAAATGATTTATTACACATTAAGCAATATTAATTAACATTTAATAATATAATAGAATAAAAAAGAAACTAAGAAGCATAATTGCAAGAGGTGAGGCCAAATGGCCAAGTACAATAAATAAAATTCTAGTAGAATAATGACAGTCACTGTTAAAAGTCTACTCTCTGGTCGATGTGAAAGGGATAGTTTTGAATATTATTATTATTATGATATAAAATCCTTCATAAAGAGACTGGTAGGACCTTTGGCTGCTTCTGGAGTCCACAGAGTTTGAACATTGAAGTTTGAAATATAAATGAAAATGTGGGAGAAGGTGGGTTCTAATCTAATTTCCATCTTCTCAGTTGTCACCACCGTACACTTGATAAAATTTTTCTCATTGTCTTCTTCTTCTAGTGCAGGTGATATCTACTACTGTCTTCAGAAAAGCAACATAACAAGCAGTAAATTTTTTTATATAAAAAAAAAAATCGTAATTTAAAAATAAAAAATAATTATATAAATTAATTAGATTAAACTTTTGATTCAAACAAAAGTAAGTTTTACTTTGCAGCAAAAACAACATTAGCTTTTCATTCATTGAATCGGAATGGAAGGCTTCCTTTTCTTTCCTTTTTTTGGTTCAATTTTCTGGCCTTCTTTCTTAGAGTAGAATTTTCTTCCATCCTGCACATGATGTAACAGTTGATTCCTAACTATCTTTTGGGAGTGATTATCTTCTAGTAATTTATAGCAGATGCAATGTTTTTTTTTTTATATATATATAAAAATAATTATAATTTTAGAATAGGAAAAGAAATATACATACTAAATTTAAAATTTAAATTTGTTGAATATATTTTTAAAAATAATTATATAAATCATTTGATTTAAACTAAATTTATATGTAACGTTCTTTTATTATCCTTCTACATAGACTAATTATGGAATTAATGGAAGTACAGCTATGCAAGTAAGGAATTTCTAGGCACGTGCATTTGAAAAAGTGTGGCCCTTAAAGCAGGGCCCAACTAGTTGAAAAACAATGCTAATTTTTTTAAAAGATTTTCTTAACGAATGTTTTATAAAATATTATTTAAAATTATTAAATATAATATTTACAATAATAATATTATATTAAATATAAAATTTGAGCATGTGCATTGTAAGGTTCATCGTTCACTGATTAATTAGCAACTTTTATAATAATAAAAAAATTAGCAACTTTTGTTACATTAGTGTTAACTTAGATTTAATTTGATTAATGCTTTTATTATTCTAAAAAATATAAATCAAATCAATATTTTAAAAATTGAATCAATGAAATTTTTTATTTTTAATTTAATCGATTGATCCAATTAAAGATAATGTTTTTACTAAAATATGAATTTAGCATTAAATAAATTTTAAATGCAATCAATGTTTAACAAAAATAAACACTTGACATAATGATGAGAAAGGATGTATGAAACGGTTACTTCACGTTAGTATATATCACTTTCATTCAAATTATACCACGTAATTAGATTTTGAAAAAAAAAAAAGTTAATTATTTATTACAAGAATCATGCATTGTTAAAATAAATATTTATTATTTAATTATTATATGTAATTTGTAATAAATAATTGATTTTTTTCAAAAATCTGAAAAACGTGACATGATTTAAATTGAAAAAATATATGCTGACGTGGAGTAATCGTTTCATGCAATCTTTTCTCTTTAATGATATGGTTACAAACAAAGAGGTCAGGTACAACACTCCCATAAATGAATAAAACTGATTTAATGTGTAGTATGATCCGATCAAATCGGATTTAATCGGATGATTATTGATCGATTTAATGTCCATTCTAATTTAATATTTTATTCAGATCAGATAGATCATTAATTTTTAATTGAATCAATTTCATTTTAACAACATTAATTCATACCCAATTTCGTTCATTCTCCTCTCTAATGAATTCTAGTCTTACATTATCGAATAAACACATTTTCATCATTAAAATAAAATTGCATGCCTGATTAAAGACAGATTTCTACTTCTGTTTTTATGAAGAAAAAAGCGTACACATGTTCTGCATTTTTCAACCTTTTATCTACTTTAATGGTTTATATGAATATGGACAAGACATCAGAATGCAGCAAGGATAATGAAGCAGTTGCATTCGTTGACAATAATAATGTTGGCAAGAACAAGACAAAATAGGCAAGGCAACGAAAATTATGGAAATCTTGTTTGCAGCAGATCCGCATTTTTCTGATCAGTAAACCTAACATATAGTCATCTCCAACTTCTACTTCTACTTCTAGGTGGACTGCTTCTCTTGTTGGTTAGGTTGAGTGTAGAAATAGATTTTACCCTTTTTGAAGTTACAAACAATATTGCAAACCCTTGATCATTGCTATGGAAACATTTGTTGCAACTTGCAAGCAGTCAACCGCAATGGTGTCTTGGTGGTTTAAGTGGCCAAACTATCTGTAGTTTTGAATTCAGGAGTTTGCTTCCAAGAGCAATAATGGTGTCAGTTCGATTTTCACAACATATAATATATATATATATATATATATATATATAGTTCCTGGTGGTTTTACCTGTATATATATTTTATATATTAATTTGGCTGGATTTTCGGTGACTACTATTACTATGGTGGGAACTCTTACATTTAAATTTTTCTTTATTGAACGTAGTTTATTTTTTTATTTTATCTTTTGCTTTATTTTTGGTTGGTTTGCTCGAATTAGAATAATAATGGCAATTATCAAATAAGGTGAACCACTAAAAGTATTTAGTGTTTGCAATAATAAAAAAAATAATTTAATAAAAGACTTGATAATTAAGGTTGTAAATAAATCGGGCTTCAACGAACATATCTCTATTCATGTCCGTTTGTTTATTTTTGAGTCTGTTTGTGTTTGGCTCATGTTTGTCAAGGATTTTAAAATTATGTTCAAGTTCGTTTCCGTTAAATTAAATGAATTTATTAGCGAATATTAAACGAACATGTTCATGAACATATAATCGAACATGTTCGCAAACAATTAAAAAATCTGTTTATGAACAATAAACAAACAAATCTAAACAAATAAATAAATAAGTCAATTTTAAGTTATTATTAAGTATAAAATAATAAAACATAAATGTAATTAAATTTAAGTTATTATTTAAATATAAACAATAAAATACAAATTTTAATAAATTATTAAATATAAAATAATAAAACATAAATTATATTAATTATATTATAAATAAATAAAATAAAATAATTATACTATTACTAATATTATAAGCGAATAATAAACGAGTTTTAAATGATTCATAAACGAGTTTGTTCATGAATATAAATAAACTGAACATACCTTATTTGAGTTCGGTTCGTTTTATAAACAAATCTTAAAATTATGTTTATAATCGTTTAGTTAGCTTGATAAACGAACAAAAATCAAATTATTCACAAACTATTTGTCTGACGCTCTATTTATTTACAGTCCTATTAATAATTGTTGAAGAGAAGATTATCGTATGAAATAATAACGTACTCAAACTTAAACTCCATCAAATTTAACTATTAAAGTTTAATTAAAAATTAATGCTTAATATTTGAACACGATTCCTAATATCCACAAAAACCTAAATTTGACATTTTAAATCATAAATGACATAGTTATTCGTTATAAAATCTAACTCGAACCAAATCTCAAAAGAAAAAAAAAATAAATTCAATTTTATACATATTATAATAAAATTAAATTAAGAAATTATAATTAATTCATAAAAATAAATTAAACTTAAAATCATATTAAGAACAAGTAATTAATTAATTTAGTAAGTATTACCTAAATAATAAATGATTTATAAATAAACATAATATAAAAAAAAAATTACTAAATTTTTTGACTTAACTTCAAAATAAAATATTTGCTCTTGTCTTTTTCTTATTTATATTCTTTTTATCATGAAAAAAAAAATTATAAGGAAAATCAATACAAAAGTTTTTTTATTTTTTAATCATTTTTATAAGAAATAATTTTTGTTATTGGTGCAAACAAACTATTTTTACTCCTTACCCTATTTTGTAGTTTTCATAAAAAGCACGGGAAAGCACCATATATGTTCGCACCGTAATCTTCACCTGGACTTTCAAAATAATTAGGGTAAATAAGAAAAACATGTTTTAATAATTGAATAATTATTAAATGATCTAATAATTAAGAGTTATTTGAAAAAAAAAATAAAGAGTTAGAAATTGTTAAAAAAAATATTGTAAAGATAAAATTGTCCTTAATAAAAAAAGCTTCATTTTTCTTTCTCCTTTCATTAAAAAATTATTATTTTATAAAAATTTTAATTAAAAATAAATTAAAAAATAAAATATTTAAATATTTATTTTTAAAAAAATTTGAAAAAATAAAAAAAAATTTAGAAATATTATTTGTATTATTTATTTAAGTTTTTTAATTAAAAAAGTAAAATAAAAAAATAAAAAATATTATGTTTTAAAATTAAAAAATTTATTTTTAGAAATTTTTTTTTAATTAAAAAAATTAATTAAAAAATAAGAGAAAAAGAGTGAAGAATATTTTTTTATCAAAGGTACTTTTATCTTTATAATTTTCTTCCTAATAATTTTATATTTTATAATTTTTTTAAATAATTTTTATTTATTATATTATTTAACAATTATTATATTAGAAAGAGCATATTTTTCATATTTATCTTATATGAAGACCCTTTTTGTTTCTAACAAAGGAGGAGAAAGAAGTGAACAGAACAATTAATGATGTAAACAGTAAAGTTAACCTGCAGCCTGCGGATATATTTTGGCTTAAACATGTTAAATTAAAAAATTATCAAATATCTTATAATTATATTTAAAAAAGAGTTTGTATTTGATTTTATACATTATCAATGAATTATAACAAATCATCTTATTAAGTAAAACAAAAAATAATAAAAAATTTATAAATAAATATTAATGAGATTTTTTGTTTTTGTTTTTTCTATTTCTATATTAATTTATAAGCTCTTTAATATTTTCGTTTTATTAATTAATGAGATGTTTTATTATGATTCACTGACAAAAAAAAAAGAAAAGAAAAAGACATATGATAATTCTTTTAATCTCGCTTGTAAAGTTAAAAAAAATCTATTATCAGTATATAAGATAATAATCTTTATATATTTATATAAATTTTGATACGTTAATAATTCGTATTATATAAAGTTTGACACATTAATATATTTATATCGTATTCGTTTTTTTTTTCCTTATCATATTGTATTTTAATGTGTCTAAAATTATCAAATATGCTGCTTCTTTAACTTATAATACCTGATTCAAATCTGCATTCAAGAAATTAATAACAAAAGAAACAAAATAAGAGGGCAACGCTAGCTTTTTCCATGGTTCAATAGTTCCCTCCGGTAATTGAGCAATCTCATTCAAGGATGACAGTGTCATGCTCATATGGCAGTACTCTCAGTCACAACCTGGAAGCAGTAAGTATTTTTCAGGTGGACGGCTCTGACACCAGACTGGTTGACTACTGTTGAGAGAGAACCTTACAGATTCTTTAATTCCAAACAGCAAAAGGGTTCTGCACAAGCTCGATCCGAATTTTCTTATGAAACAGTGAGTTTATTGAATGCAGATAATAATACTTAATTAATTTTCTTCATGTAAGACTGCCTTTGTTGGTTGTTGGACTCACTAACTGAGTCTACACTCATCATGCAATAAAGATCATGATTTCAAACCAAAAAAAAAGAAAGAAAAGAAAAAGAAAAAGAAAACTGCTTTGCTATTGTTGCAATCCGACACTGCTTTGCTATTCTTTAATCTCTAATTAGGCAAACCTGATGTTAATTACTACTAGCATTTAACGTTGTTTTGATCAAAATGTCATCGCTATTAAGTTATGATTTGATAGTTTAACACCTAAAAAGCTCTGCTTGTCTGATCTTTAAAATAACTGATCAATAAAAATTTATGTTGTTTAGAATTTTTATTTTTAAAAAATATATATATGTTTGACATTTGTGTTTGAGGTATATTCAAACATAAGTATAAAAATATGATTTTTTAAAAATTCTTTAAATATTTGAAAATTAAAAAAAAAAATTAAATATACACGTATTGAATTATATCCGTATCCGATATTCATATTCGAATCCAAACAACATAGATAAGAACCGATCGGAAAACTAAACATGAAACTCCACTGAGCTATGAGAAAATTTACAAAACATTCGTCAAAACTTTCCTCAATAGTAGAAAAGAAATAGTAGCAGTGGATGTCTTCTGTGTCTGTTGAATTTTTTTTTCTTCACCTAGATTATAACAATATAGTTCTATCATACAGTAGTAAAGAGAGATTGGACAAGACAAGCTTTTGTCTTGTGTTAGAGAACAAAATTTTCTTGGCCAAAAAAAGGTTACATAGAAGGGTAAATATTTAGAATTCGAGTTTAGTTTACATAATCATTTTAAAAAAATAATATTTAAGAGATTTGAATCTCAACAAGTGTAATTTTTTTTTTTATCTCCAAATATTCATTTATCTAAAACTTTAGCACCAAGATTCATTAGAGATAATTATGCCATTTTCTAGGATCCACATAAAGGAAATCGTAAATCAGTTTTAAATCATCCCGGTAAGGCTAAAAATATTTCATTTAACCTTGGTCACACAATGTGGAACCAACTCTCTTTCAATTGTTGGAGCTTTTTCTTTCCTCCACAACTCGGTATGAACTAAATTTAGATTTTTTTTTTCTTATGCTCAATTGAAATTAAACTTGATAATTTTAAACACGACACGATTAATAAACACGATATAATACGTTTAATACACGTATTATATTTGTATTAGGATTCTGACACGTTTAATAATTTATAAAGTGCTCAAATTTACATGATTGATACGAAAAAAATTCGAGACACGATATATATATATATATATACAAAATGCTAAATCTAATTGGATTTTAGCCAACTTTTTACACCTTTTATAGAAAAAGTAAAAGTATTGTTAGTTACTCATCTGCAGGCCCAAACTTCCTAGTTCAAAATCTCACAAGGGGTCTTTGCTTAAAAGGGCTAGAAATGCGAATCTCATTTTGATAGAGACAATAAGTTCGTAAATGCTGAAAATGTTTTAGGTATCCTTAATATATATATATATATATATATATATATATATATATATATATATAAAAGAAAGGATCTATTTATATTAGTGTAAAACTAAAATAATTTTACAGACTTTCATAATTTTTTATACGATTTATATTTGTTTAATCCGACCGTCGTATTTCATGATATATTCACGTAAATCATGCACGTCGAATTTCGAGTAAATTAAAATAATTTTACACATATTCTATATGAGGAGGGATTCACTTACACTAGTATAAAACTAAAATAATTTTACACACTTTCATAACTTTTTATATGATTTATATTTATTTAATCCGACCGTCGTATTTCATGTTCTATTCACGTAGATCATGCACGTCGAGTTTCGAGTAAATTAAAAATGTCTAACCATTTGTTCGATGTAAAAAACTTTCAACCGTTAAATATATATTGAAAAAGACAGTATTCTTGATCGACATGATAGAGATATCAGATCGATTCGAAACTTTATGTGCATGACGAGTACAATTATATTTTTAAATCTAACGATCGGTTTGTTAAAATTTAAATCGTATAAAAAGTTATGAAAGTGTGCAAAATTACTTTAGTTTTATAATACTGTAAGTGGATCCCTCCTCCCTATATATATATATATATATGATTTTGGGTCTAATATCTAGGGAACCAATCTCCTTAAATATAAATGATGAAAATAACTTTAAATTCTAAATTTTTTGGTTTAAATTACTTGCAGATATTCATAAAAAATTAACAATAAATTTTAAATCGGTTATCTACTATTATTATTTTTGAGTTCTTAGGATTTAAGGGGTATTTTGAAATGTTTTAGGAATAATTTTGTCTTGCTCAAAGCTTTTATTTCAGTTTTTTTCTTTTAGATTTTTAATTTTAAGTTTTTTTTTTTAAAAAAAAATTATTTTAAAATGATATATTTAAAGGGATTGGTATGTACGATAACTCACAATCGTTTTAAGATCCGTACCTGACTCGTTCGTGAAAACAAATTAAAAAAGAAATTTATTTTATTAATTATTTTTAGTTTTTTATTTTTTTATTTTTAAATGATATATTTAAAAGGGTTGGTCCGTATGTTGATCCCCGGGTTGATTTAAGACCCATACCCGATTTGTTCAGAAAAAAAAAGAAATTTATTTTATTAATTAATTTTTTTAGTTTTTTATTTTATTTTTAAATAATGTATTTAATGGAGTTGATTCGCATGTTGACTCGCGGGTCAATTTAGGACTCGTATCCGACCAACACGAAAAAAGATTAAAAAAAGATTATTAATTTTTTTAAATGATGTATTTAAAGGGGTTGGTTCGCATGTTGACTCGCGGGTCGATTTAGGATCCATACCCGATCCGATTGGAAGAAAAAATAATTAAAAAAATAATTAATTAATTTTAGTTTTAAGTTTTTTATTTTTTATTTTTTTTAAATGATCTATTTTAAAGGGGTTGGTCTTCACATTGACTCGCGGATCGATTTAGGATCTGTACCTAAACCGCTCGGGAAAAAAAATTAAAATAAGAAATTTATTTATTTTATTAATTAATTTAATTTTAATTTTAATTTTAAATGGTGTATTTAAAGGGTTGGCTTATACGTTCACTCGCGGATCGATTTAGGATCCGTAATCAACCCGCTTGGAAAAAATTAAAAAAATATATTTTATTAATTATTTTATTTTTAAATGATGTATTTAAAGAGGTTGATCAGCACATTGAATCGCGGTTTGGTTTAGGATTCGTTTCCGACCAACACGAAAAAAAGAAATATTAATTAGATTTTTATTTTATTTTTAAATAATGTATTTAAAAGAGTTAGTCTGCACGTTGACTCGTGAGTCGATTTAGGATCCATACCCGATCGGCTTGGGGGGGGAAAGTTAACAAAAATTATTTTATTAATTATTTTAATTTTAATTGCTGTATTTAAAGAGTTTGATCCGTACATTAACTCGCGAGTCAGTTTAGGATCCGTACCCGATCGACTCAAGGAAAAAGGTAAAAAAATTATTTTATTTTTAATTTTAAATGATGTATTTAAAGGGGTAGATCCGCATGTTGAGTCGCAGGTCGATCTAGGATCCGTATCCGATCCGCTTAAAAAAAGTAAAAAAAAAAAGGAAAAAATGAACTTGCTGCTAACCTATGTAAGAAAATCGATCATACGAGAGAATAAAATACAAACCATAATTTTATTTTCTTATTTACTATTTTTTACCACATATAAATAAAAATATACATAATACAATAAAGTCTAAACATTTTTAAATATATATATATATATATTAACATTTGAAAATGCATTTATATTATGTAATCTATAAATAAACATTATCATAAATTTAATTTTCATAAGTAACAAAATATAATTATATTAATATTATTACAATTTAAAAAAAATTAAATAAAAATTATTATTTAATAAAATATAATTTATTATTATTAATTAATTAAAAATTTTATAAAATATTTTAAAAATATCCCGACGAAGCGGTTTTTTTTTTTTCTAGTATTATAAAAAGTTAGGTAAAGAAACAAATAAAATGTTGATAATTATTCAGGATTTTGCTAACGAGTGCGGGCACTTTTTAAGGTTACTAAATATAGTAATATCTTTAATCAATGCCTTGAAAATGATGAATAAAGTTATAACTTTTGCATTTAATATAGTATTATTACTATAAATAGTATATTAACTAATCTTAAAAAGTGTCTTAAGAACATTCGTTAGCAAAACTTATTTATTTATTATTAAAAAAATGGGTTTGATTGCCTTAGACATTAGAGAGCTTTGTAAGTTTGAATAAGGCCCTCAAATAGACCTGTCCAAAGGGAAAAATGAATTGGGCTGGACAAAAAAAAATTTATTCAGGTTGATTCAGTTCGAATTATTGATTATTTAATAAAATATTGTTTTTTTTAAATTATTATTTTTTATTTAAATTTAATTATAAAAATATATTAATATTAATATAAAAATAATTTTTTTTTTAATATTTATGAAAAATAAATCGAGCTTATGAGTCAGACTTAGGTAAGAAAAGAAAAAAATCGAATCATGATTTGATTTGATCCGATCTATAGATAAATCTATCCTCAACCCTTAATGTCATTTTTTTTCTTTTAATTTTTTTTTTATGAATCAGACTTAAAAAAGTCAAAAATGTTGACCCACCAGGTCAAAAGTAGCAAATGTTATTTTATTGGACTTGAATTTCAAGCTTCCGAACATCATGCCGACAAATTAAACATCTAAATTCTTCCTTCAACATTACTTAAAAGAAAGTAGCAATCACTAAAGTGTACCAAACATGTCTTTCTTCTAATCATCTCGAATACATTATCAATCTATAGATTTATACATTAACAGCGTATCAAATATGTATTGAACACCGTTTGGTAGACTGAAAGGAGTTACGAGATGGGTCTCTGAGGACAGCAGCACTTGATTACTTACAAACTAAGCCAGCGAAAGATCCTGGTGGGGAAGAATGGTTCTAAAACAGGGTAAGCTAGTTCTATCTCAACATTTAATTTCTTTTCATGGTTCCACCGTTATTTCTTTGAAGTCTTAGGGTGTGTTTCATAAAATGGCAAATTGAGAGGATGGATATGGGTGGATGAAAAAGTGAAAAGAACATTATTTTCACTAGTGCTTGGTAGGAAAGAAGATAGAAAAGATAGACATTTTCTTTTCTTATTCATGAAACCAAATTATTCAAAATTGAAAAGAGTAATGTAAAGACAATGGGAGTTACAAAAAAAAACTATAAACCTAATTTAGTTATTTACTTTTTGCCACAGCGAGCAGAGAGTAAAAATTAGCTTGACCATGAAGCTAAGCCTCTTAAAGGGATAAACATGGAGGCATGAAAACGAAAGTGTGAGTCTGCCATTGGTGGTCCTGGAACTAAACAAGAACATTCATGTGCAACCCTAATGACTGACGAGACCTGTCTAAAGATCGGATTATCCGTTCGGCTTGAATTAGATCAGATTTGGGTAAAAATTTGAGTAATTTATATCGATCCGACCCGAATTATTATTTATTAAATAAAAAAAATTATTTTAAATTTAATTATAAAATATTAATATAAAAATAATATTTTAATATTTTGTGAACAGTAACATAGGCTTTCGGACTGGTCCGGGCTTGAACGACCCTGACTTGGATAAGGAAATAAAAAAAATTCCGGATTGCGGTCCATGGATAAATTTAGATCCAAAACGACATGAATGACGCGATGAAAATGACTCCACCGACCATCCAAATGAAACATAAATTAGATAAAAATTCAAACCACATATCATTTTCATGTGTCTACATTGCTCTTTAATGCGTTTGCAAGTAGGTCAGAAAGCTCGAATACTCTGGAAAATTGTTTTAATTCAAGAAATTGATACACATACCGCTATGGAAGGGGGGAAAAAAAGAAGAAGAGATTTCAGTTTCAACCTTTTTGTCTTGTAGATACGACTAACTAACTTAACCGATGATAGGACCTCATTTTCATATCCCACTACCCTTTGATGAAAGCAAAAGGGAAAGGAGCCAGATTCAACTCCTAGAAAATCAAAGGAGTTAAAATAAGCATGTATCTTTTTGACTGATGATCAGATCAAATAAAAGATTTTAGGTGTCTCGGTTGTTAGACATTCTCATGGAATGCACATGCTATATGCCCTACTTGTCATCATTATTTTCTTCCCCACATCTTTTGTTTTCCTCAATCGGCGCATAATTTCCCGGTCATCACCACATCAACACTGTCTATAAAAGAAAACTTGTTAACTAATGGAGCTTCCCATCAACTTACGACAGTACTAGTATTTCCTCTTGCTCTATTTTCCTCATCATGGCTTCCTTCGCAAAGCACATTGCTTTTTTCTTCTTTCTTTTTGTGCTATCCTCCTCTGTCCAGATTCAAGCTAGGGAGAGCAAGTTCTTTAGCAAGATCTTCCACCTTGGGAAAGCCAAAATTTCTCCTCTAGAGGTACCTACACCATCGCCAGCACCAGCACCAGCACCGGCTAACTTTGAAAGCCAAGATCCTTATTATGGCCTTTATGGTCATGGCTCTGGCATGTTTCCCCCTGCAAAGGAGACTGTCAGCACTAGCAACACTCCCGCTTTCGAAAATGATCTTTTGGCTGAGGAACTTGCGGATGAAAAATATGAGAAGGGCTATGAGAGAAACAACTACAACAAAAATGGCTACACCACAGGCAATTACAACAACAATGGCTACAGCAACAGCAACTACAACAACAATGGCTATGAGAGTGAGAGACAAGGAATGAGTGACACCAGATTTGTAGAAGCTGGTAAGTACTATTATGATGTGAAGAATGAGAATTACTATCCTAATGGATATGAGTCTTCATCAGGTAAGCAAACTACTAAAAACGAAGGTTACTATGGAAATACAGAGAACTCCATGGAAGAGTTCCAGAACAAGGAAGATCAGTACCTGGAGAGGCAAGAAGAGTATGTGCCCTAGATATTGGTCATCAATCATGAATGAAAAAAGGAAAAAGAGTTTTGGATAGTGGATATATTTAAGATCAGGAAGACCAAGTTATGGAGTCTTTCGTGTTTTTATTATTTTCTAGACTCACTTGTGTTTGCACAATTTTTATGCTTTGCAAATCAAAATGGATCCAAGACTATACAGTTTCACATATATATTGGACTTTAATTATAAGATTTATATTTGATATATTGATAGGATATAAATTTATACATTGTCAATAAATTGATTTGTTGATTTACTAATTGTTAATGTATCAAATATAAACCCTTAATTATATTCTTGGAAGATCGCTAACTGTTATGTGGTCATAATTCAAATCAATAGAATCAATTGATTTTGCTAAAATAGCAAAATCAAAATAACCCCCAAATTTATCATGCTGTAAATTCAATATTCTCAAAGACGTTATCATACAATTGATGAAATTATTAGTTAACCCAAAAAGGAAATGTAGATAATAAGGAAGAAAAAAAAAACCATAGGACTGCTATTAAAGCAGCACCTCATTTTTTTTAACCCTTCTAACGTTTATTTGCTTAATTCACTTGAAAGAATATTATATTTTTAAGTCCATTCGAATAAAAAATCTGATCAATGAACATAACATCTGAGTTAATGCTCAATAAGCAAAGCAGCACCTCAATTTAATCGGTCATAAAGGACAAGATCCATTCAATTCCCATTAAGCTTCATTAACTTGGGCAGGATGTTAAAGCTTGCTTGATTTCTAGTATAGAAACTAGAATTTGTCCCCGCCATGTTGGATAGATTGTTCCATTAATTATTATTTTTTTGTTATTTTTTAATATATCATGATATCAAATTGCGAGTGTTATGTTTTTTATTTTTAAATACTATAATTTTTATAATCAAATGTATGTTTTTTTCAATAAAAATATTTAGAAAAATAAAATAAAAAATTATAAGCTTTAGTAAAAAATAAAAATAAAGAAAATATGTATGAAAAAAATTCAACAAAAAAAAAAAAGAAATAGAAAAAATAATACCAAAAACAGTAGATTTAGAAGAGCCCAAACAGTAGATTTAGAAAAAATAATACCTGGACGAGGTTAACGCAACTAAGGCAAAAGGCTCAACAGATTACACGATAAGATAATGAGGACATAGTCTGGCCATTCTCAAGGAATAAATATAAAATTACAACTGTTTGGAATGAACTAAGGCCTCGGGTAGATAAGGTGTCTTGGCACAAACTGATTTGATCTCCCCGTCTCATACCCAGACATACAATAGTTTCCTGGATGGCTGTCATCAATAGACTGCCAACAAAGGAAATCGGGTAGATAAGGTGTCTTGGCACAAACTGATTTGATCTCCCCGTCTCATACCCAGACATACAATAGTTTCCTGGATGGCTGTCATCAATAGACTGCCAACAAAGGAAAGACTTGCATATTCATGGGAATAACAGTGGATGAAAAGTGTGTTTTCTGCAAGCAGGAGAAAGAAACGAGGAATCACCTATTTTTTGACTGTCCATACACTAAATCTATATGGCAAAAGGTGCTTGAACTTTCCAAGATCAATAGAAGGGTGGAAGGCTGGGAGGAGGAATTGAAATGAGCCATTAGCAAACTGAAGGGTAAATCATTAATTACCATCATTCTTCGGTTAGCATGGAATGCTCACATGTATGCTGTGTGGAAAGAAATGAACAACAGAATTTACTACCAAGCTGAAGAATCTCCAATCAAGGTGCTGGAGCGCATTAAAGAAGCAGTATCTATGAGACTAAAAAGATTAAGTAGAATAGCAGCTGACTCGATTAATCTAGATCTTTGTAATAACTGGGAACTAAACTCTGTCATGTTTGTCTAAACAAAACTGTGAGAACTATATGCTAAAGCTTGCTTCTTATGGATAATAAAACTCATTTATTAAAAAAAAAGAACATGCCTTGTTAAAACACATAATTTCAGTGATTTTTTTTTTCTCAACACATTAAGTTATTTATTTTGAAAACCATTTAATATATATATATATATATATATTTAAGGTGTTAAATTAAATTTAGGTTAAAATATTAAAAATGTCCTTTAGTTATTTCAATTTTTTTAAATAAGTCTATATATTTTTATTGTACTAAAAAAATAAGCTTTTATCTTTTGATTTGTACCAAAATAAGCGTTTATTTCAAATGAAAGATTTATTTATGTTAAGGGTTTATTTAAGTATAAATTAAATGTTGATAGTTTATTTGGATATAAATTAAAAGTTAATGACTTATTTGGGTGCAAATTAAATATTAAGGATTATTGGGGTATAGACCTGCTCAAAGGTCGAGTAGCCTGCCCGGCCCGACAAGCCTGGCCCAGACCGGGCTTGGGTAAGAATATTTGTAATTCGGACTAGTCCGGCTCAAATTACTATTCAACAATTAAAAAAGTATTTTTATTTAAATTTAATTATAAAAAATATATAAATATTAATATTAATATAAAAATAGTTTTTTAATATTTTAATAATTTGTAAATAGTAAAATGGGCTGGCCCGGGCCCGGCCCGAAATGGGCTTGGGCAAGAAAAAATATTTTTTCCCGGGCCTAGCCCGACCCGGCCTGGCCCATGAGCACCACAATTTGGGTGTAATAAAAATAAAGTTCATTTTTGATACACTGACAGTGTAAACTTTTTAATTCTACAAATGGATTAAGAGGTTTTCACATGTCCCACTTTTTTTTTTAATTAGTTTTTATTTTTTTATTATATCCTAAGGATATGTGTTACCTTAACCCTGTTTGTAGAGTTTAAAAACTCTAATAACAGTGTATCAAATAATAATCTATAAAAATATAAGGTATTAACTATTACCTAAGTAAAGTGATAAAGTTTATGAATTTTTTAAATTATTTTAACCTTAAATTTATTTTAGTTCACCATTTTCTCTTACTTCTCTTAGATATAAGTTTTTTATCACATCATATTATAATATATTTTAAAAAGAAACTAATCAAAATTTAATGAATGCTTATTTTCAATAGCATACTTATTTAATAAAAATTTTTACTACTATATAAATTTGGTACTATTTAAAAGTTTTCTTTCTAAAGTGATTATTTCAATTTATTAATTTGCATAATCATTCATTTGCAAAGATTTCTTTTATTTTCCCTTTTTTTAAAAAATAAAAAAAGGAAGGTGGGTGGGCCTAATATTGGGCTTTATTTAAGAGAACCCAACCTGTCCAGTCAAAGGGAAATCATCTAAGTGTTTGGGCCTAATTTTCTCTGTCTTCTAGTTCTAGGGTTTAAATTTAACTCTCCAAACCAGCAGGGTTTTTCTTTCTGAGATTCTCTGAAGAAAGAAAGAAACTTTTCTGCTTCTCCAAACATACATTCTTTACTGAATTATTAATTAGTTATTATTCATTATTCAGTTATAAACCCTAAACCCAAACAGAGAGAGGAAGCGAAAGAGACAGAAAATGAAGGTGAAAGTAATATCACGTTCCACAGATGAATTCACTCGAGAACGAAGCCAAGACCTGCAGAGGGTGTTTCGTAATTTCGACCCCAGCCTTCGCTCCCAAGAGAAAGCCGTCGAGTACGTCCGTGCTCTTAACGCCGCCAAATTGGACAAGGTAAATTATCAATTTGGGATTGAATTAGTTTGATTTTTACTTGAAATTTCATTCACTGTTTGATTACTTTGTTTAGATATTTGCAAGACCGTTTATTGGAGCTATGGATGGGCATAGAGATTCCATCAAGTGCATGGCAAAGAACCCAAATTACTTGAAAGCAATTTTTTCTGGTTCTGATGATGGAGGTAATTTTTATATCCTAATATTTTTATTTTCATCTCTTTAGTACCAAATACCAATGCCATCATAAGAGTAAGTTACTGCAAAAGCTTCTAAGTTCTCATCTCCCATCTTTTTGCAGATATTCGACTTTGGGATATAGCTTCCAGGTATTCCTAGTTCTTTTTCTTTTTTTTCAATTTTCTTGTACTATGATTGGTAGCAATAGTGGTTTCAAATATCAGTTTAGTAACTTATTTAATTCTTCTCCTTTGATAGAATTTTGGTAGTTTTTATATTGTTACATTATTATTTAAAACGCATTGTGATTTACAATTATGTTCGAAATTTTGATTTAAAGGCGAACAGTTTGTCAGTTTCCTGGTCACCAAGGTGCTATACAAGGTTTGACAGTATCAACAGATGGAAGCATTCTTGTATCTTGTGGAAGTGATTGCACGTAAGACACAAATTTTAATAGTCAAAGTTGATTTTCAATATGGAGTGGAAGTGGATTAAGCTAGAACTTAGATACATGTACTATCTCGAAGTATCACCTAAAGTTTCTCACTGTTGTAATCTGTACATTTTTTTTAGTGTTAGGCTTTGGAATGTTCCTGATGCTACTCTTGCAGATTCAGATAACCTTTCTGATAATTCAGCCAAGGTATGTCTCTTTATATATTCATGTATTTCTGCAAAAAAAAAAAAAGTTCTCGGATATAGTTCTTTCTCTCTCAATTCCCTACACTAAACCCCAACCTCTCCCCCTTTTTACTTTCTATCTTTCTTGACCAAGAATTTCACTGCTATTATTCTAGACTAACTACGACTTGTATTTTTTCAGCCACTGGCAGTTTACGTTTGGAAGAATGCATTCCGGTAAGGATCATAACTTGTCAGAAAATATCTATGTTCTTTTAGCCTTTTCTTCTTATGGGCAACGGTTTCTGGGTTCTTTTTTTCTTTCTCAGGTGTGAACTGTAATCTTTACTCTTTTTCAGGGCTGTTGATCACCAGTGGGATGGTGATCTCTTTGCCACAGCTGGTGCTCAAGTAGATATATGGAATCACAATAGGTATGATCTCAACTTGTCTTATTTTTTACTTTATTCTTTTTCCTTCTGCAGTATGCGGATTTATTTATTTATTTTATGAGAATGTGGCTTTCTGTAATTAGGTCTCAGCCAGTGAACACTTTTGATTGGGGAACAGACACCACTATATCTGTTCGATTTAATCCCGGAGAACCAAATGTTTTGGCAACATCAGCTAAGTATGTGTAGATGTTTGTTTCTGGATCAAATATTATGTGGTTGAAAAAAATGGAATAATAATACAAAGTTAAGTTCAAACCTTTCAATTTTCTAATTATCGTATGTTTTATCCTAAGAAAGTTAAAATAGACAACTGAAACAGAATGTTAATGGCCATATGGATAAATCAAGTTATACTAAAATAATTCTAGTATCTCGTGTCTAAACCTCAGCCTTCCTCACTTTAAGTATAAATTAAATATGAAATTAGGGAGTGTTAGAGTGTAGTAGTGAGATCCGCAATGTCAACTAGCTTGGTTTATAGAGACACCAAAATGGTGTAGTCTTCCAATAATATATTTGTCTAATAGGGTTCCCATGACTCTTTCTATGGTATTTGTGATCTTGTTTCCATGACAGCAGCTGGGATAGTGTCATGTCATATGCTATTAATCCATGCTTTCCAGTCACAATAGGTAGTTAGGTGGTTGAAAATGTATTACTTTTTTGTTTATGGGTCAATTCTGCAATCGAAGAAAATACAATCTTTTATAATTGATCTTGGATATGATATATGGTCTTCTGTAATCTAAGGGATTTTATGGGTGATGCTATGTCATTAACTCTCGAAATAGGCTTCTAGCAAGCAGTTTTTTTTTTAATGCTATTTTTAGTGCACATTTTGCATGAGGTTAAACTTTTGAATTTCTAGGTCTCAACCTTGGTTGTAAATGCAATATTTTAATTAAGGCTACTGGCCCTGCCATCTTCCTTTACAGACCGACCACTGGAACTGATCTTTCTTATGTCTGCTCCCGTCTTGTCGCGAAAGGGGGATTCTCGAAAGGGGGATTCTCTTTCAACTAGAGGAGCTGGCTAGAAAGAAGGGTTATCCTTAGTCACCTTTATAGTCATTTGTAGTTGTTTAGCTGTATAGCAAAGCAAGAAATTTAGATTAGGTCTTTGTCTTCCCTAACTCTATTTTGTCTGATGGAACTTGTTTGCCTTCCTGAAAATGCATTTACTCCTTTACAATGTTTTAGTATGTCATATAAAGAGTATATGATTATTTGCATACATTTTTTTTTTTTGTTTTTAGTGACCGGAGCATAACATTATATGATCTGCGGATGTCGTCCCCAGCAAGGAAAGTTATCATGAGGGTAATTCTGGACACTTTTGAGTTTGAAAACATGGAATTCATATTTCTCACTTGAGAGGATAAAAGTCAGATCATTTTTATTGCAAATCTAAACTGTTTGGTCCTTTTTATCTATTATAAATGGTGGGCGTTTTTCCTTAAAAGAGCTGTGGAACTTGTTAAATGTAGATTTAATATCTTGGAAAGCGAAAGAGCTCAGCAGAATATCTTCCTTTTAGTGGTTAATATTTGAAACTTTGCATTTAGCGATAGCTTGCAGCAATATTGTAAAATCAGCGATTCTTCGAAGGCAATCTGACTTGTATCTTCTTGTTACAGACGAAAACCAATTCCATTGCTTGGAACCCAATGGAGCCTATGAACTTCACTGCGGTAAGGGCAAACAAGTTGAAGTGTCTTTCTATGAAACATATGTTGACATTTTCTTATAGAAGCTTCTTCGATTTTTAAGATTGCTGCCAATTCTTGTCTGGTAGTTGATATTTTTTGGCAGCATTACACCCCCACCCACCCAAAAAAAAACAGTAAGAGAGAGAAAAAGGAACACAAAAAAAGGAACAAATATTTGTTCTAGAAATCTCTTTCCTGAAGAGCTCTTTTAAATGCAGGCAAATGAGGATTGCAACTGCTACAGCTATGATGCTAGAAAACTGGACGATGCCAAGTGTGTGCACAAAGACCATGTTTCTGCAGTGTATGACCTGTTTTTAGTCTTAGTCCTTGATGTTTAAGTAATCTATTTTCTTGAAAATATTAACTTCTCACCTTTTTCTTCCAGAATGGATATTGATTTCTCACCAACTGGTCGGGAATTTGTAACTGGATCTTATGATAGAACGGTGAGTCTTTCTTTTTTCTTTTTTAATTTCACTGTAGCATTGTTTTTGTTCACCAAATACATTGTTAGTGTCTAAACAAACTTCTGTCTACAGGTCAGAATTTTCCAGTATAATGGTGGTCACAGTCGAGAAATCTACCATACAAAGAGAATGCAAAGGTTTAGTTTCCAATCATCTAGATAATAAGGATTTTTCAGTTTATTGAATCTGTTATTGTTTTCTGATTGCTTCTCTCCTTTTAGGGTATTTTGTGTGAAGTATAGCTGTGACGCCAGTTATGTCATTTCGGGTAGTGATGACACCAACCTTAGGATCTGGAAAGCTAAAGCATCAGAACAATTGGGAGTAGTAAGAATCTCTTCATTTGACATGATTCATTGGGATTTCTACATTTAAATCATATTTCCTAGCTGCTGAGAAATTTGTTGAAACTGTCTTATCAACTGAATCAACATTTATAACAGAGAATATTTAGTCTGTTTAGGCTCCAACTCAGACTAGAGTATTTATTTATTTCATAATTTTGGATTCCACACTTCAGATGATAGCTTTAAGAGAGATTTGTTTGGACATTCATTGTTACATTTGGTCGGAGCTATGTGCCTGAAAAGCAATTTCTCTTATTGTATCCCACTTAAAAATCTCATCCAATCTTCTGTCTTATGCAGATACTTCCAAGGGAAAGAAAGAAGCATGAGTATCTTGAAGCTGTTAAGAATCGCTACAAGCACCTGCCTGAAGTCAAGCGTATTGTGAGGTAAAATTGAAACTGAAGACTTGGTTCGCATTTCTAAACTTGTGACAAAGTCAATAAAATACCCATATTGCCCTTGCTTTTTTTGGGAGTTTCCCCAGGGATGGGCATTTTAAGGATTTTAAAACTATGCACTAGGAAAGTTATGTATCAAGCCCTATTTTCTCTTTCTGGTCTTTTGATATAGTGTAAGAGGTTTTTTTTCCTGCTTATATAAATGAACTTGGGAGTAGGAGAATTTTTCAAGTTATATTTGATGAGGTACAAATGATAATGCTCCTGTATTGGTTATGATTATGCAGGCACAGGCACTTGCCAAAACCAATTTACAAGGCAGCCAACCTCAGACGCACAATGATTGAAGCAGAAAGAAGGAAAGAACAAAGAAGGAAAGCTCACAGTGCCCCTGGAAGCATTGTGACTGAAACGATACGCAAAAGAAGAATCATCAAAGAGGTCGAGTGAGTTGCACATGAACCTGTCCTCAGGAACTATTCCTTGATCTAAATGTAGGCTGTAGTGAACTGTTTCTTTTCTTCTTCCTTTTTCAATTAACAGTTTTGTCACACAGAAAGTTGATTGATATCTTTGTAATTGTAATGTTTATCATAATCTGGTTTATTAACGAATGAAAAATGGGTACTCGGATTCCTTTAATAGCAGTTGGCTTGTGCTTTTGCTCATCTCCTTTTTGGGCATTTGTTATCCAGCAATGCTCTTCCCTCTCTCTCTTTTCTTTTATAAGCTAAATTTTCATTATCCAAAGAAGCAGGGGATAGCTTGCTACATAGTTTTTACAACCTGCAGATAACAGGAAAGAACTAATGAACTAAACAAGTGATTTCAAACTGCAGATTATAGTACAAAGATCAACATTTATAGGATCCCTAGAGATATTCCTGAGACCATATAATCGGTTTTGGATGACCGCTGCAATTTTCCACACAATCTGTAAAGGAGATTCGGTAGGCATGCCAAACACTCTATTGCTCCTCTACCACCCGACAAAATAGACTATCAATATTCCATACAATCCTGGTGACAAGAGTTAAGAAAGTTTATCCCCTAAGCTTGGTCAGGGCCCAGATAAACTCCTTGTGCCACTCTCCAACTTGCCTCTGTATGTCTGAAATCATTAATGCCCTCTGCCGAACCTCTACAGATCTGCAAGTGAAAAACATATGATCTCTTGTTTCAACCTCAAGCTCACAAAGTAGAAAGTAGTCATCATTAGGAAACCGGTTCTGAGCAACCATCCAGGCGACAACAGCATGCTTTGTTACATGGTTGGTAAATCACAGAAGCCTATGCCATGCAACCTTCTCCTGCTTCTGTCGAATGATCTGCCAAGCAGATTGAGTCTTATATCCCTCCCTTCATCTGTTGAAGTACAGTTTCCTCGAGTTGAAAGCGACCCTTAACAATTTCAAAGTTCTCCCGCATCACCTCGAGCTTGGCCAAACTACTTTTCATGGACGATAGAACATCTCTCAAACTACTAGCCTTCTTGGCTCTCTCACAAATCTCCGAGACCTCATGTGACTGGATTTTTGTCTAAGACGCAAACTCTATAATCAGCACCAAACTACCACGACCTCAAAACTTTAACCTAGCAAATCGCGCAACCTTAAACTAGAAATCGCTTCCTTATATGCTTAAGCCATGACTCTCGATTGAAGCAACTTCCTCCATGTCCAACTTGTGTTTTGAGCGAGAGCTTGTAACATCCTAAAAACTCCTTCCTTCTCAACAATGTGCTTCACCTTCATATAGAACTCATTTTTTAGGTCAACATAAATATTATTCTAAAGCAAGTCTTGCTTTCTGCACCTACCCAAATTTAGTTAAATGGATGATAAGGATAAAAGTTTGCAAATTGTTTCTCTTTTATTTTTCTTGGTTCTTTCTACTTACTATGTTAGATGCTGAGACTTGCATTATCAAAATTCTACAAAGAAAAATCATCCGGCGTGAAATGCAGAATCAAGGCCAATACAACAATACAAATCACATTAGTTGCCAAAAAAAAAAAAAATCAATAGTTCACCTTTAAACATACGGCCAATGCCTAAAACCAAGATCTAAGACAGCAGCGCCACCTAAATCACAAGGCACGCGCTAAAGCAGCATTTGGTGCCCTATCAATTGTAGCAAGAAAAGTCGATATTGTCCTACATGTGGAGCACCTCTTACAAATGCATAAAAATGCCAAAAAGTTACTCCAAATACTACACTTCATAACAAAATATATCCATTAAGGTCGTCGTTTACGATCATCTTCTTCATCATCATCAGAATCACCACTCTCGCGGAAACGTGGATTCTTCTCCTGTTGAGTCAAAATTATTGTTTAAAATATGCAACATAAAGGATAGATTTTACAAATTATCAAACAAAGTGAAAAAGACATTGGGATTTGAAAATGCAATTAGCATCCTACCATCTTTTAATTAATTAATTTATTTAAAATTTTCTTCCTTTCCTATATGCCATTTTACCTACAGCTATCTATTTCCACCCCAAAGTATCTCCTCACGGCTTAAACAAAGCAAGAGGAGCAAGTAGGGGGATATTAATAATTCAAAATTTCTCGATCAAACAATAAACTCTTCATGGTGCTGTTAAGCATTACCGGTCTAGAGTCATGGTCTGAGGCTCTCCTGGATTCATGATCTGAGGTTCTCTTTGAGGACTCACGCGCATACCGGTCATCATCTCGTTGTCGCTTCCGATGGTAATCAGCTTTATCAACAATCGATCAAATCTATGAATGGCTCAAACATATGTCTATATAACAAGAATCATTAGACATGCAATTCAAAGGTAAATACCTCTCCCATGACGATGAGAACCACCATGACCATGGCCCCCACCATGCCTACCATCTGTAATTATAAGATGTCAGTATGTTTTATCCCTTTTCTGAGCATATTAACACCCAAAACAACATGAGATGCACATTAATGGACGGAGAAGCCTATAAGCATATAAGAAGTTAAATGGTATCCAGGAGATTTGCTTCAGTACAAAGGATTAAACCTTGCAGGGATCAAGTGATAAGTAGTAATGAAATTTGGATAAACTGAGAAACAAAAGAAATATAATACACCTAACTGCCAAAAGCACACAAACTATCATCTATCAAGAATATTATATTAAGTCTACTTTTCCAAATATGTTCATAATCGACATTAGGAGAGGGTAACCATTTCTAATAGAGCTGAACTTTTTTCCTTTCCGCTGATTATCATCTTCCAGTTTTCATTTAAAGTCATTTGCTTATCTTTTTCTTGGCTCTTTAATATATAGCATGTAGTCTAAGGAATAAGGATGTATTATTCAACCGATAGAATTAAACTTGCAGATTTGACAAATCATATTAGATTCTGCCATCCAAACATATTTTCAAACATCATTGCTAAAATAAATAGGTTTCCAGCTTTTACCCAAACTAACCGGTGAAAGCCTGATTCTCTCCCTCAAACATTTCAAACAAGAAGCAGAAAATAATAGGCAACCTTGTGGTACTATGAGCCAAAAAAAGGAATAATTCTAACCAACAAGCTAGAGATCTATATCTAAAAGTCTGTAGAAACTCACATTGAGGGGGCATAACTGGTGGGAATGAGGCCAGCGACCCAACACCATAATCTACAAGCTGCCTTTGTGCTTCCAACTCTCTCTGAACTAATTTTCCATAGCCACCTCTGCGTATAGCATGTTAAGGTAGGAGACCATATATATAGACAAAAGACATTCTGAAGAGACCCCAATGCTTTCGTTTGGGAATCAACAACCGTATATCTCAATGCATAAGATCGCATTAGATTGGGAACAAGTGATTATCAAAAATTCTGAATCAATATTAGACTTCAGTATTTATAAATATACACCTTTTGTTTGTCTGAACAAGATAAGAAATCAAATTCCAAACCAACAGCTGAAAGGATATCAGGATCATAATCAGTTCGATATTCGTCTCGCACCTGCATATATATAAAACAAAATTAATTCATATACGAGAAATAGAAGTTTAGCATCACTCTCTCCATCCCATTTTACATGTCTTAGTTCCATATTATACAAGTCCAGAACTATACATCCAATTCGAAAAGCCAAAACAATGTAAATTTTCATTAAAATGTTCATCGGGTGAAACATTTGCAAAATTGCAGGCACAACCAAAGAACTCACTTGGCCACCACTTCGTCCACGGCCCCATTGCCTTCCTTCAAGAAATCCCCAATCAAAATCTACACGAATCGGACGGTCATCAAGAATTGTCCCACTAATGTATTTAACAGCATCCTCAGCATCTTCCCTAGAATAATACCTGATGAAGAAGAAGAAAAAATTACCCAATAACCAATTAAGAGCTTTAAAATAAACATGAACATATTTTAGGGTAAAAAAAGGAGAGTTACAAGACAAAGCAAAAGCCGCAAGGTGTTTTAGAGTTCTTGTCAAGGCCCATGATTATTTTCTTAATTTCACCGGCTCTAGAGAAAAGCTCGTAAACTTGTTCTTCAGTTGTGTAAAAAGACATGTTTCCAATATAGACGGTCGTCGAATTCAGGAGCGCTTGCTCGAATTCCTCTTGCGAACCATTAAATCTTCTGTCCCGGTACGCTGAAAGCTTAGCTGGGTCCTATAATTGAACCCCAACCAACACCCAAAATTAAAAAGAAAAATTATCATTAGTAATTTGCATTTGAAAGAAGCAGGGAAGCAAATAATATACCTTGAACAGAGAAGCCATTGCCTTCTTCAAATGCTCCCAAAAAACCGTATTGTCTGCATATAACGAATTAGAAAGGTCGAGCCCTTGCACTTGCACTTGCCCTTGCCCTTGATAAACACTACAGTACAGTATAACCCTTTGGTTTGCCTTTTGCAGGCGAAGAAAGTTTTTATTGGGCCGTAACTTTTCCAAAGAAAAAGGGGTTTGATTGAGCCTTTGGCCCATTTTCGTTTACTCACTTCTGCTTATTTGGTTCAATCCGACTCAACCCGCTTCTCAACTTCGCACGCTCTGGAAAAGGCTTCCAAACCCAAATCCCTGCAGCAGCAGAAAGAAGAAAAAGGTGAATCTTTTGATATCTGGTATCTAAAATATCTCCACTTCTTCTTATCTCGCAGAGATCCCAATGGCATCGTTTGGCGCCGCCGCAAGATCAGTTCTCCGATCAAGCTCTGCTCGCAACGCTGCGGCTCGGCTCGCCCCACAATCTAAAGCCGCTCCTTCGCCGTTTCGTGTCTCCTCCAGGATTCCTCTCTCCAACTGCATTTTCAGGTCTTCCATTCATCTCGCCCAGAAAAAAAACATAATTTCTTCATTTAAAATTGTAAAAAATTTCAATTTTTTATAATATATGTAAAGAGATTTTCTTTTCATTTTTTTTGGGGTGTTGAAGGTGTCCAGTTGAAGCGAGTTTCTGCGTGGAATCGATGCTGCCGTATCACACGGCGACTGCTTCGGCTTTGATGACTTCAATGCTCTCCCTTTCTTGCCGCAGCTATGTTTGGCTCCCGGAAGGTATTAGGACTTCAATCTTTTAGATTATTTGCTTTCTGGTTTGATGATTATTGAGCTTCAATGAGAATCGATTTTGTTATAAACTTAGGTGCTTTTCCTTATGGTTCTGGCTCGTTGGATTTTGCTCAACCTGTTGAGTTCTTTCTTTGCTTCTTTGATCTCCGATGGATTTCTGAATGATTCTTGCATTTATGGTAGCAAGTTTAAGAGACCACTTTGTATAATTTGGGTGTTTTTGACTAGGAAGGATTGATTTGAAAACTGGGTACAAAAACATATTTCTGTTGTCTGTTTTTGTTGTGTTTAATAAAGAAGTTGTCGCTTTTTCACTTTGTCTTGTAGGTTGTCTAACCATTGGATTTTTCATTCTTAGGTATCTAGGATAGGATTACCTTGATCTTCTATTCTTCCTTTTGATTTCTGGTAAGTTAACATCTCCAGGGTACTTTGTCAGTGTTGTCCTAGGAAAAGTAAAAAGAACATGTTTTGTAGTCGTGGTCGTAGGGAATGCTCAGTTTAGTTTTCGTCTGGTTGAGTCATGCATTTTATCTCATAAAGATTGAGACAACATTCTATAAACTTCGCTACGCTTTTTAATAATAATAAAAAAAAGGTCCATGCTCCTCTTTTTCATGTTGTAGGCCAAGACAAGACTAGATGAAGATCAAGAAGCAAGAGGAATGACTTGGTCTTATTTATGTTTTCAAGCTTTTCATCTAGGGATTGCATTATCTTTAGACTAGATATATTTTTCTTATTATTTCTAAGTAGTGATTGAAGTCAACATAAATTGAGGGTTAATATTTAGTTTATGATTTATCTCCAATCTTTTAAGGCTTTCAATTGAATGCTTTCCAGTAAAGACAATGTATGTTTTCTTTTACCTGCTTTATCAATTTTGATAAGAAGCTCATCAGTTCTTTACCTTATGGATCTTTTATTTTGTTATGAGATGACAATGATATAACTGTATTCATCTTCTTATATCTCTGTATGTGTAGCCCTACATATTCGTGAATGCTATTCATGGAGTACTTCACATGCTTACTGTGCTTCATCTTAGAAAAACTTCCTTTTGCATAAGTTTCCCTTGGTCAAACAGCTAATAAAACATTCACCCTTTATCTAAGTATAAGGGTTATTTCCCTTGGTAAATTTTCTATTTGAAACTATTGTTGAAAATTGTTGAGACAATTGCTTCAACTGAGCAACTAACCTGAGAGAGATGTTGATAAAAGATAACACTACTATGTTTTTATTCCATATACTTTCAACAATATAATTGTAAACTCATGCATTAGCCCATATTGCATTTTTTTCATTGTAAAGCTTCAGATCTGTTCCTTCAAGATGTGAACCTCAACACACTTTTAGTCTAAATGTTGGATGTAAATATTTCAGTTGATTGAAATTGATACATGAATAAATTCAATGCAATCAATAAGGAGCTTACTGATAAATTCTATTCAATCAGCTTGCAATGATGATGTGTGACTAGTGTTCGGAGGATTGGAGCAAGTTTAATGCACACAATTCCCCCTTCTAAGAGAGTGTCTGCAGATAACATAGAAGTTTTCAAAAGCTTATGAGGAGCCAAGTTGAATTTCCTAAGCTTTCAAACCTAGATGGACCAGTAGATGACATTACTCTTTAGCTCCTAAAAAGTGCTAATACTCTTTGTTGATTCTTTCTATTGCCTTTGGTAGCTCATAGACCATGGGTGCGAAATGTATCAGAAATCATTGATAATATTGATTTTAAAGCATCACATTCATACTCATCCTGTATGTCAAATGGTGCAAAGACGCATTGCAGATTATTGAATAAGACAAAATGATGTTTGATGAATGTCAAATGGTGCTGAGAGAAGCTTGTTTAAAAGTTCTCATCCTTAAAAGAGAATGATGCCTGAAAAGATCCAACTCTTGAATGAATATTGACCTGGCTAACCAGACAATTCCATTCTGAAAGTTTCTTATCTGTTCTAGTTTTCTTCTTTGACTTTAGCTGAAGGAATGTAGAAAGATATTTTGGCCACATTCTGTTTATATGTCATATCGCTACCTTAGTTATTTTCCTGTTTCAAAACAGTTTCTTTTAACTTTAGGCTTGTATTTCACATTTCTTAACTTTGGGTTCTTAATATATCTGGCATTGCCCTGATCGGTATCATCGAGATATGTCTGTAGATTGATTCTTCTTGCTTTGAAATGTAGCTGTACTTAATAACTCTCCAGGTTCAGTTTGATTTATAGGGGATTTAGTCTTTAGCAGGTTAGAGGGGCAATTTCACCTAGGCCAATAATGCTTGTCACGCAGTTAACAAATTTACCTCCGGGAGGTGGGGTTTTGACCCTTGCCACAGTGTAGTCCTGAGTTGTTGGATCAGCCCTCGAGAGAAAGTAAATAACATTTTATGCATTAGCATGCTTGCTCATTGCAGCCCCTTCAACCCATAGCTTTGAGCTGTGATTGTCTGGAGCATTAAAGAAACTCTGAGAGAAAATCTATAGCTCCATGTTGGTTTAAATCCCAGAATAATTTTTTTGGTTGCTTGCCACACAAGATCCATGTTGAGCCATGGACCTCATACGTTGTCCAAGCTATTGCAATTCACATAATTTTTCCTCCTTTTCACTTGAGGAAAAATAAAGACTTATTTTTACAGTTCTGACACGAGTTTTTTTCTTCTTCTTAGGGCTATAATCTCCTCTTAATGTTTGACGATTCCAGCTGGGAGAAGACCATGTTGAATTTCGTTTCTATTCACTTGTTTTCTCTTAAATTTCCAACTTGTAGAATTTTTTTTTAACTTTCATGTTTGTCTATCAATTTTAGAATATAACTTTGTTCTCAAACATTTTATTAGTAATTACTAATCTGGTTTTCTGACTTCTATAGCTACCAAGGTCATGGAAGTTTGAATTTTTAGTATAAAGGAAATCGCAGTTTAGGAATAAAGAAAGGGGTTATAGATGTTGGGATTCGAATCTTTAGATATATTGGATGTCAATTTTTAAGAGTGATTGTATGAATCAATTGAGCTAAACTCGGAGTTCGGAAGTTTGATTTCTTGTTTGTTCCATAAATATATATTTTTTAAAATTGATATTTTTTATTGTTTAAATGAATAAATGATTTTTTTTTTTTTTTTTGGTTTTTAAAGGAAAATTTGTAATTTTTTCCAAATAATTATATTGACATAACTATTAAAAATACTAGAAAAATGCTCGCGATTCATTGCGAGTATATTATCGAATTTGAATTGATATTTTATAATAAATTTGAAAGATAAAAAAGTAAGAGAATTAAAGATAATTTTAAAAAATAATAATAATTTATACGACACTTGATATAAAATTAAGAGTTATTTGATATGGTCAATTAGATTCGGTAATTTCGGACAAAACATAATTATACGATACAAATATAACATGAAAAAATAATTAAAATACGATACGACAAAAAAAAAAATGAAAAAATGTGTCAAAATTTACACGAGATATTTTGGATCTCGGGTTATTTTAGACCTAATTAATATACAAATACACTAATGACATGGCTTATGTGGCAAAGAGAGGGTGTATCAAAATCTCAAATTTTCAAACCTCATGCTATTTCAAGATTGTTTTTAATGTAGGTATATAGACGACACGAATATATGAACGTGTTAAAATTTACATAAAATTAATTATTAACGTATCAAAATTTATATAAATATATAATACATTGAATACAATAATCACATAAAAAATAATACGAACACAATACGAATGCACAAATTTTTTTTCCCTCTTTCCATCTTCTTTTCTTTTCTTTCCTCTCTTTTTCTTTCTTTCCTTTCTTTACCCCCAAAAAAATGGCTTGCAAGAAGCAATTCAATCCAACTGAGGGGATTGCTTTTAATTATTTTATAGATTTATTTTTAAAATATTGAAATTATAATTTATTAATAATACTATTTATTATTATTAAAATATTAAAAAGATTATTCATATTAATATAAAAATGTTTAAAGGAGTATTATTTATTATTAATATTAAAATATTATTATTTAGTATTAAAATACTATTTCTATTAATATAAAATATCAAAACTAGTATTATTTATATTAAAATATATAAATTAGTAAAATAATATTTTATATTGAAATTTTTTATTATTAAATCCTAAAAAAGTATTTATTTATATTTATTATTAAAATAGTAATATAATAATATTTGTTATTCAAATATCACAAATACCATGTATATATCAATATTAAAAAATAATTAAAATATGAGAATATGGAAAAGAATTATTATTAAAATAGTAATATTGTTATATTAAGTAATTTATTATTATAATAATAACAATAGCATAATATTTATTATATCAATATTCATTATTTGTTACTAAAATAGTAATATAGCACTATTAATAAAATATTAAAATTTTTTGTTATTAATTATACTTAAAATAGTACTTTTATTATTAAAATATTTTAAAACATTTTATATTAATATTTAAATATTTTTAAATACATTGAATTAAATTAAATAAAAAAATATTTTTATTAATATAATAAAATGTTGGGATGACTCGAGCCAGGAAGATCAGGGTCGATCCAGTTCAGCTAGATCGATGTCGATTTATCTATTCTGAGATAGATTGGCTCGATTTACCTCTGGGCCAAACCTCCCTCTTCCCCAACCCCTCTTCCTTCACCTTTCCTCTCTCTCCCCAACTCCTTTTTTTTTTTGAATTTTTTGAATTTTTTGAATTTTTTACTTTTTAAATTTGTATTTTTTTATCCCAAAAATAGAATTTTTAAGAAAAAAAATATTTGTTGATTTTTTTTTCAAAAATAAAAATTTAATATAAACTAGTTTTTTTTTTTTTTTTTAACTTATGAAAATTTTTTAATCTCTTTCCCAATTTTTTCTGATTTTTTTTTTTTACTTTTTGATTTTTTTTCAAAATAAATAAATTTTTTAAAAAAAGTAAAAAGCTTATGTGGAATTTTTTTAATCACATGTCAAAATTTCATTAGATATTTTAAAACCACATACGCTTACTTTGATACTTGATATTTTTTGATCATTTGTGCCACGCATCCTATCATGTGTACATGTTGTTTCACATTATCATGACACGTGGCATCCAACTGTGAAAGATAACGTTAGTTAACTGACTGTTAATCCAATTAAACTTTTTTCTTTGATTTTGATAATGTGAGGTTATATTTACAGAAAAATAAAAAATGATGTACTAATTTATATGAAATAAAAAAGTTATGGGCTTAAATCCATTTTAACTAAAGTTGGAGGGCATATTTGGGTATTAAGTTTTTTTTTTTTTTTTTTATTTACATTTTCAAGATCTCAATTTATTATTAAAAATAAACAATAGAACTTGTAAAAATGTACATAAAGGAAAGAATCACCACCACCAAACAAATATGTTTTTTAAATGTTCACCTCTTCTTGATTTGTCATAGGATTGTTATAAAAGAAATCTCCTTGATATGAGGATTATAACCCCAATAACAGAAACAATATTATATTAGAACCAATATGTTAGGCTTTAAATTTTATTGAAAAGAATCATCATATTAGTAAAGTTTATCACTTTTTGTTTTGGCATATTAGTAAGGTCTATCATCTTTTTAGTATTACGGTCTACATCAATATGTAAGGGATTATCCATTTTGGTTTATTAAGCTCACGGTTTTGTTTACAAACGACATCTATTAAGTTGAAAATTGTGTGAACACTTATATACCCAATCAAACTCTAGTACACAACCAATGTAAGATTCATGGGTCCTCTCTCTAAGGTGTGCTCAAGCTATGAACTTTTTCAATATTTGAAGATCTTTTCCTTCGATTTCAAAGCTGACAAGTATGGCGATCTGCTATTGTTTCAGTAAGAAGGCTATTTTTCGGACTAGATACATACATTTCTTATTTTCCGTGCTCTTGACCCATTCCCTCCCATTATATTTGGTAACTGTGTCTACTGCGTACTATTTTCCTGAAATGAACCACCCTTGGACCTTGGTTGAGGCAGGAGACTTACTGAAACGAGCTGTTGAAAATTCAAGCATCCTAAGAACATAGAGGCATCTCAAGAATTCAAAGACTGGGAAACAGACAGATTAGTGATTGCAACTCCTGAATCCAAAGTTGAGAGGATCACACAGATAGATGACATATGGTGTGACTGAGCAAAGTTATTTTCATTTTTTCCCAACTCTTTCTCCTTCTTTAACCATTTCGATGCAAATAATCACCCGGAATATAGTTTCTGATAACAGATTTGCCAATCTTCTTTTAGGAAGCCAGCCAATCTTTCTTTTGCCTCAGCCAAATTATGCAAAATCACCACCTTGCATCAGCCGAAGAGTTGAATCTATTAATATTTTTGAAGGGTTACTGGCAAGAAGATGATCAAAGGAGAACAAAAGAAACAAACGCCTTTTCTATTATACATGTCAAACAAGAATGCTTCATGTTAGTTTTTTATAGACTAATGTACTTACTTATCAGCCTATTGAAAAAAACAACTTTATTACAGTAGTTTATTTGTGTTAGAGTTTTAATATGATGAAAGAACCAAATTAGTTTCTTTGTGATTCCTCTCTTGCTCTGACTGCTCTTTTTCCACTTCTTTTGTCTCCCCTTCAACTGACTTTTGCCCTAGATGTTGCCGATAATATCGAATTATCACTAGAGATATGAATGTTGCGAGAAAGTAATCTAAGTTAGCCAAAGAAGATGAGGAAGATGATCTCATAAATTATTTGTTGAAAATTGAAATCATAGCCAATGTTATTGTCATTTTCAACTTACCAGTAAAAATACGCGTTTTTACACTAGAGAGATTCCAAAAAGCTGTTGCTGCTAAAGCTGCCACAACCTTTTTATGAGAGTAAGTGATACAGACCGTTTTGACAGTGATTTAAAAATTGTTATTCTCGTTAGTTTTATATTGAGGTTGCAATTAGGCCGTCTTATGTGGCTAAGCATTTGGATTGTTTAATTTCTTTTCTTTATGTTGAACCCATAGTGGCATGATGTAATAAAATAGAATGGGCAGTTAGTTACAAAAGAAGGTATCTCACGTTTGTGGGAACAGACAGAATACAATGAGAAATTCTTTTCTCTCTCTCTCTCTCTGATTCTCTCTGATTATTATCTCTCTTTCTTCTTATTAATTCTTCATCAAAGTTGCAGATTCATAACATAGGTATTAGAGCTTTCGATCTTGGCATCAATGGTAGATAATGTTACAGGGCGTTTGCAGAAGGACGTTAGCCAAATCCAAAAAGAGTTGCAGCAAATTGATTCGAAAATGGAGGAAAAACTCGATTGTTTCAGGACTGAGTTGAAGATGGATTCAAAAAGTTTTTTGAGCTCTTGGCTACTAAAGATGCTGCACAACAGGAGGAATAGAAGGGCATAGCTAGCTCCAATGAGTTGGCATCTGTCACGACTACCACTCCAGTAAGATCTTATTACCCTGACTCTTATAGACCTTTTAAATTTGATTGTCCAAAGTTTGATAGAGAGGATTTCAAAGGTTGGTTCATGAAGTTAGAACAATTTTTTTTAGCTGAGAGGGTTCCCGAGGAATCCAAACTCAGGGTCACTATGCTGAGCCTCGAAGGTAAAGCATCACAGTGGCACCAGTATTATTCTCGAGTGCAAAGAGGATTCAAGAAGTTGAAATGGACTTCATACATTGAAGAGATGAGAGATCGTTTCATACCTGGGGAATATGAGGATCCGATGGTTGAGTTGGTTACCTTGAAATAAACAAGGTCTGTTGATCAGTACTATGAAGCTTTCATCGCCATACTTAACCTCATTCAGCTCTCAGATGACTATGCTTTAAGCATATTCATTAGCAACTTGAAACCAGATATAACTCAATCCCTCAAGCTTTTTAAACCTAAAAATCTTAACCAAGCATGACATCTATCCAAACAATTTGAGTCTATAATCCATCCTCAATCCAAGAAATTCCCATACACTTTTAAACCTTCCCTTACACTCCCTACTCCAACCCTGTTCAACCTTTCCCTAAACCTCACGCCCTACCTCTGTTACTACTAACCCCAACAATATCTCCCAATCCTAACCTATTGAGTTCTGCTACTCAAAAACCATTTACCCAAAACAAAAGACACACAAACTACCCTAGTTCCTCTACTGTTACCAGAGTTGGAGATAAAAGGTTGTCTCAAGCTGAAATGGATGAGAAACACAGGAAAGGGTTGTTACTGGTGTGGAGGCAAATATACATTTGGACACAAGTGTGTCAAGTCCCAATTGTACCAACTTTTGACTGAAGTTGATAAAGTGGAGGCAGACGGTGAGGAGTATGTAGACTGCTTTGACAGTCTTGAAGTGCTTTAGATAGAGGCATGAGATACAAACAAGCTTGTGATCACGTTACATGCTATGTTAGGCACTATTGGATTTCAAACTATGCGAATTCAAGGGTATATTAAGAAACAGTCTATCATCATACTGGTTGACTCAGGAAGTACCCATAACTTCCTGGACATCAATGTTGCAAGAAAATTCGGTGTTATAATGACATACAGCCATTGAAAGCAAATCATAGTGGCTAATAGGCAGAGAATGGTAACTACGGGTCTTTGTACTGGTATGACTTGGACGATTGCTGGGTCAGAATTTGTAGCTGATTTTATGGTGTTACTATTGAGCAGGTATGACATGGTACTGGAAGTTCAGTGGCTAGTAACATTGGGGCCAATTGTATGGGACTTTTCTGCATTAACCATGCAAACCCAACAAGGCAGCCAATGGAAGGTATTTCAGGGAATCAAACCTAGTACAGTTCGAGAGCTGTCTCCAAAGCAGTCCAGCAAGGCCATGCATACCATTCTGAGTGGTGAATTACTTCGCCCTTATGCCCTTATGCCCTTATGATACTCACAGAACCATGGCTGCAGCTGAACAACATCAGTAACAGTGATTCTAGAAACCAGGACCTGCAGAAATTACTAGATGCTTACCAGGACCTGTTTGCAATTCCTCAAGAATTACCCCCTAGCAGACCATAATACCACAGGATTGTCTTGAAAGATGAGAGCCAAACAATCAAGGTGAGACCATATAGATACCCTGCAATTCAGAAGGATGAGATTGAGAAGATGGTACAGGAAATATTGACTTCAGGAGTTATTAGGGATAGTAACAGTGCATTTGCCTCTCCAATTGTGCTTGTCAAGAAGAAGGATAGCTTGTGGAGATTATGCGTGGACTACAGGCAACTGAATCAGTTAACAATCAAAGATAAATTTCCTATTCCCTTGGTGGGGGAGTTATTGGATAAGCTATTAGGAGCTAAGGTGTTTTCAAAACTGGATTTGAGGTTTGGTTATCACCATATTAGGATGCATACTGCTGACATTCACAAGATAGCATTTAGAACACATGAGGGCCATAATGAATTCTTAGTGATGCCATTTGGGCTCACTAATGCCCCATCTACCTTCCAAGGGTTGATGAACAGTATCTTTTAGCCCTACTTGAGGAAGTTTGTTCTTATTTTTTTTATGACATCCTTATTTACTCAGCTGATTTGGATGCCCACTTGGAATAGTTAGGAACAATCTTTGATTTGCTTAAGGTGCATCAGCTATTCCTTAAAATGAGTAAGTGTGAGTTTGGAGCCTCAGAAATAGAATACCTTAGACATGTGATCAATGGCCAAGGGTTGACCATGGATAGCAAGAAGGTGGAAGAGGTGATGAAGTGGCCAGTCCCAAAGACTCTTAAAGATCTTAGGGGATTTACTAGATACTACAAAAGGTTTTTTAAGGGATATGGGGTAGTAGTCAAACCTCTAACAGATCTGTTGAAGAAGGATACCTTTGTATGGAGCACAGTAGCTCAAGAAGCTTTTGAGAAGCTAAAAGTAGCCATGACTTCAGTTCCAGTCCTTGCCTTACCCAATTTCAGCACAGAGTTCGTAATGGAGACTGATGCTTCAGGCATTGGTGTGGGAGCAGTTCTCACTCGGAGTGGCAGGCCAATAACCTACTTTAGCAAGTCACTAGCCTCAAAACATCAAACTATGTCTGTGTATGACAGAGAGATGTTTGCAATATTGATGGCAGTAAAGAAGTGGAGTGCATACCTGGTAGGCAGACACTTCAAGATCAGAACTGACCATCAAAGCTTGAAATTCTTATTGGGCCAACAGATCTCTACACCAGCTCAACAGTTATGGGTCACAAGATGATGGGCTATGACTATGAGGTCTACAGTAAGGGAGCTAACAATTTAGTAGCTGATGGGTTATCAAGGAGGCCTATGGAAACTGAAGTTGCCTTGTCAGTTATTTCAGTAATCAAAACTGATATTCTAGAAAAATACAACAATCTTGGATGCAAGACCAACAACTGCAACAGATTGTGGCAGGCTTGAAAACCACTTCTGGTGGTCATTCTAAGTACACTTGGCATGGAGATCAATTGAAGAGGAATGGTAAGTTGGTGGTTGGTAAGGTACCAGAATTGAGGGAAGAATTAATCAAGTACTTCCATGCAATTCCTGTAGGGGGTCATTCCGGTACACAGGCAACTCTGAATAGAATTTCAAGCATTCTATATTGGAAGGGGATAAAAAGGGAAGTTAGGAAGTGGATTAAAGAATGTCAGGTATGTCAGCAAAACAAGTATGATCATTTTGCTTCCCCTTGGTTGCTACAACCACTGCCTATTCCTGAAAGAGTGTGGACTGATATCTTTATGGACTTCATTGAGGGTTTGCCTAGATCTCATGGAAAGGACACTATCATGGTAGTAGTAGACAGGTTGAGTAAATATGGACACTTCATAGCCTTAAACCATCCCTTCACTGCTTTGACAGTGGCTCAAGTTTTCCTAGATCAGGTGTTCAGACCATGGAATGCTAAGAAGTATAGTTTCAGATAGGGATAAGGTCTTCACCAATCAATTTTGGCAAGAACTTTTCAAAGTTCAGGGAATTGCACTCAAGTTGCCCACGGCTTACCACCCCCAATCTGATGGGCAGTCAGAGATAGTGAATAGGTGCCTTGAGTCTTACCTCAAGTGTATGACCAGTGAAAGGCCTCGAGATTGGAGTTTGTGGCTACCTTTAGCTGAGTAGTGGTATAATACCATATATCACTTTGCTATCCATACATCTCTTTATGAAGTGGTAAATAGTCAACCAGCTCCGGTTCATTTGCCATACTTGGCTAGGGAGTCAATGGTGGAATCTATAGACAGAAGTTTTGAGGCTCGAGAGGTTGCGATCAAGATACTTAAATTTTATCTACAGAAGGCTCAAGTGAGGAGGAAGAAGCAGATAAAAGGAGGACTGCAAGGGAATTCCAAGTAGGTGATTGGGTATATGTTAAACTCCAGCCTTATAGGCAACACTCTCTGGTTCGTAGGGGACATCACAAGTTGTCAGCTAAGTATTTTGGGCCATACTTGTAGAAGTGAAGATTGGGACAGTTGCTTACAAGCTGAAGCTTCCTCCTGCGGCAAAAATCCACTTCACCTTTCATGTGTCTCAACACATTGGTCAACAAATTTCGCAGACTCAGCTGCCAATGATGGATGAGGATGGCACAATGTTGAAAGAACCTATACAGGTAATGGTGAGAAGGATTACAAAGAGGGAAAACATGGTTGTGATAAAGGTACTTGTGTAATGGAGTAATTCATTTCCTGAAAACTCTATGTGGGAGGTCCTCTATAAGCTACAACAGAAGTTCCCAAATTTTAATCCTTGAGGACTAGCATCCTTTCCAACACAGGGGTATTTGATACAGACCGTTTTGATAGTGATTTAAAAGTCTGTTATTCTCGTTAGTTTTATATTGAGGTTGCAATTGGGCCATCTTATGTGGCTGAGCATTTGGACTATTTAATTTCTTTTCTTTATGTTGAGCCTACAGTGGCATGATGTAATAAAATAGAATGGGCAGTTAGCTACAAAAGGGGGTATCTCACGTTATTGGGAACAGTCAGAATACAATGAGAAATTCCTTTTTTTTCTCTCTCCTTCTCCCTATGATTCTTATCTCTCTTTCTTCTTCTTAATTCTTCATCAAAGTTGTAGGTTCATAACAGGAAGCTCCCAAGCTTCAATGGCACATTGTTTCATGTACTTAGCTGCATACCCAAATTCACTTCCATAAACAAAATTGCAAATTCCAAAAACAAATCTTCAAGTATATGAGGGGTTATTGTATACCTTTCTCGTTTATTTGACTATAGTAGCATGAGTACAGTTTTGGCATTGAGAAGCTAATGAAAAATCCTGCTCCAATGCAAACAACAATTCCACATCAAAATTTTAGATAAACACAAACTTCATTAGTAAAGATTCATTGGGAGATGTATTGGGTATATCATAATAATCATATACTAAATGCACATAGCCTTCGCAGGGTTATAATGTGGCCATACTCAGCTCCAAGGAGGAGTAATGGAGATATTTGCAGTCAGATAAACAAACCGGATATAACTTTCCATTATGTTATATTCGTCCTAACTCTAAGTCTATTCATTAAAGGCAATTTTTATTATGCTTCTTGAAAGTATCAAGAACAAGTCTTTGAATGAAATTTGAACTTTGGTTATCACCTTGAGGGTCATGGATGGTTCCACAGAGAATAGCTCTCTCATCTTTGAAATTGCAAGATTTGTAGCTGGAAGTATCAGTTTAGCTAGTGTTAAAAAATCTTCTTCTTGCAACTTGAATTCATTCATCTTCTCAAGGAAACGCCCAAAAACAGAAGATTAATTTGAGATATCAAGGAGAAAATGCTACAGACATGAATACAAGGAGAGTTAGATGACTTGGCTAAAATTCTAAAACTCCGATTGATTTACGAAAGATGAAAAGCAATAGACACATTAACTAAAAGTAACTCCTTTGGTAAATCAAGAAGACAAGAAACATAAACATCCAAATTCAAACCACAGACTTGATTTTACAACATCCTTCCACATAACCAAATTACTAATCATGTCCCTCATTCGATCAAGATTACTTTTTCACAATCATCAGCTTCTAAACCATTAAAAAACAATGAAAGATCAGTAATACAAAAAAAAAAAAAGCCAAAAAAAGATACATAAAAAGAGGGGAAAAAATGTATACTTAGAGACAAACTTGAAGAAAGAAGACAAAGGACCAAATTGAGTCTCTTTCTTTAATTTCCCACTATGCCGCCTTTTCCTTGGTTTCCCCATCTCCTCCCCCAAAACCAAATCCCTATCTTCTCTTAACTCAATCTCCATTCTCCTCCTTGACCTTCTATTGCTCCTAGAGGTACCACATCCCAAAAGACCTATCTGGCCAACTCTGCTTTTGCATCTCTTACGAGAACTACCTTGCTCTGCAGCAGCACATTCCTCTGCCATTTCGATCTTATAGGTGAGTCAGGTTTTTGAAATTTGCAGAGGAGAAGCAAGGGAGAGAAGCAAAAGTTCTTGAAGAGGCAGAGAGTTGGTAGATGATCTGAGAGAAAGTGGGGATGGTGAAGCTGAAGTTGTTGTTTTCTTGGGGGACGATGAAATGTGGTCCAAAGAGAGATGTGGGGTTGTGGGTCTTTCTTGTTCTCCTGATTCAACAACAAAGTAGCTGATTCTTGCTAGACGTGAAGCTGATTTGGTCTGAGAGTTTGGGTTTGAGTGATGTGAAGTTGGCGTTGAATTTGGATCCATTCTTATTTCGAGCTGGTTTTCTTTGAATTAAATGCAAGCAAGATTTCTGGGGTTTTTTCAGAGAAAATTAGAAGAATTAAAAGATGATTTTCAAATTCAATATGATGAGATCTTGGAGATTGAGCTGAAGAGGTTTTTGATTGAGACTTGGGAAAATTAGAGAGGGGAGTTTTTGAAGGTTTGTTTAAGAAATGGAAAGAGCTGTTGGAGAGGATTTGGTTTATTTTTGGATTTTTGAGAAGTTAACGGCGGGGGGTGTTGGGACTTCGACTCTTGTCCTACAAAGGTAAAAAAAATGGAACAGCTCGTTGTCAAGGTTTTTTAATGAGGCAAGGTGGGGGTCAAATGTCCATAACCATATAACTCCATTTGCTGAATTTGGAGTAATGGTTATGGGCTTGTTTATGGATTCTTTTTGGATGATTTGGGTTTCTTACTTGCATGTGATGTGATAAACTCATATGAAGTAATATGAATTCATCAAATTCTAATCTTATTTGTGTTGGAGTATTTTAATAAAAAAGAAGAAAACATCTTCTTAACGTAAATTTTCTTAACTTACATTACAAATGCTCTTAAGTTATAAACAAAATAATAAAAGCTTCATTCATTTTTTTTTCAATCCTATACTATAAATATTCATTTTTCACTTTCAGAGTATCAACTTTAAAAATATATATATATCTTTTAGATGTTCTTTTATTTTATATTTTTAAAGTTCTTCCTAAGTCTTTTAAGAGTTCTAATTAATAAAGTGAAGAAAGTGTCATTTGGTGGTGCTTTGACCTTTTAACTTGTGCAGGTTAGCAAGGTGTACAGTGGATGATCGGGTTTGTTGTATCCTGAGGGAAGGCGTGCAACACAATCACTTTGCACCTGTTCTTATCACCGAGAAAGAGTGTATCATCTCAAGAGAACGACCTAGTCTGCCCCTCAATCTCTGTCACCTTATTTCAACTATCATATTTGTGACAATTCGGCAGTAGCAAATTGATCCTCTAATCCTATCCTGAAAAATTATTTGTAACATTCTCCAACAATTTGAGACGAAATTCTTTATGAAGAACGTTGCTGAAAATTTGCCCAAGACTACTCAAGTCAGTGACTTGAACCGTCCTTTTCGCTTTCATGGTGCAAATTATAAGAGATAGAAGCAAAAGACTTTTTTCTACCCTACTCTTTTAATTGTCTCCTACATTTTGGTGGAAAAAATCCTAAGAAAAAAGATACTGAAGCTATGACTGAAAAAATCTGAGCATGAAAAAAATGTTAAAAAATGAGAGAAGGATCAAGACTACTGCAAAAATTATTTACTCAATTGTCTTTCTGACAATTTGTACAATTATTATGACCAAACTTATTTTCAGCAAAGAAAATTTGGAAGGCACTGTAACAAAATTATCACACTAAAAAGCTAGATCCAGAAAGTATGCTTGTAGCCGTTATTTCAGATGCGAAATGGTGGAAAATAAGTCAGTGATAGAACAAGACCATGATCCCCAAATGTTTGCACATATGTTCGACGTGAAGGAATACATGTTGATGAAAAAATAGAAGTCTCCGCCATTTTTGACAAATTACCCAACTCTTGGAAAGAGTTTGGGAAGGTCTTACGCCACAAACAAAAAGAACTATCCATTGAATCTCTTATCATGCGCCTAAGAGTAGAATAAGAGCACAGAAATCAAGACAATTCACCTGACTTCAATGGAACATGTTATTCAAAGGTAAACCTTGTCAGTTCTAATTAGAACATGCATATGACTTATAATAATACTAAATTGAAACAGAAAAAGAAAATTAATAAAAATAAGTTTTATGAAAAACAACTTAAGGGTCAATTTAATCAGAGAAAGAAACTAAGGACCTCCTTCAAGAGAAGCACCAAATAATAAAAATTATGGGTGCTATATGTGTGGAAAATCTGGACATATTGCAAAAGTATGTCATTTCCGAAAATATGGACCTTTTAATCAGGTTATGTAATCGAAGAGCCACTTATGGCTATGATATCTGAGATCAACATCATTGATTCCTCTGAAGGATGGTGGGTAGATTCTAGTGCCTCTAGGCATGTTTGCTATGACAAAACTTGGTTCGTAACCTGTTCTGTTTTTGAGACAGAGAAGATAATCTTGCTTGGTGACTCACACACCACTAATGTCCTAGGTTATGGTAATATTAAACTCAATTTTACTTATGATAAAAGGTTGATCCTTAAGGATATTTGGCATGTTTCTGTTTTTCTTTTAAATAAAGCCGGATTCAAACAAGTTATTGAATATGATAAATTCACATTTATGAAAAAGGACATGTTCATTGGGAAAGGTTATGCCTGTGAAGGCATGTTTAAACTAAATATTGAAAAGATTGAAATTTCAATTGTTTCTGCTTATATTGTTTCTTGTGTAAATGTTTGGCATGCTAGATTATGTCATGTTAATTGTAGATATGTGAAAAACATGAATAGATTAGGTTTAATTCCTAAACTAGATAATCAATTTGAAAAATATGAATCATGTAGCATGGCCAAAATCACAAGAAAGCCTTTCAAAAGTGTGGTAAGAAATTCTGAATTGCTAGACTTAATTCACACTGACATTTGTGAATTTGAAGGGATTCTAACTCGAGGTGGTAAAAAGTATTTTTTAACCTTTATTGATGATTTTTCAAGATATACATATGTTTATCTTATAAAAATAAAAGTGAAGCTTTGAAAAAATTTCCATCTTTATAAAAGGATAGAAAATCTTTCTAGGCCAAAAATCAAAAGATTTAGCAGTGATAGAGGAGGTAAGTATATGATAATCTTGGATTAAATGCTTTTATTCAATCCTTGGGTATTCTTCATAAAACTAATCTCCCTTATTCTCCCGCATCAAATGGAGTGATAGAACGTAAAAAATAAAACTTCGATAGATTTGACCAATGCTATGTTGGTGAGCTCTGGTTATGGGGAGAAGCAGTTCTTACTACTAATCATGTCCTTAATAGAGTACCACAAAAACACTCTTTAAAAACACTTTATGAACTTTAAAAAAGTTATAAACCAAATTTGAGTTATTTTAGAGTGTGGGGTTGTCTTGGCTTTGTTAGACTTCCGGATCTCAAAAGACCAAAACTTGAGATAAAAGCCTCTAAATGTGCATTTATGGGTTATGCATTGACTAGTAAAGCTATAAGTTTCTAAACCTAGAAAATAATGGTATAATTGAATCCTTAGATGACATCTTTCATGAAAACAGTTTTCCTTTCAAATTAGAAATAATGGGGATGTTGAACTTGGACCAACAATTATACCTGAACCTAGAAATAATCAACAAGCTCTAGAACAATTTACTTTTCAACCCACAAAAGGAGATGAACTTGTGAGTGATCCTAAAAAAAAGTAAAAGAGAAAGAATAATAACAGATTTTGACCTTGATTATCATGTGTTCAAGGTTCAAGATGATCCTGTCACTTTAGACGAGGCTTTATCCTCTCCTGATTCAGATCTTTTGAAAAAAGCTTTTAATAATGAGATGGACTCCTTGATAACTAACAAAATATGAAAATTAGTATACCTATTACCAGGCTGTAAACTTATAGAGTGTAAATGGGCTACTGAGGAAGAAATTGAAGCTTTATAGCTCAATTGATAAATATAAAGCTATGCTTGTAGCCAAAGGCTTTAGACCAAAAAAATGACATAGGCTTTTTTTATACATTTTTTTCTGTGAGCAAAATAACATCAATAAGAGTTTTAATTGCAATCGCTGCCATCCATGATTTGATCATCCATCAAATAGATGTAAAAACAACTTTTTTAAATATAGAGTTGGAAAAAAAAAATTATATGAAGCAACCTGAGAGCTTTGTTATGCTAGATAATGAAAATAAAATGTGTAAATTGTTAAAATCATTATATGGTTTAAAACAAGCTCCCAGACGGTGGAATGAAAAATTTGACATTTCTAATGATTTTAAGACCAATGAAAATGATACATATATTACAAATCAAATTATAATGCACATGTCATAATTTGTTTAAAACAAGCCCCGGATCCTTGTCAGTACCTAATTTATCAGCAAAAGGCACATAGTCAAAATAAATACCTGGAAGAGATTGGAACTCAAAAGTAGAGCAATATATCATACTATTATTAGCATGAATGATTTATTTTTCGTGCTTACGTGTGCTTTATTTATTTATTTATTGTTCTGACATCCTTGTTGGCAGAGAAATCTTTTCAATGACTTTAAAGTTACTGAGGGAAGCTACAAACATTTGTTGCGACAAACATAAAGGAGATTCCCTGCATTACTTGCCCACACAAACCAGATGCATAAGACAATTGGATTGTGTGGTAATACTGCAGACACAATCAAATACCAACACTAACTAGTTGAAGATTCGAGAACATCCCTGTTAGCTCAAACAAAGACCCCGATGCTTCTATGAACTCCTTGCAAGTAGTAGAGTGAAACAACTCACAAGACAAAGGCTGACGCCTGACGTGCTTCCCGCAGCAGCTAGGAGCTATTGATCAACAAAGTCTCAATCTTTGTGTTTCTATGACCTAATGCCAGTAGAAATCAAGGATCTTATTCCTGAACAATGGAACCAATGTTTTCCCTTGGTAAAGAGTAGCAAAGCACATATATTTCAATAGCTATATATAAAGGGAGTGTGGGATCCAACGCATAGTTGTTGATCACCATCAGTTATTATTATGGTCTGGATGATAAGCAAATTTATTGCTTTTTCATGTGCCTATTGTAGAAGGTTTTAACCCTTCCAAGACCTTCTTCAAGAGTTGATGGTTCAATAGCAAATGTTATGCGAAGCCAATTTTTCAGCCCAACTGCAACCCCTGCAAGAGTTGTTTCCATCATAAATGAGAAGCTCAGCAAGCCACCAGAGGTTAACCAGCCGCCCAGTATAGATTTTTTTTTTTTTTCTTTTACCAGTACTAGATAGATACATATTATGGCCTTTTACCTGGAAGAACAACCACAGATTCCTCTCTAGCCAACTTGATACAGAAATCCATATCATCATCAATGTCTTCAAGTAGCGACACATTTAGCTTTACCTGTAATGTAAATTCATATGATTATCCATGTTGGATTCTTAAAGCAAAATAACAAGATCTCAGATCTCATCAGTCGCATGTCCTTACCATTACAAACATTGATCCCTCTGGTTTGTGTGGACAAGTTATGCAGGGAATCTCCTTAAGTCTATCATAACATATGTCTGAAGCTTGTTTACAGATGTTAATGATTTTTGCAAAGAAATCGTCCTTTGTTTTCGCAAGTATTTGTGGAATTGCCCCCTAAAAGGTTCACCATATTATTGAAATATAAAATCATCAGGAAAGGAAATATAACAATGAATTAACACTACTTTGCAGATTGAGGCAAGTGAAACTAAGACAAATTTATGCTTTAAAGCATGATAGATGATTTACTTCAATAGGAACTCTTTATGCAAATTAGACTTGCAGCCATTGAAGTACTGCTCATTAGTCAGCATACACTCACACAGGAAAGCACATTAAAAGCACACATCTTTTGAACAGCATAAAATGAAAGACTGATGAAAAGCTATTTTATTGTTTTTGATTTTTACAAAATATCTCAGTTACGTACCTGGATGAATGTTGGTGGGTCAGCAGAGATGTTGAGATATCTCCTAATGCTTTCTGCAATCTGACATTAAAAGACAGCAAATGTGCAATTTATTTTTCAGGAGATGATCAACAAAGCAGAAGTGGGCAAGTCACCTCAAAAGGAAACGTTTTTGCAAGAATGAAAAGCATTCCTGAACGGGGAAAAGGCTAACTTGGAGAATCACAATCTGCTATTATATTTTATTCGATTTTTAATTTTCAATTAGTAAATTGGCACAGACACCGGCTAGAAATTCAGGCCTGGCACCATTCCATAAAGATTTACCACTTAACCAATCAACACAACAATGAATTTCAGCAAAAACTAGTACTGAAATCTAAGTAAATTTTAAACATAAAACAGATACAGCTCTTCCCTTTGCTAAGTGGGAAAGGAAGATTGATCCAGCAGTTAACAGGTCACTAAGTCTAGGATGCATCAAAATCAAGTTGATCTTCAGCATCCGCTGTTCAGAATGTTCAGACCTAATGGTTCTTACTAATCCCTAATCCCCCTCCTAGATGCTCATGCATGTTAATAAGGCATGAATGAACTCTCTTTCCATTTCCTTTTTATTTGATTTGGATGAATAATATGGCATTTGAGAAATTAAACAAAAGTTATAGGAAAAGCTGAGCCGTAATGTAAATTAGTGTGACCTTACCAAGGCAATAATAGTTATATGAATTAGTAGTACTGTAAAAAGCAATAAATATGAGAGAGTGAGAAAGATTAAATACATACCCCTGCAGATTTCTTAAGAATTCCATTTGGATCGCATGTCGCTATCCAACCAAGACGCCAACCAGGAACAATCCATCTCTTTGATATAGACCCGAGTGTAATAATAGGCACAATAGATCCAAACTTCCCCATAGGCACAAATGGATTTCTCCCAAAAGTTATATGGTCATAAACCTCATCAGCAATGACAAATATTCCAAGCTTTCTTGCTGTTTCAGCAACCTTAGCACCACAAAGCAAATAAATTAAGACTCTAATGCATAAAGATATCTGCAATTCCAGATTCCAAAATGTTGTTTGGTCCACCTTATAGTATCACTTTCAAATTCTGGATTATGAGTATATCAGGACATCTTGGAGGCATGTTAATAAAGCAGAATTGTAATTAGAAAAGCAATGCTTGCAAAGAAATGTTCATATTGTGGCCTATTTGAGTTAAAAAAATGTATTGTTTATATTAGGCTACCTTTTCCAAGTGTTGATATGTATAGACACTTCCACAAGGATTGCCAGGGTTAACAATAACCATGGCTACTGTGTTCTCATCTGCAAGAGCTTCAACATAATCAAGATCAACCTCCCACCCTTTCTCTGGTATAAGATCAAAATGTCGTACTTCAAGGTTGCTAAAAGCAGCACGAGATTCATACATTGGGTACCCTGGCCTAGGAAGAAGAATATTTGCACTAGGACTAGCAAGGACAGAAATTATGACCTCGATTGAGTTATTGCAACCAACTGTGAGATAAATATCATCCGGAGATAATTGGTATGGAAGATCTCGAGACAGATATTCAGCTACAGCCCTGTCATGACAAAGTGGAGTGTGATTATCAATTGAATTCATTAATTTGCCAGTGTTTTCTTTCAATTTAAGGGGGGAAAGAACATGTAAATTAGTTTCCTGCTGTTGTAGACTTGTAGTATTGTCTGTTTTTCGTTTTTTTTTTTTTTTCTATAGGAAGGAATGGACTAATATTATTCATTTAGAACCATGGTACATTTTCAGTCAACACTAAACAACAGGTAAATGACAACACAATGATATAATCATTAAACCAAAAAAAAGTTATATATATCTCAAACAATGACTAAATAAACTCTTGAAATAAAGAAGGAACATATAAAATATGAAACAAGCATTGCATACAGGTGAATTAACTGTATCCCTCAATAGAATAAAGAATTTATGTAAACTGCTAAAACTTTCTCAGTCAAGGTTCTGTTTATTTTCCAGTACTTCCCACATGATCCAATTATACATAGGTCTAGCGTAAGATTAAAAAATTCCAAAACAACTATAAATGAGAATTGAACCTCTTGCATTGAAAGAAAATGCAGAGAAATAGGAAAATTAAACAATGATGCAAACTAAACTAAACAGTAGATGTGACCAATGCACAGGGAAGGTAGTTGTAGTTACAAAATTCCATCTTTTAACTGTTAAAAGAAGAAATAAAAAGCACACAAGTAATCAAAGTTTAAGTTGTTTATAAGTACAAGAATATATTTGTTAGAAATTTGTCTGCTGTTGGATTAGAATATACCAAATAAAAGGTGCAGGTATTTATTTGTCTATTTTTTTTGGTCTATTAAAGTATCGTTTTTTCCCCCAAGATTCTGCCTCTCAAAGACAAAGACAACTCAAAGTAGTAGTCTTTATAGTTAATTCTTCAAAAGATTGATGTTTATGATGATATTGACTTCTGAATTCTGATTGCCATATTGCAATTCTCTTGCCTATTATTTACCTTTCTTTAGGAAGGAGCATTGAAACAACTCTAATTAACTATCATTGCCAGGATTTTAATTTCTTTTACATGGCATGAAAGCCTCACTGAAAAGCAATTTCTTGTTCTCCTTACCTTCCTGAAAGCCTGGAAGCGACATATATACATATACTTCTCATACACCTTAATTACTATACATAATTTCTAGCAATGAAACAGCAGAAAAACTTTATAGTTTATACTCCCTCAGGCCTCATCTCTTTGGAGAACCAGTCATGTCAGTATCAAACAAGCATATCCTACAATGACTCCATCTATCACAGAAAGAAAAAAATATGAAGTCCTTGAAAAAAAAAAAAAAAAAGAAAAAAAATGGTATCCAAGAGCAGGAGGTAATGCACCCAAAGTCATATAGCTAAAGTAATTAGATACCTTCTTGCTGGAAGAATTCCAATGGTGGCAGAATAGCAGTTGAACTGGCCTGATCGGACAGCATCAACAATGGCATCTTCGGCTATAGGAGTGGTTCTAAAACAAGGGAACACAGAGGGATCACCGTGACCCAGAGGGATGGCAGGCTTAGTCATGTCATGATTTACATTTAAATTATCATTTAGCATGTTGAGAACCCCTCGAATGCTGATGGCATTCGCTACTTCCACTGCCTTGTTTCCTTTAAACACCCATTTCTCTGGTCCGTTCTCCATTATCTAAATACCCTTAATTACTACTCGCACTGTGAACTCAACAAGCAAAGTTTCGTGAAGTATAGGGTTAGATTGGAATATATAATGATTATAGAAGGGAGAGGGGGTGAGAGTGAAGACTAAAATTACAAACAGAAGTGCATGCTGAATCAGAACTAAGAATAGATTTTACTTAGCGGATCAATTAGAGGCTCTCACCTCTAATGTAGGATCAAAATATTTCTGAGTCAAAACTACAATGTAGGATCAAAATGTTTCTGCCACTTGTGGCCTTTTCTTTTTTATTATTTGTTTCTCTTTTTTATATTTAAAATTTTAAAATAATTTGTAATTTTTTTTATATAATTATTATTTATATTATTCTTTATTTTTAGTTTAAGATGTATACATGTATTATTATTTTTTTTAAAATTATTATTTTAAAATAAAAATAATCATATATATATATATAATAGGATTTTGCTAACAAAAACACTTGTTAGCAAAATCCTATATAATATAATTGGGTACGCGTTGACAAGGTAAATTTTGCTGATGTGGACACTTTCTACTGACACATAAGCCAAGTAAGTTGAAATGGGAGTTTACATGAACATATCCTCTGGATGATAGGGTTAATCTTAATTATATATTATATTAAAATTAAAAATTTTCAAAAATAAATATTTATCCAAGTTTAGATAAGCCTAATCTTAATTATATTATATTTAAATTTAAAATTTTCAAAAAATATATTTATCTAAAATTTTCAATTTTTATACTTAATAAATCTTATCTATTTATTTTAATCTTCAAATAACTACCGTATTATAAGTTAACATAAAAAATCTATTAAATCTAAAATTTTGACAAAATTATCAAAATATTTATCTTAAATTTCAAAAATTATCAAATCTACTAAGATTTATTAAAAATATATATTTTATGATTTTTATCTACTAACTTATAAAATATATGAATGACAGAACTATAAAAATTACCTTAAATCAGAGTTACCACAATTCGCTACCCACCCAACGATTTGCGAATTGGATCAGGCGTTCCGAATCGCGGATCGTTCGTGATTTGGTTCGAAAAATTTGGCGATCCCTCTTTTATTATAAAGAAGCATAGAATTCAAAAATAAAAGACAGAATTCTAAGTAATCTGTAAATATAAGGCAACCAAATTGAAAGAAAAACTAAAAAGAATTACTCCTTGCAACTCTGCCCTCGTCTAAAATCTGGAACTATCTCAACTGTTTTATAGATTAAAAACGTAGTTTAAGTCAATGTGTATTAATATATTTTTTATTATATGAAATTACACCTTTTTACAATCCTGTAAACTTATGTGTTAGTGCTTTGTTCTTTACACATCACAACCGATTACTTGCCTTATCTATATATAAGGAAACTAGATTAATAAATATTATTTACTAGAATTAAAATAAAAATAATGTGTTTTCGTACATAAACTGAATATGGATTTCTTTTTATATTTTCATAATTATCATGAATGTTGTATCCAAAACTTTTTTTTTTTAAATGTTACAACTTAACAATATTTTATGAAATTAAAAAAGTTTTCATGAGATTTCACACTTAACTCCACCGCTCAATCCATATACAATATTGATTAGAATTAATTTAATTCTAAATTCTCAAATCAATTCCATTTAATCTGACTAAAGCAAAAAAACTTAATTTTATTTAATAGAAATTTTATTTATTTATCATTTTTTAATTTCTAAATAATATTGTTTAATATATATTTAAAATTTGCCAAAAAAAAATTCAAAAATTTTAAATTTTTTTTATAACATATCAGTTGAATATATAAATTTTGAAAACTTAAAAATAATTTTTAAAATAATATTAATTCGTGTGTATTTATACATATTTAAATAGGTAAAAATTCGTGCATCACACGGGTCCCAAACTAGTTATTTAAATAAAACATAGATAATTTATTAAGGCCTTGTTTAGCATTGCTTTTGGAATAACTTTTGAGGTAAAAGATGCTTTTTCACCGCAAACACAATGCTAAACAGATAAAAAAAATTAGTTTTTGCTGTTGAAACCACGATTTGAAAAGCCAACAAAAAAGCCAAAAAATATAGTTTTTGGGTTTTAAAAGCTGGCTTTTGGATAAAATTACTTTATTATCTTTACATCTCTACACTTTTATTATTTCAAACATATCTTTTTTTGACATTTCAATTCCCCACAACACTTTTACTTAAAAAAATTTAAACCACACTTTTTAAACACACTTTTTTCAATCCAAATTTTTTTCAACTCAACTTTTTTTCAACAGCAATACTAAACTAGTCCTAATACACTTTCAGAATAATGTGTATAATAGTCATTTTTATTCTTATCTCACCGTCATCGTTATTTTGTTATCCAAACACATTTTACTATTGATTTTAATCTTACTAATACAGTACTCAATCTCACTGTTATAATAACTAATTTCACCATTATCACTGTTTTCAATATCACCGAAACTAATTTCATCGTTCATCAAATGAACCCTTAATGAAATATTTCTTAACCTTGGACTATAATCAGTCCATTCAATATGTAGCTACATTTTTTTAACAAAAAAATAGCGGATGAGATCGGGATTGGCTAAAGAAAATTATTATCATTTTAGATTCAGATTTTTCGGATTTTATATATGAGTTATGCAAATTTGGTCATTTCGGTTTGAATTATTGAATTTTAAAATTAAATTATTTGCAAATAGTTACATAATCTATTGGTAAAATATTGGACTCTAAATTTTAATGATCATGATTCAATATCTGATAATTATATTACTTGGATTTTTTATTCTTCTTTGAAATACTCTTATCCAATACATATTCAATGAATGTAAAAATACTAAAAAAAATATTGAGTATATCAATATCCAACATTCATCCCAAATCCAAATTACATAGCCCAAAAAACCTCAAATACAAAAAAAAAAAAAAAAAAAAAATCAACTTTATTTCAAGGTATTCTGGATAAAAATTGATTTGAGTTCAAATAGTTTAGAATTCAAGTTGAAAAAGATAAAGTTGATAACATTTCTTGATCAAATTAATCGAGTTTGGATAATTAAAATTTTTGAATTCGGATCAATTTTACCAATTCTACCCTAGTAATGGTTATTAAAATTATTAATAAGGTTATAACCACCTGTCAAATTCGAGTAGCTATTTTATAAAATTAGTGCATTGCCCGTGAATACTCGTTGATTTATTTATTTTTTAATATATAATTGTAGATTTTTAAAATAAATAAAACTAATAAAATGTATATTAACTAAAATTTATCTTAAAGTTTGTTTCATGTGCAAATTATATTAAATTATTATAAAACTTATTGTTTTTAATATAAAAATTCAATGTAAATTTTAATTCTTTTTTATTTATATTAAATAAATTGATTTACTTTTTAAGATTAGTGAAAAATTAAAACATTTAAGATAAAACAATTTCATATAAACTTTTAATTTTTATTTATTATGTTAAATTAAAACATTTAACAAAAGTGTTTTAATAAAATAAAATTTTTTACTTTTAAATTAGATAAGCTTTATTAATAATAAAAAAAAATTATAATGACAATTTAGAAATATAATTAATAACAATCACTATTTTAGTCAGTTCAAAAGATTTTTCATATTCATGTTTTGTTTCATGTGCAAATTATATTAAATTATTATAAAACTTATTATTTTTAATATAAAAATTCAATGTAAATTTTAATTCTTTTTTATTTATATTAAATAAATTAATTTACTTTTTAAGATTAGTGAAAAATTAAAATATTTAAGATAAAACAATTCCATATAAACTTTTAATTTTTATTTATTATGTTAAATTAAAACATTTAACAAAAGTGTTTTAATAAAATTAAACTTCTTACTTTTAAATTAAATAAACCTTATTAATAAAAAAAAATTTATAATGGAAATTTAGAGATATAGTTAATAACAATGACTATTTTCGTCAGTTCAAAAAAAAATTCACATTCATGCTTTTATATATACTAATATTTGTTATCACATGCATTCGCATGTGAATGCTCATTAGTTTATTTATTTTGAAATTTGAATATATAATTGTATATTTTAAAAATAAATAAAAATAATAAAATGTATATTAACTAAAATTTGCATGTAAAATTTGCTTCACGTAAAAATTATATCAAATTATTAATATTATTTTTAATATTAATGCAAAATTAATTATGAAGGTAAAAAGTTTAATGTATATTTTAACTTTTTATTTATATCATAAATTAATTCACTTTTTAAGATTAGTGAAAAATTAAAACTTTTAAGATAAAGCAATTCTACATAATTTTTAATTTTTTTTATTTATTATCAAATTAATTCATTTAACAAAAGTGTTTTAATGAAATTAAACTTCTTACTTATAATTAGATAAATCTTATTAATAATAAAAAATATTTATAATGGCAATTTAAAAATATAATGAACAATGAAGACTATTTTCGTCAGTTCAAAAGATTTTTCACATTCGTACTTTTATATAGATTATAGATTAAAAAAAAAAAAACAATTGGAGTATCTTTATATTCGAGTCCTCTTCTTTTGTATTTTTTTAAAGGTGTTATTAAGTGACTTACTCCGTGTTAATATGAAGGGAAAATTATCAAATTTACCACTGTATTATATTGGGACTCTATATTTATGATTTTACTATTGTTTTTGTGTAATTTTACCACTCAATTATATTTTTTGATGCAACTCTGATCATTTATGAATGAAAATTCATATTTTTTTTATTATGTCATGTTGACATGAAAAATGTTTATATCTTTTATTTATAAAAAATGTCACCTAAGATTAGACTTGTTAATTTTGATTCAAATCCGAAAAATTCGTCAAACACACTCGAACTAAAACTCAATCCAATTCGATTTGATCATAAAAAGTCAATAATCCAAACTTGAAAATAACCCATACTCGAAATGATCAGGATCATAATTAACTTGAACCCGAATTGATTCGAATCCAAATTGACCTAAACTCGAAATAATTCGGAACATTATACTAGCTAGGTTAATGGAGGGCATCAACTATGGCATCTTCCGCTGTTGTGGAAGTCCTAAAGCATGCAAATTGTGAGGGATCGCCATTTCCAAGGGGAATGGTGGGTCTTGGATCATCAATGCTGACTGAGATTTCCAATTACCAGGTCAAGAACTCCTCGCAGACTGATTCCTGATGCCGGGTTCAGCTCTTTGTTCCCTTGGAAACGCCATTGCTTTGAACCATTTCCCATCTTCTTGCTTGTTAGTGTCTACAATTGAGTAGTGGTCTGCACTATGCAGGGCTTTGCAGTTTCGAGTTAGCAAACTGTTGTATATGATAATGATTAAAAGAATTCTGACGAAGAGGAAAAACTTTAGGTGATACACTTTGAAAAGTTATAGTTTTCTGACTTAGATGTAAATGAATTTTGAAAACGTTGATGAAAATATTTATAAATTTCAATCAATGTATGAAATACATCTTCATGAATAGACATCACTTGAATGAAAATCATTTTTGAAATGAAGCATCATGTATATTTTTTGAATTCCCAGATAGAGCATTCGGATGCTCGAGTTATGGCATTCGAATGCCGAAGGCAAATTTTCATTCAGAACTAAAAGTCTTGAAATAAATTCGAATGCGAGGCATTTTTATATCTTTAGCAAAACTTCAGATAGATTATCTTTTGGTAATGTTTGGTATCACGTGCAAGATCACTCTGATGATTTAATTACTATGGTGATAAAACTATCAAGGTGATTTGATTACTAGTGATTTTATATATCATGTTTGATATAACATTATAAATCACTAATGATCTTAAACCACAATGTTTGGTATTACAAGAAAAAAAAATCACCGTATATAAACTATTCAAAATAACCTTCCCAAAAAAACAATTTTTTTTTTGTTTTTCTTATAGAGATTTTTTTTTTCACTTATCTTTACTTAGTGTTTAGATTTTTCTTTTTCAAAAAATATTTTTGGATAAAAATACGTAAAAAATTATAATATAATAAGATTGAGCACAAAAGTTATAAAGCAACAAAGCTACTGCTATCACCTTAAAACAAATAAGTCATAATTTTTTTTGCAAAGGTTTGGCCAAGTTTAGAGGTCTATGCTAAAAATTAACTAGCAGTTTTTCACATGTATTTTTTCACTATTATCATAAAAACTTAATAATAAAATAACATAAAAATTTACTTTTCCATAGTGATAAAACTTTTTCATCCTTTTGGATGGGAATCATATCACTCTTTAAGTTGGTGATTTTATTACCCCAATGATTTAAAATTACTATCACGTATGATTTTTAAATTGCTAACAAATAAGGTGGTGTAAATACTAAAGGCAGATCATCTTGATTTTTGAAATGATCACCCCATATTAAACACTCTCTTTAAATCTAGCATTCGAATTCTCTTCAATAATATTCAATTTCTTTTGCTTATTTTTTATTTCAAAAATTATTTATCAACTTTCAAATCTCCTTTTTCAACACATATGCGTACAACATGAACTCTAAACTTTATATTATAAAGATCATTTAAAAATTTTAAAAAAAAAACATCAAAAACATTTATTTTCTATAATATATACAAGAGAAACAAGATAGCCTGATATAAAAGAACTTTACCCACCTACCAAAAGAAACAGAAGGAACAGAAGATTGAATGGAGGGTAGCATGTCCTTTTATTAAACCTATTAATTTCTATCTTTTACAAAGAATCAGTCGGTTTTTTTTATCTAAATACAGCTAAAAAAATATTTTTTTATCAAAATACTGTTATTTTCAGATTAATTCTCAAAATTCGCTTTTTTTAAATCAGTTGGGAAATCGCCATGGCCCATGGCGATTTCCCAACTGAAATTTTTAATTTTTTTTAAAATACCAGTTGGGAAATCGCCATGGCTCATGGCGATTTCCCAACTAAAATTTTCAATTTTTTTTCCCATTCCCAAAGGGAAATTCACATATTTTTTTTAATTCTTTTAATAAATAATATAATTTAAATAAAAATTATATAATTTTAAATTTTAAAAAATAAAGATTTAATAATTTTAATATATAATTTTTATCCATGGTGGTAGAAGTGTTCATGGGCCGGGCCGGGCTCATGTATGGTATTAACACCACATTTGCTTGCCCGAGCCACGGTGGCAATTTTTCAACATTTATTTATCTTTTAATTTTATAAAATTATAAAAATTATATAATTTTTAATTTTAAAAAATAAAAATAAAAATAAAAATATAACAATTTACCAAAAATTAAAAAATTATATTCGTAATTAGGCCTGCTCATGGGCCGGGCCGCGACCCGAAATTTTTCAATTTCCTTGCCAAGGCCCGGCTCGCGGGCCTGAATTTAATTATTTTAATATATAAATAGTGATCCGGGCCTGGTCGGACGGGCTGCCCAGCCCATGAGCAGGTCTATCCGTAATGTCAATCGAATTCTTTCAACTTGTATTCGTAATAAATGGACCTCCGGGAGAAAGGCCAACCAGAGTGTCGTATTAGTCCGGGCTTGGACAAGTGTTTTTGTAATTTTATTAAATAATAAATTTTAAATAAAAATTATATAATTTTTAATTTAAAAAAATTTAAATAACAAAATTCAAAAAATTATAAAATATATAAAAATATATTTTTAATAGTGAAATGGGCTTTCGGATCGGCACGACTCGAAATGGGCTTGGGCAAGGGAAAAAATTTCGGGTCGCGGCCCGGCCCATGAACAGGTCTAATACGAATATAATTTTTTAATTTTTGGTAAATTATTATATTTTTATTTTTTAAAATTAAAAATTATATAATTTTTATTATTTTATGAAATTAAAAATAAATAAATAAAAATTTAAAAATTGCCACCGTGGCTTGGGCAAGCAAATGTGGTGTTGATACCATACATGGGCCCGGCCCTACCCATAGACACTTCTACCACCATAGGATAAAAATTATATATTAAAATTATTAAATCTTTATTTTTTAAATTTTTAAATTATATAATTTTTATTTAAACTTTATTATTTATTAAAAGAATTAAAAAAAATAAAAAAATAAAAAAATATGTGAATTTCCCCTTGGGAAATCGTCACCCACGGTGGCGATTTCCCAATGGGAAAAAAAGAAAAATTTGAAAATTTTAGTTGGAAAATCGCCATGGCCCATGGCGATTTCTCAACTGGTATTTTAAAAAAAATTAAAATTTTCAGTTAGGAAATCGCCATGGGCCATGGCGATTTCCCAACTGATTAAAAAAAAACGGATTTTGGAAATTAATCTGAAAAGAGCAATATTTTGATAAATATTTTTTTTGGCTATATTAAAATAAAAAACTCAGAAAAGCCAATGGTAATAATTATAACGCGTAAATGTGATTGATTATTAAATTTGTCACATGTGCAAAACAGGCTAATATTATAATATTTCTTCTTCTTGTAAGTTTAGAATAATTTATTACATTATTCATCTGTAGCATATACATGCTAACTAAATACTTAAACATCATTACTAACTGAATACTAGTTCAGATGGTATGCATAGTGTTGAGAGATTCTTGAAAGTTACGGGTTTAGATGAATTAATTAGATAGGGATTGTGAGTAGATTAAAACTCTCAAACAAATATCATCATTGAAATTTTACAGCAACCAACTCCTGCCACCCTAAACAAGAAATTATTTTTGCCAATAAAAGTTGAATTAAAACATTAGATCTCAAACACAAATTTAGTTCAACAGCAAGTATAATGGAAATGTTGTTCCTGCCTTGATGAGTTTGAACTTCATGGCTTGAGATCCTTACTGGGGATCATATTATTATTAAGGGAATAGTCTATTGGCTAACACCAAAGTTAACACAAATTTGGCTAACACCAAAGTTAACACAAATTTAGTTCGACAGCAAGTATAATGGAAATGTTGTTCCTGCCTTGATGAGGTTGAACTTCAAGGCTTGAGATCCTTACTGGGGATCATATTATTATTAAGGGAATAGTTTATTGGCTAACACCAAAGTTAGCCAGCAAATTGAATTGGGTATGTATGAGATCCAACGCATTTTTGTTGATCACACCACCCACTCCAGTTAATTTATTGCTTCTTGGCATGCCTTTGGCAAAAGGCTTTTACCCTTGCCAGGCCTTCTTCGAGAGAAGAAGGCTCAATAGCAAAAGTAACGCGAAGCCAGTTCTTCAATCCCACTGCTATCCCTGCAAGATTTTTTGTTTGTTGGTCTCAGAAGGTAAATCAGCAAGAAACCTTTTGCATTTGTTTAAACACAACCAATTCCTTCAAAAATTACTTAACTGATAGAATTTTCAATCTTACCTGGTAGAATAATGACTGATTCTTCTTTAGCTAACTTCAGGCAGAACTCCATATCATCATCAATGTCTTCCAACATTGATAGATTCAGCTTCACCTGCAATGCAAGCTAACAAATAAGAATGCTATTTCAATTTCTTCAGCATGGATCATAAGCGTCGAATAATTCCCTTACCATTACAAACATTGATCCTTCTGGTTTCTTTGGACAAGTTATGCAGGGTATCTCCTTAATTATATTATAGCATATGTCTGCAGCTTCCCTTAGTATGCAGATAATCTTTGAGAAAAAATCCTCCTTTGTATTCTCAAGGATTTGAGGAATTGCTGCCTGATTCATAAAACTAATTTACACGTCTTCATCCGGAGGATGGCAGAAAAAAGATGAAAATTTTGGATACTGAATGGTTCAAAGTGAAACTTTAAGCTAAACAGCTACAGTACATCTACTGCCTTTTGGCAAAAAAAAGAAAGAAAGAGGAAATTGCATTTTTTTCAATGTTAAATATGTGGCTCTAAATAAAAGTATCTTGATTCCCAAACCTGAATAAATGTAGCTGGATCAGAAGAGATATCGAGGAATCCTGTGATCGAATCAATTACCTGATAAGAGCCAATGAGATCATTAACTCAAAATGGTCCGAACTTTATTTATTTCAACTTTCAAATATGCATTGCATATAGCTTCTCTAATTAGGAAAATGTACTACCATATATCTTAAAGCAGAGAAAGATAAAAGAATTAGGAACCAACCCCAGATTTTCGAAGAATGCCATTTGGATCACTTGTCACAAGCCAACCAAGGCGCCAACCAGGAACAATCCATCTCTTTGATATAGACCCAAGGGTGAGAACAGGTACAGTTGATCCAAACACTCGCATTGGCACATATTGAGTGCTTCCAAATGCGAGATTGTCATACGCTTCATCAGCAATGACCAAAATCCCAAGCTTTCTTGCTGTCTCTGCAACCTAACTTTCAAAAAGAAAATAGTTATCACTATTTTATAAGAGTCAACAAATTATTCTGAAAGCACAAAACTCAAATTGCCAAGTAAACACAAGCACAAGCTTCTCTTCATTGTAAATTCCATATGACAAGTCATGAGAAGCTAATGAGATATAAAGATCCAATGTCCACCAAATCCACTACATAAGCCTTTTGAATCATTCCTCAAAGGAAAAGACTAGAATAAAAAAATGTAAAATAAAGGAAGAAGAATGGTTAGTGTTAACCTTCTTTAACTGTTCATAGCTGAAGACATTTCCACAAGGATTGCCTGGGTTTATAATAACCATAGCCACAGTATTCTCATCTGCAAGAGTCTCTATAGCATCAAGATCAACCTCCCAACCTTTTTCAGGAAGAAGGTCAAAATGACGGACTTCAAGATGGCTATAAGCACTACGAGCTTCATAGTATGGGAAGCCTGGTCTAGGAAGCAGAATGTTGGCACCAGGGCGGGAAAGAACTGCTGTTACAACTTCAATTGCTTGAGTACATCCAATTGTGAGATAAACATCATCCGGCGATAATTTGTATGGAAGGTCACGGTTGAGGTAGTCTGCAATTGCCCTGTTAGAATTCAAACCAAACAAAGTTAGATAAATATAAATGCTGACCATACACAAACACACTTCAATAACACCTTTTAAATTTTTTGCATTGTTTGAAACATGATTCAAGAGAAACATTCATGGATTTCACTAGATGAAATTGATCCATTATAAGTTGGAGAATTTGCATGTTAAAGTAAACATTTCACTAGACAATTTTTTTTTATACATTGACATTATTTTCAAACATCTATAAGTAAATTACCCCAGCCACTTGGGATTGAACAGCAGCCCCCTGTTCTTTCCATTCCTTAATAATTTCCTCTTTTGAGACCCTTATGTCTCCTTTAACTACCCAAAACATACTCTTCTCGATCTCGTCTCTTCAACCGCTAGTCTAAGGAGTAGAAGAGCAGAATTATACAAAACATAACACAAAGTGAGATGCATACAAAAGGACTGGGCCGATTAATATAGAAGAGGCTAAGAGAAACAAAAACAATTCATGCAATAAAATGATTAATATAGACAATCACCCAAAAAAAAAAAAAGTAAAACTAGTTCTAGGAAAAAATTTCAAACTAACCTCCTTGCCGGAAGAATACCAACAGTTGGCGCATAACAATTATTTTTAGCCGATTGTAGGGCATCAACGATGGCATCTTCGGCTGCAGGGGTAGTCCTGAAGCTTGGAAAATGAGAGGGATCGCCATGACCAAGAGGGATGACTGGACAGCTATTATCTTTGTTGATGTTGCCCATTAACATGTTGAGATATCCTCGCACGGTGGTGGCAGCCGCTGTGTTAAGCTCCTGCTTCCCTTGAAAACCCCATTTCTTTGCTCCGCTCTCCATCTTCCTCTTCTTGTTGTTGCGGGGTAGTTCAGAGTATGAGGAGTTGTGCTTATCGAGTTATCGTCCGCATGTCCTCTAGTAGTAGTACCAATCTTCGACCCAAAAGAAATGGGTTAAATACACATTTAGCCCCTGAATTATAATTTATTTATCAAATTTGTATCTAAAAAATGAAAATTCGTAATTGTGTACTTATTTGCTTTTGATCCTTTTGATTATATTTGATAATTTTAGACACGACATAAAAAAATAATACGAACACGATACGAATACACGAACATATCAAAATATATATAAAATAAATTATTAACGTGTTAAAATTTATATAAATATATAATACCTTAAACACGATTATAATACTAAAAAAAACATGAATACGACATGAATACATAAATTATAATTCTACTTTTGATTAACACTGTTAGTCAATTGTATGACATAACAAGAACACCTAATAAAATTCTGTCACGTGTCAAAAAATCAATTCATATGACATATAAGAATTAGAAAATTTATTATTTTATATTTAGTTTTAAATTTAAAAAAAAATTAAAACATCAAACAAATTTTAAAAATAAATTGAAATTGAAAATTTTTTAAAATTAATTTTTTTTTTTAATTTTAAGAGTTTTTAGTTAAAAATAAAATCTATTTATTATTATGTTTTGTAATAAAATTTTAAAAATTAAAAAATCCACAAAAATGAAAAATAATGAAAAATAATATGGAAAATGAAAAAAAAAATAAAAAAAAGAAGAGGGAAAAGGAAAGGGAAAAGGAAAGGGAAAGGGAAAGGGAAAGAAAAGAAGGAGAGAGGGGAGGGGGGAGGGCGCGAGAGGGAGAGAGGGGGTTTTTGGTTGCCTATTTGGTCGAACAGGTAGATCAATGACGAATTACCTTGAGCCGACTAGATAGGCGGTCGACAGCCCTCTCCTTCCCCTTTGCCCCCTCTTTCCTTTCTCCTTTTCTCTCGGACACCCCCTATTTTTCTTTTCTTTTTTTTTTATTATTTTTAAATTAGTCTAACCGACCGTCAATCTAATCAAATTCGAAGTAGATTGACAACCAATTGGCTTCACTCCCCAACCTTACCCCTCCTCCCTTTTTCTTCCCTTTCCTGCCATCCTTTTCTCCCCAACATCTCCTTCTTTGTTTTTTCTTTAAATTTCTAGATTTCAGTATTTTATTTTTTACTTTAAAAATTAAAAAAACTCCAAAATTTTATTTTCTTTGAATTTTTTATTTTTCATGATTGACGTGACAATGGATCATAATAAAATAGTAATGATGTGTTATTTTTGTTAAGTGTTATTATTTTATTGAGTATTATCAGGTCAGTCATTAGACTAACAATTGGAAAATTCTAAAATAAGTTTCTTAATATGAGCCATTAGGGGAGAGATTTTCCTGTTTCCAGCTCAAAAGTACGTTTCAGAGTACAAGGTCCCCCCAGAGCCAGAGAGGCTAAACTCTGGCTTAAGTGCAAATAACAAATTAATAATAATAATAATAATAATAATTGGATTTGGTAGCTATAGCAAAAGCCTAAGTAAAAGCTTTATATAATAGAGTTGAATTTTCGTGGCCATAGAGGTGGAGATGGCAAGTAATTTACCTGCTTCTGAGTTTTGCAAAAGGCAATTTGAAGTGGAAAGTGAAGCATAATATTCTAGAGATTGCGGTTGTGGTTGTGGATCCTTCAGCTGCTGGCAACTCAATTATTTATTTAAAGTTTCAGAGATCTGCGCTATGCTGCGGATAAAAATATTTACATTCTATTTAAAGTTTTTTAATTAAAAATAATTCCATTTTATTTTAATAATGATAATATCAGAATGAAAATATACAAATAATGAAATAATGTTAGAAATTAAAAAATATTATTGCTTACTTGAATACATATTTGTCCACTTCAAATCGAACTTAAAAAGATTTATTAACGTGTAATTCAGTTCGAACTTTATATAACAATGACAAACTATGTAAAATATGAGATGAATTGAGACACGACACGAACACAACATAAGAAAAATAATTAAAATACAATACGAAAAATAATATGAACACGACACGAATACACGAACGTGTAAAAATATATATAAAATGAATTATTAACATGTAAAAATTTATATAAAATTATAATACTTTATATAAATTATTAATGTGTAAAACTAATTATTAGCGTGTAAAAATTTATATAAATTTATAATACTTTGAAAATACAAAAACAAATACGAATACGAACACGTCACGAACATATAAAAAAAATTTCTAACTTGAATCACTTTGACAAATTATGCAAAATATGTCATGAATTAAGACACAACACAAACATGCAAATTTTTCTCTAAATTAAATCACAATAACAAACTAGTAATGATGTGTTATTTTTGTTAAGTGTCATTATTTTATTGAGTATTCTTATCAGGACAGTCATTAGACTCACAATTTTAATCTAAATGATTAAAATATTTGATAGAATATAAATTCGGAATGGGATACCTAATTATGATTTTTTGAAAATATTAAAATTATAAAAATGATACAGTTCAAGAGCGGTTTTTTTATTCAGATATAGCCAAAAAAAATATCAAAATACCGTTGATTTCAGATTAATTCCCAAAATACGCTTATTTTTTTCTAGCTAGGAAATCGCCATGGGGGTGGCGATTTCCCTTCATGATTTTTTTTTTTACTTAAATTAATAAACAAATTTTAAATTTATTTTTTAATTTGTAAATTTTGTTTTTTAATTTTAAAAATTATAAATTAAATTAAAATATTTTTTAGGTTTGGTTTTTTTTTTTTAAATATATATTAAAAATGTAATTTAATTTATTATTAAAATTTTATAAAAAATAAAAATATATTTCTTATTTAAATTTAAAAAAGAAGATTATATTTTTTATTAAATTTTTATATCAAAAATTGTATTTTTTATAATTTTGTAATATTATAAAAAGCAAAATTTAATTTATATCAAAAATAATTTAATGATGTCAAATGTAAATAATTTTTTTTTTTTAAAGAAATTTATCGAGTAACTTTTTTAAATAAATAAGTTATTTTTAAGTTGGTATCGTAAAATAATTTTTTTAATTTGATTCTTTTTATTGAGTTGGTATTCGATTAACTCGTGACATCAATTTAATCATTGTTTTTAATAATAGTATAGATTGTTACAGTTTAAAACTGGATATTTGATAAAATAATTTTAATTTAATTTATGATTAAAATTTTATTTCTTATTAAAATTTAAAAAAGAAAATTAAATTAAAATGAAAAAAAGAAAATCAACTTATCATGTAATTTGGATTATTATATTAAAATTAAATAACAACATTAAGATATAAATTAAAATAAAATATAACAATTAATTTCCAAACAAATTTAAAATAAATAACATGAAATGCAAAACATATAAATTTATATATTAGAAATTTAAAACACATTATTCTCGTTATATTGATAAAAGTACATTTATTCTAATTATTGCGTGGTGTAGAGCAACAGTGTCGAGCTCTTCTAGTGCGTGGTGGTTACACCCGTCGTTCAACCTCGTCAGTGGCACGTATTCGCGGTCCACCACGACCTCTTGCTATAACCGCCACTGGTTCCGGTTGTATGTCATCAGTCATTTCTTCCGTATCAAAAATTTGAAACCCACTGCTGGATGAGCCAACACCTAGTTCACCCATAACGGGAACCTGACTACTAGATGCACCCATAAATGATGTACCATCAAATGCTGACGAAGGGGTTCCAAACTGATACATTGATGTTAGATATGCTGAACTTGGACTTAGGATGGGGAGCTGGTCATCTAACCTCGTTCTTGGCGGTGATGGTCGGTAACACTCATCAACGTCATATCCGGGGTGACTTACGGAATAACGATGACTGGATGGTACTCCATGATCCCGTTCAGGTTCAGGATGATCAAATGACATCCTCGGTGCTGTGAACTCCGATGAGGTCGGTTGACGCGTTCGCCCACGTTGTCGGCAAGGTCTAGGAGCATCCATATCCTGTGTAGGAGGGACTGGAGCTGAAGTTTGTCCGGTAAATGACATACTCCTAACATCCTCATACATCGACGGTGGACAAACGAAAGGCCGACCTTCATTTCTATACCATCCTATGTAATCATCAGATGGGTTGAAATTATTACCAACAATCGGGTAACTTGTCGGAATTCGTTGAAAACGTATATTCCACCAATAGATCCAATGTTCATGCTTCGCAGGCCAGAATTCCTCATGACAACCACGCATGTCGACCTTGTGAAGCTTATCAAGGTTCACCAGGGCTGCAGGAATTGGTTGTTGCATCCCAAATTGTTGCATCCCAAATTGTCGCAACACCCTGTCAGTTTGGTGCCACTCTACATATGAAAAGCATATCAATGCTGTGTTTGCTTTCCATATATTAAAATTACTGTAGGCATCCGATGGGAGGCATGCCATAATTTCACGCGATGAATATGGCATCCACAGAAACTGCGAATAATTATTACAAATTATTAGTTCCATATGGATTAAATAAAAAAAAAAACTTCAATGTAACAATCGAAATATTTACCTTATCATATCCTACTCGATCTAGTCGTACTCTTATACTTGCAAGATCGCTCGGAGTCTCTGTAAAATCTCTACTCGTACTCCTACTCCACCTATTAAAATGCATATAATATCTTAATGACCTATAAAAATACAAGTTCGTACAAAATTAATAAAATAGTAAAGATTATTACCTGCTTGCAAGGGGGTATACAGCCGAAATATCCACGCGCGGAGCAAGAAATGGTAGCCGATACCAAGCCCATGATTGTAGAAGCACTAAACATCCACCTATGTCATGGCTTTTTGGAACTGTAGCCCGGCAAAGTTCTCTATACAAAACCGCCAAACACACAGAACCCCAACTATAATTTGCCGCATGCTCTAAATCACGTAGTAATGGAAGATACATTAAATGTACCCGACTGCTCGATTTGTCAGGCATCAGTAATCCTCCAATCAAACGTAAAATATATGCTCTAGCAGCATATTGTATCTGTTGTTCAGTTGCATGTAATGAAAGATTTTGAAACGATTTCAACCAATTTAGTCTCACCGTTGAGCCAGATACATACTCATCTGGAGGTACCGAGCCCAATAGATCTTGACACACTTCATTCCAATCTAGCAAGCTTTCGCCTGTAATTGCATCGCCATGGATCGGAAGTCCAAGTTGCAGCGCAACATCTTTGAGAGTTACCGTGCATTCACCAAATGGAAAATGAAAAGTGTACGTCTCGGGTCTCCATCGTTCGACCAATGCACTGATTAAGTCGGGTTGTATAAAAAATCGTCGAATTTGACTTGCGTGATAAAATCCGGCTCTTCTTAAGTGGTCGATAATAGATGGATGCGGGTCCTCCAATGTAAATTTTCTCGAACGTAACACGCAACGAGTTTCCTGTTATAATAATAAAAATTAATATATTATAAAACTATAACAATTAAAAATTAATAAATAAAACTATAAAACTATAAAATAACAAAACAATAATAATAAAAAATTTCAATTTTTTTTATATAATTATTAAATAATTCAATTATATAATAAATAAATAACTATAAAATTAAAAGACAATAATAATTACAAAATTATAAAACAATAATAATATAATATAATATAATATAAAATTTAAAATTATATAAAACTATAAAATGAAAAAAATAATATTAATTAAACAATTATAAAACTATAATAATACAAAATAATATAATATAAAATTTATAATTATATAAAACTATAAAATGAAAAAACAGTAATAATTATAAAATTATAATTCTATATAATAATAAAAAGACCATTATAATATAAAAATTAAAATTATATAAAACTATAAAATGAAAAAACAAAAATAATTAAAAAATTAAATAACTATAATAATAAAAAATTAAACAATATAAAAAATAAATAATTATATAATTATGAAATCAAAAAACAATAGTAATTAATAAATGATAAAACTATAATTGAAAACTATAACATTAAAAATATAACAATTATAAAACAATAAAACTATAAATTTACAAAATTCTAATCAATAAAAAATAACTAAAAATGTATAATGTAATACAAATAATATTATAACAATTTACTTACCTCTTTAAATATAACCTCCGATATGTGATTTTCTTGCAACCTCAATAGTGATGATGAAGCCATTTCTAAATATTGTTGTAGAAAAAAAAAAATTTGTTGTAGAAAGAAATTTTGTTGGTAGAAAGAAATTTAATTGTTGAAAGAAGAATGAAAAATTAAGGAAGGAGGGAGGTATTTATAGAGAAGAGTGGTGTGTGTGTGGGGGGGGGGTGGGGGGGACGGGTGAAGGCGACGGTCATATACGGTCATATGACCGTTGCCTTCAAAAAAATTTGAAATTTATTTTATTTATTTATTTTTTGTTTTTTGTTTTTATCTAAATTGTTTTAATATTTTAACAAAATTTACAAAAAAAAAATCATAAATTTAAAATAATAAAATATACCTTACGAAATTTCTTTTTTTTTTTAAATTATAAAAAAATATTTTAATTTAATTTATAATTTTTAAAATTAAAAAACAAAATTTACAAATTAAAAAATAAATTTAAAATTTGTTTATTAATTTAAGTAAAAAAAAAATTCATGAAGGGAAATCGCCACTCCCCATGGTGATTTCCCTTCATTGAATTTGCAAATTTTGAAATTTTTACACTGGAAAATCGCCATGGGATGACGATTTCCTAGCTAAGAAAAAAAAAAGCGAATTTTAAAAATTAATCCGAAAATAACGATATTTTAATATTATTTTTTTTGCTATATTTGAATAAAAAAATCGTTAAAGAGCTAAATATAATATTTAACCCAAACAAGATAGTTAATGTAAGTTATCCTAGGCCTGGACCCGAGAAGTTATGCTAGGAGCGTAGCGTAGGCCAAGTGACTGAAGTGATAGTGATGTGGCGTGGTCTTTTTTTCTTTTCTTTTTTTAATCATTTGGTTGGTGAAATAATAAGATAATCAAATTAAAATAATTAATTATTTTTATATAATATAATTTTTAATTATATAATATAATTTTTTAAAATGAATTAAAGTTTCAATTATCTTTATTAAATATAAAAAGAAAGAGAAATAATTAAAAAATAGGAAAAAGTGGAAATAATTGAAATAATTGTACATACATTTTTTTAAAAGAGAAAAATAAGGAGAAGTGAATTAAAAAAAAATATTATTTTATTTTTAAAAATTATTAATATAATCTTATGAATATATATTATTTGTTTATAAAATCACTTATATATATATATATTTTAATTGAATTTGTGTCACTTGACCTATGATATTAAATTCAGTCAAGAGCATTTATACAAAATTATAATTATTAATAGTATAGAAAATAACAAAAATAAATTTAGTTCGCTTCTACTTTCTTTTACGTAAGATACTAGTATGAATACTAGTCTATAATCTATATCTATAATTTATATTTATAATATATATAAAAACACGAATATGAAGAATCTTTTGAACTGACGAAAATAATTATTGTTGTTCGTTATACTTTTAAATTGCCATTATAAATATTTTTTATTAATAATAATATTAATATAATTTATAAGTAAAAAGTTTAATTTCATTAAAACACTTTTGTTAAATTGATTAATTTGATAATAAATAAAAATTAAAAATTTATGTAGAATTGTTTTATCTTAAATTTTTTAATTTTTCACTAATATTAAAAAGTGAATTAATTTATTTGATATAAATAAAAATTTAAAATTTATATTAAATTTTTTTATCTTCATAATTAATTTTGCATTAATATTAAAAATAATATAATAATTTGATATAATTTGTACATGAAACAAATTTTACATGTAAATTTTAGTTAATATGCATTATTATTTTTATTTATTTTTAAAATATATAATTATATATTCAAAAATAAATAAACAACGAGCATTCACATGCGAATGCATGTGATAACAAATGCTAGTATATATAAAGGTATAGATGTAGAGATCTTGAACAGAAGAAAATAATAATTATTGTTCACTATATTTTTAAATTACCATTATAAATATCTTTTATTATTAATAGGATTTAGCTAATTTATAAGTAAGAAATTTAGTTTTATTAAAAACACTTTCTTTAAATGGATTAATTTAATAATAAATAAAAAATAATTAAAAACATTATATGAAATTACTTTATTTTAAAAAATTTAATTTCACAAACCTTAAAAAACAAATTATTTATTTGATATAAATAAAAAATATATAAAATTTACATTAATTTTTTTATCTTCATAATTAATTTTGCATTAATATTAAAATAATAAACTTTACAATAATTTGATATAATTTGCACATGAAATAAACTTTACATGTTTATGCAAATTTTAATTAATATATATTTTATTTTAATATATAATTATATATTTAAAAATAAATAAAATAATAAATATTAACAAATATTAGTATAAAGAAAACGTAAAATAAAATTTTCAAGTGATTGAAAAATTATAAAGCTGTTAAGTCATATAAAAAGCATTAAAAAAAATCTTAAATAGATCATTGTTATATTCAACACAAATTATTCGGATATTCACTATAAATGATTATATATAATTTAATAAATATAATAGTACTTATCTTCAAGACATAAAAGCAAATTGTTTTTGACAAAAAAAATATATATAAATCTAATATTCTAGAAATGAAAATATTCTGCCAGAAACCATGCTTACTAATATATTTTGTATTAAAATTACATTAAAATGAGTAAAGTAAAATTTATTCAAATTTAGTCAAATCAAACAAGTGTATTATTTGTAGATAATTTTCCTTTTAGTTTAGGAAGTGAATTTTAATCTTTTTCTAAAATTTAAAATTAGTAGTAGTACTATTTATTAAAAGATTAACATATTTTAAAAGAAATTAATGGTTCTCCACCAGCTTTCATGAATATATCATTTTTAACTTTGATCTAAAAAAATTAAGTTTACAATCCACGATGTAAACCTTGATCTCACAAGCAATGATTACATAGACATCGCTTTAGTTATTTTACTATTGATTTATGGAGTAATAAATAGTTAATTTTTTAAAAAATATTGTAAATGATAAATACAATTTTTAGATCATTGATAAAAATGATAATTCATTTAAATATCAAATAATATATCCGAATTTATTTAAATATATAACACTTTAAATATAATTATGAAATTAAAAACACATAAATACTATATAAATGCATAAATTATCAGATTTATGAGAAATTATGTTTAAAAAAAAAATGAGATGAGATGACAAAGTAGGGTGTGGGAGAAGGAAGAATCCCCTTTCTTTTTCTAGCCTTGCAGCCAATCACATGGTTCACCTAGTAATGCATATTTTTCTTTTAATTTCTCTTTCCTTAAAGTTTAAATTTGCTTTTTTTTTTTTTATAATTTTTTTCAATTGAAAAAGTCTATCGCCCAACAAAGTTAGAAAGAAACATCAATTGAGTAAGGGAATACAAAACCTTGGTAGGAAAAAAGTTGTTTTATTGTTTAATGTTAATACTACTAGATAATATCCGCGTTTCGTTGCGGAATGTTATCGAATTTAAATTAATATTTTATAATAAATTTGAAAGATAAAAAAGCAAAAATAGTAAATATAATAATTTAGAGAAATAATAATTCTTATTCTTATAAGATACCTGATATAAAATTGAGAGTTATTTGAATATGATTAATTACATCTGACAATTTCAGATATAACATAATTATACAATACGAATATAATATGAAAAAATAATTAAAACACCACATAACATAAAAATAACATGAACACGACACAAATACACTAACGTGTCAAAATCTACATAAAACGAATTATAAACATGTCAAAATTTATATAAATATATAATACCTTGAATACGATTATAACAAGAAAAAAGAAACGAACATGATGACGCGCGAAATAAATTTGGGAGTTATTTGAATAGTATCAATTAGATTTGACAATTCCGGACACAACATGATTATACGATACAAACACAACATGAAAAATAATTAAAATACGACATGAAAAATAACATGAACATGACAAAAATAAATGAACGTGTCAAAATCTACATAAAATAAATTATTAATGTGTAAAAATTATTATATAAACTTATAATACTTTAAACACACGATAAAATAACACGAACATGTTACGAACATACAAATTTTTTCTAAATTGAATCATTATAACAAATTATGCAAAATATGAAAAATTGAGACACGAACATACAAAATTTTCTCTAAATTAGATCACCGTGACAAACTATGCAAAATATTTGGATGAATTGAAACATGACACGAACACATGGAAAAAACAATTAAAATACGACACGAAAATAACATGAACACAACACAAATACACGAACATGTCAAAATCCACATAAAATGAATTATTAATATGCAAAAGTTTATATAAATTTATAATATTTTGAACATATAAAAAAAAACGCAAACACGACACAAAAAATAATATGAACATAAACGAATATCCGAACATGTCAAAATTTATATAAAACGAATTATTAACGTGTAAAATTTTAAAATTGTATAAATTTATAATATTTTGAACACACGAATACAAAAACGATACGAACACACAATTTTTTCTCCATATTTTTTTCTTTCTTTTCTTTCTTTCCTCCTTGATCAAAAAATAATTGAAAATACCCAAACTAACCCCCCAACCCCTTAATACACATGCTTAATTGTCAATTAAACATGGATTCAAAATCCTTAATTCTTATCTCTCATGCATTTAGAGGATTGCTTTTAATATTAACTAGATAATGCCCGCACTTCGCTGTGAAATGTTATCGGATTTGAATTAATATTTTATAATAAATTTGAAATATAAAAAAAAAGACTAAAGATAATTTAAAAAATTAATAAATCTTATCCTTATATGACACCTGGTATAAAATTGAGAGTTATTTGAATATGGTCAATTACACTACAAACAAATTGCCATATACTGACGCTTACCTATACCGACGGTCGAAATCCGTAGGTAAAAAGTATCTATTCCGACGGATTTTTTTCACCGCCAGAATATACATAACATATACCGACGCCCAAATAATCCGTTGCTATAGGTATACCTATACCGACGGTCAATAAAAAACCGTTGGTATACACTACAAACAAATTGTCATATACTGACACTCATCTATACCGACGGTCAAAATCCGTAGGTAAAAAGTATCTATTCCGACGGATTTTAGTCACCGTCAGAATATACAGACCATATACCGACGCCCAAATACTCCGTTGCTATAGATATACCTATACCGACGGTTAATGAAAAATCGTTGGTATAAGGGTATCTTTTACCAACGTTTTTTTTTCTTTCCGTCTGTAAATGTACCAAAAGACCCACTTCTTTTTAATTGGCGGGGAATTTCAATTTTTTAAGACTATACGACGTCGTTTTGTCTTAGGGTTGGGTTTTAAGTTAACACAAACGGCTTACCGGACGCTCCCAGCAAAACTTCAAACATTTGGTCATTTTTCTTTTCCCCTTTTTAGAACCCTAACCTCACTCTCAACAATTGAAGAAAGGCAATCTTTTGGCAAAACCTTCTTAGTTCTTACTAGTTGTTTCAATTTTTAAATATTGACAGTAAGCTTCTTTATTTGCAAACTGTAACCGTAAGACTAAGATTTATATTTTTTTTGGGCCAAAGAAATTTAGGGTTTGGTTTTATTTGTTTCTTCAGTTTCTTTTTCCCTTCAGTTCGGATCATTTATTTCGTTTGTTTCTTCAGTTCAGATCATCTATTTTGTTTCCCAAAGCTCAGTCGACCCATCAACCATAGGTATGTTCTCTTTCTCTTTATCTAATTTACTAATATGCTTATCTTCAATCTGCGATTTTCAATCTACCCATCTGCGATTTTCAATTCTCCTTCCATTATGGTTCCCAATCTGCAAGTGGCAGTAACCGATTGTGTTAGGTTTTGCCATCTACGATTTTCATTGTTTTGTTTTGCTCTTTCGATTTTCAAGTGGCAACCGATTGTGTTAGGTTCCCAATCTAAACACTAATGTTAGGTTCTGCTCTTCCGATTTTGAATGTATAGAGCCTCGAAAATTGCCTTCTTCCTTGCAAATTAAGTAGATGATCTACTAAAATTAAGTAGATGACATGCCTTCTTCCTTGCAAATTGCCTATGTCTACCCTACCCTGCCCTGCTTTTATTTTCTTTTTCTTTCTAATATATAGATATGTTTATTAAAGTTTAAGGCTCTAAGCTGTATGAGATTAAGTTTTTTTTTTTCACTTTTTATATATATTTTTCAATTCTTTTAGTCTTTAATTTGAAAATTCTAAGTTTTAATTGTCAAAATATATCTTTCATTAACAAATACTAGAAAAATTCTAACTTTAAGGCTCTAAGCTGTTGCGTAATTCTAACAGGCAGAGTTTGCAAGTTGCCAAATTTCTAAACTCCAGCATCTGCTCTTAATATTCATACTTTCCCGTTTGCAATTGATCATTCGCTACACTCCATACGGATAACATGCTTTAATGTTCCTTTCTCAATTCTTAGCTTATGAAATTTAGTGCAACCCAAATTGGCTGGAATTTGTAAGATAAATTTAGTTTGACACAAATTATAAGTTGGTAACTTAAGTTTCTTGAAATAAAATGGCCAAGAACTGATGTAGGAGGGGATCTTAAAACTGTCAATTATCACATGCATTTGCATTTAAAGATAACACTGTGTTTGTACATCATGTCATGTAGGTATGGCCTTGTTCTCTGTTTGTCATAAACTTTATCAAATGTTTTACAATGAACTTTTCATTGGTAGGTCCATAGGAGAAATGTTTTAAGATATTGATCTCTTTCTTCCACTCAAAGTCTGTTCATTGATCCTTGTGTTCATTTTGTATCTTACAGGTTGGAGGTTTTGAGTTGTCTTGTAGGTTGGAGGTTCTGAGCTGTCCTATTCTTCATTTCTTAGTGCATAAGGAGACAAGGTACTTTCTATTGAGTTTGTGAAAATTGTATAAAATTGTAAAATTATATTTGACACTAAACTTAAGATTATTTTCCATTTCTTTCTTAATATGGCTCCATGAAAGTTTGATGATATGTATCTTTTTTTCAATAGTGTTTCATTGTAGAAATATTTAGCTAAGTCAAAACATAATTACATAGTAAGAGATGTATAGACCTAAACCTTATTGAAAATGTTGGTCTATTGACTTTTCATGTTTGTGTTGTGTGGTATATGATTGTGTAGTTTTATTCATAGCTATAGGTTTTATGTTTGTGCAATATATCTAGTAGACTAAACGGATATTTTATGTCAGGTTCATGTGTTTTTTTTTTTTTCTCATGAGCTGACCTTTCTGCTATACTATTTTAAGGAAAAGAATCATTGTAGCTTGATGCATATATGTGAAATTAATGAAACTGGCTCCCCAGTCCCCACTTCGAAAGTTGTTGAAATTTTTATTATTATTATATGTAAACATTGTGAGCATGCATACAGCTTGACCAGGTGCAAGAATGATAGATGACGTTATAGGGCTGGGCTTGCATGAAATGGAATTGAGAAGTCAAATTTTCCTATCTAATTATTAATGAAGTAAAGCAAACATATATTTTCAATTGACAATATAGAATAAAATAGAGGGACAATTTCTTCTGAACTCAGAACTAGCTAGCTGTAAGCTGTTTCTTCTATATAATGAAAATTTTCTATCCATGTATAAGATAATAATAATTCCATATGAACAACATACATGTTTGAAGGAGATAATATCATGTAGTAGGGTATGTATGTATGTTCTAGTAAATAAATAATGTATAATAATATCATGACATTGCAGTTGCAGTAATACACTTGCTACTGTCATATGAGTAATAATGCAATTAAGTTTGGAGAGACGAATATATATATATATATATGGAGATTAGGTTAAGTGGTGATTATTATTAGTTCAGATAAATATAAATATGAAAAGGAAAAGGAAAAAATTGAATTAAAGATAAACTAGCTAGCCACGTGCCTTCCCTCTTTTTACTTTGTATAAAATGTTTGTCTTTTATATGATTGCGTAGGATTATTCATAGCAATAGGTTTCATGTTTGTGCAATATATCTAGTTGGAATGTGAGATAACTAAATGTCTTTATATTACAGTTTTAATCATTTCACATTCTATGGATAAGACGTGGATAAATCTTACGTCTAGAGCAAGTGAAGAATACATTAATGGGGTCATCAATTTCTTAGAATTTGCCTTTGCAAGATCATCTGAAAATGGAAAAATTTGGTGTCCTTGTGTTAAATGTGTCAATACATATAGGGTATCTAGGGTAGAGGCATTTGATCACATTATATGTAAAGGTTTTCTGAAAGGATATGTTCGATGGATTTTTCATGGGGAGGTCTTGGATGCTAGCTCTGCTACTATTAAAACTAATAAGGAAGATAGAGAGTTAGGTCATGATGTGAATGAAATATTGCATGATATTATGGCCGAAAGAGGTAGGAATATTGATGTGGGTAGCATAGAATCGGGAGATGCTTATGGAGACCAACATCATGGTCGAAGAATTAATAGTGACAAGTTCTATGATTTACTTAAAGATGCAGAGGAGAAACTATATCCAAATTGCAAAAAACTTCACAAAGTTCTCTTTTGTAGTCTATTTGTTCCACATTAATTGTTTTAATGGATGGTCTAACAAATCTTTCAATACATTATTGGAGGTTTTGAAACTTGCTCTACCAGAAGGTAATACATTGCCAGGGTCTTATAAAGAATTGAAAAAGATGATTTCTTCCTTAAGTTTGGGATATGAAAAAATTCATGCTTGTCCCAATGATTGCATGTTGTTTTGGAAAGATAAGGCAAATGAAGAAATTTGCCGTAAATGTGGTGCTTCTAGGTGGAAAGAGAGCGTGAATGATGTAGAAAGTGATACTGAAGATACTTTTGTAAAAAAGAAGAAAGCTGCAAAGATTTTGTGTTGGTTTCCTCTAATTCCAAGACTAAAAAGGTTATTCATGTCTTCAAAAACTGCTTCTTTAATGACTTGGCATGAGCATGAGCGAACTAAGGATGGATGTCTAAAACATCCGACAGATTCTCCTGCTTGGAAAGAATTAGACTCTCGATATCCTCAATTTTCGTTTGACCCTCGCAACGTTCGCTTAGGATTAGCTTCTGATGGCTTTAACCTTTTCAAAACAATGAGTGTGATTCATAGCACTTGGCCTGTTATCTTGATACCTTATAATTTTCCTTTATGGATGTGCATGAAACAATCAAACTTTATGCTTTCCCTACTCATTCCTGGTCCAAAAGGTCCTGGAAACAATCTAGATGTTTACCTTCAGCCTTTGATAGAAGAATTGAAAGAACTTTGGGAAATTGGTGTTGACACTTTTGATGCTTCCAAAAATGAAAACTTCGGACTACGTGCAGCATTACTTTGGACCATTAATGACTTTCCTGCATATGCCAATTTGTCTGGATGGAGTACAAGGGGGAATACACATGTCCTTGTTATGGATACGATACTGAATCCAAGTGGTTACGGCATGGTAGAAAGTATTGTTATATGTGTCATCGCAGGTGGTTAGAAGCTGATCATAAGTTTCGAAATGATAAACAATCTTTTGACGGGAGTCGAGAATTTAAAAGTGCTCCTTCACCACCTTCCGGTAGTGTTGTCTTGAGACAATTGGAGAACTGGAATGGTAATGAAAATGGACCTTGGAAGAAAAATAGCATTTTCTTCACATTACCTTACTGGGAACATCTTTTATTGCGTCACAATCTCGATGTGATGCATATAGAGAAGAATGTTTGTGATAACATTCTTGTCACATTGCTTGGACAAGAGGGGAAGTCAAAGGATAACTATAAAGCACAACTTGACCTTGTAGAACTGGGTTTATGGAGCATTCTTCATCCAAAGACTCGTCCTGGGACTAACACCCAATACTTGCCTCAAGCTTCTTATCAAATGAGCTTGAATGAAAAAAAAAAATGTCTTTTTGAAGATTCTCAAGGAAATGAGAACTCCGGATGAATACTCTTCCAATGTCTCACGTTGTGTGCAACTTAAACAACGGAGGCTTACAGGTCTCAAAAGTTATGATTGCCATCTCTTAATGCAAGAATTTCTTCCTATAGCAATACGATGTTTTTTACCTGATAAGGTATGCTCGGTTCTAATAGACTTGTGCAATTGGTTTAAAGACCTTTGTTCTAAAGTTCTTGAAGAACGTGAGCTTGAATTACTTGAGTCTCGGGCTGCATTAATTCTATGTGAAATGGAGAAGATTTTTCCTCCATCTTTTTTCACAGTGATGGTGCATTTAGTTATCCATTTGGCAAATGAAGCAAAAATTGCCGGTCCAGTCATATATCGATGGATGTATCCCATTGAGAGGTATATGGTCAAGTGTTATAGTATAGTGACTATTGTTTCCACCTAAATTTTAAATTGATTTTGCTAATGATCTCTATTCTTTAAATAGGTTTCTTCTTAGGCTTAAGAATTTTGTGCGCAATAGAGCTTATCCGGAGGGTTCAATTACGGAAAGATACTTAGCAAATGAATGCTTAACTTTTTGTTCACAATACTTTGTGGGTATTGAGACTAGTTTTAATCGACCCATCCGAAATGAAGAAGAAAAGAATCCTTTTGATGAAGAAGAAGTATCTATTCTTTCTACTATAGGAAGACCTTTGGGAAGGAAAAAACATAAAGGATTTAATGTTAATAAGCGTAAAAGGGTCTCTCGCGTTGTTCTTGATAGGCAAACATGGGTGCAAGCACATCGCTATGTACTATTTAATAGTGATGTAGTTGCTCCATTTTTAAAGTAAGAACACATATCTTTCTGTTTTTCTATATTACCTCATAACTTTCTTTTGTCTAATATTTTAGGGTTTTATAAAACTTTTTGCTTATAGGAAACACGAGCAACTTATTAAAAGGCATAACCGCTCCCCTCGTCTTTTACCATATGAGATACAAAAGTTACAAAGTGAAACTTTTCATGATTGGTTTCGTGATCATGTAAGTTTTGCATCATGTTTGGACCACGCATTTTTAGTTTCGTGTAGTTAGATAAGTATTTTAATTACGTCTGCAATTACCTAGGTTGCACATTTGGATCAACAAGGAAATGCAGACATCACAGATCAACTTCGATGGCTTGCTCGTGGTCCAACAGATACGGCTAGGAGATACACTGGTTACATTGTTAATGGTTTTAGATTCCATACCAAAGCACGTGAGAGATGCTTGAAAACTCAAAATAGTGGAGTCGTTGTAACAACCAAAATAGAGAGTTATGCAAGTGCAAGAGATACACAACCTATTGAAGGAGAAGTTAATTATTACGGGGCTTTAACAGACATCATTCAGTTGAATTATTCTGGTAGATTTAAAATTGTGTTATTTAAATGTGATTGGATTGATATCAATAAAGGTTGCAAGAAAGATAAGTTTGGTTTCACACTTGTGAATTTTTCACATCTAGCCCACAGTGGAACTAATTTGGTTCATGATCCTTTTAGTTTGGCATCACAAGCTAAGAAAGTATACTATGTTAATGATGAAGGTTATCAAGGTTGGGTTCTTGTAAAGCATGCAAAACTTAGGGATCTATTTGATATGGGTGATCTATTATCCTTCGATAGAGAGCAAGGGAATGGAGAAATGCATGATGATGAATTTGATGATACGCATAGTGCTTCAAATTGGGTTAGAAATGAAGCTGAGGATGAAGGAGTGGACGTCACACCAGAGATGGAGAATGAGCATGTAGAAGAAGATTGCATAGATGAACATAATGGGGAGGACATTTTTTAATTTTATAGAAAATAGTTTAATTATATGTAATGGATTTGGATTATAAACATTGTGACTTTGTATTTTCTTGTTCTTTCCTTTTCCATTTGCCATAGATGAACATATTGCATTCTTGCTTAGCTTGGCTTGGATTTCACTGAATGTTATTGAGTGCCTAATGTTATTGCATTCTTGCTTAGCTTGTATTCTCTGTTATTGAGTGTCTACTGTTGTATTATCTGTTGAAACTCAAAATAGACTAAGTGGTAAATGTAAATCTGATGCCAAGAAAGCATTTTTCAGCTGTTGTTTTTTGGTTGTGTTTCAGTTACTTGAGATGGCAAAACGTAGACGATTGAATATCATTAGGGCAGATCGGAGCTCTAATTCTCAATTGCAAAGGCAATCTGAACAACAATCAATGCCAGCAAGATCCGAGCCTCCACAACATGAGCCTTTGCAAGAGCCTCCACAACAATCAATGCCACCAACTTCTTCTTCTACCCCTAATCCAACTGAAGATGCTACATTGGGTAACCCTCATTCTTAATGTACTATTCCAGTATTGTAGTTTAAATTATTAATGTATTAAATTGTTTTCTATTATATAATTGTTATATGTAGACAATGCTCCACGTAGAAAGGTTCGAGGTGCCACACGTATGGCCGATATTTGGGATTTAGAAGAATGGGGCATGTTGTTGTTAAGGTGAATGATCACAATATACCAATTGGTAAAGAATCTTGCACTTTAACACGATTCATTGGTACATTGGTGAGAATGCCTAGTTTTGCACCTATTAGTTACCAAAATTGGCATGAAATGTCGGATTTGAAGAAAGAAGAAATGTGGGAAACAATAGAGGTAGAAGATATTAAATGTTTTAGTTTCTAGTTCATGTGTTCTTACAGTATTCACACAACTTGACATGATTTTATTTATTTTGTGTTTTCCTTTTCCAAAATTTTAGTCCAAGTTTGAATTTCATAAATTCGATTCTGATGCACCTGTTAAAGAAGAAACTATTCAAGAAATTAAGACTTGGACAATAAAGAACATGAGTACAAAATGGAGGCAATGGAAGAATGATTTGAAGTCTAAATTTTATGATGAAAACACAACACCAGAGAAAATGGCTGCTAAGGTTGATGATCCCCGGATTGACAAAGAGCAATTTATTTTAATTGCTGCACATTGGTTGACTGGTAAAGCGAAGGTAGATATTTATAAACTATATTTTAATTTTCTTTTATTAATCGAAGGTAGAAATTGCTGCACATTGGTTAATTACAACCTTTTCTTTTATTTGAATTTGCTTTTGTAGGAACAAAGTGATTTAAACAAAACAAATCGCTCAAAGTTAGATGAGCCTCATTGTAGTGGAAAATCATTCCCTAGGATCATCCAAACTTTGGTACAGATATTAAATTTTTTCCTTTCAGTTAAATTTATATGAAGTCTACTTTATGTATTTGTGGTTTTGTTATCTAGATAGTTAATGGATGATTTTTGTAGACCGAACAAGCTAATGGAGTTCAACCATCACGTGCTGAGGTGTATATTCATACTCGTACACGTAAAGATGGAAGTGTTGTGAATGAGAAGGCAGCAGAAATTGTGGTATTCTATCCTTTTTTTTTTCTTTATTTATCTGGCCTACGACTATGCTTATGTTAATTGAACAAAGATTTTGTTTCATGTAACACTTTCCTTATAGGAACTCATGAAAAAAGGTTTGGATGAAATTGGATCTGAAAATTCTCAAGAACGCTCATGGAAAGATGATGTGTATTCAAAAGTTAAAGGACCAGAGAAAAAAGGGCGTGTTCGTTGTTTGGGAACAATATCTACTTCATCGCAGAAATCGACTTCATCATGTTCTCGAACAATGCAGCATGCTGAAAAGGTACTAGGGTTAGAGGCTAAGGTTGAAGAATTGAAGGCAGCTTTGGGTAATGTTTTGTCAGTGTTTCAAAGACAATTTCCTAACGAGAACGTAGATATTTTGGCTTCTGTTACTCGCGTAGCCAATAGAGAGGTAATATATTTCTATAGCAGCGTTAATGTAGAATAAATTCATCTTTTAAAATTTATTCATCTGCTTCATTGTGGTAGGATTGTGGAACTTGAAATGTAGATCATCTTTCACATAATATCTAGGTTAGGTATGTTGCTTGATTGTGGTAGGATTGTGGAACTTGAAATAAGAATAGGTTGCAGAGAAAGTTGTATGTATAGGGATGATTTTTATACCATTTTTTTTTATTATCGTTCTCGTATTTGTTCTTATTGTCTTTCTTCTGAAAAATAGGATTTTGGTTTCCTTTTCAGAAGCTTCTTGGATAATTATTGCCAATGCTAACTAACCAATTAACAGCAAAATGAATATGTTTGAGCCTTTACTAATAAGTCCTCCTTCCTAAGATTATATGTGATATTCTTCACTATTTGTGTAAAGACTCAATGTCCTATTGTTGGTAGGTTATTCTTTAAATTGAATGTAACTCTTAGTTTCCTGTTTGTGTGCTGTTAAGTCCTTGAGCCTTTACCAATCATTATTTGTGTGCTGTTTTTCTCTTTTTAATTTTCTTTCCTACAAACATGAGTTGTTTTTTAGCTTTTAGCCTTTACCAATTTCTATTTGTGTGTTGTTAAAAGTATGAGCTGTTTTGTATTGCAATTAGCTTTCGCTATATAATACCATTAGCTTTGCAGCCACTTGCATTTACTCTAGCAAGTATTGTATTGCAATGAGCTAGTTTGTATTGCAATTTATTCTGTCATTTTCTCTAGCACATATGCTTCACTTGCATGAGTTTTGACTAGTGATGTTCTTGCCATCTGAATTCCATATTCATTATCTCTTTCTTCACTGTATATTTGTAAGTGACTGTTGGCTGTTGGCTTGGGGAGGTTCATTTGCTTGGTGGTTGTTTTGTTGGCTGTTGGAATGTGATTCTTTGATATGCAAATCGAAGACTTTATTTTTTACTTGATTTTATTTTCTTTTAGTTAGGTTGTAGGTTGTTAACACTTAAACTTGTTCCTCTTAAGCTTTTATTGTGTTGAAATGTTAATTATTATGTATTCTTGACACTTAAAAACTTGTATCTTCTAAGTTTGAAACTGTGTTGACACTTCATTGTTATGCATTGTTTAAAATTGAATTGACAAAGTCTGGAACGGATATAATCGATTGGATCAAGTCGGTTTTGGTTATGAACATAGGGTTGGTAGATTTCAGTAGAGCAAAATCTACTACATCATCACAATAGGTACAAGCCTTACAGTTTAACTATGTTGGCTTATGTCCCAGAAATCTAAGATATCTCTATTTACAGTTATTGCATTTACAGCTTCTTGGACAATTTAGTTTGTTTATTTTGGTCGGTTTCATTAAACTGTAACAGGAAAGAAAATGAAGAACTTTTTACTATTGTTATTAATTATATTTTTACCTTTTGAGCTTAATTCAATAAATATATATTGACATAACATATACTTTTTAGGTACCTGATGCTGGTAGTGCTCTAAATTTGTCACCAATAATAAGGTATTCAACTTCTAGTCATCAAGTTAATGAAAATGAAGATGGTAAACTACTTGATTATTTTATTCTTCTATATTGACTTCATTACTTAATTGCTGCACATTGGTTAATATTTGTCAATTTTATGCAGATGCTGCTCCATAGGAATATTCATGAGATTTGAATTGCTTATTTCACTGTATTATGACTTTAGCTTGCGACTTCTATTTAGCTTGTAAAAGTTATATAATTAAGACAATTTATTTGTAATTTTATTTTTAATATTATGAAATATTTTGTACTTTCTTATAATGGATTTCTTATCTTGGATTAAATTATAAATATATCAATATTAGTAATTGAAAATATGAAAAAAATTAATTTTTACTGACCTCTATACTGACAGTTCATATAACAACAAAAAATGTATAGTATACTGATGGAGTAAACCGTCAGTAAATTTACGACAAACTATCGCTATAGGTTAATTGTATATTTTACATTTTAATCTATACCGACGGACGCAAAAAAAAAAAAAAAAAAACCGTCGGTATATGTATATCAATGGTATCTATACCGACAGATACAAAATCCGTCGGTATAGATACGGTATCTATATCGACGAAAACAAAATCCGTCGGTATAGATACAGTATCTATACCTACGGCTACAAAATTCGTCGATATAGATACGATATCTATACCTACGGCTACAAAATCTGTTGGTATAGATACGGTATCTATACCTACGGGTACAAAAGCCATCGGTATAGATGCGATATCTATACCGACGGATACAAAATCCGTCGGTATAGATACGGTATCTATACCTACGGCTACAAAATTCATCGGTATAGATATGGTATCTATACCTACGACTACAATAGCCGTCGGTATAGATGCGATATCTATACCGACGGATACAAAATCTGTCGGTATAGGTAAAAGCAAAAGGGGCTACCCCAACATAGGCTATATCGACGATAGTAACATTAGTGACGCCTAAAACCGTCGGTATAGGTTATACATCCTATTCCGACGGTTACCTTTTCCGTCGGTATAGGTCTATACCGACGAGGGTTTTACCGTCGCTTAATTTTTTGTCGGAATAGTCATTTTGACCGTCGGTATAGAGTTTTAGGACTTTTAGCGACGGATTTTGGAGTTTTACCAACGCTTTTTGGACCGTCACTATATGGCAATTTGTTTGTAGTATTATATCCGATAATTTTAGACACAACATAATTATACGATACGAACATAACATGACAAAAAAATTAAAACACGACATAACATGAAAAATGACATGAACACGACACAAATACACGAACGTGTCAAAATTTACATAAAACAAATTACTAACGTGTCAAAATTTATATAAATATATAATACATTGAATACGATTATGACAGAAAAAATAACACGAACATGATGGCACGCGACACAAAATTGGGAGTTATTTGAATAGTATCAATTAGACTTGGCAATTTCGGAAACAACATGATTATACGACACGAACACAACATGAAAAAATAATTAAAACACGACACGAAAAATAATATGACCACGATACAAATACACGAATGTGTCAAAATTTACATAAAATAAATTATTAACGTGTACAAATTTATATAATTTTATAGTACTTTAAACACACAATAAAATAACACGAACATGTTACGAATATACAATTTTTCTCTAAATTGAATAATTATGACAAAATTATGCAAAATATGGGATGAATTGAGACACGATACTAATACACAAATTTTTTTCTAAATTTAATCACCATGACAAACTATACAAAATATTTGGGTGAATTGAAGCACGATACGAACACATAAAAAAATTTATTAAAATACGACACGACATGAAAATAACATGAACACAACAAAAATACACGAACGTGTCAAAATCTACATAAAATGAATTATTAACATGTAAAAGTTTATATAAATTTATAATACTTTGAACACATGAAGAAAAAAAAAACACGAACACAAACACGACACGAAAAATAACATGAACACGATACGAAAAAACGAACGTGTCAAAATCTACATAAATCCAAAATCATTTAAAAAACAGCCATAAATCAGTCCAATAAAGTGACCTAATTAACCCTAAAAACATTGATTAAGTCATTGCTAAGTTAGCTATTAAAATGACCTAATTAACCATAAAAATATTGATTAATGTCATTGCTTAGTTGTCTATTCACCGTGGTTTCAATTTTTCTAATTCTTACTTCTTGGGGATTATTTTTTAAGTAAGTTATAGATTATAAATAACCCCAAGGAAAAAAAGCTTAATTCCTTAACCAAAATCACTCAACAATACAGCAAATACCCAAAAGACACTTGAAAAAAAATCATGAATGCCATGTATGAGGTGTTAGCAGGAGACTTCTTCTACCAAAGCAACAACCAGAAGACCAAATACCCAAAAAAAAAAACAACTAAAAAGCGTTAATGACATTGCTGGATTGTCAAGAGGGAGTGGTTTTAATTTCCCTAATCAAGGCTTAATATTGAATGTAGGGATTGCTTTTAAGGTTTGTAATAATAGCTATTAGATTCTTATCATTTTTTTCAGTTTTTATGGTTTTTGGACGGATAATCTTTTAATAAAAGAGAATAATATAATATATTTGATTCGTGGTTGCTTAAATCGTTAATATTTTTTGTTTTGTTTTGGATAATACAGTTAACTTACTTGCATAAATAAAATTTGGGTTTGGCTAAATTAGGTCAGGCCAAGCAGCAAGGGGGAGAACGGCGTGAGAGCATTATAGGTTAAGGGTCAATTTAGATGAGCGGTGAGATTGATTTCGATAAGATTAAAAATAATGATGGTGGTAAAATTAATTACTGTAGCAATGAAATTAGATACTGTAGCAATGAGATTAAAATCAGTAGTGTGATATGTGTTTGGATCTAAAAGCAATGGTGGTGAAATAAATGATAAGAAGAAGAGAAAATGATTATTAAGGATATTAGATTAAAATGTGAATATATAATGAAAATTTTAGATTATTTGATATTATGAAATTAATAAATAATTAAAATTATATTTATATCAAATAATAATTTTATTAGATAATTAAAAATTAATAAAAATAATAGTAATATATCAAATGATATTTTTATATTTATTTCTTATTATTTATTTGTAATTAATTCATATTAATTATTTAATAATAAAATTTATATATTTATTAGATTTATACAATAATAAAATTTATATATTTGTTAACTTATTATATAATAATAAATTTATCATAAATGTATTATATAATAAAAAAAAAAAAACTAAGTGAAAATTAAAAGTGGAGGTCAAAAATTTAGCTCCAGTGAAAAAAAATGATATTAGTGCGGTGAAACACAGTTCACTGCATGGATGCCATGTTATCCAAGCATGCATTTTAGTGCTGTTGGAGAAAAAAATTCTTCAACCGCACCAAATCGAGGGTCCGTTTGATTTCAAATGTATCTTAAAAAAAAATATAAACCATTAGAGTTATGATAATTTAATTTATCATATCTAATTAAGAATTATTATTCTGTCTACTGTCACTGTCACTGAACACTAAATACTCCATAAGCATATATATCAACATGCCATCTGTCTTTTTAAAAAAAAATTACGGTTAACGTCGTCAATTATAAATTGTACGATTTTGATTTTGGGTTTCTGGAACTAGAAAGTAATTTGGATTTTAGTGCAATGTAAAAAGGATTTTGGAAAAAGAAAAAAAAAAAAAAAAGTTTAAAAGAGAAGAAGTGATTGAAAGAAAGAGAAAGAAAGATGGTGGAATTTTGAGTTTAGCTTCGATAGAATGAACAGAGTGTGCGACTTTGACTTTTATTTTGAGTGAGAAAACGAAATAACGGAAGTTTGGGGTTAACATCAAGTTTGTGTTTGATGTTAACAATATTTTTTTTTTTTTTTTATAACAAAGACGAATGATTTGTTGAGAGATATGCTTGTGGAGTTTTTAGTGTTTATTCAGAGGCGCAGACAAGGGGGCAAACAGGGGCTTTTGCCCTCCTAAAATTTTTAATTTTCTTTAAAATATCTTGTATTATTATTTGAAAATAAGGTATATTTGTGTTTGGCCCCTCCAATTTTATATTTTTTTAAGTTTCTTAAAATATTTTGTATCATTATTTGAAAATAAAGTATATTTATATTTGGCCCCTCCAAACTTTTTAATTTGATCTCTTGTAAAATTTGTACTTTAATATGATAAATTTGATGACACTTTTGATTTAAACCTCATTCATTATTATTAACTTAATTCTCTCTCTTTATCTTTTTCAAACAATCAAATAGGTATATTTACGTTAATTATTAAGTTAATATTTTTCATTCTATGCTTATAAGAAAAAAATAAAGAAAGTTAAACCATTACAATATTTGATACAAATTATACATTTAACTTATTTTACTTTTTCTAGATATATATTTAATCTTGTGTTTTTCTTTTGTAATATAAAATAATTATATGCATAGACTATAAATTTTTTTTTTTGACATCGAAACTTTAATTCTTATTAAAATTTTTACATATGCAACATGAATTATAATATTTGAAAATTGAAAAACTTTATTTTGTTATAAGAAATTTATATATTGTTTGCAATTTTAATATTATATATAATATTAAAATTTAATGTTTGTATACTAAAACTGTTCGTGCGTCTGGTCAGGCTATGCTTGGATAACAAAAAATTTTGCTTGCCCAAGGCCCCGTCTAGCTTTTAAGGCCCTTTTATAATATTAAAAAATAAAATTTTTATATTTTATTTTTAAAAATATTTTATAATTAAAATTAAATAAAAATATTTCAAATTAAAAAATAAATCCAAGTCAGGCGCAGACTTTAAAATCCTATTCGTGCCGGGCTTAAAGAACCAGACGAATAACTCGACTCTTGAACATGTCTATTTCATAACAATTTTTATTTTACTTTAAATCTTATATATATATATATATGTATCTAGGTTTTGTTAACAGTATTACTGACTTCGTCCCTATGTTTATTGCCAGTAGACAGGATAATAATCCGATTAATTAATTATCATAACTCTAATAATGCTTAAGATTTATCATAACTCTAATAATGGTCCAAATTCTATTTAACCGCTAATGCTCTAAAACGCCGTTCTCCCCCTTAATGCTTAGGAGTTCAATCCCTGACCATGATGCAACATGATGAAAATAGCTTCATTGTGCCACAGCTATGTTATCTAAATGACTCGTCAATAAGGTCTGGGTTCTCAACCGCACCACATCGAGTTAATCTGGAATCCAAATAAACCCTAAATATTTTAATTCAATTTGGATTAGTTTTGCAATTCATAAAATGAAAAAATCGAGAATATCCTAACCAAAGTGTAAATATTTTAACCAAACAGATGGGGAAGTTTTTTTGGATTATTTACAAAACTCAAGGTATGTTAACATGTTTCCATATTTTTGTATATTAAAATCTCTGACTTACATGTACTTTTATTATCTTACTAGATAATGTCCGTATTTTATTGCGAAATGTTATCGGATTTGAATTAATATTTTATGATAAATTTGAAAGATAAAAAAGTAAGAGTAATAAAGATAATAATTTAAAAAAATAATATTTTTATTCTTATACGACACACGGTATAAAATTGAGAGTTATTTGAATATGATCAATTACATCAGATAATTTCAGATACAACATAATTATACGATACGAACATAAAATAGGAAAAATAATTAAAACACAACATGACACAAAAATAACATGAACACGACATAAATACACGAACGTGTCCAAATCTACATAAAACAAATTATTAACTTGTCAAATTTTATATAAATATATAATACCTTGAATTCGATTATAACAGAAAAAATAACACGAACATGATGACATGCGACACAAATTTATGAGTTATTTGAATAGTATCAATTAGACTCGGCAATTTCGGACACAACATGATTATACGACTCGAACACAACATGACAAACGTAATTAAAACATGATACAAAAAATTAGATGAACACGACACAAATACACGAACATGTCAAAATCGACATAAATAGAATTATGAACGTGTAAAATTTTATATAAATTTATAATATTTTAAACACACAATAAAATAACACAAACACACAAAATTGAATCATTATAACAAATTATGTAAAATATGGGATGAACTGAGACATGAAAAGAACACACAAAATTTTCTCTTAATTGGATCACCATGACAAACTATGCAAAATATTTGAATGAATTGAAACACGACACGAACACATGAAAAAGATAATTAAAATACGACACTACACGAAAATAATATGAACACAATACAAATACACGAATGTGTAAAAATTTACATAAAATAAATTATTAACATATAAAAATTTATAATACTTTGAACAAAAAAAAAACACAAACATAAAAAATAATATGAATACGACACAAATGCACAAATCTTTATCTTTATTTCTCTTTCCTTCTTTTTTCTTTGGGTTAATATGAAAAACATGCACTCTATAAGGAATTATTGTTAAATGGTATAATGAATAAAAGTTATTTGAAAAAGAAAAATGAATAATTAGAAATTATTATAAAGGATATTACCATTAATGAAAAAACTTACTTTTCCTTTTTCTTTCATTAAGGAAATATTATTTTTTTAAAATTTTAATTGAAAATAAATTTAAAAAATAAAATATTTAAATATATATATTTTTTTAAATTTAAAAAAAAATAAAAAAAATAAAGAAAAAATAATTTTCAGAAATTTTATTTTTATTTTTTTAAAATTTTTAATTAAAAAAAGTAAATAAAAAATTTAAAAATTTATTTTTTAAAATTAAAAAAATTTTATTTTCAGAATATTTATTTTTTAATTAAAAAGTAAATTAAAAAATAAAAGAAAAAGGGAGGAGAAGGTTTTTTTATCAAGGATAATTTTGTTTTTACAATATCCTTTATAACAATTTCTAATTATTCATTTCTCTTTTTCAAATAACTTTTATTCATTATACCATTTAACAAATATATCCTTATAGAGTGCATGTTTTTCATATTAACCCTTTTTCTTTTCCTTCTTTTTTTTTTCCCTCTTTCTCTTTCTTTTCTTTCCTCCCCCCAAACAAAAAAAAAGATTGCTTTCCGCGTGGCAAGCCAAGATCAAGCAATTCCCTCCAATTGGGAACAGTAATTGGGGGGATTTCTTTTAAAGTATATAATAGATTATCGACGCTTATAAAATATGATTAATATATAAATATTAGCTCATTAGTTCATATACAATATTAATCCGAAATGATGCAAGGGATTAGATCTGTTCAAGGGTTAGGTAACCCGTCCTATCCGGACTGAGTTTGGGTGAGAATATTTGTAATTCGGGTCGACCCGGTCCGAATTACTATTTAATAATTAAAAAATAATTTTTATTTAAATTTAACTATAAAATATATAAAAAAATTAATATAAAATGATTTTTTTAATATTTTAATAATTTATTAATAGTGAAATGAGCTTACGAGTAGGCCCGAACCTGTCCCTAAATGGGTTTGGGCAAGAAAAAATATTTTTTCCCGAGTCACGGCCTGACTCATGAACACCTCTACAAGGGATTAGACTTGTTAATGGACCGAGCCCGACCCAATACAAACCAGGCCTATCGGACCGGTCGGATTGCCTGATCATGAACAAGTCTACAAGGGATTAAGGCTTCATTTGGATAAAGAAGCAGGTCTACAAGGAAATATTTTTCAATTGCACCGCGGGGTGCATTTGGGTTGCACCCCACGATGTAGTTGAACCCACTGCCCCTCCGGTGTCCCACCGGAAGGGAGAGGGTCTAGTTAAAAACTGGACCCTCCAGTGGGAATTATAATTACTAATATGCCCTTTAATTATTTTTCAATAATTTTTTTCATTTTATTATTTTTTATTTATAAAATTTTTTATTTTTGTTAATTATCTCATTTTTTATTTAAAGATTTTTAAATTATTTAATCATTTAATATAATAAATAAATTATATAACAATTAGTTAATTAATTAAAATATCTAAATAAATATATAAAATAATATTTTAAAAATAAATTTAAATGTTAAATATTATTAAAATATATATAAATAATTTATCAAAGACTCTTAAATTAATATCCCTAATGGTCATTTTCATTCTTATCTCACCGTCACCTGCTTTTGCATTCAAATACATATCGCACCGTTGATTTTAATCTCACCGCTACAGTACTCATACTCCATTTGGTGCGGCCCGATTGGGGCATTTTTTGATCCCAATCGGGCCGCGCTTGCTTTTTGGATTATAGGGCCAGCACGATGAGTCCAGTGGGAAATAATGCCCTCCAGTAGGAGAGCATTTCTCAAATATAACCTTGCTTTTTCTTCTTTAATGTTTAAAGGAATAGTGCAGTGCAGGTCTTTGGCATTTTTTTATTTAAAAATATAAAATATTTTTTAATTTAATATAATTAATAAATTATTTTATTATTATATAATTAATATGAATTAATTAAAATGAATAATTACATAAATAATACAAAAATAAATATTAAAATATTATTTGATATATAACTATCATTTTTATTAATTTTTAATATTTATCAATATAACTATTATTTGATATAAATATAATTTTAATAATTTATTAAATTTATAAATATCAAATAATTTAAAATTTTTATCTAATGTCTTTAATGATCATTTTTTTCTCACTATAATTCACTTCACCGCCACTGCTGCGTTTGCATCTAAGCACATATCCCACCGCTAGGGATGGCAATGGAGCGGGGCGGAGGCGGATTTTGCAGTATCTGCCCCCGCCCCGCCATAGCACTGCTCTGCTCCGCCCCCCGCCCCGCTCCACCATGGATGTTGAAATTTCAATACCACTACCGCCTCCATGGATGTCGGTTACATCCATAACCGCCCCGCTCCGCCCCATTTGATATTTATTAATTATTTTTATTTTTTTCAAATAATAAAGCATTATAAAATTTTTTTAATATAAATTCAATATAAACATGTTTCTAATCTAGGAAGAAAAAAAAAGTATTAGGTTTAAGTTTTTAAAAAGAACAATAATAAGTTTAATTATATTATTTTATTATTCTTTTAAAAGCTAAATATTTAAGGGTAAAATTGTAATTTCAGTATTCGGGGCGGGACGGTGCGGAGCAGGCAATTACCACAACTGCTCCATCCCCGCCTTTCAAAAAAAAAAAAACCGCACCGCCTCGCTCCGCCTCCATTGTTCAAAAAAAAAAAAAACTCTCCATTCGGATCGGATCGGTTCGAAATCCATCGGTCGGATCGGGTTTTGCCATCCCTACCCACCGCTGATTTAAATCTCACTGTTACCGTAACTAATCTCACCTCAACCGCTATTTTTAATCTCACCGGAGTCAATCTCACCATCCATCCAAATGGAGCCTCAATCTCATTGTTACAATAACTAATCTCACTATCACTGCTATTTTTAGGCTCTATTTGGATGGACGGTAAGATTGGCTCCGATGAGATTAAAAACAGTAGTGGAGGTGAGAACAAGTTTTTAATTATCCAAAAAAAAAAAATACTTAACAAGTTTTCTTACAGCAATCTAAGTCAACATCGAAATAATTAAGTTTTTTTTTTGTACAAAGGAGGTCATAGGGTTACAGATATTGAGATTCGAACCCTAAATATATTGGATATCTCTTCTTAAAGGTGTCTATTCTTAAAAGTGATTGCATAAATTAATTGAATTAAACTCTGATTTCAAGAAAAGAATTAAATTTAGTAACATAAAAAACATTTTAAATTTAGTAACATAAAAAACATTCTTAAGCGCAAAATTCATTAAAAATTAAAAGCTTTTAGTTTTAGACCATTTATTTGGGTGGGAGGCAATGCGCCTCCCAAACGCATTGTTAGTATTTTATTCGAATTTAAGTTGAAAAAAAATATATCCAAATCAAACCGAACACTATAATTTCAAATAAATTTTTTTACTTTTTTAATTTTGTCTCAGCCTTACATAATAGAACTCCTAAACAATTATTTTATAGTTTTAAAATATAGTACTATTAAAATTCACATTGAATGTGTCAAACTTATACTAAAACGGTCAATATAGATAATGAATATAATAAATAATCACATTTAAAACTCGTATAAATTGATTTCACCGAAGGCATGTGTAAGAGTCAACAGAAAAAAAAAAATTTACTCAAAAAAAAAAAAAAAGTTAATATGAAAAACATGCACTCTATAAGGAATTATTGTTAAATGATATAATGAATAAAAGTTATTTGAAAAAAAGAAATGAATAATTAGAAATTATTATAAAAGATATTGTAAAAACAAAATTACCCTTAATGAAAAAACTTACTTTTTATTTTTCTTTCATTAAGGAAATATTATTTTTTAAAAATTTTAATTGAAAATAAATTTAAAAAATAAAATATTTAAATATATAACTTTTTTAAATTTAAAAAAATTTTAAAAAATAAAGAAAAATTAATTTCAGACATATTATTTTTTATTTTTTAAAATTTTTTAATTAAAAAAAGTAAATAAAAATTTTAAAAATTTATTTTTTAAAATTAAATTTATTTTTATTTTCAGAATATTTATTTTTTAATTAAAAAGTAAATTAAAAAATAAAAAAAATGGAGGAGAAGGTTTTTTTATCAAGAATAATTTTGTCTTTACAATATTTTTTATAACAATTTCTAATTATTTATTTTTTTAAAATAACTTTTATTCATTATACCATTTAACAAATATATCTTTATGAAGTGCATATTTTTCATATTAACCAAAAAAAAAAAAAAAAGAGCGAACCAATTTAAGAATCTTTTCTGTCTTCCGTGCGATAATGTGCTGCACTTAAGCTAGTAATTTTTTTATTTTTATTTTGCGCCCCTCTCTGTTAATTTAAAGTTATTTTTATATTTGTATAAAAACTATTTTATAATACTTTTGTCTCTTCTTTTGAACTGAAAATATTCTTTCGACAAATACCGCTGTCATCACCTCGATCATTGCATTTACATTTAATAATTTTGAATATTAATATATTTATATTATTATATTACAAAATATAAAATAATATATATATATATATATATATGAAAGCATTCAATATTTATATAATAAATTATTTATATATATATCTTAAAATATAATTATAAAAAAAATAAATAAACATAATACAAATATAAAGATAGACAAATCTAATTGCACTACCGACAAATACCCAAAGGAACGTGACCCAGGAAAAACACACCAAAAAAGGAGGAAAAGGAGCAAGCAAAAGACAAAAAATTCATAAAAAAATGGTAAAGGAAATTGTTTCTAAACACGTTACCCCTTCTATTACCAAGATCCTATTCCCAGGCGACTAGGCGAGGGGTGAGCCTTTATTCGACAATTTTCGTTTCATGTTTTTCCTGGGCTAAATTTCGTCCGCTTTGAATTGGGTTTGCCGAGGACTTGGAAATCAGGGCCGAGTCCAAAATGAGAAACAAATGATAAGATCTAGCAAAATGGGCCGATGTAACAAGCTGAATTGGGAGACTTGGACTCGGGCCAGATACTCCCTTAAACCAAATAAAATCACATAGCTTACTCATATTAATATGGATACAAGCTCAATTTAAGATCCAACATTTGGACCATTTTTCAATTAAGAATATTACCTTTAATTTGGTCCAAATTAGTTAGGATTAAACGTTTGCGGTGTGCTCACATCACGATTTTTTTAATGGCAGTAAGCTACAAGTTTTAATATATCAAAATATAAAAAATTTACATATGAGGACGAATGTAGCTTCTTCTCCATTTTTTCTTTTCGAAAAATGCTTATGTATTTTCTTTCTCTTAGTAAAATTTTTAGAAATATTGCTTTGTCTTCATGCTTCTGTCTCTTCTTTCTCTCTATGTTTTGTTTCTCTTAGAAATTTTTTATGCTATGTTTGAAAATATAAATTTAAAAATTTATTAGATTTTATTTGTTATATAAATTGTGATAATAAAATATATACATTATGTATAAATTAATTAAGATTCAATGTGATTATATATTTGAAAAATATAAAAATATGAATTTCAAATTCACAAATAGCTATAGGTATTTTAAATTTACCACTAAATAGGTATCCAACAAATTCATGAATTTGTAAAATAATCATAAATATTATATTTATATGTATTTTATTACACAATTTACATTATTTTTGAAATTCAAATTCTCAAAATGCAACTTTAGAAAAATAGTGCTTCTTCTCCAATTGTTCTCGGCGAAAATGCTTCTATCTCTTCTTTCTCTCTAGGTTTTGTTTTTCTTTAAAAAAAAATTATTAAATCCTAAGTTAATACCAAATCGTCTTGAAATATGAATTCATCTAGCATTTCCTCTTTAAGGTTAGTGTAGATTTGCTGAAAATTTTTCAATTTCATTTACTTCATAAAAAATCAAGGTTCCCTTGATTTTGTTATTGAACTTTTTTACTTTTGCAGTTTATCAAGCGGTAAACAGATATTAGCTCATATAAGCTAATTACAACTAATTATCCCGTTGAATTTTGAGTATGAAGGAGAAACCATTTTCTTTCATTGCAATTTGAAGGCACCCTGATAGAGTTCATGGACTATCTTAAATTCTGGTAGAAAATTTTATGGATACTCACAATCAGAGATTTAAATTGCGGTAGCAGACATGTTTTCAGTCGCGTCGTGTTTATCACAGTTGCGGACGTAACGGATGCTATCGCGGTCATCGCGGACATGAATTTTTTCTTTTTTGCACAAATTATTAAAAAATAAAGTTGTTATTATTATTATAAAAACTTTTTTAAATTAGTTTGTGACACTTTATAATTTTTTATTTATAAAAAAAAAATATTCATAATTTTTTATATTATAATAATTTTTTATATTAAAAAAAATTTAGAAAACTAATCATTCTTATATCTATGAATTTCTAAAAAACTTAACAATTAATAAGATAAAATATGATATATATTAAATATTCATATTTAATAATATTGTAAATTTAAAATATAATAATATAAAATCTCATCACCTATTTATAATTATATAAATTCTTTTCTAAAAAATTACTCTAAATAAGTAAAGTTTTTATTATTAAATATTAATCCATATTTTTCCCTTCAAACAAATATATATATATATTAAAAAATAAAAATGACGAACAAATAAAAATGCATGAAAAATAAAACCAAAGCATAAATATACTTTCAAAATTTTTGGGTTAAGCTAAAATTAAATGACCCAAAAGTGCTAAGCTAAGGGATTGGATCCCAATCAAGTTGGCCCGTCTGACTCTTTCATTTTAATTTTTCTTTTCTCTTTTCTCTTTCTTCTTTGTTTCCTTTTCATATTCTCTTTTTCTTCTACTTTACCAAAAATACACCGTATAATATAAAAGGAAAATTTTTTAATTTTTTTAATTTCTTCTTCCACCACTCTTTCTCTATATCTAAAGCCTCTCTCTTTTTAAGTTCTTTAGAATTCAAGAACACAAACAAAGTCCAAGTTACCGGTGTCGCCCCGTCGTTCCAACCGTCGTCCTCCGTCATCGACAACTGTCGACCGTCGCTTACTAGCATCTTTTTTAGCCTAAATTTTACCTAATTTTTCCTTTTCACCTCCTGAACACTCCTACCGAACTAGATTTCTAAAAAAATGCTTGGTTTTTCCTAGATCTAACAAGTTAGCCCGCATCTTCTCTTCCTCCAAACCTTCGCCTCCGCCTCTCCAAGCAACCCCCTCTTTCGATATGTTTCTCCCCTTCCCTCAATCTTTCTCCTCACTAATTTTGAGGCCCCAAAACCCACTGAAACACATTGAAGTCGAAACCCAAGGAGAGAGAAAAGTTTTTATTTTTTTTGTTACACTTTTGTGGTTTTTTGTTGGGATGATGCTGATGATTGATAGTATCTTCTTAGGGTTTTTTTGGTGTTCTTGTTGCAATTTTCATATTGGAAAAAATGGGGTTTTTTTATTAAAAAAAAAACTAGTCTGAAAACGGGAATAGCGGCAATAGTGGATCGTTATCGCCGTTATTAACTGTTACACCGATTTTTGCGGCCGCGATTGTTGTGATTTAAATTCACAATCATTTTTCCTTCAACAACGGTGTCGGCAGGCGACGCTACAGCGAAATAGCGGCCGCGATATTGCTATTGTGCCGTTATTTGAATCCATGCTCACAATACTCGATATTTATCATTTTATTTTGTGAAAAAACAACATAATATTGATTGGACTAAATGTGTTGATGAAAATTTTTCATTTTGATTATAGGATACTTTTTGTGGTTTTCATTCATGGCATGATCTAACATTTTGTGATAGAGAAAGGGAGATCATTAATGAGTTGAGAATGAGAGAATAATTGATATATGATCAAGTAAAAAAATTAAAGAATGAAGTGTCACAGTTGAACGATTATGTTGTGGATTCTGTTGAAGTTAAAGTTATTAAAGAAAACTTTAAGCTAATTAAAGAACTTAGTGTCTTAAGGTTGAAATTGAAAGAAAAAGATGGTGGCAAAAATACGAAAATCAATAGTTGTTCTATCAGTATGTGTTGTTTTTCTGATTTTTGTGTTTCTTTATAATGGTACAAAAAAGAAATGGAAGATTTTTATGCTTGGTTTAGGATATAAATCATGATTAAGAATGTGAATCATGATTTAAGTTGATTGTTTAACATGTACAATGGATGGTTAAATGAACAAAACATATTGTTATTTTTCAGTAATCTCATCTTTTGATTTGTTAAAAACTTCATTTGCATAAACCTAAATCTGTGAACATGAATTTCATTCATATAATGAACAAAAAGGTAATTTTTAGCAATTTCATCTGCACTTGATGAACATAAAATTACTTTATTTTATTAATAAAGGTTTGTGAACATGAATTTCAAGAACAAAAAGACTTCATTCATAGAATGAATAAAAAGGCATGTTAACATGAAAATTGCACTATTAAATTCCTACTTCATCCACAACCTCAATTTTTGATTTACAATCTTACAAAATAATTACATATACACTTGATGAACATTAAATTACATCATTTCATCAATAATAAGGTTTGTGAACATAAATTTCAAGAGCAAAAAGACTTCATTCATACAATGAACAAAAAGACATGTTAACATGCAAATTGCAATATTAAATTCTTACATCATCCACAACCTTAGCTTTTGATTTACAATCTTACATAGATATTAACCTATCCTATCCTAACATAACATAACAAAAACATAACAACCTAACATAACCAGAATAACAAAAAAAAAAAAGTAAAATAAAGAACATCAGATCCTCCACAACTTCTGTTTTTCTTTGATTCATTTTGAACTTGCAATTTTACTCTTTTGAGTAGCAACCACATCATCAACAACATTCCTCTTGCCCTTGCTTGTCTGGACACCAATTGAGATCAATTTTTGATTTGGCAACCCAAGCTGCAACAAAAAAATATTTAAGAAAGTTTTCATTTTTAATCCTAATCACCAAAATGTATAAAAAAAGCATAACACACTCTAACCATACTTACATTTAAAATTTGTGTCCTCGTTTGGAGGTTTGTATACAATTTATATCCTTTCATGCCTTTTTTGTTGCTTTTGCTAGAAGCTCTTACAAGTTTTTCGGGTTTCCCTTCCACACTGTTGGCTGAAATGGCTTTCCTCCCAATGATTGTTGTAGACACCTAATTTTGTCTGAACTACTAAATCAGGTATTTTTTCTTCCTAAAATGATGTTTTAGAATGCAAAATAAATTTTCTCATCCTGCAGGTGGTACTCTGAGACTTAGTTTAAGAAGCCAAGCGTAAAAAATCAACCCCAAAAAAGTCAACTCTAAAAAGTCAACCACTGAAAAGTCAATCCACTTTCAAAATCAAGATTCAAAATTCAATTGATAAATGGTGAAAGAATTTTGATAATTCGACCAATAAAAAGATATGGAGTTCAGAAGTTGGGTTACGGAGATATAGTAGAAAGGAAACCCTAGTTCGGAAAATTTGGGAAAAAGTGCTTAAACGATCAAGTTGGTTGAAATTGGAGGTTCCAAATGGAAGAAAAGCAATGACTAAGGGTAAGGGAGAGGTCATCTGGAAGCAAAACTGAAGGAAAAGTCAATTCGAAAAAAAACCGAAAAATAGGCTTTTTCGTGGAGTTTGGTGAAATTGGGGAAAATTGCAAAAATGGCCCGATTTGATAAGACTAAAGCCTCTAATTGATGAAGAGTGAGTAAACAAGGATAGCCCAAAGCTCAGTTTGAAGTAATTCCGAGAAAAGAGCCGATTGGAGGAAAAACGAGGAAATTTTCGATACTGAAAAAAGAAAAAATCAAATCGGAAGGGAATTTGATCGTAAAAATTGGGCGTTCTCGGACCAACTCCAATTCAATATATGAAAAAGGCACAGAAAAAGAAAATATAAAAATCGGACTTGTTTTGAGCAAAACCGGGCTTTAGAGGTAAAAGGACAAACTTGAAAAATCCGGGAAAAATAGCAAATGAGCTCCAAAAATTACCAAAACTTCCATATCTCAATCTTAAATCATTTGGAAGAGATTGGTGAAGAAAAAAATCTGGATTCAGAGTTCGTTTGTAAAATGGCAAATTTCAAGCCTACTAAGCTGAAATTCAAGAAGATATATCCAGAAAAAATAGCAAATGAGCTCCAAAAATTATGAAAACTTTCAGATCTCAATTTTAAATTATTTGGAAGATATTGGTGAAGAAAAATCCGAATTTGGAGCTCGTTTGAAAAATGATAAAAGTTCGAGTGCACTAAGGGGCAATCTTGGAAGAAAAATTATGAAAACTTCCAGAATTCAATTTTTTATTATTTAGGAAGCATTGAAAAAATAAAATTTGGATTTGGAGTCTATTTTCTATTTAATTAGGTTTGGGGGTAAAAAAACGTCATTTTACTAAAGAAACCGAAGATGGCCTTTCTTGCAATTACAAAAATAGAGAGTGGGTTGGAATATGAAGGGGTAGCCGGCCAAGCCCACGAAGAAGAATGATTTTGCTGATTTTTTGTATCTAAAGGCCAAGAGTGGATAGTAAGGTAGTTATTTTTCTTGATCACGCCTTTGTAATTGTGACACATGGACCAATGCATGGAGAGGGATGATGTCTTATTTATGACATCATATTCATGATAATATATTAATTAGGGGCTGATTATTTAATCTAAGGGTGAGAATTTCACATAGAAAGCATCTTGAATTAAGGGTCATTGGATCAAAATTGGTTAAGAAAAATGACAACTTTCTACACACTTCTATAGGCCATTCGGCCAAGGGGCTAAAAAGGGGATTTTCAGATTTTTTTGAAGACTAAGGGGTTGAACAAGGACAGTAGCTAAGAAAAAAAAAAGAGAAAGAAAAAAGAGAGGATAAAAAAGAGAAGGAAAAAGAAAGGTTTTGGCTTGCTACTTCTTGATTTGGAAAGCTAGAACAAGGTAGCTATGTTCTTTCATGGTTTTCTCATATTTTGTTGACATAATTTTGCTATTTTGATTGTCATTTTATTCTCTTTTATGAAATAAACTTGTTTTTAAAATAAGTTCTAAAGAGCTTCTACTTTGTTTTTTTTTTTTTAAAGAAATCAAGAAAGCAAGTTTTCCTCCTTTTTTCCCATCATGGCCGAATGATGTATTTTTGTTGGATGATTTTGTGTTATTTTGTTCATGTGATTTGTTGTGCTAGGTTAGCTTGATTGTGGTAGGTTAGCTCTACACCATGCCATGTGTTTGTGAAAATGTCTAGCTATGTTCATGCATTTGCATTATGTTTGCTTAGTTTAGCATGTTTCCTTTTTAGTCTTGATTTAGTATGCTATGTGTATGTGGTAATGCCATGCTTAGGATTGCATCATTTAGAAATGTGTCTATTCAGTTACCCCATGATTTTGTGCCTTGTGTGTGCATTTTCATCTTGTTAGTTGATAGGCTTGCATTTCCATGCCATAATATTGTGTATTTTGATTTAGTAAGCCATGTGTTTGTGTTAATGCCATGCTAGAATTTCACATGTTGATTTCTTGCCCATTCGGTTTCCACTATATTGTTTGTCTTGTGTGTCCATTTTTATTTTTGTTTAGATAGCATGCTTTGCATTATTATGCCATGAGATTGTGTATTGGTTATGCCATGTTCATGCATTAGTATTAGATTAATTTGGTTATTATATGTTCATGTTATTTTCAAGCATTTTTATGACATTTTAGGTCTAGGTCATCTTTGTGTTGCCATGCATATTCTCATGCATATTAGTGTTAGGTCTAGATCATATTGGTATTGCCATACATTTTCATATCCATTAGGTCTTAGATCATGTCTATATTGCCATGCATTTCATGCATGTTTAGGTCTAGGTTGCGTTTATTGCCATGCAAGTTCACACTAGGCATTAGGTCATTTCGAATTGCCATGCATTTTCTATGTCATTTAGGCCTTAGATCATGCATTTCATACATTAAACTTGTTGTTTGTTCATGCATTTCATATCATACCACTTGATTTTTACTTAAGCCAATCAATGGTTTAAGATCAAGCTCACATGAGCATACTTGTGGAAAATCAAGGAGTTGTCAAGTTGATTTTCCACATTTGTGATTTTTTTTACTTAGGCAATTCTTGTCCAAATTTTTAGAAATTTAGCTTCTGTTTGTAGGTCCTTAGAAGAGTCTTCAATATTTTTACTTTGATTTTTGAATGATTCTATCAAAGGCTTAAAAATGATTTTTGGCAAAACAGTTTTTCACCTAGTGTTCTGACGTTCGTGATTTTTTTGGGAGGTTATCCTTAGTCTAAAAATTAAAAAAAAAATTATCATAGATTTTTACATGTTCTAAGTCTCCCATAACTTTTTTAGATTTTTTTTTTTAAATTTAAAAATAGGTTAAAAAATCACGCTTTAAAACTAGACAGTAGAGTCAGATTTGAATTCAGGGAAAAAATAATTTTCTGTTTTGGCTAAGGCATTAAGAGAGGGCTGATTAGGAACCTTAGCTACTGTCCTAGGTTGATTTTTAAGCCATTTTAATCTTAAAAAATGATTTTATAAAGCTCGGGTCAAGGGTGGTCAAGTCCGGGTTTTCAACATTAGGAAATAGAGCCATTTTAAATAGGAATTTCGACCATGGTTTTTTTTATCCAAGATTTTCAAAATTGTTTTTAAACCAATCACAAAGTATTTTGATTTTAGAAAATTTAATTTGATGTCTTTTCCTAAGGTAGTCGGATATCTTTTTAGGTATATGGATTTCCTTATTTAAAGGAAAAAATACACTTTCATGCATTGCATTTCCATATTCATGCATACTATATAATATATGATTTTTGCTATGATAATCTCAATGGTAATGTCATTATTGTGATTTATATTTTATGGTGTTACATTGTTTGATATATGGTTATGAATATTTATGTTATTATATGCTTTTTATTTAGTCATTTATTTTTATCACATCATTTAGGATTTATTATGTTCATGCATATTTATTTTTATTTTCATGCATATTCCCTGATAACATTATTTTATGTTACATATCATTTCATGTCATTTTAATTATGTCATTTCATTTAGAACATATTATGTTACTTAGGACATATTATTTCATTTAGAATATATTATGTTACTTAGGACATATCATTTAATTTTGAATATATTATGTTACTTAGGACATATTATTTTATTTATAATACATTCTGTTACTTAGGACATTTTATTTCATTTAGAATATATTATGTTATTTGGGTTATATCATTTCATTTAGAATATATTATGCCACTTAGGTTATACTATGTCATTTAGAATATATTATGACACTTAGGTTATATTATTTCATTTAGATTATTTCATATTATTTAGATTATACTATGTCACACATTTTCATATTCATATTTTTTTAAATATGTTTTAAAATAAGACAATGATTTTCAATAAAATAAAGATATTCACGAGTTAAAATAATTCATGAGTTCTCTGCCGGGTTTGTTGGGGAGGGTATCATAAATTATCATTAATAACGAAAAATCTTCTTTAAAACGAGAATGATTCGGAAAATTTTCTAAATAAATAAAAAATTTTATATTTTGCCGCGCTTGTCGGAGAATATAGAAAAAATTTGAATTAATAAATTCCGGGTCATTTTCAATTAAAAATGAAATGGTTTTTCTTTAAACTGGGGAATTAATTTGAAATACCACATTTAAAACGAATTTTTACCGAGACTTGAGATAACACACATTAATAAGGTACCGTTTTTATATGAGCGTTGTGGGGGTGCTAATCCTTTCCAGCACGTAACCGAGTCCCGAACCCACTTTCTTTGATTTTCTCTGATTTAAAACGCAGACTTGAAATTGGTTTTAAAAACGTTTTAATTAATTTTAAAATATTTTGTAAAACCGGTTTAATAGGTGGCAGATCACACCTATCCAAAAAAGATTGGTGGCGACTCCATGTCTTTTTTTTCGAGGTTGTTTTCAAACCCTCATTTTATTTCGAGAGGAATTAAGTCGACTTTTCCTCTATTTCCCAATGTCATGCTTAACGAATATAAAGTCTCGTGATGAGACTTGTTATTTTTTAGGTTGCGACAGCTTGGGGACTCCGCTGGAGATATTAGAGAGTCAGGTCTAGAATTAGTCGTGTGTTATCAAAGTCTCGATTTTGTTGATTTTGATTCGGTATTTAATTTTAATTCCCACATTTTTCAATAACAAGGAGAATTTTGAAAATAATAAAATGTTTTTAAATATGTCCATATTCATGTGTGTCGCAACCTAAAAAATAACGACGTCTCTCATCGCAAGACTTTATTATTCGTTAAGCGTGACATTAAAAAAAACCGAGGAAAAGTCGACTTAATTCCTCTAGAAATGAAGGTTTTGAAAATGACCTTAAAAAAGACATGGAGTCGCCACCAATCTTTTTTAGCTAGGTGTGATCGGCCACCTATTAAAACCGGTTTTATAAAATATTTTAAAAATTAATTAAAACATTTTAAAAACCAATTTCAAGTCTGCGTTTTAAACCAGAGAAATCAAAGAAGCGGGTTCGGGAGTCGGTTACGTGTGGGGAAGGATTAGCACCCCCACAACGCCCGTATAAATCGGTACCTTATTAATCGTGTGTTATCTCAAGTCTCGGTAAAAAGTTGGTTTTAAATTTAGTATTTCAAGTTAATTCCCAATTTAAAAATAATTCCATTTTTTATTGAAAATGATCCGGAATTTATAAATTCAAAATTTTCCTATATTCCCCAACAAACGTGGCAAAATATAGAAATTTTTATTAGTTTTGGAAAACTTTCCGAATCATTCTCTTTTTTGAAAGAAATATATTCCTTTATTAATGATAATTGATGATATTCCCTCCAGCAAACCCGGTAGAGAACTCATGAATTATTTTAACTCGGGAATATCTTTATTTTTATTGAAAATCATTATCCTTTTGAAAACATTTTAAAAGATATGAATATGTATATGCATGACATAAATAAAATGACATAGCAAAATCTAAATAATATAATGAAACCTATATGATATGGCATATAATTTAAATGATATGGAATAAAATAATGCTATCATATAATATGCATGAAAATAAAAATGCAATGCATGAAATGTATTTTTTCCTTTAATTAAGGAAATCCGTATATCTAAAAAGATATCCGGCTACCTTAGGAAAATATGTCAAATTAAATATTCTAAAACCAAAATACTTTGTGATTGTTTGAAAACAATTTTGAAAAGCTTAAATTAACAATAAAAACTGGGCTAATTTTTTTAAATGACTCTAATTTCCTAAGTTTAAAAAATCCGGACTTGACTACCCTTAACCCGGGACTTGAAAAACTATTTTTAGAGTTTAAAAGGGCTTAGAAATCATCCTAAGTCAGTAGCTAACCCTCCTAATCAGCCCACTCTAAGTAAATTAACCAAAACAGAAAATTGGTTTTTCTTTAAATTCAATTCTGACTCCACTGTCCAGTTTTAATACACGATTTTTTACCCTATTTTTAAAAATTCCAAAAATTCTAAAAAAAATACTGGAGACTCAGGACATATAAAACTATACGAGAAAAAATCGGCTTAATTTTTTTATCAAAGATGAATTCCCAGAAAAACCAGAGATGTACGAGTTTTTGGAGGAGAAAAAACTGCTTTGTTTTTCTTTAAATTCAATTCTGACTCCACTGTCCAGTTTTAATCCACGATTTTTTATCCTATTTTTAAAATTTCCAAAAATTCTAAAAAAAATACTGGAGACTCAAGACATGTAAAACTACACGAAAAAAAATCGGCTTAATTTTCTGATCAAAGATGAATTCCCAGAAAAATCATAGATGTACGAGTTTTTGGAGGAGAAAAAAAAAAATTGTTTTGTTTTTCTTTAAATTCAATTCTGACTCCACTGTCCAGTTTTAATCCACGATTTTTTACCCAATTTTTAAAACTTCCAAAAATTCTAAAAAAAATACTGGAGACTCAGGACATGTAAAACTACATGAAAACAAATCGGCTTAATTTTATGATCAAAGATGAATTCCCAGAAAAATCATAGATGTACGAGTTTTTGGAGGAGAAAAAAAACTGCTTTGCCAACACATTTTTGCTTTTGATAAAATCATTTAAAAACCAAAGTAAAAATATTTGAAACTCATAAAATGACTTGAAAGCAGTAGCTAGGACTCTTTGAAAGTTAGATAAAAATTGGCTAAATAAAAAAATCACAAAGGTAGAGTAATCAATTTGACAAACTTAATTTTCCACAAGTGTGCTCAAGAGAGCATGATCTTGAACCATTAATTGGCTCAAGTCATTATTCAAGTGGCATGAACATGAAATGCATGAAACAATGCAGCAAACATAATGCATGAAATGCATGGATCTAAACCTAAATGTAAGGAAAATGCATGACACAAATAATATGGCCTAGACCTAACATGAACTTGCATAGCATTTAATGTAACCTAGACCTAAGACATGCATGCCATTTTCACAAACACAAGGCATGCTTAATTCAAAAATCCAACCAAATATCATGCAAATGCAAAAACCTAACAACTAGCATGACAAAAATACAACACACAATGCAAAACACATGAAGTAGCCAAATGGCCCCAAGCTTCAACAAGCATGGCATTTTCACAAACACTTGGTATGCTAGCATGAAAAACTAAGTCATAACACAAAAATCACACAAGCATTTTCACAAACACCTAATATACCAAATCTAAAACATGCTCACTAAGATATAAAACAAGAATCATGCAAAGAATCACACAAGCATTTTCACAAACACTTAATATACCAACTCTAAAACATGCTCAAATTTAAACAACATGAAAACAGAAAATTAAAAAAGCAAAAACATGATATCTAAGACATAAATGGCAACAAACAAAGCAACCAAATTAAATATAACTTAAGAACATGAAATAACATAATATTTAAAACATCAAAAATAAAGAAAATAGCATAAACAATATGATAAAATGAATCAAAAACAACAACTTAAAATAAATAATGTAGGCCATTTGGCCATGGTGAGTTTATTGTAAAAACAAAATGTAAGAAAAATATACTTAAGAAAGGAAATGAAGGAAGAACAAGAAACATTATTTTAAAATGAAAACTCACCAAGTAGCTTTTGAACGGATTAAGCTATAAACCCTCAGAGTAGCTTTTGAACGGATTAAGCTACGAACCCTCAGAGTAGCTTTTGAACGGATTAAGCTACGAACCCTCAGAGTAGCTTTTGAACGGATTAAGCTACGAACCCTCAGAGTAGCTTTTGAACGGATTAAGCTACGAACCCTCAGAGTAGCTTTTGAACGGATTAAGCTACGAACCCTCAGAGTAGCTTTTGAACGGATTAAGCTACGAACCCTCAGAGTAGCTTTTGAACGGATTAAGCTACGAACCCTCAGAGTAGCTTTTGAACGGATTAAGCTACGAACCCTCAGAGTAAAACACTATGACTCACCACCCGGATAATCCTAATACAAGTGTATAGAATATCTCACAAGGGGTAGTGGGTGATTTCAACCAAAGGCCAAGACTCCTTATTTATAAGGTGAGCACCTCCTTGGCTTGACATTACAAAGGGATGTGGGATTGGGACTTAGGCTCAAAAATGAAAATCTCTAACTTAACTCTTGATTTTTAATCACTTGATTGAAAAAATCCTAAGCTTCCTCCTTCCTTTGGGCTTGGGCAGGCCAGCACTTCTCTTTTCCAGCCCAGCTCTGATTTTTGCAAGGCCCAAAGAAGCCCTTTTCGGTTGCTTGGGTGAAACGACCATTTTGCCCCCCGGATGCAAAATAAATATCAAACGGACTCCAAATTCAATTTTTCTTTTTTTAATGCTTCCAAAATAATAAAATATTGAGTTCTGGAAGTTTTCAAAATTATCCGAGTCCGTTTGCTATTTATTTGGATTTTTTCTTCCCAAAATATCCTTTTATGCCCCTACTTTTTACCATTTTTTAAACGAGCTCCAAATCAAGATTTTTCTTCACCAATCTCTTCAAAATAATTAAAAAGTGTGATCTGGAAGTTTTCATAATTTTTGGAGCTCATTTGGTATTTTTTCGGGATTTATCGGCTTGAATTACTGCATAGGAGGCTCGGGATTTGGCCATTTTGCAAACGAACTCGGAGTCAAGATTTTATTTCGCCAATCTCTTCCAAATAATTTAAAAATGATATTTGCCAAATTTCAGAATTTTTGGAGTCCATTTGCTATTTTTCCGGGATTTATCTTTTTGAATTACTGCATAAGAAGCCCGGGATTTGGCCACTTTGCAAACGAACTCGGAATCAAGATTTTCTTTCTCCAATCTCTTTCAAATGATTTAAGAATGAGATTGACAAATTTTCCATAATTTTCGGAGTCCATTTGCTATTTTTCCCAAATTTTTCCAATTTTACCCTTTAACCTCCGAAACCCGGTTTTGCTCAAAACAAGTCTGATTTTCAGATTTTCTTCAATCTGAGCCTTGGGCCATCCTTTTTAATCATTCCTCATCCATTGGGGCTTTGGTCTTACCAAGTCGGGCCATTTCTGTGATTCTTCCCGATTTCACCGAAATCCACTAAAAACCCTAATTCTCGGTTTTCTCCCGGATTGACTTTTTTTCGGTTTTTCTTGCAAGTGACTTCTCCATTACCCGTAGTCAGTGCTTATCTTTCATTTGGAACCTTCAATTTCGACCAGTTTGATCGTTTAAGCACTTTTCCCCAAATTTCTCGGATTAGGGTTTCCTTTCTACTGAATCTCCAAATCCCAACTTCCGAACACCATATCTTTCAATGTAGACCTCGGATTATCAAAATTCTTTCGCCATTTTTCAATTGAACTTAAAATATTGATTTTGAAAGTGGGTTGACTTTTTCAGTAGTTGACTTTCTGGGGTTGACTTTTTCGGGGTTGACTTTTTCGGGGTTGACTTTTTTCAAGTTTGACTTTTTGTGCTCGCCCCCTTAAACTAAGTCTCGGAGTACCACCTGCAGGATGAAAACAGTCTTTTTACACTTGGGAACATCAATATGGGAAGAAAACATACATGTTTAGTGGTCCGGACAAAATTAGGTGTCTACAGCTGCCCCTCTTTGGCTATTGCTGAGAATCAGGAATCAGGCAAAGATAAACCGACACTAATTTTGTACGGTCAGTGACATCACATGTGAAGGAAAGGGAAAGGGGTTTCTTTTTCATTTTAATTTTTTTCATTTTCTATTTTTCATTTTTTCATTTTTTTCTTCTTTCTTCTTTTTTTCTTTTTTCTTTTTTCCTTTTTTTTATTTTTATTATTTTTTTTTATTTTTTTTATTTTTTTTCTATTTTCTATTTTTTCGTTTTTTTTAAAAACAATAAATTGAAGATTTTGTCCTTAAATTGAATTCCCTGCCTAAACAAGGCTCGATTCGTCTTAAGGGAATGAATTCGATTTCAAAAGAAAAATTTATGCTCGAAGGGCTTTAAAATTGGTGCCCGAAGGTCTTAAAATGGTGCCCGGAGGTCTTAAAAATTGGTGCCCGGAGGTCTTACCCCTGAAAAAAGTTATGCCCGGAGGTCTTAAAGATGTTGCCCGGAGGTCTTACCTGTGATTTGAAAAATTATGCCCGGAGGTCTTAAAAATTGGTGCCCGGAGGTCTTACTCCTGAAAAAAGTTATGCCCGGAGGTCTTAAAGATGTTGCCCAGAGGTCTTACCTATGAAAAAAAATTATGCCCGGAGGTCTTAAAAATTAGTGCCCGGAGGTCTTACCCCTAAAAAAAATAATGCCCGGAGGTCTTAAAGATGTTGCCCGGAGGTCTTACCTGTGATTTGAAAAATTATGCCCGGAGGTCTTAAAAATGGTGCCCATAGGCCTTACCCTTGAAAAAAAGAGTTATGCCCGGAGGTCTTAAAGATGTTGCCCGGAGGTCTTACCTGTGATTTGAAAAATTATGCCCGGAGGTCTTAAAATGGTGCCCGGAGGTCTTAAAAATTGGTGCCCGGAGGTCTTACCTGTGATTTGAAAAAAATGCGCTGTATGCGACTTTAAAAATGATGCCCGGAGGTTTTAAGAATGGTGCCCGGAGGCCTTACCCGTGATTTGGAAGAAATGCGCTGTATGCGACTTTAAAAATGATGCCCGGAGGTCTTAAGAATGGTGCCCGGAGGCCTTACCCATAATTTGGAAGAAATGCGCTGTATGCGACTTTAAAAATGATGCCCGGAGGTCTTAAGAATGGTGCCCGGAGGCCTTGCCCATAATTTGGAAGAAATGCGCTGTACGCGACTTTAAAAATGATGCCCGGAGGTCTTAAGAATGGTGCCCGGAGGCCTTACCCGTGATTTGGAAGAAATGCGCTGTATGCGACTTTAAAAATGATGCCCGGAGGTCTTAAGAATGGTGCCCGGAGGCCTTACCCATAATTTGGAAGAAATGCGCTGTATGCGACTTTAAAAATGATGCCTGGAGGTCTTAAGAATGGTGCCCGGAGGCCTTACCCGTGATTTGGAAGAAATGCGCTGTATGCGACTTTAAAAATGATGCCCGGAGGTCTTAAGAATGGTGCCCGGAGGCCTTACCCATAATTTGGAAAAAATGCGCTGTATGCGACTTTAAAAATGATGCCCGGAGGTCTTAAGAATAGTGCCCGGAGGCCTTACCCCTGAAAAAAGTTATGCCCGGAGGTCTTAAAGATGTTGCCCGGAGGTCTTAAAGATATTGCCCGGAGGTCTTACCTGTGATTTGAAAAATTATGCCCGGAGGTCTTAAAAATGTTCTTTGAAGAATTGTTGAAAATTACCCTAACGATTTTGAGAAGATGCGAATGCTTTTTGATGCAGATGCAGGTGTTGAATAAGACACGAAATGACTTAAACTGGTGCAAATGTCTTTAATGCAAATGTAAATGACTTGGATTGATGCCCATGTTTCATGATGCAGATGCCCCTACTAATTGTGTTCATGTAACTGGTTTATGAATGGTGTAACTACAATTACCACACAGTAATGAAAATGCAATGATTCTAGAAATGATGCAATTGCTTGAGATGACACAAATACGAATTCCATGAAGAATGTAAATGTAAAGGTAAAATACAGATGCTTATGGAATAATGCCAATGCAAATACCCATGAATGATGCAAATGCTTGCCGACACTGTGCAGATGCAAAAGCTCAATAAAGAGATGAGTGCTCATGAGTGATGCAAGTGTCCCCGGCTGTTTTTCTAGACTTTGGCTTAGCCTTTCAAATTCATTTTTCCTCTTCAAATCAGAGTATATCTTCAATTCATTTTGGCTATTCTCTTTGCCCCAACAGTTTTTCAAACTTTCATCAACAGAGATCTGAACCGGGTTCTATTTCTTCTTCTCATCTCTGGAAGTCAAGACCTATCCTGGCAGTTCTACACCTTTGAGTTAGAAAAATCCTTGTCTCATGCCAACATCAAAATGGGTATTTCAAAAAAATCTTTTTATTTGTTTTCGCATTTTGAAAACTTCTGAACAAAAAATATTAACCCCACAATGTGTGATGTACAAATCTTTTGAAGACTGATGATCATTGTTAGAAATTTCTCTAAGTATCAATCTGGGTTTTTTCAACTGGATTGGCAAGGCTTGGTATAACAAGATTCTGGCTTTTCCAGGAAAACTTCATGACAAAAATGTATATCCCTTCTAGGCTCACAAATGGAACAGGTTTTATAAATCATGAATTCATTGAGAACCAAACAAATTCAACATTCTTTTAGTTTCCATATCAAGGCATTTTGTCAAGCATCAAGATTGGCTGGATGTTTAAACCGGAAAGTTTAATCTTGGGAACAAAGTTTCAGTTTTTGAAGACAATCCTCCGAATGAGAGCTGACAATTTGGGGGGTTCAGGAATTCCTAGATGTTCCTCGATGACCACTCCTTTAATAAGATCTTTTCTTTTGGGGTATCGGCACTATCATCGATGGCATCGAAAATTCCCATTCTACTCTAGACCGCCCGTTTTTTTGGGTTTTCGCCCTAGAGTCCCATTCTTTTCAATTTTTCTCTTTTTTTTTTTTTTACCATGCACTTGAGAATTCTAAATTCTTCCTTAGTGAAATGAGAATTTGATAAGATAGGATAAAATCTGAGGAAAACCCTTCAAATTAAACATTCATGCTTGATCAAAATGGACTTTTAAAGCACGTAATGTAGGCCATGGCTCAGGATTCAGAAAGAAAGGATAAATAGGCCCAAAATATGTGTTTGAGGGTAATCAGATCAAGGATCCTTTCTTGAAGAGGATTTTCTTTGAAGCATGTGTCTCTTCTTGGACATTTCTTTCTTTTTGATTTTGCTCTTTTTCTTCCTTGCTTTTGGCTTTCAATTTGCCATGTCTTTCACACACATTTTTTTATTGTGTTTTTTGTTTGTTTTTCTTGGCTTTCATTTCGTCATCTTTTCCTCTTCTTTTTTTCTTTGACAGAGTGCACCCGTATTTATTCGGGGCTCCATTTGCTTTGTGTCTGTCCCTGAGCTGTCACTCATTTCTCAATGATCTTTGAAAAGATCTTTCCTCGCATTTGCCCCCCAGTGTAGAGGGTAATCCTTGATCAGGGTTCAAAGAATTAAGAATTCTTTTGGCTCAAAAGGGGTGACTATGGATAATAATTTTTTTCTTGTGAAATGGATATGAAAGATAGCCATTCATCATATCAAGCCCAAATATTCTCATTGAAAAGCAATCCTCAGGGGAAATAGATATTCAGAATTTCATTTTGCACTTTGGAATCATCCGAATTCTCATATGCATGATATCATGATTTTTCTTTTTCTTTTTTTTTTCTTTTTTTTTTGTTTTTTTCGTCGCATGCCCCCAATGATTCATGCATTAGCCCATCCTTCTTCACTATGTATCCATCATTTCCACATATGATGCCCCAATTTGATTAACCATGCGAATTTATATCAACGAGGAACATCGCAAGTCTAGGTCTGCTTTGAAAAGGCTGAGTTTCCAATCTGAGTTCTTTGAAGAGACAAGGAAAACATGACCCAAAAACAGGTTTTCTCTGGGACAAGGGATAATCTAGTTTAATCATTGTGCCCCAAGGTGTCAATCATGAAGTGATGTCTGGGCAATTAGTGTTTTGTGGTCATTGGGAAAGGTCATGAATGGCTTTAGCACAATCCTGACACACACCAAATTATCAAAATCTGGATTCTTGAAAGAATGTCTCATTTGTTTGATTTTCAAGGAATTTGAAAATTTTCAAAAAAGTTCGTTCCTTTGTTCATAGCCTAGACTAAGATCTACGTCTTTGCTTATTCTGTGATGACAATGGTTTTATGAAGTCAAATCATTCATATTCCTTGAAGCATTAGGTCTTTCAAGTGGTCTCGGTTCAAAAGATTTAGGCTTAGGAAAGCCTAAAAGAGAGGGCTGAAGGTATTGGGTCATTTCTAACAATGATCATCAATTTTCTTGAGACTATCCATCACTAAAAATTCCTTAATGCTTGTTTTTGCAAATTCAAGTTATTGTTGAAACACAACAAACACAAAGCATTTAAAATACAAAATTCATTTAATTAACATGAGACAAGTGCTTTCCTCATCACAGTGTATAGAACTACATGTGTCAAAAACCTAATGTGATCATGCACAATGTTTCTTATGACACTTGACTTCCCCATCTTCAAAACTTATCGAACCAGCCTTGATGAGATCTCTGACCTTGTACTTCAAAGCGGGGCAGTTCTCTGTTGAGTGACCTTGATTGCCAGAATGGTACCCACAACACTCATTAGCATCATACCAGCTCGGATAAGGGGGCTTCAGAGGCGCTATTTGCATGGGTGTCACCAGGTGATTCTGGATGAGTTGAGGTAGTAGCTCACTGTATGTCACAGGAATTGGGTCAATCTGATTTATTTTTCGCTTTTTATGCCCCCTTCGATTATTCCCAAGGATGTTCGATTGATAGACAGATGTAAATTCTGGTGTAGTTGCAGTCACTGGTTGGTAGGGATAAAAACCATGAGAGACATTATTCAGGGTAGAGTAAAATGGCTGATATGAGGAGAATTGGGGAGATGGGGCAAAGTCTTCCACGACTTGGGTATCTTCCTTTTTCTTTTCAGATGCCCCCTTGTTCTTGGTATTGGATGTTCTTTCTCCTTCAATTTTCCCATCCTTGATAGCATTTTCAATCATCTCCCCTGAAATTACCATGTCCGAAAAATTCTTCGTGGTGTTGCCGACAAGTCTATCGTAGTATGGGGCCTGTAGTGTATTCACAAAAAGGACAGTGGTTTCCTTCTGAGTTAAAGGCGGTTGTACTTGGACGGCCAGGCTCATCCACCGTTGCGCATATTCTTTGAAGCTCTCAGTAGCTCTTTTCTTCATATTTTGCAAGGTGAGACGGTCAGGCGCCATGTCGGTCATATGCTTGTAATGGTTTAGAAAAGCCCTAGCCAAATCATTCCAATAGCGTATCTGGTCCTTGCTCAACTGACTATACCACCTAATTGTGGACCCGCTGAGGCTATCCTGAAAACAGTGAATCAAAAGCTTATCATTACCTATATGACTTGTCATCTTCCGGCAGAACATAGTGATGTGGGCTGATGGATCGGTCGTCCCGTCATATTTCACAAAGTCAGGGATCTTGAACTTAGGGGGAATGACTAAATCGAGGACCAAGCATCGTTCTTTCGCCTCCACACTCCCGAATACATCTGTTCTTTCTATTGCCCGGAGCCTTTCATCTAACAACTGATATTTCCCTTGGGAATCTGCCAACTCAACCTCATTTACTGCAACCCTTTTCAACTTTGCCTGTTCAGCTAGATCATCTGAGTTTAGGACATTGACGAGGTTAACAGTGTTCTGGGCATCGCTTATTATGACCTCATCCTGGCCCTTTTGTGCCTCTAACCCTTCTCTGGCGATAACGTTTTCGGTGTATCCTTTTCCTTTGATTACGGCAGATATCAGCTCCATCAATTTATTCATCTGATCCTTAGATTCTGCTTGAGATTTTGCTAGCTGTTCTCGCAATTCTCTCTGTTCCCTTTCCATTTTTTCCATTCGGGCAACTTGTTCATCCTCCATAGCACCAGCCTGTATTAAAAGTGTACTCAGTACTTCTTTTGATTTGAAATGGAAATTCTTTCAAAGACTCCTAAAGCCAAGCCAACTTCTATTTTATTTCCCCCAAATGTATGTCATGATGAATGAGCCATGAATGCAATTTGATGCATGTGAAACCTAAACAATATGATGTATGGATATGTACAATGGAAACATGCTGACCATATATGTGATAAATGCAATCACAATGCCAACATGTTGCAAACAAAGAATAAACAAATCAACACATGGATATATGCAATGACTGATCATGTGCATTTTAGCATGTTTCCCAATGAATGATCATATATCCTATGAATGCAACACGGTGTCAATTATGATACATGCAAACAATGAATGATTGATATAGAGTATATACAAAGAAAATCATGCTAACCATGTGTGTCATGAATGCGACCTAGTGCTAACATGATGTATGTAATAAGCAAATTAATGCATGAACATATACAAAGAAATCATGCTGACTATGTTTGTTATGAATGCAACCCAAAGTCAACATGATGCATGTAAAGAATAAGCAGATCAATGCATGGATATATACAATGAATGACCATGTATGTTCCAAATGTATTTCCCAATGAATGATCATATACACTATGAATGCCACACAATGTCAATTATGATGCATGTGAAGAATAAATGACTGACACAGAGTATATACAAAGAAAGTCATGCTGGCCGTGTATGTCATGAACGCAACCTGACGCCAATATGACAAATTAATGCGTGAGCATATATGGAGAACTCATGATGACTGTGTATGCCATGAATGCGACCTGATGTCAACATGATGCATGTAAAAAATAAGCAAATTAATGCATGGATATATATAGGAAAATCATTTTTGACTATGAATGCATGAATGCAACTTGATGCTACCATGATGCATATAGAGAAAGAATAAATTGATATATGGATATATACAGAAAAATCATGCTGACTATGAATGCATGAATGCAACTTGACGCTAACATGATGCATGTAAAGAAAGAATAAATTGATATATGGATATATACAGAAAAATCATGCTGACTATAAATGCATGAATGCAACCTGACAAATAATTGATGGGATGCAAAATGCAAAGGGGGAGATATCACGGAGGAAATAAGAACCGGAGGAACTTAATCATCAACATCTCATAAATTTGAAACATAATCAATTAATTCCCACGTCAACATTCACAATGGTATAAACCATGTTTTACAAAATTTGAACAGTGGTTAAAACTGTCCTTACAAGCACTTTATTTTTCCTAACATCCTAAGGCTATAAGAGCCGGCTACTGAAAAGTGAAATCCTATTACATCATATAAGACCGAAGTATTTCCACCTCAATGCTGTAAATCTCTCAATCCTAATGACGCTTTCCCAGTCCTCTATCAATCAGTGTCGTGGGATCCAACCACTTGGCATTTATAAGAGTTTGCACTTTCTTTTTGAATGCCATACAGTCTTCAACGTTATGACCAACAATTCCACAATGATAATCACATCTTGCATTTGGATTATACCACCTTGGATATGGTGGTAACAGGGGTTTCAATGGGACACAGGCAACCATGTGATTTTGGATCAGTATAGGGAGGAGCTCTTGGTAGCTGATTGGAATGGGATCAAAAGGCATTTGGGTCTTATCCTGGGGTCGTTTCTTAGTCACACATGGCCTAGGAGTTGGGGCACTTGGTGGTGGCACTAAGGTCCGAACCGGAGTGTTTACATGGAGATGTGGCGGAACAGCATGGTGAGGGTATGGATTTGGACACGAGGACTTTGGAGGTTGTACATAGCTCGAGGTTCCTATCCCAGGTACTGGATAAGGTGATTGATGAGGGAAATAGTATGAACTGGCAGTTGTTGGTGATGGTGTGGGATTCTGGAATCCCGTAGTGGTCATCCCAATGGACGATTGGACCATAGTAGGGTTGGGATACTGGTTTGGACCTAGAACAGTTTGCAGGTATGGTACTGGATTCGAGGTTTCTGTCTTTGGTATCAAGCTTTCAGGTTTAATTATTTTCATGATTTTGTCCACAATTTCATCAGGATTGCAACCTTTGTGGCATTGACAAGTGCAGGATCCAGCAAGGATTGTATGTTCTGGACCTAATGGTTTTGGTTGATCCGAAGATGATGCGAAGCCCTGAGAAAGTTCCTTTTTACTGTTACCCATATCCTCAACCATTTTCAGCAATTTGGCAAGTTGTTCCTTCACCTCTCGGATTTCATGTCCATATTCCTCTTGATTGCGTTCCAAAGCAACAAATCGTTCCTCCGATTCATTCCTCATATCTCGAACCCCTTTCATGCAAATGAAAATGTCATGAGATTAAGAATACAATTATGAATGTACATGCTCTATTCCTATGTGCATGAATATACTGATAATTAATGCATGAACATATACAGAGAATATGAATGATGACTATGTATGCTATGGATACAATCTAATGCCAGGTATATACAGATAATGACTATGCATGTATTCTACAATGAATGAACATGCATGCTATGATGTCAAAATGATACATGCTAAGACTAAATGAATTACCACAAAGGTATACACAAAGAAATCAATGATTACACGAAATTGGTGGGACCTAAATCTTGATTATTCAACAATCTCATTATGCAAGATTTGCCTTGATGATTTTTTTTTAACATGTTCTTTTTTTTTCTGTGTTTTTTTTTTCTGAGAAACCAATCACATTATTTTCAAAAGACTTTCAGGGTGGATCCTACTATGGTACAATATGCAAATGTTCATGTGACACTACCGGTTTTATGAAATCATCAAATGAAATTACCAACTGTTTACTGCAAAGAATGAGATCAATAACACAACCAAAAATGTACATGCTCTATTCACACATGCATGAAATGTGCAACATGCAAAAATGCTTGAAAAAAGATTTTTTTTTTTTAAAAAACAGCTAATGAACATCTGCCCCAGCAATATTTGCTTATTTAGGCATCACGATGCCTTCGAGGCGGAGTATCACATTTATTACGGGCGATGTACGTACATCGTTGCCCGATCTACCACACTTATTCGGAGTGTAAAACATGTAACAAAAAGTTTAGAAATGTCCCTCCATGTGTTCCTATTTTCGGTATATCTAACGGAAATTCGGGATGGCTTCGCCTAGGTTCACTATATGAGGGTGAATCGGTTCTAAGGCCCCGAATTGTTCCTCACTGTCGCCGGTGAAGGCTAGTAAGGCACCCCGATAAAAGCGGGTTCAATTCGTTAGAGTATATTTTCCTATGCCCGTACGGAGGATTATCACGAAGGCATTAGGTACTTTATACTCCGAAAGTGTTTCACTAGCCCATACGGAGGATCATCACGAAGGCGTAGTTACTTTGCTCCCACTTAAAAGGACGGAACCCGGGTATAGGATTCATGTTATGCAAATGCACGTGTAGTGTGTGTGGAGGAATAATAAACCTTTCACCACCTATTCTACAAACCTTATTCTAAATGCCCTAGCAATTAAAACATTCAAGAATAGTGTAACGCATTAACCAACAAGCAATTATAATATGCAACCTTAAATAACTAGAGAACAATAATAAAATGCATGCACATGAGTATGAACATATTTAAAAATATTTTACTATTTTTCGAAATTCTCCTTATTAAAAAAATGTGGGAATTAAAATTAAATACCAATTAAACCAACAAAACCAAGACTGAGATAACACACGACTAATTCTAGGCCTGACTCTCTAATAGTCCCCAGTGGAGTCGCCAAGCTGTCGCAACCTAAAAAATAACGACGTCTCTCATCGCAAGACTTTATTATTCGTTAAGCGTGACATTAAAAAAAACCGAGGAAAAGTCGACTTAATTCCTCTAGAAATGAAGGTTTTGAAAATGACCTTAAAAAAGACATGGAGTCGCCACCAATCTTTTTTAGCTAGGTGTGATCGGCCACCTATTAAAACCGGTTTTATAAAATATTTTAAAAATTAATTAAAACATTTTAAAAACCAATTTCAAGTCTGCGTTTTAAACCAGAGAAATCAAAGAAGCGGGTTCGGGAGTCGGTTACGTGTGGGGAAGGATTAGCACCCCCACAACGCCCGTATAAATCGGTACCTTATTAATCGTGTGTTATCTCAAGTCTCGGTAAAAAGTTGGTTTTAAATTTAGTATTTCAAGTTAATTCCCAATTTAAAAATAATTCCATTTTTTATTGAAAATGATCCGGAATTTATAAATTCAAAATTTTCCTATATTCCCCAACAAACGTGGCAAAATATAGAAATTTTTATTAGTTTTGGAAAACTTTCCGAATCATTCTCTTTTTTGAAAGAAATATATTCCTTTATTAATGATAATTGATGATATTCCCTCCAGCAAACCCGGTAGAGAACTCATGAATTATTTTAACTCGGGAATATCTTTATTTTTATTGAAAATCATTATCCTTTTGAAAACATTTTAAAAGATATGAATATGTATATGCATGACATAAATAAAATGACATAGCAAAATCTAAATAATATAATGAAACCTATATGATATGGCATATAATTTAAATGATATGGAATAAAATAATGCTATCATATAATATGCATGAAAATAAAAATGCAATGCATGAAATGTATTTTTTCCTTTAATTAAGGAAATCCGTATATCTAAAAAGATATCCGGCTACCTTAGGAAAATATGTCAAATTAAATATTCTAAAACCAAAATACTTTGTGATTGTTTGAAAACAATTTTGAAAAGCTTAAATTAACAATAAAAACTGGGCTAATTTTTTTAAATGACTCTAATTTCCTAAGTTTAAAAAATCCGGACTTGACTACCCTTAACCCGGGACTTGAAAAACTATTTTTAGAGTTTAAAAGGGCTTAGAAATCATCCTAAGTCAGTAGCTAACCCTCCTAATCAGCCCACTCTAAGTAAATTAACCAAAACAGAAAATTGGTTTTTCTTTAAATTCAATTCTGACTCCACTGTCCAGTTTTAATACACGATTTTTTACCCTATTTTTAAAAATTCCAAAAATTCTAAAAAAAATACTGGAGACTCAGGACATATAAAACTATACGAGAAAAAATCGGCTTAATTTTTTTATCAAAGATGAATTCCCAGAAAAACCAGAGATGTACGAGTTTTTGGAGGAGAAAAAACTGCTTTGTTTTTCTTTAAATTCAATTCTGACTCCACTGTCCAGTTTTAATCCACGATTTTTTATCCTATTTTTAAAATTTCCAAAAATTCTAAAAAAAATACTGGAGACTCAAGACATGTAAAACTACACGAAAAAAAATCGGCTTAATTTTCTGATCAAAGATGAATTCCCAGAAAAATCATAGATGTACGAGTTTTTGGAGGAGAAAAAAAAAAATTGTTTTGTTTTTCTTTAAATTCAATTCTGACTCCACTGTCCAGTTTTAATCCACGATTTTTTACCCAATTTTTAAAACTTCCAAAAATTCTAAAAAAAATACTGGAGACTCAGGACATGTAAAACTACATGAAAACAAATCGGCTTAATTTTATGATCAAAGATGAATTCCCAGAAAAATCATAGATGTACGAGTTTTTGGAGGAGAAAAAAAACTGCTTTGCCAACACATTTTTGCTTTTGATAAAATCATTTAAAAACCAAAGTAAAAATATTTGAAACTCATAAAATGACTTGAAAGCAGTAGCTAGGACTCTTTGAAAGTTAGATAAAAATTGGCTAAATAAAAAAATCACAAAGGTAGAGTAATCAATTTGACAAACTTAATTTTCCACAAGTGTGCTCAAGAGAGCATGATCTTGAACCATTAATTGGCTCAAGTCATTATTCAAGTGGCATGAACATGAAATGCATGAAACAATGCAGCAAACATAATGCATGAAATGCATGGATCTAAACCTAAATGTAAGGAAAATGCATGACACAAATAATATGGCCTAGACCTAACATGAACTTGCATAGCATTTAATGTAACCTAGACCTAAGACATGCATGCCATTTTCACAAACACAAGGCATGCTTAATTCAAAAATCCAACCAAATATCATGCAAATGCAAAAACCTAACAACTAGCATGACAAAAATACAACACACAATGCAAAACACATGAAGTAGCCAAATGGCCCCAAGCTTCAACAAGCATGGCATTTTCACAAACACTTGGTATGCTAGCATGAAAAACTAAGTCATAACACAAAAATCACACAAGCATTTTCACAAACACCTAATATACCAAATCTAAAACATGCTCACTAAGATATAAAACAAGAATCATGCAAAGAATCACACAAGCATTTTCACAAACACTTAATATACCAACTCTAAAACATGCTCAAATTTAAACAACATGAAAACAGAAAATTAAAAAAGCAAAAACATGATATCTAAGACATAAATGGCAACAAACAAAGCAACCAAATTAAATATAACTTAAGAACATGAAATAACATAATATTTAAAACATCAAAAATAAAGAAAATAGCATAAACAATATGATAAAATGAATCAAAAACAACAACTTAAAATAAATAATGTAGGCCATTTGGCCATGGTGAGTTTATTGTAAAAACAAAATGTAAGAAAAATATACTTAAGAAAGGAAATGAAGGAAGAACAAGAAACATTATTTTAAAATGAAAACTCACCAAGTAGCTTTTGAACGGATTAAGCTATAAACCCTCAGAGTAGCTTTTGAACGGATTAAGCTACGAACCCTCAGAGTAGCTTTTGAACGGATTAAGCTACGAACCCTCAGAGTAGCTTTTGAACGGATTAAGCTACGAACCCTCAGAGTAGCTTTTGAACGGATTAAGCTACGAACCCTCAGAGTAGCTTTTGAACGGATTAAGCTACGAACCCTCAGAGTAGCTTTTGAACGGATTAAGCTACGAACCCTCAGAGTAGCTTTTGAACGGATTAAGCTACGAACCCTCAGAGTAGCTTTTGAACGGATTAAGCTACAAACCCTCAGAGTAGCTTTTGAACGGATTAAGCTACGAACCCTCAGAGTAAAACACTATGACTCACCACCCGGATAATCCTAATACAAGTGTATAGAATATCTCACAAGGGGTAGTGGGTGATTTCAACCAAAGGCCAAGACTCCTTATTTATAAGGTGAGCACCTCCTTGGCTTGACATTACAAAGGGATGTGGGATTGGGACTTAGGCTCAAAAATGAAAATCTCTAACTTAACTCTTGATTTTTAATCACTTGATTGAAAAAATCCTAAGCTTCCTCCTTCCTTTGGGCTTGGGCAGGCCAGCACTTCTCTTTTCCAGCCCAGCTCTGATTTTTGCAAGGCCCAAAGAAGCCCTTTTCGGTTGCTTGGGTGAAACGACCATTTTGCCCCCCGGATGCAAAATAAATATCAAACGGACTCCAAATTCAATTTTTCTTTTTTTAATGCTTCCAAAATAATAAAATATTGAGTTCTGGAAGTTTTCAAAATTATCCGAGTCCGTTTGCTATTTATTTGGATTTTTTCTTCCCAAAATATCCTTTTATGCCCCTACTTTTTACCATTTTTTAAACGAGCTCCAAATCAAGATTTTTCTTCACCAATCTCTTCAAAATAATTAAAAAGTGTGATCTGGAAGTTTTCATAATTTTTGGAGCTCATTTGGTATTTTTTCGGGATTTATCGGCTTGAATTACTGCATAGGAGGCTCGGGATTTGGCCATTTTGCAAACGAACTCGGAGTCAAGATTTTATTTCGCCAATCTCTTCCAAATAATTTAAAAATGATATTTGCCAAATTTCAGAATTTTTGGAGTCCATTTGCTATTTTTCCGGGATTTATCTTTTTGAATTACTGCATAAGAAGCCCGGGATTTGGCCACTTTGCAAACGAACTCGGAATCAAGATTTTCTTTCTCCAATCTCTTTCAAATGATTTAAGAATGAGATTGACAAATTTTCCATAATTTTCGGAGTCCATTTGCTATTTTTCCCAAATTTTTCCAATTTTACCCTTTAACCTCCGAAACCCGGTTTTGCTCAAAACAAGTCTGATTTTCAGATTTTCTTCAATCTGAGCCTTGGGCCATCCTTTTTAATCATTCCTCATCCATTGGGGGCTTTGGTCTTACCAAGTCGGGCCATTTCTGTGATTCTTCCCGATTTCACCGAAATCCACTAAAAACCCTAATTCTCGGTTTTCTCCCGGATTGACTTTTTTTCGGTTTTTCTTGCAAGTGACTTCTCCATTACCCGTAGTCAGTGCTTATCTTTCATTTGGAACCTTCAATTTCGACCAGTTTGATCGTTTAAGCACTTTTCCCCAAATTTCTCGGATTAGGGTTTCCTTTCTACTGAATCTCCAAATCCCAACTTCCGAACACCATATCTTTCAATGTAGACCTCGGATTATCAAAATTCTTTCGCCATTTTTCAATTGAACTTAAAATATTGATTTTGAAAGTGGGTTGACTTTTTCAGTAGTTGACTTTCTGGGGTTGACTTTTTCGGGGTTGACTTTTTTCAAGTTTGACTTTTTGTGCTCGCCCCCTTAAACTAAGTCTCGGAGTACCACCTGCAGGATGAAAACAGTCTTTTTACACTTGGGAACATCAATATGGGAAGAAAACATACATGTTTAGTGGTCCGGACAAAATTAGGTGTCTACAATGTGCATGCATATTATTATTGTTTTCTGGTTATTTTGGTGCATATATTTATTCTTTGCTTAATTGATGTTTTACATTGTTTAATTTTGTTGGGGTATCTAGAATAAGGGGTATAGAATAGGTGGTACAAGGTTTGTTATTTCTCTACACACATTGCACTTGCATTTGCATAACATGAGCTCTATACCCGAGTTTCGTCCCTTTAAGTGGAAGTAAAGTAGCTACGCTCTCATGATGATCCTCCGCATGGGCTAGCAAAAAGCTTTTGGAGTATAAATTTCCTAAACTCTCGTGATGATCCTCCGCATAGGCTAGGAAAATATACTTTAACGAATTGAACCCATTTTTATTGGGGTGCCTTCACAGGCGACAGTGAGGAGCAATTCGGAGCCTTTTAGAACTTCGTTCACCCACATATAGTGAACCATAGAGCCAACATAGGCTACGCCCTTCCGAATTTTTGATAGATATACCGAAGATAGGAACACATGGAGGGACATTTCTAACCTTTTGTTACCTATTTTACATATTGAATAAATATTGTAGATCAGGCAACGATGTACGTGCATCGCCAGTAATAAGTATGATAATCCGCCCCAAAGACATCGTGGTGCCTAAATAAGTAGATATTGTTGGGGCACACATTCATTAATTTTCTTACTTTGTATTAATTATTCCATTCTTTTATTGATTTACGAGGAATTTGAAAAAAAGAAAAGATGATAGAAAAATATTTCCTCTTTGAAAAGTGAAAAAAAATGGAAATAAAAAATGAGGAGAAAATGATGAAAAAATTCTTTTGTAATGGAGTAGTGAGGTAAAAATAATAAAAATTTCCTTTTAGTTTTAGACTTTTGAGAAAATGAAAAAATGTCAAAAAAATAGTTGTCAAGAAAATTCAAGAAAAAAATAGAAAGAAGAAAAAGTAAAAAAAAAAAAAAAAAGTGATGTTAGAATCTTCTTTTCCTTGATCTTTTCATTTGCATTTTTGCATAACATGCAAACAGTTGTTAATATGAAAATTCATTCCCTCAAACATCTTCACATCTTGTACATTTCATGCATCAATCATCATCACATCCATGCATATGTGAATAAAGCATTTACATTCATAATTTTATTCTTGATCTGATAATAATGTCATTTTCATTTGCATAAAAGGGGTTGAAGATACAGGGAATGGATTGGGGGAACGAATTGATGTTTTGGAGCGCAATCAGGAAGAATTTGGACATCATATCCGAGAAATTAAAGAATAGCTCTCTAAGTTGATGAAAATGGTTAAAGACCTTTACAAGGCCAAAAGGGAATCCTCTCAAAGGTCTTCATCACCTTCAGTGCAACCAAGCCTTGAGAAACAATCGAGCCCAGATCGAAGGATCTCTACTGAATCTTGCATTGGTCAAAGCCATCTACGTAAGGAGTTACGCCTAGATGAAGTTTTGAACAGTATCGTGCGAATGGTCGAATTTGAAGACTCACAGTTCAAGACGGGATCTTTGAACTCTACCCGACCCTTACAAACTGTTCCAAATCCACACCCTCACCCTGTTATCATTCGACCACCTTTTCGTCCAAGCCTTCCAGTTCAAACCTTCACATAAACACCAAATGCTCCTACTCCTAGTCAGTATGTCAGCCAAAAACAATTCAAGGACAAGACCCAAAGGCATTTCGATCTCATTCCAATCAGCTACCAAGAGCTTTTCCCTATGTTCATCCGAAATCACCTAGTTGCCTATTTGCCGCTGAAACCCCTGTCACCACCATACCCCAGGTGGTATAACCTGAATGGAAGATGTGATTATCACTGTGGAACTGTTGAGCATAGCATTGAGCACTGCATTGCACTCAAGAACAAAGTACAATCTCTTATAGATGCCAAGTGGTTGGATCCAGCGACACTGATTGATAGAGGATTGGGAGATTTACGGCAATGATGTAGAAAGACTTCGGCCTGATATGATGTAGTAGGATTTTACTTTTTTAGTAGCCAACTCTTATAGCCTTAGGATGCTAGAAAAAATAAAGTGCTTGTAAAGACAGTTCTAATCACTGCTCGGATTTTGTAAACATGGTTTATACCTTGTGAACATTGATATGAGAATGAATTGGTTATGCTTCAAATTTATGAAATGTTGATGATTAAGTTCTTCTGATTCTTATTTCCTCCGTGATATCTTCCCCTTTGCATTTTGCATCCGATCAATTATTTGTCATACCATACATTCATACATGCATCTTGGTGGCATCAGGTGGTATTCATGACAAACATAGCCAGCATGATTTTTCTGTATATGTTCATGCATTAATTTGCTTATTACATGCATCATGTTAGCATCAGGTCGCATTCATGACAAACATAGTCATATGATTTTTCTGTATATGTTCATGCATTAATTTGATTACTCTTTACATGCATTGATTTGTTTATATAAATCATGTTGACATCTGGTTGCATTCATGGCATACATAGTCATCATGATATGCTCATGCATTAATCCATCATGTTAGCATTAGGATGTATTCATGACACACATGGTCAGCATTATTTTCTTTGTATATACTCTGTGTCAATCATTCATTATTTACATGCATCATGTTGATATCGTGTTGCACTCATAGGGTCATTCATTGAAAAATGCATCTGGAACATACATAGTCATTCATTACATATATCAAAACGTTGATTTGTTTATTCTTGGCTTGCATCATGGTGGCATCATGATTGCATTTATTACATACATGGTCAGCATGTTTTCACTGTATATGTCCATACACCACTTTGTTTATTCTTCACACGCATCAAATGACATTCTTGGCTCATTCATCATGTCACACATTTGGAGGAATAAAATGAAAATTGGCTTGGCTTTAAGTGTCTTTGAAAGAATTTCCATTTCAAATCAAAGGTATATAAAGTACTGAGTATTTTTTTAAAAAAAAAAAAATACAGGCTAGAGCTATAGAGAATGAACAAGCTGCCCAAATTGAAAGAATGGAAAGGCACAAGAAGAATCGCGAGAATAGTTGGCAAAATTTGAAGCAGAATCTAGAGGTCAGAGGACTAAATTGATGGAGCTGGTATCCGCCACAGTCAAGGGAATGGGATACACTGAAAACTTGGCCGCTAGAGAAGGGTTAGAGGTGCAAAAGGGTCAGATTGAGGTCATGATGTTGGATGGCCAAAATACAGTTAATCCCAGCAACATCCTGAACTTAGATAATCTAGATGAATAGGAAAAGTTGAAAATGGTTGAATCGAATAGGGCTGAGTCGGCAAATTCCCAAAGGAAGTATCAGCTATTGGAGGAAAAGATTCGAGCTGTTGAAGGTGGAGATGAAGTAAGTGTAGGAGAGCTTCTTTTGATTCCTGATCTGGTCGTCCCGCCAAAATTCAAGGTTCTAGAATTCGAAAAGTATGATGGATTTAAAACCCCAAAACACACTTGTCTGCATATTGTAATAGGACGGTGGGGCACGCGCATGATGAGAAATTACTTATCCATGTTTTCCAATATAGCCTGATAGGAGGGGCATCTAATTGGTATTATCAGGCCAAGTGCATACATGGAGAGACTTAGCCCAGGCATTCCTGAAATAATACAAGCATATGTTGGAAATGGCTTCAGATCGATTGACACTCTAGAATATGAAAAATGAGCTCAATGAAAACTACAAAGAATATGCTCATACATGGAAAGATGTAGCCTTGCAAGTCCAACCACCTTTTACTGATAGAGAAATGAATGTTTTGTTTGTGGATACCCTCCCACATCCATACTATGACAAGTTGATTGGAAATGTCTCCTTAAAATTTGTAGATATATTGTTTGCATTGGTTAGGATTGAGGATGGTATAAAAAAAAAGGGAAAATTATGGATACTAATGCCAGAATATTTTTCGAAAAGAAAAATGATGTTGCTAAAGGGCACGTTCAGGTCTTAAATGTTGAAGGCAGAAAAAAAGAGGGTTCAGTTCAATGCAAGACGATCCTTTTGGTGGTTATTTCCATACCCGACCTTATGTCGACCATTAGATTCAACACAGTCATCATCATACTCCAGGGCCTTTCACATCACCTCAGGGTTTCGTCATGCCAAATGATCCGGAGTTTAGTTCAGTATGTTCTCAAAGCAGTAAGAGAAAGAAGGAAAAGGTGTACCATTCAATTCCGATGACCTACACAGAACTTCTTCCATTGCTTGTCCAAAGCCAAATGATTTTCATTGTACTTGCCAAGCCCAGAAAATCTCTTTACCCGAAATGGTATGATCTTAATGCCACATGCGAGTATCATAGCGGGGTTCAATGGTATTCCACGGAGAACTGCACTACATTCAAAGACAAAGTTCAAGCTATAATTGATGCAAACCCGACAAAGTTCAAAGAGCTCATGGATGCTTATCAAGGACGTGGGGCTAAGGATCATTTGTTCTCAGGGTAGCATGCTAATCAGGGGCAATCTTTAACCTTGTTTTTTAAGTTTTGTACTTAATTTCAATTTATTTGAAATGAATGAATTTTAAATTCCAAGCATCATACATCATATCTCATTTAAAGTTTTGATATTCTTCTTAAGCCTTGTTTATGTTATTTGTGAAAGAAAAAAAAAGTTGAAAATAAAAGGATATTCCTTTGAATAGTGAAATGAGTTTCGAAATAATGAGTGATCATCATGGGGGATGGATTCCTAGGAAACACTTTGTCTCTACACATACATAGATCATAGACCAGTTGAATAACTACCACTCAAAAGTCATAAAGAATAACCTTTATTGAGGCCAGGAGTAATGAAAATTTGAAAAATTCTTTCGTGGATTTCTTAAAAGTCAACCAAACATGACAATCTTCCAAAAGACCTAGATTAGGTAGTTTGATATGTGTTAAAGTTATGCCATGTTACAAATCATAGCAAAAACTCAAAGATCCAAAATCTTCGAATCTCTTTGAGAGAATCCAAATGCCAAATTTCTAGGTCTTTTCCCAGACCTTGATTTATGAGCACATGATTCTTTTTCTCTCCCCATGTGTTGGAAACACTTCGAAGAAATTGAAACTCAAACAAGTTCATTTAGCGAGAAGCTCAAAGATAAAATCTGAGATGCTCATTCACTGCAATGGCAAATCAAAATAAGACATCAGTTGTGGCTGAAAATGAATCACGCATGAATTTTTTGGAGCATGCAGCAAAAAAGAAATAAAAAATATTGTTACATCATGAATGTGAGAATTCGAATGATTCCAAATGCAAAATGAAATTCTGATTATCTATTCCCCATGAGGATTGCTTTTCAACGAGAATATTCATACTTGATATGAGAAATAACCATCTTTCATATCCCTATCACAAAGAGAAACTATCCATAGTCACCCCTTTTGAGCTTAAGGAATTCTTTTTCTTAGAACCCTGATCAAGGATCACTCTCCACATTGGGGGCAAATACGAGGAATGATTTTCTCAAAAATCATCATGAAATAAGTCCCGACTGGGAGACAGAAACAAAGCAAATTGAGCTCCCAAACAAGTACGGGCTCATTCTGCCAAAATGGAGATTCAAGGGAAAAAGAAGGAAAAAAGGGAAAATATGGCGAATTGAAAGCCGAGAACGAAACACACACAAAAAATGTGTGAAAAAGATGGGAAATTGAAAGCCAAGAACAAAGAAGAAAAGAAGGAAAACTCAAAAGAAGGAAAGAAAAGTCCAGAAGGGACAAATGTTTCAAAATGAATCCTCCTCAGGAAATGATCCTTGATCTGATTACCCTCAAGCACATATTTTGAGCTTACTTATCATTTCTTTCTGAACCCCGAACCTTGGCCTACGTTACGTGCTTTAAAAATCCATTTTGATCAAGTGTGGATATTTGACTTAAAGAGTTTTCCTCAGATTTTATCCCATCTCATCAAATTATCATTTCATTGTGGAAGAATTTAGAATTCTCAGATGCATGATGGAACAATACAGTGAAAAAGAGAAAGAGAAACAATGAAGCTTTAGGGTGAAAACCCAAAAACGGGCAGTCTAGAGCCGAATAAGAAGAAATTCTAATGCCACACATTGGTTTTGCCGAAGCCATCAGTTTGAGGAATACAAAGAGCATCAAGGAACTCCTAGACATACCAAAAAGACAGCCTTTTCTTTGGAATTGATTTTGAAAGTTAAACCTTAACCTTCCAACATTAAACCCATCATGGCTAAGGTTAACATTTATCAAAATGCCATATTTTGAGATTGGAGGATTGATGAGATTTAATTAAAACTTTTTCCAGAAAAACGTATGGTTTTAAGGAATTCATGTTTTGAGAAAACTTACTCATGAGCCGAGACAAAAGGACATTCATCTTCTCCTCTTTGTCAAGATGAAAAGCTTTCCTAGACAAATCTGGACTTTATTGCATCAGCCCATTGACCTTGTTGCATTAAACCGTTCAAATCACTCGAAAAGTGAGGCGGACTTCCCATCTCGCTTAGAAATGTCTCTAACGGTGATCACTAATTTTTGAAAGACTTCAATTCCACATGTTTTGGAAAAAATGAAATTGATAGGACTTAGGAAGAACAAACTAAAATTGAGATGTGGATATGCTCTAGCAAAAAGTTCATTTTGTTCAGGGGCATGAAATTTTGAGTTTGAATGAAGTTTGACTCTGTGTTTTGGTTTTGACCAGATAACTGAAAAGAAACAATCTGTTAGGGCAAGGAAAAATTGGGAATACAAAACCATGTGATTTCTTCCAACAAGATGAATTGGAAAATATGGACAAGGGACAAGAGTCATTCCCTCCAACAGGAAACCTCATCAGGACACAAGGAAAAAGGGAGATGATCAACCCTCTTAATATTCTCTTAATGTGAAATGGTGTCATGAGCATTCATACATCATGTAATGAACATATGCATTTGCATCTTCGCAAGTTACATTGGTTTTTGCATCCATACATTTGAATCATTACATTCGCCAAGCATTGAAAAGACAGAAAAAAAAAAAAAGAAAAAAAAAGATAGGTTTCCTAAAAGGGAAGGGCCTTCTTTAAATTTAGAGGAAAGAATCTGTTGAAGAAAAAAAGAAAAACAAAAGTTTGTATGAAAAGAAAAGATGTGAGTATTGAGATATTTTGGGACGATGAAATCAAGAAAGTATTGAAAAATCCCAAGTTGTGGAAAATTTTTGAAAAATGAAAATGATTTTAGATGAGATATTTTTAAAGTTGTGGAGCCTCGAATGAGGAGTTTTTTCAAAAGAAAGATTTGTTTAAGCCCAGTGAAGTTGCCATTTTAGATTTGTTTAAGCCCAATGTAAGCTGACACAAAAATAGTTAAGACCAGTGAAGTTGGCATTTTAAATTTGGTTAAGCCCAATATAAGCTGGTGGTTATGGTTTAAGCCCAGTGAAATTAGCATGTTAGATGTGATCAAGCCAAATGTAAGCTGGCAATTATGGTTTAAGCCAAGTGAAATTGGCATGTTAGATATGATTAAGCCCAATATAGCTGGAACAAAAGGATTTTAGCCCAGTAAAGTTGGCATGTTAGATTTGGTTAAGCCCAATATAGCTGGCACAAAAGGAAGTAAGCCCAGTAAAGTTGGCATTTTAAATTTTGTTAAGCCCAATGTAAGCTGGCACAAAAATGAGTAAACCCAGTGAAGTTGGCATGTTAAATTTGGTTAAGCCCGATAAAGCTGGCACAAAGGTGATTTAAGCCCAGTCAGGTTGGCACGTTAGATGTGATTAAGCCCAATGTAAGCTGGCACAAAAATGAGTAAGCCCAGTGACGTTGGCATTTTTAATTTGGCTAAGCCCAATGTAAGCTGGCACAAAAATGGTTAAGCCTAGTAAAGTTGGCATTTTAGATTTGTTTAAGCCCAATGTAAGCTGGCACAAAAATGGTTAAGCCCAATGAAGTTGGCATTTTAAATTTGGTTAAGCCCGATGAAGTTGGCACAAAAGTGATTTAAGAACAGTGAGGTTTGGCACGTTAGATGTGATTAAGCCCAATGTAAACTGGCACAAAAATGAGTAAGCCTAGTGAAGTTGGCATTTTTAATTTGGTTAAGCCCAATGTAAGCTGGCACAAAAATGGTTAAGCCCAGTAAAATTGGCATTTTAAATTTAGTTAAGCCCAATGGAAGCTGGCATAAAAGTGATTTAAGCCCAGTAAAGTTGGTATTCTAAATTTGGTTAAGCCCAATGTAAGCTGGCACAAAAATGAGTAAGCCTAGTGAAGTTGGCATGTGAGATTTGGTTAAGCTCGATGAAGCTGGCACAAAAGTGATTTAAGCCCAATGAGGTTGGCACGTTAGATGTGATTAAGCCCAATATAAGCTGGCAATTATAGTTTAAGCCCAATGAAGTTGGCACGTTAGATATGATTAAGCCCAATGTAAGTTGGCAATTATGGTTTAAGCCTAGTGAAGTTGGCATTTTAGATTGGTTCCGCCTAAGTCTTCACTTTGCAAATCGAATTTGTTCTGCTTCTCAAATGAGTTGAACCCCGGTATTTTCTTCACTTGCAAATCGAACTCGTTTTCTTAAGACAGGTCGAGCCTTGATTAGTCAGGGAACTCAATTTAAGGATAAAATTTTCTATTTTCTTCTTTTGCAAATCAAACTCGTTTCCTTAAGACGGGTCGAGCCTTGATTAGTTAGGGAACTCAATTTAAGGACAAAATTTTCAATTTATAGCTTTTAATAAAAATGAAAAAATGGAAAAATGATGAATGAGAACTTCTTTTCCTTTCCTTTACATGTTATTTTACCAATCGGACAAAATTAGTGTTTGTTTATCTTTGCCTGATTCTTGATTCTCAGCAACAGCCAAAAAAGGGCAGCTATAGACACCTAATTTTGTCAAGACCACTAAATCAGATATTTTTTCTTCCTAAAATGATGTTTTAGAATGCAAAAAGTCTTTTCTCATCCTGCAGGTGGAACTCCGAGACTTAGTTTAAAAAGGCAAGCATAAAAAGTCAATCTTGAAAAAAGTCAACCCCAAAAAGTCAACTTCAAAAAGTCAACCACTGAAAAGTCAACCCACTTTCAAATCAAGATTCAAAGTTCAATTGAAAAATGGTGAAAGAATTTTGATAATCCGAGGTTTACAATGAAAGATATGGAGTTCGAAAGTTGGGTTACGGAGATTTAATGGAAAGGAAACCCTAGTTCGAAAAATTTGGAAAAAAAAACTTAAATGATCAAATTGGTCAAAATTGGAGGTTCCAAATGGAAGATAAGCAATGACTACATGTAAAGGAGAGGCTATCTGGAAGCAAAACTGAAGGAAAAGTAAATTTGAAAGAAAACCGAGAATTAGGGTTTTTTGTGGATTTTGGTGAAATTGCGAAAATTTGCAGAAATGGCCTGATTCGGTAAAACTAAAGCCCCTAATTGATGAGAAGTGAGTAAACAAGGATAACTCAAGGCTCAGTTTGAAGTAATTCCTAGAAAAGAGCCAATTGGAGGAAAAACGAAAAAATGAGGAAATTCTCGATACTGAAAAAAGGAAAAATCAAATCGGAAGGGAATTTGATCGTACAAATTGGGTGTTTTTGGACCAACTCCAATTCAATATAAGAAAAAGGCACAAAAAAAAAAAGAAAATCGAACTTGTTTTGAGCAAAACCGAGCTTCGGAGGTAAAAGGGCAAACTTGAAAAATTCTGGAAAAATAGTAAATGAGCTCCAAAAATTACCAAAACTTCCAGATCTCAATCTTAAATCATTTGAAAGAGATTGGAGAAGAAAAATCTGGATTCGGAATTTGTTTGCAAAATGGCAAATTTGGGCCCACTAAGCTGAAATTCAAGAAGATAAATCCCGAAAAAAATAGCAAATGAGCACAAAAAATTATGAAAACTTCCAGATCTTAATTTTAAATTATTTGGAAGAGATTGGTGAATAAAAATCCAAATTCGGAGCTCGTTTGAGAAATGGTAAAAGTTCGAGTGCACTAAGGGGCAATCTTAGAAGAAAAATCCGAAAAAAAATAACAAATGGGCTCGAAAAATTATGAAAACTTCCAAAATTCAATTTTTTATTATTTATGAAGTATTGAAAAAATAAAATTTGGATTTGGAGTCCGTTTACTATTTAATTAGGTTTGGGAGTCAAAAAGGTCATTTTATCAAAAAAATCGAAGAGGGCCTTTCTTGCAATTAAAAAAATGGAGAGAGGGCTGGAATATGAAGGGGTAGCCATCCAAGCCCGTGAAGGAAAATGATTTTGCTATTTTTTACATCTAAAGGCCAAGAATGGATAGTAAGGTAGTTACTTTTCTTGATCAAACCTTTATAATTGTGACACATGGGCCAATGCATGGAGAGAGATGATGTCATATTTATGACATTATATTTATGAAATCATATTCATGACATCATATTAGTTAGGGGCTGATTATATAATCTAAGTGTGGGAATTTCACATAGAAAGCATCTTGGATTAAAGGTCATTGGATCAAAATTGGTTAGAAAAAATGACAACTTTCTACACACTTCTATAGGCCATTCGGCCAAGGGGCTAAAAGGGGGATTTTCAGATTTTTTTGAAGACTAAGGGGCTAAACAAGGGCAATAGCTAAGAAAAAAAGAAGGAAAAAAAGACAGGAAAAATAAAGGTTTTGGCTCGCTACTTCTTGATTTGGAAAGCTAGAGCAAGGTAGCTATGTTCTTTCATGGTTTTCTCATACTTTATTGACATAATTTTGCTATTTTGATTATCATTTTATTCTTTTTTATGAAATAAACTTGTTTTTAAAGTAAGTTCTAAGGAGTTTCTACTTTATTTTTTTTAAAGAAGTCAAGAAAGCAAGTTTTCCTCCATTTTTTCCATCATGGCCGAATGATGTATTTTTGTTAGATGATTTTGTGTTTGATTTTGTTCATGTGATTTGTTGTGGTAGGTTAGCTTACTGTGGTAGGTTAGCTTGATTGTGGTAGGTTAGCTCTACACCATGCCATGTGTTTGTGAAAATGTTTAGCTATGTTCATGCATTTGCATTATGTTTGCTTAGTTTAGCATGTTTCTTTTTTAGTCTTGTATTTAGTATGTCATGTGTTTGTGGTAATGTCATGCTTAAGATTGCATCATTTAGAAATGTGTCTATTCGGTTACCCCATGATTTTGTTCCTTGTGTGTGCATTTTCATCTTGTTAGTTGATAGGCTTGCATTTCCATGCCATAATATTGTGTATTTTGATTTAGTATGCCATGTTTTTGTGGTAATGCCATGCTTAGGATTGCATAATTTAGAAATGTGTTTATTCGGTTACCCCATGATTTTGTGCCTTGTGTGTGCATTTTCATCTTGTTAGTCGATAGGCTTGCATTTCCATGCCATAATATTGTGTATTTTGATTTATTATGCCATGTGTTTTTGTTAATGCCATGCTACAATTTTACATGTTGATTTCATGCCCATTCGGTTTCCACTATATTTTTTGCCTTGTGTGTGCATTTTCGTTTTAGTTTAGATACCATGCTTTGCATTATTATGCCATGAGATTGTGTATTGGTTGTTCCATGTTCATGCATTAGTATTAGATTAATTTGGATATTATATGTTCATGTTATTTCTTGTATTTTTAAGACATTTTAGGTCTAGGTCATCTTTGTGTTGCCATGCATATTCCTATGCATATTAGTATTAGGTCTATATCATATTGGTATTGCCATGCATTTTCATATCCATTAGGTTTTAGATCATATTGGTATTGCCATGCATTTTCATATCCATTAGGTCTTAGATCATGTTGATATTGCCATGTATTTCATGCATGTTTAGGTCTAGGTTGCATTTATTGCCATGCAAGTTCATGCTAGGCATTAGGTCATTTTGAATTGCCATGCATTTTCTATGTCATTTAGGCCTTAGAGCATGCATCTCATACATTAAACTTGCTGCTTGTTCATGCATTTCATATCATACCACTTGATTTTTCACTTAAGCCAATCAATGGTTTAAAATCAAGCTCACATGAGCATACTTGTGAAAAATCAAGGAGTTGTCAAGTTGATTTTTCCACCTTTTTGATTTTCTTTTTTTTTTACTTAGGCAATTCTTGTCCAAATTTTTAGATATTTTATCTACTGTTTTTAGGTCCTTAGAAGAGTCTTCAATATTTTTACTTTGATTTTTGAATGATTCTATCAAAGGCTTAAAAATGATTTTTGGCAAAACAGTTTTTCACCTAGTGTTCTGACTTTCGTGATTTTTCTGGGAGGTTATACTTAGTCTAAAAATTAATCCAATTTTTCCCAATATATTTTTACATGTTCTGAGTCTCTCATAATTTTTTCAGATTTTTTAAAATTTTAAAAATAGATTAAAAAATCACGCTTTAAAACTGGACAGTAGAGTCAGATTTGAATTCAGGGAAAAATTAATTTTCTGTTTTGGCTAAGGCATTAAGAGAGGGCTGATTAGGAACCTTAGCTACTGTCCTAGGTTGATTTCTAAGCCATTTTAATCTTAAAAAATAATTTTATAAAGCTCGGGTCAAGGGTGGTCAAGTCCGGTTTTCAAAGTTAGGAAATGGAGCCGTTTTAAATGGGAATTTCAGCCATGGTTTTTTTATCCAAGATTTTCAAAATTGTTTTTAAACCAATCACAAAGTATTTTGATTTTAGAAAATTTAATTTGATGTTTTTTCCTAAGGTAGTCGGATATCTTTTTAGGTATACAAATTTTCTTATTTAAAGGAAAAAATACACTTTCATGCATTGCATTTTCCATATTCATGCATACTATATAATATATTATTTTTGCTATGATAATTTCTATGGTAATGTCATTATTTTGATTTATATTTTATGGTGTTACATTGTTTGATATATGATTGTGAATATTTTATGTTATTCTATGCTTTTTATTTAGTCATTTATTTTTGTCACATCATTTAGGATTTATTATGTTCATACATTATTGTTTTTATTTTCATGCATATTCTATGATAACATTATTTTATGTTACATATCATTTCATTTAGAATATATTATGTTACTTAGGATATATTATTTCATTTAGAATGTATTATGTTACTTAGGACATATTATTTCATTTAGAATATATTATGTTACTTAGGACATATCATTTCATTTTGAATATATTATGTTACTTAGGACATATCATTTCATTTAGAATATATTATGCTACTTAGGTTATACTATGTCATTTAGAATATATTATGACACTTAGGTTATATCATTTCATTTAGATTATTTTATATCATTTAGATTATACTATGTCACACATTTTCATATTCATATTTTTTAAAATATGTTTTAAAATAAGACAATGATTTTCAATAAGATAAAGATATTCTCGAGTTAAAATAATTCATGAGTTCTCTGCCGGGTTTGCTGGGGAGGGTATCATCAATTATCATTAATAATGGAATATCTTCTTTAAAACGAGAATGATTCGGAAATTTTTCTAAATAAATAAAATTTTTTATATTTTGCCGCATTTATCGGTGAATATAGAAACATTTTGAATTAATAAATTTCGGGTCATTTTCAATTAAAAAAGAAATTATTTTTCTTTAAACTGGGAATTAATTTGAAATACCAAATTTAAAATCGACTTTTTACCGAGACTTGAGATAACACACGATTAATAAGGTACCGTTTTTATACGGGCGTTGTGGAGGTGCTAATCCTTCCCCACACGTAATCGAGTCCCGAATCCGCTTTCTTTGATTTTCTCTGGTTTAAAACGCAGACTTGAAATTGGTTTTAAAAATGTTTTACTTAATTTTAAAATAATTTGTAAATCGGGTTTTAATAGGTGGTCGATCACATCTAGCCAAAAAAGATTGGTGGTGACTCCATGTCTTTTTTTTCGAAGTTGTTTTCAAACCCTCATTTTATTTCGAGATGAATTAAGTCGACTTTTCCTCTATTTTCCAATGTCACACTTAACGAATATAAAGTCTCACAATGAGACTTGTTATTTTTTGGGTTGCAACAGTTGTTATATAAGATTTGACCTTTGATAATGGGCTTCCACTTTCTCTATCAGTCATGCATGCCATAAAGTCTTCCATCATCATCTGCAAAACATCTCCCACCAAATATGTTTGTCTTTCTAGACTGTGTATTTGCATTTCCACTAGTAGCAACACTAACAACATTGATTGGGATTGATTTGCTTCATATTCCACCACCATGTGCAGATATAGATGCATTCCCAGAGGCATAAGCATATGCAAACGGAGAAGCAAAAACAGAAATTAACTAACCAACATTTGGTTGGTTGGAGTGGTAACGTAGCTCCAACCCCCAAGATGAGAACCAAGGTTCGGATCTTGGGAGTCACTAATGTTGGGAGGGCTTTATCATTACACTCTCGGCCCGACAGGGATTAGTCTTCCATCAACCATAAAATGGGGGATAGAGGGAACACCCTGGGTTTAGACTAAAAATAGAAACTAACCCAAAGGCTGAGGTAGATACAAAAACAGTACAAGCAGAGGTTAAAGTAGAGGCAGAGGCGAAAGCAGAAGCATCACACTTTCTGCCTCACCTTTACTATAATCCTTACAATAAATATACAAAACTTTTGAGATCATGGAGGGTGTCCACGTCTCATATACTGTTCACTCCTTTTTCTTTTTTCTTTTTTGTGGGGGGGGGAAGAAATAAAGGAAAAAAAAGGAAAAAAAAAAGAGAAAAGAAAGGAAAGGAAAGAGAAAAAAATTGTGTTCGTATTATTTTTTTGTGTTTAAAATAATATAAATTTTTATACGTTAATAATTCGTTTATGTATATTTTTATACATTCGTGTATTCGTATCGTGTTTGTGCTATATTTCGTGATGTGTTTTAATTATTTTTCATATGTTATGTTCATGTCGTGTCTCAATTCATCTCATATTTTACATAATTTGTCATTATGATTCAATTTAGAGAAAATTTTGTGTGTTCGTGATGTGTTTGTGTTATTTTTTGTGTTTTGAAAGTTTTATAAATTTATATAAATTTGTTTTACACATTAATAATTACTTTTACACGTTAATAATTTATATAAACTATTACAAATTTATATAAAATTTTAAATTCATTTTATGTATATTTTTACATATTCGTGTATTCGTGTCATGCTCATGTTATTTTTAGTGTTGTATTTTAAATATTTTTCATATGTTGTGTTCGTGTCGTATCTCAATTCATCTTATATTTTACATACTTTGCCATTATGATTCAATTTAGAAAAAAAAATTGTGTGTTCACGTTGTCGCAACCCGGGATCTCGCGACCCGTTAAGCTTGACATTGAGGAAAAGAGAGGTAAAGACGACTTAATTTCTCTTGAAATAAAAAATGAGAGTTTAGAAACGACCTCGAAAAAGAAATGGAGTCGCCACCAATCTTTTTTGGCTAGGTGTGATTGGTCACCTATTAAAAACGGTTTTAATAAAACTTTTTAAAATTAATTAAAATATTTTAAGAAAATCAATTTCGAGGTCTGCGCTTTAATCCAGAGAAAAACAAAGGTGGGTTCGGGAGTCGGGTTACGTGTGGAGAAGGATTAGCACCCCCACAACGCCCGTATAAAACGATACCGTATTAGTCATCTGTTATCTCGAGTCTCTGTGAAAGTCGATTTTAGATTTGGTATTAAAAATAATTCCCTAAGAAATGGTCATATTAATTTGAAGATGATTCGGAACTTGTTATTGCAAAAAAAAAAAAATTATATTCCCCAGCAAACCGACAAAATATAGAATTTTTATTGTTTTAAAAAATCTCTGCATCATCCTATTTTTAGAAGGGCATTCCTTCGTTAATAATAATTGATGAAGACTCCCTGACAATCCGGAGGAGGATCCATGAATTATATCAACTCGGGGATATTGCCTTATTTATTAAAAAAACATTGTTATTTTTCATACATTTTAAAACCATAAAGATATGATCATGAATATGCAAAGTATTACCAAGATAAAAATTAAACAACATGCATATTTATCATGGCATGACAAAAGAATTAATGACATGGCAAACTTTATTACAATATGACAAAGAATAAATAACATGGCATGCTTGACATGGCAAAATCTAAATGATATGACAAAAGAATTAATGAGATAGCATGCTTGACATGGAAAAATCTAAATGATATGACAAAAGAATTAATGAGATGGCATGCTTGACATGGCAAAATCTTAATGACATAGTAAAAGAATTAGTGACATGGCATGCTCGACATGGCAAAATCTAAATGACATGGCCAAAAGAATGAATGGCATGGCGAAATCTAAATGACATGGCCAAAAGAATTGATGACATGGCATGTGAATTAAGCACTCAATCATAAAAATGACATCATCATGAAATATTCACAATCATAGAATTTGCATGATTAAAATGGCAAATAAGATATCGTGGAATATGCTCACATCATTATTTTGAAATTTTTTTCATGAATTTTCTTTTTTGATGGAATTGTATAAATGGCACATGTCGAAAAAATATTATTGTACTCTTCGGCAAACCCGGCAAAGCTTGAAAAATAATTCTTTCATATGACATTCACATAATTCTGAATAAAAACAAAATCTATGCCTTACGATTTCATAACCACGTGCGATTTCATCATTTCTTGAGTCTAAACAGCAAACTAAAATCTGTTTTTAAATCAGTTTTTAATTCAGACTAAAAATGCCTAGGCCAAAGTTGCCTTAAAGACAGAACAGCAAACTAAAATATGTTTTACCGTAAACTGTTTTTTAACCCTTAATAGAAAATTCTAAAAATCCTAGAAAAAATACCAGAGACTCCTCTAAGGGTCTATTAAATGTGGTCAAAAAATCTTTTTATTTTGACAAAAGATGCATGGTGAAAATATTGCCTAAAATCAGAATATCCAACTTACAAACCATTATTTTTCCAACTAGTTTACACAAGAGACTTTGGCTATAGACCATTGATTGGTCTTAGTCAAAAATGAAGTTAAGAATTATATGAATGCATAATTTTCCAGCAAGACAAACATATGAAAATGATCAATCATGAGTAAAAATAAAAATAAACAAACAAAGAAAGAAAATGAAGGTTGGCTCAATGGTTGATTTTTTGGACATAGTCCCACCTAACCAAAATCACTTGATAAGAATCAAGATCCTCAAGCTTCTCAAACTTTTTTCTTTCATTTTTTTTAAAGAAAACAAAAGAGAAAGTCTATCCTACCACAATTGTGAAACCCACATCCAACATGCAAGCAAGAAAATCAAGCAAAAGACAAGCACAATAAAGCCTCCAAGGATTCGGCCAAAGTGAAAAAATATGTAGGAAAAGATTTTGCAAGCTTCATTATTAGAGAATAAAAAAGAAAGGGAAAAAACTTTTAAAAATTTATTTTGAAAATATTTTATTCAAACAAAAAAAGTTAACAATCACATGGAAAAGAAGAGAAAGAGAACATAAAATCAAACAAAAATAAATAAAAGAAGAGAAGAGAATGTTACATAGCAAAGCTTTTCCAATCAAGCTCTCAAACTCTCCCTCTTTTCTCCCTCTTTCTCTCTTTTTCTTTTTCTCCTTGAGAGGTTTTTTCGCTACTGAATTTTTCTTCAAAAATTTAGTGAATAGGGTATGAAAAATGAGAGAAAACCTCCCCTTCTTATGCCTTGGCCGATTGCCCTCTTTCTAGTGTGATAGTGTTCATTTTTTTTTTTGCCTTAGTCAAGCTTTGCATGCTCTCCCAACATCTTTGCCACATGGTCATTTTTTGTCCCATTTTTGCATGATGATTTCCTTAAATTAAGGGTCTCCTAACCTCTCATTGGCAAAGAATGCCACCTCAATTATTCTTGTCTCCTATTTCTACAAAATATCTAAGTCATTTGTCATGGTCATGTGTCTTACTACCAAAATATCTTCCTAGTTGGTATTTTTATTTCACTTGGCATCATCATATAGCCTTCACATGCTCTTCACATGGCCTTCACATGGCTTTGCAATTAAAAAGCCTCCTATTGGCCAAAAATGCCACATAGGCAAGTAGCGGAGAATCTTGTCCTCTATTAAAAATGTCTTCTTTCTACTCAATCTTGGCCATTGGATCAAGTTGATCAAACTATTCTCTCTTTCTCTTCATGCTAGCTGAAAATGGTCTGGAAAATTCCAGGTCATTCCTCTTTTTTTATTTGCAAAATGATCCTTTTCGGTTTTTTCGATAAAATTGCATTTTGACCCGAAACTTAATCTATTTGCAACTAGACCCAATTTCGGTTTTTTTTCAATTCATCCCATCTAATATAAAACTTAATTCTAGATGTTTTCATAATTTTCCAAGCTCGTTTTCTATTTTTTCAGATTTTTCTCTAAAATCGCGGATTAGTCTCCCCGAATTTTGCCTATTTTCATTTCAACCCCGTTTTCGTTTTTTCCTTCTCCAATCTATCCTGTCCAATATAAAACTCAGTTCTTGAAGTTTTCATAATTTTTCGAGCTCGTTTTCTATTTTTTCGGATTTTTCTCTAAAATTATGGATTAATCCCTTGAATTTAGCATATTTGCATTTTGGCCCTAATATTCGGGTTTTTTTCTTATCATTTCCTTCTTTCCATTCTAAAACTTAATTCTGGAAAGTTTTTCAATTTTTCGAGCTCGTATTCTATTTTTTCCAGATTTTCCAAAATTGCCCTTTAACCCCTAAAACCTCGATTTTACTCAAAACGGGCCAATCTTTCGGATTTTCTTTTCCCATTGTCTTTTTCATATATTGAATTGGAGTTGGACCGATTTTGCCCAATTTTTACATCTGAATTCCTCTCCGATTTAGTTTTTCCCTTTCTCCACAAAATTGGGAATTTTTTCGATTTTCCAGCTTCTTCTCCAATGGGCTCATCCTTTGGATCCACTTCAAATTGGGACTTGGGGTATCTTTATTTATTTATTATTCATCAACTGGGGACTTCAATTTCACTAAATCAGACAATCTCTGTAGTTTTCTCCAAAATTGTGAATTTTCTATTTATTCATTAAATCTTTTTTTTTTCTTTTTCTCTTCAAACCGATTTCTCCTTCAACTCCGCTTCAAAATTGGACCTTCCAATATCCTTATTTATTGATCTTATTTCATTCTGAACCTTCAATTTTGTCCAATTTGATCGTTTATGCACTTTTTCCCAAATTTGCAAAATTTCCCAAAAATGACAATTTTCAATTTTGTCTACTTCTTCTTCCGAATGATTTCTCTAAGTGAAATTGGACCTTGAGATATCATGTTTAATTGATCATCCTTCAATTTGGGGTTTTTTCATGCTTTTTTCCTATACTGAATTTTACAATTTGCCTTTCCACCTCTATATCTTCAATTGTAGATCTCCAATTATCAAAATTCTTTCATCATTGTTCAATTCACCTTCGAATCTTGATTTTCTCTGAGAGTGAACATTTTCAATGGTTGACTTTTCAGGGTTAACTTTTTTGGAGTTGATTTTTTTCTGGTTGATTTTTCGTGTTGACCTCCGAATCAAAGTCTTGGAGACCCATCTGTGGAATGGGGGAGATTCTTCGAATTCTGGGAAGTTGAAGGAAGAACTTAACTTGTTTAGGGGCCCAGACAAAATTACGTGTCTACACGTGTCGTGTCTCAATTCATGACATATTTTACAAAATTTTTCATAGTGATTCAATTTAGACAAATTTTTGTGTTCGTGTTTTTTTTTTCAAATATTATAAATTTATATAAATTTTTACGCGTTAATAATTTTTATAAAGTATTATAAATTTATATAAATTTTTACACGTTAATAATTTGTTTTATGTATATTTTTACACGTTCGTGTATTCGTGTCGTATTCATGTTATTTTTCGTGTTGTGTTTTAATTATTTTTTTCTATGTTGTATTCGTGTCGTGTCTCAATTCAGGACATATTTTGCATAATTTATCATAGTGATTTAATTTAAAGAAAAATTTGTATGTTCGTTACGTGTTTGTATTCGTGTTATTTTTTTTTGTATTTTCTAAATATTATAAATTTATATAAATTTTTACACTTTAATAATTTATATAAATTTTTACACGTTAATAATTCGTTTTATTTATATTTTTACAGATTCGTGTATTCGTATCATGTTAATGTTATTCGTTTTGTGTTTTAATTATTTTTCCTATGTTGTGTTCGTGTCGTGTCTTAATTCATTTCATATTTTGCATAGTTTGTCATTGTGATTTAATTTAGAGAAAAATTTGCATGTTTGTGTTGTGTCTTAATTCATGACATATTTTGCATAATTTGTCAAAGTGATTCAAGTTAGAAATTTTTTTATATGTTCGTGACGTGTTCGTATTCGTATTTTTTTTTGTATTTTCAAAGTATTATAAATTTATATAAATTTTTACACGCTAATAATTAGTTTTACACATTAATAATTTATATAAAGTATTATAAATTTATATAAATTTTTACATGTTAATAATTCATTTTATGTATATTTTACACGTTCGTGTATTCGTGTCGTGTTCATATTATTTTTCGTATTGTATTTTAATTATTTTTCTTATGTTGTATTCGTGTCGTGTCTCAATTCATCTCATATTTTACATAGTTTGTCATTGTTATATAAAGTTCGAACTGAATTACACGTTAATAAATCTTTTTAAGTTCGATTTGAAGTGGACAAATATGTATTCAAGTAAGCAATAATATTTTTTAATTTCTAACATTATTTCATTATTTGTATATTTTCATTATGATATTATCATTATTAAAATAAAATGGAATTATTTTTAATTAAAAAACTTTAAATAGAATGTAAATATTTTCATCCGCAGCATAGCGCAGATCTATGAAACTTTAAATAAATAATTGAGTTGCCAGCAGCTGAAGGATCCACAACCACAACCGCAATCTCTAGAATATTATGCTTCACTTTCCACTTCAAATTGCCTTTTGCAAAACTCAGAAGCAGGTAAATTACTTGCCATCTCCACCTCTATGGCCACGAAAATTCAACTCTATTATATAAAGCTTTTACTTAGGCTTTTGCTATAGGTACCAAATCCAATTATTATTATTATTATTATTATTATTAATTTGTTATTTGCACTTAAGCCAGAGTTTAGCCTCTCTGGCTCTGGGGGGACCTTGTACTCTGAAACGTACTTTTGAGCTGGAAACAGGAAAATCTCTCCCCTAATGGGCCCATGGCTTCTCTTCAAAATTCCAGATCCAATATTTTGACACATGGAATTGGAAGTACCTCGACAATCACCAACCATTTTAATGCGCTTAGAGTAAAATCAGCCATTTAATCTAAAAACCCTTCAATTAAAAATGACCAAATTCGATTTCACCCATAAATTTTGCATTAGTTCAATCTGAATGGAGTGATTTTTTTTTGAAAAAGTGGGATGGATTAAGATGGATGATTTTGATAAATATTTATTTTTTGTTTTTTACTTGATTTTTAAAATTATTATTTTATTATTTAAATATTTTTTATATTTTTTTATATTTTTAGTATATATATATATTAGATATATATTAAAATCATATATATATATTAATATTTATATATATATATTTTGTATATATATTTATATTAAAGAATTTTATATACTAAAAATTATGTTAATGAATAAATTTTTATAATATTAAGTTAAAAATAATTGATAAAAATTATGATGTACTAAACTGAAACGTCATGAAACGATTATTGATGTAATCGATATTTATAAAAATGAAAATTTTAATATTTATACAAAAATAAAACGAATATTAATAAAATAATTTTCTCGAGCTTGAATTATGAAATCACGATACGATAGGTTTGTTTATAGATCCAATTCAAATAGGATATTAATATTTTTTATGATTGTTGAAGTTTGATTTAGTTTAAAATATAGATTTCATTATATATCTAGTCTTAAATATAAAAAAATAAAAAACTGTCGGAGCTCACATAAATTCATCTAACTTTTTTATGATTTATTAAATTCATCTAATTTTTTTTACACAGAAAAAAAAAATTATTTTTTTAAAAAAGTATTGATCATTTTTGCACAAATTTTTTTCAAGAACTATCAAACTAAAAAAAAAATCGATTTTTTTAAATTTTTAAATAAAAAATCAATTTTTTAAATTTTTTAAATAAAAAATCGACTTTAATGTATTGAAGGGTTGATACCTCTTAAAAAATATTAATATTTTTTATTATTAATATTACTAATATTAATTTAATAAATTGTTAATATTAATTAATATAAAATATATTTAATTATCAAGTCGAATCGAATTGAGCCGAATTTGGGTATTAAATACTATGCTCAAGACTCAATCTGATTTTTAAATGAATTTTATTTTTTTAATTTATTTTTTAAATTTAATATTTATGTTCAAATTTTTTCAAATATTAAGCGATTTTGAAACAATGAATAGTCTAGCTAATGACTGGTTCGGTTATCCGAGTAACAAACAATTTATTTATTGCTTTCTCTCCCCTGTGTCCCTCTCTACCATGCTTTTTTCTTCTCTGTTTTTGTGCATTAGATTCTTTTTCTTTTTCTAAAACTAAATGAATGTAACAAAATTATACATAAATCATATTTATTATTTAGTAAAAATTATATTTATTTTTGAAATATTTTTATTTTAATATTTTAAAATTAAAATCGTATAAAAATAAATATTAATTAATATTATTATATCCTCAAATCAAGTTAGGATCTAATGGGGAAAAATAATGTCTAGACCTTAATTGGATCTGCAAGCCTAGACGAATAGCTCGAGACGTTTTTAAATAAAACTTAGCAATACTAAATTGCTATTTACTCTACAATTATTTAATTTTATGACTAATCCAATAAAAATGATAAAGTTCTACACACTAATGTCTATAATCAATAGAATAAAATTAAGTAACTAACAAATGGTTTAATAGTAAATAGAATACAATTAAGGAATAAAATTGTTTACTAGTAATTAAAAGGTAAGCGAAATTACAAGATATATTATCAAAACTTTTAACAAATGTTGTAACTTGGTAATAATAATACATAATTCAAAAAAATATGTAAAATAAAAATTACATAATTTTTTATCAACTATTTAAAAGGTAAACGAAATTACAATATGTATTGTCAAAATCTTTAACAAATACTATAATCTGATAAAAATAATATGTAATTAATAAAGAAAAAGACATAAAACAAAAATTACATAATTTTATTATCCCTTATTTAAAAGGTAAACAAAATTATAATATGTGTTATGAAAACTTTTGACAAATGTTGTAATATGGTAAGAATAATATGTAATTTAGAAAGAAAAATGTAAACGAAAATTACATAATTTTTTTTATACTTTATTCAAAAGGTAAATGAAATTACAAAATATATTATCAAAACATTTAACAAATGTTGTAATATGTTAAGAATAATATGTAATTCAAAAAAAAAATGTAAAACGAGAATTATATAGTTTTCTTATGGCTTATTCAAAAGATAAACGAAATTGCAAGATATATTATCAAAATATTTAATAAATTTCGTAATGTGATAAGAATAATAGATAATTCAAAAAGAAAAGATGCAAAATCAATTGCATACTTTTCTTATCACTTATTCAAAAGGTAAACGAAATTACAAGATATATTATCAAAATATTTAACAAATTTAGTAAACTAATAAAAAATATGTAATTCAAAAAAATATATATATATATATAATCAAAAAATATATACATAATTTATTATCACTTATTCAAAAGGTAAATGCAATTACAAAATACATTTCTTATCTTTTGTAAGAAAAGATGTTATAGATAACAAAAATATGTAACTCTATCAATATTAAGTATGCTACTCTATCTAATTAAAATAGTAAAATCTTAATTTATTATTTAAAAAATGCAAAGGTAACAAAAAGTAGTAATATCATTTTTCTTATTGTCTTAATAATATAAGTAAATTGATAAGATAAATAAATAAATGTCAAATATTAAATGTTAATAGATCATTTTATACAATGATGTTCATATCAAATGTGATTTATAACTGCTATTAGTTTTTTATTTTGAATTCATAAAAACCATAAGAAAAAATGATATTACTATAAAATTTTGGTATGAGTAATTACATGTAACCATTTCATTTCTTATACTATAATCGATTAACTGTTTCTTTTTTGGATCCACTTAATTGATATTTATAGGTATTAATTAAAAATTATTTAATTATTTTTTTTGAAAAAGATTTTTATATTTAATATTTTATTTTTTTGTATAAAAAAAAATTTAAGTGAAAGAGGCTACTTTAATTTAGGGTCACGGTATATCACAAGACTTAAAAAGAACTAATAATAATACTTATAAATTACTTATTAAATAAAATTATTGATGAAATTTAAATTTTAATATTTATCAAAATATTAATAAATACTCATACCATTGAATCAACCAACATTAACTAATGTCACTATATATTAATTAAATATTTTTCTTATTCTTTTAATATTTTCCTTAACGAGGTGAACCGTATGGAAGCGAGTTGATGACAGAAGCTTCCCATAATTCTGGCTTTGAAGATTTTCATGGATCTCATGAAGATTAAGCCAAATCAATCAAAGCCGTATCAAATATCAAATGTGGAAAAAGCATGCCTTCGCAGTTGCCACGACTACGAGCAAGTTGGTAAATAAGAGGACTAAGGAGGGAACAATCTTTAATAGTAAGATTTGAAAACGGAATTAAGACAAAAATCAGGCTGCCGCCTGCCATTATCTCATGTGGATCCCACAATCCATCAACTTAAGCATCATTTGAACACATGTCACTCAATCTTCGTGGAAGCAACCTATCAACTCCACTTTGCTCAAAATCTTAATCAACCTTTTGCTTCACTCTCATCACGCGCTTCGATTGGCCCGTTCCCAACAACTCCCACTAACACTGAACACATTCTTTGGATTGCTTCATGAATCATGCATGCGTTTGGGTAAGGGCGTAAGAAAAGTTTTTGGAAAGCCAAAACAAAAAAAAAAATCTATCTTTTCAAACAAAGACAGGGAGGGACGTACACAATTGTAGTTAGGTGATTGCACCGAAACAACACACTTTTGGTCCACCACACCGTAATTTCTAGCATCGGTGCCTCCGCCTGCGCTTCTACGCTGACAGATCTTCATTCTTTACATTATAATTTTTTTTATTTAATAAAATAATTAATAAAAAATAGTAAAATTTTAAACTCATAAATTAACAAAATTACAATATATATTATCAAAGAATTTAAAAAATTTAATAATGATTTATATTTAAAAAGAAAATGATGTAAAATAAAAAGTATATTATTTTCTTATCATCCTATTGTAATATATTTAGTAAAATTATATTAAAATCAAGTAATTTATTAAAGAAATAGTAAAATATTAAATTAATAAGGTAAAAGAATTATAAGATATCGTTTGAGAAATTTAGTAATTTGGTAGAGTTAATAGCATTAATGATCTTAAATTTTATAGCATATTTTATATTGGTCCCTAGACTTCAACGTATCAATCAGATCTTTGATCTTATAGTTTTATATCAATGTGATACTTCCGTTAGCAAAACCGTTAAAATAGACGTTAAATGACAAATGATATGTGACGTGTAAATTACAAAAATGCCACCTTGCTGATGTGGTCTTTTTTTTTATTCCTTTATTCTTTTTCAAATTTTATATTTTTTTTCAAATTTTTATAAATAAATACAAAAAATAAAAATAATTTATATAATAATTTAAATTAATTTTTTAAATAAATAATTAATTTATAAACATATAAAATATTTAGTTAAATTAATTTTATAAAAATGTAGCAATAAATATTTTACATTTTATTTCTTCTTTCTTATATTTTTCTTTTTTCTCCTCTTTATAAATAAAAAATAATAATTATATTATAATTTAAACTAATTTTATAAAAAATAATAATTTATAAAAATATAAAATATTTATTTGCATTAATATTATAAAAAAAATTGTTTTTTAGTTTTTTCTCTTTTTCCCTTTTCCCTTTTTCTTCTTTATAAATATATAAAAATAAAAATAATTTAAATTAAATTAAATTTTCAAAAATAAAATAATTTATAAAATATAATATATTTATTTACATTAATTTTATAATAAAAAATAAATTTTATTTTATTTTTACTTACTTATTTATTTTTTTCTTTTTCTTTTTCTTTTTCTAAATAAATTATTTTTTATAAAAAATTAAATAATTTATAAGTATAAAATATTTATTTATATTCATTTAATTAAAATTTTATATTTTTTATATCGACTTCAATGCTGAAGTTGAGGTGGCAACTACCTTGACCTAATCTGCCATAAAACGCCAAATTGGACCCTCCTCGATCTAGCGTAAGAGATCAAATTTGGCCTCTTGCAATGCCTATCGAGCGTTATGAATGGCAGTCTGATCCTTCGCAGGATCAGACTGGAGGTGGGATTCAAATTTTTCTTTTTCGATTGATGAAAGTTAGGTGGAGAGAATAGAAAGAAAAAAAATTAAAAAAGAAAAGAAAATATATTTACACAAAAAATAATGTAAATAAATATTTATATTTGATAAATTATTTAATCTTTTACAAAATTAATTTATTTATAAAAGAAAAGAAAAGAAAGAAGAAAAAGGAAAATAACTTTTTAATTAATTAAAATAAATATATTAATTTTTATAATTATTTATAACAGTAAATAAAAAAGAAAAGAAAATTTATTTTTATAAATTAATGTAAATAAATATTTTATATTTTTTTATAAATTATTTACTTTTTTAAATTTTAGTTAAATTATTTTATAAATTATTATTTTTTCTTCTTTGTTTTTATTTATTAACAAGAAAAAAGGGAAAAGAAAAAAGAGTAAAAACAAATTTAAAATATTTTTTATAAAATTAATGTAAATAAATATTTTATATTTTTAATAAATTATTTAATATTTATAAATTTAATTTAATTTAATATAATATAATATAAATTATTATTTATGTTTTAGTTTATTTATAAAGAATATAAAATGAAAAAAAAAAAAGGAAAGAAAGAAACAAAAAAAAATTAAAATAGTTTTTATAAAATTAATTTAAATAAATATTTTATATGTTTATAAATTAATTGTATTTTCAAAAAATTAATTTAATTTAAATTATAATATAATTTATTATTATTTTTTTGTATTTATTTAGAAAAAAAAAAGAAAGGATAATATAAACTTTGAAAAAGAAAAAGGATAAAGAATAAAGAATAAATGAATAAGGAATAAAGACAAAAGACAAAAAAAAAAAAAGACCATATCAACATATGACATTTTTGTAATTAACACGTTACATATCATTTGTCATTTAACGTTTAGTCTAACGGTTTTGCTAACGGAATGACCACATTGATACAAAACTATAAGATCGATGATCTGATTGATACGTTTTGAAGTTTGGAGTCCAATATAAAATATGCCATAAAGTTTAGGGATCATTGGTGCTATTAACTCAATCTGGTAAGAATAATATGTTGTTTAGAAAGAAAAATATGTCAAATAAAAAAATACATAATTTTATTATCACCTATTGTAATACATTTAGTAAAATCATAACAAAATCAAGTAATTCAATAAAAAAGAAAGTTATAAAATTCTAATCCCAAAAGATAAACAAAAAATACACTATACATTATCAAAACTTTAAAAAATTTAATAATCTAATAACAATATTTAGAAAAAAAGACTTAAATAAAAATTACGTAATTTTCTTATTATCTATTGTAATATAATCGAAAAGTAGTAAAATCTTAATTAATTGGAAAAGAAAAAATATAGCCTTTATAAATACATAATTACAGTCCTAACAAATCAAACTGAACCGATACAACCAAGCTCGAGCTTGAATCAATTAAAAAACTTTAGGTCAAGCTTGGTCAAGATTTTTTTTTTTTATATGTTTGGGCTCGACTCAACTAGGTTTAGTTAGTATTAAATTATTAAGGCGCTCAAAACTCGATTTAAGCTTAAGTCACATATATATAAAATATTAAAAAAAAAAATCAAAGGTTTGATAATTAAGTTCTCACCAAATAGTACAAGATTCGAACTTGATTTGACTTGTTACTTGAACAACTCTACCTCAGCTCAATAGTAAATAATTGAATTCGAGTATTCATTTAGTCGAATCTAAATAACTCATGGGTAGCTTTATTTGTTTACAACTTATAATCTTAAAAGTATAAAATAAAATTTCTCAGTTCATATATATTTATAAGAAGGAAAAATCAAAATAGAAACAAAAAAAAAAAACTAGAACCGAAGATTACGCATAAAAATAACAAAAAATAATAATATTATTTTTTATTATGTTTGATAATAAATCAAGAAATATAATATAATAACAACTAAATGTAAGTAACAAAATGTATATAAAAACTAAAATGTAATTATACTACTTTTTATTAAGTAAAATAATATTTTGATAATACTAATTTAAGGTTGTAAGTAGATTTGCCTATGGATTGAGCCAAGTCTGGTTGGCCTTTTAAATTCCTTATCCAATGCTCGACTAGTCCAGCTTGTCGGGCATAAAAAGAAAAAATAAAAATAAAATATTAATAATGTTAATATATTTTAGAATTAGAATTAAATAAAAATAATTTTATTAATTAAATAATGTCTCAACACGAGTTTGAGCTTTAAATCCTTATCCACTTGGACCGGATCCATCGAGATGAGTGGATAGTCGAGCTCTTTGACAAGCCTACTTGTAAGATATCACATATTATCTTATGTTAGAGTGAAAGATAATAAAAATAGTTACAAAAGATATCAATGATAATAAAGTTGTAATTTTATATTAAATAGTTGTAAAAAATAATAAATTGTTATAAAAAATAAAAAATAGTTGTAAAAAATAATATTGATAATAAAAATTGTAATTTATAACAAATAGTTGTAATTTTATTATACTATTTGTTAATAAAATAACAACTATTTGTTATAAAATTAATAAATTTTATTATCAATGTTATTTTTGTTATAACTACTTATTATCTTTCAGACTCTCACTATAACATAAATAATATGTAATTTCATAACAAATAGTTGTAAAAAATAATATTGATAATAAAAGTTATTAATTTTATAACAAATAGTTGTTATTTTATTAACAAACATAATATGTAATTTCATAACAAATAATTGTAAAAGATAACAAAAAATAGTATTATTATTTTGTGTTAGATAAAATAAGAAAATTAAGTAATTTGATAACTAATAGATGTAAAAATAATAAACTACAGTAATATTATTTTTTTTATTAAAAGGAGAAAGAAATTAAGTAATTTGATAACTGATAAATTAAAGATAATAAAATGCAGTAATATTATTTTTATTAAAAGGAGTAAGAAATTAGGTAACTTAATAACTAATAGATGTAAAGATAATAAAATGCAATAGTATTATATTTTTATTAAAAGGAGTAAGAAATTTGCTAATTTGATAACTAATAGATGTAAACATAATAAAATACAATAATACTATTTTATATTAAAATGATTAAGAAATTAAGTAATTTAATAAATAATAGATATAGAAATAATAAAATATAGTAATATTATTTTTTATTAAAATAAGTAATTTATAATTAATAGATATAAAGATAATAAAATGTAATAATCTTATTTCTTTATTAAAAAGTAAAAAATTAAAAATTTGATATTGTATAATTATAAATACAACAAAAAATGATAATACTATTTTTGAATAACAAAAAAAATATATTTTTAACAAAATGAATATGAAACATAAAAGTTGATAAAAATATATTTTGTCATTTCTCCGACATGATTTTCAATTATAAATCAATAAAAAAATTAAATTTATATTTAATATATTATTAATATATAAATTTATATATTAATATCTTATTAGAAAACTAATAACTAACCTCATCAAACATAAAATCTTAAAAAATTATGATGAGTTGTAATAAAAATCATCATACGAGCTTTTTCAAAACTCACATAGAGGTGCGGATGACAGAAGCGGCCAAAGGGCAGCGTTAAGGACACGCGTCGCTTTATCCATGACTGTAGTTTCACTATGTTCTCTCTCTTAACTATCGGTGTAAAAAAACGATTTGAAAGCTTATTAGAGAAGAGAAAGAATTGGTATAAAACAGTTATTTCATATTAATATATAAATTTTTTATTTAAATTATATTATATAACTAAATTTTTAAAAAGATTAATTATTTATTATATATTATATGTAATAATTAAATAATAAATATTTATTTTAATAATTTACTAATAATTTTTATAATAAATAAATAATTTTTTAAAAAATTTAATCATATAAAATAATTTAAATAAAAAATATATGTTTACGTCAATTCGTTTGATTTTAAGGTAAATATGAAAAAGATGTTGTGAATAGTAAAATTATTGTTAAATGATATAATAAATAAAAATTATTTAAAAAAATGAATAATTAAAAATTATTATTAAAAATATTGTAAAGATAAAATTATCCTTAATGAAAAAATTTATTTTTCTTTTTTCTCTATTAAAAAATTTTAATTTTTAAAAATTTTAATTAAAAATAATTTTAAAAAATAAAATATTTAAATATTTATTTTTTTTAAATTTAAAAAAAAAAAAAATTTTAGAAAAAATAATGTTATTTTTTTAAAAAAATTTAATTAAAAAATATAAATAGATAATTTAAAAATTTTAAAAAATATTTTTTAAAATTAAAAAAATTATTTTCAAAATATTTTATTTTTTAATTAAAAATAAAATAAAAAATAAAAAATAAAAATTTTTTTTATCAAAAATAATTTTATTCTTAATATTTTTTTTTTTTTTTTTCAAATAATTTTTATTCGTTATATCATTTAACAATAATTTATTATCCACAATATGTACCCTTGATTTTATCCTTTGTCTATTTGAGAGAGCGATTGTGCAGATGATACTGTCAGTTGTTCATAACTTAAAAGCACCGAAGAGGATGTCTTCTTTCCCCACTTCTGCAAAAGGATCGTGCTTTACACGCTCCACACTAATTTTAGAATCTTGGATTATAATTTAATTAAATACTTAACATTTTCAATCAATTTTTTTTATTATGATTCTTAAACATAATTATATTTAAAATATTAAAATTAGCATGCTCTAGACTATATTTATTAATTTGGCCAAAAAAAAAGAGATTATATTTATTAATTTAAATTACTTTAACATTAATGCAAACATTTGAGAGAAAGATATGGACCGTGTTCATGGTTGAAATTAGTGGAGAGTAGAATCCACTCAAAAAAATAAAGCGTGAAGGGCATGAGGCAAAAGCCGGCAAAACATCAACACCTCGCCTCTTGTCTCGAAATTCCCGCGTGACACGTACACCCGGACAACGTAACATATTGTCTCCTCAGTTGGGCGGCGCCTCAGTCAAACACCTCGTTGACTGTGCATCTCCCTAACTCTATATAAGAGTAATCCACACGCATTTGACTCTCAGAGCAAATTACACCAAAAAGTAAAGGGAAAAATATTGTTATGGCTCCAAAAAATGCAAGCCAAATCTTGAAAAAAGGAAACGTTAATGGAAATATTAAGAGCAAAGAGGTGCATTATAGGGGAGTAAGAAAGAGACCATGGGGTAGATACGCAGCTGAAATCAGAGATCCCGGCAAGAAGAGCCGCGTTTGGCTCGGTACTTTTGATACGGCTGAGGAAGCCGCCAGAGCTTACGACGTGGCAGCGCGTGAGTTTCGTGGACCTAAGGCTAAGACCAACTTCCCTTTACCAGATGAAACGAACAGCTACATAAGCAACAAGGGCCAGAACCAGCAGAGCCCTAGCCAAAGCAGCACCGTGGAGGAATCCTCCACCCCAACGGTGGAGCGTGAACTCAAGCGTGGAGGCAACAGTGTGACTGGGGTTGTAGGGAGATTTCCTTTCGCTTGCTATCAGCAGCTGGCTCTGGGTGGTGGTAATGGTAGGATGGGTGGGGTGGCTTACGCGCGGCCGGCTCTGTTTTTTGAACCGTTGGGGAGAGCTGAGGTTGTTGGTCAGGTTTATCCGGTACGGTTTGAGCCGGTCGGAGTTCAGTTGAGTATGGGATTTGGTGGTATGGTCCAAAGTGAATCGTACTCTTCGTCAGTCATTGATTGTAAGGCAAGGATGCCTGGCCCTGCCCTCGATCTTAATCTTCCTCCTCCAGTGGATGCTTGATAGTTTATAGCTTTTTTACGGAAAATATTTTCGTTTCCCTTTTATCACATTAATTTTCGGCGTCTGAGAGGTGAGCTTTGAAGAAAAAGACCCAAAAAAAAAGAGCTGATAAACCTTTTTAGGTATGGTTTATGCTTTAATCTGATGTAAATAATTTAGGATAGTTTTTTTTGCAACTGACAGGAAAAAAATTATACATTCTCTTTTAGCTGTTTTTGGTATAGCCTCTCATTCAAATTAACCAATCTTTTATTTTCAATGAAATGAAATATCAAATCTCTTATTTACTTGGTTTATCTTCCTCTCAACGTACTTTATGAACTCAATCATAAGACTTTGAATTTTGATTCCTTTTCTCTGGATGAATAACCCAAGGACTCAATTAGGGTTAAAATAATGAGAAAATGACTTTGGAACTTATCGTAAGAACAGAAACAGTTGTAGTTTGTTTTTGTTCTCATGTGCTTTTTTCTTCCCACCAATCCATAAAATTATGACAAAGTAAAAAAGAAATCTCAAACCTCCTGCGTAACACTGAATAATTGTAAAATTAGCAAATGATTTGGCAAATAATATGTTGTGCGTCACTGACGGCAAAAGTAAAAAATTATAATTATCAATTTATTTGTATAAAATAATAATTATTAAAATAAGAGAGTAGGAGCGGGCGGGCCCCAGAGAAGAAATACCGTGTTGACAGACGGGTTGTGATTATGGTAAGCCGGCAGGCACGTCTACTTTATTTTTTGCCGTCCAATTAATCATAATTTGTATTCATTAATTTCGTTTTAAAACGGGTTTTTGAAGTAAAAGCCTGTTTGTTTTTAAGCTGTTGGAAACAGAGCAGTGGCAGCGGTAGCGGATAAAAGGGTCCCACGCAGGAAACCGAAGAGCAGGTCAGTCAGGCCCCTCTTTTGATTTGAAAACGCTTTCCCTCCCCCTGTGGGTCCCGCTCTTCGTCGGCGAAATCTGTGGACAGGATTTCGAGCTCCTTTTTATTTCATGATACCACGCGTTACTCATCAAAATGCATTCATTTTTTATTTATTTTTTTGAGAAATGGATTTGATTTTTTTTTTTTTTTGGATTAGTAGTAGTATTTTTATTTGATCCCTTGGGCGCGTGGGATTGGGAGAGTGGTGGAGAAGGGAGAAAGGACAATGGGCGACACGTGAAGGAGCGGGTGAGTACGGCGCATAGAAGCCCCATAGAAATTGTGACGTGTCGAAGCTGCTGTAGGATTTTACTTGGGTCATTTTCTCGGATAGTTGTGCAGTGGGCAGTGGGGTCGGTCCCTTTCCTTTGCTGTTGCATCATTTTGAGCCAAGTGTCTTGGGCACGTCAATGCAACCGTCAATATTAAGAAAAAGAGGACAACATGGGTGAGTGTGGGCTTTGGGCGGCTACTGCTAAATGCTAACCACACCGCCCCTTTCTTAACTCGATGTGGGGGAACTCGTGGCCCTATGACAAAATTGGTGCTTCACTTGGACAATGTTACTACTAGCTTCCTTCCACAAAGTAAAAGGTTTATTTTTATTTTGTTTTTATAAAAAATATTTTATTTATCGTTAATAAAATATTTGATTGCATGTTCTCGATGTGAGGAACTCGAGTCGTGGCCCTATGACAAAATTCGTGCTTCACTAGTAAAATATTGAATCCTTAAGTTATCAAAATGTCATTAGTACTTTTCCAAAAAAAAAAAAAAAAGTCACTAGTAAAATATTAATGAAACTTGAAAATTCAAATCCATGTATACCAAGGTTAACTCCAATACCTCTGTTATTGGATGTTTCTTAATAAATGAGCATTTTTACTAACAAATTAATAATTAACATAAATTTTCCTTTTCAGGTGTTTTATATTGTTAAAACATTCATAATACACATTTTTATGACAGTAAAAACATATTTTTAAAGGAAACCTTTTTAAGAAAAAAGGAATTGTATTGAGGGAGGGTTTTGTTATACCTATTTTTGTATATAATTTGGCTATAATACAAACTCATAAAAGTGAATAATATCTTATATATGAATTTGAGTAATGATGTGAATCTTTAGAGCCGACATATATAATGTAAAGTTGTTATCACCATAATAGAAATAGAAATGTATATTCTAAAAGATATATAGCTAGGTTCAAGAAGAAGCGAGGACCACGAAGTGAGTTTGCCTTGCAAGGATTAAAGATGAAGTCACCTACACTTAGTTTAAAAAAAGAAGAAGGAAAAACAGGTTGAGGAATTGTCATTTTCGTTGTATCTATATATTATTGATATTTTATTTGCGCTTTTAAACATGAGTAATGTTGGGGCTTAAAGAAGAAAAAGAGGTGAACTAGCTAATTGCGGTAAATATATATTTCCTGGACATTTTTACTTTTTAATGGAGCATTCCCTTTTTAATGCCGTGAATGATTATGTTTATTTTTTAAAGATTTTATTTTTATATATATATATAATTAAAAAAGTATCATATGTCTCATTTTATTTTAAATTAATTTTTTTTTTAATTTTTTAAATATATCAAATAAGTATTTATCTTCGTTTATAAAATTTAGAAATTTTACTGATGGATTAGATGATTTATTATGTATATAAGATAACGTAGTTTTGCAAGTAATTTGGCTGTGTTTATCCATCAATTCGAAGACTATCCTCTATCTATGAGTCTATGACCTTTTGAGAACAAGTGCAAAGCATGGGCTGGATTAGGCGTAAAGATTGCGGAGAGTTTGTTTACTAGGTGACAAGGTGCGGCGCGTCATGGACTCATGGGTCATATTGTTGCAATTTTAAATTTTAAGAAAACATTTCATTGGATTCTAAATGACATTCCACATTTATATCTTTGCACTATATTATTTGTGATTTTTTTTTTTTTCCAAATAAAAGTTTGAAGTTTTTTCATTATGACAAGTGACAACTATGAGCGGTTAGTTTTACAATGCTGGATTGTCGATAGACACGAAATCAAAAATATTGACGAAAGAGGATCAGAGTATATATATAAAAATTTAAAATAAAAATTGTGTTTAAAATAAATCTATCCAAAGATAAAGTTATTTGTTGGTTCGAATCAGGTCGGATCTTGAATAAGTAAATTTTTTTGCTATGTGAGCTTAACTCGACTCAGTTCATGGACAACTCTAGTATAAAAATATTAAATTTAAATATTATATATGATATTTTCTAACAATATATACATTTCTTATAATAAAATAATTTTAAAATTTTTTTTAAAATATTATAATTCATGTTGCATATGAAAAAAATTTAATAAAAATAAAATCTCAACATCAAAAAAAAATATTATTATTTAATTAAAATATGCATAAAATTATTTCATATTATAAAAGAAAATCATAAGATTACATATATTTAGAAAAAGTAAAATAAATTAAATGCACAATTCGTATTAGATATTGTAATTGTTTAACTTTTTTTATTTTTCCTTTATAAGCATAGAATGAAAAATATTAAACAAAATAATTAATGTAAATGTATCTCTTTAATTGATTGAAAAAGTAAATAGAGAGAATTAAACTAATAATAATGAATGAGTTTTAAACTAAAAATGTTATTTAATTTATTATATTAAACAAATTTTACAAATGGAGGATCAAATTGAAAGATCAAACAAAATTTGGAGGGGCCAAACATATTTTTACTTTATTTCAAAAATCTATTTTTTTTTTTAAGGGAGACCACATTGAAAGACCAAACAAATTTAAAAGGGTCAAACATAATTTCAACCTTATTTAAAAAAATTAAAAAAAAAATTAAGGTGGCCGAGGCCCCTCCCTCCACCCCTGATTGTCAGTATAATCAGCTATAAACCTTCAAAGCCCAAGAGGTTTTGAAATCTACAGATGATTAAAGATATATCGACTAAATTGAAGTTAACCTAAATACTTAATTTATATACCTATCCCATAAACATTAGATTGATAAAAGCTGCAGATTAATGTCCATAGCATATTGAAATATAAGAAGTAGCTATAGGTGATTTAGCATATAATGAGTAATTGAGTATTAGAGGACGACAGCAAATACATAGCATAACGAGTAACAATATAAGATGTTAACTAGGAAATCAAATTTTGGATGGTTCAATCACACAATAGTCTATAGCACATAAAATTAGCATCTATATTATATGAAATTTTCATTTTACTTAAAGTATTTGTGTTCGATGCATATTCGGATACGAGTATGAAAATATATATAATTCACTAAATATATGAAAAAAACTTGTAAAAAATTGATTTTATCCGTATTAGATAAATATTTGTATCAAACATTCACCTCGAATCTGAGTAACATAGATTAACATATCCAATTCCTATACAAGTAAAGAAAATTTTAAGTAGTGAATCAAACAGAAACCTTTGCTGCAGTAACATTAATGGAGAATAAAACATAAGTTTAGGTAACTCAAATTTGCAAATGTTGAATCCAATTTTAATATTATGGTCCACTTCAAAATAAAATTCTTGCAAGCAAAACATGCTGATTAAAGATAGAGAAAAATCTACATGCTTTTGAATTCTTAAAACTTATTGAAACTTCATGACCAAAAGATTACATAAAGAACTTGGGAAATAAATTTGTTGATCCCGATGCATATTGCCCTTATAAACCTCCTTACTGATCGGATGATTGAATGTTCCGATGTTTTCTATGCCACTCTGACGGATCTTTTACAAGAAATTTTGGGAGACAAAAATAGGGCTTCGATATTAACTGGATATGGAAGAGAAACAATGAGAGATCTGGATCGATTCTTACCTCCAAATGCGGTCTTTTCCTAAGTTTCAATAGGTGAAGGAATTAAAACGCTGGACCAAGGAGACCCGCATAAAACTCAAAGACATTTCAAAAATTAAAAAATCATAAATGAAAGAAATACAAATCGAGGAATCTGAAATTACCTTTAAATTGGCAAAAAGCAAAGAAATTAAAGAAAAAAGCAGCTAAGATTGAAGAGATCTTTGGAAGTTTTGGACGGTTTCAACATGACCTTTATGAAAAAATATTCGTTTGTACTGTTTTTCAGATTTTTGAAGCAAATCTGTTTATCGTCTTGGTGGCAAAGCGAAGATGATATCTGGTTTACTTGGCAAAATTTTGCTTGCTTTAACCTTATGATGTGCGCCGATGTGTTTTCTATTTTTGATATTCAGAAGAGCAATGAGCTTTTTTCTTTTGGTGTTTATGGACATGCTTAGACTTTGAGATTTTGAATTTTAATTGTTTTTCTATCATTTTGTTTTTTGCTAAATCATGTTTTATTCAGGTAGAAAATGGTACAAAGTATTGAGTACATTGAGTCCAAGTCACACATTGAGTAATTTGATTAAGTTTAAGGGAGTTCTCATCCCATATCTAGTAACTTGGTTAAACAAAGGGAAGTACTCATCCCACATTGAGTAATTAGGATGAGCCATTGAGATTACTCACTTATAAGTAGGAGCCTTGGTCTTTAGAGACAACCACCACCACTTGTGAGATAGAGCTTATACACTTGAGAGAGATTGCATTGGGGTTTTATGGGTGGTGAGTCATAGTATTTTGTTGGGATGGTTTGTAGCTTTATCCGTGCAAAATTTCAATATTTTAGAGGAGGATTTGTAGCTTTATTCGTGAAAAAGTTATAAGATGTAATATTTTTCTTAGTGGAGTATTTTATCCCTTTCAGGGATTAATGGACGTAGGCCAGAGGGGCTGAACCACGTTAAATATTATGTTTTCTTTTCTACTCGAATGCTTGTTGTGGTTTGCCATGCTATTCCCAACAATTGGTATCAAAGCTTTTGGTTCGAGCGAGGGGAGTTGCTGCCTAAAAGTTTTTGGTTCGAGTGAGAGAGTTGCTGCCCAGGAGCTTTTGGTTCGAGCGAGGAGAATTGCTGCCAATAAACTTTTTGTTCGAGGAAAAAGAGTTGTTGCCCAAAGGCTTTTGGTTCGAGGGAGGAGAGTTGCTGCCAAGAGGTAATTGAGACTTTGACTCAAGGGAGGATTTGTTGAGTATATTGAGTCAAAGTCCCACATCGAGTAACTTGATTAAGCCAAAGGGAGTTCTCATCTCACATCGAGTAATTTGGTTAAGCAAAGGGGAGTGTTCATCCCACATTGAGTAATTAGGATGAGCCCATAAGAGTACTAACCTATAAGTAGGAGCCTTGACCTTTAGAGAGAACCACCACCACCACTTGTGAGATAGAGCCTATACACTTGAGAGAGGTTGTATTGGGGCTCTATGGGTGGTGAGTCATAGTATTTTGTTGGGATGATTTGTAGCTCTATCCGTGCAAAATTTACAATATTGGGAGGATGATTTGTAACTTTATCCGTGCAAAAGTTACAATATTTGTAGGAAGGTTTGTAGTTTTATCTGTGCAAAAGTTACAATATTTTGGAAGAAGGTTTGTAGTTTTGTCAGTGCAAAAGTTACAAAATTTGTAGGAGGGTTTGTAGCTTTATCCGTTCAAAAGTTACAAGTTTTAATATTTTTCTTAATGGAGTATTTTATCCCTTTCAGGGATCAGTGGACATAGGCCAGAGGGGCTGAACCACGTTAAATATTGTGTTTTCTTTTCTTCTCGAATGCTTATTATGAGTTGCCGCGCTATTCCCAACAGAAAGATCCTTTATAGGCCGCCCTCCATAAGGTGGTCCCAGATAACACAGCCATACACAAACCAGGAAAAGAAAATCATTGAACAAATATGAATAAAAAGTCGAAGATCTGAAACAATGACGAGGGTATCATCACCACCAAGCAATAAAATTATCAAGTCTTTCCACGCCCACCATGTGTTTTTAAATTGGTTTTTTTATTTCTTTTTAACTGTAACATAGAACTTTTTTGTTCTTTTGTTATTGTGGGCTTAGTTGCTAGCTTTTTATTTCTTTCTAGATTTTTATTAAAATTTATTTGACTTAGAATTTTTGTTTTTTGAAGAGATCTTATTTGGTTCATTGGAGGAATTTATTTGGTCCAGTCCAGTTTGAACAAACTCTCAGCTACTTTCCCCCAATCAAAGATGTAAGGTCTTAGTCCAACCTCCTAAATAAGTTTTTGAAGAAGGTTGCAATTTCTGGATAGATAATCTTGTTGTCCAATTTGCGGCGAAGGTACCAAATTTTAGCAATATTCAAAAGATTCCAGACCTTTTATCGGACAAGAATACTAGGGGGTACTAGAAGAAATTGGGAAACTAAGATGAGAGTGGCACATGATTATTGGAATAGCTTGAATGCGAAGGGCAAGCATATTGGAGGCATCGTGCCTTCACCATGCATGTACTTAATGCAATAGTAGTGCTTCTATGGATTCATTAGGTATAATTTTTCGGTTATCATATTCAGTTTCTGTAGGTATAATTGCAATAGTTTGGAGTTGTCTTATGAGAAAATATCGTCAGAAAATTCAAGCAGAATGGGAATTTATCAATATGCAACCTACACATGAATGAACCATATGGCTAGCTAGTTCTGAAATGCGGCCGTTACGCAACATAACGGCCGCATCGTAATAAATTTTGAGCTTCTCGAACCGTTATATAAGCATTACACTTCAGAGAATTTGAATCACGACTGTCGCAGCCGAAACATGGCCGTGATAGCATCCAAATCTGGCGTAACGCCGCAACGTAATGTTCCTATGCCATTTTTGTCAAATAATAAGTTCAACGGGTGCATACACAAACAGAGTTTCAATAATCTCTTCAATAAACTTGCAAAGGTAGTATCAAATATTTCATACTGATCCATTGCAATCAAGAGCAAAAGGAAAACAATAAACCAATTATATAACCTACTGGAATGATCTTGATTTAATCTGATTTCATACCATTGAATGATTAGGGTTGGTTGCAATTTTATCCCCAAAAAATGGCTTCAGTTTGGCTTTAGGAGCGTTGGCATCATCCTCTGAGCCATATCCCTCACTATAGATAGCATTTGGTATTTATTGTGGTCCACTTGGTGGTCGAGAGCCCAAGACATCTTTGAACCTAAGGGCATCGATGGAGGTGGCTTAGGAGGATCGAATCAGTACTTGGAAGATGTGGAGGCGCATTATCTCTAGGAGAAGTTTAGTTTATAACTAATTAAGCTAGCCAATGAAATAAGGAGTAAAGGAATTTGTGATCATTTTGTTAGTGATTAATCATATCTTAAAAAACGTATAATTATTAAACACCACGATTTGAGCTCTAATTATGAAAATTTGTCTAAATTAATGAGTATAAAGAGAAAAAAAAACACCAAAATAAGCAGTATAAAGAAAAACATTGCATATAGAATAGAAAAAGAAATTTTTTAAATACATGCCTTATCACGGGATTCTGCACGGATTCTGAGTCAACCACTCCGTTCATGGACTTAAGAACCACACCAACCACAGAATTTGGCTTAACATCATAAAAACAACAAATAAAATCAAATAGATTAAGTAAAGGAGTTGACTCAATGGATCAAAATATCAGACGGTACCTCTTTCTCTCTCCATTTGTTTCTCGATCGACCTCCCAAATGTTCTTCTTTAGTCGCCCTCAGCCCCTCACACTCTGCCTATCACTCTTCTCTACATCCATCCTCTGCCCTTCATTCTTTTCTCAGTCTCACTGCCTTTGTTTCTATTTTGTTTTTTTTTTCTTTCTCGAAAAAAAAACTCTTTGCCTTCTCCCATCTTTTTATCAGACAAATATCTTTTCCTCTTTCTTGGCTCTTCTTGATGCTTCGCATTTCGTTTTTTCCATTTTTTCTCTTCCTGATCCTTCTACAGATTTCTTTGTATTTTAACATAAAACACACCATATCAATATAAAATAAAATAAAAACTACAAAAAAATCTAAAAAAGCAACAAATATCGGTTCTTGCATTGATATGATCGGATTCGACAGCAAACACCCTTGTCTCCCCATCTTCATCACTCCCTTATTTTCTTTCATTTTTTTTCTCCAGGCATCTTCTCGATCCTTCTGTTTCTTTTTTTTTTCTTTTCAATTAATGGTTCTACACAATACAACTTTGTAAGCCTAATCAATTTTATTATCTAGTGAAATACCTAAAATAACCCCAAATATATGATTAGAGACATTGCTTAGCTGGTTCAAAATTCATGCTTCAAAATTTCAAATTCCAGCTTGAGATAAATTTGGGGGACAGTTTTTGAAGAGGGTTATAGATGTTATGTTTGTATCGTATTTTCATATGATGTCCAAAATTACCAAACATACATTAGTATAAATATAAAGTCCAAGTCCTTCCCCTCATATTCTAGCTAAATTCATCTTTGAACATGACTGAAGTTGATTTTCTTTTGACTTTTTTGCATGAAAAAAATGCGCCCCAAGCAGAAATCATGGATTTTTAGTTCATCTGTAAATAAAATCTTTATGTATGTATATGATTATTATCAACAACAATCAGTTGTGGTGCATTCTATTATTATTATCACGATTCATGGAAGGATATTCTAAGCATTTTTTTATCGATTTTGTTACATACAAGAAATATAAAAAGATAACACTTTCTCCACTTAGATTTCATACATCCTATATATACATTTATATATAGAGATAGAGGAGGGATCCACTTACACTAGTTTAAAATTAAATTAGTTTTGTTGGGTTATTAAGTTCTAGTCCCATATTGAGTAACTTGGTTAAGCTAAGAGAAGTGTCATCCCACATTGCTTAGTTATATTAAGCCTAGGAGGGTGCTCACCTATAAGTAGGAGCTTTGGCCTTTAGAAGAGAACTACCACTACCCCTTGTGAGAGTGACTCTACACTTAAGTAGAAGTTGTATTGAGGCTCTATGGGTGGTGAGTCATAGTATTTTGTAAGAAGGTATGTAACTTTATCCGTGCAAAAGCTACAAGTGTGTTGTAGGAGGGTTTGTAGTTTTATCCGTCCAAAAACTACAAGTTGGAATATTTCCTAGTGAAGTATGTTATCCCTTTGGGATCGTGTATGTAGGCCACGAAGGGCTGAACCACATTAAAAATATCGTGTTCTCTTTTTCCCTTCTTCCCGAGTACATATTGTGGGTTAATACTTGTTATTGGGCTGCTACGTTATTTCCAACAACTGGTATCATAGCTTTTGCTTCGAGGGAGGAATTGCCTAAAAACTTTTGGTTCAAGCAAGGAGAGATGCTGCCAGCTGCCAAGAGTTTTTTTGGTTCAAGCGAGGTGAGAAGCTTTTTGTTCGAGGAAGAAGAGTTGCTGAGTTCCTGCCAAGAGGTAATTGGGACTTTGACTCAAGGGAGGATTTGTTGGGTTATTGAGTCCAAGTCCCACATTGAGTAACTTGGTTAAGCTAAGGGGAGTGTCATCCCACATTGCTTAGTTATGTTAAGTCAAGTAGAGTACTCATCCCACATTTCTTAATTATGTTAAGCCTAGGAGGATGCTCACCTATAAGCAGGAGCTTTGGCCTTTAGAAGAGAACTACCACTACCCCTTGTGAGAGAGACTCTACACTTAAGTAGAAGTTGTATTGAGGCTCTATGGGTGGTGAGCCATAGTATTTTGTAAAAAGGTTTGTAGCTTTATCCGTGCAAAAGCTACAAATGTGTTGTAGGAGGGTTTGTAGTTTTATCCATCCAAAAACTACAAGTTAAAATATTTCCTAATGAAGTATGTTATCCCTTTGGGATCGTGGATGTAGGCTAAGAAGGGCTGAACCATGTTAAAAATATCGTGTTCTCTTTTTCTCTTTTTCTCGAGTACATGTTGTGGGTTAATGCTTGTTATTGGGCTGCCACGTTATTCCCAACAAGTTTTACATATTTTCATAATTTTTTATACGATTTATATTTTAACAAAGTGGCCGTTGGATTTAACAATATAATTGTACTCATCGTGCACGTAAAGTTTTAAATCGATCCGATATCTCTATCATATCAATCGAGAATACTGTCTTTTTCAATACATATTTAACAGTTGAAAGTTTTTTACATCGAACAAATAGTTAGACATTTTTAATTTACTCAAAACTCGACGCACATGATTTACGTAAATAGAACATGAAATAAGACGGTCGGATTAAACAAATATAAATCGTATAAAAAGTTATTAAAATTTGTAAAACTAATTTAATTTAATTATATATATATATTCTTTTTGGTATAAAAGCCTATGAAATAAGGAAAGCCGGGAGAATTGCAAGTGCTGGATCAAATCAGCTTTGCAGGAATTCCTCTATTAAAAAAGGTGATGAACTATTTAGGTTAAGCCCTAGATTTCATTAATCATATATATATATATATATATATATATATATATATATATATATATATATATATATATATATACCACCAATCACACTTTATTCACTTAATTATACAAACTTCTTAATCCAGAATGCTTCTCCATGCATGATTCAGCCTCTCGAATGAACCCTATAGCAAGGCATAGAAAATTGTTAGTTTAATTGTCAATTATAATTTATATGGAGAGAGAGAGAGAGAGGGATTTACTTGGAGCAAAACCCATGGGCTGGAAAATTGGGAAACTGAGATGAGTGTGGCAAATGTTAGGAAGAGCTAGCATCAATATTGGAGGCAATAAAAGGAGAGGATGTATTGAAGCCAAGACCAAGAGCTCAATGCAACCATATATATATATATATTCTTGCTGGATTATGACTGATTTTTTTTGCTATCTGATTCAGTTGTTTCACACCATCACAGCACAGCATGGATGGTGTAGGTGTCACGTGTTGGGCCTCTTGTTGCCTGGTCTTGAACTCGAACCTGAGTTCTGATGCTGAGAATTGCCCAAGTCGGTGGCGCTACTCTCGGGTGGTCTCGGGCGGACTCGGGCGGACCGTGACATAAGCAGCTGGCCTTTGATAAATTTTAAGCACGGAACAAAGTGTTCAAATACATCCCTGCAATTCTTTCACTCTGCGGCCATGGTTTTTCCGGAAGAAACAAAGACAAGAACCATAACAAACATTTCAACAACGCGAGCCATTATTTGAACTAATTAATTTTACACATTTTTATAATTTCATATATTATTGATATTTTAACAAATTGATAGCTAAATTTAACAATATAATAGCTATCATCACTACAAAATTAAAGACATATAGGGACGGATTATGGGGACGATTAAAATCAAACGTCCCTGATATTATAAAATCAACAACATTTAGGATGCTTTGAGATTCATCTCCAATCACGATTTTAACCAGTTTTGGGGATGACTAAAATAACAACAGCAAAAAAGTTTCAAATCTAACAAAAAATTTTGCATACTTAAACCTAATAAACCTATTATCATTTTTATATCCAGTAAAGAAAAATCATCTCTCACGATTTTTCTCAACTCAGTAGTTCTTAGCCAAAAAATAAAAAATCTCGACGTCATCAACCTTCAGTTTACAGTCGTCGTTGAATGTCTTCTTCTCTCATACCTCCTCGCGCCGTCGTCGGTAGTTCTGATTTTGGTCATGGACTCTTCTTTCCTTTCTTTATCCACTGAAACAGCCTAAATCCTTATAAATCTCACAAGAAATCCCTTTGTTTTTCGATGAGGGACCGTAATATCTTTTTCTTCTCTTTATTCCCTATTCTCAAAGCTCACTCAATCCGAAAACTTTATAGCAAAAACTTTTTTTTTCCACTTTAGTTAGTGGTCTTTGAGGTTGCTTCATCTATCTAGTGTAAATCCTAAAATAGTTTTAATTCTTGTGTATCTGTACTGGTAAATTTAGGATTTCAGTTCAGTTATAATTTCCTTAATTAGGCTTTTTTTTTGTTAGGCGAAATAAGCTTTTAACATTTTTTTTTGGTCAAATGTTTTACAAATTTTCAACCATTGTTGTTGCTGTTCAGGTTAGTAGAGGCAATTGCTGGCGATGTGAATGTTGCAATTTATCGAGAGCAAATTGGATATACCTTTGATGCTTTGAAGACTTATGTTCCTCAAATGGTAAAGCTGCTTATTGACTGTATGAGAAATGTTTTTTCTTGATTTGGGAGGTCAATGAACAGGTAAATGTCTTCATCTTGCTGTTTTTATGCAAATCGTTCTGTGCAGTTTCAAATTAAATGCTCTTATGAGATGACAATTCATTATTCCACGTTCTGCATCTTCAGAAAGTGAAAGAGGAAATTTCTGAAGCCGCAAAACAATCCTCAAGGCTTGCTTTTAGAGGGCATTCACTGGGCTGGTTATTCTGGTGCTCTGGCAAATCCACTTTTAGCCCCAGAATCTGCAATTAATATATTGAATGGTAGAGTTTCGAAGGATTTTATTGCGGTGAGTCTAAGAAAACTTTATCAGTATGCTTCCAGTGCTAATTGTGTCATTGTTGTTAAGATTGTAGTTGATCTTTGTGTATCTTTCTCGCTTGTAAGCTTATTTTCCTATTAAAATATATTAGGAAAATTTTACTGCTTCTTGGATGGTACTGGCAGCATCTGGTGGTGAACACGAGGAACTGTTATCTATTGCAAAACCACTTTTGTCAAACTTTCCCAATATTCCTTGTCCTCAGGATCCAAAATCCATGTATACCGGAGGTGATTGTCGTTGCCTGGCTGATTCAGGGGTATGTATTACAAATACTTAAAAATGAGTTTTGCTTTTATATTTCTTCCTAGTCTGAGTTGCTAATTTCAATTGCAGGATCAAACTCATTTTGCTCTTGTATTTGAGCTTCTTGGTGGTTGGCAGGAGAAGGAAGCTATAATTTTGATTGTTTTTTAGGTTTTCAACATTGGATTTCTCTATCTGCTCAATGTTCTTGTTCCGCCATGTTCTAATTTTTAATGTAGTTCATAAAAAACTAGCTAGGATTGTGCTATCTTGCTCGATTGTTTTTTTATTGCATTTTTTCTCTTTGCTTGCTACCATGATTTCAAGATAGGAAGATTGATAAATCTAATTATTTTGTAGATTCTAATGGGAGGAGGTGGATAATTTTCTGCTGGCGGCCCTAGAAAAGGAATGTATTCAAGACTATGTAAGTTATCTTGGTGTATACTCTTATCTTTCGGTATAAGACATGCTGAGTTGTAGAGCAAGGTAGATAAAGTGTATTGTTATTTTAGTGTATCTCTTTAGTTACAAATTTCTTCTGCAACTAGACACTCAATTTCTTTTACTTTTTTTAGCCAATTTGTTTAAGCCGCCATGAAAGTGTTTGGGTTATATTATGAGTAGATCTTTGTGTCTTGAATGAGCATCCACAAGTTCAGTCATTTTCAGCATTCAACAGCATTTACAATCACACTGGCATATTTGGAATACAAGCTACCACTATAAGTATGCTCTTAAACCTGTGATTACTTATTATTTACAGTTATCTATTCTTATCTCTATCTTCCCCTGCCCCTTATGTTTTTGTGTAGCAAGAGCTCAAGTTGATATCATAACTTTCTTTTGTTGGTTTTCACATTGTTCTGAGCAGATTTGTTGGAAATGGAATTTTTTGTTCTAAATTTTGTTTCACGTTCCCCCTATACTGTTCTCTTCTTTCCTTTTGTCTTGTTTTGTTGTTTTCTGCGGCACTAGAGATATTCAAGCCACTAGGTCTGGCCAAAATGATTGGACAATTTATTAGTCAAGGGATATGCCCTCAGCCTATCAGTGCACCATATCTTAATAGGAAAAAGGTATTCAGATATCTTGACATTTTATTAGTGGAAATCGATTTGCATATGAATATTCAATATGTTTGGGATGCTATTTTGTTATATTTTGTACCCATGCTTTGAAATTATTGAAAATCTAATTTGCAAAAGAAAGTTAGCCTTTGTTCTTTGTACACATAAGCAATTTAGCACGTAGGACATTAAGCAACAGGTGCAATTTTTTAGGTGTTTAATTTGCTTTGAAATTAAGTAGTGTTGCTTATGTTTTAAATTGAGGAAGACTTGAGTTTTAAATTGTAATATTATAAACTTGTGAAAATAGTACTACTTTAAAAAAATTGTAAAGAAATAAAATTGTTTTTTCAAATAAATTTTAATGTTTTATGATGGATATTTTTCTTATTTGGCGGTAAATTCTAAGGCAACAGATAAGAGACCCAATGGTGGTGGGTTAAGCTTGAACCAATTTCTTGGTATCAAAGGAGCCTCTCAAGAAAATCCTTTTATATATGCATATAAGTACTATACCAAAAATCCTATAGAAGTTTTAGGATATCTAGATTTTCATTGCCTGCATCTTTACATGAAAGGTATTTAGTGCTTGCATATTTTCTAGTTTCAACTTTGCTGTGGTTTGAAGTAAAGCCAATATCTCTGTCCTTTTGGTAAGCATAAAGTTATTCCTCTCACATAAACCGATAGTGTATGTGCTTTTGGGAACATGATTAGCTTATCAAATTCTTCATCTTTTCCTTTCCTAAAAAACCGTAGCTATTGAGATTCTAAGAGAAGCAGCGTCGTCAATCGGTGGTGCTCCATATTCCAGTGAGTCTCCGACCATATTCAAACCATAAGGTTTATCTTTCTCTCAAATAGTCTTTGCTTTTGGGTTATTTTGCTATCTCTCTATATTTAGTATTATTATTTTTTTCTTTTATATTGTTTGTTAGATGAGAAAATGAAGGAAAAGAGAAGAAAAGAAGTGCAAATCCGATTACTTAAATAAATCATTTGATTCCTATTTTAAATGATCCCTCCCTTATTTTAATGGATTTTTAAAGTTCTGGTTTACAAGTTCATTGGTTTTTATTGGTGGTGATCCTAGTTTTGATTGCTCTGATTTGGATCAAGAAAATGTTCTTGTTAGGCAGAAAGACATAGTAGAAGCTATTGCATGTTTTAAGGCTGCATATTTTCTGTCCTTTAAACAAAGTAGGGTATGTCAAATTCTTGCTCTTTGTTGGTGTTAGTATTATATTGGACTTAACAATGGGAGTCTGAAATTGTCTGGCATATATGTTGTCCCTTATACCTATGGCATCTGGTGAACAACAATGGGAGTTTGAAAATAATTATTGGTTGTTTGGATGCTGAGGCATGACATGGCATATGCTAGTAACAAGTTGCCTGCTCATATTTCTATTGTGATAATTTCTGCTCAAGTCTGTATGGAAATTTTTTGGCAGGAATATATAACGTGATTTTGCATATTGTAACTTTGTTTGCGACCTTTATGTGAACGATAGTTGATGCATTTGAGCATTCGTACCATTAATGCCTTTCTTCAAATACGATTTTGTTTATATGTTTTGGTATTAGATTTTTTTACCAAGTGAATGATAGTTGATGCTATAGATGATCTTTTCTAGTCATATTTTTTTTGCAGTCATATTCTTCATTTTGTTTCAATTTTTTAAATAACATTGTGTTCTTTTTTATTTGAATTTGTAGGATATGGAAGATATTTGATCAGGTAAAGGATCATGTGGAGCAGTTTGATTTTTTTTTTAATATCAACATTGAATGTTTTAAATTTTAGTAGATTTAATATTATAGAATTTTATGGATTTTAACTATGTCTTTATTATCTTAAATAAAGATAATTAGATTTTTTTTATTTATTATTGGTTTATATTATAAGATTTAATTAGCAATAGTGGAATGTTGTATGGAATAAAAATTAGGTGACATTTTTGGGATTATCAATGCCTCCAAAATTGTTTTATAAGAATATTAATTGTTTTAACACATTATTATTGAGGATGTGGTCGTCCTTAAAAGATACGAGGACATCATTCCTCTCCAACTCATTAGCATCTTTTATGAATTTTGGAGACGATTGATGTCCATCAAAAGATATGGGGACGCCATTCGTCCCAAATTCATTAGCATTTTTATGAATTTTTAGGATGATTGCATCCCAAATATAATTAGTATCTTTTATGAATTTTGGGGACGATTGTCGTCTTTAAAGCTTTAGGGACAAAAGTCATCCTTAATACGATTTGTGAGCATTCGTCCCCAATACCTTTTAGAGACAGTTTAGGAGGATGATTGTTGGGGACAATGTAAATCATTTTAAAAACTTTTGGAGATGATTTTTTACCCTTTAGGGACGATTAAAAATCGTCATCAATTCCTCTAAAATTTGTAGTGCGTCATGCATGTAACGTTTAGAACCGATCTGATATTTATATCATATAGATTGAAAATACTGTCTTTTTTATATATATTTGACAGTTGAAACTTATTTACGTTAAATAAATAATTAGATATTTTTAATTTACTCGAAATTTGATGTGCAGAGCATAAAATACAACGCTTTGATTAAACAAATATAAATCGTATAAAAAATTATAAAAACATGTAAAACTAAATTAATTTTATATTAATATAAATGAATCCCTCATGTGTGTGTATATATATATATATATATATATATATATATATTTATATACTTTTGTGTGTAGTACTATAGCTAAGTGCTCATATAATTTATATTATATATATCCAAAAGATAAAGATTGAATGTTTTTGAGCAAGGTGAGGCTATCCACGTATCATTTTGCTACAGTAACTTTACCTTCTCTTTTTTTTTCCTTTCTGTTTGAAATAAGAATAGGGGAGAAAAATCAAGAGGAACAAGGGGAGTAAAATCGGGAGGGTTGGTGAGTAGGTTAGATAATAGAGAAAGGGTTTACTCAACAACCTTCTGAAAAAAAAAAAGAAAAACAGTGGGAGCAAAATCCGGGATGGGGGTTGGTGGCTAGGTCAGATAAGAGAGAGATAGAGAGAGAGTCTACCCACCAACCCCACAAAACAGATTACCATTATCAACCACACACTAGAAACAAGCAAAAAAAAAAAAACACAAGGGGTTTCGTGTTGTTTTGATTCGTGGGGGTCTAGGAGGCTTTTTGGCGATCCGAACTGTGACGAGGGAGGAAAGGTGGAGGAGAAAGCTCTGCTGGAGTTTGGTCCAGATCTAACGGTGTATACGCCGAAAATGGGGTAAAGAAATCGCAACTTTTAAGTGTTGATCTAGGACTATAAAGGCTTTTTTAAAAAATCTAAACCGATAGATGAAAAGAGGGGGCCAAGAAGATGAAGTAGGTAAATTTTGGAGGTGATCTGCCACCGACGAGAGGCGGCTGGCTCAACTGTCGACCGTCGAAATCTGGATAAGTGGCCGGATTTTGGGTTTGCTTAGGGAGAAGGAGGAAAGAGCCGGGTAAGAGATAAGGTAGAGAGAAAGAGAGGGAAAGAGGAAAAAAAGGATTTGGGGGTTTTATAGGGTCACCAAAACGATGACGTTTTGGTGACTGGGGGTCCACGCGTAAACCCGAGATCCGCACGCCCAACCCACGTAACTGGTGGAAAAGAAAAAGGAAGAAAAAAAGTAAAAGATTACTGTCCATTTGTGCAAGGAATTTTTTTTTATTCCATTGTTAATTTTTAATTTTTGTTCAAAAACAAAGCTATCTTCGTATTTTAATATTGAATAACTGTGGCAACGCAGGAATACATATTTTTTAATTTTATTTTTTGACTAAAGCTTATAATTTTGTATTTATTTTTTAATCTTTTATTCTAAGTATTTTTATAAAAAAATTGCAATTTTTATAAAAAAAAATCATACATTTGATCATAAACACTACAAGAGAATGGACTTTTATCGATGAAAATTTTCGTCGGTAAAAGTTCGTATTCCGTTGGTAAATTTTAAGTCGGTGACGAAATAGGTATTAGCGACGGACTATTTTTGACGAAATTTTTCGTCGAAAACAGTATTTTCGATAGATTTGGTGTTATTTCCAATGAAAATTTCCATTGGTAATATTTTTTATAATTATAAAAAAATTTATTTATATAATTATAATAATCAAATATATTAAAATTTATAATTACTTAGCAATTAATTTAAATGAAATAATCAATATTACAAATAAATAAGATATTATTAATAAGTAAAATTTATCATACAACGAGAAACAATTGATTTTATATGGTAAAAGAAAAATATGAAAGGGAAAAAAGCTCATATAGGAAAACAATCAGGGAAGGCTTACAATATGTTGTTGCAGTAGAGTTGGTCATTCCCATATAGCTTGGTTCCTTTTCAGATGCATGGTATCCCTTTATTGCATGTTAAATCGAAACAAAAACAAATCAATGATTTTGATTTTACTGATTAAAATGAAAAGGTTGCTAAAAGATGGACTTGAACCAGAAAATTTTACACAGCCAATCGTTGCAAAATATTATAGACAGAGAGGAGAAAGTGTAGACACCTAATTTTGTCCGGACCTTTTAACCCGAGTCCGGGAATAATCTAATTTGTCATCGAAAATTTTAGTTGCATATTGTCCTGTGGGTTTAATCTTTGATCAATTGGGCCTTGGGCCAATGTTTTGGTATTTGGACTAGGTCTAATTCTTTATTTGGGTTTTAAAATTGTTACATGGGTTTGGGCCAATAAAGATTAATGAATTAATAAAAAAATAAAAAAAAATTGAAGAAGGAAGCCGACTGCCATGGTTCATGGCAGCCAGCTTTCTTCTTTCTTCACTTTATTGCTTCTTCCCATATGGTTTTCCTGTTTTAGCTATTAGTTGGTTTTTCTTCCAATTCACCATTTTCAATTCATAACACAATTTCATCTAAAATTCCAAAATCCCAAAACCAGCAAGCTTCAATGTCCAAAAATTCAGGATTGAACTCTGATTTTCACCCTAATTTTACCAAGAACAGTCCAAGAACCCTAATTAGTCTCCTGAAAAGATGAACTGAAGTCAATGGGGACTGACTAGTGGGAGGATATGGAAATCCTTTTCACCCTCCATAAAATGGGAGAGGAACACAAGAACAAAAGAGGGGAGGAGGGGGCAGCTTTTTTTTTCAAAAAAAAAAAGATCCACCATTTTTTTTAAACCCCAAAGAAAACCTATTGCCTAACAAAAAGGAAGACCCCAAATCAAACTATCCCAGCTCCCTCCACTAGCACTCGGCCTCCCCACCACCACAGCTTCAAGCTCTAGCGCTGCATCCCTCCCAACCGCCAAACATGCCTCCACACAAGACTTTCAGGCTGGCCAAGAAGATGAGGCAGAACAGGCCCATCCCTTACTAGATCTACATGCACACCAAGCTAAGGTTCTAAGCTAGGTGAGATTATTGAGATTCAAGCTTTGGTTTTGTTTTTTCAAGTTTACTTTGTAGACTTTCTTTTTACGTGGGGTTAAATATTGAGAATTAGGAGGGGTTCTTTATTTAGAGCTTTTGACAAGATTGTTGGCATTACTTCAAGTCAGAGTTGCAACTTTATTTTAGTTAATGAGTTAATGTGTGATTTTATATTCTACCTTTTTTTTTAAAAAAAAAAAAGGAAGAAGAAGAAAATGAGGATGAGAGTTGGCAGCTTGGGTTCTGGGAGAAAGAAAGCATGGAAAGCTACAGGGGAGGGCTTAAAAAGGGGGGTTGAAGTAAAGAGGGGAGAGAATATGTTTTTTTAATAGAAAAAGGTTAAAAAAAATTAAAGTAGCCATAGAGGGGGGAGACGGCTACAGGGGAGGGAATAAGGCAAGTTTTTTTTTTATAAAAAAGTTAAAAAAAATAATAATAAAGTAAGAGAGAAATCAAAGGAAGAAACTTGGGAAACTAAAGTAATATTTTTTTATTATTTCTTTTATGTTCATTATACTTGTTTTTACTATTTTTGTATATTTGGTGTTTGATAATGTTGTTTGCTTTGGCTATGATCTATTCTGGTGTATGCTTGATGTCTATGTATTTTATTTTTATTTACATTTATTTTTCATTTAAGTTTATAAATTTTTTTTATCTAATTACCTTACTTATTATAATAATAATAATAATTTTTTTATTATTATCTTATCTTATCTTATCTTATCTTACCTTACCTTATTTTGTTTTATTTTTTTTATTAAATGCATTATAATCTTTTAAAGAAATAAAAAAATGGTATTTTGGTGCTTACATAATTAAATATGGAAGTTGAATTACCGACGACAGAATTCAAAGGACGTCACAGTAGTGATTCCTAAGATATCTTGAGGTGAGAGAATTTCGCTAAATATCACCACGAGTGGTGTGAGTATTTAGCGGTATGCTCAATACAAAAAAATTTCGTTTTCATTTCAAAAAATGAAATAATCAAAAATAAAAAAAGAATAAAGAATGAATATTTACGTGCTTGATACTTTGCCATGCTCGTGTTTTTTTTTAATATTATGCTTCATATGTTTTAATCGTTAAATTATGTATTTAATCATATGTCTTATATGTTTAACCATGTGCATTCTATGTTTAAATATTAGCATCATATGCATTTAAATAAAAAAATTGATGTAAATGGCCGACGAAGAAATTCGAAAGATGTCACAGTTGTGATTCCTAAGATATCCTGAGGTGAGAGGATATCGTTAAATACCACCAAGAGTGTTGGGAATATTTAATGAGTGTTTTTGACAATAGATTTACGTTCATCTTCATTTTCGAAAAATAATAACAATTCTTAAAAATAAATAAATAAATATGTTTTTTTTAAAAATAAAAGAGAATTAGCTTTAAATGCCGATGTTAAATCCATTAAATCGAGATTTAAGATGTCACGTGATTAAATGGTACCGTTTTATAAACGGGCATCGCGGGGGTGCTAATCCTTCACCGCACGTAACCGACTCCCGAACCTGATTTTTTTCTCTCTGGTTTAAAACGCAGATTTCGAAATTGATTTTAAAATGTTTTACTTAATTTTAAAATATTTCACAAAACCCGATTTTAATAGGTGGCCAATCATACCTAACAAAAAATATTGGTGGCGACTCCATTTTGTTTTAAAATTTGTCTAGCAGTAAAAAAACAGTTATGACAGCTTGGTTACTCCACTGGGGACCTTTGAGAGTCGAGCCATAAATTAATCATGTGTTATCTTAAAATCTCGATTTAATGGATTTAATTGGTCTTTAATTTTAATTCTCTTATTCTTAATTTTCTTTATTTATTAATTCAGCTATTTATTTATTTATTATTATCATTCTTTTTATCTTTATTTTGCTTGCATTTATGCCTTGATATTTGTTAATTCTTTATTCTTGTTTTTTTTATTTATTATGTTTTTTATATTATTGATTTTAATAATTAATGGATATTTAGAATAAGGGGTCGTAGACAAATAGTCGAAGGTTTATTTGTTCCTTCTCACACACGAACAGGTGCATTTCATACATAAGCTCTATACCCGAGCTATATCCCTTTAGGAAAAAGTAAAGTACCTACGCTCTCGTGGGGTAATAACCTCCGCATGGGCTAGCGAAACGCTTTTAGAGAAAGAAAGTACCTACGCTCTCGAGAGATAATAATCTCCGCTGGGTTAGCGAAAAATCTCTCGTTCGAATTGAACCCTTTCCGTTGGAAGCCTATAATGGGTAAGGATCGGGGTGCCTTGCTAGCCTTCGCAGGCGACAGTGAGGACCAATTTGAAGACCTTTAGATTATGAATCCGAACCTCATGTTAGAATGCCATGAGAAACCCACCCTAAGTAGAGCCTCTCCTACCCGATATCTAGAAATTCACCCGAAATTAGGACACATGAAGGAACGCCTCTTACCTTTCACTACTTTTGTTTACTTTCGAACCACGAAGTGGGTAGTGATTGGAACGGCCCAAATGCCCGCATTGGTTCATTTCGCGACCCTTAGGGTGAACGAACACCCGAACTAGGTGCTTCGTAGGCAAGGATCGAAATTTTTCCCAAAATGAGTTTTTCTCAAAATATTTGTTATTTTATGTAATTAAATAATGTCGAACCTCTTTATTCATTTATTTATTTGATTTTGAATTCTTTCATGTGAATATACTGACAAATTTTCTTCTTATGAGCCTTTTGTTTCAATCCCATGAGCCTTCCACCAATATCCACTTATTATGCTATTCAGCTCCCTACACAGTGACTTGAGAAGCATGAAGCAATTCATAGCATAAGTAAGGACAGCTTGTAGCATGAACTTGATAAAGACTTCCTTTCCCCTTGAGATAGGCATCTGTTACTCCAACAACAGAGTTTTGAATTTAACCTTTCCTTTAAGTCCCTGAAAGCATGTTTTTTCCCTCGACCAATCAAACTAGGCAAGCCCATATATTTTTTCGAATTTGTGGTGGCTTGAATGTCGAACATCTCCTTAAGAGCCTCTCTATAATCAGGGGCAACATTATTGCTAAAAAATAAGGCTGATTTATCAAAATTAACTTTTTGGCCCGAACCCTCTTCATATACCTTTAGCACGTGCTTCACCCTCTCGCTTTCACTCTTATTTGCCTTCGTAAAAAGTAAGCTATCATCAGCAAAAAAAAAATATGAGTTATGCTCGGACCGTTACGGCTAGCTTGTACACCACAAAGTGCACCATCTTGTTGTGATTTAGCAAGTAATGTTGAGAGTCTCTTTGTGCAAATCAAGAAAAAATAAGGAGATAACAGGTCACCTGGACGGAGCCCTCTGTTAGGTTAGAACTTATCAGTGATACAACCATTGATAGTAACCGAATAAGAAACAGTAGTAACGCAAGACATAATAATAGAAATCCATTTAGAATGAAAGCCTAAAACCTCCATCATTGACTGAATGAAGTGCCATTCTACTTTATCATAGGTTTTACTCGTATCCAGCTTGAGAGCAAAAAAACCAGTCCTCCAGTCTTTTTTTTTTAGAGAGTGTAAGAGTTCATAAGCCACCAAAACATTATTCGTGATTAGTCTATTAGGGATAAAAACACTTTGAGACTCGCTAATGCAAGAAGGAAGCACTAGCTTAAGTCTATTGGCAAGCACTTTAGCAATAATTTTGTAGATGACGTTACAAAGACTGATTGGTCTAAACTATGTCATGTTTTTGGGATTTTTGGTTTTGGGAAACAAGACGATGTGAGTTTTGTTAATGTTCTTAAAATCTCCTTCACCATTCAACAAAGAAAGACAAAAAGAAATAACATCACCACTAATAATATGCCAATATTTATGATAAAACAAAGCAGACATACCATCGGGTCCAGGTGCTTTGGTTGGATGCATATGTTTTATAGCTTGTAGTATCTCTTCTGCCTTGAATCTGCTAGAAGGAAATAATTTATCTCATCAGGTACCCGGTTTACAACAGCCCCAAGGATTTCTTCACAGCAGCTAGGACCTTGAGATTGGAATAAATCTTTGAAGTAACTAATAGCTATCTCCTATATTCCATCCTCATCTTCGCACCACTCTCCATTAGGTGTCTCTAGCCTTTTTATAGCATTGAAACGTCTTTTTTGGCTGGCCTTAAAGTGAAAGAATGCAGTATTTCGATCTCCCTCCCGAAACTAATTCACTCGAGCTTTTTGTGACCAATAAACTTCCTATTTCTCTAAAAGTTGGTTAAGCTCATATCTCATCTGTCTCTCGCATCCCCAATTATCATCCAGTGGGGGTAGTCCTCTAATCTGTTGTAGCTCTTCGTTAAGACTAGCAATGCAGGCTCTCATGTTAAGATACTTTCCTTTATGCCATTGCCTTAATTTATTCCCCATACTTTCTATCTTCTTTAGCAAATAATTCATTGTCATATTCGGCCCAAGCATTCCCAATTTGCATCTCGCATTCTAGATCATATACCCACATGGATTCGAAACAACGTCGTTGTCTTTTCTTAAACCGTAACTTTTTATTCTTTCCTTGTGTGTCTACCACAATTGGACAGTGGTCAGAAACAAGTGCTGCAATGTGCCGAACAATATAGGATGGAAACAGCTCCCACCATAACTTGTTAGCGACCCCTTTGTCCAATCTTTCTCTGATGTTATTTCTTGCATTATTTCCCCTCTCCTATGTGTACCATGTCCTAGTAAAACCAACATCTTCTAACTCACTCCTATCCAAGGCTTCTCGGAAAGATTCCACCTGACCCTCTGGGCATAAACAATGGCCTGATTTCTCGTGAATCCACATAATCTCATTGAAGTATCCTAGACAAAGCCAAGGTTTTCTGGATTGTGTTGCCAACTACCTCAGTAAGTCCCAAGATTCACTTCTTTTTTCTGACATTCAGTTCACCATAGAAACCTGTAATTCTCCACTAAATTGCCTCGTGGCCTTCTATAATCTCCATATCTATATGGTGCTTAGAGAAACTTGATAGGTTTAAGCTTACCTCTTCCTTCCATAACATGGCTAACCCCCCACTAGCTCCTTCCGCACTTACTCCAAAACAGGAATGCGAATCACATTTCCTTTTTTTCTGTCCAATTTATTAACATGTAGCTTCGTTTCACTCAAAAAGACTACATGGGGATCTTCTTTTCTTAGCACTTGCTGAAGTGCTCCGACTGCATGTGGGTTCTCAAGCCTACGACAGTTCTACGCTAAGCATCTCATATTCCTTGGCGGGACTGGAAACCAGTCTCCGCCGTTACACGAGTTGCATCTGCTGACTTTTTAGTCACCTTCTTATGCTTATTAACACTTCCATCTAACTCCATCATATCCTGATCAGATTCAACCTCCATATTCCTCCATTTTCCTAGCTGAGTAACTTCGTCTGAGAAGGTTGAAACATTTAATCTAGCCTTCTTTTTCCAGCTCATTTTCTCACCTACTTTCCTTGAGGAATCAGCTTGTGTTTTTAGCCCCTAGGTATCATTGACTTGGAGATTTTGTATTAATTCAGTTTGATCTTGTAATGGTCCCACCTTATCCCTTAGATCCTTTTGTAATATCTCCCCAATTATGTCCTTGACAACCTCTCTCTACATTCTTGTTGACTTTCAGAAAATGGTGATTACCATCCTGACTCAGCATGTCCTTATTTATTGTTATTATTGGCACAATCCCCCCACCCTGATCAGCACCAGCTGTAGTGCCATCAGCATTAGAAAAATTATTGTGTCTTCCCTGATTGTTGGGATTCTAATTCCTTGCAAAATTTGTATCTCTTTCCATATGCAGCTGCCCAGCCATCATCTTCCTGGTGGCCTTGTCTGCTCCGCCTGTCTCACCACCTCTATCATCGTCATTGCTTTTTTTTTTTTGGTGATCCTGCTGGGCTGAAGAATGGCCTAAGTTCTTTTTATTGTTCTTAGCAGCTCCCATGAAAGAAAAGAAACCTTTCTTCAGTGTTGATCCCCTCAACCAATCTCTGTATTGCTTGCCGCTTTCCGATCCCTCCTCTTTGTTTTCCGATAGATCACATTCTAAATCAAAATGGCCTATAATACCACATTCATAGCAGAATAGAGGTAATCGCTCGTATTTTAGCTGACCACACATAGCTCATCCCCTTCCATTATTAGCCAGGGCCACATATCTCCGCAACGGCTTGGTTATATTGATCTCCACCCGTATTCTGATAAATCTGCCCCATCCTTGACCATCCAAGTTGTTATCAATAGCTCTTAGCCCAGCCTATTCCCGATCCTCTCAGCCACCCCTTTGTTCATCTATTTTAGTGGAAGTCCGTATACTCTGATCTGGATGGTTGTCGTATTGAAAACATAATCAGAGGGCCTAAGATTTCCATCGTATTCTTTCAGGGCCAAAAGATGTTTATTGAAAGACCGCGGTGATCCGTCGAGCATCCTGGTTTTGTCAGTCTTTGTACCAAACTTAAACAGGAATAGATTATTGTCTAGCATTGCTACCTACATCTCTTTTGTAAGCCTCTACACCCCACGAAGTGTGCCCATCATAGAATCTCTGTTAAAAGGACGACTAGTTAGCAGTTTCCCAATCATCCAATTCTCTTGCCCATTCAAATCCTCAGTCTCCTGTAGACCACTAATTTTTATGCAGTCCTTCTCCTCCTCAGTAAGGGAGAATCTGCTCCACACCTCTTCCAAATCCTCTGCCATTATGCCTTACACTCATACTACTCAAACTGAAAAAAGCCCAAAGATCTTACTGAGAAGACCCTGGGAAAAAGAAAACCTTGCACTAAGCAAGACTGTTGATACTAAAACTCCTCCTACTGAGTCCACTGCCAAGAGGAGACTTAGACATAGGTTTTTAGAGAGTCATTTATACTTGATTCTTATCTATGAAATTAATTAGATGTGAAAAATATTAATGTAGAAAGTGAGAAAAATTAACATCTCTAATTAAATATTTAAGAAAAAATTACATGTAAAAATTAAAGATATATGCTTTCTTAAAAAATCATATAATTTTAACATGTGATGTGTTCTATTTCTAGTAAAAAAGGTATATGAAATTGAGATGAAAGATTTACCATGAATTGCATAAGTAATTTGACCCAAAATGACTAAATGTGCAACTAAATTAGTTTGATAATTATTAATTAATGTTATATCTTGTTGAAAAGAAAAATCACCCATAATTAGAGGTGGTAAAATGAAACTGAACTCAAAAAATTGCTTGAAAAAACTGAACCCATCCAAATTCGATTTAACCAAAAAGTAAGTAAAAAATTCGAACCAAAAAAAATTCAAACTCGAAATGATATAAGCCCGAAATAACTCAAATCCGAAATGATCCAAACTCAAAAAAAAAAAATTCAAACCCCAAAAAATTTCGAACCCAAAGTGACCCCCACTCAAACCTGCCCAATTTTCACCTCTACGAAAAAAATATGGATTATGAACGCACTGTATACACACTAATAAAAAAAATAAATTATGTGCTCTACAACTCAACATATTTCATGTTCTATTCATGTAGATCATGCACGTCGAGTTTCGAGTAAATTAAAAATATCTAACTATTTGCTTGATGTAAAAAAATTTCAACTGTTAAATATATATTGGAAAAGACAGTGTTCTCGATCGATATGATAGAGATATCGGATCGATTCGAAACTTTACATACATGACTAGTACAATTATATTGTTAAATCCAACGGTCGGTTTAAACAAATATAAATCGTATAAAAAGTTACGGAAGTGTGTAAAACTAATTTAATTTTACACTAGTGTAAATGAATCCTCCTCTCTCTCTCTCTAGATATATATATGTATTGCCCCTCAAAACTAAAGTTGATAATTTTATTTACTTTTTTGTTGGTCTCATAGTCCAATTTTATGCATAGTAATTTAAAAGGGTTAAAATTAGAGGTGGCAAAATGAACCCGAACCCGAAAACCCGCCCAGGAAAACCCGAACCCGAATCCGCCCAAACCCGATTTGACCAAAAAGTCAAAAACCCGAACCCGAAAAAGCCCGAACCCGAATGGGCTCGAACCCGAATGGACCCGAACCCGAATGGGCCCGAACCCGAATGAGCCCGAACCCGAATGAGCCCGAACCCGAATGGACCCGAACCCGAGACCGGCCCGAACCCGAACCCGAATTTAATACTAAAAATAAAAATAAACAAATTGCAATTATTTTTTTTTTTACAAAGCAATAACTTTAATTATTAATTTTATTCTAATTTTTTTAATAATTTAATTAAAATTTAATATATTTTATATATATATATATATGATGAAATAATAATTTTATCAAAAAGTAAATTATATTTTGTACTTATAAGTTATAACTTTAACGTCTCATATCATGATGAATTTACAATCTAAATATTTTAAATTCTTGAAAATTTTAAAGATGTGAAAAAAAATTTGACAATAATTCAATTAATCTATAAGGGTAAAAAAATTGACAATAATTCAATTATTTTGGCCTTTTGGGTTATACTTAGACCTGCTCACGGGCCGGGCCTGGGCAGGATATTTTGTGTTCCGGGCCGGCCCGGCCCGGAACAGTAATTTTTATTATAATATTATTTTATTTAATTTTAATTATAAAAAAATAAAAAATTATAAAAAAATTATTTTTTTATTCCAATGAACAGTGTTTCGGGCCTAAACGGGCGGGCCGGGCCGACCCAGGGCCAGGCCTGGGCAGAGAAAATAAAAAAAAACTGGGCCGCAGCCCGGCCCATAAGCAGCTCTAGTTATACTTATGCAGTTAGGTTAGGGTGGGTTTAATTGGATTATGGCTTTCATGTGATTTTATTTTAGCGGGTGGATTTAATGGGGTTTTGGGTTTTATGGCCTTTTGGTTTTTTGGTATATTTATTATATATTAATAAATAAGCATATTAATTATATATTTATTACGTATAATTTAAATATAAATTATATTTTTTAGTACTACTTTATAATTTATACTTTATACTGATGAAAAAAATATAAGTACTCGATATATATATATATATATTTTGACTATAAGCATAAATTTTTTGCATTTTATAAGTATATAAACGAATAGATGAAGGCCAGGATTTATTTTTAAAAGTTTTTTATTTTATAGTAAATATAAATTATAATGTATTTATATTTTGAAATTCGAGCTCATCAAATCAATTATTTTAAATATCAATATATTAATTTATAATATATCATATTTTTTATAATAAATTATTTCAAAATTTGATTTTATATAACAAATTAATTTCTTATTCTTTTGGTGCTAACAAATATTAATTTTAAAAAATAAATATAATTAAAAATATCATATAATAGCAAAAGTATAAAAATAAAAATAATAATAAATTAATAATTTGTTTTTAGATATAAATATTTAAATTACGTAAAAATGATTACATCTAATATAAAATAAAATAATGTAAAACATACCCGTACCCAGATCGAACCCGAACCCAGACCGAACCCGAACCCGAACCCGAATGGGCCCGAACCCGAATGAGCCCGAACCCGAATGGGCCCGAACCCGAATGGGCCCGAACCCGAATGAGCCCGAACCCGAATGAGCCCGAACCCGAATGGACCCGAACCCGAATGAGCCCGAACCCGGATGGACCCGAACCCGAATGAGCCCGAACCCGAATGAGCCCGAACCCGAATAAACCCGAACCCGAATGAACCCGACCCGAACCCGCCCGAACCCGCCCAATTGCCACCTCTAGTTAAAATCATAATGTTATTTGTCTATTTATTGTGCTCCATCATCATTTCTTAACTCTTAAAATGATAGGCTTGTTACAGTTTTTTAAGTGACGACCACTTAGGTACAAAAACCAAATTGACTTTATAACTTCCTTAACAAGATTCGAATGTAAATATCAAATGTGTTTTATTTTTATTTTATATTTTAGATGCTCTCCATATAACTCTCCAAAACCAAATATGTTATGAAAGGAAAAAAATATAACATAAATTTTAATTGATCCCAAAAGCTAAATGTCAAGATCTCTTACTCGATGTACTCTCCCACAACGTTTAGTGCATTAAAATTTTTATTCTTAGAGTGTTTTCCATAAAAATCGAACTTTGATTGATTAAAAAAGAATTTCTTTCTTTAGCAAACCATTATGGGTAATTTCCTTTTAATTTTGATTAAGGAATTAAAGCACTTGAATTTGACCATGTTTATACAAGCTTTACTTAGAGTTTTTGTGCACAATAAAGCAAAACTTGATTGTGAAAAAACAAATAAAGTGTAAACATGTGATTTCACAAAGTATAAGAATCATTTCAAATAATATTTCATATAAGTTTAGGAGCTAAATGCATATTTAAAGAAGGAAAGTAAATTTGGGGTTCATATGATTTATGCAACTATCCTTAAAGATGGCATCTAATAATTTTAGATTCGAATCTCATTATCTGCAATCCTTCTTCTATCTTAAACTAAGTCTTCTTTTGTAAAAAAAAAAAAAAAAAGATTTGGGAAGCAAATGCTAAATATACACATGCAAATAAGTAAAGAAAGAAAGAAAGAAAAACCTTGAAACGGCACACTTTGGAGAGGTCCTAGAGAGCGTGGGAAAGTAGCCGTTAGAAAGACACCTCATCAAAGGCACCAATTTGACACTAACCTGACCGTTACAACACCATCCCCAAAATTCAAAAAAAAAAAAAATCGACCGTTGCCACTTCCCCAACGTTTAACTCCAATCTGCAATCTCCTTCATTTACCACTAAAACAGATCTTCTAAGAATCTTAACCGGAAACGGAAAATCCAGAGACCTTCCGATAATCACTCTCTCTCTCTCTCTCATCAATCCCGACCCCCTGAACCCAAAAAAGTGAATCTCTCTGTTTTGCATCTGATGGATGAATCAAGTGGGACAACGGCAACGATGATCGACGAGTTATACGAGTTCTCAGCGCCGCGTTTCTTTGATTTCATGAAAGGGGAGTCCGAAGAAGAAACGCGCAAAGCCGAGCTCTGGTTTGAAACCACCTTAAGCTACGCCCCTTCTCGTATGTTCTTTCTCTTTTTCCTTCCTATTTCTTTCTTTTTTATATTTTTAACTGTAAAAGTAACAGAATCAACTAATCCTCACTCTTTAAAGATTGTTCTTCGAATCATTCTTTTCTCTGTAACTGAATCGTTTTGGTTGGTGGTTCTTGATTTTCTTGGAATTTTAACTTGATTAATTTTATTTGTTTACTGAATCGTGTTCCAAAATTCTAGGGTTTGAGGTTCTCCTAGTTGCAGAAGATTTAGGGGAAAAGGGAACACCATTTTATCTTATAATGCGAGTATGGTTATCTCCACGTTTCTTCTTAGTTTTCCCACATTTTCTTAGCGTCCAATCGATAGGTCGCAATTGATCTAGGGTTTGATCCAGGAATGCTTTGTGTTCTTTGTTTGCTTAGATATGATAAGAAAAGGAAAGGAAAATTATATAAATTAAGCATAACAAAATTAATTTTGTTCTTCTCAAAATTACTGAAATGAATTAAGCATAACCGAATTAGGTTAATTTTCAAGGACTTGAAGTGTAAATTTAATCAAGTTACATTTTGTTCCCATATATTATCTGCAACCAAGCAAAACTATTGCATCTTTATCCAGGAGAAAACTGGAGATTTTCATTTCCATTTGGGTTTTTTTTTTTTTTTTTTTTTTTGTAATACAGCTTTTATGGTTAGAATCAAGGCTGGTAATAGATCCTTTCATGTGGAGAGTCTCTGCAATTTTAGTGAAGAAGATCAAACGCAGGTGGGAATTACTTTAAATATCTTATAAAGCAATTTCTCTCATTTCAATTTGGTCATGATGAATATATTATTGCTGCAGGCCTCGGAAGCATCAGATGAAACAGCTCCTAATCCTAACAGTAACTCAGAAGAACTCGTGCCTGATAAAGTAAAGGAAGAAGAAGTCAAATCCTCTGAGGCAAAGGTTGAAATCAATCAAATTGTCAATGAGGTAATTAATGGACTTCTTTTTATCCATTCTTGTTACTGATTAATTCTTCTGTTTTCTCATGATTTTAACTGTGTTGCAGATTGCTAATGATAATAAAAATAATGAAAAAGTAGGGATTCTATGTGCTCAAGAAAAAGAAAGGTTTGTTCTTCGGGTTTTGAAAGTTTTGTCAACACTAATTGAGTGCTGTTATGAACACTTTGATTCTTATTATTGTGTATTTGGTTCCTTTGTGTTGAATTTTCAGTGCCCTGACTGAAAAAACGCATTCAAATGTAACTGGTGATAAAGAGAAAACCAAATCTTCTGTGCAAGTAGAAACTGAAGCTTGCACCCCATTGATGAATTCTCAGAAAAAACTCCCATTGATGAATTCTCAGAAAAAACTGGTGAGTGATAAGAAGCAACAGACAGCTAAAAAGATAGCTAGTATGATACGGAATCCATCAGCATTGAAGCCGAAAAAAGGCAGTGCTGGAACTCCTAATTTGGCTCTAGAGAACCAAGCCATTAAACGTCAGAAACTAGATGGAGGGAGATCTAGACAGGTGCTTATATGCTCTTGCCTTTGGCATGTTAACTACTGTTATTTTGTAACTTCTATCTGAAGTTTTGTCTTTTTGTTGCTTCCCTCTATACCTCAGATCCTAAACGTAAAATCCCACAACTTGCCCCACAAGTCAAAACTTGGTCTTACCAGTGGTAGTTCCAACTTGTGCTATTCTACGGTTAACACTTCTAACAAATTGGAAAGAAAGGTTTGTTTATCTGTGCCCTTGCATTTTCTCACTAAGAAATTGTGAATTAGTATTAAAGGTTTGTTCCCTTGAAGGTTTATGTTCGAGAGCCAGCAGCACCATTTGTTTCAATGGCAGAAATGATGAAAAAGTTCGAATCACGTACCAGAGATTTGTCACTTCCTCACAGTTTTCTGTCAAACGTAAATAAACAGAATCACATCATTTAGGCTCCAACATGGATTTGGTTTCTTAATTCCATCCACTTTATTGTTTCCTTTCTTCTTTAAAAAAATTCCTTCCAATTAATCAGGATGATGCTACTTCTGTCCAGATGAGGCCTACGCTCAAATTGACAAGGCCAAAAGAACCTGAATTCGAAACAGCTCAGAGAGTGCGCTCAGTTAGAGTGAAGAGCACCGCGGAGCTTGAGGAAGAAATGATGGCTAAAGTTCCAAAGTTCAAAGCAAGACCATTGAACAAGAAGGTGTCTACTAATGCTTATACCATCTATGACTTCCAGCTTTTATCTGGTTTATGTGCATCAAACTGATCTTTCTTTGTTCTTTATTGTTTAAGATTTTTTCCAATAACTTTCTATTTTAATTTGTTTCCCGTTTTCTTCACGGCTGCAGATTTTGGAAGCTCCAACACTTCCTGCAATACCGAGAAGTACTCCAAAGCCTCCAGAATTTCAGGTAAATTATCCTAAGGATATAGGTGGTGCTATGAGATGAAAATGAAGCCAATCCTTGCTATCAGACTAAATTTATTCTGTTTCAGGAATTTCATCTTGAGACAATGGCTAGAGCCAATAAGAATGCGGAGACGTCATCAGTAGCTTCAACAGAAGTGTCTCGTCAGGTTGGAGAACTATATCCTATACATTTGGTTCATTTTCTTTTGGAACCTTAAACAGCTTGCTTACTCTCTTTTTTCCTCCTTCCTTCTTTCCTATAACAGAATAATCAGTGGAAACCTCATCTCATAGAACCCAAAACCCCTGTACTTCAGACATCACTAAGGGCACGGCCTCCAAAGGTCAAAAGTTCTATTGAAATTGAGAAGGAGGAACTTGAAAAAGCACCTAAATTTAAGGCAAGGCCATTGAACAAAAAGGTACTCTCTCTATCGTTTCAATTCTTCTTGGCATATAGCAACCATGTTTACTTGAGAGTTGAGAACGTAACTCTAGTTTTTTTTTTTTGCCTTGTATAGATATTTGAGAGCAAAGGAGAATTGGGAATCTTCTGTAATTCAAAGAAACAAGCGACTATACCTCAAGAATTCCATTTTGCAACAAATGAGAGGATACCACCACCGGCAGCCGTTGTTGATTTATTTGACAAGGTAATTATAATTATTCTGCTACTGGTCAAAGCATATATAAAAGCAAAATAGCACTACTAATTACATGTTTGTTATCTTTTTACAGCTTTCTTTGAAGTCAGAATCTAGCTATGATCCAATTCCAAGAAACACCATTCCCAACCCATTCCATCTCCAAACAGAGGTATATTTATTTTCTCATGTTAGAGAGTTCGGTATTTTAGTAAGTCCCTAATGTTCTGACTTCAGGAAAGAGGAGCTGAGAAGGAAAGGAAGTTCGTGATGGAAATTATAGAGAAGCAGTTTGAAGAGGAAAGAGCCAGGGTTCCCAAGGCTTACCCATATCCTTACACCACTGACTACCCTGTGGTATATTAATTTTGTTTCCTTTCATTTTTATGTGTTAGTTACACATAATTATAGTGAATGTGGGTTGATGATGATTATTCTTATGCAGATTCCTCCAAAACCAGAACCAAATAAATGTACAAAGCCAGAACCCTTCCAATTGGAGAGTCTGGTGAGGCATGAGGAGGAGATGCAAAGAGAGATGAAAGAAAGACAGAAAAAGGAGAAAGAAGAGGCACAGATGAGGATATTCAAGGCCCAGCCAATTTTAAAAGAGTAAGTTTATCCATAATTCTTGATTTGTATTTGCAAAGAGCTAAAAGAAATATATTAAATCCTTTTCTGTTAATGCAATCTTATGCAGGGACCCAATTCCTGCTCCAGAGAGAGTTCGCAAGCCTCTGACACAAGTGCAAGAATTCAATCTCCATGTTGACCATAGAGTGGTGGATAGAGCAGAATTCGATCAAAAAGTAAGTTCTACTTCTAGTTTCTGTGTCTTGTGATATTTCCACTCGATAAGCATTCTTATTAATGAACCTCTTTTACAGATCAAAGAGAAAGAAATGATGTACAAGAGATACAGAGAGGAGAGTGAGGCTGCTAGAATGGTATGTACATATTCTGTGTCCTATTACTTGTGTTGTCAATTTTGTTTTTGGCCAGCATGTCGTGAGAATTATAAACATTATTTTTTTATGTATTGACAGATAGAGGAAGAGAAGGCATTGAAGCAATTGAGAAGGACAATGGTTCCCCATGCTAGGCCTCTTCCCAAGTTTGACCATCCTTTCTGCCCACAAAAGTAAGAAAAGTAGTACTATGTTGGCGGTGTTTCATTCTTTTGTTGGCCACTATCCTCAATTGAATTGTGTAAGAATCTGTTTTGTTGCCCAGGTCCTCCAAGGAAACAACAAAACCCAAATCACCACATCTTCGTGTTGTCCAAAGAAAAGAAAGGAGGAAAATGATCAGTTCGCTCACTCCTGCAACTTCCAGTCCCGCTACTAGTATGAGGTGATTATGGTTTGAGGAAACTAAGGCAGGCAGGCAGGCCACAGGGGTTGTTCAAGCACTTTTGATGAACCCAGAGAGAGAGAGGGTTGTGTATGGTTTTATGTACTTTTCAAATTTCAGTAGTAAAAGCAAAAAAAATGGAATGAAAATATATGCATTGATGAACCACTTTCTTTTGTACCATTAATTCTATTAGACTCTAAAATATGTAATTCTACTTGGAATGAAAATATATGCATTGATTAGAGCTCAAACTAAAGTAACCTGTCTTACATATTGAAAAGGACTAAGAAAAAGTTCAAGCGATTTCACTCCTGCAACTTCCGGTCCCGCTACTAGTATGAGGTGATTATGGTTTGAGGAAACTAAGGCAGGCAGGCAGGCCACAGGGGTTGTTCAAGCACTTTTGATGAACCCAGAGAGAGAGAGGGTTGTGTATGGTTTTATGTACTTTTCAAATTTCAGTAGTAAAAGCAAAAAAAATGGAATGAAAATATATGCATTGATGAACCACTTTCTTTTGTACCATTAATTCTATTAGACTCTAAAATATGTAATTCTACTTGGAATGAAAATATATGCATTGATTAGAGCTCAAACTAAAGTAACCTGTCTTACATATTGAAAAGGACTAAGAAAAAGTTCAAGCGATTTCAACACGAGAATGTTGCTGACTTGGAGACACTGGTGGAACCAGAGTCTAATGGATGGGAGGGTTTATTCTTGGGAAGAATGGGAGGATAACAAACTCTGGTGATAATGATATGCAATTTGATGAAAGCATTTCAGATGATGAGGCTTCTGTGGATAGTCAGGAGCCATTTACTAGCAATTAGAAGATGATGATAAGGGAGCCGTGGCATAAATCGCTTATAGTCAAATTGCTTGGGAGGGTTCTAGGTTTCCAAACGCTTTGAGCAAGGTTAAGAATTTGTGGCAGCTTGAGGGAGGATACAAAATTGTTGATCTTGGTCAAGATTATTTTTTCCCCTCAGGTTTGAGAAAAAAGCTGACTACAAACATGTCTGTGGAGTTTTAGAGGCAGGATAGTCGATACCGTACTGATTTTAAGATAAATTGAAATGATATCAATAGTATACTATTTCAGTTTTTGTACCGATCAATACTTGCACGTACCGGTTGTTCAAGCACTTTTGATGAACCCAGAGAGAGAGAGGGTTGTGTATGGTTTTATGTACTTTTCAAATTTCAGTAGTAAAAGCCAAAAAAAAAAATGGAATGAAAATATATGCATTGATGAACCACTTTCTTTTGTACCATTAATTCTAATTAGACTCTAAAATATGTAATTCTACTTGGAATGAAAATATATGCATTGATTAGAGCGATTTCAACACGAGAATATTGATGACTTGGAGACAGTGGTGGAACCAGAGTCTAATGGATGGGAGGGTTTATACTGATTATTCTTGGGAAGAATGGGAGGATAACAAACTCTGGCGATGATGATATGCAATTTGATGAAAGCATTTCAGATGATGAGGCTTCTGTGGATAGTCAGGAGCCATTTACTAGCAATTAGAAGATGATGATGATAAGGGAGCCGTGGCATAAATCGCTTATAGTCAAATTGCTTGGGAGGGTTCTAGGTTTCCAAACGCTATCAGCAAGGTTAAGAATTTGTGGCAGCTTGAGGGAGGATACAAAATTGTTGATCTTGGTCAAGATTATTTTTTTTCCTCATGTTTGAGAAAAAAGCTAACTACCAACATGTCTGTGGAGTTTTGGAGGTAGGATAATCGATACGGTATTGATTTTAAAATAAAACGAAAAGATATTAGAAATGTATCGTTTTGATTTTTGTACGGATCAATATTGATACGTATCGGTTGATACAAGATTTTTTTTTTATTCTTTAAATTTTTTTCACTTATTTCATTATCTTAAATCAATTTATAATGTTTATTATTTTTATTTTTTTCATAATTATATTTAAAAATAAATATATTTATTAAATTAATAATAATTTATTATATGTTTTTATATTTATTTTATTTATTTGATGTTTAAAAATTTTGGGTATTAAATATTTATAATTTAAAATTTTATATTTACATATAAATATATATTTTATGTAGGTAATTGAGATATATTTACATATGTATATGATATATATTTTATTATAAAACTTGAAAATATGTTTTTTATATATATATTTATATATATATATATTTAAAAAATATCGATAAATTTAAAGCGATTTTTGACATTGATATTGATATATATCATTTCCATAAAAATCATATATCCATTGTCTTATTGTGCGTCAAAGGTTTTCGAATTTTATTCCTTCCAGTGACAAAATAAATAAAATCATTGCCTTCAAATGGAGTATCACAATTAGGGCTGTAATCGAGCCGAGCCGAGCTCGAATACTGAGAAGCTCGAGCTCGAGCTCGATCGAGTATCATTTTTTAAGCTCGAGCTCGGCTCGAGATAAAATCGAACTATTCGAGCTCGACTCGATTAGCCTCGTTTATATACTCGAGCTCGAGCTCGAATTAAGGGTTTTTAAGTATGTATATATATATATATATATATATATATTAAGGGTAAAATAGTAAATTAATAATAAAAATATTATAAATAAAAAAAGCTCGATTAGGCTCGCGAGCTGCTCGAATCGGGTATTAAGATACTCGAACTCGGCTCGCTCGATAGCTCGAGCTGCTCGAGCTCGAGCTCGGCTCGATAATTACCGAATCGAATTCGAGTTTTTTTCGAGTCGAACTCGAGTAGCTTACGAGCACAGGTATCTCGTTTACACCTCTAATCACAATAATCTAGCCTTGTCTAGAATGGGGCCACTCGTTATGAGGGTCATTAAATCGCTAGGTTGACGGAGGAGACAATTAGTGCACGTTTGATATGATATTGATTATTTTTTTTTTTAAGAATTTAATTGTTGAAAATTTAATTTTTTATGTTTGGTATGTTAAAAAAAAAAAAATTAAGGATAATGATTTTAATAGTCTTTGAAGTTTATCAAATCTTCTATTATGATTCATGTACTTTAAAAATATTCAATGTGGTACCTGAACTATCAAACCGTGTATCAATGAGATAGCTTGACCTAACATTGTCAAAATATAGATGATAATGATGTGGCATTGACCAATCAGGTGATGACACGTGGCATCATCTGTTTTATTTAAAATTAATATTTGAATTTTTGTAGAAACAATTTTTAAAAAATTATGTTAAAAATATAAAAAATATATAAAATTACATTTTTAAAAATTAATATCTATTTTTTAAAAAAATTATATTAAAAATATAAAAAAATTTAAAATTGTATTTTTAAAAATTAAATATGTCTTTTATTAAAAATTTAAAAAAAATAAAAAAATTTAAAAATTCTTTAAAAATTAAAAAAAATTATTTTAAAAAATAAAAAAATAAAATATTTAACTAAAATTATTTTTTAAAATAAAAAATATTTTAAAATTACTTGTGAAAAAAATTTATAATATCTGAAATTTTTTAAAAAATATTTTTTAAAAATTAAAAAATATTTTTTAAAAATTAAAAAATCAAAATATAAAATAAAATTGTTTTATTGTTTTATTTTTTAAAAAATATTTATTAAATATTACAAATATTAAAATAATTTTAATAAAAAAACATATTTAATTTTTAAAAATATAATTTTAAATTTTTTAAATTTTTAATATAACTTTTTTTTTAAAAATAGATATTAATTTTTAAAAATATAATTTTAAATTTTTAAAATTTTTATAAAAATTTAAATATTTAAAATCATATTTTAATTTTTGTTAAAAATATTTATTAAAATTAAAAGGTGAAGAGAGAAAAAAAATATTTTTTTTAATTTAAAATAATAAACTGTTTTATTATTACACGTGGCATCACTGTGTGGTGCCACGTGTAAAAGAAAAAAATATAATTTTAATTTTTAAATTAAAATAATAATTTTTTTTTATAATACACGTGACATCATTATATGATGCCACGTGTCAAATTTTTATTGGATACTAGAGCCACATCATCAATATTTAACGGTGTTACTGACATATACTACAATAGCAAACGGAGTGAAAACGTTAAGTACCAAAATAAATATTTTTAAAGTAAATGGATCACAATAGAAGATTTGATAAACTTCAGGGGCTATTGGGGACATTATCCCAAAAATTTATTATCCTTGAAATATAACTTTCTTTTGAGGATTATTTTTCCACAAGTATTGAAATACGATTCTCATAAAAAGAGGTGGAACAGTAACTTTTTCATGTAATTGAGAAGTTAAAAAAATGTTAAGACAAATTATCTTTTTTCCTATTTGGTTTAAAATTACTATAGAAATATTATTTTTAAATATTTAGTACAAATATTTGTTAATAATAAATATCATTGAAATATTTAAATAATATTTAATTTGCATTTAGCCTTTTAACATTCTAATTACATGAGAGTAACTTAGAAAATTTATTATTAACAAACATTTTTTAATCCTAAAAGTAACTCAAATTACCAATTGAAATATTATTTTTAAATATTTAGTACAAATATTTGTTAATAATATATATCATTGAAATATTTAAATAATATCTAATTTGCAACCAACCTTTTAACTTTCCAACTACATGAGAGTAATTTCGAAAATTTATTATTAACAAATATTTGTTATCCTAAAAGTAACTCAAATTACCAATTGAAATATTATTTTTAAATATTTAGTACAAATGTTTGTTAATAATAAATATCATTGAAATATTTAAATAATATTTAATTTGCATTTAACCTTTTAACTTTTCAACTACATTAGAGTAATTTCGAAAAATTATTATTAACAAACAATATTTTTTTATCCTAAAAGTAACTTAAATTATCAATTGAAATATTATTTTTAAATATTTAGTATAAATATTTGTTAATAATAAATATCATTAAAATATTTAAATAATATTTAATTCGCAACTAGCTTTTTAACTTTCCAACTACATGAGAATAACTTCAAAATTTATTATTAACAAATATTTTTTATCCTAAAAGTAACTCAAATTATTAATTGAAATATTATTTTTAAATATTTAGTACAAATGTTTATTAATAATAAATAAAAGTGAAATATTTAAATAATATTTAATTTGCATCTAGCCTTTTAACTTTTCAACTACATGAGAGTAACTTCGAAAAATTATTATTAACAAACAATATTTTTTTATCGTAAAAGTAACTCAAATTACCAATTGAAATATTATTTTTAAATATTTAGTATAAATATTTGTTAATAATAAATATCATTGAAATATTTAAATAATATTTAATTTGCAATCAGCCTTTTAACTTTTCAACTCCATGAGAGTAACTTCAAAATTTATTATTAACAAATATTTTTTATCCTAAAATTAATTCAAATTACCAATTAAAATATTATTTTTAAATATTTAGTACAAATGTTAATAATAAATATCATTGAAATATTTAAATAATATTTAATTTGCATCCAACCTTTTAACTTTTCAACTACATGAGAGTAACTTCGAAAACAAACATTTTTATCCTAAAAGTAATTCAAATTATCAATTAAAATATTATTTTTAAATATTTAGTACAAATATTTTTTTTAATAATATATATCATTGGAAAATGTTAAAATTAATAAAATTTGCATTTTATTTGATAAGAGTAATTTCGAAAATTACCATCATATTTTTAGTAAAGTGTTTAGTGAATCAAACGTGCTAATGTAACTTTCTAAAGATTTTAGTTAGCATTTTTTCATGTCTACCAAACGCCGTAAAGTTACATTCTAAAAAATCGTATTTTCAAAAATCACATTTTACTGATATGAGAAAGCACCAAACCTCCCCTTTGAGGCAAGTTTGCTCGTTTGTACGTTGAGGTGGATTTGAGTGCTCCATTGGTTTCTAAAATCATGGTGGGGAAGCGGTCTCAAGTTGTTGAGTATATATGAAGGTATTCATCTAGTATGCTTCCATTGTGGGCGTTTACGCTTGTCCATCCATGGTGGTGAATGCGACACTATCTCAAGATGTAAGTAAGACAGTGTTGTAGAAGAGGTTACTCGGGTTTCACAGAAAACTTTGGTCCATGGGTGATCGTCCAAATGCGTGGTCAGAAATCGTAGCAGAGCTAGGAAGGTTGTACAAGGAAAGGAGGAGTTCCAGAGTGTTTCTGTTGACTGGATGACCACTTATGCTGCCTAGTTGAAAGTGAAGATGATCTTAGTTATTTTAAATTGTTTTTGTTGTTGATTGTCAGCTGGAATAAGAGCATTGGTTGAATTATTTGTAGAACTTAGTGTCATCAAATCTTATGCAAGATGTAATAATTCAAAAATCTTTGTAGTTGTTGAAAGTTGATATACTTTTTGCTTATATGTATACAAACACAAGTAATATATGATTTTTTACAGCTCAATTCTTCTGCTTCCTTCTCTCGTTTTATGCTTCTCCCTTTTTGTTCATTGAGAGCAGAAATCAACAGTTTCAAGGCAGCTTGCTTCTAACATATTTGCGAATCTTGTGGTTAAGGAAGGTGTTGAGCGAGCATGAGAGATTTTAGCCTCGATTCATGGTGTTGCTGTCGATATGAAGAGCTCCTACGTTGCATGGATACGGGTACGGTATCCGGTATGAATGCGGATACAAGATACGATAATTTTTAAAAATTAGGGTACGGGTACGTTAATATTATAGAAATATTATATATAAGAAACTGAAATTTCACATAATAAAATATGATACAACATAATATAAAAAATAAAACACACATAATATAAAATAAATCATCAGACTTATAAACCCACATTTACTAGTTATTAGTTATCACTCATCACCCAAAATATTTTTAAAAAGACAAAAACATGTTCTGTGCAAAACCCAAGCACAATAGAATCAAAATAGAGGGAGAAAACATACATTTGGGGGCTGGGGCTGTCGGGAAGTGAGGAGGGATTGAGGGAAGAAGCAATAGCCAAAGACGCAATGCTACCGTCGAGAAGAGGGAAGTATCGCAGAGAGTCAACAATGAAAAGAGGGAAGGGAAATTTGCCTTAGGACATGAAGATGTTGTCGATAATTGAAAAAAAAAAGGAAGGGAAATATGTCCTAGGGCATGATAATGCTATTGATAATGAAAAAAGGGAAAGGAAAATATGCTTTAGGACATTAAAATGCGAGTTTTAGTGCAAAATTTGGCCAAGTTGTACCCAAGCCGCATCGAGCCGTATCTGAGTCGTAGCCATTCTTAATTTTTTTTTTTTTAAAAATTGGTACATACCCAGCCGTACCCGATGCATACTCGTACCAGGTACTCTTGCAATTTGACCTTTCAGGTACTTGTAACAAATCCTATGTCCATGATCTCAAAAGGATAAAAATACTCCACTAGATATTACTACTTGTAACTTTTGCATGAATAAAGCTATAAACTCTTCTCACAAATATTATAACTTTTGCACGGACAAAGCTACAAACCTTCTTACAAATATTATAACTTTTGCACAGATAAAGTTACAAATCATCCGCACAAATATTATAACTCACCAACCAAAGAATCCCAATACATCTTCTCTCAAGTGTATAGACTATCTCTCACAAGTGATGGTGGTGCTGGTGTTTCCTTAAAGGCCAAGGCTCATACTTATAGGTGAGCACTTTTCTTGGCTCATCCTAATTACTTAATGTGGGATGAGCACTCCCTTAACTCAACCAAGTTACTCAATATGAGACTTGAACTCAATATACTGAACAAATCTTCTCTTGAGTCAAAGTCCCAATTACCTCTTGGTAGCAACTTTCATCCCTCGAAACAAAAGCTTCTGGTGTAAAGCCCACAAAATTTTTACTTGATTTTTTTTTCACATGCATCCATCCCATTTGTTATAATTTTATTTTAGACCCAATGTGGGTTATTAGTTTAACCTAATAATAATTAAAAGGGTTAGGCTTATTTTCTTTTTACGTTCTGTGTTTGTTAGACTTAGGCAATTTGAAAGAACTTAACCCTAGAGAAGAAGAAGATAGGCAAAGGAAAGGCAAATCTATTCTGAGAAACACGGATTAAGGTGAGATTTTGCTTTAGATTCTTTTAAATTTTTATGTTTTAAATCATTTTGCACAAAATTCAAACCTTTATTTTGAACCATCTTCACTTCCTAAAAATTCCGACTACTTTTCAGTGACTTTTCAATGACATTTTGGGTACCTATAGAAAGGTCTCTTCAAGATCTTTCCAATGGTATGTGTGGCACTTCATTTGGTTGAGTAATTTAGGAGAACAATTTTTGAAGTTTGTTGGTTTTGGGTTTCTGACAGTTTTAACGAGCCAACTTTGGGTCACCGGAACTTCGTTTTTCGGTGGTCATTTTTGTCGAATATTGGATGATTTTTATAGTATGAAATGTGATCTTTCCATTGGTATATGTATCTTGATGAGATGATTTTGTGTTGATAGAATCGAAGTCCCAAAGTAGGCTCCATGAAACTGGAAACTTAGAAAACCTAGAAAAATCTTGACAGTTTGTGATTATTTTCAAAGTTTAGACCTCCGAAACTTAGGCTATATGTAATCGTTTTTACCCAAATTAATTTCTATGATATACTGTTACACTTATACTTTGAATTAGTATTTTAAATATTACTGGAAATCTCACGGATTGGGAGTTCTATTGGCTCAAAGTAGGCCAAATAATCATGAAAAATAAAAATTTCAGAATTTGAAATTCTTCAACTTTATTATTTTAAAAATTATTTTCGGTCAAAATTAAATATATTTAGTTAAAAATCATATTAATTTCAGTTACATTAATTTTTGTGAATTTTTACATATATAAATATATTTTTACGAATTTGTCTTTATTTTGTTTGATTTTGTGATAAAGCTTATTTGATTATGTATAAGCTTATAAATAGAAAATTTATTTAATATGTAATTATATTTTCATCAAAATCATACTGATACTGATTTTTTGTTTTAATTTTTAATTTTCTATTTTACTTAGTTTTAAATATTTTCTCATTATTAAAAAAGAAACGTTTTATTAAAGATTACATTACCAAATACTTTCGGTTTGTTAGAGAGGTCGTCACACAACCTATATGTTTTAGGATGACTAGCGGGAAGTCGTACTTGTTAAGCTTATTCATTTTTATTTAATTTTTGAATATTTCTTAAATTTTTAGGCTACTAGGAGATTTGTGTGATTTGCTGCTTAAGTGTCGGTTTAGCGAATCAGGTAAGTGACTTGACGTTCCTTCGGTGTTTAAGTCCCGAAAAATCAGCTTTAAAGATTCTTATATTATGTATGCAATATATAATATTTTGTCCCATGTTTTATTAAACCGGGTAAGCATGAAAGCTAAAGTTATTTTGAATCGACTATAAAAATCATTTGTGCCAATCATATGTAAACTTTTATGACTTTAATTTTACTACATAATTTATGTGGAAGAAGTATGCCTATGAAATATATTTTTGTATAAGTATGCTTTGTTTCTTATAAAGAAAATATAATTATGGTACATTATGGATAATATGATTTTTGTGTGTTTTGAATGCTCTCCTAATATGCTATGTTCTGACCCTGTCAATGGGGTTTAAACGTTGGCCATGTCGAAATGTACTTTATGATAGAAATCGATTTCAATCGTGCCACCGGTTTAGAATTGTGGTTTTTGTGATATCGATATGTGCAACCATTGGTTGCTCTCGATATATTTTGACCCATGCCACCGAGGTTAATTGTGGTCTTTGTTATGACTTCTAACCTTTGTCACCGGGGTTAAGGGTAGCCATAGCTTGTAAAGAGAGATAGATTTCGGAAACTAAAATTTATGTTTTTGTTGAGCTCTATTATGTTATATAATTTTGAAGTAAGTTATTTACAAATATAATATTTCCAGAATTTTGTATTATTAAATTCAATTAATTATTTTGGTTTAAAGATTTTGAACTTGCTTAACCCAGCTAAGGGAATGTCGGTTGCTTTGCTGAGTAGTTGTATTCATTCTCTTCTTTAACATTTTACAAGTTCTGAATTTGGTCATGCACGCGAAAATTTTCAGAAGTGACGTTTCAAATTTTAATACATGTTTCTAAGACTTTCAGGGTGCTTCCAATAATTAGATTTTCGAAACTATCTTGATAGATTATTCAAGGACTTTAAGTTTGAGGGTGTTTTAGGACTTTCAAGGTGTTTCTAGGACTTTAAGTTTGAACTTTTATTCATTTCTTTATACATTTCAAAACCTTGTTTTCAAAGTACGCAATTTATGAATTTTTATAAACGTTATGATTTCGTAAACATTTGACTTCTTTGAATTTCAGTTAGGTAGTTTGTTGCTTTGCATGTTCTCGCAGGCGTGACATTTGGGCAACAACTCCCCTCGCTTGAACCTGGCTCTGATACTAGTTGTTGAAAATAGCGTGATAACCTGTTGATTTTTGACCTTCGATACCGATTGTAGTTTTGTGATACAGTATCAATTTGCTACAGTAATTTTATCTCGGGACGCTACAGTGACTTTCGAAATACAACTCTTTTATTAATATGTTTAAGACAAATATACACTAGACACACTCTTTTAATATGCACTCACAACTTCACTCCTTCACTCATATCTTTTTCTTTCTTTTTTTTTCTACTCACCACTCTTCATCTAACAACTTACATCCCACCCTATTTATAGCTTTCTATGTTGGTTACTAAACCAACCTAGAATGTTCTAGTGTGTTGGTTTAATATTCTAGAGAAAGAACAATAAAAAATCTAGAGAGAACTCTAGAAAGAAGACTTAAGAAAATTTTAGAAAAACCTAGAGAAATAATAAAGTTTGGAGAGAATTCTAGATGAGAGAATTCTAGAGGAGTTGTTGACTTTAACACTCCCCCTCAACAACTACTCTCTTGATGTCGGTTTGGTTGTCATTCTAGACTGCCTTCTGGACTTATCAAATCTTGCATCAAATATCTTCTCTTTTTCTTTCTCTTCTTAAAATTCATCAGCATCATTAGTTCTGCTTCATCTTTCGTTGATTGCTCTCTTCTCTTTTGATTCTTGATTTTGTTCACTTCCGTCTTTGCTTCAACACTATTTCTATCTTCGTTCTTCTTGATTCTCTCTGCTAGCCTGTCTCTGACTTTGGCATACTCGACTTTGTCAACTACTATTAATTTGTTGACTCCACAATCGATCTTCATATCTTTCACGCCTTTGTAAGTCTTAACAGTGTCGATGACCTCGTTGTCATCTTTCTCAATGTTGACATCAGCTGCAAGCTTCTTCTCGACTTCTAGAAATAACCTTTCTTCTTCAAACATATTTTCTGGTGGCTGAAATAGAGACTCGTTCCCTTCCTTTGACGTTTCTTCTGTTACCTTCTGTCTTGGTTGAATATTCTCAAAATCAATTTCTTCTTCGTCTTCATGAACATTTTCTTCTAACTCGGTGGTGCAACCAGATACGAGTTCTTCGCATTCTTCAATAGTAAATGCTGTCTCAAAATCCCATTCTTCTTCGCTATTATTCTCTTCTCGTGACGAGGTTCTCGAGCTTACCAACTGGACTTGAAAAATCTTCCATTCTGACTTGAGAGTGCCTCACTTTTCTCAAGGTTGTATTCTGTCAGTCTCTATATCCTCACGAACTACGATCCCTGATCGTCTTGGTCCCAGACCAATAATCTTCACAGTCCCAGACTGTCTTTCTCCGATATGCGTACTCCGGTCCCTGACCGTCTAGCTCTGTCTTCTCGCGGTGGCTTTCACTCTGATAGTAGGTAGCCCTTTTCACCTCTTTTGTGATGGCTCTCACTCTACTCCAGGTAGGTAGCCCTTTTCACATATTCTCGTGATGGCTCTCACACTACTTTAGGTAAGTAGGTAGCCCTTTTCACCTGTTCTCGTGATGGCTCTCACACTACTTCAGGTAACCCTTTCCGCGACTCGATCTATCATCGATAATTACAATTCTCGATCATCTGATTTCGAGAAACTTCTGGCTTCTTGTCTTTTCTCCGATAAGCATACTACGATCCCTGACCATCCTGATCTGATATTTCAATCCTCTGGATCATACCGCTCTTTTACGTTGGTCCTCTGGATCGTCCCGTTCTGGTCGTCCAACTCTGATACTCTGGTCCTTAGGATCGTCTAGCTCTGATACCACTTTGTTGATTTTTGACCTTCGATACCGATTGTAGTTTTGTGATACAGTATCGATTTGCTACAGTAATTTTATCTCGGGACGCTACAGTGACTTTCGAAATACAACTCTTTTATTAATATGTTTAAGACAAATATACACTAGACACACTCTTTTAATATGCACTCATAACTTCACTCCTTCACTCATATCTTTTTCTTTCTTTTTTTCTCTACTCACCACTCTTCATCTAACAACTTACATCTCACCCTATTTATAGCTTTCTATGTTGGTTACTAAACCAACCTAGAATGTTCTAGTGTGTTGGTTTAATATTCTAGAGAAAGAACAATAAAAAATCTAGAGAGAACTCTAGAAAGAAGACTTAAGAAAATTTTAAAAAAACCTAGAGAAATAATAAAGTTTGGAGAGAATTCTAGATGAGAGAATTCTAGAGGAGTTGTTGACTTTAACATAACCCACAATAAACACTCAAAAAGAAAGAAAAAAGAGAACACGATATTTAACGTGGTTTAATCCCTCTAACCTACGTCCACAATCCTAAAAATCTATTTTCGGTTAAATCAACTTATAGTTGTCGAGTGCTGGTTGTTCACAATAAGTTACTTATTAAAGAAAGTTGTTTTAAGAGAAGAATCTCAGCTAAGATGTGATGGAGAGGTAAAGACAATGTTATATCTGCTTATCTGCTTAATTCGGAATTGCAACTATATCTAGAAGGAATGTTCTTGCAGAGGATTCTGTTTTTGGGTTTGTTTGTTGGCATATTTGGAATCTACGGAATAAGGTTTTTATTGAGTTTCATATGATCTAGTAATGCGAATCTTATTATTTTTGGTTAGTGTCCGTGATTATTTGCAGTTTCGGACAACCAAAAAAACTTTCTTGATTTCGACAAGTGAGATTTATCTCTTGACAATTTCCTCCATGATCTGACTTTGTCAAGCTTAATACAAGTGGAGCTGCAATTTTTAATTTGAAGGCTGAGCTTTATGCTATCCTAACGGGGGTGAGGTTGGCTTGGGATCATGTGATTCCTTGTTAGTAGTGCAAAAGATCATCCAGTCGCTGTGCTCTAAAGACCTTTTTATCACTTTATTTATAGTTGCCAACTTCTGCCTAAGAAAGATTGAGATTGTAGGATTTTTCATATTTATCGAGAGGCTAATCATTGTACAGATTTCATGTCAGGTTGGACTCTGGAAGGTAATGACTTAAAACTTGTTGAAGTGATGTCTCCCCCAACCAATTTGTGTAGAATAATGTAGGATGATCTTTTGGAAGTAGCTAGGTCAAAGGGCTTTTATTGCTTTAAGCAAATGGTTCTATTTCTGTCAATAGGTATATCCACTACAAGAATTTATGGTTTTGCAGGCAATTTTTTTTTTTTGGATAAGTAAGTGTTTTATTTATCCAGAAAACAGTTAAACTGCTACATCCAACGTCATGTGCAACATGTACTTAAAGCTATACATACTTAAACAATACTTGAACAAAACTTAAGACCACTAATCAATCAGGGAACAATAGCAACATACTTCAGCAATACTTAAAGCTATACCAGAATGGACAAAGATCCTAGGAAAAAAGAGACAGTCCCCAATCTGCATCCAATCTTCGGTTCACTTCATCAGGACTAATGTTCTTGAGCCCCAACAATCGCATTCTGATGATCTCTTTTATCTGCTCAATGATGGCTCCTTGTGTGGATTGAAGGCGATTAAAACACCTATTATTTCTCTCTCTCCAGATCGAGTAAAGAAAGGCACTCCATGATAAACGCAAAATAACAGAAATGAGAGTTTTTCCTCTGATTCTGTTTACTGCCCATTGCAGCTCTGCTTGCCAGCTCCTTATGCTTCTATGAAGTTGGCATAAGCATAGTATATGCCCCCAGATTTCCTTTGAATAGTCACATTCGAAGAATATATGATTCCGGGTTTCTTGCTCAGTTTGACATAGCTCACATTTGCCATCCACCTCCATGCCCCATGACATCAATCTGTTCTTTGTAGGCAGTTTGTCCAATATAGCCATCCAAGCTACCAGTGCATGTTTAGGAATATGAGATGGAAACCAGATCAGTTTATCCCACTCCACCTTGTCCTGCCTAGGCCTGAGATCATTCCAGACCTTAGCCACCATAAATCTGTTCCCAGGGAACTTCCAAGTTAGAGCACCATTCTGGTTGGAGGTGAACCTCAAAGCCAAAGCCCTCAGCTGAAGCATTTTACGCCATGTCCAGCTGCTTCCTGGGGAAGGTTGAACCTGCCACACTGTTCTTCCTTTCAGCACATAGGCATGAAGCCAGGCAATCCACAATGAATCTGCCTGAGAGAGAAGTGCCCATAGGTGCTGAATAATGCAAGCCTTATTCCATATTCCCAAGTCTTTTAATCCAAGACCCCCTCTGACTTTGGACAGCAAATGGAACTCCATTTGACTCTTGCTCCCTTAGTTGAGTCATCTCTTCCTTTCCAGAAGAACCTGCTGCATAATTGATTAACTCTTTTAAGAACAGCCTTAGGCAATACAAAGTGCCTGCACCAGAAATTGGACACATTAAAAAGAACAGATTGGATGAGCTGAAGCCTTCCTGCATAGGATAACATGCGTGCTGCCCAGCCATTGATTCTCTGAGTAATTCTATCGATCAAAGGAGAACAATCCTTTTCAGAGAGTCTTCTTGTGACCAAAGGGACCCCAAGGTACCTAACAGGTAGTTTGCCAAGTTTAAACCCTGTCAACTCTTGCATCTCAAGTAGAGTGGTCCTACTAACACCAGAGGAGAAGACTTCACTCTTGGAAGGGTTTAATTGCAAACCAGAAATGGTATAAAAGTAATGGAGAATACCCTGTATGCCCACAACAGAATCCAAGTTACCCTTTGCAAAAATCAGCAGATCATCTGCAAAGCACAGGTGAGTAAGCTTGATTCTGTGACATTTAGGATGGTAGCTGTAAAATCCATGAAGAGCCCCTGCATCCAGGAGTCTGGATAAAACATTCATAGCAATGACAAAAAGATAAGGAGAGAGAGGGTCTCCCTGCCTTAACCCCTTTGCTCCTTCAAAGTACCCTACTAATCCCCCATTAAGAGAAATTGAGAACTTTGGGGAAGTGATGCATGCCTTGATCCATCCTATGAACTTATCAGGCAATCCATAAACTGATAGAACAGTGAGAATGAAGTCCCAATTTAATGAATCAAAAGCTTTTTGGAGATCAATCTTCATTGCAAAACGGGGGGATAAGGTTGCTCTTCCATACCCTTTGACCAGTTCCTGAGCCATGAGAATATTATCTGAGATGCTTCTCCCTGGTATGAAGGCACTCTGATTGCTGGAGATCATAGCAGGAAGGAGTGGAGTGAGCCTGGCAGTGATGATCCTGGTAATACATTTATAAATGACAGAGCAGCATGAAATAGGCCTGAAGTCCTTCATATGATTAGGATTCTGGAATTTTGGGACAAGAGCAATACATGTAGAGTTAAAGACTGATATCCTGCTCCCTGATTGAAAGAAGGATAAGATTGCTGCAGTGACATCCTCTTCCACAATAGGCCAAGCAGTTTTAAAAAACTGTGCAGTGTATCCATCTGGCCTTGGGGCTTTGTCCCCATTCTGCTCAAACATGGCTCTTTTCACCTCCTCTTTTGTAACAGCCTTAGCTAAATTGTCCTTAGCTTCAGCAGGCAAGGCGGGCTGAATAAGTTCAGTAAGAAGCTCCCTAGGGCAGTCTGTGACCTGTTTGTCCTCAGTCCCAATCAACTTCTGAAAGAACCTTACAGCCTCCTTTGAGATTTGGCCAAAATCTTCCAACTTCCTTCCCTCATCATCATAGAGGACTCTGATGGATTGCTTGCTATGCTTTGCTGACACCATTTTATGGAAATAATGAGTGTTCTGATCCCCCTCCTGCAGCCATTTTATCCTTGATTTCTGCCTGTAATAACTTTCCTCAGCCTTTTAGAGTTCCATCAATTCTGCATAGAGTCTTCTTTCTGTTTCAATAAGAGTATTAGATGGCCTTTGATGCAGATTGATCATCTGCATGCTCTCCAATTCTTGCCTTTTATCTTGAACCTTCCCTGAAATGTTGCCATATATGGCCAGGTTAAATGCCCTCAGTACTGCCTTTAATCTCTTCAATTTGTGGAATAGAGTGGTCATAGGGTTGCCAATGAAAGGCTCTTGCCAAGAGTTTTTCACAATGTTCAGGAACTCTGGATTCCCAGTCCAGAAATTAAAAAACCTAAATGGCTTTGGGGGAGAATGAGCAGTCAAGTTCATCTTTATGTATGCTAGGCAGTGATCGGAAACCATTGGAGCCAAAAACTCAACAAATGAGTGAGCAAACTGTATATGCCAGCAATCATTCACCAAAACCCTATCAAGCTTTTTAGCCAAGTAAGTATCAGTTTGGTGGTTGGACCAAGTGAATGCTGGTCCAGTACTGGTATGATCAAACACTGATAGCTGTGTCAAGCAGTCCTGAAAATCCTTCATATTAGAGGTAAGCATGTAGGAGCCATTGAAATCTGAGCTTTCCTGTGGTCTTGCTATAACATTGAAATCTCCAGCCAAAAGCCAAGGAGAACCATCAATTCTGCCTTGAATGTCCTGAAGATGGTGCCAAAGCCTTCTTCTACTTATGCCTTCATTGCTTCCATAAATTGCTGTAATGTAGAACCTGGTAGAATTATAAGTGGTGCAGCATGTAATGCTCTGATCAGATGTTGCAATAAGATTAACCTGCATCTGATTTCTCCATAGGAACCATATTCTCCCATTATAAGCTTCTAAGTAGTTGTGATGTAGCTTCCATCCCTGAAAGAGCCTATCTACTATAGCTGGCATGTTTTGTTGTTTCACTCTTGTTTCCAGTAAGCAAACAAGGTCTGCCTTCAAGCAGTTTATTCTCTGTATAATACTTTTCTGCTTTTGAGGGTTGTTTAGCCCCCTAGTATTCCATACTATAAAATTCATGAAAGTTGAGGGGGGGTCACTCCAGAGGCAGGTAAAACTGCCTTACCTCTTTTCCCCTTGTCAATGGGCCCTTTCTTCTTATTCTTCAAGGCTTTCATCAAGTCTGCAACTCCTGCTACTGCTGCCCTTTGCTTCTTAGGAGAGTTTGGAAGGATTTCCACCAATTGTTCCTCCTCTCTCCATTGCTCAGAGCCACTAGTTTGTCCAGGGTCTACATTTGTCCTCTCTGAGTCACTCAGGATGTCAAATCTATTTTGGGAACCAGCTAATACTGACTTCTTGCTTTTCTGTATGCTTCTGCTTCCTCTCCCTTTACTGCCCTCATTAACTTCTGTTTCCTTCGTACTTGCCTCTTTCTGTTCTTGAGCCATAGGCAGGGCACTGCTTTCAACTTCTACACTGCTTGTAGCCTGTGCATCATGTTTTGACAGTTCTGCTTTAGGCCCCTCCTTTGGAATCCAAACTTTGGTAGCCCCTACAGGCTGTTTGGTGCAATTTCTGTCTGTATGCCCAAACAAATTGCAATGCTTGCATTTTGGAGGGTACCAAGGGATATCCACAACAACATTTGCAATAGTGCCATCGCATAACTCAACATTAATACATTTTGGGATGGGGACATCCACTGCAATCTCCACACATACCTTTGCATAGGCCAATCTCTGTTGGCTAGCAGTGATTCTATCCATATACAATGGAGTTCCTAGGGCACTAGCGATATAGCTGAGGCCACGTCTGGTGTACAATTCCAGAGGAACTCCTCCCAAATGGATCCAAACAGGTAATTTCTTCAAATTAAACTCTAATGATTTCATACATGGCTCCCATTTCCTCAGAATGAGTGGCTTATTCTGAATGTGCCAAGGTCCCTGCTCAAGAACCCATTCTCTGGTGTCAGCATTCGGAAATTGAACTAGGTATAAGTTCAGGCCAGCAAATTTGATCACCACTGCTCCATTCTTTCCCCATAACATGTTGGCAAGTCTCTGAAATGTGCTGAAGTTTGGTGCCTTGCCAACAAACTGCGCCACAACTGAGTTCATCCACACAGTTGCTCCTTCTTCAAAAACCTCAGCTGGAGGTTTGACGGTGATCGATCCATTTGAGTGTTGAGGTGGGAAAAACAGCAACGATTGATCGGAGGAGATTGTGAAGAGCTTTTTCCAATCAAAATTGGTCTTGACTGATGCCACGTCAGCAAAGGTGGTTGTAACTAACTTTTCTGGAATGTGCAAGCACTCCGTAACTGTCTCACGATCCTCTCGAACATTGGATAATTCAGTATTTGGATCACCATTGATGAGATCATGAGAATCTGGTTCCTTGTTGAGAGCAATAGCAGCCACTGTAGAACCTTCTTTTCTCATGCCAGGATCCATACTGTTCATCTGTTCCAAAAGAGCCTCAGCATCTCTTTCTTGAAACACAACCCAAGTGATTTTTCAGTTGAAATACCCGAAACCAACGCGAATTCCTCCTCTGAAATACTCAAAGCATAAACCGGAACCCCAGCCAATCTCTCAAGGCAGCCGCTGTTTTTTTTTTTTTTTTTTTTTTAACGCCTCAAATTTTCAATTTAGCTGAAAAGAAAAAGTTCGTCAATACTGGAAACCAGAAAACTTTTCAAGTATGGAAGATTTTGAAGGGTATGTAAGCAATAAACAAACTTAGGATATTCTTGCTCTAAAGAAATCAGATCGGAACAAGGAGTATCATATCTGAGCACTACAAAGGTAATTAAGGTTTAAAGAAATTCTTTAGTTTTGCAGGCAATTTTAAGTTGGCGATTTCTTCCAATTTTAATTAAAAACTCTCGGCGTTATATCATATGCCAGCATTTACATGCAATTCAAAGGCACCGACGCTCATTCAAAACACAATAAAGTTCATTTACTTCAGTAAAAAAAAAAAAAAAACTAAAGAATTTGTTCTCTAAACTTAACGTCAGCTTCTCCCTTTTATCATAAACTCAATGTCCAATTTTCTTCTTACTTTCCCTAATTTTCTTGTTTACCAATCAAAATTTAGGTTCTCCGATCCATATTTTGATGATTTTGATTTGAAATTAGAAATCAAACTCAAAGTTCTCTCTAAAATCATATATCACGCTTCTCACAGTTCCAACCTTCCTTTGATGATTTTGGTTCTCTGAGTTTGAAGCTTCAAATTATTTTGTGAGAAGGTTTAATTTTCACTCACTTTAATTTTAGGAGCACCGACGACAATTTGAGTATATCCTTTTGTTATTTTTCTCTCACCTTGTAGTTTTTTTTTTCCCTCATTGTCTTTGACAGGTAAATAAAAGCTTTCAATCAAAACCATAACCCTTGGTGAATGGATTTCATCACCAATTCAAATTATCTCATTGTAGAATTGTGACTCTCCGTCCACTCGCCTCTTTGAGCTCCCACTGTCAGTAAGCTTCTGATTTTTATGATTTTCTCTCTTCATTCATGTTCAGTAGTGAGTAGTGACGCCAACTCAAAACTCACCATTTCAGCAACCCAAAATGGAGAAATTTAATTCGTCGTTGTTTCAGCTCGTTGAGCCCATTACAGCCGTTAATCGCTGGCAAAACTTTCGACAAAACGAAATTTCACTGACATTGATGACAAGGTCATTTGCCTTTTTACAGAGTGCTTTGTTTTTTTAGCTTCAGATTTTTTGTCCTGCTTGACAAAGTTTAAGATTGGCTTGTATTAATTTTGTGTGTATAATTGTAGAATGTATAGTGTCCGTAAAACTTGAAAATTATGTTATGTTTTTTAGTAGTAAAACTGGCCAAGGAGCAGCCCAGATGTGTTGTTCTCAATTTTCAGAAAGCCTGCCCGACCCTGTTTCAGTTCTCTAAGTAAGCATTAATACTGATCTAAACTGCTAATCAGATTCATGATTTTTTTTTTTTTTTTTGAGTATGAGTAGATCTAGTAATATTGGACACAATACGAAAAAAAATAACTAAAACGCGACACAAACACGACACAACTTATTATCGTATCAAAATTTTTGTAAATATAAAATACCTTAAACACGATTATGACACGACAGAATACACGAATTGTCAAGTCTAAGCATGAGAATCAGAGTACTCGTATATGTTAATCTTCACTCTTCAGCTATTATAGTGGAGATGAACCAGACATCAGATCAGCTGAAGACATAGCATTCCATTTTGCACAGTTCATTGCAAAGAAAGGCAGCTATGTGAATTATTATATGGTATGAAAATCTTCTCAAAATCTTCAAAAGTATAATAGACTGTGTTACAAATACCATAAGAGCAAGTTAGTGATATTAATAGTTATTTCTGTATTTGTTCTTGACTACTAAAACGGAAAGATAAAGCCAGATAAAGCTTTGCTGATTTATATCTTTGGTTAAATGAGATGGCATTGTTGGTAACATGTTCAGATCTTCCTCGTCTGTAGGCACATAAAGCTCAAGATATTGGATCAAAGAGAGGAAAGCTATTAGTTGAGGATTTTCTGTATCTAATTCGCAAGGTAACTCTCAATTGTATTTTAATATTGTGTATTTGCTTCTGTATTCTGCAACTTGGAATTTCATAGTAATTTTTTTTTGCCTCTTCTACATGATATCTTTAAATGAAAAGAAAACAGCTCTTCTACATGATATCTTGTGCTGGAAAGTTTGCCATTTATTTGCTTCTGATGAGTGCTTGATGTTTAAATGAAAAGCAAGTGGACATTTGTTTTGGAGTATTTGGGTATTTGGCTTTTCAATGTAGTTTCAATCTGATAATTGCTCAAGTTTTTGAAATTTAGTTAAATGAATCGCACATGGCCTTAATGGTTTTTGAGAGTAGTACATGATCTTACGTAGAATGACTATAGACTTCTACAGTATTTATTTACTTATTTTTATTTGAAATATATATTTGGGTTTGCTTATTTATTTAACTTCCTCCTGATCTCCAAAAGCTTCGCTGCAAGGTACACGAAATCTCACTCTTGGTGTAACGGACCGCTCGTTCCCTTCACCGGAAATGACGCGACCTTGAGGCACCAAGACTACTCCTAGTCGAGGTCAGTCTTCTCAGTCCATTTTTTTCGAATGGACAATTCGTATCTCTTTAGCAACACCTCGAGAGCCTTTCATGGCTCGACCCTTCAAGGCCATAACATCCAATCGTTAAGTCATCTAGGGAGGACACCAACTCTCGTTATGCGACCGTTATCTTTGTTCACAAGAGGCCCCGAGCACCCGGCTCGAATGAGGGCCTCGAGCACCGATCCTTGAAGCCCACATAAGGGGATCCCAGTCCACTTCTCTTAGGATCTTACATCCTAGCATGGTGAGAACCCAACACTCTGTCCGCATTGATGCCTCGAAGCTCTCGAGCCTTGAACCCAAGAGGCACTGCTCATTAGCTAGCTTGTCACTAGCTAGAGTCGTTATAGACTCAACTCTGTCGCCCACAAAGGCCACTCTTAGGCCAGGCTCCTAGCCTTGTTCTTGGCTAGGTCCACACATGATGGACACCCAACATCATGTTCAAGCCCCAAAGCTCAAGTGTGTTATCCCAGCTCCAACACACTTGCACGTTAGCCATCGATAAGCCACACGGGACTAACAGCTTGCCTGTTTGCTAGCCCACTTGTCCCACAATCTCATCTCGGTACCCCTCCTACGCAAGCACCATCACATGATCCCAAGCAACACTAGACCTTGGGTGGAGGAGCCCGCGGGGCATAGCGATTGCTATGGTCTAACCCCATTCTTCAACCGACAGGCGCGATACGAGGCCCGCTGGCCTCGAACCGTCCCCGGGATTGCCTTATCCCGAAGAAACATCGTGCCATTCTTTGGCCCCGATGCTCGCCCACCTAAGCACCACATGTGCCTAGGAGTAGCTCACTTGCACCAAGCAAGGCTCCGCCCGCTTGCAAGGTGAAGGGGTGGTGGAGAGCTGACACCGAACGTCCTCCTATATAGAGCTTAAGAGCTTGAAGAGCTCTACCACCAGGAACCGTTAGGATGTCTGAAATGGGGACACTTTTTCTTCAAGCCAACTCAAGGCCACTCACGTCCCACTTCCAAGCACAAAGATCTTCCTCTTGATCCCAACGTTGCTACCATCCATCTCAATACTCCACCAACCCACTCGAATGTTTCGGCCCGTGGCTCACCCGAGAGCGCCCACAAGGCTAATCGGCTCCAAGGTGTCCATAAGTCGATCTGCTCCAAGGCCCGTGCCACTCTTGGCACCATTAGGGATCACCTATCCCATTGGCAAGGTCTCGTCCGATGCTCCTCATCGGGGTAGTGATGGTGGCACCAAGGCATGCCGATGCCAGACCATGACACTCTCCCCCACTTACTATGTCGATGCCCTCATCGACGCCAAGATCACACCCAAGTTACCTTGTTGCACAAAGTTGACATTTATCATATGTCCCTCTCTTGCCCTCAAAAACTGGGACATGATTTCTCCATCAAATGAGGCATCGCACAAAGTTTTCGTTCGCTGATGTTGACTCAATCCGTCTCATGGTACCTCTTGTACCCGTTCCACCTTCGAATGGTCTTCAAATCTGCCTCTGCTCAAGATCTTCAATGATCATCTAGTTACGGCTTCAAGGCACCCTCGTTGTATATGACCGTCAGTCGAATGAACACTACCACGTCATCGACACCCAGTGATGCGTCTCTCAAGTTGTGGCCAACGCAACCAACCGCACTCATGCAGCATCACACGTTGATGCGCCCCTCTGGACGTGGTGCTTGGCCAATCGCACGCAAGTAGCACCACACTCACGGGTTCTCAGCACGTGAGCATTCAAACACTTTGGTCATCCTCCAACTTAGGTCCTCTTGGCCCTTCATGGTCACCCCACCTGGGTGTGGCCCTCTTGGCTAATCGCATCTCTATACGGCCCCAGCTCACACTAGCTTGAACTGGATCTCATCCTTGAACGTACACATTCTCTCAAACTCGATTCAGGTACTCAACTTTAGCTCAAGCTTTATCTTTGCTGTTCCTCGATGCACTTATCCAAGTGCTCCCCCACTTTTACTCAAGCTCGGACTTCATTGCTATCGTGACTCTTAACTCAAGAGGCCCATCGGCCAACCTGATTCGTTATTCTGATGAAGCTTGCAAATGGCCTCACATGCTCCAAAGCAACTCACTCTGCTCAATCTCGAATAAGGGCATCCCTAGCCCATACTAAACTCTAGGATCCGCTGATTCAATTTGGACTCAAAACTAAGAGTCCCTCTGACCTGCTCAGAACACAAGGGTTCGCTAACCCGTTGTAACTCAGAGGTCCACCGACCCAGACAAACTCCAATTGCCATCCCATTTGGCCAACGTAAAACTCGATAATACTCTTCACCTGGTTTAAACTCGAAGGCTTCTCCCGGCCATGCTCAACTCGAAAGGCACTCCATGTCTCGCTCAAACTCGGAAGATCCTCTAACCGAATCGTAAACTCGTACTACCTTATCCATAGGCCTACTCAACTCGATTGATTGGTCCTCTGACAAATTCCAACCAACGCGGGTTCGACGCCTTACTCCAGCTCGGGTGGTCCTTAGACCAACGTGACCCATTTGGCCCTCTGGCCTACCACTTTCCTTGTGGTCTCTTTGCAACTTGCTCCAAGCACCGCTCAGGTGCACCCACTCTGGCCCCCGCTAGGGCTCCTGCACACAACAAAGTGCATATATTAGTAATAAGGCTTTACGACTCAACCCATGTCCCTCTCGGGACCTTACCAATTCGGCCTGCATGGCCTTTCTCAATACCGTTCCAAGGTGTGCCCCTTTCGGACTTTGGGTCTCACAAGTCGACCATAAGCCGAGTGGCATCACATGCCCCAAACAGGCCAACACCATTCGATAGGTGAGGCTGGGAACCGATGCCTTCTCGCTTGGCAACTACTAGCCCCTTCAAAGGCTTTTATCCCTCTAGACCAAGTCCCACATCTTCGTATCCATGGCCTTCTTCTGAGCCAACATCGAACATTAGCATTGATGGCTTAAGTCAAGCCAGCACAATCACATCGATGGCTTTCAAGCCAACACCATCGCCTCTATGGCTTATTTCAAGCTACAACCCACATTCGGCTCGATGGCTTCTTTCTAGCCATCATCGTCTCAATTCCCACGATTCAATAAGGCTCGGGTCATCATCCTAGCGTCTAGGATGAGACTAGTTTTGCTCTGATACCACGTGTCACGGACCGCTCATTCCCTTCACCGGAAATGACGCGACCGTGAGGCACCAAGACTACTCCTAGTCGAGGTCAGCCTTCTCAGTCCATTTTTTTCGAATGGACAATTCGTATCTCTTTAGCAACACCTCAAGAGCCTTTCATGGCTCGACCCTTCAAGGCCATAACATCCAATCGTCAAGTCATCTAGGGAGGACACCAACTCTAGTTATGCGACCGATATCTTTGTTCACAAGAGGCCCCGAGCACCTGGCTCGAATGAGGGCCTCGAGCACCGATCCTTGAAGCCCACATAAGGGGATCCCAGTCCACTTCTCTTAGGATCTTACATCCTAGCATGGTGAGAACCCAACACCATGTCCGCATTGATGCCTCGAAGCTCTCGAGCCTTGAACCCAAGAGGCACTGCTCATTAGCTAGCTTGTCACTAGCTAGAGTCGTTATAGACTCAACTCTGTCGCCCACAAAGGCCACTCTTAGGCCAGGCTCCTAGCCTTGTTCTTGGCTAGGTCCACACATGATGGACACCCAGCATCATGTTCAAGCCCCAAAGCTCAAGTGTGTTGTCCCAGCTCCAACACACTTGCACGTTAGCCATCGATAAGCCACACGGGACTAGCAGCTTTCCTGTTTGCTAGTCCACTTGTCCCACAATCTCATCTCGGTACCCCTCCTACGCAAGCACCATCACATGATCCCAGGCAACACTAGACCTTGGGTGGAGGAGCCCGCGGGGCATAGCGATTGCTATGGTCTAACCCCACTCTTCAACCGACAGGCGCGATACGAGGCCTGCTGGCCTCGAACCGTCCCCGGGATTGCCTTATCCCGAAGAAACATCGTGCCATTCTTTGGCCCTGATGCTCGCCCACCTAAGCACCACATGTGCCTAGGAGTAGCTCACTTGCACCAAGCAAGGCTCCGCCCGCTTGCAAGGTGAGGGGGTGGTGGAGAGCTGACACCGAACGTCCTCCTATATAGAGCTTAAGAGCTTTAAGAGCTCTACCACTAGAAACCGTTGGGATGTCTGAAATGGGGACACTTTTTCTTCAAGCCAACTCAAGGCCACTCAAGTCCCACTTCCAAGCACAAAGATCTTCCTCTTGATCCCAACGTTGCTACCATCCATCTCAATACTCCACCAACCCACTCGAATGTTTCGGCCCGTGGCTCACCCGAGAGCGCCCACAAGGCTAATTGGCTCCAAGGTATCCATAAGTCGATCTGCTCCAAGGCCCATGCCACTCTTGGCACCATTAGGGATCACCTATCCCATTGGCAAGGTCTCGTCCGATGCTCCTCATCGGGGTAGTCATGGTGGCACCAAGGCATGCCGATGCCAGACCATGACACTTGGCTTCTAGGCCAAGTCTATACTTAACAATGTGATTTGGAGAACTTTGCCCTGTTCTTTTCCAAGTTCCGTTGATCTATTATTGTTTCTTCTAGAATTATATGCAATTCTAAATTTAGTAGATTCTAATTTGTTCATTATTGAATATCAGATGGCATTTCAAGCATTAAGATTTGCTCCACCAATCCTTGAACTTGGTAACAAGTTCGCTCAAATAATGCAGAGCAAGGGACCATACCTTGCTCTTCATCTTCGAATTGAGAAGGATGTATGGGTGAGGACTGGTTGTCTTCCAAGCTTGAGCAAGGAATATGATGAGATAATCCACAAAGAAAGGAGAAGACGCCCTGAGCTTCTTACTGCAAGATCAAACATGACTTACCATGAGCGAAAGCTTGCAGGCTATGTTACTCGGACTCGGATGTGAGTGTCGAACACGGGTATGTGTCCGACACGGGTATGTTTGATTATTCTAAAGTTTTTCCATGTATTTGGAGTAGGTCCTTGGGAGATCATATCCCCATACCCATGTTCGAATATGCGTTGGACACAGGTGTCGGACACGGGTACTTCAAGAAAAATGAAGAGTCGGAGCAATATAGCTTGCAGGACTCTGCCCCTTGAATGCTTTTGAAGTTACTAGGTAAGAGCTAGTTCTCTTATGACTTACCAGGAGCTATTTCTCTTATTTTGTAGTGAACAATCTTCTTATCAACTGGACGGTTGTGCTTGTGTTGTTGTATACTTTAGGCTGCTTAAAGCTTTGGGGGCTCCAAGGAGTGCAAAAATATACTGGGTGGGAAAGAAGCCTTGTCACCATTAACCTGAGAATTTCCCCATTTCTACAATAAGGAAGATCTTGCATTACCTGGTGAACTAGAACCATTTGCTAACAAGGCTTCTTTTATGGCTGTCATTGACTATATAGTTTCTGAGAAAAGTGATGTTTTCATGCCATCTCATGGTGGAAATATGGGCCACGCAGTTCAGGTATGTAGCCATCAGTCTTTATTAGCACTAGTTCCCCAGTTGCTTCCAGTTTTGTGCTTTAGACCTTCAACTATGAAAAAACAATCATACACTTTCCCTTCTTTTTTTTTTTTTTGTTCAAGTCAAATACTGAGTTATAATATGTCTTATCTTTTAAAATCACGTATGCTTTTCTGCTGCTACTTTTAAAACTGAAACTTTATTGTTGATTGTTGATATAGGGACATAGAGCATATGCAAGGTATAAAAAGTATGTAACTCCAAATAAAAGACATGCTCCCTTATTTTTGAACTCTTCTCTCCCTGAAGCAGAGTTCAAGAGGATCATAAAGGAATTGCACCAAGAATCTTAGGATATAAAGCTGTGATTTTTTTTTTTTCGTTAATTTATTTGAAATATATATTTGGGTTTGCTTGCTTATTTAACTTGAGTTAAAATTTTCATATGGCAGGTTTCGGATGCATCGAGTTTATTGGGGTCAATGCATGCAAATAACTAAGGAAATATGGCAGCTTTGTGAATGAAATTACTGCATTAGATTTGTTTTCTAATTGGATCAATTTTTTAAGGTTGTTTTCTTATGAAAATTAGGATGTTATATTTTCTTATGAGGTTACTTTTTTTGTTAACTCTTATTACATGATGGTAGTCTCTTTGTTGGTTTTGAATACTTTAAAGTTTAAAATGATCTTTATATAAATAAAATCATTTTAGGTTGACAACCAATAGCTTCAACTTCAATTGGTTGTTCTGTTTAAATTCAATTTGCAAAAAGCAAGAAAAAAAAATATAATACTTTTAATAGTAGTTTAAAATGTCAAAAAAGTTTATTTATGTAAATTATTATTTTTACCGGCAATTTAAATTGTCTTTAAAAATTATCAACTTGTAAGAGCAGTTTTAAGTGTCAACATAATTCATTCAATAAATATGTAAATTAATATATAAATTCAATACAAATGAAACTTTTATCGATAAATTGCTTTTAAAGGTTATTAACTTGAAAGGGTATTTTTAAGTGTCAACATAATTCATTCAACAAATATATAACTTTTCATCGGCACTCGTCTAGCCGATAAAAATGACTTTTTTTTTTTTTTTTTTGTGATCACATTCCATCAATGTAGTTAGTGGGTTATTCGATATCTCTGAAGTGGAAGTCATTATTTCTATCAGCTAATAGGAGGTTTTCAAGTCAATATCCAAATACTTATTACTTTTTGGATTGTAATTGCTATCTTATTAGGATTCGCGGCTATCGTTAATCAAAATCCACAAACCACAATTTCCGATCACATTTTTTTTGAATATGTTCTTAAAAAGTGGATTTTTATAATTCAATAAATAATCAAACCTAGTTAAACGTTCACGCTATTCTCTATTTTCTTAAAAAAAAAAGCTCAACCCACAAGAACTATTCATGATATTTTAAAAAAGGCAAGAATTTTTACGAAACTTAATTTTAATCCAACAAAATTCTATTAACAAAATTCAAAAAAAGGTGTGGATGACTCATATCTAGCTTTGTATAAATTGTTCTTTATTATTTTCTCCCTATTTTGTTATATTCATACTTTTTTATTTATTATTAGTATTTCTTATAACCGCTCTTTTTTATAAATAAAAAAAAAAGGAAAAAGAAAAGAAAAGAAAATATAAGCATTGAGTTAATTTTACAGAATGCATCAATCAAGTTAAATGGACTTGAGGAGGAAGGTTCATATTCTAGAACAATGGGTTTTCAAAGCAAGGCAAATGCAGTAAAATGCTTGAATTTGAAAGGATACCTTTCTCATTAAAATGAATGTCCTACAACTACTAGGATCCTTCCACGGTTTATCAGACAACTTGTTCTCCAAAAATTAAGTGTTGTAAAACATTTCTCATCGTCCAAGCTGCAGGCAAAGCAAGTTGTATCCAGACATGTATGTGCTCGTGTTGGCAAATCTGAGACTACTGTTCTTTCTTCTTTTTTTTTTTTCTCTTTCAGAAAACAAATTAAACTAAATTTCCTATAAATAAACTGTGAGTTCTAGCATCCTCGAAAATCTCAACTCCATTATCCTAAATTATACATCACCAAGAAGGCAACTCAAACCAATGGTTTCATCAAACAACCAGATGTGACCACCCTGTGCATTTACATACAACTTATCTGTTTATTAACGAGTCAACAACCTCAGTCTCATAGAACCGGCATTGTCAACATTGGCACAAATTTGCTAGCTAGTTTGCTTCTGCCTATATGCTAGAATCTGAAACAGTAGAGGAAACGGTTTAGTTTGTTAGAAATAAATCAACACTCAAGACAGAAACGGTTTACATGAACCGTTTAGTTACAGATGTGATTGCAAACCCTTAATTCAAGAATACTACATATGGATGGATATATGATTAGGAGATATTCTTCACGTATAACCTAGAAGAATATTACAAGACAAATAGAAATGTCGATTGCCAAGAAGTGTACTCACCAAATGATTTCTTCCGGATCTGCAATTGACCTTAAGCCCTGCCAAAGTTTCTTGACCTTCCAAAATTTGTAGTGCATCCTCTGAGGTCAACGGAGTTGGGTTGGAGCGGTTGTCATCAGTATTATATTGTCCTTCTACCATTAAAATTTCTACTTCTTCAGCTCGCAATGGTGTCTGGAGAGCAATGTACTGTGCAACACAATCACTATAACTTTAGATAAGCATCCTAAAAGTTTTAGCCTTACAGGGGAAAACAAAAAATGATAGATCCTATTTGATAGACGGAGAAATGAGGGGAAAAAAAGGTGTTGGAAGGAGCAGCTATGTTACTTGGACTCGAGTGTGACTGTCAGATATGGAAATGTGTCCTACACGAATATGTTTAATTTTTTTAAAAGTTTTTTCATGTATTTGGAGGGTCCTTAAAGGATCATATTCCTATACTCATGTCTAGATATGCGTTGAACACGAGTGTCGGATACGAATAATTTAAGAAAAATGAAAAGTCAGAACAACACAAATCAGTATAAAATGATGAATGCATCCAGCATAGGAAATAAGTTAGAAATTGAATGAGTTGATGTCACATCAGAATTTAAGGTGGACCCCAAAACTTAACCATATGGGCAAAGCAATTCAAATCCTATGTATTTAAGGTGACCGGTTGATTTGGGTCAACTGAAATCAATTGCTCTCACATAAGAAATTTAGGTGGACCCCGAAACTTACCCATAAGGGCACAGCAACTGAAACACTATGTATTAAGGTGACCGGGTTGGATTTGGGTCAACTGAAATCAGATTTGCCCATTTTACACGCATCATCTTTCTTTTAAATGCAATATACCCATTCAACCAATGCAAGTCAGCATTTGAACAATGTCAAGGCTCATAAAAAAAAGAGTCATTTTCCTAGCATCTACCTTCAGCTTTACAAAGAGAGACAGTCTATGTATTAAGCTGGTGGGAAAGAAATCTCACTTCGCATAGCTGCTTAACTGACAAACTGGGCCGACAACAAAAGTAGGTTTGCTGCAAACTTGATGTACTTTGTTCGTCCACTGAAATAAGCTTGAGATGAACATCCAACTGCAAGCAAAGAATATGCTTTAGTTATACAAAATGTGGACCTGCATACAGAATGGGGAAGGATAAAAGGGAAAAACAAAAAAGAAAAGAGGGGTGGGAAGGTAGAGAGCATGGAGAGAAGAATCCTCTATAGTATTACTTAAGTGAAACCCATAAATTAGATAAGAACCACTAGAAAGTTGTGCTACTAGTGGCAGCTTAATACCAGTGATTGACCTAATCAGAAATCATAACTAATAAAGAGTCTAATGGTATCGTCATATCAAACCTCATCATCATTTTCCTCCAAACTCCGCAGGTACTCTACCAGTCTGGTTAAGCGAGCACGTGAACTCTTGCTACTGCCACTGCCAGAATTACCATGTCGAGTGTGACTCCGAGCACCACCCCTCCCCCAAGCTAGCATGTCTGGGTTCCAGACAAGCCCAGGAGAAATTCCTCTGCTGTCTCTAGACATTTCTATATCATTTTCAACACATCCACCATCTGAGTTTACCATTGATGAAGAAGGCTGGGATGGCCGAATTCCAGTCTGTCTTTTGCGCCTTCTCTGCCTCGCTTCTGTGCAGCGCTCATCAGTGGAAGATGAATCTTTGCCTCCATTATCATCATTTTCATTCTCGTTATCTTCAGATCCTTGATGCTCAGCCCCTCGAGAGTTCCATCTCCTACGTGGATGAGCACTCCGATGATTGCGTTGTGATCTAGTCACAAAGACACCTGTCGTCTCTTTACCAAGACTAGGTCGTTTAACGAGTGCTTCTGATTGTCTCTGAAATGTTTGGGCAATTGATGCTTGAATCTGTACAACAAAAGATTGAAACAACCATTGGGAAGAACACAGAATATGTGTCAAGGTCTTGAACTTAAAATATAGTCCAACGCTTCTTAGAACAGAGCATTGGAGAGGGAAAAAAAATACCAAGCAATCATCGTGTAACTGTCTAGCCAGGTCAATATCTAGGACAAGTTTTTTGTTCCCTCGCATCTATGAAACTAGAAATAGAGTTCTTCAATTTTGGTAATTTGCCCCACCACAAAATCAGAAAGACAAATTGCAATAGTGACACTTGTATATGCTTTAATAATCATACAATTGTATAAATGCATGCACCTAATGCAAGTGCATCAAGAAAGTCATGTTGCATGTTTTAAGCCAAGTTTATGAACAAAAATCACCACAACTATCTGCCAGGACTCTTATCTAGATCTAGAATATAGTATGGTTGACCTTAACCAATAATGCAAGTAGAATAGTGAGGAAACAAATGCATGTAGTAAGTAGTAACAAATCTACATATATCTGACCTGCTTATTTCGAGTTCTTTCCTCTTCATGAAAAGCCAATTCCTGAGAGCAAATACTCAAAACAACATTTGATTAGCAAGACCATGATGCAAGAAATTTTACAATAGCAGCGTGAATAAAAAATACCTACTGCGCAAGCAAAAAGAAGAGAAAGGAAAGAACTTATACCTCCTCTTCAAACTTATCGATATCTGGATACAAGGATGCAATTAAGGCATCATAGTTTGGATCATCCCTTAGAGAACGTCGACTAGCACAATGTGTACGGCAAGCAGGACACTCATTGTTCCTACAATCAGAATAAAGTAAGCAATTTTAACCATAAAATTTGTAGACATTTACAAAATTAACCTAAACAAAGGCAAGATAGTAACAATCCATTAATAACATACCCCAGTCGCATTGATTTGTCAATGCATTCTCTGCAAAAACGGTGCAGGCATCCCATTACAGTTCTTGTTTTCTTTATGATTCCTGTACACACAGAAAAGAACAAAAATGGATCTTCTACCAGATTTATGCCCAGACATGGATAATAGGGAAATCTGAGCAAGTTAACAAGAGCAAATGAGCATGGGTGTCAGAGCTTCCTTCTGATGAAATCCCAGAGCTAGCTAACAAAATGCAATGCACTATAAATACCTCAAGCAATAAACCAATAGCATAACTGCTGACCACAGAACAGTGAGATTAAAAATAGACTAACAAGCACACCCTGATGCAATCAGATATATAGCAACCATTTTTTATCCTGCATGTGTCTCCATAAAAAAGTATAAGCAGCACATTCACATTACGTGTGTGAATACAAATACTATAACATTACTCTTTCGTGGTTTTTCCTTCAGAGAAAACATGCTTATATATTAATATAAATTTAACTAAATTCTGTTTTATGAACATGATACATCCAAAATATGACTAACCAACCTTCCCAGCTAAAATTTACCTATCCCATAAAGTCCCCTGATTGATAAGTGTTTTAATAATGCATGATCATATAATCCAACTTATCTACATTTCTTAGTAACCTCCTATTTCACTAACAAGTAACACAATGTTATAGAATTTAGATTTACATAACATCAAAACCCCTTTCTCCTAATCCATTGAAAACATGACCTGAAAATTCAGACTCCCCAAAATCAACAATCTTCATTTATCTTTTTTCCTATCTTCTCAACTTTTACATCTTTTGAGGAGCATCCAGATATACAACTTTCTCCTTGGTTTTCTATATTATTTATGGGTCCTTTCCCACTCATGGGTAAATTTTTTTTTATTAACTCATTAAATTTACACTAAATCTTCTAATACCATTAAACACAAAAATGAAAATAACTTTCCAACTCAAGCAAAAGTCACAAGGAAAAACAAAATGAGCATTATGCCCGACAGAATATCCAGCAAAGCATAACTAGATTCTAAGAAATGGGACAGGTGGGATCTATCATTTGGAAATCAAATTAAAAGAATAGTTTTTGGAAAGTCACTTTTCGTTATGTACAATTAAACTTCATATTTCATTATAGGACACACTCATATTAGATTGTTTTTTTTCCTGACAATTCATCTTCTATTAGACAGACAACCTCATTTTAACTTCAGCTCAAGCTAGAGAGAGGGAAGACAAGATTTGATTTGCACAAAAACCAACTAAAAAAGATATCACCATCAGACAATATGACTACAACATTACAATTGGAAAAATTCAACATAAATCTTAAACATCTAAGGAAGAAACCTCTCTGTTCTACTTAAATATCATGTAAATAACATAATTTATTAATTAATAGTACATATGTGAACTAAATACATGACACTTAAGTCTTCTTTTGTCCTTGCAATAGTTTATATGATTTTCCAAAGGTAAAGTTAATCGAAAATGTATGCTCAAAATAAAGATTTATGCAAATGGGATTCAAACGTGAAAAAAGCTGATGGGTTTGACCTCCACACAGTATGTAACCAAATATGATTTGTTCACAAAACCATATTACACTCACTGTTATACATATATCTCAACTCCTAATCACAGACATTCAATAGAAATACTAGGAGAAAATTATCAAATGCTAGCACATTGTAGAAAATATTACCTAAACAAATTGCACATTGAACATCTTTACGAATTTCTCGAAGTTCTACAAAGACAAATCTGGAAGACAAACATAAAAAGTTAATAGAACTTTCTATCAAGTCATTTATAGATAAAAGGTGCATTATAAAACTCAGTCCATAGGTATGAAGATCACAGCAAGCATGCCAGTAGAGAGAAACATCTATCGCTATCATCAATGTAAATATATTACTACAACAATTTTTGCGCTGGATGGGTTTGAAGAGATGGGTTTACCCAGTGTTGTCAAGGCGTGCGCCTAGGCGCGCCTACGCCTTGCGCCTTAGCGTTAGATAACAAAAGCGCCTCAGACCCTTTTGGGCGAGGCTCATTTGATCAGGCGCACGCCTGGTGCGCCTAGGCGCGCTTTTTTGTAAGGCGATAGGCGTAAAAAAAGCTCGCCTGATTAAAGTTCTCTTTAATTTCTTTAATTTTAACTTTTTTCATTATATGTACCTTTACTAGTAAGAAAGAAGATAATATCAAACTCTCCACTTCTCAATATTTGAGTATTCAACAACAGCTATGGGACCATAAGGAAATCATGCATATTGGGCAAAAAATAAATTGCATGTTTTGTAGATAAACTAGACCACTCTTTAGAGTTTATTATTATAATTATATATCTTAAGCTTATTATATATATATACATACATAGACACACATATAAATATTGCGCCTTACTTCACTCAGGCGAGCGCTTTTTTTGCGCCTTGCGCCTAAGGCAATACAAGGGTTCTAGCGCCTAGAGTGCGCCTTGCGCCCTTGACAACACTGGGTTTACCTACTTTAAAAGGGTAATATAAACGTTTTCAAGCAATCATATAAGTAATATGCCATTATGGGCAAGGAAATCCCAAAGTGTCAACTGAAACTTTACAATAATGCTATGATGAAACAAGAAGAATAAAGCTGTTGCTTTTTAGTAAATCTAAAGAGATTAGGAAGAGAGAAACACAAGCACGCCCTAAATCTACTCAATATGAGAATCCTCACATGTTCCTATATATATATATATATGAGAAGAGATCTACTTACACTAGTGTAAAAGTAAATTAATTTTACACGCTTTCATAACTTTTTATATGACTTATATTTGTTTAATCCAACCATTGTATTTCATGCTCTATTCACGTAAATCATGCATGTCGAGCTTCGAGTAAATTAGAAATGTCTAACTATTTGTTCGATATAAAAATAAAAAAAAATCAACTGTTAAATATATATTGAAAAATACAGTATTCTCGATCAATATGATAGAGATATCGGATCGATTCGAAACCTTACGTGCATGACGAGTACGGTTATGTTGCTAAATCCAATAGTCGATTTGTTAAAATATAAATCGTATAAGAAATTATAAAAGCGTGTAAAACTAATTACTTTTACACTACTGTAAGTGGATCCCTTATATATATACGGTTTAGGGATGCTATGAGGAAACAAGAAGAATAAAGCTGTTGTTTTTTAGTAAATCTAGAGAGATAGGAAGAGAGAAATATAAGCAAGCCCTAAATATACTCAATATGAGAATCCTCACATGTTCCTAACTCTATATATATATATTAGTTAACTAACAAAGAAAAGAATGACCAAAATATTATGGTTTGTAAATGAGACAACATTCTCTTCCATTATAACAGACTCCATGACAGTTAGATCCAAACCTTTGATTCCTCTTGATTAGTGTTGTCAAGGGAGCAAAGCGCACTCTAGGCGCTAGAACCCTTATATTGCCTGAGGTGCAAGGCACAAAAAAAGTGCTAGGCCGAGTGATGTAAGCATAATATATATATGTGCGTGTTTTTGTATGTGCGTCTGTGTATATATAAGAAATAAGTTTAACATATATAATTATGATAATAAACTCTAAAGAATGATCCAGTTTATCCTACAAAACATGCAAAATTGTCTTTTTTTTTGTTGGCCAATATTGCATGATTTTCTTATGGTCTCATGTCTGTTGTCGAATGCTCAAATATTGAGAAGTAGAGAGTTTAATATTATCCCCTTTCTTACTAATAAAGGTACAGTTAATGAAAAAAATTAAAAATAAATGAAATTAAAGAGAACTTCATTCAGACGGGTTTTTCTAGCATCTATCGCCTAACACACACAAAAATGCGCCTAGGCGCACCAAACGTGCACCTGATCAAATGCGCCTCACCCAAAAGGGTCTGAGATGTTTTTGTTGTCTGACACTAAGGTGCAGTGCCTAGGCACACGCCTCACTGCTCTCGATGGTTAGAATTAACAATGAGAAGCTACTTTTTTTAACCCCACTAGATTGTCTCCGCTCTTTCTTTCTAGCTGACAAAGCCATCAGCGCCTAATCGATAAAATTGGTAGTATTTTACTGAATTGATACTATTCGAAGTAAGAAAATTTCAAAAAGACCAGGTATGGAGGCACCGCCCTAGTATCACTATATGACTATGAATCACTGCTTACCAAAGTTAGCCTAGTGACTCATTAAGGTTTTATCAGATTCCCTAGAGTTGAATACCTATCGCATAATGGGATTCCAAAAATCAAGGTAAAAAAAGGGGGGGAAACAAAAAAGAATCCACAATCGAAGATAAAAGTGAAATTGTACAAGACAAATCATGCACATTATAGACAGTAGAAGTATAACCAACTACAAGTTTACAAGGACGTGTTTCAAGCTAGTACTTTTACAAGTTGGTGATGAGCACAGTGTTGTCAAGGCGTGCGCCTAGGCGCGCCTATGCCTTGCGCCTTAGCGTTAGATAACAAAAGCGCCTCAGACCCTTTCGGGCGAGGCGCATTTGATCAGTCGCACGCCTGGTGCGCCTAGATGCGCCTTTTTGTAAGGTGATAGGCGTAAAAAAAGCTCGCCTGATTAAAGTTCTCTTTAATTTTATTTTATTTTTTTATAACTTTTTTCATTAGATATACCTTTACTAGTAAGAAAAGGGATAGTATCAAACTCTCTACTTCTCAATATTTGAGTATTCAACAACAGACACGTGACCATAAGCAAATCATGCATATTGGGCAACAAAAAAATTGCATGTTTTGTAGATAAATTGGACCACTCTTTAGAGTTTATTATTATATTTATATATCTACATATTACGCCTTATTTCACTCAGGCGAGCGCTTTTTTTGCCCCTTGCGCCTGAGGCAATATAAGGGTTCTAGCCCCTAGAGTGCGTCTTGCGCCCTTGACAACATTGGATGAGCATACGAAGTGTTTACTTCAAAAACAGAGGACCCCGCACCGATAAAAAAAAAATAACAAGAACAAATTTCTGGATTTTCCAGCTTTATGTGGTTACGAGCATGGACAGGACATAGATCGTTGACATGCAAAATGCAATCGACTCAACGATGAAGAAATCACAAAACGCAATTCCATATAGCGAATAGCATAAAACCCAACAAATAAAACGCAAATCCCTTTCGCTCCAACAACTAAAACTACCCAAAAAAGAACATGCTCTTTAAAAAAAAAAAAAATCGCAGCAAACCCCAACTCATAAAAGCAGAGCCAAAGCTAATTATGCAGCTAAACTGGATTCGAAAGTTTATGAATGAAAACAAAACAAAGGAACTGATTGGCAGACAAAAGAGAGAAAAGGGTACTCGGGTTTCTCTTGAGAAGTAAAAGATTGGCTTCCATCAGAATCTGAGAAAAACGAATCCAACAATCAAAATCAACTTCAAACACGTGTTTACACCTGTATATGAAAAATATAAATGTAAGAAAAGAAAAGGGACGTTACCATCTTCATCTTCGTCGTCGCCTTGGAGTTGAACTTGGTGGTTTTGGTCATCCGGGTCTTGTTTCTGGTGTTGTTCTTGTTCTTGCTCTGGCTCTGGCTCTTGTTCCAGTTGCGTCGTCTCATCGTCAGCTTTGTGTTGGTCATCTTCGGTTCGAGATTGCATTGTGTAGTTTTGGTGATGAAGGCTGGACTCTTCATCGTCCAGATTCTCTGGCAATGACCGCTTCTGGGCTGGCATTGATGCCTTTGCTTTCTCGATTCTCAGCCCTTTTTTGTTACCAGATACACCCAGCCGAAGAGGAGGAGGACGACCCAGAGATTGCTCACTTCTCTTCTTTTCTCGACAAAAAGACGAAAGAAAAAGAAACAGACGGGGAGAGATTTAGCAGCTCCTTACTGCCTTTTTTTTCCTTTTTTCTTCTCAAATAATTAGGCTCTAATAAATACCAGTAATAATAATTAATTAATTAATTAAGAAGAGATCAGAATCAGCTGTCAAAAGAGCACATGTTGGTTCGGGTGTAAACTTGACCGTTTATGTATTTATATATTTATGTATTTATATCATTTTTTTTTCATAATTATGTTTAAAATATTTTATATTTATATAAATGTTAATATGTTAATAATTTATGTTTTATAAATTTTGACATATTCGTATATTTATGTTATATTCATATTTTTTTATATCATATTATATTTCATATCGTATTTTTTTTTCATATCGTTTCCCATATTAATGGCCTTCTATCTCATCTTTATTCTTCTCACATGGCTATTTTGGTCATTTTATTTTATTTTTTCCCCTTTTGACTATGGCGGTTATTTAAAATTAGGGTTAAACTGTTTTTTTGTGTGAAGGGTAAAACTGTTCTTTATCTAATCCTTTAGAATGGCCAAAATAAATTTACTAAAAACAAAAAATAAAATAAAAAGAAAGGGTTATTACATATTGGATCTTAAATAACAATGTTAATCTATAGACATTTTAAATTTATATTACAAAAAAAAAATTTGGTAAGACTTGTGCATGTATCTTTTACTCAAAAAGTTGAGTTGGAATATGTTTTCTAAATTAAAAAATATATTATCTTTTTAGCTCATCCCGTAGATAATTGAGTTGTTTATTTTTTATGTAGAAATGTAACTAATTCAAAACTTTGAAACATGAATTTTTCCCTACTTAAATTTTTTATTGCCTACTTTCTTTTTTGGTATTTTTCTAAGAGTAAGTTTTTTATACATTATTGCTGGAATTTTTAAATTTCACAAATGAATTAAAAAATTGATAAGTATTTTTATTATTATTTTAATATTTTTTACAAAAATATATTTGATCCTATTAAATTTGTCGCTGAAATTACTCATAATGTATAAAATAATTTTCTTTTTTTTATTGCCTACTTTCAATAATGCAGGACTTAATCTTTTGAAGTTTTCTATTTTTGGCTGCTTTCTTTTTCTTTTTTCTTTTTTTATGAAAATATAATATCATTTAAAACTCATAAAATCGAGTTACATAAAGAAACAGGCAGTGATCCTAACCACACTATTTGAGAGCCACTCACTGTTTTCTACCCCAAAAAAAAACTGTTTTGTATCTTTTTTTTATTTCATTAAAAATGCAACAAAAATAAATAAATAAAGCATTATTAAATTTGAGTAAGCATGCAGTATTATATACAATATTTATATTGTTCATGGAAACAATATTGTCACAGAAAATACTAAAAATAAGTTAAACCTATCCTTTAATTTTTTTATTAATGCTAATAAATAAAATATGGACAATGTGAAAGATTCTTTTTTAAGGAAAATTTGAAAAGAACTTTTAAATTTTGACAACCAGTATAATGACGGATCTTGATATTTAATTTTGAAAGGATCAATTAATATTACACCTTATATTAGATTTGTTCAATCATATATATATATATATATATATATATATATATATATATATACACACACAAATAATATATTAATAAAAAGTAATCAATCTCATAAAATTATAAAATAAAAATATTACTATGATAGTATTAAATTTTTAAATATAAAAAGAATTTCAAATTAATAGTAAAAGAAAAAGAGCATATATATTCGTCTAATATTGTACTCGTTTCACACATATATAGTATATAAGTTTTCAAAATTCTATTATAACTCATAAAAGTTTTAGTACTTTTCACTTAAGTTTCTAGATAAAAAATGAGTATGTAAAATGAATATATGAGATAAGTATATGTAGCACTATCTATTATGAAATTACTAATTACATAGCCTTTCAATGAATTATGATAAATTATTTTGACAATTTAAAATTAAAATAAAAAGTAAATAAACCAATCGTTAAACAATATATTTTTCATTGACAAGAAAAAGAAATATAATTTTAAAAGAATAAACTTGAAATTTTGAAATTACAAATTATGATTTTATAACTTTTTATAAAGTGGTTTTCAATTTGATTTTTTTTTTTAAAACAAGATTGCATGACAATACAAGATAAAGATCTAGAGTAAAATTAAAAGTGAAAAACTATATGAAAAAGAGAAATTATAATAAACTAGAAAGAAAAGAAGAAGAAAAACATATTTGATGTAAAATTTTGCTAAAAGTCAAAATATTAATTTGGCTTTTGTAAGTTCACATTATTGTAATTTAAAATTAATAACAAGTTACTTAATTTTAAAATTTTGTAAGTAATAATTAATGGGTACAAAAATAAAAAATAGTAATATGATTTAACTCTTTTTAAATTATAATAATGTATAAATTAAATTATAAAATAAATAAATAAATAAAATTAATTATTTTAATTTAAAAAAATCAATTTAAATTAATTTAATATTAATATATATAAATACTAAAAAAAAATTAAAAATTTTGGGGGGACCAATGAGAAGTCGTCGATGAACCAGTCGGACACGCATACTGGCAAAATTATGAAAGAAAACAAAATTAAAAGCTTACACTGCGCATTTCACACTCCACAATAGTCAAATTTGTAGACTTGAAATTTTGGTCAAAAAATTAATACTAACTTCTACTACATTGGAAGATAGAACAAAAAAGAAGTCTAGGGTTCCTCATTCCTCAACATCAACAAGTTTTAACTTTGTTTTTATCTTTTTTATTTGATTTTTGTTTGAAACCTACATTATACTAGACACTCATGGATAATATTTGATTTTGAAAAAAAAAAAAATTCAATTAATTATAGCATTTTGATTTTGTCGAAATCAAATTCAATTCTAACAATTCGATTCTTCAAAATTTTAAAATTTAAAATTAATAACGTTTTTAATATTTATTTTTAATTAATTAATTTAAATTTATAATCAAAATATATATTTTTTTATAAAATTTAATTTGATTCAAATAATTTCAGTTTATACTTTACAAACCGAATTGAATCAAATAAATTTTATTATCCGAACAGCATATAACAAAAAATGGATCCGATGACTTGAAGATTTTCGACTTTTTTTTTTTTTTTCTCGGCCCAAAACTAGTAATAAACTCAACCGGAAATGATTGACCAAAGCAGATGCGGGTTTGGGCAGTGGCCACTGGCCACACTCCAACTCCCGCCCGCAGTCTGTTGCACTAAAAACATGGGCTTTTTCCGTCTTATTAACGTATAAATAAAGAGATATGAATTGGCTTTGGCTTCTAGTTCTATGATTTGATAAGCCAATATTAATATTTAGGCATAGCATAGCTGCTCTATTAGTCTCTACTGCATTTACATGTTCAGCTGCAGATTTCACGTCAAGCTGGTAACATAGAAACCAAAAAAAGGATTGAAAAAGAGATGCCCAGCACCAGCAGTACTGCACGCCAAAGCATATGCTGATTTGCACTATCTGTGGCAAATATATACCCATATCAATACCTAGTTCTGAAAGCAAAGTGATGGCAGTCAAATAGTAATCAATTACTACTATAATTACTCATTTCATTTCCAATTACTACTATTATATATATATATATATATATTTATTCCTATATGACAAATAGGAGCTGATGCAGCAGAGCTTTATTCATATCATATATGATTATGATGTTAAAACTAACAACTATTTCCTTACTACATACAAAGAATCACAACAAATCATACAGATAAATACTCTCTCATTTTGATAGGTTTTTTCTATTTTTGTTTACTGTAATTATTTTAAGATGGTTTTACAGGTATTATATAAAAATTAGATTAAAGATTCGTACCTGATAGGTAACTAAAGTTTGTTCCTACCATAAATAAAAAAAAAAAAAAAACCCTTATCATTCAATTAGTGAGATAGTGAGTTGTTATTTTTATTTCCACTATCACTAGAGTAGTTTAGTTTAAATAAGACTTATGAAGATAATATCACCTAAATATTATTTAATATAGTATTTATTTTGTTTAGTTGTATTTATCATGTGGGTCACATTATTTTTAACATTCTTCTATATGATTCAACCAATAACTTAATTGGTGATATGTAAATCTAAAATTTAGTGTGATCATAAGTTACTTTAGCCACACTCTCATTCAATTAAATATTCTCATAAGAATCAAGCGGTATCATTCTAATTCGAATATTTTATTCCACATATTACAATGTATAATCCTTTCTAAAAATGTACTTTATGATATATTACTTTATGGATAAATTTTGTATAATCATTCAAGGAAAATAAAAACATGTAAATTTTATGTGCACAAACTGAAACATGTTCATAAATTCTAAGAATAACAAATTAAACATGCCAAGAAGCCAAATCAACATTAGCAGGAGTTAATTTATCCAATATGATCCACACAACTTTTAAATTGTTTTGTCGTAGTCATGGGATCTACAACCATTAATTCAGTACTAATGTGCTAGATATTTGTTTTTTGCTTTTTTACATGATCTCTAATTGCAAGATACTTTATATTGATATGCTTATTACAATTTTCACTTTTATCATTTTTAGAAAAGAATACCGCAGAAGAGTTGTCACAATAAATCCTCAAAGGTCTTGCAATGGAATAAACAACTCTAAAATCAAAGATGAAATTTCTCAACCACAATGCTCGTGTTGTTGCTTCACAACATGCAATAAACTCAGGTTCCATGGTAGATGAAGCAACAATTGTTTGCTTAGCACTTTTTCATGATACAGCACCACCGGCTAGGATGATGTATCCTGAAGTGGAATTTTTTGTATCCATACATCCACCAAAATCTAAATCCTAATATCCACTTACTTCCAGATGATCAAATTGTCTATATGTGAGTCTATAGTCTTTGGTTCCTTGAAGATAATGCATGATTCTTTTGGTAGCTTTTCAATGATCAAGGCCAGGATTACTTTGATATTTGCCAAGCTTTCTAATAGCAAACCCTATGTCAGGTCTTGTACAAACCTGAGCTGCTGAGCATACGTAAGGCTACCGATAGCATATGCATATGGAATGTCTTTCGTCTGTTCCTTTTCAAAATCCTTTTGGGGACATTGACTTAGATTGAATTTAATCCCTTTACAATTTAGTGTCACTGTTGATGAACAACTTTGCATTCTAAATCTTTCCAAAATATTTTCGGTGTAGGCTTTCTGAGATAAATTTAATGTCTTTTGAGACCTATCTTTATGAATCTCTATGCGAATGATATAAGAGGCTTTACCAAATCTTTCATTTCAAAATTTTGTGAAAGAAAATCTTTAGTATCATATTGCAAAGTTACAAGGAGAATATCACCAACATATAGGACTAAAAATATGAACTTACTCTCACTGATCTTAAGGTAAATACAAGGATCAACAATATTTTTAGTGAAACCAAATAAATGTTACAATATTGTGAAACTTCATACCACTGATGGAAAGCTTGTTTTTAGTCTACATATCGATTTCTTTAATTTGCAAAACAACCTGTTTGTTGTGTAAAGAAACAAAGGAAAGTAGAAACCATCTTTTCTTTGTGTGCACCTATTCCTCACAGGTCTGGCAAAGAATATTGATTACTTCTAGAGTTAATCGAAGTTCTATAAGCTGGGAAGTAGATCTTCAATGGATGATTCAAAGTTCTAAGGGCAAGGCTTTCAAGCACAACTTACAAAAATTTGTTTGGACAGCTGCAATTTATTATGTCTGGTGGGAAAGAAATTCTAGGAAGCATTCTGTAAGAAGATGATCTCCAGAGGAAATATTTTGGATGGTTGTAGCTGCTTGAGAGTTAGATTCAGTGTTTGTTCAAAGTTCTTGACTTTTGCTACTAATTCTTTTCTTTTTAGGCAATGAGGTATTTGTCTAGATTGATTTGTAAGGCAAACCTTTTAGTATGATTGAAGCAGGATCTACTGCTTAAGTTATGATTGTAGCAGGTTCTCCTGCTTCTTTGGATGTTGGAATAAAACTTCAATTATCAAAAAAAAAATATAAAACAAATTACTACTTTCAGAGAAACCTTTAGGTTGACTCATGTACACCTCTTCATCAAGATTGCTATTCAAGAAAGTTGTTTTCACGTCCATTTCATGTAACGCTAAATCAAAATGAGCTACAAGAACCATGGTAGTTATAAATGAATCATTTTTAGAAACGAGAGAGAAGGTTTCATGGTAATCAATGCCTTTTTTTTAAGTTAAACATTTGACCACAAGTCTAGCCTTATATCGTTCAACATTACCTGAGGTATCTCTTTTGGTTTTATAAACTCATTTACACCAAATGATGGAAGCCCTTGTTGGTAATTCAACGAGTTCCCAAACTTAGTTCTTAGCCATTGATTTCATCTCTTATATCATGATTTTATGCCAGAGTATATAATTTTCACTACTCATGACTTGTGAAAATGAGGTACAAACTTTAGGTCCAATATCAAAATTACTCTTGTAGTTATACAACAAAGCCATTAGAAATAGTTGGTTTTCTTGTCTTGTTGAATTTTCTTAATTCTACTGTTTATTGTACATTATTTACATTCTCAATAGCATTTTCAGAGTAATTATTGTTCTCTTGTAAAAATTGTTCTTTATTTGATTGTTCTTCAGTTAATTCTAAAAGTTTATTTTGAACAACAATCAAGTTCTCAACAAGAGTTTCATCAAAATTGATTTCTTCCTTGATATCAATCTTACGAGAAAAATTACTTTCACTAGGCTCATGACACTTAAGAAATTTAGCATTTCTAGATTCAACATTTTTGGTGAATGTAAAGGACAGTAAAATATATATCTCTTTGAGTTAACTATATAACCTATAAATAACCACTTAGTGTTCCTAAGTCCAATTTCTTTATATTTGGATCATAGGCCTTCACTTTAACTAGACTACTCCATAAATTCACTGTAATAACCAATTTTCGTCCGGGTCGGATCCGAATCCGACCCGGGCCAAGTGCAAACCAGGCCTGCTATTCAGCAGGCCCAATCTACAAGCCCAGCCCAATTTGGGCCCAAACCCAAACACAGGAACAATCAGGCCCAAGCACAAGGCCCAATTTTCAGGCCCAATTTTCGGGCCTGCCCACTAGCTCATCTCCCAACCCAAACCCTACCCCTGAAACCCTAAACCAAACCCTAATCCCCTAACCAGCCCTCTGCCACCAGCCTCCCTGCCACCACTGCCCTACCTCTGCCACCCTGACAGCCCTCCCCTGCAACACGCCAAACCCTGGCCACCTGACACCCTGCCCTGCCACCAGCCACCCTCCCCTGCCACACTCAACCTCCTGCCAACCCATCCCCATACGCCACCCACCTGCACACTCAACCTCACGCCACCCCTCAACCCCTCCATAAAGCCCCCATCACCAGTAAAAAAAAAAAAAAGGGGGAGGAGGCCCCCCCCAGATTCGAAAAAAGAGGTTCGGCCCCCCCTTTTCCCCGAAAAAACTAAGATCCGGGGTCCGAGACCCCAAATCGGACCCCCTTTTTTCAAAGCATCCTCAAAAAAGGGGGGAGGAGAATCCAGATCCGGACTCCTCCTGGGCAAAAACCTAGATCTGAGCCCCCTTCCGATTCGCAACCAACACAACAACCCAAAACAAAACCTGCAAAAACAAAAATCAAACCATAGCCAAAAAAAAAAATTTCAAAAAACCTAGATTTACGGATCTCGGTGAGGATTCGGGCAAAACGGAGCCCGAATCCGAGAAGAGGAGATCCGGGCGATTCGGAAAAGGTGATTTTTGAGGCCAACGGCCGTCGGCGAGCGGCTGCCGGCGACGGCCGACGGCGGCCGGCACGGTGCTCCGGCCGCCGTAATCTGGGTTTGGGGCGGCTGAGCAGAGAGAAAGTGAGAGAGAGAGAGAGAAGAAAAAAAAAAAGAAATGACAAAAAAAAAAAAAGGGGGCTTATATAGCCCCCAATCGGGTCAGAATGACCCGCGCGTCGACCCGCGGGTCGACCCGGGGTCCGCGCGGGTCACCCGAATATTTTAAAAAAAACTTTAAACGGCGTCAAAACGACGCCGTTTTGACCCAGGGTCCGCGCGTGGACCCGCGGGTCGACCCGGGGTCCGCGCGCCCGACCCGGGTCCCCAAAAAAATAGAGAAAGGCGTTGAAACGGCGCCGTTTTTGTGGCGCCGAAACGGCGCCGTTTTGGCGGGGAGGATCCGCGCCTGGACCCGAATCCGACTCGGGGTCCGCGCGGGTCCCCCCCCCAAAAAAAAAAAAATTTTGGGCCAGGCCTGGCCCAGCAGGCCAGGCCAGAACCAGGTCTGGCCCAGCAGGCCAGGCCAGAACCAGGCCTGGCTCAGCAGGCCAGGGCCGAACCTGGCCCAACAGGCCTGGTTTTGAGGCCAGAAAAAAAAAAAGAAAAAAAAAAGAAGAAAAGAAAGAAAAGAAAAGAAAAAAAAAAGAAAAAAAGAGAAAAAATTAAAAAAACAATAATAAAAAAATAATAATAGTATAAAAATATAAAATAAAAAAAAAGAGAAAAATTAAAAATTAAATTTAAAAAATAAAAAATATAAAAAATATAAAAAAAAATTAAAGAAAAATTCACGATGATCGTTTTTGAAGTTTTGATTTTTTTTATTGACATTTTCAGGTGATTTTACGAAGATCAAGTCCGGCATTTTGATTTTTCAGATTCTCGACATTCGTCAAGTATGATTTTCTTATTTATTTTCATTTACTATTTGTATTTATTTATTTTGTCCGGCATTCGATATATTTTTGTTATTCGATTTCGATTTTAAAATATTAAAATAATAATTTTTAATTAATACATGTTTTTTAAAATTATTTTCGGTAAATAAAATTCTCTAAAAACGGATCTCTTTCTCGGATGGTCGGAGTATCGATCGTTTTTCGAAAAGGTTCGAGTGAGAATAATAATCGAGACACTATCGAAAGTATCGGAGTGATTCGGGAATTACTCTTACATAGATAATTTCTTTTATTTCGGAAATAATTATTAAAAGCATTTTAATTTACCTTTCAAAAAAAAAAAGTTTTTAATAAATACGAATTACCGACGACGGAATTCGAAGGACGTCACGGTAGTGATTCCTAAGATATCTTGAGGTGAGAGAGTTTCGTTAAATATCACCACGAGTGGTGGGAATATTTGGCGACATGCTCGATACAAAAATTCGTTTTCGTTTAAAAAAAAATAGAAATAATCAAAATAAAAAAATAAATAAATAGCGAATGTTTATTGCGCTCGATATTTTGCCATGCTCGTATTTTTAATATTACGATTCGCATGTTTAATTTTATAGTTATATGTTAAGCCGTATGCATCCGATATTTAAATATTCGCATCATACGCATTTGAATAAAAATGGATGTAAATTGCCGACGACGGAATTCGAAGGATATCACGGTTGTGATCCCTAAGATGTCTTGAGGTGAGAAGATCTCGTTAAATACCACCGAGAGTGTCGGGAATATTTAATGAGTATTTTCGATAATAAATTTATATTCACTTTCGTTTTCAAAAAATAATCAAAAATAATAAACATGTTTTTTTATAAAATAAAATAAAAGGAAAATAGAATTAATTTTAAATACCGATGTTAAATCCATTAAACCGGGATTTAAGATAACACATGATCAAGTGGTACCGTTTTCTAAACGGGCATTGCGGGGGTGCTAATCCTTCCCCGCACGTAACCGACTCCCGAACCCGATTTTGTTTTCTCTCTGGTTCAAAGCGCGGACTTCGAAATTGGTTTTACAAAATGTTTTAATTAATGTTTTACTAAAACCGGTTTTAATAGGTGGCCAACCACACCTAGCAAAAAAAGATTGGTGGCGACTCCATTTTTGTGTTTTCATAAAATTCGTCGTAGCGGTCCGAAAAAATCGCTATGACAGCTTGGCGACTCCACTGGGGACCCCTTTGAGAGTCGATCCACAAATTGATCATGAGTTATTTTAAAATCTCGAATTAATGGATTTAATCGGTATTTAATTTTAACTCTCTTTACTTTCTTTCTTTATTTTTATTTTGCTCGCAATTACAATTTTGATATTTTTTAATTCTTTATTCATATTGTTTTTGTGTCGTTTATTTTTTTTTATTTTTTTATTTTTATATAATCATGGAATGTTTAGAATAAAGAGTCGTAAACAAGTAGTCGAAGGTTTGTCCGTTCCTTCTTATACACAAGCTCGTGCATTTCATACAAAAGCTCTACACCCGAGCTTTATCCCTTTAGGTGAAAGTAAAGTACCTACGCTCTCGTGAGGCAATAATCTCCGCATGGGCTAGCGAAACACTTTCGGAGTAATAAAGTACCTACGCTTTCGTGAGGCAATAACCTCCGCATAAGCCTGGAAAATATACTCCAACAAATTGAACCCGTTTTAAATCGGGATGCCTTACTAGCCTTCACGGGCGACAGTAAGGAGCAATTTGGAGCCTTTTAGAACCTAACTCAACCTCATGTAGTGAACTTGAGTAGAGCCATATCGAATTTCCGATCGGATATCCTCGAAATTTGGAAGGAACATGGTGATATTTCGCTATTTGTTTACACTCCGAACAAAAACTGTAAATCGGGTAATGACGAGCGTACATCGTGCTACCCGCAATAAGTTTCATTTTTCGCTCCGACGGCACCGTGATGCTTGAATAAGTTGATACTGTCGGAGCAAATGTTCGTTAACTTTTTGAGTTTGTAAATATGAAAATTTTTCTTTTCGTACATCTCGTACATTTCATGCATTGATGCACTTGTAAATAAAGCATTTACATTTATAATTGTATTTTTGATTTCATGGTGATAATAATCTCATTTGACAAGTTGCATAAACACTTGTTGTTGATTAAATGAGAATTGCAAACCGGTAGTGTTAAGTAAATATTTGGACATCAGTGCCATAATAAGACCCACTACCACAAAAGTTTTTGATAGAAATTGGTTTGTGAAAATAATATTTTGATTTTTACGAAAAAAAAAACATTTTTCAAAAAAAAATTCAAAACAAAAAAAAACGAAAAAATTTGCGGATTGAATTTGGGGGCAAAGTTTGTGCAATAAAATTGTTGAATGATCAAGTTCAGTCCAAATCATGAATAGTTTTCTGTATATATTCATGCATTATATTGTTTATTCTTTACAAGTCAAATTAGCACCATATTGCAATCATAACATGCATGGTCATTCATTGTAGAATGCATTAGTGACATACATGATCGTTCTCTGTATATACCAGTATATCATTTTATTTACTCTTTACATGCATCATATCGACATCGTGATTGCATTCATAACAATAAGGTCATGCATTCCGTGACATACATGGTCACTCATTGTATATACTCATGCATTAATTTGTTTATTCTTTACATGCATCATGTGGGCATCGTGTTACATTCACGGCATTCATAGCTCATGCATCATGAAGCACACTTGAGAGGAATAAAAAAGAAGTCGGTTTAGCTTTGAAAGGTTTTCTATTCCAAATCAAAGAATCACTGCATACCTCTATGACACAGGCCGGAAGCCCGGAACCATGGAGGATGAACAAAATAGACTGGATAGAGTGGAAAGAGCACAGAAAGAATTACAAGAACAGTTAGCCAGATCTCAGCAAGAAATACGAGAACAGATAGCAAAATCTCGAGAGGAGTCACGCGAGCAAATAGACAAGATGATTGAAATGATGACTAGACTGACCCGAGGAAAATGGGTTGCTGAAGAATCGATCATAAGGGGAGAACCTCGACCTCGAGCAAATGACAACGAAGATCCGATTTACCTAGCGAGTCAACAAGGCCAAGGACAATTTCAAGTGAACTCGGAATTTCACCACTCAGACTCAGTTGTCATTCCAAACCAAGATGGTTCACCAGGACAAGAAAAGCTGAAAAAACGTGTGGCAAAGCAAGTGGAAGACACAGAGGTGCAACAGAAGTATGATCTGTTTGAAAGGAGACTCAAAGCCATAGAAGGAATAGACGTTTTCGGGAATACGGATCCAAATGAGCTCAGCTTGGTCCCGGATTTGTTGATTCCGCCAAAATTCAAGGTCCCTCAATTTGAAAAGTATGACGGATCGAAATGTCCATCAATCCACATCATGATGTTTTGTCGGAGAATGGCTGGCTACACCAACAATGACAAGCTGTTAATCCACTGCTTCCAAGACAGTCTAACAGGGCCAGCTGCAAGATGGTATAATCAGTTAGATCGGGACCATATCCGTTCTTGGAAAGATTTGGCAAAAGCTTTCAAGACTCAGTATAAGCACATGATCGACATGGCACTGGATAGGTTGACCGTGCAAAATATGGGGAAAAAGGCCACTGAGAGCTTCAAAGAATATGCTCAGAGGTGGATGAACATGGCCACCCAAGTACGACCGGCTCTGACTCAAAAGGAAATTACTGTCATTTTTGTGAATACACTGCACGCTCCGTACTATGATAGACTCGTTGGCAATGCCACAAATAATTTTGCAGATATGGTAACCTCAGGAGAGATGATTGAAAATGCTGTCAAGAACGGAAAACTCGAAGGAGATGAGACATCCAATGCCGAGGGAAACGAGACACCTGAAAGGAAGGAGGAGCATGTCCAGGCTATGGGAGAATTCACTCCGTATCCCCGGGTCTCTCCATATCAATCGTGTTACTCTACCAATGTCCTTGCAACTATGCCAGCCCTTGCAACTAGGCATGCTTCCCAGAAACGACCGAGGGGCAACCAAGAGAAATTTTCAGTCCCAATCTCTGACCTATTGCAATTACTAATAAGGAACCGATACCTCACCCCTGTGCCTTTGAAAACAGCTCCAAACCCATCAGCAAGGAGTTATGACCCGAACAGCAAGTGTGAGTATCACATGGGGGCAATTGAACATTCAACTGAAAAATCCAGACAACTGAAGGAAAAGATTGAAGGTCTTGTCCACGATGGCATTTTGACTCCAGAGCTAGTCGAATAGTGGAAATCCGCATTGCCATAAATCGGTTTCTTCGCCACGGGTTTTGAGGATGAGAGTGATTACCTCTAAAAGCATGTCAACAAGCATTGAGGAATATGCATGTAGTTCTATGCCTCATCATGAAAGCACTTGTCTTATGTTGGCATCCACATGAAATAAACAAATTTTGAATTTCAAAAGCTTTGTGTTTATTGTGCTTTAATTTGAATTTGCAAAAATAAACATTAAGGAAATTCTTGATTTTGAAGAGCGCATTCTTAAAAGAAAAAAAATCTTTCTTCACGTTAAGAAATGATGAGGAGTCTCGAGATTATTGATGATTAATGTTAGAAATGACCCAACATCCTTCCATCTCTCTTTCGGACTTGCCCATGCTTGAATCTTTTGAGATTGGAAAAACCAATGCTTCCAGGAACATATTGTTGAATTTCAGAAACCATAGTCAGTGCAATAAGAAAAATGCAGATCCTAATTTAAATTATGAGCAATGGAACAAACTTTTTGAAAAAAAAAAAAAAAATCCGAGCTTTTTGGTGTCTCAAACAAGTGAAACCTCTTTCAAGAATCTAGATCATGGTAAATTGATGTGTGTCAAGGTTATGCCAAAACCATTCACATCCCTTTCCGTAACCACAAAACAAGAGTTGCACAGACGTCACTTCATGATTAACGTCTCGGGTAACAATGATTAAACCTGATTTTCTCGTGTTCTTAGAAAAAAGCTGTTTTCGAGCCATATTCTTTCTTATCCCTTCGGAGAGCAAAAAGACTCGAGGTATTCCTCGTTATGATACGAAGTCTCATTTGTATGACCAATCAAATGGTGCATCATTTGTAGATACGAAAGACGCGTGGTGGATAAAGATGGAGTAATTTTCGGAGCATGCAAAAAAAAAATGAAAAAATGAAAAAAAAAGAAAAGAAAAAATGAAAAAAGAAAAAAGAAAAATGAGTGTGACATCATGCATTTATGAAATTCAAGACGGTTTCAAGAAAGAAAAAAAAAAACTTTTCATTATTTTCCTCTAAGGAATGACTCTTCGATTTACGTGCTTGTGTTCGAGATGAAAAATGGCCATCTTTCATCATCCTTTCACAAAATAGAAAATATCCTTTTGCTACCCCTTTTGAGCCTAGTGAATACTTTTGTTCTTTCAACCCCGATCAAGGATCACCCTCCACACTAGGGGGCAAATTCGAGGAAGGATCTTTTCAAAGGTCACAGATAGTGAAGTCTTGGTTCAAAAACGAAAAAGAATGTCGTGAATCAAAGAGAAATCTGAGCTTCCAAATGACTACGGGCTCACCTTGTCAAAATAGAGATGCAAAAAAAAAAGAGATAAAAAGAAAGATGAAAGCAAAAACAGAAAAGGAAGAAAAGAACGGATGAAAATCATCGAATAAAGAGAAAAGCTCAGAAAAGACAAGTGTTTCAAAGAGAATCCTCCTCATGAAATGATCCTTGATTTGATCACCTTAAACACATGTTTGGGCCTATCTATCTTTCTTTCAGTACCTCGAACCTCGGCCTACATTACGTACCTGGAAAAGACCATTTCGATCGAGCATGGTCATTTAAATTGATGAGTCTATTCTTAGAGAAATGCATGAGACTTCGGTCTCCTTTCTGGTTAAAAATCTTTTTTGGATAAGTCTTGATTTCTTGAATGCATGGTGAAATATTTAATGAAAAAAAATGAAAAAAATGGAAAGAAGGAGACTCTAGGGTGAAAACCCGACATGGGCAGTCTAGAGTAAAATGGGAGAATTTCGGTGTTGCTTATGGTATCGTCGAGGCCATAACAAAAGTAGAAGTCATTTTGAAGAAGTTAAGGAACATCTGAGAATTCCAAAATGTCCCAAAACTGTCAACTCTCGTTTGGAGGATTGACTTTAAAAAACTGAGACCGCTTTCCTTTCCAGGACTAATTCTCCAGTTTGAACATTCCAGCTAGCCTTGACGTTTGTCAAAATGCCATGATTTGGAAACTAAAAGAAGGTTGAATTTGTTTGAGTCCAAAAAAATCATGTTCTATAAAATCTGTTCTATTTGTGAATCTAGAAAGGATATACATTTTTCCTGTTGCGAAGTCTCCTTGGATCGACCAAAATCTTGTGGTATCAAGCCTTCCGACTCAATTTGAAAAAAATCCGAATCGACACTCAGAAAAACTTCTAATAGTGATCATCAATCTTCAAGAGATCTGGATATCAGACGATGACATTTTTAGCTCAAGAATTTTTAGCAAATAAGCAAACATTTTAAAAAAAAAAAAGAGCAAGCAAAAGCAGATAAATGAAAATATTTTTGGAAGAAACCATTTCCGATGTTGGCATAAGACGAAGGTTCTTCTGGCCCAGAGGCATGGAACTATTGAGGTAGAAGAAATGAACACTCGGATTCCAGTTGATGTTGAAAAACTATCGGGGCAAAGGGATAGTTCCAAAGTGAAGAAAAATGTTGATCTCTTACGAGGCACGAGCGTTTTAGGATACACTCTGTTTCGAAGAGGAAAAACAATTTGGAAAGCTAAACCAAGATCAGAAAAAAAATAATTGGGGGCATTCGCATCATTCATGAACATTCGCATATTTATTAAGTTTTGCATCTACATCGTGTCGTAAAATGTGTACAGTATCCGAAGGTACTTGCACATGCATCATCAGGGGCATACGCATTGACATCACATGACATTCACATTTCATGAATGGCATTGATTATTTGAAATTTTGACATTTGAATTCGAACATTCAGTGAGATTTTCTTCCAAGATATGATCTTCAGGTATGATTACCAAGACCTCCGGGCACCTCTTTTAAAACCTCTGGGTTTCCTCTTTTAAGTCCTCCGGGCACAGGAAAAGCAATTTAATTTTTCAAGTGATAGAGCCTCTGATTAGAGGAGCAATTTATTTTCAAAGTTGTGGAGCCTCTGATTAGAGGAGCAATTTATTTTTCCAAGTGATAGAGCCTCTGGTTAGAGGAGCAATTTATTTTCAAAGTGATAGAGCCTCTGGTTAGAGGAGCAATTTATTTTTTCAAAGTTGTGGAGCCTCTGATGAGAGGAGCAATTTATTTTCAAAGTCGTGGAGCCTCTGATGAGAGGAGCAATTTATTTTCAAAGTCGTGGAGCCTCTGATGAGAGGAGCAATTTATTTTCAAAGTCGTGGAGCCTCTGATGAGAGGAGCAATTTATTTTCAAAGTGGTGGAGCCTCTGATGAGAGGAGGAATTTATTTTCAAAGTCGTAGAGCCTCTGATTAGAGGAGCAATTTATTATTCAAAGTTGTGGAGCCTCTGATGAGAGGAGCAATTTATTTTTCAAGTGATAGAGCCTCTGATTAGAGGAGCAATTTAAATTTCAAAGTTGTGGAGCCTCTGATGAGATGAGCAATTTACTTTCAAAGTTGTGGAGCCTCTGATGAGAGGAGCAATTTATTTTCCAAGTGATAGAGCCTCTGATTAGAGGAGCAATTTATTTTCAAAGTGATAGAGCCTCTGATGAGAGGAGCAATTTATTTTTCCAAGTGATAGAGCCTCTGATTAGAGGAGCAATTTATTTTCAAAGTGATAGAGCCTCTGATGAGAGGAGCAATTTATTTTTCCAAGTGATAGAGCCTCTCACGAGAGGAGCCATTTATTTCCCAAGTGATAGAGCCTCTGATTAGAGGAGCAAGTTATTTTTCAAGTGATAAGCCTCTGATTAGAGGAGCAATTTATTTTCCAAATGATAGAGCCTCACTAAAAATGGATCTCTATAACGGGACAAAATTGGTTATACTGTCTTTTCCCTATTCCTGATTCTCAGCAATGTGCAAAGAGGGGCAGCTGTAATAACCAATTTTCGTCCGGGTCGGATCCGAATCCGACCCGGGCCAAGTGCAAACCGGGCCTGCTATTCAGCAGGCCCAATCTACAAGCCCAGCCCAATTTGGGCCCAAACCCAAACACAGGAACAATCAGGCCCAAGCACAAGGCCCAATTTTCAGGCCCAATTTTCGGGCCTGCCCACTAGCTCATCTCCCAACCCAAACCCTACCCCTGAAACCCTAAACCAAACCCTAATCCCCTAACCAGCCCTCTGCCACCAGCCTCCTTGCCACCACTGCCCTACCTCTGCCACCCTGACAGCCCTCCCCTGCAACACGCCAAACCCTGGCCACCTGACACCCTGCCCTGCCACCAGCCACCCTCCCCTGCCACACTCAACCTCCTGCCAACCCATCCCCATACGCCACCCACCTGCACACTCAACCTCACGCCACCCCTCAACCCGTCCATAAAGCCCCCATCACCAGTAAAAAAAAAAAAAGGGGGAGGAGGCCCCCCCCAGATTCGAAAAAAGAGGTTCGACCCCCCCTTTTCCCCGAAAAAACTAAGATCCGGGGTCCGAGACCCCAAATCGGACCCCCTTTTTTCAAAGCATCCTCAAAAAAGGGGGGAGGAGAATCCAGATCCGGACTCCTCCTGGGCAAAAACCCAGATCTGAGCCCCCTTCCGATTCGCAACCAACACAACAACCCAAAAAAAAACCTGCAAAAACAAAAATCAAACCATAGCCAAAAAAAAAAAATTTCAAAAAACCTAGATTTACGGATCTCGGTGAGGATTCGGGCAAAACGGAGCCCGAATCCGAGAAGAGGAGATCCGGGCGATTCGGAAAAGGTGATTTTTGAGGCCAAGTGCGGGTCACCCGAATATTTTAAAAAAAACTTTAAACGGCGTCAAAACGACGCCGTTTTGACCCAGGGTCCGCGCGTGGACCCGCGGGTCGACCCGGGGTCCGCGCGCCCGACCCGGGTCCCCAAAAAAATAGAGAAAGGTGTTGAAACGGCGCCGTTTTTGTGGCGCCGAAACGGCGCCGTTTTGGCGGGGAGGATCCGCGCCTGGACCCGGATCCGACCCGGGGTCCGCGCGGGTCCCCCCCCCAAAAAAAAAAAAAATTTGGGCCAGGCCTGGCCCAGCAGGCCAGGGCCGAACCTGGCCCAACAGGCCTGGTTTTGGGGCCAGAAAAAAAAAAAAGAAAAAAAAAAGAAGAAAAGAAAGAAAAGAAAAGAAAAAAAAAGAAAAAAAGAGAAAAAATTAAAAAACAATAATAAAAAAATAATAATAGTATAAAAATATAAAATAAAAAAAAAGAGAAAAATTAAAAATTAAATTAAAAAAATAAAAAATATAAAAAATATAAAAAAAATTAAAGAAAAATTCACGATGATCGTTTTTGAAGTTTTGATTTTTTTTATTGACATTTTCAGGTGATTTTACGAAGATCAAGTCCGGCATTTTGATTTTTCAGATTCTCGACATTCGTCAAGTATGATTTTCTTATTTATTTTCATTTACTATTTGTATTTATTTATTTTGTCCGGCATTCGATATATTTTTGTTATTCGATTTCGATTTTAAAATATTAAAATAATAATTTTTAATTAATACATGTTTTTTAAAATTATTTTCGGTAAATAAAATTCTCTAAAAACGGATCTCTTTCTCGGATGGTCGGAGTATCGATCGTTTTTCGAAAAGGTTCGAGTGAGAATAATAATCGAGACACTATCGAAAGTATCGGAGTGATTCGGGAATTACTCTTACATAGATAATTTCTTTTATTTCGGAAATAATTATTAAAAGCATTTTAATTTACCTTTCAAAAAAAAAAAGTTTTTAATAAATACGAATTACCGACGACGGAATTCGAAGGACGTCACGGTAGTGATTCCTAAGATATCTTGAGGTGAGAGAGTTTCGTTAAATATCACCACGAGTGGTGGGAATATTTGGCGACATGCTCGATACAAAAATTCGTTTTCGTTTAAAAAAAAATAGAAATAATCAAAATAAAAAAATAAATAAATAGCGAATGTTTATTGCGCTCGATATTTTGCCATGCTCGTATTTTTAATATTACGATTCGCATGTTTAATTTTATAGTTATATGTTAAGCCGTATGCATCCGATATTTAAATATTCGCATCATACGCATTTGAATAAAAATGGATGTAAATTGCCGACGACGGAATTCGAAGGATATCACGGTTGTGATCCCTAAGATGTCTTGAGGTGAGAAGATCTCGTTAAATACCACCGAGAGTGTCGGGAATATTTAATGAGTATTTTCGATAATAAATTTATATTCACTTTCGTTTTCAAAAAATAATCAAAAATAATAAACATGTTTTTTTATAAAATAAAATAAAAGGAAAATAGAATTAATTTTAAATACCGATGTTAAATCCATTAAACCGGGATTTAAGATAACACATGATCAAGTGGTACCGTTTTCTAAACGGGCGTTGCGGGGGTGCTAATCCTTCCCCGCACGTAACCGACTCCCGAACCCGATTTTGTTTTCTCTCTGGTTCAAAGCGCGGACTTCGAAATTGGTTTTACAAAATGTTTTAATTAATGTTTTACTAAAACCGGTTTTAATAGGTAGCCAACCACACCTAGCAAAAAAAGATTGGTGGCGACTCCATTTTTGTGTTTTCATAAAATTCGTCGTAGCGGTCCGAAAAAATCGCTATGACATTCACTTTAGGCTGAATTTCCAACTGTTCTATAATTCAGAAGGAGTTTTAGGAATCAGTTTAATTGAAACTCTATTTAAGACATAAACAATAGTTTTTAAGGTATCACTCCATAAGTTTAGATAAGATTATTATATATGTATATTATAAATAATTGCATACATGATATAATAACATAAGTCTAAAATCAAACATCATATGCATAAATAATTAAATTTCATGATATATAATTGTGCTTATTGCAATTAAAATTCAAATATAAAAAATTAGTAAAATAATTTTTTTACTAAACATGATCAATTGTGCGCATAATTTTGGATTAAGAGTAAATAAATACTGAGCATTGTATAGGGAGAATACGTGCTGCCAATAATACCTTAGCATGCCAATATATATTACCATTAAATAAAATTTAAAAATATATGTATAAAATATATTTATCATTTAATCATACATAGATATTAAATAATAAATATTTTATGCAAATATAAAATTTCAGAAAAAATATAAATAAATTAACCAGGAAATAACAAGCCAAACAGAAGAAACAACATCAAAAAAGGATTCTGGATGGGGAGTCTAGCACTTCACGCCCCACCTGCTGCAAGTGGGGCTTGTCTGGTTGGCAAGTCAGCCTCCCTCAACCTCCTCATTCGATTTGTTTGTAATTTTCTCCCAAATTATCCTAATTTAGCTCATCTTTCATGCAATTAAGGCTCTAAAAACCATGATTGAATTTGTCCTTTACAAAACCTATGCTTCAATTTCATTAATAAACGAAAAATGAAAAACAAATTTTCACGCTTTTAGGGTTTTCATACCCATAAATAGACTTGTTTGTGATTCTTCTAAAATTCTTCCATTTAGCCTCGTTTTGGTGCATTAACACATGAAAAACACGATTCAGCAACATAAGAATCAAATCCCTCAACCAATTCCGATCTAAACAACCTAAATCATTGTCAATAGATCAAGAATTTTCCGGTATAAACCCACACAAAAACAGTTCGAGTCTTTTACATTCTTGCTGATTTCGTGCTTCAAAAATACAATTAAATTGATCCAGAATGTTATATAAGAACAGATGCATCTAATCAACTCAACGATCAAACCAAGAGAGAAACAAAATCAATCATCAGAAATTGTTTTCGGGTTTTGTAATCAAGACCCGTTTTATGCTTTGTTATTAATCATCATTTTTTTTTTTATGTTTTATTAGTTTGATATGGACTTTTAAAGAATGATACCTCAAAATCTAACTATTGAAGTGGAAAGCTAAGTCCATAAAAAAACCCTACAAAGAAATCACATATTTTTCAATATGGGATTCAAGACTCATATTTTGCAATTGGGCACATAACAGTCCACCATGCTCTGTAGTTTCGACGCTCATGCATTTTGCGTAGCTTAATTTCGTCCTAGACGAACACTGTAATACCGACGTCACCACCCGCACTGCATAATTGCAATTGAAAAAAATAGTGTCTGCCTCTGATACCAATTGATACATGCCTAAATCACTCAACCAAGAATTACACAAAAAATATAAGAAGAAGAAGAATCAGATAAGAAGAGTAAGAGGAACGAATAACATAAATGCAAGAGAGAGATAAAAAGAAGAACACGAAAGGAGAGAATTTGGAGTATATTTCTCATTCATGCCCCTGCCAGCAACTTATATAACAACATAACAGTCGGTAATTGGAAATAAGGAAAATAACAAAAGAGCCATTAACAGAATGAAACAAGTAACAAACTCATGACTCTAAAACGCATAATCTCTTCAATCTTTTTTAAATATGCTTGCATCATAATTCAATCCGATCCAACTAAAACATGTTTTAATAACATATAAACATAACCCATTGTTTCCCCAAAAAGAAAAACCATCGTTGATTTCAATCTTGACATCCTAAGTCATGATCAATCAATAAAAAGAAATTTCGAGCTCCATGCTTTGGTTGATATTCATCCAATTAATACAAATCTCGATTAAAATATTATTACACGAAAATCATACATAAAATTCATTAAGAAAACATGAAATTCACATATTACAATTTTTATAAAAAAAAAAATAAGAGATTAACGACCCGTATATGATAAATCATTAGAGCTTGTTCTTACCATCAAATAACCTTTATTCTTATTAGATACTGAAATAATAAGTTGTTATCTTTACCTCCATTATCACTCAAATACTTTAGTTTGAATACAATTTACTGAAATAATATTATTTAAATAATTAAATATTTATCTTAAATACATGTATTTATCACGAGGACCACGTTATTCTTCAAGGTATGATTATAACAAATGCAACTTGGAAGGCATTTCTTGGTAAGAGGATGATATGTTATATCAGTAATAGTACCTTTTTTTTATAAATATATCAGTAATAGTACTTAAACAATATGATATGCTCTATTCTTGCACTTATAATTAGAGATGATAATAAAGCGAGAATTAGTTTATTTAATTTCGTCTCATTTTTATATGAATGTTAAAAACATTCACTTTTATGGATGTCGATTATATTCATAGTCGCTCTACGATACTCCACTCCGCAATACCCAAATTTTTTATTAATTATTTTTAACTTAATATTATAATTTATTCATGAACATAATTTTAGTATATATATATATTTTTTAATATATATAATATAAATATATATATTAAAAGTATATATATAATATTAATATATATATATATATATGATTTTAGTATATATATCTAATATATACTAAAAATATAATATAAAATATTTTAAAAAGTAAAATAGTAACTTTAAAAGTCGGACAGGACGGAACAAGTATTTACCAAAATCGAAAAGATAAAATATGTCAAAACACACATATATACATGACAGGTAATAACTCCGCCTTAAGAAAATGCCAAGTGGTTGCGTATCCTAGAAAGTTTCCTCCTACCATGCGTCATGCGTGTCATGTGACAGCAATATTTACCCATCTTCCGCACACACACAAAAAAAAAAGCAATATTTACCTTCGTTTTTCTCTGTAAAAGTAAAAGACCCATTAAAATATTCTATGAATTTCACTTGAAAGTTTTAACTTCTTCTGAATATTAAGATGTCCCCGTGAAGACATCTTTGTCTAACTGAACTAGCAGCATATTACAAGGGCACTTAAGCATGTATAGGGACAAGCAGAATCGAGGCATGAATTTTAGAGTAGAATCACATAATGTCACATGCCAAATTTAGCCTGCAAAAAGCAGAGAAAAAAGGGTGTATCGGACACGATATGTGTCCTATATGGGTATGTTTGATTTATTCTAAATTTTTTTACGTATTTGAAAGATCTTTTTGGAAAATTATATCCCCATACCCATGTTTGATTATGCATCGAACACGAGTGTCGAACACGAGTATTTCGAGAAAAATGAAGAGTCGGAACAATATAGCCTGACATCACATACTGCACTGCTATGTTATCCAAATTCGAGATAAATGTCGGGTATGAGTATGTATTCAACATGAGTATAATCAATTTTTTTTTTAATTTTTTATATATTTGGAGAATCGTATCTTATACTTATGTTTGAATATGTGCAGAATACAAGTGTTAGATACATTTTTTTTTTTTTATTTAGCTGCACTGCAGAGAATGGAATATGCATACCCAATGTCATTTGCTCAATTCAGGGAGGAATACCACAATTCCATCACCATCAGCTTTAAGCTTACAAAAATGCATTTGCACTATTTTTTTTTTTTCCTCAATCAAACTATTCATTGAAATTGTCAGCCTACTCAAAACCAGTTCCAGAAAAATTACAGCAAACGAAAATAAACAATCGACATGCAACAACAGTAAAACGGAATATCAAATTTCAAAACAATTTTCAAATTTAGTTAAGAGCAAGAAAAAAGTTAAAAACAATTTTCAAAAGCATCTCAATTTCCTCAAAACAATACAAAATCTCTGGTTGATAAACCCCTACCCTAACCCTTCATCCTCTTACCAAGAACAGTTAAGATAGTAGATCATAGAAACAGAATATTAACATTTGCAGATAATTAGCTCATCCTTCTCCTTTAGGCAGCTGTAATTAAATGTTATTAGAGGCATATCTTAGAATCGGCTGACAATTCTAGACCATGGAATCAGTTAATAGCAAAGTATAGCATGAACGAACAAATAGCTGAATCTCAAACAAAAGAAGAATAAATGTACAAGCACTCTTAACAAACTACTAAACACAGATCCAAATTGTATCCACTCTCTTCAAGACATAAGTTTATTTTAACACGATTTGTCTTAAAAAATCGGCTATAATGAAAATACATAACAAGTAAAGGGCATGATGATGGTCAAAGAAGTACATACAACAATATTCTAACATAGCAGCATAATTAAGTTAAGTGGTTAAGCCATATAATAGCATATAGCTAGAGCTATAACTGGATGTCCGACTGCTGTTGACTCTTCTATTTGACCTAAATGCAAATATTTAATACATATATAAAACAGAATGATAATATGACTAGCATTACTCCCTAGGATGACAGAAGAGAGAGAGCATACATGCTTCAGAGCAAACAGTTGGATCTCATCTGATCTGAAAATGGTTGTAAGTGGAATTTTCTTGGATAGTCAACTTAATTCTTCCCCTATCATCAACCTGCCCACACATCATATCCTTCAACTGGGTGCCTGTTCCTTTGCGGCCTGAGCCTTCCCCATGAGATTCAGTGGAGTTCTTCCTTCGTCGCTCATTATGCCCAGCCAATCGCCTGCGACAACTTCTTTTGGCTTCATCAAATTCAGAGAGCTCATGGAATCTGCATTAAAATCATTTTCAACCAGAAAAATTAGATAACCTTTTGTAAGAAATGGAATTCCAGTATATTCTCCATCAATAATTTAGACAATGGAAAATAACAGTAGCGCAATCAAATAGCAGGCAAACGAGTATCATGGATTCATGTGTGTGACAGAAGCAGTGAACAAGTGGAGGTGCCAGGGTGTGAATGCAGTAGAGAAGAAAGAGTGAATAATATCCAAGATATTATTCAATAAACGTGTCTTTATATCTGGAAAGATGAAAAACATGAACGTAATTATAGTAAGTAAAAAGAAATTAGACATTGCCATATGATTATTGCATCAAATGCAACAAGCAGGTACAAGGTGTGTGGCAGTTACTAAATTTGAGTGCTTTTCGGTCGATTGAAAGAAGGGGTGAAAAGGATGTTGGATATCGATGGTTAATATATGTTTATAAATACGAAATATGTATATGAATATGTAGATTGTCGTAAGTAAATACACGGTATATAGTTAAGTTACACAATTGATATTAATATTGAATGGGAAATTGATCTCTAAAGTACCCACTTAAAAAGAAAAAATTTGGTTGATGATTGTGCTTGATGTGGAATCTCACATTGGAAACTCATTAGCTTATTCATATGTATATATAGGCTAAGATTCAATATGGGATCCAAGTTTTTGTGAAGGATGAAGATCTACACAAACTTGTTGGATATCAATGTATTATTTTGGGTGTATATATACGAAATACGTATTCCAATACGTAGATTGTCGTATCTAGACACAGGGTGTTTAATTAAGGTACACAATTGATATCATGTTTGAATTAATCTCAAAGGTACCCACTTGAAGAGGAAGAAGTCTGATCATTACATGTCTGTTCAGACCAATTTTATCCCATGATATCATGTTTGAATGAAAAATTAATCTCAAAGGTATCCACTTGAAGAGGAAAAAGTCTTATCATTACATGTCTGTTCGGACCAATTTTATCCCAAAAGATGTATCTGTTCTGATCAAATAGGTTCCATCCAATTGATGTGTCTTTTCCGAACAGGTTCTTTGGCTCTTATAAATACAGACTTCCTGTGTCTATATTATTCACTTAAAAAAAAAAAACTAATTCACCAAAATATTCTTGTCTTCTGAGAGAGATATTTCAACATTCTTCCGTTCGCTGTGTTACATCCGGGTGTGCACTCATTTGCAACGTATATCGAGGAAACCTGAGAGACGATTTGCATCGATATTGTAAGCACCTTAGACAGGCAAAAAAAAAGTATTTAGGTTAGAGGTCCAACCTTGACTCGATATTGATTTTTTCAAATCAATTCCTGTATCTTTATATTCAATTTTGTATATTTGTTCTTATGTTTATATTCTGTTTATAAGTAGTAAATAGCAAATATTTTCCAACAAAACTTGGGCTACCACGTGCACAGGGTCGGCTCGGGCTTGGGTCAATGATTAATTTTTTATTGCCCAGTCCGACCAACCAGATAAACCTTTCTGTCTGAATAAGACATGCCTATTCGGACATATACTGAACCGTTTATTTTTTCAAAACATTTTGTCTGTTGATCAACTAGTTCAGACAAAACCGAACCATTCCTTTCCAACAGTTCTTTCTACTATTTGTTGGCCGAGCCGGTTCTTTCCAAATGGTTTGACTGTTCCGAACAGTTCTCTGATTTTCTATTTAAACCTGAAAGCAATGTCTGTTTTATACACTCAATTTTCTATTCTTACTCTCGATTTTCTACTATCATATAAGAGAGACCGGCATCATCTTTTATGGTTCGTTGTGTTGTTTCAAGTGTGCTATCAACAGCAACGTGATCGAGGAGACCTGGGAGACAAGTTGCACAATCTGTAAGCACCTAAAAGATAGGCAATAAATCGTCTTAAGGTCAAAGGTTCAATCTTGACTCAATCTTCTATCTTTTCTGTCTTCAATCAAAACAGTGAGTAAATGTACGTTTATTGTAATGTTTATATTCGTGTATATATATATATATTATGTTCTACTAAATTCAGTTTAGTATTCCAATTTTTTTATTGTTTTATGCTACTATATTTAATGCAGTAGTGAAATTCTAAGTGCCAAATATTTCTAACAATCTTAAGACGATTTACTGTTACATTTTTGTTTCATTACTGTTATTATATATATATTTAAGACTGCTATATATTGTTACTTTTGTAATATATAGGTACTATGTACATTACTATTTTTTATCCTGCTGCCATCAATATTTGTTTGTAATATATATACTTACTGTTTGTGTAATATATATATAAATATATACTATGTTCTAAAGTTGATCCTGTTATTTTTTTAAATAACAGATGATAAAATGTTCTACCGGTACTGATACCGGTACTGATAGTACGCCTGTAGCGCCACAGCCACTACATATTACATATGGTGAGAGGCCCGAGAAGTTCAGTGGTCTAGACTTCAAGCGTTGGCAACAAAAGATGCTGTTCTATTTGACCACACTCAACCTAGTCCGGTTCTTACGAAATGAGGCTCAAGCTCTCAATGAAGGAGAGACTGATCCTACGGCTGTAGCATCGGTGGAAGCATGGAAGCATTCAGATTTTCTATGCAAAAATTATATCCTCAACGGATTGGACAACACGTTATACAATGTGTATAGCCCAATCAAAACAACGAGAGAGCTGTGGGAGTTCTTAGAAAGAAAGTACAGAACCAAGGATGCCGACACGAAGAAGTTTGTGGTTGGCAGGTTTATGGAATTCAAAATGGTGGACTCAAAAATCGTAACCAGCCAAGTCCAAGAGTATCAGTTGATCCTCCATGAAATTACTACCAAATGTATGATTCTTAGTGAGTCATTTGAAGCGGCAGCTTTGATAGAGAAGTTGTCACCTTCGTGGAAGGATTTCAAGAACTATCTAAAGCACAAGAGAAAATGAGATGAGCTTAGAGGACTTGATTGTTCGATTAAGAATCGAAATGGATAATCGTGGTTCAAAAAAAAGGGCTAAAGTTCAGACTATGGAAGCCAAGGCAAATATTGTTGAACATTCCCGCAAGACCAACAAGAGAAAACATGTTGGTTCTAGTTCTTCCCAAGGTAATAAGGGAACGAATTTCAAAAAGTTCACAGGAATTTGTTTCATGTGCAACAAGTCCGGACATCGAGCAAAGGACTGCCATCAGAAAAAGAAGAAGAAAGCTCAAGCCAACTTAGTTGATGATAATGAGATTGAGCTCGCTGTTGTAGTGTCACAAGTGAACTTGGTGGAAAACCCTAAAACTTGGTGGGTTGATACCGATACCACTTGTCATGTTTGTTCTGATAAGAAGAGTTTCTACGATTTGCAAAGTATGAGGCCATGGGAAGGTGATGCTCAAGATGACATCCGGAAAAGAACTAACCCTGAACAATGTGGTTCATGCTCCTGAAATTCGCAAGAATTTGGTTTTTGACTCTCTGTTGAGCAATAATGGATTTAGTCTGGTATTTGAGTCAGATAAATTTGTACTCACTAAATGTGGCATGTTTGTGGGTAGAGGATACTTATGTGATGTGTTTTTTAAGCTCAATGTAATGGCTGTTGTGCCAAATAACAAGAATAATAATAATAATAATATTATTTCTTCTATTTATTTGCTTGTGTCCTCTAATTTATGTCATGGTAGATTAGGTCATGTGAATTATAAGACCTTGCATAGGATCAACAATTTGGATTTGCTTCCGAAATATGACATTGATAAAAAACATAAATGTGAAATTTGTGTGGAATCCAAATTGGCTAAGGTTATTTTCTATTCGATAGAAAGTAGTAAACCTCTATATTTAATTCACACTGATATTTGTGACTTAAAATATGTGCAAACTAGAGGTGGTAAAAAGTATTTCATTATTTTTATTGATGATTGCACAAGATATTGTTATGTCTATTTGCTAAGAAGCAAAGACGAGGCCTTGGAAGCTTTTAAACTCTTTAAAAATGAGGTCGAAAATCAGCTAAGCAAGAAAATTAAGATAATAAGGAGTGATAAGTGAATATAATTCATTGTTTAATGAATTCTTTTCAGAAAATGGTATCATCCATCAAACCACTGCTCCTTATTCACCTCAATAAAATGGTATTACGGAACGCAAGAATCGAACGTTGAAAGAAATGATGAATGTTTTGTTGATAAGTTCAGGGTTACCTCAAAACTTGCGGGAGGTTATTTTAACAGCTAATTAAATTTTAAATAAAATACCCCACAAGAAATCAGACAAGACACCGTATGAATTATGGAAGGGTCGAAGATCATCCTATAAATACATGAAAGTGTGGGGGTGTCTTGCAAAGGTAGCTATTCCTCCACCTAAAAATGTAAAAATATGACCTAAAACTGTTGATTGCGTATTCATTAAATATGCAAACAATAGTGCTGCTTATCGTTTTCTTGTGTACAAGTCGGACATTCTTGATATTCATATCAATACGATAATTGAATAGAGGAATGCTTCGATCTTTGAAGATGTACTTTCATATAAGGAAAAAAAAAGACTAATAAGAGAACTCATGAGTCCTCGAGTAGTGATCCACATATGGATGAAGAGGAACAAGAGGAACTTAGAAGAAGCAAATAGGCTAAAGTACCAACTAATTAGGTCCGGATTTTCTAACATATTTATTAAAAAATGAACCTCAAACTTTTAACGAAGCTATGTCATCTCCAGAAGCACCATTCTGGAAAGAGGCCGTTAACAACGAAATAGAATCCATCATGCAAAATCATACATGGGAATCGGTGGATCTTCCTCACGGGCATAAGCCTTTAGGATCCAAATGGATATTTAAGAGGAAGATGAAGGCATATGGATCCATTGATAAATATAAAGCACGGCTCGTAATAAAAGGATACAAGCAAAAGGAAGGGCTCGACTATTTCGATACGTACTCACCAATTACGAGAATAACATCCATTCGAATTTTAATAGCTATAGCAACTCTTAACAATCTCGAAATACAACAAATTGATGTTAAGACAACTTTATTGAATGAAGATTTACATGAAGAAATCTATATGGAACAACCCGAAGGGTTTAAAGTTCCGGGACAGGAAAAGAAGATGTTTAAACTTGTTAAATCATTACAAGCACCTAAACAATGGCATCAAAAATTTGACAATACAATGTTGTCAAATGGTTTTCGTATTAATGAATGTGTTATATGCATATACGTAAAAAATATGAAAAAATGATATGTCATCGTTTGTCTATATGTAGACGATATGTTGATCTTAGACAGTAATGATGAGATCATTAAAACTACCAAAGCATGGTTGACCAATAAATTTGATATGAAAGATATGGGTGTAGCAAATGTGATTTTAGGAATTAAAATTTCTAAGACACAAGATGGCATGGTAATAACTCAAGATCATTATGTGAATAAGATTCTTGAGAAATTCAATAAGAATGATACCAATATAGCCAAAACACACGTAAATGTTAATTTACATTTAAGGAAAAAATATTGGTGACGCGATATCTCAAATAGAATATTCGCGGATAATTGGTAGTCTCATGTATCTCATGAACTACACAAGACCAGACATAGCATACTGAGTTAGCAAATTGAGTAGGTTTACAAGTAACCCTGGGAAGGACCACTGGAAGGCTATCATAAGGGTACTCAGATATTTGAGATATACCTCAAGTTATGGACTGCACTATACAAGATATCCAACTGTACTTGAAGAATACAGTGATGCAAATTGGATATCTAATACTAAAGATTCGAAATCCACTAGTGGATTTATCTTTACTATTGGAGGAGCTGCAGTGTGTTGGAAATCTTCTAAACAAACGTGTATAGCCAGATCCACTATGATATCTAAATTTATAGCTTTAGATAAAGCTGAAGAAGAAGCGCAATAATTTCGAAAATTTTAGAAGATATTCCAAGTTGGTCAAAACCTGTGCCTGCAATTTGTATACATTGCAATAGCCAATCTGCAATTGGTAGGGCATAGAGTAGTTTGTATAACGGTAAATGTCAACACATTCGTCGAAGACACAATACCGTAAGACAGTTGCTCTCAAATGGGATTATTCTATTGATTATGTAAAATTAAAAGATAATATTGTGGATCCGCTTACGAAAGGTTTACCAAGAAAGCAAGTAAATAAATCATCGAAGGGAATGAGTTATGCTTATAAATTAAGAAAAATTACATAATGGCAACCCAACCTAGTTGACTGGAGATCCCAAGATCTAGGTTCAGAGGGACAACTGAATTATGTTAACTTAGTGTGAGCACTAAAAGAGTTAAATACTCTTATCCATTCCTATGGTGAATTAGTGCTGCCTGCCAAGGAGTTAGGATAAGTTATGCTTTTAATGATTCTTATACTAGATAAAATCAAGTGAGGTATTGCAGGATACTCTTGATAAGAAATCACATATATGAGTATGAAACGTGACCATTTCTATGAGAATTGATAAGGCTAAATTCTCTAGAGTACTTATAGAAACCAGAACGTGTTCGGGACCAAAATGAACACAATCGTGAGAACCAATTATGTGCTACCTATTGTTTGGGTTTACACGAAAGGCTAAATAGTTCAAGACATCATGTTGACTAGTTAGCCGAGCAAATCCGATAGTCGTCACTATGGAAGGTTCAAAGCCAAAAGCTACCTATCATGAAGCAATTACACTTCAAAGTTATTCTCTCTCATATTCCGAGTTAGTTCGTCGTTTTAATCAGACAATTTTCATTCATGTGAGGGATTGTTGGATATCAATGGTTATTATATGTGTATAAATACGAAATACGTATATGAATACGTAGGTTGTCGTAAATAGATACACGGTGTATAATTAAGTTACACAATTGATATCAATATTGAATGAGAAATTGATCTCTAAAGTATCCACTTGAAGAGGAAAAAGTTGGTTGATGATTGTGTTTGGTGTGGAATCCCATATTAGAAACTCATTAGCTTATTCATATGTATATATAGGCTAAGATTCAATATGGGGTTGGGCCCCGAGGGACACCAAAGTTTTTTGTGAAGGGTGAGGACATACACAAACTTGGGCTACCACGCGCGCCGGGCCGGGTCAGGCTTGGACTTGGGTCAGTGATTAATTTTTTACTGTCCAGCTCGACCAACCAAATAAACCTTTCTCTCTGAATAAGACATGTCTGTTTGGACATATACTGAACCGTTTATTTTTTCAAAACATTTTGTCTGTTGATCAACCAGTTCGGACCAAACCGAACCATTCCTTTCCAACAATTCTGTCAGCTGTCTGTTGGCCGAACCGGTTCTTTCCAAATGGTTTGACTATTCCGAACAGTTCTCTGATTTTCTATTTAAACCCGAAAGCAATGTCTGTTTTATACACTCAATTTTCTATTCTTGCTCTCAATTTTCTACTGTCATGTGAGAGAGACCGGCATCATCTTTTCATGTTCGCTGTGTTGCTTCGAGTGTGCTATCAATAGCAACGTGATCGATGAGACCTAGGAGATGAGTTGCACAATCTGTAAGCACCTAAGAGACAGGCACTAAATCGTCTTAAAGTCAAAGGTTCAACCTTGACTCGATCTTCATTCTTTTCTGTCTTCAATCAAAACAATGAGTAAATGTACGTTTATTGTAATGTTCATGTTTGTAAATATATATATATATATATATATATATATATTATGTTATGCTAAATTCAGTTTAGTATTCCATTTTTTTTTATTGTTTTATGCTCGTATATTTTATACATTAGTGAAATTCTAAATGTTAAATATTTCTAACAAAGGAAAGTGGCATAAAGCAACTGCACTTAATAACAAAGCAAAGGAGGAAAAAAAAAACTTAATGAAATGAATAAAATCAATCTGAAAGGAGAGCAGTTGCAGTAATTTAAATCTATGTTACTCGGATTCGGATGTGAGTGTCGGATACGGGTATGTGTCCGACAAGGGTATGTTCAATTTTTTTCCAAAATTTTCATGTATTTGAAAGGTTCTTGGAGGATCATATCCCCATACCCATGTCCGGATATGCGTCGGACATGAGTGTCGGACACAAATACTTCTAAAAAAATGAAGAGTCGGAGAAATATAGATTTAAATCCAATATCATAAGTAAAGTAGATCGAACAAGTTAGTGAAACCATCAGAGTACAAGGGCTACAAGACAGAGTCAATCCATATTAAACAATCGACATTGAATAGGATCTTCAAACCAATCGTGGATAAAGGAGATTAGCAAATCTACAAATACATGTTAAATTAAGTTTTTATTGCTTTAACGACATGTGCCCTGGTTTCTACATACTCCTATAAAACAACATTATCCCAAAATTTGACCAAATATTCTGCCACCATGTAAATGAATGAATAAAAAGTTACTTACTAACAGAGTACAGGAAAGCCAACACCGTTAAACAGGTGTAAAAGAATTGTTCAAGATTTTTTAAACTGCTGTATCCTACCACTGGAGAATTTGAAAAGGGGGGCAACTTTTGCTCAAAAAAGCTATAAAGCTTTAACCTTTTAAGATTAACCTCGTAAATCCTTTTGAAGTAAGCAAAATAAAATTTGCAATTTTTGCATACAAATCAAAGTAATTCAAGTTTATTCAACAAAGCTTCAAAAATTCCAACTTTTTGGGATCAACCACATGAATCTTTTCAAACCCAGGAAAAAATTGCAAAATTTGCCATAATTCACATCATTTAACAGTGATACTAACCAAAAAAGAACAAAAAAAATAATTAGACAAGCCAATAGAGCCAAAACCTGCTACATTGTTGACAAAAGCGCTGCCTAATTCCAGCCACAAGCACAATCTGAGCCTTGGAATGATGTTCACACACTTTATGCCTCCTATTATACTGCTTTGCATCACTCAGATCAGCCTTACATTTCTCTGCCTGACAACACCTTATAGCACCAGCAGCAGCAGCAGTTGACCCCTTCCTCCCAGACCCACCACCAGCACCACCACCAAGGACGACCATATTCTTCCTTTTCTTATCATCATCCTCCATAGACCCACCAAATTGGAGCTCGCACCCATCATCATCTGCCTCCCTTTTCACCACCTTCCCCATTTTTTGCTTCCCTCTTGCTTCCATCTTCCAACAGAATTAAAACTTTTAACAATAATAAAGAGAGAAAAGAACATACATATACATAGACTTCTTATACAAGTATTAAGTGGTAAGAGAGTAAAAAGAGCAAAAAAGTGACAAAGAAAGAGAGGGAGAGACAAGCAAGAAAGCCAAGTAAAAGGAAGAGAGTGAATGAGTTAGACTTAGGACCACAAGCTCTATATTTTTTTCTCTTTACCGGTTTTTTTTTTTTTTTTTTTAAAGGCTCATCAAAATAAGAGGGTTTTTTACTACAATATAGCAACAACAAAAAAAAAATTCTAAATTATCGTTGGTTTCGGATTAATTCCCAAAATACGGCTTTTTTTTTTCAAGTTGGGAAATCGCCATCCCCATGGCGATTTTCCAGCGTTAAAATTTGAAAATTTGTAAAAAATACCAAGAGAAATCGCCATGGGGGTGGCGATTTCCCTTCATGTATATATATTTTTTTTTCAATTCTTAGGAAAATTTAAAAAACATGACTCAATAGTGAATTTATTGTGAAAGGGTATAATGAATAAAAGTTATTTGAAAAAGAGAAATGAATAATTAGAAATTATTATAAAGGATTAGACCTGCTCACGGGCCGGGCAGCCCGGCAGGCTCGGACCGTATTGGGTCGGGCCCGGGCAAGATAATTTATGTTCCGGGCCGGCCCGGCCCGGAACAGTGATTTTTATTATAATAATATTATTTTATTTAATTTTAATTAAAAAAATTAAAAAATTATTTTTTTTATTCCAATGAACAGTGATTCGGGCTTAAACGGGCGGGCCTGGGCAGAAAAGAAAAAAAATACGGGCCGCGGCCCGGCCCGTCCCATGAGCACCTCTATAAAGGATATTGTAAAGACAAAATTATCCTTGATAAAAAAACCTTCTCTTCTCTTCCCTTTTTCTTTTATTTTTTAATTTAATTTTTAATTAAAAAATAAATATTCTGAAAATAAAAACTTTTTAATTTTAAAAAAAAATTAAATTTTTTATTTACTTTTTTTATTTCAATATTTTATTTTTTAAATTTATTTTCAGTTAAAATTTTTAAAAAATAATATTTCCTTAATGAAAGAAAAAAAATAAGTTTTTTCATTAAGAGTAATTTTGTCTTTATAATATTTTTTATAATAATTTCTAATTATTCATTTCTTTTTTTCAAATAACTTTTATTCATTATATCATTTCACAATAAATTTACTATTGAGTTATGTTTTTTAAATTTTCCTAAGAATTGAAAAAAAATATATACGTGAAGGGAAATCGCCACCCCCCATGGCGATTTCCCTTTGTGTTTTTTACAAATTTTCAAATTTTAACGTTGGGAAATCGCCATGGGGGATGGCGATTTCCCAGCTTGAAAAAAAAAACCGTATTTTGGGAATTAATCCGAAACCAACGGTAATTTGGAAATTTTTTTTTTGGCTATATTGTAGTAAAAAGGAGTAATCAAAAACAAAAACAAAAACAAAAAAACCGTAAAAAGGAGTTTTTTTCTTTTTAAATATTAATCAATGTCATTAAACATTGATTAAAACGATAGGGTAAAAGTAATGTGATCAACATCGTGTCGTTACCGATTATATCGCTATATCGGTCGGTACGTATTTTTTTTAAAAAATAAATTGAATCTTATTATTTTGGTTTTTATATCGTACCGGTTGTATCGATCTGTATCGATCAATATCACTATCAGTCAGTATCGATCCGTACCAGTTGATATAAGATTTTGATTTTTTTTAAAAACATTATTAAAAAAAACACTTATTTAATTTTTTAAATCAATTTTATTATTTTTTATATCATGATCATTTGTATTTTTTTCATAATTACATTTAAAAATAAAATATGTTCATTAAATTAAGTTATTGAATATAATTAATCGTAATTTACTATATATTTTTAATATTTATTTTACTTATTTGATGTTTAAAAATTTTAGATATTAAATATTTAAAATTTATATTTGTATAAAAATATATATATGCATGTAATGGGTGTATATTTGCTATGTATATAATATATATTTTATTAAAAAACTTGAAAATAAGCTATATATAGATATATAAAAAATATTTAAAAAGCTGGTACATCCGAAACGGTATACCGAAACACACCAATATCGATACGTACCAATATCAGAACAAAAACAGTACGTCCACCGATACGGTACTGACTACCTTGGGTAAAAGACACTTACCCCCTCAAGTTTAATAAAAAATACACTTGCCCCCCTCAAGTTTGAAAAATACCAACTTACCCTTAAGGTTTGACACAAAATACATTAACCCCTAAGATATTATTTCTAGGTTAATTTTAAATGAAAGGATAAATATGCCTTTTGTTAATTATTAATCATTTATTTTTGTTTTTCCTTTTCATTCTTTTTTTTATTCAATTTTTTTAATTACAAAATAATGAGAATTTATTTAGTTTTAAAATTATTTTTAATTATTATTATATTAAATTCTAATTCAAGTGCATGTTAAATATTTTAAACTTATTTTTAATTCAATTATATATTAATTTTGAAATTAATTTATTAAAATATTTTTATTTAATTAATTACTGTTATTTAAAAATTTTAGTGATAATGAAATTGGTTAAAGAGAAAAATGAAAGAAAGAAAAATAAAAAAAGTATATAGTTATCTTTCATCATATTTTATTGAAAATAAATTTATCCCTATTACTTTAAAAAACACATTTTATCTCTAAAAAAATAACTATATTAGCATTTTTTTAATCAAATTAATATTTATTCAAATTTTATTTAAATATTAAAAATACGATTTTATTTATTTTTTTTCTATCTATTTCTTAATTTTTTTAATCAATTTTTTTATCATTAAACTTTTTTAAATAAGGGCAATTGATTTATTTTTAAATAATAATAAATACATAATATATGTTATTATATAAATTGAATTTAAGATAATTTTAAAATATTTTTTTGGTGCAAAAAAATTTAGGTGAGGGAATATTATCCAGTCCACGGGCAGGGCATGTCATAGGTATCAGAGAGGGCAAACAATGGTTCTTATAAATCATCCACCAAGTGAAACTGTTGGTGAGACTCGAACCCTGATGTTTGTCAAGGCACTAATGAGTACTCAACCAAATAAATCAATCCATGTTGGCATAAGTTTAAAATATTTAACATGTATACTTGAATTAAAATATAATTTAATTAGAATTTAATTTGATAATAATTAAAGATAATTTTGTAGTTAAAAAAATTGAGTAAAAAAATTAAAATAAAAAAATTAATAATTAATAAAAGATATATTTATTTTTTTATTTAAAATTAATCTAAAAATAATATCTTAAGGATTAATATATTTTGTGTCACATCTTAAGAGATAAGTGGATATATTTTTTTATCAAACCTATACTTTTCTCAAAATAATATATATAATATAATTAATAATTTTTTTGATTTAATAAAAAAATTTAATAAAAAAATTTAATCGATAATTATATTAATTTTTAACCGATATTTATGAATACCGATTAAGTGAATTTTTTTTATTTTTTTTATTTTATGTGTGTTTGTTTATTCTCGTGGGTGGTGGCCCCTACAGCAGTTATGTTATGTACAGTAATAAACTTTTTTTTTATTAGCTGTTAGGTTTGTGTGGTGTTTTTGATGCATTGCTTTTTGCTGACCATTCTCTTGTGTCACAAACTCGCACGTCATCTTCCGTATGTTGCCTTGCTTTGTCTTATTAATAGATTTATTTATAAATCGAATTATTTGTTTAATTAGAGTATTTGATAGATATAATTTGAATTAAATCAAATTGAAATAGAATATTTTAAGTTTGGTTCAATTTAAATTATGATTTAATTAATAAAAAAAAAATTTATTTAAATTTAATTATAAAATATAAATATAAAAAATATTTTAATATATTTAAATAATAAAATGGAATTTTCAAACATGATGAATTGAATCGAATTCTGGATAAGTAATTTTTTTTTACTATTCATGTCTAACTCAAGTTGACCCAATTCATAAATAAATTTAATTACTACTATATATGTATACTATACGGCAAGGAATAATTATGGGTTAATATGAGAAACATGCTGTCTAATAGGAATTTTTGTTAAATGATACCATTGAAAAAGATTATTATTGAAAAAGAAATAGAAAATTTAAAAATTTATAAAGAGAAAATCGTAATTACCATTTTATCCTTAGTGTTAGGTTAAAAAAAGAAGACAAGTTTTGCTTCCTTTTGGCTCCCGATTTTTTGCTTTAGTTTTTCTCTCTTTTCGTTTTTCTCTGTTTCTGTTCTTCACTCTTTAAGTTTTGCTTCCTTTTGGCTCCCGATTTTTTGCTTCAGTTTTTCTCTCTTTTCGTTTTTCTCTCTTTCTGTTCTTCACTCTTTATTTCGTCTCCTTCCTTTCTCCCTTTGCCTCATTTTTTTTCATCTATTTCTTTCTCACTTTCTTTGCATTTTGGGTTTCTATGATTTGGTGACTCAAAATCATAGGCGGTGATTGAAACTAAAACCTTACGCAACTGAAAATCGGAGGATATCCTTACCCGAGTGAAACCTCCGAAAATCTTCTCATATTCTTGGTCCTGAAGACCTTTAGGTAAACTCCTTCCTCATTGGATTTGTCATGGCATAATTTTATTTGATTTTTGAAATGTTTTCTTTAGATTTCATACATTGTTTTTTATTTCTGCACGTATTTGTTTTCCTTGCAGCTAAATTATGCTCTAATGTAATGGGATTTGGGTAGCATCAATTCAGTTCAAACATGTGCATTGTGTCTGTAATATATAGCGTATGTTTATTTGGTTTATCAAGTTCCAGAAATCCTGAGTTATTGAAAGTTGTGGAAGTCTGGTAGCGAAATATAACTTATATTTTGATGTTAGGAATTTGTTTGGTAGCATTATTCTTGAATGACTTGCATACTGACATAAATGTGTGGATGTTTTGTTAAAATTGCTTTGTGACATAAATGTGTGAATGACTTGCATACTGACATAAGTTCCTTTTGGCTCCCGATTATTCTTTGTGAAATTGTGTTTTTTATGAGCCATTGGCCATTAGTAGGATTCTAGACATTATGACATAGAGTCCATAAGTTCCTCCTTTATGTTCGGGTTCAACTGGGATATTTCCCGACCATTTGCATTGTGAATTCTGTTAAAATAGTTTACCTTTTTCATTTTGGACTTTGAACATAATAGCTGCAGTTTTGAAAATGTACATATAATACATTGTTAATTGAATGGGATTTAGGATAGAATTGATTAGAGTTTTGAAAATGTACATATAATTCTGCCAAATGTACATATAATCCAAGTATGTAGCCTACGTTATAACCATCTATTTTCTGCAACTAAGAGCTTCAAATTTTCTTATTTGTTTAAGTCTCTTTTAAAAAGAAACAACATCCTTTCTTTAGCATTTGCTTTTCTGTTTGTATTGAAGTTCAATATGTACATTCTGTTATATTTGTTATGTACATAGAAGTGGAATTAATTTTTTTTTGAAGCATTTCTTAGTAAAGCTATTATTTTACAGTAGTTTTAAACGATTTCGAGATTAAACGGAGGATTATAGTTAGGGGTTTGGGGTCTGTCTATAGTAATAGTATTAAAAGTTATATATATTTACTAGTTTTACAATTTTGTATGAATCATTATAAGTGTAATACTTAGATGATTTTATGGTTTGGAAACACATAAGAGCTTAATTGATTGAGATTTAGAAAGAATTTGTCAGTAATATGAAAATGTACATATATTTTTGCGGAATGTACATATGGTTATGCTATATGTATGTAATGTTATACTTCTATGTACATATAAGTGGGCTTATTTTCTTGCAAGGTTTCTTAGTAAACTTGTTATTTTAGAATATTTTTAATCGATTCCAACATTATAGGGATTAAGGTTAGGGGTTTGGGGTCTGTCTATCGTAAGACTTTAGGAACATTTCTACTGAACATGTTGTTAAGACTATAGGAGCCCATTTGTACTGAACATGTTGTTAGCACAGTTTTTATTTTTTTCAGTAGAAAATGATGTCCGAAGGCCTCATAGCGCAAAAGACATCTGTTAATGTGTTTACTTGATTTATATGGAAGATTTCTTTGATATAGCTTTCAAGAAACTAGACATATTTTATCTTTTGCTACGTGAGTAGAAGGAGAAACCATATTATGGTCACTGTGTTGCTATTGGGGCATCTGTATCTTTGAGGGAGATGATAAAACTTGGTGCTTTTGCTATAGTATCACCAATTGTAGTTGGTGTATCAATTACTCTTTGCTCATTATTATTTACTTTTATAATGAACCGTATAATAGCTTAAAACTAATTTGGAAACTTGAAAATAAGGATATTATGGTGTTACGCAAACATGATTAGTTTTAAATTTTTAACTGACTGGTGGTTTGTGTTTTATAACTAGTTTGCTAGATTATATCCCTGTAATGGAAGATATATTTATTGTTATTTTTAAGATGATATAGAAAGCTTTATATTTTCAATTTCTTTGTGTTCTACAAATGCGTAGCAAAGTTCTCCAACCTGCTTCACTTGTAGTTGTCTTTGAAACTAGTTTGGTCTTATAAAATACATTGTGTTAGTCTTCTTTGCCTCGTTACCTTATTTTTATTTTTTTGTGCAAAAATAAAATATTTACGATTAGATATCTTTCTTCTATGAACTATAATGCCAAAAATATATATATATATATTTTATATGATTAGTTGAGTTTTAAATGAAGCAAAAATCTTGAACTTGATAGAATAGAAGCAAGTTATGATAATGCCATATGAATTAAGCATTCATGAATTAATTACTACCATAAATTGACAGGCATAAATATAAATTTGTGCTTCTGGTGGGCTATACTCTCAAATATGCCCTTCAGCTTTGGAGAAACACTCCTAAGACACTTATTACACCCACACCCACCCTGGTGGGCTGCACTGTAGTGCAATGCAATGCAATGCATTGCAATGCAACCAAACCAATCCTTTGGACAAACAGTTCTCACAAATTGGTTGTAGTAGTAGTAGATTGATTAGGTTGAATACCCACCGTATTAACTGTTGAATGTTATTTGTTGTATTCAGCATTAGATGTAGGCTCCTGAGAGCCATTATTTTGTTGTAATGAACTATTGCAATGCATATTTTCCTGTGAAATTCCCAAAACAAGATTGTTGAGTGTGAAAAGTGAGAAGCTGCAATATTCAATTTACACATGCATACACAATTCAGGTTTTATTTCTTTTTTGGTCAATATAAAAGGGAGGGATAGACGTTTTCTTACGATTTCTTTGCAATTTCACCTACATTTGTTTTTTTTTTATTTCTAGCAGAATTTTCAATTTTTAGCTATATATTTTTGGGTTATCAGCTTTATTTGTGACACATACAAATTTGGGAGAAGAACAAATGGAACGATGTCATAGTTCACGGTATTTAGCAAGAAAAAATAAAAGTCTTGAGGTAAATTATTTTTCTTTCATTCGACATTTTCTTAATGATAATATAAATTTTTGCTAGATTGAACATAATCTATTCATTATGAAATTGCAGTGTGATGTTCAATTGCGCACAAGATGTATCCCTAGTAAATTGGTTAGGGTTATGAACAAAGTTGTTAGAGGTGATGTTATGAAGGAAAATGCCGTGCGAGAGATAGGTTTTGGTGGGTTTCTAAGTTTGAGATGTACAATTTTGCGTCACCATCTATGTGAGTGGCTTATTAAACAATGTAATCCATTAAATTGTGTTTTAAGATGGTGTAACCATATCTTAGCAATGAAAGATACAGATGTAGGTCTAGTGTTTGGCGTTCCATGTATGGGAGAAGAGGTTAGAGTAGATGTTGTAAATGAAAATGATGAGATAAAGGGTTGGTGTGATAGATTTTTGAGGGTTTCTTCATTGAAAGAAGTAGAGATCTTGTTACATAATGTAACAGATATAGATGATTGGAAAAGGTTGTTCATCTTGTTTGTTATCGGTACTGTCATGTCGCCTTCTAGTAGGCCTGAAGTAAATAGAAAGTTGGTTAACACGATTTATAATTCATCCCAAATTTGTTCCTACAATTGGGGTGGGTTTACACTAAAGCAGTTGATGAATGGCATTAGAAGGTACAATGGAAGGCAAGATACAACATATATTACTGCTCCTTACTCTTCATTCAGGTAAATATTTATTATCTTTTTTTATTCTATTTTCAATGTCTTTTACTAATAAGTAAAAAAAAAAAAACATTATATTTATTATCCTATTGTTAATATACAACATTTTGGATAGATGTTTTATTTGGATAGAGTTATCCCATCCGAACATTTTATTGTTCTTGCAATGCCTCGATTAATGGGATGGGATGATGCGTCCGTGAAGAAGCGCCTACAAGTTGAGGAAGAGTTAGGGGAGGTAAGTAATGTTTGATTCATGCTTGTATTTATTTATATCAGTACTCTTTGCGCATTCTAATTTATAAATAGAATATTAGTTCGTATTATAAAAAGTTATTAAAATCTACTTGTGTATGTAGGTTGTAAGTGACATTGATCCCCCTATGGATGAGTGTTTTGGAGATGTTTCAACAATGCAGCTTGATCCAGAGGCAATGGTATGTCTACATTTTGTCATTGAAATTCATCTAACATTGTAATACCTTTCATAGCCTTTAAAACCGTTGCAACAGTGTCCATAAATATTTAAATTTTATAATTATGTGTTTAGGCTTTATTTGAAAGGATCAAAGGCCGTACGAAGAGGATGATTAAGTGGAATCAAGAAATGATCCAGTTTCATAAAGATAATGTTCTTGATTTCATGGCATTGGCGAAGTTGTCTTCAGCACATGTCAATGCTAAAATGGGAAATCAGTTCGATGATTTCAATACAAGGATGGAGAAGGTGGACAATGAAGCTTCTCCATCATCTATGTTTAGGCCATTTGCAAAAGGGTCAACTTCACAGACAACTGCACCTCTACCAAATGTTCAAGTGGAAGAATGTAACGTTCCTTCCAATGTTGAATTTGAAGATGGGTGGAATTTGTAGAGGAAATTCGTGGAAATCGTAACAGGGAAATACATGATTTCCCTGTTATTAGGAGATCTCCACGAATTCCTAGAAAAATTAGGACTTCTATTAATCTTCAATCACCATTCTATGTTAATTGGCCAATTGCGACATTGAAGAAAGTAGAAAAAGCTGTTGTTAATTATGCTTGGGATGAAAATGCTAATCATGAGTAAGTTATACAATCCAATTGACTCTCAACTTTTTACATAACATTATTGTGACGACAATGCGATATTTGAACAATGTTTGTTAATGATGTAGGGAAATCTTGTCCGCAATGCATGGTTGGTCATTAACGAGGTCGGACATACTCTCTTTAGCGGGTTCGAATTGGGTGAATAACATGGTATAATCAAGTTCGTTAATTACACATTTGCATAAACGCTTTTATCGTAAGGTATCGTAATTAATTTTTCTTTGGAGTATGGCAGGTTGTAGAGATGTATGTTCGTGTAATTAATGCCACCAAAATCTATATGGGTAGGAATTCGATTGGAACTCGTGTTGTTCTGAGTTCACAATTTGCGGTATTAATTTTGTTCCCTCCTAATTACATCTCTATAAAAATGTGTAATTCTTATTGCATGTTGATTAAGATTATAAGTATATAGTATAGGTTATTAATGAAATTTCGTTTCAATGTAGGGTAACATCCTTAATTACAAATTTGGGAGAAAGACAGCTGATGAAGTGGCCACTGATTTTGCTAATTATCTTGCAAATGAACCGTATAATGTTGATATTATGCAAGCTTAACTGGTATGCGTACATATATGCTTATTTTTATGGATATTCACATTAGTATAAGATGTATATATATATATATATATTTGAAGTTGTTATTTCTGATTTGTCATTAATAATCAATTCATTGTTTAGATTTGCTTACCCTTATATGCAAATAATCATTGGGTTGCATATTGCGTGAATGCGGTGTCTGGTGAGATTGAAATCATTTACTCTAGAAGGTCGCCTTTTGGGCGTCTGCATCTTGCTTTCCCAAAGCGTTTGGTAATCTTTAACTCATATTCTCAACTAGTTTGTTCGTAGTGGAATATTTGACTGACATGCTTCAAATCGTATTTTCAGGTAAAAGTTTTTTCAGCATTGTTACGTGCTTGGAATCATCCTGCTGCAGATGCAATGAAAGAGTACAAGGAGAAACATGTACAATTTGATTGGCAATCAGATGACGAGTAATCTCTTAGTTTTAATTGATTTAAGAGTTATACATGTTTCTTTAGTTATAACTACTATTGATGCAATATATTTTTTCATTTCTCTTACAGTTCATCTGATTGCGGGGTTTTTTTTAATTAAGCACTTACAATCCTGGTTTGGCTGAATCAGTCCACCGCTTAATCGGGTGAATGTCATATAAATTACTTATTTTTGAATTTAACACTAATGCAAAGAATTTTAATGACTGTACATAATTTTTTTAGGATGATGCGAAGAAGTACCGTCTGCAGCTCGCTGCCCAGTTGATTTTGGATACAAGAAATACAGAAAAAGAGCAAGTTCTCACGAGTCCAGCCTTTGTGGATTCTAAACATGGATTCTGTGTTGTCTGCACTTTCATGATTGTTTATGTTGTTTTAACCATTTAGGCTTCATGCTGCAAAAGTTCATTTAGGAATGCAGGAACGTACATATGGGATTTTAGAGCTGTACATATAAGTGATCTGTTTGGGGAATAGTAGGATTGATCTAAAGGCTATATATCCAGTTTTAGAATGAAAATTTGGAAGATATTTAAGTGAAAAGCACCACAATGAAGTCATTTTTGTGAAAAATAACTACTTTGTTTATTTTCTTTAAGCTTTTTATTAAAGTTTGATTCAGCTTTTTAATTTCATGGTGTTTCACAGCTCATTGGTTTTGTTGCTCTGCCATCGACAACCATAATTTGAAATTCTAGAACAATAGTAGGATTGCTTAGACTCCCTTCATGTTAGCCAAAGTATGATAACATGAATTGACAGGAACATGTGCAGAAGGCAGTGCTTTATACGCTATATGCTTATAATTTGAAATTGAGGTAACGGATTGGCAAGAGGAACACAAGACATGAACATGTTATTGTTTTCTCTTATACGTCATCCATTTTCACTCCCCTAATGCTTCAACAGCTCTTTCTCCATGAGCTTACTGCATTCATTTCAGGCTGAAATGCATTTTGTCCAATATAATCTTGGTTATGCAAAATTGTTGTGGAACTGAATACTAAAATAAAATTTAGATGTGGACATGGGTTCAATATAGCGTAATAAACCAGAGGGAAAACAATTGGACACAAAAATACATAATAAAACCAAAAACAAATAAACACCCCCGAAACTTAAATCAAGTTCTTTGTCAGCACCTAATCAGTTCTAATCTTCATCGTCTTCTTCCGCTTCTTGGAGAGCCAAAGGTGTTGGTGGTGGTGGCATAGTGGGATATTGGGTCGTGTCAGCACCCATATGACGAGCACAAAAATGGATAAGTTGTTCAACAGTTTTGAAGCATTCAGTTTGATGGGCATGACATGCAAGGTGATGCGTATTCTGAATTTCAAGTCGGGCATTTTGAAGTTCAAGTCTGGTTATGCACTCTGCCATGGTTAACTCCTGAGGTTTTGGGGTTGAGGATGAACTCGCACCAGGTCCAGGTGGGGGACGATAAATTTCTCGGGTCAAACGATACATAATGGTATCATAATAGGACCCTTAGGATGTAACAACTCTTCACCATTATCCCATCGGACACCAGCCTGGTCACACAGCCGAGTGATTAAGGAGGGGAACCATAGGCCCTCCCGTGTTGTTCTGACACTATGCATTACGGCCCTGTAGATAAGCTGGCCAATGTCAATCGATTTTCCTGTAGTAATAGCATAAAGAAAAATTAATCTATCTTTTGTGACATCTCTAACATGCTTACATGGAAGTATATTGGCCGCTAGAAAATGCATCCACACCTTAACTTCTTTATCCAGTGTGTTGGCCTTGAACGAAACAAGCTCCCCTTTGGATATTTTCCAAGTAGTCCCCTGTGGGCATAAATGTGTTGTGACTACAGTCATGTCAATGTGGCCATTCAAATACCGACTAAAGTCATCATCCACAATATTCGGTGTCTGGTAATATTGAATAATTGTCTGGGGACCAAACGGTACTTGACTTCTTCGGACCAAAATCGTATCACCACTTGCTTCGGCTGCATTAGCATAAAATTCTCTAACCACCGGTAGCACTGCGGATTATGGTGGAGCACAAAATTTCTGCCAATTGCGCGAATTAATTACCTGTTGATACTCACGATGACGCAGATCAAGATTCAACCCCCTCTTTGGAATAGGGCTTTTTTGGAGAGAGATTGGGTATGTCGTAATACTGCCGCTTCAGACACGAACTTACTACTATCAAAAGTTCTATTACTACTGCTAGCCTTGAGTTTTTTCTTCAATCCCATGACAGTAGTTCTAAGTTCGTTAATATCTACCAAATTGCATAACCGATTTTCTTCAACCAACCACACACCTCTAAAGCAATAGTTAAATTCTTTTACAATTTCCCACCTAAATTATTCACTCCACCCATTTATAAAACAAGACCAATCATCACGAAAAAATCAAACACAATGTCATCACTAGCAATTTTTTCAATCTTGACTATAATTCAACAAAACCCAATCCAAAATTTGCATGATTTTCAAATAAACCAATCAACAATAACCACCAATTTTGCATCTCAACCCACAACAACCAAAAAATATAAAGAAACTTCAAGAAACAATATAAACTTACTTGAATTTAAAACTTTGGTGAAATATTTCCTTTGCTTCAAGATTACTGATGAGAAGTTGTTGTTGTGAGAAATTGAGAGAAATATGTACGGAGAAGAAGTTTGTTGGGAAAGATGAGAGCTATGAGATTGACAAAAATGGATTTGGTATAAGAATGGATAATTATGTTGGGAAAAAAAGTTGGGAGAGAAGAGATTGTGAAGAGAGACTAAAAATGGTGAAAAACAGAAGGGTCAAGCTATTTTGGGTTTTTTAAACATTGGCTGCCAACAAAACAAAAGCAGTTGATGGTGTTAGGGTTTTAAATATAAAAAACCGTTTATTTTATGGCGAGCCGCGGCTTAAAGTTTTTGCCTTATTTCGAATTGGGTGCGCCACGGCTTAGGGCCGCGGCTCTGTGTTTCTGTCCGTTTTTTGAGGTTTAGGGTTAACACGGTGCTAAGCCGCGGCGCTCACATAGGTTTCCATTTGTGTTGTACAGAGTCGCGGCACAAGGCCGCGACGCCAAAATTCTATCTTCGTTATTATTCAAGGTAGTAATTTCCTCTCCATTGCATGGCGTCGCGGCATACGGCCGCAGCGCTAACATTCTGTCTTCAAATTTTTTATTCCGTGCCCATTTTGATCATTTTAGTTCATCGGAGCCGCGGCCTAAAATTTTTGGCTTATTTCGGATTGGGTGCGCCACGGCGTAGGGCCGCGGCTCCGTGTTTCTGTCCGTTTTTTGAGGTTTAGGGTTAACACGACGCTAAGCCGCGGCGCTCACATAGGTTTCCATTTGTGTTGTACAGAGCCGCGACGCCAATATTCTGTCTTCGTTATTATTCAAGGGAGTAATTTTCTCTCCATTGCATGGCGCCGTGGCCTTCTGTCTTCAAAATTTTGATTCCGTGCCCATTTGGATTATTTTAGTTCATCGGAGCCGCGGCTCCAATTTTTTTTTTTTTTTTTTAAACCTGAAAATATATATATATATATCAAATTACTAAAATCAAGTTCAAATGAAATATAAAATACAATATACATATAAGTTTCTAGTAATGTACATAAGAAAAAAAAAGGACATATTGTTTTGCCTGAATGTACATATAAGTATGCAGGAATGTACATATTGTCTTGTGGCCATGTACATATAAGTTATATTGTTTATTAAATTTTTTTTTTACTAAAATTGATGTTCTATACGTCATTTAAATGCATCCCACTTTAAGACCCCGTTGATTTAGGGTTGAATTTAGGAGAAAGTAAAAATGTATATATTGTTTTGCCTAAATGTACATATACGTATGCAGGAATGTACATATTTTCTTGTGGCCATGTACATATAACTGTAATTTTTTATTGAATTTGTTTTACTTAAATTGATGTTCTATATGTCGTTTAAATGCATTGGGGATTAATTCCCAGTTGATTTAGGGTTGAATTTAGAAGAAACTAAAAATGTACATATTCGTTTACCTAGTTGTACATATAAGCAGGAATGTACATATTGTCTTCTGGCCAAGTCCGTAGCACTACACAATAAAAAATCCAACTAATATCATAAACTTCGAACCAAGATACTTGATATTTTGTTTCATTCATTCCAAAAATAGGATGTTCTAGACAACACATAAATTACAAAATACAATGGTCCTATTAACATCAACATTTTCGTACAACCAGAGTACAAAAAGGAAGCTCAATACACCAGAAATAAGAAGAAAAGACTAGACTAAACAATAGTCCCACCTAAACCCAAAAGCTTCTCAAGCTTGTCAACTTAAATCCAACAGACCGATTAAACAAAAAATGGTCTATACATAGCTGTACAAAATGCAAAGCATGCAAAATGCGACATGTGAGCATGTTGGACGAATTAGACATCGATTCAGTGCTTTCACAAAAAATATAGCACGTTGAACCATTCAATTTCTAACCTACAAACATATTTTGGTGCTCCAACAAAAAATATAGCACCTCTAACCTTCGAAACCCTAACCTACATATAGAATTTAGGTGCATCAACAAAAAATATAGCACCTCGAACATTCATATTCTTCTGTCGGGTTGAAAAAAGTATCATTTCACTTTACAAAAAGTTGTAACTCTTTTACAAAAGGTAAGGTATGTAACCATGAACCTGCATTTAACACATGTAGAAGACATAAGTTATACAATTTTGGCATGCAACCATATTTCACAAAAAGTAAATTTAAATACTAATCATGTAAAACTTACAATTTCTTTACACTGGATTTGGCGATCTGCATGAAGCTCGATTGTGACCAATTTGCTTACATTTAGAGCAATGAATTTCTCGTTTCTTGATAAATTGTGATTCAATGCGCTTGACTTTTGGTCGACCTTGTGGCCTCTTCGTTAGAGGAGGCTTCAACGATAAATGATTGTTGTCTGATACGGTGAAATCAGGCAAGTTATGAGTCTCAACTGGAGCCATTGTAAGTGAATAAATCAACTCCTATTTCGTTGACTTATAACAATCATCAACGAACTGATAAATGTCTCCATGTTTTGCTTCAATGACTGCAGAAGCATGGGCACAAGGAAGTCCACTCATTTGCCATCTTAAACATGTGCATTGTCGAGTACTCAAGTTAACAACAATGTCTTTGTTGCCGTGACTTACCTTAGCGGTGAAATCGCTATAACAAGAAACATGGAAGTATTTACTTTTTCCAATACTCTCCAGTATTTTTTCCTCAACATTCTTCCCAACTCCATATTTCCAATTATTGACATCAGACTTAGCTTTATACATTTTTTTAGCCAATTTTTCTCTATGCTCATTGATGAGGGAAATGATGTTGTTTCGCCTCTCCTTGACTAACCATGCATTGAAAGACTCTGCAACGTTGCTAGTAATATGATCCCAACGAGGATGACTGAATTTTGACATGACCCAATGTTCTGGCTGATTATCTAACACCCATTCACCTAGCTCTTTGTTGTACATGGTCAAATTTGTGAATGCAACATTCTAATCCTCTTCAAGTCTAGCATAAACCACTGCATCCAACAACTGTAGGGCTTGCTCCTTCACTTTTTTCCCACCATGCATCAATTTGCTAACTTCAGCACTAAAGTTTTCCTTAATATGTCTGTAACAATAAGCATGACAAGCCGATCCAAATATTGTGCCAACACTAGTGATAATATTCTAGTTCCTATCAGAAATAATGGTTACCGAAACATCTCTGGTAACATTTGACTTTAAAATTTCCAGGAACCACATCCAATTGTCTAAACTTTTTGAGCTAACAATTGCATATGCAAGTGGGAACAGCTGATTATTTGCATCTATTGAGCTAGCAGATAATAACGTCCCTTTATAAGGTCCACTCAAATGGCAACCATCAATAAAAATCAACCCTTGACACCCATTCAAAAAACCAATAATTGAGCATCCATAAGCGATAAACAATTGCTTAAAATGATTACCATTATCATAAGTGCAGATTACGGCACTTTGGGGGTCAGCATCTTTGATTTGCTCACACAACCATGGAACAAATTTGTACGAGTCCTCGACTTTCCCATGCAGCAACTTCATGGATTGCTCTTTGCATGCCCAAGCTTGCTGGTAGGTCACTGGAATTCCATATTCAGATTCTAATGCAGCACGAATTTGATGTGGCGTTGTGTCCGGTTGCAAAATCATTTTCTCTGAAATGATGGCAGCAACAAATTTTGACTTCGAAGAAGGTCTACTTTGTATTGCATCTTGCGCACAGTAGTTGTGCACATTTATAAATGTCCCCACAACCATAAAGTCAGTAGATCGCATCTTTGAAGCAGTTAAATGCCAAGGACAGCCTTCAGCCTTGCAGTCCACATTAATAAAAGACTTACTATTCTTCTTAAACTTATACACAAATCCATTCGCAATACTAAATTGATAAAGACCCAGCCTAAAGGCAGATGCATCTTTGAATTTTTGACCGCTGCCAATAATGTGATCTTTCCAAATTTCGCTTGCAAACTGATTTTTGTTCGCAGCAGTACATTCAACAATAACACCAGATATCTTCGAAGTAGAACATTCAACGGAAGAACCTACATTACGTTCCCTCTCAGAATAGTTTCCACTTATGTCTTCATTGTCAATAACCCCACTGCAATTATAACAAAAAGATGATTAAGACGTAACGCAATTATATACTTTTATGTTATAAAGCCTTTATATTTCTTACCATAACAGATCTTCGTTCGAATGATGCACTATATTTTTGTCATTCTTGTTGGCGGATTCAATCACTTCAGTTCGAAAAATATACAAATTGCATAACCGATCAGTAAAATTTATCAAATCTGCCAAACCGACATCATTCACCAAATCAATTAGCTTGGTTTTGTCAAACTCCAATGTATATCTAAATACACGATCATCAACACTCTTCCCTAATTTTTCCCCAACTTGATGCACTAATTCTTCAAAACTAGTGTTTTCATCGATCATCACACCCACTGTTCTTCCACCTCGATATTCTAAAGAGTCGCCATTAAAATCAAGAGCTCACCATCAATATGACAATAGCAATAGACTCTTTTCTTAACGCTTGATTCACTCATTTCAACTTTATAATGATCGAACAATATGTTTCTACAATGTATAAAGCAACAATAGACTCTTACATTTTAACCCTCCTTAAAAAGACCAATCAAGCAAAAATATAATATAATAATATGTACATATAGTCCAGCAATATGTACATATAGCAAAACAATATGTACATATTGCATACCAATATGTACATATTGCATACCTATATGTACATTCTTACAAATAATATGTATTTTACCAAAAATGAATCAATTAAGATATTATGTGCTACATTCTTACAAATTTTATGTACATTTTATAAGAGTCATAGAAATTTCAATTTTACAAGCCTCAAACAAATGTCACATAAGAAAATTTACTCCATCACTTCCATATGTTGGGAGAAAGAAAGACTTTTGTCATTTACACAACACTTGCAATTATTCACATATTATAAACATTAAAGATCAAGTTCAATTACAACTTTAATATCGCAAATACATGAGAAATACAATTTCATATAGTTGACTATGATGGTGGAGGAGGATAAGAACTCAGTCCCCGCACAAATATGCATCCAAATTATTTTGAGTAGCCCAAATTTGTTGAAGTTCTTCATACATGGCAAAACGTTTAGAGTTATGGTTAATACTGCAAGATCAGAAGCAAAGTTATATGTACATATACCTATAACAATATGTATACTTAGCCTAGCTATATGTTCATTTAGCATAACTATATATACATTTTAAAAATAGTATATGAACAAATCTCTCAGAAATGTGAAAAAGTATTTGCGCACTTATATGTACATAGAAGTATAAAAGTATGTAAATATAACAAAACTATATGTACATTCAACTAAACTATATGTACATGTAACATTCATATTCTTTTATATCTTAAAGCAAAACAATGAAAGTACATTTACAATACCAAAAGGAAATAGTACACCATCAAAATTATTCGTAAAAAAAGTTGACATATACGAAGAGAAAAGAAAGGGCAGATAGAATGGGGAAGTCAGGAAGTAAAGGAATGGATGGAAAATGGGGAAGGGAGAAGGGGAAGAAGATTATCGGAGGCAAATATCAAGTTTTGTTCTTGGTATTATGTTGATTTCATTAAGGGTATATTTGTATTTTCAATCTCCGTAGTAATAATTTCTTAATTCTTCAATTCCCTTTTACAAATATTGTTAAGATTTAGGACCATTTAACTATTATTCCACTGTTGACAGCATGTTTTTCATATTAACCCATAAATGTTTAGTGCAAATTACTAAAAAAACTATGTTTAACATAAATTACAATCACGCTATAAAGTTAAGATGTAGTATTCAGACAAACACAACTTATACAACATAATAATGATGATCATATGAAGCTTTAGCATCTTGAAATATTGGTCAGACATGCATTCTTACACATGATTCTGAAACCAATACCAAGCCTGTCCATGTACATAATTCCATACATAAAACAGAGATATTTTCTCTAAAAATCTATCACACCAATTTAGGGTTGAATTTAGGAGAAACTAAAAATGTACATATTGTTTTGCCTAAATGTACATATAAGGATGCAGGAATGTACATATTGTCTTGTGGCTATGTACATATAAGTTAAATTTTTTATTAATTTTTTTAAACTAAAATTGATGTCCTATACGTCATTTAAATGCATCCCATTTTAAGTCCTAGTTGATTTAGGGTTGAATTTAGGAGAAACTAAAAATCTATCACACCAACACTGCCATGTTATTGGTCAAATCTTGCTGTCTAATGCAGCATCTACCATCTTTCACGTTAACCCATTTTTATAGTATTTTAGCCTTTCTATATAAAGAAACATCATAACATGTAAATTTGCTTAAAGGAACACTTTAAATACAGCACAAAACCAACAACCCTTCAAAATGTAAATGCAAGTACATGGCATAATTTCTCAGTTATTATTACTCATTGCAATTATCTTTCAAGCCATCTTGATTAGATGGTAAACATGACCATTCACTCAAATGAACATCGTAGCAACATGTTGCCTGATGATAACTCGTATAATTATATAGTTTTTAGTTATGTTTTATTATTGTTTTGTGTCAAATACGAGTTATTATTGTTTAGTCTAATTGTGTTTATGATCTTTTATATTTTTATGTAATTTGGTGTTTTTCACAAGTTTCTTTGAGTGATTTCAGATTACTAGAATTAAGGGCAAATCCAGTTCAGTTCCAGTTCCGACACCTTTTGCCATATCAGCTATATCTGGAGTTTCACTGAAGCAATAAGGCTGAAATTTGTAGCCGTGCAAAGATAAGAGGCATATCTATCTTTTTCATGTTTTACACTTCTTGAAACGGAGTCGTTTTCCCTAGCGAAATCGACCATCAAGTTGGCTGATGTGCAATGACGTCTGTGCTGACCTGTTTTCGTATTTTGCCCATATCTGCTTATCCACATCAGCAAATGAGCTGATTCCAACGGCTATGGATCCGTAACTGATAGGGGAACCTTTTTCTAGAAGACCATGTGATCAGATCAGGCCTCCAACATTGACGAAATTGACCATCAAGTTGGCTGATCAAAATTGTCATACAATATGACGAAAATTGTTAGAAAAATTCACCCACCTATTATACCTACCTTTGAAATTTGTAAAGCTTGTCTCTTGTCATTTAGCCCTCCAAAATGTGTATAAATAGAGGGCCTTGGATGATTGTAGAGGATCATATTGTACATTGGTAGGATATTAGCCTTTGTAATAAAATTCTCTAAGTTTTCTTTTTCTTTCTTTTCTCTAGTTTTCTTTTTCTTTAGAAAGGGCAAGAGGTTGGATAATTAATATTCTTCTTCTTCTTCTTTCTTTCTTTTATTTCCTTCTTAGATTCTCTTTAATTTTATGTTTATGTTTACAATGCCTATGCTAGGCTAAACTTCTATTTGGTTAAGGGTGATTTCAAAGCCCTAGACATGTTTTGTGATTGATTTTTAGATTCTATCTATCATTAATTTTCTATCAAAGTTGCTTATGTTCTTCTACAAGAATTGTTCATGATGTTGTCTTGATTTATTTAGGTGTACAACTAGATAGATCTTGATAATTATCTATTGCTAGTTTAGGAATCTTGATCCGTGTAATTGTCTTGATTTCCTATTCATAAGTGGCAATTTGTGATTAATGATTATGGTCAAGTTTTCAATAATTGCAAAGTGGAACATAACCTAAGTTGAACAATCCGAGCTTATGTGTTTGTTGCTTAGATCAACCTATCTTTCTCATCCTAAAGCTGCCATTAAATTGAATTTAGAGAGCTTATTCTAGGTTGTTTAATGGTTAGAGATTAAATAGAGAGCTTGTTCTATTTAACGACAAACTAAGGAAAGATTGGGATAACAGAGCCTGTTGTTATCTACGGTTGTTAACTTTGATAGTTGGTTGATATTGATAGATCTGAAATTGATTCTTAATGATGTCTAGTGGTGGAGAATGAAACCTTAACCATATTTTTCATATTTGATTCTTCTTACTTACTTGTTTTCTTAATTTTCTAGTTTGCTTATTTTTAAAAGTATATTTATTTTTATTGGCTGGCTATACCGCCTAATTTGTATATTAACTTTGTTTTATTTTTATTGGCTGGTTATACCGCCTAATTTAGTATATATATTTTTATTGGCTGGTTATACCGCCTTGCATCTTATTCTTATTATTTACTTTAGTTTAAATCTGGCTTCAAAAACCTCTTTTCTTTTATTGTTTTCTTTGAACGTAAGTTATAAACTAATAACTCATAGATTAAAACCCAATCCCTGAGGACTCGACCCTTGCTAATCATTATACTTACAATTGATCTTTTTAGTACAAGGTTAAATAAGATACACTCTTTTGGGTGCATCAAATTTTTGGCGCCGTTGCCGGGGATTGCTTTCTTTAGTTTATTAGTTTATTGGTTTATTCTTATTTTCTGTTCTAATTATTTACTTTCTTATTTTTTTTATTAGTGAATGTTCCAAGCTCCCGAAGAAGACTTACGACTTAGGAAAATTCGGGAATTTATAACTTCTCACCAACAACCAATCGAGGAGTTGATCCAAAACATCCAAGAAGAGCAAGGAGAGATGGCAGCAGCTGACAACCGAACTCTCAAGGAGCTAGCCGCTCCGGACTTGGGTCAACAACCATTATGCATTGAATATGCTAATCTTGAGGTAGCTTTTGAATTAAAATCTGGTTTGATTCATCTTCTCCCAACTTTTCATGGTTTTGCAGGAGAGGATCCAAATAAGCACCTCAAGGAATTTCATGTAGTTTGCTCAAGCATGAGACCAACAGGGGTCACGGAAGAGCAAGTTAAGTTGAGAGCCTTCCCATTCTCTCTAGCTGATTCAGCAAAGGAATGGCTCTACTATCTACCATCCGGGACCATCACTACATGGAATGATTTGAAGAAAGCATTCTTGGAAAGGTATTTCCCAGCATCTAAGGCTGCCAACATTAGGAAAGAGATATGTGGGATTCGGCAATACAACGGAGAGTCCTTATATGAATATTGGGAGAGGTTCAAGAAACTTTGTGCATCATGTCCACACCATCAAATAAGTGAACAACTTCTCATCCAATACTTCTATGAAGGTCTCATGCCCATGGAGAGAAGTATGATAGATGCCGCTAGTGGGGGAGCTCTAGTTGATAAGACTCCCAGGGCTGCTAGAACATTAATCTCCAACATGGCAGCCAATTCTCAACAGTTCTCAATGAGACAAGATCCACCACCACAACCCAAGAGAGTTAATGAGGTAAGTATATCATCCCTTGAACAAAAATTTGATAAACTGACTTCTCTTGTTCAACAATTGGCTGTAGGTAAAATACAACAAATAAAGGCTTGTGGCATATGTTCAAACATAGGGCACCAAACTGATATGTGTCCAACACTTCAAGAGGATACCAATGAACATGTGAATGCCATGGGTGGATTTCAGAACCAATCAAGGAAATATGATCCCTACTCAAACACATACAATCCAGGATGGAGGGATCATCCAAACTTCAATTATGGAGGGAACCAATCACAAACTATTCCTCCACCATTTGACCACAGGCCATCGGGTTTTCAGCAAAGAGTGCAACAACCATACCAAACCCGACAACAACTACCACCCACCCAAAATTCAGGTACTTCTCTTGAAGATCTTGTTAAAGCTCTTTCTACTAATACAATTCAATTTCAACAGGAAACAAAGACAAGTATTCGAAATTTGGAGACTCAAATAGGGCAATTGGCAACAACCATGAGTCAAATGCAAGCAAGGGATTCTGGGAAATTACCTTCCCAAACCATAGTGAATCCAAGAGAGAATGCCAATGCTATAAATTTAAGAAGTGGGAAACAGCTAGAGACACCACAAAATGATAGTGCTCAAAGGGAGAACAATACCATGGCATCCTCTTCACATCCCAACGAGCCACTAAAAAAGGTAATTCCTAAACCATCCTTTCCTTCCTATATAACTCCTCCACCTTTTCCTAACAGGTTAGCAAAGTCCAAGAAGGAGGAGCAAGAGAAGGAAATTTTGGAAACCTTCCGGAAAGTAGAGGTGAACATTCCTTTACTAGATGCTATCAAGCAAGTGCCAAGATATGCCAAGTTCCTAAAAGAGTTGTGCACATCTAAACGGAAGTTGAAATGGAATGAAAAGGTAAGTGTGGGGGAGAATGTGTCAGCTGTTCTTCAAAAGAAACTCCCACCTAAATGCAAGGATCCAGGTATGTTTACCATTCCTTGTAAGATAGGCAACACCAGGTTTGAGCGTGCTATGCTAGATCTAGGGGCATCTATTAATGTCATGCCATATTCAATTTATGCTTCATTGAATCTAGGACCATTAGAGGAAACCGGTGTTATAATACAACTTGCTGACCGTTCTAACACTTATCCAAGAGGAGTGGTAGAAGACGTTCTTGTACAGGTTAATGAATTGGTTTTTCCTGCTGACTTTTATGTTATTGAGATGGAAGATGAGATGTCTTCTAATCCCACACCTATTCTATTAGGGAGACCATTCTTGAAAACAGCGAGAACTAAAATAGATGTACATGATGGCACTTTAACTATGGAATTTGATGGTGAAATAATTCGCTTTAACATTTTTGAGGCCATGAGATATCCTAGTGATGTGCATTCTGTTTTTAATATTGATATAATTGACTCACTAGTGCAGCAAGCTTATGAGCTAGATGGTGAAGATAGTGTAGAAATAGTCATTAGCAACCATCTCGGAATGGGGAATGCTAAACTAGCCTTGAGTGACCAGGTGGAAGGGGCACTAGAATCTTTACACTCGCTGCAACCTAAAGATGCAAGGTTTGATGTTTCATTTATTGATTTGCCTTTATCTAATGAGAAACTTCTACCTTCCATTTTGCAGGCACCAACTTTAGAATTGAAACCACTACCGAACCACTTGAAATATGTGTTCTTAGGTAAAAAGGACACACTACCGATCATCATTGCCAAAGAGCTCACACCTTTGCAAGAAGAGCGACTTATCCAGGTGCTTAGAGAGCATAAAACAGCAATTGGTTGGACAATTGCCGATATCAAGGGAATAAGCCCATCCATGTGCATGCACCGGATTTTGTTAGAGGAAGGGTCTAAACCAACAAGAGAAGCACAAAGAAGATTGAACCCTCCTATGATGGAGGTTGTGAAAAAGGAGATACTGAAGCTCCTAGATGTTGGAGTGATCTATCCTATCTCGGATAGCAAATGGGTGAGCCCAGTCCAAGTGGTTCCAAAGAAATCAGGTGTAACGGTGGTAACAAATAATGAGAATGAACTTGTTCCTACTAGGATTCAAACAGGATGGCGAGTTTGTATTGATTATCGTAAACTTAATTCCACAACTCGCAAAGACCACTTTCCTTTACCTTTTATTGATCAAATGCTTGAAAGGTTAGCTGGCCATTCTCATTATTGTTTTCTTGATGGTTTTTCAGGTTATAATCAGATAGCCATTGCTCCGGAGGACCAAGAGAAAACAACATTCACATGTCCATTTGGTACTTTTGCATACCGGCGTATGCCATTTGGTCTTTGTAATGCACCAGCTACATTCCAAAGGTGTATGGTTAGCATATTTTCAGATTATGTAGAGAACATCATAGAAGTGTTTATGGATGATTTTAGTGTCTATGGTGATTCTTTTGAAGATGTCTAGAGAACCTTACACTTGTACTTGAAAGATGCATGGAAACTAACCTTGTTTTGAATTGGGAAAAATGTCACTTTATGGTAGAACAAGGAATAGTTTTGGGCCATGTAATTTCTTCTAGAGGGATAGAGGTTGATAAGTCTAAAATAGATATTATGCATTCTTTACCACCTCCCACAAATGTGAGAGAGGTTCGTTCTTTTCTTGGACATGCAGGTTTCTATAGGAGATTTATCAAAGACTTCTCAAAGATCACATTACCTCTTTGCAAGCTACTACAAAAAGATGTGGTTTTCCACTTTGATGATAAATGCAAAGAGGCGTTTGAAACATTGAAGGGACTCTTGACATCAGCTCCTATCATCCAACCACCAGATTGGAATGTACCTTTTGAAATCATGTGTGACGCTAGTGACTATGCTATTGGAGCTGTTTTGGGCCAACGGGTTGGCAAAGCCTCACATGCCATTTATTATGCCTCACGAACTCTTAATGATGCTCAATTGAACTATTCCACTACTGAAAAAGAACTTTTGGCTGTTGTATTTGCTTTAGAAAAATTTCGATCTTATTTAATTGGTACTAAAGTAATTGTATTTTCTGACCATGCAGCCCTTAAGTACTTACTCACTAAAAAAGAGGCCAAACCAAGGTTGATTAGATGGATACTTCTCTTACAAGAGTTTGATTTGGAGATAAAAGATAAGAGAGGTAGTGACAACCTGGTTGCGGACCATCTTAGCCGTTTAGTTCATGAAGATGATGCACTACCCTTGAATGAGAACTTTCCGGATGAGCAACTTCTTTTTATAAGAACAACAACTCCTTGGTATGCTGATATTGTTAATTACTTAGTTACCAAGAAGTTGCCACAAGAGTTGACACAAGCTCAAAGAAATAAGATCAAGAGTGATGCCAAATACTACATATGGGATGATCCTTACCTTTGGAAGCATTGCTCTGATCAGATTATAAGAAGGTGTGTACTCGAAACTGAATTTCAATCTATTCTCACCTTTTGTCACTCTTATGCATGTGGAGGACACTTTGGATCCAAAAGAACAGCCATGAAAGTTCTTGATTCTGGATTTTATTGGCCTACCATATTCAAAGATGCATACCTCTTTTGCAAGTCATGTGATCGTTGCCAAAGAACTGGTAACTTAGGTGCTAGAAATCAAATGCCTCAAACTCCAATACTTATTGTTGAAATTTTTGATGTATGGGGCATGGATTTCATGGGACCTTTTCCTCCTTCTTTTGGTAATCTTTATATTTTACTTGCCGTTGATTATGTTTCAAAGTGGGTGGAAGCAAAATCCACTAGGACTAATGACTCTAAAGTTGTTTCAGATTTTGTCAAGACTAACATCTTGGCTAGGTTTGGAACGCCAAAGGCCATAATCAGCGATAGAGGTACTCACTTTTGCAATAGGACTATAGAAGCACTTTTGAGGAAGTATAACATCACACACAAGGTCTCCACCTCATATCATCCTCAAACTAGTGGGCAAGCTGAAGTGTCAAACCGAGAAGTTAAGTCCATCCTTGAAAAGACAGTTAATCCAAATAGGAAGGATTGGAGTTCACGACTTGATGATGCACTTTGGGCTTATAGGACAGCATATAAGACACCCATTGGTATGTCTCCTTATCGACTTGTTTATGGTAAGCCTTGTCATCTTCCGGTTGAATTGGAACATAAATCATATTGGGCTATCAAACAATGCAACATGGAGATGGATGAGATAGGAAAGAAAAGAAAACTTGACCTACAAGAATTAGAGGAGATAAGGAATGATGCCTATCAGAATTCTAGGATTTACAAGGAAAAGACTAAGGCATTCCATGACAAGATGATATCAAGAAAAGAATTTGTTGTTGGACAAAAAGTTCTTCTCTTCCATTCACGCCTTAAGTTATATCCAGGTAAGTTACGTTCTCGTTGGGTTGGACCTTTTGTTATTACTAATGTATTTACTCATGGTGCAGTTGAAATCCAAAGCCCAAAAACAGATAAGGCATTCAAAGTGAATGGTCATAGATTGAAGCCTTACTATGAGAACTTTTCAATACAAGATGTGGAGGAGTTTCCACTTTTTGAGCCAAAGTATGTTGAATAATAATGGCATGGGTCTAAGTTAGGCAGAGGACAATAAACCAAGCGCTTCTTGGAGAGGCAACCCAAAAGGATGGAGAGCATCTATTATATCAGATTTGCATATTCCTTACTCTCCATCATTCTATCTTTTATTTGTTTTTCTTTTCTTTTGTTTAATAGTTCTTTTCTCTTACATATAATTCTTGCATTGGGGGATAATAGCATTACATTAATGACAATGTAAAAATTATGTGTGGGGGGAAGAATTTAGGATTTTATTTAGAGTGTTTTATTTTTGAGTCTTTTTATGTTGTTTTTTCTTTTTGATCCTTGTTTTGAAAATAACTAGATGTAAATATAATTTTTATTTTCTTTAACCCCGGTTAAATGGCGGATAACGGTACTCCGTGATTATTTAAGTCGGTTCCATCAGCTACCCACAAAACTGATATTGTATATAAATTTCTCTTCCAATTTCTCTTTCAATTTTTTTCATTTTTTTTTCAGGATGGATGATATTCTCACAAGATTGCAGAAACGATTTCCTCCTTTTCCTCGAAATATTTTACTGAAGCTTTACCAAGTTCGATTTGAAAGATTAAGAATGCTTATGCACAAAGGGATTCCTGACGACATACGTTGGATAATTGAAGCCAAGGTACGTGAAGATGAATATCTTCCTGTTTTGCATTTACCAGGTACAGGTAGAAGCACTTTTGCAAAGAAGCGACGAGCAAAGCGCATGAGTTCAAATTGCCACAAATGTGCACGATGGACGTGTAACGGTAAATGTCGTTCTATTGGGATTCCGTCCTCTAATCGAGATGATAAAATTGAATTCATTAAGGATGGACTGAGTAAGGAGAATTTGGGTAATATCCAACTTTCTCTTGAGACGCATCCTAGTGGAGACGTACAAAGAGAAATTCTTGATTTATGGCCGCAATTCCAAAGGGAATGGCAACATCTTGGGAATCTGATGTTAAAAGACCCTGTTTGCCAGCTTGTAAGAAAACTGGATGGGAAGCATATCCTCGACTCATAGAAGGCGTTTAAGCCGTTTCTGGACGTAAAACCAGAGGAAGATGTGAGCCACAATCACAACTACAATAAATGACTTCTCAGCTTTTGGTTTGATTTGCAATAACTTTATTTTGGTTTAATTTACGTGTTGTTCGATTTGTGTAATTATTCTCGTTTTTTTTTTATTTGTCTTTTACGGTTGATTTTTTCTTCTCTTTTTGATTTTCTTCCTGAAATCACGCAAAAATCTTTTGTTAGGTTAACATTTTCTTCTGACAGGTCAGATACACTTTCGGCGACATTATTACTCTTGTCTGATTCACTACTCAGTCCTCTATATATTACATCATGTACTCATTCTCTTTCAGGCACTCGAAAAAAAAAAAAAAAAAAAAATGGAAAGTACTTCGTCCCAGCACATTAAAAAAATTTGTGTCTTTGGAGGTGCTTATCCAGGGAAAAATAACATATTCGCTGATGAAGCCATAAGAGTTGGAGTAATACTTGCCCAACAAAAGATCCAGTTGATTTATGGAGGCGGTAGTACGGGTTTAATGGGAGCAGTCGCTACAGCAGCACACGCCGGAGGAAGTCCAGTTCTAGGAGTCGTGCCAAAACTATTCACAGAATTTTGTGGACCTACCGTGGGTAAGGAAATACAAGTCTGGAGTATCCCTGAACGGATAACAATCATGTACCATTCTGCCGATGCATTCATTGCTTTACCAGGAGGTCTGGGTACATTGGAAGAAATAGCTTGCGTGGCTTCTTGGTCATCTTTGGTCACAAATAAGAAACCCATTGGATTGCTTAATATTAATGGTTATTTTAGTAATTTGCTTTCATATTTAGATAATGCTGTGGATAATGGATTCATGTTTTCAGAGGCAAGGAGAACCATAATTTCTGCTACAACCATTGAAGATTTACTCAAAAAGCTCCAAGCTTATGAGTATTTATCTGCTACGGTTGTTTCGCAAACGCTCGGAAAAAGAAAAAGAGATATGGACGAGCAAGGAGTGGATTGCACTTTGTCTTTGTGACATTATCTAACATTTTGTTTGTTGTGTCTCAGTTATAATAAGTGGTTAGCAACCTCTACAGGTAATATCTCCTAAATTTTACCTTCTTAAAAAAAAAAAAATTTGATGTGTTAAGCCATTTAGAAGTATTCATTCTGAACAAGGTCTGAGTAAGGGAGACTTGAGACATATCTTGTCAGTTTGATTTCTTCTTTTCAAAAAAAAAAAAAAAAAGTTTGTTGTGTTTTAAGCAATTTAGAAGTATTCATTCTGAATAAGGTTTGAGTAAGGGAGACTTGAGACATACCTTGTCAGTTTGATTTTAATCTTTTTATGTTTACTTGTTAATTTTTCTTTAGTATTTTAGGATTATTTAGGTTGCATGAGTTTGTTTTGTTTTGTTTTGAGTCTAGTTGTTCCTATTCTTATGTTATTAGTTCTTTTCTCTTACACATGATTCTTTCATTTGGGTTAATAGACTTACATTGAGGACAATGTAAGAATTAAGTGTGGGGGGAAGGATTTAGGATTTCTTTTATTTTTGTCTATTATTTTTTTTATGAGTCTTTATTATTATTTTTAGTGTGTTTTAGTTCCTTTTCAATACTATGATGAGATATGAATTGCATAAGTCTAAAACAGATTTATTAGTGAGAAAATTTTCATGAGAATTAAGCTTGATACTAATTTTTATGAGCCAATGTTAATATGATATGTTGATTGAGAAAGAAGCATGTTTAGACTTAATCTGACTTGTATAATCATCCTTGTGAGTTTTTGAGCCTATAATGATTGATGCATTATATAAATCAATCTAATTTCTGTCTTGAGTGCTCTTATGATTACATGATTCTCTAGAACTTGCTTTAGACCTTGTTGAGACTATATTGATGCATGTGACAACATGAATATGATAGAGGCATTAGGATTTTTAGCCAGGGCCAAACAACCATCCCTTATTGATGTTCCAAGAGAACACACCCCTAGTGAGCCAATTTGAGCCTACATTGAATAAGCTATCTCTTTGGTAACCATAACTTGTCCCTAACCTAAATATACTTATATCCTTACCTTTGTTCCAAAGATGAATTAGCATGTTTTGAGACAAGTTGCAAAGACAAGGAAGATCTATTGAAAATTTAGGTTATAAACAAGAAATAAGTGTGGGGGGGAAAGAAAAGAAAAGTCAAAAAAAAAAAAAATGAAATGGAATACTGGCAAATACATTCAAAAAAAAAAAATATGAATCATCTCTTGAATTTTGGGAAAAAGAAAAAGATGTTACAAAGTTGTTCAGAATGAAGAAAAGGCTCAACATGAATATCCGGCCTAGGTGACTATGTACTTGTAAAGAGTTTTGAGAAGTTTCTTTGTATAATTTTTTTATGTCTCTAAACTTTATGAACTCTTTGGAACCTTTGTGATATCTTTATCCTTTTGTTCTTCAACCACATTACAAACCCCTTGGCCCTATTACAACCTTGATTAAAGACCTCTTGATTCATGAAGTTGTATGATTTAAATAGTGGAGAATAGGTGGACAAGCAAGAATATGGTAGAACTGTTTTCATGAGATTGATTGAGTGTAAACACTTTACCACTACTTTAAAGAATGAAAATCATGAGAGTATCCCATGTGAGTAGTTGAGATTAAGTTTGAATATGCACTATTTTGATTGAAATATGTTATGTTAATATTGGCTTAACTCAAACAATTTACATTCAAGCATGATTTTTTGTGAAATTCTTTAAGCTATTGATTAGTTTATAAGACTTGTTCAAAGATTGTTTCTAATGTGTATTGAAAGGATTAGGAGTAAATATTTTTAGTATATGTAGTTTATTTATATTTTAGTTTTTCAATGTTTGTGGGTATCGTTCTAGTAAACCCTCACGAGACTAAACTCGTCCACTAGGGACACCTAGGGGTTTAAAGGCTTGTGTCACATGCTAAGTGCCACCGTGATTTCCTACGAAAGTGGATTAGATCAGATTTTCTTATTTTATTTTTATTTGATTTTGCTCGAGGACTAGCAAAAAGCTAAGTGTGGGGGTGTGATAACTCGTATAATTATATAGTTTTTAGTTATGTTTTATTATTGTTTTGTGTCAAATACGAGTTATTATTGTTTAGTCTAATTGTGTTTATGATCTTTTATATTTTTATGTAATTTGGTGTTTTTCACAAGTTTCTTTGAGTGATTTCAGATTACTAGAATTAAGGGCAAATCCAGTTCAGTTCCAGTTCCGACACCTTTTGCCATATCAGCTATATCTGGAGTTTCACTGAAGCAATAAGGCTGAAATTTGTAGCCGTGCAAAGATAAGAGGCATATCTATCTTTTTCATGTTTTACACTTCTTGAAACGGAGTCGTTTTCCCTAGCGAAATCGACCATCAAGTTGGCTGATGTGCAATGACGTCTGTGCTGACCTGTTTTCGTATTTTGCCCATATCTGCTTATCCACATCAGCAAATGAGCTGATTCCAACGGCTATGGATCCGTAACTGATAGGGGAACCTTTTTCTAGAAGACCATGTGATCAGATCAGGCCTCCAACATTGACGAAATCGACCATCAAGTTGGCTGATCAAAATTGTCATACAATATGACGAAAATTGTTAGAAAAATTCACCCACCTATTATACCTACCTTTGAAATTTGTAAAGCTTGTCTCTTGTCATTTAGCCCTCCAAAATATGTATAAATAGAGGGCCTTGGATGATTGTAGAGGATCATATTGTACATTGGTAGGATATTAGCCTTTGTAATAAAATTCTCTAAGTTTTCTTCTTCTTTATTTTCTCTAGTTTTCTTTTTCTTTAGAAAGGGCAAGAGGTTGGATAATTAATATTCTTCTTCTTCTTCTTTCTTTCTTTTATTTCCTTCTTAGATTCTCTTTAATTTTATGTTTATGTTTACAATGCCTATGCTAGGCTAAACTTCTATTTGGTTAAGGGTGATTTCAAAGCCCTAGACATGTTTTGTGATTGATTTTTAGATTCTATCTATAATTAATTTTCTATCAAAGTTGCTTATGTTCTTCTACAAGAATTGTTCATGATGTTGTCTTGATTTATTTAGGTGTACAACTAGATAGATCTTGATAATTATCTATTGCTAGTTTAGGAATCTTGATCCGTGTAATTGTCTTGATTTCCTATTCATAAGTGGCAATTTGTGATTAATGATTATGGTCAAGTTTTCAATAATTGCAAAGTGGAACATAACCTAAGTTGAACAATCCGAGCTTATGTGTTTGTTGCTTAGATCAACCTATCTTTCTCATCATAAAGCTGCCATTAAATTGAATTTAGAGAGCTTATTCTAGGTTGTTTAATGGTTAGAGATTAAATAGAGAGGTTGTTCTATTTAACGACAAACTAAGGAAAGATTGGGATAACAGAGCTTGTTGTTATCTACGGTTGTTAACTTTGATAGTTGGTTGATATTGATAGATCTGAAATTGATTCTTAATGATGTCTAGTGGTGGAGAATGAAACCTTAACCATATTTTTCATATTTGATTCTTCTTACTTACTTGTTTTCTTAATTTTCTAGTTTGCTTATTTTTAAAAGTATATTTATTTTTATTGGCTGGTTATACCGCCTAATTTGTATATTAACTTTGTTTTATTTTTATTGGCTGGTTATACCGCCTAATTTAGTATATATATTTTTATTGGCTGGTTATACCGCCTTGCATCTTATTCTTATTATTTACTTTAGTTTAAATCTGGCTTCAAAAACCCCTTTTCTTTTATTGTTTTCTTTGAACGTAAGTTATAAACTAATAACTCATAGATTAAAACCCAATCCCTGAGGACTCGACCCTTGCTAATCATTATACTTACAATTGATCTTTTTAGTGCAAGGTTAAATAAGATACACTCTTTTGGGTGCATCACCTGATGATTACAATTAGCCACATCAAAGTAAATTGTCCAAGCCACATCATGAAAAAATGGGTATGCATTTACTTTAATCATTAAAAAATAAATTTTTTTGCCTAGTCGTCAATTGCAAGGAGAACTACCCAACTTAATTCCAAAATCGAAGTGAAGAATCATCTTGATTGCAAAAATTTGAAGAAAGGTACTTTGTGTATGTACACGCAAAACAACATCCATGGCTAACAATAGCATTAAAATAAGGCTTAAAAAGATAGCCAAATCATTTCTTAATATGCACAAGTATCAAAGGATAGAATGAAAGAAGTAATGGAAGGAAAAATGCACCTGGGAATCCAGTGGATCAGCTTCACGTGAAATAAGATATTGTAGGCTCCAGAATCACAGCCAAGATTGAGATATGCTAGATGTTCGGTTGTCTTTCTTCAGTTAGGTCAAAAGCCTTTCACTAGTCAGTCATAACAAGGAATAAGAGAAAGAGCAAAATCCACCATCATCAGGGTACTGGATAAACAATAGTTAAAAAAGAAGAAACAGGGTAACGAGGCAAAGAAGACTAACACAATGTATTTTAAAAGACCAAACTAGTTTCAAAGACAACTACAAGTGAAGTAGGTTGAAGAACTTTGCTGCGCATTTGTATAACACAAAGAAATTGAAAATAAAAAGCTTCCTATATCATCTTCAAAATAACAATAAATATATCTTCTATTACAGGGATATAATCTAGCAAACTAGTTATAAAACACAAACCACCAATCAGCTAAAAATTTAAAACTAATCATGTTTGCATAACACCATAATATCCATATATATGTCCATAAGAAACTTGGGAAAGGAAGCTTCAAGATATGTACATATCTGTTGTGAAAACTACATAACCGAAGCTGTAAATGCCTATAAGGTCTCACAGAATATGCACCAGAAAAAAGTTCATAAATTATTAAGCAATATTTACTATGAGTTTGTCTTTCCTCTCGGTTTTGTACTCCTTAGGTATTTGGTTGCACTTGCAATACCAACAAGATTTTGTTAGTAGAATTTCATTCGTAAAAAGAAAACCATTAAATAATAAGAGTTGCATAGTCTTCCAAATTTTACTTTCCTTGATGATGAAATAAATAGCATAGAAGGCTCATTCCTAGACTAGTTTCTCTAGTGTTTTCACTTCAATCATATGTATCAGGAAGTTAAATGCTTCCAGACATTCAAGACTATACCCAAACCAATCACTAATGCACAATTATAGCCAAACATATAATACCATACATACCAAAGCAGTCAGAAACCGCTTTAAAATATGATTTCTGTCACAATTTCCAAAATCTAGAACATCTTAAAAATTTCAACACGGACATAATATGAGAAAAGTTAGAATATAGAGGAAAAAGACAAAAATGTTAAATTATCCTACCATAGAAGGCATGTTTTTCATATTATCCCAATTAACAACTACCTAGCACAGTAAAAATCAAATGTATTTAGAATGAAAAAGATGGGACTATACTAGAAATAACAAACTGAACGAGATGATCATATGTACTTAGAATGAAAAAGATGAAAGTAGTAAAAAATAACTCAATAAAAAAAATGCTTCAGGAAAAGAAAAAAAACTCACTTATATGTACATATAGTACAATTATATGTACATATAGCATAACTATATGTACATTCAGCAAAACTATATGTACATTTTTTTATAGCAGATTAGTTATCATAAATTCTCCATGGATTGCCAATGGCTTAACCTTTTTTTTTTCTCTCTCTCTCTCAATATTGTGCGACATGCAACATAAAAGAAATATAGTAAATACTACGATGACACTAACATAATTGCAATTAAAAGAGTCTTGCTCCCTAAAGCCAAACCTTTAATCATACTATGTTTGCATGTCATTTTTGTCATTTAAAACGACTAAAAACTAACACAAATTATAAGAAATGCTTCAACAAAATAAGTCAACTTATATGTACATATAACAAAATAATATGTACATATAGCAAAATAATATGTACATTATTCCAAACTATATGTACTTTTTTATATTCTAACAATTTTTATCCTACACCCCAATGATTTAAGCTCTTACATGTTCCTCCTCTTTAAAATGACAAATGAAGCAAAAATATGACGATTCATATTTTATAAGTAAGACTTATATGTACATAAAAATATAATAGTATGTACATATAATATAACTATATGTACATTCAACTAAACTTTATGTAGAAAGAAAAAAATTCCATGACAAAGTTAGAAAACATTCAAGATCACAAGAAAGTAAACTGCATTGGATCTGCCAAATTCTTCCCCGCCCCTCTTTCTCTCTTATAGGAGAGAACGAAAAAAATATTAGTAAATTTCTTTCTAAAACTATACTGTTCTATGCGGCAAGTTTGACTTATTAGAGTAAGACAGATCCTACAAGTTTCATGAAATTTTTTTATGATAGTGGAAGCACATTAATAATCAGAAACCTACCTCAGGCTCAAGGCACTATGCTTTGTATGACATATTTGGGGTAATCCTTTCCATCATACTTTGCCATTCCATCTCCCGTTCTTCCCTTCAAGTAAATGTAAGAGGTGTGTTAAGTCATTCTCGGTGACAATATATTGTTGTATTTCTTCAGCTTTACTGCTGCTGCTGTAAAGAAATAGGTATTAATCATCAATAAACTCATGCATGAAACAACATTAACCATGCCAATAGTAACAAAACAAGATTATAATTACTGCAGCAATTAATATGCTTCCAACAGTGACCTTAAAACAATAACAGTATAAAAGCATAAAAACAAAGGTTTACGTCAATACAGCGAAAATAAAGATTTTATTTCAAGAAATTATGGAACAAGCAAAAATAATTAGAGCATTAACCATATTATATGTACATATAGTTATAACAATATATACATTTAGCAAAATTGTATGTACAAATAGAAAATTTACCCCAAACACATGCCTTATTCAACTTTCTTTGCCATTTCATATAATATAGCACCTCCAACCTTCGTATTCATATACTTACACAGAATATTCGATGTTGCAACAAAAAATATTTTTAATACTATAAACTAATGTACATTTTCAAAACAATGACCATATATGTTTATATAATATAACAGTATATACATTTAGCAGAATTATATGTACATTCAATATAATTATATGTACATTTTCAAAACTCTAATCAATTCTACCCTAAATCCCATTCAGTTAACAATGTATGCTAATGATCCTATGATAAAAATAATTCAAATACATTAATTAATTATTCAAATTTATCATGAATAAATAAATCAATCAGAAAATAGTAATAATAAAAGAAAGTAGTATTACATGGACAGCTCTAGAAGGAATGAAGATAATATTTTCAACAACTTCTTTACTAAGACATTCAATTCATTCTTTATCAACAGCTTCCAATTAATTGCAAAAGACTGTCAGGCTGCACAGGACTCATGTAACCAGGTGTTTTATTGCCTTCGTTCAAGCATCAGTTCCCTACAAAAAGGTTATCACATCAATACCAGTTCGTAACATATTCACATTCCAATTAATATAAAATCAAAAGGCTGGTAGTCCAATGCCATGACGAAATTGTTCCATTTCTGCTTCACTATTCACATGAAAAATAAGTCTAAGGGACCATTACCAATGTCACTCCTATCAAACAAATCTAACCTTCAGCATTTTGCATGAAGTAGCAGCTCATACAACTCACAGAAGCTTTGTTCTGTATTCGGGTCAAAACTTACCCCGTTATAGCAAACAAATTCATTATTCACAAAACCATTAAGAAAGTCTATAAAAAAAAGTTAGGTGAGAGGAATCATTTAACCAATTAATGATGGAAAATTGATAATATTGTTATGGGGATATAGAATTACTGGGGAATTGTCTCCAATTAGATAGATTATATCAACATATTGTGTGCATAGCAATCTTCTAAAGAGACAAGCAAACATATCCACCAAACAACTATAGACAAATTGATACTTCAAACCAAAATATGCACCATAATTTACTTTACCTCGGGGTGTCATAAGGCTTGCAAATCCATCAAGTAAAGATATAAGCACAATTTAATTGAAGCAAGTAGAGAAACATAGTAAAATCTTAAGAAAATACTAAAAGAGGTGGCCTTCCTCGAAAAATTGAAAAATACAAGGACACAAAAGACAACCAAATCAACAAGAATGTTTTATTACATAAAAAGCCATGAAAAATAATAGCAAGGACAACTAGGCCTAACTATTTTCCTCTCTTAATTCCTTATAAATGACAACACATTAAAGTTTAATCCCGAAAACTGATTTTCAACTTTGTGAGAAGAGATAGTGAAAAACATATTACTCTTCCTAATTTGTCTTCCTATATTTTTCTATCAATGTCAACTACATCTGCATTATCATCATACTTTAAAATAAACAAATCTTCGGCACTTCCAGTTCGTCATAAAAATATAAAAAGTCAAGGAAACAATATATATAGACCAAGCAGCTTTTTGCCTATAACAATACAGATTGGCTGCTGCCAACCACACTGAAAAAAAATTCTAATTTCTTGTATATTTAATTTAGAGGGTAGAGATCTAGGTCTAATTAATAAAAGAAAATTGCTTAAACAATCATTGATTTCCTTAATCATCCAGATCAATCAACAAAATTTACAAACTTTACTAAACCCTAAGTTAGACAATAACATGGCCACAAATAAATTGATAAAGGAAAAAAAATTTACACTACCACATGCATACAACCATTTACAAAACCAGATTTATAAAAAAAAAAAAAAATTACCTCACCATGTTTTGCCGCTTGTGATTGTCGTTCTCTAAAATGGACTGCTGCTGGTTTGTAGATAAGAGTCGGGGTGGGCACCAATTTTTATTGTAAGGGGTATGAGAATGACTGTGTTTCTAATCTCTGAGGAGAATGATAATCGCACAGATGAAAGAAATGGGGAAAGGGTCGGAGGAGAATGGCAGGGAAAGAGAGAAAGGGGCGGGGAAGGAGAGAATAGAGCAGGGAATTTTACTTATTTCATTAAGAGTAATATTGTCATTACAATTTCCTTTTAAACAATTTCTAACGTTTTCATTTCCTTTTCTTAAATTATTTTTTCCCATTAGACCTTTGAACAATTAATCTACTGTGCATAGCATGTTTTTCATATTTTCCCAATAATTATTCAAAAATATTTTATTTTAAGTAGCAGTGATATTTTTGAATGATTAAAATGTAGTACTAGACTACTAGCAACAATTGTTTTGAGATTTTATAAAATTTTGTACTATGCACCCGCTTATTTTAAAATATCCAAAATAAAAGCCATTTTACTTTGTGACATCCGAAATTGTTTAAAATCTAATAAATTTTTATCTATCCAACACCGATTAATGGTATCCACTAATTACTTGAAATTGTTTGTCTAATAAATATAATTTATTAAAAATTAAGTTCGATTTAATTTGATTTGAAAATGTAATTTAAAAAGCTAAAATATAACATAATAAATGTATTATAGAAAATAAGTAAAACCATCAATTTTACAAAATAAACTTAAAGGTAACCTATCAGAAAATTCAAACAAAAGTTAATATATTTTTTTCCATAGGAACAAAAATTAATAATTAAATTTGAATAAAATATCAATAATAAAATTTGTTTGCTACAATAAACAAGTTTTATATTGAATTTTATTCGGGTATTAATGGATTTTGGTGTGACAGTAACTTCAAGGTTTTGTTTGGCGGAAAAAAAATTGAAAAGAGGAGGAGATAAGTGAAAATATAAAATAAAATAAAAAAAATAGATTTTTTTTATTAGTGTACTTGGTACGAGAAATGAAAAAGTGAAAAAAAAATCTTTTCAATCATTGTTTGGTAGAGATGAAAAATAGAGAAAAAAATTAAAATTATATTATTTTACAATTATACCTTTTATAAATTAAGATAAAAAGATAAAATTTTAAAAATAATAAATAATCTTGTAAATATGCACACTTAACTCATATCTCACATTTTATTTCCTTTTAAGGTAAAGTACACTAACCCCCGAAGTTTAATAAAAAATATATTTACCTCCTATAGTTTAAAAAATACTAATTTATATCCTGAGGTATGATGAAAAATACACTTACTCTTGAAGTTTATTTACTAAGTGGATTTTAAATAGAAAGATAAATTTACCCTTTATTAACTATTAAATTTTTTTTATTCTTTTTTATCCAAGATCTTTTTAACTACAAATAATGAAAATTTAATTAATTTAAAAAGTAAATTTAATTACAATTAAATAAAAATTCTAATGCAAATACATGTTAAATATTTTAAACTTATCTTTCTTTCAATATATTAACTTTGAGATGAATGTATTATGTTTTTTTATTGAAATTAAATTAATAAAATTATTTTAAAAAGTTTATTGATAAAGAAATTGATTAAAACAAAAAAAATAACGAAAATAAGGAAAATAAATAAAATGAGAGTACTTAATATTTAAAGTAAAATTTAAACAAATATAAATTTGATCAATGAAATCATAATATTAGTTATTTTTTAGAGAGATAAAATGTACTTTTCAAATCAATATATGTAAGTTTATTTTTAATAAAATTTCATGGATGAGAATTATATATATATTTTTCTCTTTTTTTTTGTTTTAATCAATTTTTATGCAAGTACATATTAAATATTTTAAACTTATCTTTAATTCAATTATATATTAGTTTTGAAATGAATTCATTAATTTATTTTAAAATAAATAAATTAAAATTGTTTAATAAAATTTAGTAATAAAGAAATTGATTAAAAAAAGAAAAAATATGAAAATAATGAAAAATAAATAAAATGAGGGTATTTTTAATATTTAAAGTAAAATTTGAATAAATATTAATTTGATTAATGAAGTTCTAACATTAGCTATTTTTATAGAGAGATAAAATATGATTTTCAAACTAAGAGAGATAAGTTTATTTTCAATAAAAGCTCATTGATGATAGTTACATTATTATTTTTTCTTCTCCTTTATTTTTCTCCTTTTTATTTTAATCAATTTTTTTTATCATTAAAACTTTTTTAAATAATGATAATTAATTTATTTAAAAAAAAATAACTTACTGAATTCATCTCAAAATTAATATATAATTGAATTAAAAATAAATTTAAAATATTTAACATTTACTTAAATTAGAATATAATTTAATTTTATAGTAATTAAAGATATATGATTAATAATTAACAAATTAGGTATAATAGTCATTTTATTTAAAATTTACTTAGTAAACAAACCTCATGAGAGTTCGTGTCCTCGTGAGTCGTGTGTTTTGGATTTTTATTTGATGCAATGCACTGTCAGTGAATCAGATGATGCAATTTTATTAAAAATTAAGTTATATGTATTTATTTTCAAAAACTTTTAATGAGCTGGTATCATCTGGTTCACTGATAGTGTATAAAGATATATACACTGTCAGTGCATCAAATCTAAACTCGTGTGTATTCTCATCAAACCTCAAAGTGTAAGTGGATATTTTCAAACTATAAAGATAAGTGTATTTTTTATTAAACCTCATAGGAGTCTGTGTACTTTGCTCTTTATTTTATCATTGCAATTTGGAATTGTTTTTTTAAACATTATGATAAAAAAATAATCATCTTTTTTTATTTTATTTTCTCTCATTTTTCTTTCATACCAAATACATTCAAAATTCATTTTTTTCACTTTTTCATCATTTTCTATTCATCCTTTCACTTTTCAACTCTAAAAAAAAACACATCCTAAGATTTTTTTTTTTTTTTGATAACACATCCTAAGACCTGAACCTTATCTAAAATTATATCAGCTATTAGTTTTAGCATTGTAAACTTACCCATGTACCATATAAATAGATCCGCTCATGGGTAGGGCTACCCGTCCAAACCTAAAGCCCGCCCGATATTTGAGAGGGCTTGGACAAAAATATTAGATTCGAAAAATAGGTATGGACAAAATTTTAGGCCCTTTGCTAAACGGGCTGAGCCTTGGGCAAAAAAATCTAGGCCCGGCCCCTGCCATATACTATTATAAATAATAAATTTATTTATATTTAATAATAAATAATTTAGGATAAGACAAAAAAAAATTCTAGGATAAGAGTACAATAAATCATAAGTAACTGATTGGTTTCTTTGCCTTTTCTCTTCTGGTTGAACATTTCTTAATTATGAAAATGCAAATACAGAGCAAGTCTAGATTTGAAGTTTGAAAGTTTGTCCAAGGAGGAATTCCTGGGAAGCATGGGATATACCTCCAATCAAGCTTCACTTCCTTCTGGCAATGTAATCAACCGCGTATTTGAATTATACTCCAATGGGGTTCCACAACTGAATTGAAAAAAGGGTGGGCGGAGTCTGTACATCGTTTTAATAATATGGGTCGGGTTTGGGCAAAAAAAATAGCCCATATTTCGAGTCGAGCCGGGTCTGAGCAAACACAAAAACTCTTAACATCTTATCTAAGCCCGACCCGAACCATGAGCCCCTCTAAATGTAACATCTAACATTTTAATAAAAGTAAACAACATAAGATAATGTGGTTGAGGATTTTTTTTCTCCTTCTTGTGCTTTGGCTGTAACCAAAAAGGGTTTTGGGTTTTTGGACTTTTGACAAAAAAAAAAAAATTATTTTAAGTTGTAGTGATATTTTTGTATGATTTTAAAATGTAGCACTAGCAAGTATTGTCTTGAGATTTTACATAATTTTATTCTTTTTACTTTTTTTTTACTATAAACATGCTTATATAAAAAAAAAATCCAAAATAAAACCATTTAACTTTGTGTTTGTGATATCTAGACCTATTCAAAGGTCGAACTATCTAAACCTGACAATTTGTGTATTCATATTGTGTTCGTATATTTTATCGTATCATAATCATATTTAAAGTATTTTATATTTATATAAAATTTAATACGTTAATAATTCGTATTATATAGATTTTAAAACATTTGTGTATTTGTGTAGTGTTCGTGTTCATGTTATTTTTTATCCTGTTGTGTTTTTTGCGTGTTTTAATTATTTTTTTCGTGTTGTGTTCGTGTCGTGTCCAATATTACCAGATCAACTACCTGCCAGGCCTGACAGGTCCGGTCATAATTGGACTGGGCCTGAACAAGATTTTTTCAATTCGGGCTGGGCCGCCTCGATTTGAATTACTATTTATCAAATAAAAAATATTCTTTATTTAAAATTTATTATTAAAATATAAATATTAATATAAAAATAATTTTTTTAATATTTTAATATGTACTAACAATAAACCGAGTCTATGGGCCGTCACGGGCTGAGCTCGGTTAAGAGATAAAAAAATCAAACTCGACCTGACCCATGAACAAATCTATATCCGAATCAAAATTGTTTAAAATCTAATAATTTGTAATTTATCCAAAACCGATTAATCCGCTAATTATTCAAAATCGTTTATTTAATGAATATACTGTATTAAAAAACTAAGTTCGATCCAACTCAATTTAAAAAGCTAAAATTTAACATAGTAAATGTATACAATAAACTTCAAAAAAAGACCTATCACTAAATTCAAATAAAAGTTAATATTTTTTTATATGAACAAAAATTAATAATTAAATGTGATTAAAATATCAAAAATAAAATTTATTTCCCAAAATAAACAAGTTTTATATTGGATTTTATTCAAGTATTAATCGATTTCGAATGACATATAACATAACCCTTAAACCTAAACCTTATCTAAAATTGTATCAGCTATTAGTTTTACCATCATAAAATTACCAATGTACGATATAAATAGAATCTAACATCAAATGAAAATGAAAATAAAATCTAACATTAGATGAAAGTTAACTACATAAAAGAATGTGGTTGAGGATGATTTTTTTTTTCTTTTTTTCTTTGGCCGTAACCAAATAAAAGAAATTATTTGTCGGGCCAATATAATTATTGAATTTTTTGAAAGTATAATTTTTTTTAGTTTTTTGTATGGCTTTAAAATATATATTATGCTTACAAATATTAATAATTTAGAATAATTGTTTATTAATTTATACTTTTAAAAAGAAAAAGATATTGATGTCTTCCAAAACGAAATGGGAAAGGATTTACTAGTACTTATGAATTATGATTCTTTTTGATTGGAAATATTATTATAAATTTAATAAAGAAAAAAATTTTAAACTTGTCACCAACTATTTTTTTATAGAAAAAGAAATAAAGTATGAGCATGATGAGGGAAGAGAAGTATGAGCATGTACTACTTTTTAAATCATGTCCAAGGTTTGGCTCGCGGCCCGGCCCTGATGCGTCACCTGATTCGTGGGTACATGTACGCGAGACCAACCAGAGATGGATTCAGGTTGAGGGCGGTGACATTTTAATGTCCCTTAGATTCTATTACAAAAAATAGTTAAAAAATTTGTTCTTTTGCATTTCGCCTCAATTGAAATTGAAAATATATATATATAATCTTTATAAATATTTGAAAGGACACAGACGGATATGATTGCAATAAAAATGATTTATTTTGTAAAATTTTGATAATAATCATATATATTATATAACAAAATACAAATATATATAATAAAGACTGTTTAAGTGAATGCCTACATAAATAACTTATATTTTAACAAGATAATGTATAAATTATGCAACTTAATAAATTCAAATAAAATATCAAATTTTTATATTTGAAATTTGAAAAGGTTTAAAATTATATAACTTATCAAAGTTTTTTAGAATAAAAATACCAATCTTTTTAAATTATTATAATTTAAATTTATTTTGATCACTAAATTTCATTTGCTCTACATCCAAAAAACTCAAAACTTGCCCATAAACAATAATATGTGCTAAGTTAATTTTTTCCATCTTAATATTATGGTGTATTACTTTGTGATTTTGTAATTTTTATTTTCATTTGTTCACATATTTCATAATCAGTATATATAATTATATATATATATATATCAATATTTTGATCAAAATCACAGTTTACTAAAAGTATCTCAATACTTCTTTTATTGTTTATTTCGTCATTCAACATATATATTTTTTGTTCTTCTAAAAATAATATAATTTGCGTTCAATTTTATTTCCTTTTGGTACTTATCTCCTAATTTTTTTCATATATATATTTTTCATTATTTTGATAAAAATTAATAATAATAATAATTTTAATTTTCTTATGGACATGTCAATCGGAATATATGTATGGTATATATCGTAAAATTTTGAATAGTGAAAAAAATATTAATTTGTATGTACACATATTTATTTAAACAGTAAAATCCTAAAAACTCCATCAAAACATTCTTAAAAGACAGTTTGGCCCCTCTTGTTTCAAAATGCATCTTTTGGCCTTTTGATTAGGACCGTAAACGAATCGAGCTTGAACGAATTTGTCTATGTTCGTGTTCGCTTATTTATTTTTGAGTTTGTTTGTGTTTGGTTCGTGTTCGTTAAGAATTTTAAAATTGTGTTAAAGCTCTCCTCGTTTAAAATTGAGTGTGTTCGTGTTTGTTCATTTAAATGAACTTGTTCGCGAAGATTAAATGAACATGTTCATGAACATATAATCGAATATGTTCACGAACAATTAAAAATATGTTCATGATAAACAAATAAATCTAAACAATTTTAACAAACAAACAAATAAAAAATAAGTCAATTTATTAAATATTAAATAATAAAATACAAATGTAATTAAATTATTAAATTTAAGTTATTAAATAATATTAATTATATTATAAGTAAATAAAATAAAATAAAATAAAATATAAATAATAATAATATTATTAATTATATTATAATCGAACAATAAATGAGTTTTAAACAATATATTAAACGATTTATAAACGAGCTTGTTCAAGAATATAAGTGAACTTAACATACCATGTTCGTGTTCAATTTGTTTAATAAACGAATCTTAAAATCATGTTTATAATCGTTTATTTAACTTGATAAACGAATATAAACGAACTGTTCACGAACCGTTCGTTGAACGCTCTGTTCATTTATACCTCTACATTTGACCATTCAATGTAGTTAGACAACTATTAGTCAACAGTTCGTCAATAATTACTTACAAATATAAAATGTCATAATTACGTTAATTATGCATCAGCATAATTCGATAATTTTTTAAATTCGAATATTTATTTTACTTAAATGAATATTATTGTATACTTGAAAAATCGTTATCCCAATCCATTTACATATTTATAAATGTATTGTTATAACCCAGTGTACAAATCATTATAATACAATACACATATCAATGACATATTTTATATACTTAAGAGATTATACATTTAAAATAAAAACAACACATTTACCCTAAAAATAACATGTATAATGATGGAGACTCAATTAAGAGTTGTAAACCCAAGTGCAGGTTATGTTCAAGTAATAAATTCTCGGGTGTCCGAGGTCGAACCACAGGGAAGCGTATTAGTAAGTATAAGTTTATAAATATATAAGACAAAGAAAGTAAACAAGATATTAGGGAATCAACAACAAAATAAGATAAACAAGATATTAGAGAACAAAATAAACAAAATATAAAAGAAATTAAACAAGATATAAAAAAAACAATAAGAAAAGATGTTGAGGTTAGAGAATCCACTCTTGGTGTTATGCTAAGATTAATCTTGTTTTATTACACAATTGAAATCCACACATAAAGGAGGTTCCAATCGGAAGGTTTAGCAATTCAGTCCAAATTGTCCAACGTCCATAGCATATGATATTATGTTCATTTGGTATCCTCAAAACTCATAAAAAGAGTCCAAGCATTCCTTATGCCAAGGTATATGTCTACAACAAATCAAGGTTATGAAACCAAGCATTTACTGTGCCATTTTCCTTGTCAATAATGAATCAAGATCCCTACTTTGTAAGTATGATTTTAAACCAAAAGAAAATATTATCTATACTAGTGTTTATAAATGATGATTCATTTTAGCTCATGTTTAAGAGACTAACCTTAGCATTTACCAAAAGCTTCACCTCATCACCTCAACAATATGATTAGCAACACATACTAGATATGAATAAAATGAAAAGAAATGTAAGAAGCATAAGTAAATAAAAAAAGAAAACTAGAGAAAGGAAAGAAGAAGAAAACTTAGAGAATTTTATTACAATGGCTAATATCCTACCAATGTGCTCTAATGCTCATCCAAGGCCCTCTATTTATACACATTTTGGAGAGCTAAATGACAAGAGACAAGCTTTATAAATTTCAAAGGTAGGTATAATAGGTGGGTGCATTTTTCTAACAATTTTCGTCATATTGTATGACAATTCTGATCAGCCAGCTTGATGGTCGATTTTGTCAATGTTGGAGGCTCGATCTGATCAAATGGTCTTCTAGAAAAATATACCCCTATCAGTTACGGATCCATAGCCGTTGGAATCAGATCATTTGCTCATGTGGATCGGAAGATATGGTCAAAATACCAAAACAGGTCAGCACAGACGTCATTACACATCAGCCAACTTGATGGTCGATTTCGCTAGGGAAAACGACTCCGTTTCAAGAAGTGTAAAACATGAAAAAGATAGATATGCCTCTTAAATATGCACTGTAAAAATTTCAGCCTTAATGCTTCAGTGAAACTCCAGATATAGCTGATATGGAAAAAGGTGTCGGAACTGGAACTGAATTGGATTTGCCCTTAATTCTTGATTTAACCTAGTAATCTGAAATCACTCAAAGAAACTCGTGAAAAACACCAAATTACATAAAAATATAAAATATCATAAACACAATTAGACTAAGCAATAATAACTCGTATTTGACACAAAACAATAATAAAACATAACTAAGAACTATATAATTATACGAGTTATCACACCCCCACACTTAGATTGTTGCTAGTCCCTAGCAACGACTCAATAAAATAAGAAAATCTAATCTAATCCATTTTCGTAGGAAATCACGGTGGCACTTAGCATGTGACACAAGCCTTTAAACCCCTAGGTGTCCCTAGTGGACGAGTTTAGTCTCGTGAGGGTTTGCTAGAACGATACCCACAAACATTGAAAAACTAAAATATAAGTAAACTACATACACTAAAAATATCTACTCATAATCCTTTCAATATAAATAAGAGACAATCCTTGAACAAGTCTTATAAACTAATCAATAGCTCAAAGAATTTCACAAAAAATCATGCTTGAATGTAAATAAATGAGTTAAGCCAATATTAACATAACATATTTCAATCAAAATAGTGCATATTCAACTTAATCTCAACTTCTCACTATACTCTCATGATTTTCACTCTTTAAAGTAGTGGTAAAGTGTTTACACTCAATCAATCTCATGAAAACAGTTCTACCATATGCTTGCTTGTCCACCTATTCTCTACTATTTAGATCATACAACTTCATAAATCAAGAGGTCTTTTTTCAAGGTTGTAATGGGGCCAAAGGGTTATAATGTGGTTAAAGAACAAAAGGATAAAGATATCACAAAGGTTCCAAAGAGTTCATAAAGTTTAGAGACATAATAAGATCATACAAATAAATTTCTCAAAACTCTTTACAAGTACATAGTCACATAGGCTAAATATTCATGTCGAGCCTTTGCTTCATTCTAACCAACTTTGTAACATCTTTTTCTTTACTTTAACTAGAAGTTCAAGAGAAGATTTTTTTTTTTTTTTGAATATGGGAATGTATTTAACAATGATCCCTTTCTTTTTCTCTTGACTTTTTCTTTTCTTTTCTTCCCCCACACTTATCTTTTGTTTCTAACCCAAATTTTCAACTAAAAATATCCCTTGTTTTTTTGCAATATGTCTCAAAATATATAATCCATCTTTAGAACAAGGGTAAGGATATAAGTATATTTAGGCTAGGTGTAAGTTGTGGTTACCAATAAAACAACATATTTAATGTAGGCTCAAATTGGCTCACTAGTGGGGATGTTCTCTTAGAACATTAATAATGGATGGCTGTTTGGCTCTGGTTATAATCCTAATGCCTCTATCATATTCATGTTGTCACATGTATCAATATAGTCTCAAACGGTTTAAAGCAAGTTCTAGAGAATCATGTAATCATAAGAGCACTCAAGAAAGAAATTAGATTGATTTGTATAATGCATCAATCATTATAGGCTCAAAAACTCACAAGGATGATTATACAAGTCAGATTAAGTCTAAACATGCTTCTTTCTCAATCAACATATCATATTAACATTGGCTCATAAAAAGGTTGACATCAAGCTCAATTCTCATGAAAATCTTCTCACTAATAAATCTGTTTTAGACTTATGCAATTCATATCTCATCATTGTATTAAAAAGGAACTAAAACACACTAAAAAAATAATAATAATAATAATAATAATAAAGACTCATAAAAAAAAATAGTAGACAAAAATAAAAGAAATCCTAAATCGTTCCCCCCACACTTAATTCTTACATTGTCCTCAATGTAAGTCTATTAACCCAAATGAAAGAATCATGTGTAAGAGAAAATAACTAATAACATAAGAATAGGAATAACTAAGACTCAAAACAAAACAAACTCATGCAACCTAAATAATCCTAAAATACTAAACAAAAATTAACAAGTAAACATAAAAAGATTAAAATCAAACTGACAAGGTATGTCTCAAGTCTCCCTTACTCAGACCTTGTTCAGAATGAATACTTCTAAATTGCTTAAAACACAACAAACTTTTTTTTTTTTTTTGAAAGAAGAAATCAAACTGACAAGGTATGTCTCAAGTCTCCCTTACTCAGACCTTGTTCAGAATGAATACTTCTAAATGGCTTAAAACACATCAAATTTTTTTTTTTTTAAAATTAGCAAAATATGTCCCTTACCCCCTACTAAAGGTAGAATTTAGGAGATATTACCTGCAGAGGTTGCTAACCACTTATTATAACTGAGACACAACAAACAAAATGTTAGATAATGTCACAAAGACAGAGTGCAATCCACTCCTTGCTCGTCCATATCTCTTTTTCTTTTTCCGAGCGTTTGCGAAACAACCGTAGCAGATAAATACTCATAAGCTTGGAGCTTTTTGAGTAAATCTTCAATGGTTGTAGCAGAAATTATGGTTCTCCTTGCCTCTGAAAACATGAATCCATTATCCACAGCATTATCTAAATATGAAAGCAAATTACTAAAATAACCATTAATATTAAGCAAACCAATGGGTTTCTTATTTGTGACCAAAGATGACCAAGAAGCCACGCAAGCTATTTCTTCCAATGTACCCAGACCTCCTGGTAAAGCAATGAATGCATCGGCAGAATGGTACATGATTGTTATCCGTTCAGGGATACTCCAGACTTGTATTTCCTTACCCACGGTAGGTCCACAAAAACCTGTGAATAGTTTTGGCACGATTCCTAGAACTGGACTTCCTCCGGCGTGTGCTGATGTAGGGACTGCTCTCATTAAACCCGTACTACCGCCTCCATAAATCAACTGGATCTTTTGTTGGGCAAGTATTACTCCAACTCTTATGGCTTCATCAGCGAATATGTTATTTTTCCCTGGATAAGCACCTCCAAAGACACAAAATTTTTAATGCGCTGGGACGAAGTACTTTCCATTTTTTTTTTCAAGTGCCTGAAAGAGAATGAGTACATGGTGTAATATATAGAGGACTGAGTAATGAATCAGACAAGAGTAATAATGTCGCCGAAAGTGTATTTGACCTGTCAGAAGAAAATGTTAACCTAACAAAAGATTTTTGCGTGATTTCAGGAAGAAAATAAAAAAGATAAGAAAAATCAACCGTAAAAGACCAATGCAAAAAAAAACGAAAATAATTACACAAATCGAACAACACGTAAATTAAACCGAAATGAAGTTATTGCAAATCAAACCAAAAGCTGAGAAGTCATTTATTGTAGTTGTGATTGTGGCTCACATCTTCCTCTGGTTTTACGTCCAGAAACGGCTTAAACGCCTTCTATGAGTCGAGGATATGCTTCCCATCCAGTTTTCTTACAAGCTGGCAAATAGGGTCTTTTAACATCAGATTCCCAAGATGTTGCCATTCCCTTTGGAATTGCGGCCATAAATCAAGAATTTCTCTTTGTACGTCTCCACTAGGATGCGTCTCAAGAGAAAGTTGGATATTACCCAAATTCTCCTTACTCAGTCCATCCTTAATGAATTCAATTTTATCATCTCGATTAGAGGACGGAATCCCAATAGAACGACATTTACCGTTACACGTCCATCGTGCACATTTGTGGCAATTTGAACTCATGCGCTTTGCTCGTCGCTTCTTTGCAAAAGTGCTTCTACCTGTACCTGGTAAATGCAAAACAGGAAGATATTCATCGTCACGTACCTTGGCTTCAATTATCCAACGTATGTCTTCAGGAATCCCTTTGTGCATAAGCATTCTTAATCTTTCAAATCGAACTTGGTAAAGCTTCAGTAAAATATTTCGAGGAAAAGGAGGGAATCGTTTATGCAATCTTTTGAGAATATCATCCATCCTGAAAAAAAAATAAAAAAAATGAAAGAGAAATTGAAAGAGAAATTTATATACAATATCAGTTTTGTGGGTAGCTGATGGAACAGACTTAAATAATCATGAAGTACCGTTATCCGCCATTTAACCGGGGTTAAAAAAAATGTATTATTATTATTATTATTACTTTTTTTTTTGGAAATTAGTAAAAATTATATTTACATCTAGTTATTTTCAAAACAAGGATCAGAAAGAAAAACAACCTCTTCTTGAGTAACATGATTTTCCAAAAAGAGTTTGAGTCTTTGTCCATTTACCTTGAATACGTTACCATTTTGAGGATTCTCAATGTCAACTGCTCCATAATGATAGACATGCTTAACCACAAATGGGCAAGTCCATCTTGATCTCAACTTACCAGGAAATATGTGAAGTCTAGAATTATAAAGTAGAACTTTTTGCCCAACATCAAATGTTTTTCTTGAAATTAACTTGTCATGGAAGGCTTTAGTTCTTTCTTTATGAATTTTAGAATTCTCATATGCATCTTTGAATAAAGTTGGCCAGTAAAATCCACACTGTAAAATTTTTGCAGCAGTTTTCTTTGATGAAAAATGACCACCACATGCCTCGGAATGACAAAACTTAATTACACTACTTACCTCATTGTCGGGAATGCATCTTCGAAAAATTTGATCAGGACAATATTTGAACAAGTAAGGGTCATCCCAGTAGAACTTCTTTACCTCATTCAGAAACTTCCTTTTATCTTGGGGGCTCCATTGAGAAGGAATTTTTCCCAAAAAGGAATATTTTAGCTCGGATGGCAATGGTTGTAAATCCAGCTTGGGCGGTTCAATAGTTGATGGTACAGTGACATTTGTGAGTGATGGGAGTTCCTCAAACTTTTGTTTCCAACGATGTTTATCCTGAAAAGAATTTAACAAAGAATCAGTGTGTGAAATTTCTGAAGCATTATCAAACTCACATTCAATTAAATAAGCTTCTAAAGGATCATGGAATGTGGTAGTGGTGAGATGTTCATGAACAAGTTCTTCAATGAAATCCACTTCATGTACTTCTGAATCATCACCAGGTTGCTTGCAAATGTTGAACACATTTAATTCTAAAGTCATATTTCCAAAAGAAATGTTCAAAATACCATTCCTGCAATTTATCAGAGCATTAGAAGTTGCAAGAAATGGACGGTCTAATATAACAGGAATTTGAACATTTGGATTTGAAACAGGATGTGTGTCCAAAACAATAAAATCAACAGGGAAGTAAAAATTATCAATTTGAACCAAAACATCTTCAACTATCCCTCGAGGAATTTTTACAGAACGATCAGCTAGTTGAAGTGTAACAGGTGTTTCCTTGAGTTCACCTAAACCTAACTGTTGATAAACAGAAAAAGGCAAAAGATTAACACTAGCACCAAGATCAAGCAATGCATGTTCTATTCTAGTGTTTCCAATGATGCATGAGATTGTTGGACATCCAGGATCTTTGAATTTTGGTGGAGTAAGGTGCTGAATGATTGAGCTCACACTTTCCGTCAGAAATGCTTTCTTTTGTACATTATGTTTCCTTTGAACTGTGCACATGTCCTTCAAAAATTTAGCATAAGATAGAACTTGTTTGATTGCATCCAATAAAGGAATGTTAATCTTAACTTGTTTGAAAAGTTCATAAATTTATGCATTTTGATTCAAATTCTTTATTGTTTGCAACCTTTGAGGAAAAGGAGCAGGATGCATACCTTTTTCTTTGTCCAAATTTTCAAGAAGTTCAGACTTACCATCATCCTTACCATTACTTTTTGGAGGGGAAGGAGGATCTTGGTCTTTTGATGGAATGTTTTTGTCAATTGCCTTTCCACTTCGAAGAGTTGTGATAGAACTGGCATTTTCCTGTTGAGTTTCATTGGAGCAAGAAACAAGACATTGAGTAGAAGGGTTAGGCTGAGGTTGAGCAGGAAACTTACCTTTTTCTTGAGTGCGTAATGAAGTTGTCAATGTGGACAAGGTGTTTTTGATCTCATTGATGTCCTGTGAAGTCCGGTTATTCACATTTGCTTGTGTTTGCATGAATGCTTGCAATGTCTCTTCCAAGGTTTGTACACGTGAAGGTTGATAGGAAAAAGTGTTGCCCGGCTTTTGAGATTGTGGTACCTGAACATGATTATTATTCCGCCAACTGAAGTTGGGATGATCTCTCCATTCAGGGTTATATGTTTCAGAGTAAGGAGAAGGAAAAGGCTTTTTAAATGTGTTTATGGAATTTTCTTGATCATGCAACGCTTCTTTAAGAATGGGAATGTTTGGACATTCAGAAGTGGGGTGTCCCATGATTTCACAAATTCCACAACTTTCTTCATTTTTAACCGTTTTGACTTCTTTTACTTCTCTAAGTTCCATGGCTTCAATCTTTCTAGCCAAATTAGCTACTTTAGCTTTTATCTCATCTTCTTGACTAAAATGATATTTACCTTTGTTAGAAACAAGATTAGATCTATTGGAACTTTCAGAGGAATTATCTGTGTGCCAAGCTTGAGAGTTATCTGCCAAATGGTCTAGGTAGTCAAAGGCTTCTTCAGGTTCTTTTTTCTAGAAATTCACCGTTACACATTGTTTCAACAAATTGTTTAGTTTCGGGAGTTAAACTTGCATAAAAGAAACTAATAAGACGCCATTTTTCAAAACCATGATGTGGACAAGAACTTAACAAATCTTTAAAACGCTCCCAGCACTGAAAAAAATGCTTCATTTTGATTTTGATTGAAATTTTGAATCTGTCTTTTCAAAGCAGTAGTTTTATGTGCTGGGAAAAATTTCTTTAGAAACTCAGTTTGTAATTCTTGCCATGTGCCAATTGACCTTGGTTTTAAATTATGAAGCCAAATTTTTGCTTTATCTTTTAAAGAAAAAGGAAATAATTTTAGCTTGACAATTTCATTTGTGCATTGTTGGTCATTAAAGGTGACACATACATCTTCGAAGTCTTTTAGAAACGAGTAAGCACTTTCCGATTCTAACCCATGGAAATTTGGAAGCAAAGCTATCATACCTGGTTTAAAACGAAAGTTGTTTGCATTGAGAGGAAAAACAAAACAAGAGGGTGATGAGCTTCGAGTTGGTTGCAAGTAGTCACGCATGGTGCGTACTTGTCTGTTCTCATCTTCAGCATGAACACTTTCATTGTCAGCCATGGTAGGAGTTGTATGAGAAAGATTACCTGAAAAAGTTTCACAATAAAATCTAACTAAACGACGAGATCTAAAATCACGTCGCCAAACAAAAATAAAACAAAGTTAATATACAAATTAGGCGGTATAACCAGCCAATAAAAATAAATATACTTATAAACTTATATACTTAGTATTGCTTCCCCGGCAACGGCGCCAAAAACTTGATGGAGACTCAATTAAGAGTTGTAAACCCAAGTGCAGGTTATGTTCAAGTAATAAATTCTCGGGTGTCCGAGGTCGAACCATAGGGAAGCGTATTAGTAAGTATAAGTTTATAAATATATAAGACAAAGAAAGTAAACAAGATATTAGGGAATCAACAACAAAATAAGATAAACAAGATATTAGAGAACAAAATAAACAAAATATAAAAGAAATTAAACAAGATATAAAAAAAACAATAAGAAAAGATGTTGAGGTTAGAGAATCCACTCTTGGTGTTATGCTAAGATTAATCTTGTTTTATTACACAATTGAAATCCACACATAAAGGGGGTTCCAATCGGAAGGTTTAGCAATTCAGTCCAAATTGTCCAACGTCCATAGCATATGATATTATGTTCATTTGGTATCCTCAAAACTCATAAAAAGAGTCCAAGCATTCCTTATGCCAAGGTATATGTCTACAACAAATCAAGGTTATGAAACCAAGCATTTACTGTGCCATTTTCCTTGTCAATAATGAATCAAGATCCCTACTTTGAAAGTATGATTTTAAACCAAAAGAAAATATTATCTATACTAGTGTTTATAAATGATGATTCATTTTAGCTCATGTTTAAGAGACTAACCTTAGCATTTACCAAAAGCTTCACCTCATCACCTCAACAATATGATTAGCAACACATACTAGATATGAATAAAATGAAAAGAAATGTAAGAAGCATAAGTAAATAAAAAAAGAAAACTAGAGAAAGGAAAGAAGAAGAAAACTTAGAGAATTTTATTACAATGGATAATATCCTACCAATGTGCTCTAATGCTCATCCAAGGCCCTCTATTTATACACACTTTGGAGAGCTAAATGACAAGAGACAAGCTTTATAAATTTCAAAGGTAGGTATAATAGGTGGGTGCATTTTTCTAACAATTTTCGTCATATTGTATGACAATTCTGATCAGCCAGCTTGATGGTCGATTTTGTCAATGTTGGAGGCTCGATCTGATCAAATGGTCTTCTAGAAAAATATACACCTATCAGTTACGGATCCATAGCCATTGAAATCAGATCATTTTCTCATGTGGATCGGAAGATATGGTCAAAATACCAAAACAGGTCAGCACAGACGTCATTGCACATCAGCCAACTTGATGATCGATTTCGCTAGGGAAAACGACTCCGTTTCAAGAAGTGTAAAACATGAAAAAGATAGATATGCCTCTTAACTATGCACTGTAAAAATTTCAGCCTTAATGCTTCAGTAAAACTCCAGATATAGCTGATATGGCAAAAGGTATCGGAACTGGAACTGAATTGGATTTGCCCTTAATTCTTGATTTAACCTTGTAATCTGAAATCACTCAAAGAAACTCGTGAAAAACACCAAATTACATAAAAATATAAAATATCATAAACACAATTAGACTAAGTAATAATAACTCGTATTTGACACAAAACAATAATAAAACATAACTAAGAACTATATAATTATACGAGTTATCATATAACGACGATAAGAGATTATATAATTTGATCTAAATTACATGATAAGATATTATTATAACATAATGTATAAATCATTATGATAAAATATATGTATTATTATTAACAATCTATTTTATGTATTTTATTCTAAATTACATGAGAATGAATTATACTTTTAAAATAAAAATAATACTTTTATTTTAAATAATATGTATAACGATAAAGAATTTTATAAGATTATCATAAGTATATCTATGATAATTAAAATATATAATTTATTTTAAATATTATTATAAGATTATCAAAATTCATATAACATTTTATTAATTTATAAGATTATCATAATTGATATAACATAATTATCTATTTAAAATATTATTTTAGTTTTTGAACAATTATCTTGAAGTCTTGAACAATTAATTTAAAAAATTTATTATGGTAATAATACAACAAACTTACTATTTATCAAATCTAACGGTTTGATTTAAAATAAAGATGTTTAGATTGATTTACAATCGATTGATTAACATTTTAATTTCTAATATCCTAACACTATATATGTATAATAACATCAAGCTTCTTTTTCATTTTTTAATATATCATACTCCAAAAGGGTAATTACAAGTTATAAAATTAAAATAAATTAATAATTATTATTATAATTATTATTTTTATTAAATTAATGTTTTTAAAATAAAATTATACTTAATTCAAGTTCGGGCCATTTCGAGTGAATTGTTCGGGTCAATTCGAGTTCGGATCATTTCGGGTTCGGGTCAATACGAGTTCAAATCAATTTGGATTTGGTTCGGGTCATTTTCGTTTTCGAATTGGATCAGGTTCAAGTTGTTGACTTTTCTAGTTAAATTAGGTTGGGTCGAGTTTGAGTTCGGATGAACTGGTTAAATTTTTTGAATTCGGGTTAGAGTTGACAGGTTTATTCTTGAACATAGAAGAGAAGTAGTCACAAATCCTTCGTTGCATAAGGAGATACGTTCAAAACAAAGCAAATCTCAAGCCACTCAACATTGGAGCGAAATTGATTCTTAATTTCAATCTTAGGAGGGATGACCACAAGATTAGACCTGACCTAATAGGCCAAACTTGAGCCATACATACTCTCCTTGGACTGCCAATCTCTAAACCTCACCTCTCTCTAGATATTTCCTTATGTTTATTGACGTGTCTGTTGCCTCACCTCTCTCTAGATATTTCCTTTTGCTTACCTTATAAGTTCAAACATCCACACTTGTAGAAAAGAAGTCCATGGCATGATGAAAGACAAAACCGAGGAGGGAGAATGGATGATGGACGACAACTATCCTTTAACCTGGAAATCCGATAGGAACTGGTGCCCAAGATAATCAAGCTCCCCAAAGAAACCTATGACTGTACCAGGGACCCTAAGGACCACCTCATCTAATACAAAAACTACATAGACTTGCTAGGGGCCAATGATGCCCAGAAGTGCCGAGTGTTTCCAATGACACTCAAAGTGCACGCCAGAACTTGGTACCACTCGCTGTTGGCGGGGTCCATCGACAGCTTCAAGAAGCTTGGTAGAACTTTCATTGCCCACTTCCTCGCCAACAAAGCAACCTTCAAAACCCCGGCCAGCCTCCTCGTAATAAGACAGAAGAAAAGCAAAACCCTCAGAGAATACATCCACAGGTTCAATTCTGCCACCATGGAAATCAAAGACCTACATGATGACTGGCCATACAGGCTTTCATCTGCGGGGTCCGCCATGAACACCTACGATACGCCCTAACAGATGAAAAATCTAAAAACTCTATAACCTGTATAAGAAGGACAAGAGGTATGCCGAAACAGAAGAAATGAAACTGGCCGAGGGGCCCGACAAAAGAACGCACTACCAACAGGGTCAGGGATGCCCCCCAAAAAATAAACAGGGATAACAAGACAACAGGAGACAGTTGGGTCTTGACTTACACCGCCAAAGGTCCAGGTCGCCCTAAAGAACGACCCATCAAAATAACAAGGACAGAGCCGTCCAAGGTCGCGGGCGAATAGGAGAAAGAGCCCTATACTCTAAGTTAGACGAGTACACCCCTCTCAACGCCTCAAAGGCGTACATCTTGAATGCAGTAGCCTATGAGGGTATCTTGGGAGTGCCCTACCCCATGAAGGACAACCTTTTGCGCCTTAACTCCAAGGAAAGATGCAACTATCACAATGATGTGGGACACAGCACGGAAGATTGCAGGTCTCTAAAAGATGCAATTGAGACCGCCATAAGAAAGAGGCAGATCAAACAGTTTATAAAAAAGACAGAGGCCCAACAGGGGCAGTCGTCGGCAAATAGTCAAAGGAACACAGACAGGGCAGAAGGGAAGAAATCGGTACAAAGGTGATAAAAATGATAGTGGAGGGCACGGAAAAATGGACTGATAACTCGTATAATTATATAGTTTTTAGTTATGTTTTATTATTGTTTTGTGTCAAATACGAGTTATTATTGTTTAGTCTAATTGTGTTTATGATCTTTTATATTTTTATGTAATTTGGTGTTTTTCACAAGTTTCTTTGAGTGATTTCAGATTACTAGAATTAAGGGCAAATCCAGTTCAGTTCCAGTTCCGACACCGTTTGCCATATCAGCTATATCTCGAGTTTCACTGAAGAAATAAGGCTGAAATTTGTAGCCGTGCAAAGCTAAGAGGCATATCTATCTTTTTCATGTTTTACACTTCTTGAAACGGAGTCGTTTTCCCTAGCGAAATCGACCATCAAGTTGGCTGATGTGCAATGACGTCTGTGCTGACCTGTTTTCGTATTTTGCCCATATCTTCTTATCCACATCAGAAAATGAGCTGATTTCAACGGCTATGGATCCGTAACTGATAGGGGTATATTTTTCTAGAAGACAATTTTATCAGATCGAGCCTCCAACATTGACAAAATCGACCATCAAGCTGGCTGATCAGAATTGTCATACAATATGACGAAAATTGTTAGAAAAATGCACCCACCTATTATACCTACCTTTGAAATTTGTAAAGCTTGTCTCTTGTCATTTAGCCCTCCAAAATGTGTATAAATAGAGGGCCTTGGATGAGTATTGGAAAACATTATACATTGGTAGGATATTAGCCATTGTAATAAAATTCTCTAAGTTTTCTTCTTTTTTCCTTTCTCTAGTTTTCTTTTTCTTTATTTACTTATGCTTCTTAGATTTCTTTTCATTTTTAGTTTGTGTTGCTAATCATATTGTTGAGGTGGTGAGGTGAAGCTCTTGGTAAATGCTAAGGTTAGTCTCTTAAACATGAGCTAAAATGAATCATCATTTATAAACACTAGTATAGATAATATTTTCTTTTGGTTTAAAATCATACTTGCAAAGTAGAGATCTTGATTCATTATTGACAATGAAAATGGCACAGTAAATGCTTGGTTTCATAACCTTGATTTGTTGTAGACATATACCTTGGCATAAGGAATGCTTGGACTCTTTTTATGAGTTATGAGGATACCAAATGAACATAATATCATATGCTATGGACGTTGGACAATTTGGACTGAATTGCTAAACCTTCCGATTGGAACCTCCTTTATGTGTGGATTTCAATTGTGTAATAAAACAAGATTAATCTTAGCATAACACCAAGAGTGGATTCTCTAACCTCAACATCCTTTCTTATTGTTTTTTATATCTTGTTTAATTGCTTTTATGTTATTTTTATTTTGTTCTCTAATATCTTGTTTACTTTCTTTGTTATTGATTCCCTAATATCTTGTTTATTTTCTTTTTCATATATATTTATAAACTTATACTTACTAGTACGCTTCCCTGTGGTTCGACCTCGGACACCCGAGAATTTATTACTTGAACATAACCTGCACTTGGGTTTACAACTCTTAATTGAGTCTCCATCAAGTTTTTGGCGCCGTTGCCGGGGAGGCAATACTAAGTATATAAGTTTATAAATATATTTATTTTTATTGGCTGGTTATACCGCCTATATTTATTTTTATTGGTTGGTTATACCGCCTAATTTTCTATATATTTATATTTATATTGTATATTAACTTTGTTTTATTTTTATTGGCTGGTTATACCGCCTAATCTGTATATTAACTTTGTTTTATGCTTGTTTGGCGACGTGATTTTAGATCTCGTCGTTTAGTTAGATTTTATTGTGAAACTTTTTCAGGTAATCTTTCTAATACAACTCCTACCATGGCTGACAATGAAAGTGTTCATGCTGAAGATGAGAACAGACAAGTACGCACCATGCGTGACTACTTGCAACCAACTCGAAGCTCATCACCCTCTTGTTTTATTTTTCCTCTCAATGCAAACAACTTTCGTTTTAAACCAGGTATGATAGCTTTGCTTCCAAATTTCCATGGGTTAGAATCGGAAAGTGCTTACTCGTTTCTAAAAGACTTCGAAGATGTATGTGTCACCTTTAATGACCAACAATGTACAAATGAAATTGTCAAGCTAAAATTATTTCCTTTTTCTTTAAAAGATAAAGCAAAAATTTGGCTTCATAATTTAAAACCAAGGTCAATTGGCACATGGCAAGAATTACAAACTGAGTTTCTAAAGAAATTTTTCCCAGCACATAAAACTACTGCTTTGAAAAGACAGATTCAAAATTTCAATCAAAATCAAAATGAAGCATTTTTTCAGTGCTGGGAGCGTTTTAAAGATTTGTTAAGTTCTTGTCCACATCATGGTTTTGAAAAATGGCGTCTTATTAGTTTATTTTATGAAAGTTTAACTCCCGAAACTAAACAATTTGTTGAAACAATGTGTAACGGTGAGTTTCTAGAAAAAGAACCTGAAGAAGCCTTTGACTACCTAGACCATTTGGCAGATAACTCTCAAGCCTGGCACACAGATAATTCCTCTGAAAGTTCCAATAGATCTAATCTTGTTTCTAACAGAGGTAAATATCATTTTAGTCAAGAAGATGAGATAAAAGCTAAAGTAGCTAATTTGGCTAGAAAGATTGAAGCCATGGAACTTAGAGAAGTAAAAGAATTCAAAACGTTTAAAAATGAAGAAAGTTGTGGAATTTGTGAAATCATGGGACACCCCACTTCTGAATGTCCAAACATTCCCATTCTTAAAGAAGCGTTGCATGATCAAGTAAATTCCATAAACACATTTAAAAAGCCTTTTCCTTCTCCTTACTCTGAAACGTATAACCCTGAATGGAGAGATCATCCCAACTTCAGTTGGCGGAATAATAATCATGTTCAGGTACCACAATCTCAAAAGCCGGGCAACATTTTTTCCTATCAACCTTCACGTGTACAAACCTTGGAAGAGACATTGCAAGCATTCATGCAAACACAAGCAAATGTGAATAACCAAACTTCACAGGACATCAATGAGATCAAAAACACCTTGTCCACATTGACAGCTTCATTACGCACTCAAGAAAAAGGTAAGTTTCCTGCTCAACCTCAGCCTAACCCTTCTACTCAATGTCTTGTTTCTTGCTCCAATGAAACTCAACAAGAAAATGCCAGTTCTATCACAACTCTTCGAAGTGGAAAGGCAATTGACAAAAAGATTCCATCAAAAGACCAAGATCCTCCTTCCCCTCTGAAAAGTAATGGTTAGGATGATGGTAAGTCTGAACTTCTTGAAAATTTGGACAAAGAAAAAGGTATGCATCCTGCTCCTTTTCCTCAAAGGTTGCAAACAATAAAGAATTTGAATCAAAATGCAGAAATTTATGAACTTTTCAAACAAGTTAAGATTAACATTCCTTTATTGGATGCAATCAAACAAGTTCCATCTTATGCTAAATTTTTGAAGGACATGTGCACATTTAAAAGGAAACATAATGTACAAAAGAAAGCATTTCTGACGGAAAGTGTGAGCTCAATCATTCAGCACCTTACTCCACCAAAATTCAAAGATCCTGGATGTCCAACAATCTCATGCATCATTGGAAACACTAGAATAGAACGTGCATTGCTTGATCTTGGTGCTAGTGTTAATCTTTTGCCTTTTTCTGTTTATCAACAGTTAGGTTTAGGTGAACTCAAGGAAACACCTGTTACACTTCAACTAGCTGATCGTTCTGTAAAAATTTCTCGAGGGATAGTTGAAGATGTTTTGCTTCAAATTGATAATTTTTACTTCCCTGTTGATTTTATTGTTTTGGACACACATCCTGTTTCAAATCCAAATGTTCAAATTCCTGTTATATTAGGCCGTCCATTTCTTGCAACTTCTAATGCTCTGATAAATTGCAGGAATGGTATGTTGAACATTTCTTTTGGAAATATGACTTTAGAGTTAAATGTGTTCAACACTTGCAAGCAACCTGGTGATGATTCAGAAGTACATGAAGTGGATTTCATTGAAGAACTTGTTCATGAACATCTCACCACTACCACATTCCATGATCCTTTAGAAGCTTATTTAATTGAATGTGAGTTTGATAATGCTTCAGAAATTTCACACACTGATTCTTTGTTAAATTCTTTTCAGGTTAAGCATTGTTGGAAACAAAAGTTTGAGGAACTTCCATCACTCACAAATGTCACTGTACCATCAACTATTGAACCACCCAAGCTGGATTTAAAACCATTGCCATCCGAGCTAAAATATTCCTTTTTGGGATGGATGATATTCTCACAAGATTGCAGAAACGATTTCCTCCTTTTCCTCGAAATATTTTACTGAAGCTTTACCAAGTTTGATTTGAAAGATTAAGAATGCTTATGCACAAAGGGATTCCTGAAGACATACGTTGGATAATTGAAGCCAAGGTACGTGAAGATGAATATCTTCCTGTTTTGCATTTACCAGGTACAGGTAGAAGCACTTTTGCAAAGAAGCGACGAGCAAAGCGCATGAGTTCAAATTGCCACAAATGTGCACGATGGACGTGTAACGGTAAATGTCGTTCTATTGGGATTCCGTCTTCTAATCGAGATGATAAAATTGAATTCATTAAGGATGGACTGAGTAAGGAGAATTTGGGTAATATCCAACTTTCTCTTGAGACGCATCCTAGTGGAGACGTACAAAGAGAAATTCTTGATTTATGGCCGCAATTCCAAAGGGAATGGCAACATCTTGGGAATCTGATGTTAAAAGACCCTGTTTGCCAGCTTGTAGAAAACTGGATGGGAAGCATATCCTCGACTCATAGAAGGCGTTTAAGCCGTTTCTGGACGTAAAACCAGAGGAAGATGTGAGCCACAATCACAACTACAATAAATGACTTCTCAGCTTTTGGTTTGATTTGCAATAATTTCATTTCGGTTTAATTTACGTGTTGTTCGATTTGTGTAATTATTCTCGTTTTTTTTTTTTGCATTGGTCTTTTACGGTTGATTTTTCTTCTCTTTTTGATTTTCTTCCTGAAATCACGCAAAAATCTTTTGTTAGGTTAACATTTTCTTCTGACAGGTCAAATACACTTTCGGCGACATTATTACTCTTGTCTGATTCACTACTCAGTCCTCTATATATTACACCATGTACTCATTCTCTTTCAGGCACTCGAAAAAAATGGAAAGTACTTCGTCCCAGCGCATTAAAAAAATTTGTGTCTTTGGAGGTGCTTATCCGGGGAAAAATAACATATTCGCTGATGAAGCCATAAGAGTTGGAGTAATACTTGCCCAACAAAAGATCCAGTTGATTTATGGAGGCGGTAGTACGGGTTTAATGGGAGCAGTCGCTACAGCAGCACACGCCGGAGGAAGTCCAGTTCTAGGAATCGTGCCAAAACTATTCACAGATTTTTGTGGACCTACCGTGGGTAAGGAAATACAAGTCTGGAGTATCCCTGAACGGATGACAATCATGTACCATTCTGCCGATGCGTTCATTGCTTTACCAGGAGGTCTGGGTACATTGGAAGAAATAGCTTGCGTGGCTTCTTGGACATCTTTGGTCACAAATAAGAAACCCATTGGTTTGCTTAATATTAATGGTTATTTTAGTAATTTGCTTTCATATTTAGATAATGCTGTGGAAAATGGATTCATGTTTTCAGAGGCAAGGAGAACCATAATTTCTGCTACAACCATTGAAGATTTACTCAAAAAGCTCCAAGCTTATGAGTATTTATCTGCTATGATTGTTTCGCAAACGCTCGGAAAAAGAAAACGAGATATGGACGAGCAAGGAGTGGATTGCACTTTGTCTTTGTGACATTATCTAACATTTTGTTTGTTGTGTCTCAGTTATAATAAAGTGGTTAGCAACCTCTGCAGGTAATATCTCCTAAATTCTACCTTTAAAATTTGACATTGGGGACAATGTCATATTTTAGTAGGGGGTAAGGGACATATTTTGCTAAAAAAAAAAAAAATTGTTGTGTTTTAAGACATTTAGAAGTATTCATTCTGAACAAGGTCTGAGTAGGGGAGACTTGAGACATACCTTGTCAGTTTGATTTAATCTTCTTCTTCTTCAAAAAAAAAAAAAAAAAAAAAGCATGTTTAGACTTAGTGTGTTTTTTTAGTTACTTTCAATACTATAATGAGATATGAATTGCATAAGTCTAAAGCAGATTTATTAGTGAGAAGATTTTCATGAGAATTGAGCTTGATATCAACCTTTTTATGAGCCAATGTTAATATGATATGTTGATTGAGAAAGAAGCATGTTTAGACTTAATCTGACTTGTATAATCATCCTTGTGAGTTTTTGAGCCTATAATGATTGATGCATTATACAAATCAATCTAATTTCTTTCTTGAGTGCTCTTATGATTACATGATTCTCTAGAACTTGCTTTAAACCGTTTGATACTATATTGATACATGTGACAACATGAATATGATAGAGGCATTAGGATTATAACCAGAGCCAAACAACCATCCATTATTAATGTTCTAAGAGAACATCCCCACTAGTGAGCCAATTTGAGCCTACATTAAATATGCTATTTTATTGGTAACCACAACTTACACCTAGCCTAAATATACTTATATCCTTACCCTTGTTCTAAAGATGGATTTTTATATTTTGAGACATATTAAAAATAAAAAATAAAAAATAAGGGATATTTTTAGTTGAAAATTTGGGTTAGAAACAAAAGATAAGTGTGGGGGAAGAAAAGAAAAGAAAAAGTCAAGAGAAAAAGAAAGGGATCATTGTCAAATACATTCCCATATTAAAAAAAAAAAAGAATCTTCTCTTGAACTTCTAGAAAAAGATGTTACAAAGTTGGTTAGAATGATGCAAAGGCTCAACATGAATATTTAGCCTATGTTATTATGTGCTTTATAAGAGTTTTGAGAAGTTTTATTTGTATGATCTTATTATGTCTCTAAAATCTATGAACTCTTTGGAACCTTTGTGATATCTTTATCCTTTTGTTCTTTAACCACATTATAACCCTTTGGCCCCATTACAACCTTGAATAAAGACCTCTTGATTTATGAAGTTGTATGATCTAAATAGTGGAGAATAGGTGGACAAGCAAGCATATGGTAGAAGTGTTTTCATGAGATTGATTGAGTGTAAACACTTTACCACTACTTTAAAGAGTGAAAATCAAGAGAGTATCCCATGTGAGAAGTTGAGATTAAGTTTGAATATGCACTATTTTGATTGAAATATGTTATGTTAATATTGGCTTAACTCATTTATTTACATTCAAGCAAGATTTTTTGTGAATTTCTTTAAGCTATTGATTAGTTTTTAAGACTTGTCCAATGATTATCTCTAATTTATATTGGAAGGATTAGTTATAATTATTATTTTTAGTTTTTCTTATGTCTTCAATGTTTGTGGGTATCGTCCTAGTAAACCCTCACGAGACTAAACTCGTCCACTAGGGACACCTAGGGGTTTAAAGGCTTGTGTCACATGCTAAGTGCCACCGTGATTTCCTACGAAAATGGATTAGATTAGATTTTCTTATTTTATTTTTATTGAGTCGTTGCTAGGGACTAGCAACAATCTAAGTGTGGGGGTGTGATAACTCGTATAATTATATAGTTTTTAGTTATGTTTTATTATTGTTTTGTGTCAAATACGAGTTATTATTGTTTAGTCTAATTGTGTTTATGATCTTTTATATTTTTATGTAATTTGGTGTTTTTCACAAGTTTCTTTGAGTGATTTCAGATTACTAGAATTAAGGGCAAATCCAGTTCAGTTCCAGTTCCGACACCGTTTGCCATATCAGCTATATCTCGAGTTTCACTGAAGCAATAAGGCTGAAATTTGTAGCCGTGCAAAGCTAAGAGGCATATCTATCTTTTTCATGTTTTACACTTCTTGAAACGGAGTCGTTTTCCCTAGCGAAATCGACCATCAAGTTGGCTGATGTGCAATGACGTCTGTGCTGACCTGTTTTCGTATTTTCCCCATATCTTCTTATCCACATCAGCAAATGAGCTGATTCCAACGGCTATGGATCTGTAACTGATAGGGGTATATTTTTATAGAAGACAATTTTATCAGATCGAGCCTCCAACATTGACAAAATCGACCATCAAGCTGGCTGATCAGAATTGTCATACAATATGACGAAAATTGTTAGAAAAATGCACCCACCTATTATACCTACCTTTGAAATTTGTAAAGCTTGTCTCTTGTCATTTAGCCCTCCAAAATGTGTATAAATAGAGGGCCTTGGATGAGTATTGGAAAACATTATACATTGGTAGGATATTAGCCATTGTAATAAAATTCTCTAAGTTTTCTTCTTTTTTCCTTTCTCTAGTTTTCTTTTTCTTTATTTACTTATGCTTCTTAGATTTCTTTTCATTTTTAGTTTGTGTTGCTAATCATATTGTTGAGGTGATGAGGTGAAGCTCTTGGTAAATGCTAAGGTTAGTCTCTTAAACATGAGCTAAAATGAATCATCATTTATAAACACTAGAATAGATAATATTTTCTTTTGGTTTAAAATCATACTTGCAAAGTAGAGATCTTGATTCATTATTGACAATGAAAATGGCACAGTAAATGCTTGGTTTCATAACCTTGATTTGTTGTAGACATATACCTTGGCATAAGGAATGCTTGGACTCTTTTTATGAGTTATGAGGATACCAAATGAACATAATATCATATGCTATGGACGTTGGACAATTTGGACTGAATTGCTAAACCTTCCGATTGGAACCTCCTTATGTGTGGATTTCAATTGTGTAATAAAACAAGATTAATCTTAGCATAACACCAAGAGTGGATTCTCTATCCTCAACATCCTTTCTTATTGTTTTTTATATCTTGTTTAATTGCTTTTATGTTATTTTTATTTTGTTCTCTAATATCTTGTTTACTTTCTTTGTTATTGATTCCCTAATATCTTGTTTATTTTCTTTTTCATATATATTTATAAACTTATACTTACTAGTACGCTTCCCTGTGGTTCGACCTCGGACACCCGAGAATTTATTACTTGAACATAACCTGCACTTGGGTTTACAACTCTTAATTGAGTCTCCATCATGGACCGCCAGTAATTCCAAGAGAAAGGCCCACCTAAGAAGCATAGCGGCAATCGATACAACCCCCAAACGAACAAAACAGAATGAAAACTGGATGGTAGACTTCACTGATAACGATGTCGACATCTTAGAAGACAATGGTAATGACCAGATTGTTGTGGCAGCTACAATCGAGAATTTCAGAGTAAAAAAGGTTTTCGTCGACAGCGGTAGCGCAGTGGAAGTTATTCAGTAGGAAGCCTTCAAGAAGATGGGTATCCCTGAGAAATATCTAAAGCCAGCAAACCCAATCTTCGATTTTGCGAATCAGCCAATTACAATCAAAGGGTCAATCACCCTGCCAGTGACAATGGAGACAGCGACAACACCCCCATTGTCATCTCTGAGTTCCTAGTGGTCGACCAATCTTCGACCTACAATGCCATCCTTGGAAGATAGGTGATGAGAAAAGCAAGAATGGTGGCCGCCATCTACTGTCTGACAGTGAAATTCCCAACACCCATGGAAATCGGTTACATGAAGACAGATCAGCAAACGGCATGGCAGTGCCATGTGTTGTCTATACAGATTGCAAAAAAATACCAAGACGTCGAGCCTGACCTCGACATGGCAGAAGCAGGGAGTAAAAGGAAGAAACTGGGGGGCAACTGATAGAAGCTCAGGTCAACCTGATTGACAAAACCATGCTCACCTTGGAAAGCTTGGACAACAGGGCAAAAACGAGTCAGTATAAAACGGAGCCTGCAGAGCAAACAAAGACAGTCCCTTTGGATCCAGAAAACCCGTCTAAAACAACCAAGGTCGGGTCCTTTTTGGGAGATGAAGTAAGGTGGCCATTGGTGGCCATGTTGCAAGAAAACACCGACATCTTTGCATGGTCGGTGACTGACATGTCCCAAATAGACCCTAATGTTATCACCCACTCCTTGAATGTGAACCCAGCAGCAAAACCGGTCAGACAAAAGAAGCGCCAGTTCGCCCCTGAGAGAGTTAGGGCGGTCAAAGAAGAAGTTGAGAAACTGCTCACCGCTGACTTCATCAAAGAGGTGGTTTACCCGAATTGGCTCGCCAACATAGTGGTCGTGAAAAAGGCCAGTGGTAAATGGTGAATGTGTGTAGACTTCACAGATTTGAACAAGGCCTGCCCTAAAGACAGCTTCCCCTACTAGCCATAGATCGATTGGTTGACTCCTCAACAGGACACAAATACCTGAGTTTTATAGATGCCTTCTCCGGCTACAACCATATCAAAATAAACCCTGAAAACCAAGACAAGACGTCCTTTGTGACGGAGGAGGGTCTATTTTGCTACCAAGTTATGCCCTTCGAGGTAAAGAACGCAAGAGCCACCTACCAAAGGTTGGTAAACAGACTCTTCAATGACCAAATCGGGTGGAGTATGGAAGTATATTTAGACGACATGCTAGTCAAAAGCTCCTTGCTAGACCAGCACGTCCGGGATCTGGAGGAAGTACAATATGAGATTGAATCCAGAAAGTGTGCATTCGCAATAGGAGCAAGGAAGTTCCTTGGTTTTATGGCCTCCGATAGAGGAATAGAAGCAAATTCAAAAAAGATTCAGGCAATCTTGGGAATATGTCCGCCAAGAAATACTAAAAAAATGCAAAGGCTTACCGACAAGGTGGTCACCCTCAACAGGTTCGTCTCCAAGCTCGCCGACAGATGCTTACCTTTCTTCAAAGTGCTCAGAGGAGCCTCCAGGTACCAATGGACCGAAGATTGCCAGAAGGCTTTCGAAGAATTGAAAAAATACTTGTTCTCGTCGCCTCTGCTTACTAGCCCCTTGCCAGGAGATCAGCTGTATATCTACCTGGCAGCTTCAGACGAGACCGTAGCTGCCGTGCTCCTTAAGGAAGAAGAAGGCCGCCAAATACCAGTTTATCATGTTAGTCGAGCCCTACAGAATGGAGAAGTTAACTACACTCGACTGAAAAAAACCACGTATGCTTTGATAGTGGCCGCTAGGGGCCTGAAGCAGTATTTCCAGGCCTATCCCATCACAGTGTTGACAGATCAACCGCTGAGGGAAGTTTTGCAAAAGGTAGACACAACGGGCAGAATGGCCAAGTGGAGCGTTAAGCTAAGTGAATTTGGTCTGGAGTATAAGCCACGAAAGGCCATCAAGTCCCAAGCTTTGGCGGATTTTATAGCTGAATGCTCTTTTGACAGCGCCATCACGGTGCCAATCCACTACTCGGATGAGTCACCATCGAACCCTGTCGAGTGGGCACAGTCACCACCCCTAGAGCCAACCCTGATACAAAAACCCCAGCAACAGGAGGCCGTCCCAGGCGGCATGTGGACTTTGTATGTGGATGGATCCTCAGGAAAAGAGGGATCAGGGGCCGAAATCTTGTTGACTGACCCCCAGAAAAGTGAATGGTAGTACTGCTTATCTTTCGGCTTTCTCACCTTAAACAATACGACAGAATGCGAGGCCTTCTAGAAGGGCTCGAGTTGGTACTCAAACTCGGGGCCGTAAGACTATCTGTGTCTACCGACTCCCAATTGGTGGCAAAACAGGTTAATGGAGAGTATGAAGTAAGGGAGCCCGTCTTGGTAAAGTATCACAAAGGTCATGGACCTAAAGCTGTGCTTCAACCAGTTGGTAATCTAGTAGATCGCCAGAGAAGAAAATGTCAGGGCAGACTCTCTGTCCAAGCTCACCCCCTCCATTGAGATAAGGCAAAGAAGAAATTACCTTCTTGAACACCATCCTTTACCAAGCCACCAAGAAGGTGTAGAGATCATCCCAATAGCTAACGAGCAAAGTTGGTTGATAGGCATTACAGACTTCTTCACAAATGGGACCTCGCCCGACGACCCCAAAGAACAACTTAGACTGAGAAGAAGAGCCGTCAGGTACACAATAAAAGGCGAAACTCTCTACAGGAAATCATTCAGTGAACCCTTGTTGAGGTGTTTAGCGCCACCAGAGGCTGAGTATATCCTCCGGGAGATCCATGAAGGAGTATGTGGAAATCACATGGAGGGCAGGTCTTTGGTACAGAAAGCACTCAGACAAGGTTTTTTCGGGCCGACAATAAAGAAAGATGCCACAGAGTTGGTAAAGAAGTGCGACAAATGCCAAAAGTTCGCTACTGTCCCAAGGCAGCCAGCAGAACTACTTATCTAGTTGTCGAGCCCATGGCCCTTTGCAATGTGAGGGATAGACATCATGGGGCCTTTCCCAATTTTCATAGGACAAAAGAAGTTTGTGGTTGTTGCCTGTGAATACTTCACTAAATGGGTAGAAGCAGAGGCCATGGTGACCATTACAGAAAGGGTAATTGAGAACTTCATCTGGAAGTCTATGGTGTGTAGGTACGGAGTCCCCAATACCATCGTGGCGGACAATGGTGCACAATTCCAGGGGGCAAGTTGAAGAAATTTTGTGAAAACTTCAAAATCCTACTCACGCACAGCTCGATCAAGCATCCCCAAACAAACGGATAGGTGGAGGCGATGAACAAGAAAATCCTCAAAGGCTTGAAAAAAAAGCTCGACGATGCCAAGGGGGCATGGCTAGAAGAAATGCCAGGAATACTATAGGCCATCAGGACCATGTCCCACTCCGGTACGGGCGAGATCCCTTTCAATTTGATATATGGAACAGAGGTTGTGATACCAGTCGAAATGGGCATCAATTTCTTGAGAATAGCCCACTATGACTCCGCCACCAACGAAGAAGCACTTAGAAGAAATCTGGATCTCTTGGAAGAAACCAGAGACTGGGCACAAGTCAAATAGGCCGCCAGATCACGTTAGGTCACTTAGTACTATAATTCAAAGATCAAAGACAGACAATTCCAAGTCGGCGACCTTGTCCTCAGAAGTTACGAAGTCAGCAAGTCCATGGGCGAACAGAGAAAGATGGCCCCAAATTGGGAAGGAATTTATAAGGTGACAAAGAAGATTGGCTTTGGAGCTTATGCTTTGGAACGGTTGGACAGAAGCCCCGTACCAAGGACTTGCAATGCAATTCACATGAAGAAATATTTCCTATAAATTTATATACAAGTTGTATCTTCCCTCATAAGAATAATAATACAGCTTGCCTTTTGCAGGAAAAATAAAACTCAACACTTTGCCCAACAGCCTTTAAATGGCCTATCCACCATTGCGTCCACCATGTGCGCTCACAATAAGATGCCATGATACACACCCAATGGCCTCTAACTGGCCCATCCACCCTCGCGTCCACTATATGCGCTCGCAATAAGACACCATGCTGCACGCCCAATGGCCTTAACTGGCCCATCCACCCTCGCGTCCACCATGTGCGCTCGCAATAAGACGCCATGTTGCACACCCAATGGCCTCTAACTGGCCCATCTACCCTTGCATCCACCATGTGCGCTTGCAATAGACGCCATGTTGCACGCCCAATGACCTCTAACTGGCCCATCCACCATTGCGTCCACCATGTGCGCTCGCAATAAGACGACATGCTACACGCCCAATGGCCTCTAACTGGTTCATCCGTACATCCATCCTCGTCCACCATGCGCGCTAGAAATAACACGCCATGCTGCACGACTATTCGTCTCTAACCGACCCTCACTCTCACACGAACAACTAGAAAAGTAGCAACCTGCAACAAGTCTAGTAGTCTGCCAGCACACCAACAATACGCACAAAGACAAACTCCAAAATGAACAACTAGACAAACTGAACAGAGAAGAGGGAAAACAAAGGGCAAGCAAACAGGCTTTTCATTGATAAAAAGGAGAGAGATTACAAATATCCTAAGTATTATGTACAAGGTCCTCACTTAAAGGACCACTACCCGCCTCAGTTACATCACCCCCTCAACTATAACAGTTTGATCCCTAACCTCGCCATCTTCAGAGGGATCAACAATAAGATCATCAACCATAAGCATCTCCTATGTGGCTGTAGCAGACGGGGGCAGCTCACCTTATGGAGTTGGAAGCACCTCCTCTGTGCTTGTAGCAGACAGAGGCAGCTCGTCTTATGGCTTGGGGGCACACCATCAACTTGGAGCGTCAAAGGTAGGGGTGTAAATGAGACACATGTGCTCGCAAGCCACTCGAGTTCGACTCAAAAAAACTCGAATTCTATTCAGTCATTATCGAGTCGAGCTCGAGCAGCTCGAGCTATCGAGCGAGCCGAGTTCGAATATCTCAATACTCGATTCGAGTGGCTTACGAGCCTAATCGAGTTTTTTATTTTATAATACATATTTTTAATATTTTAGTATTAATTTACCATTCTACCCTCAATATATATACCTTAAAACCCATGACCCTAAATTTTTTTCCTTCAGCATCCTTTTATGCTTCAGCCGCTACCGCAAGTCCTCACTGTCACATTCTCTCCTTCACAACTTTCACTCTCTCATCAACATCTTTGGATCTTCTTCTAATTGTCAGGTTTGCTTCCTCTTATAAAAGTTCAATATTTTTTCTTTTTGATTGTTATTTGGAGAAAATTTATTTAATGTATTTGGTGTGTAATCTATTGGGTCCTGTCATTACATTTGATTCTTCTAAAATAGTGAAATGATTCCTTCAAAGGGATACATGGTGAGGATTTGTTTCATAGGCTTTTTTTTTTCTGACCCACCAAGGATTTGAATAAGGAAAATGTTAATAATAGAGAAAGAGACTCCAAAGAGAAAAGAAGTCTTTTCTGCAGCTTTACACTGAAGCAGAGTTTCACAATAATTTGTCTAGGTTTTTGCATTTGAGTAGATATCTACAATATTGGCATTTTTAATTTTCTATATATTATGCCCACCAAGTTAAACCTTTTGATCTTTTACAGCTACACTCTACAAACGATTTGTCTGAAGCAGAGAGCTAAAAATCTGTATTTGTCTTTTACCATTTCATATTAAGTGGTGCAAATAGAGAGAGGAAAGTCCAAGAAAGAATTTCAGCTTCTCTAGTTTTTCTTTTTGTAAGCTAATAATCTCTTTGGTTTAGGGAAAATAGTTTCTTAATTAGTAGTTATTATTACATTCTTTAATATTTAGATTCCACGAAATAGTATAGCTCCTTGAAAAGAGTGATCAAACTTGATTTGGTGGATTTCTTTGGCCTATCACATATAATTAGTTGTATGCTTTAACTTTCAGGTGCACTTTGTATTGAAAGAACTTGTGAGGAAGTCAATAGCTAAAACAGAGGTAAGTAATCAGAACTGGTGTTGTTCAAACTTATTTCTTCATCGAGTTTTACACTTCCATTTGCTAGCCACATATGGATGTAGTAAAGGACCGGAACATACACATAAAGAGACAAGCAAGCCATATTAAATTATCACTCTTTAATAATTAAAATATGTACTTAGAGATTTCTTTAAGCTGTTTTTTTTTTTTGGGTACAAAAAGTATGAACCTAGCTAGGATATATACTCAAATCCTAGCCAATTTTACCACTTGACCTATAAGTCCGAGCGAAACAAATTTAAAACTAAAATAACATTGCCTTATATACCTTCATTTCATTTAAATCAAGATTCTTTTGCAGTTGCTCCTGAGAAGCAATAAAAAAAATAGTTCATATTTCATGGATGTCCATGACATATACTGCAAGCATCATTGGTGTTTGATATTTGTATTTTTTTTTTGTAGGCATGTCATCAACCACACCAGATGTCTCCTCCGTACCATGTCAACCAACAACAGCTTCTACAAGTCGGGCTGTGTTGGATGATGATAATGATTCAATGAATGAAACTTTAGATGCTACTGATGGTAACACAAATAAAACACCAACCACTGATGGCAATGATAAAGAATGTGATGTTGCTAATCTTGATGAGGGCAAGGAAAGTCAACAGAAAAATAGAAAAAAGACATATGTTGTTTGGTTGGAGTTCAAGGAAATCAATCTTCCTGATGGTTCTAAAAAAGGAGAGTGTGTCCATTGCAAGAAGAAGCTAGCTATTACTGCAAGTAAAACTACAATTCAGTTTTCGAGGAACTTGAAATCTTCTCTGCAGCGAATTTTTTTTCAGAATCAACAAAAAAGGATCAACTTCCAGCCAGTAGACACAAGTGGTGATGTACAAATCCTACCTGCTCTCATAGATGGCAAGTTTGATATGGTAAAGATGAGAGAGGCGGCTGCGCATTGGATACTCATGCATGAACATCCATTTTCGATTATAGAAAAAGAAGGTTTTAACATGATGCAAAAACATGGAATGCCTGAATGGGAAAAGATATCACGTAATACTATTAAGAAAGATTGTATGCAAGTTTATGAAGCAGAGAAAAAGAAATTGAATTCATTGTTGAAGACTGTTAAAAATATTAGTTTGACAACAGATTTGTGGAAGTTAAGTAATCAAAAGATTGAGTACATGGTTCTCACAGCACACTTTATAGATATTAATTCGAAGTTGCAGAAGCGTGTCATAAGCTTTGTTCACATACCTCCGCCTCGTCGTGATGTTGATATTGCTGATTGCATTTTTAAGTGTTTGAAGGAATGGAGAATTGAAAATAAGGTGTTTACACTTTCTGTTGACAATGCTTCAAGCAATGATGTGGCTATTAGAATTCTTAAGGACACATTTTCAAGAAACAAGAGGTTGCTTTGTAGAGGAAAAATGTTTCATGTTCGGTGTTGTGCACATATCTTAAATCTCATGGTTCAAGATGGTCTTTCTGAGATTAAGCATGTGATTGAAGATGTTCATGAAAGTGTTAGTTTTATTAATCAAAATGAGGCAAGACTTAACTCATTTTTTGACATTGTACAACAGCTACAGTTGCCTGATAGGAAACTAATTCTCGATTGTAAAACACGTTGGAATTCAATATTTGAGATATTGTCGACTGCAATCAAAGTCAAATAAGTGTTTCCAAGGTTGAAAGATCAGGTTATCATTGTTGTCCAAGTTCTGAAGATTGGGAAAAGGTAGAGAAAGTCTTTGAGATTTTAGAAGTTTTTAATTCAGCCACTAAAATCATCTCCGGAAGTGATTATCCAACTTCAAACTTATTTTTGAATGAAGTATATCGTGTGAAAGTTTTGTTGGATAAAAAAGCGGATGATGAAAATGAGTTTGTTCAAGCAATGGTTCGTCGAATAAAGAGTAAATTCGATAAGTACTGGGGAGAATGCAATTTGTTAATGGCTGTAGCTACTATCTTGGATCCAAGGTGCAAAATGAAGGTGGTTGAGTTTTGTTTTCCTCGAATGTACCCTGATAGAGAAGTAAGAGAAAATGTTGCTAGAGTTCAAGATGCTCTATATGAGATTTATGAGGAATATGTTCGTGAGTATCAACATGGCATCGAGTATATTGCTGAAACTCAAGTGCTTAATAGTGGTGTTAGTGGTGCGAATGTTGATGCTTCTTCTTCAGGTTGGTTTGAATTTGCAGATTATGTAAAATCAGTTGAAACTGCTCAACCACAACAATCTGATCTAGATGTCTACCTAACTGAGGGCTGCTTTAATTGTAAAGGAGATTCCAATAAGTTTGATGCTTTAGAATGGTGGAAAATGAGTACTTTAAAGTATCGTATTTTGTCCATGATGGCTCGTGATATACTCGCAATTCCTATCACTACAGTGGCTTCAGAGGCTACTTTTAGTGCGGGAAGTAGAATTATTGATACTTATCGTGCCTCCTTAGCTCTTGATACAGTGCAAGCATTACTTTGAGGAGGAGATTGGTGTCGGAGTCTTCATGGAGTGAAAAAGAAGAATAAAGTGAGTTTATTTGTTGTGATTATTTTTTTATTTTGTGGTTATTTTTGCTTTTATCTTACTTTTAACTTCTTTTTTTTTTTTTTTGCTTTGTCTATATAGAAAGAGAAGAAACCAATTGAAATTGCTCTTAAAACCCCGTAAAGTGAGGATATGTACTGTCTTGAATGGTATGAAATATTTTCATCTTTCATTCACTTTTTAATTCTAAGTTGTTTTTCTATAAAGTTCGCATTTTATTGATTTTGGAGTGAATTTGGTATTATTATTTTTTTATATAAATCAAGTTATTTTACTTTGTAATTATTATTCTGTTTTTTGTAGGTTTGATGGACAAGATTTGAGGAATTATTCTTCTTTTGTTTAAGTATGGTATGAAATATGATGTTGTGTGTAGACTATGGATTTAATTTTTTTAAAATTATGTTAAATGAGACAAGGATTTTATTTTTAAGTTTATAATTTGAACTCATGTAATAGTATTGTTATTTTGATTGAGACTTTTACTTTTTGGTTGTTGTATAAGATTTTTTTTATCATTATATCATTTTAGAAAAAATTTATTATTTAAATGTAAAAAAATTGTATATGAAACGAGCTCGAGTACATAAATTGAGTAAACGAGCTTTATTGAGCCGAGCTCGAATAGTTCGATTATATCTCGAGCCGAGCTCGAGCTTCGAAAATGGTATTCGGTCGAGCTCGAGCCGAGTTTCGAGCAGCGAGTTTCAAGTCAAGCTCGAGCTCGAGCAGCTCACTATTCGAGCTCGGTTCGGCTCGATTACAGCCCTAGTCACAGGGACAACAAGCCCATGAGCCATCTCATAATCTGCCCTTAACCCCTTCAAGGAGGATACATCGGGATATACAGGGTCAAAGCCCTCAGGAGGATTCCCAATGGCTCCAAAGTTTATGCCCCTACAGTCAAGGGGCCCATGCACCAATTGGACCTCGATAAGGGTGGTCGCCCTAAATTTGTCCACCATACCAAGGGCCACCTCGACCACCTCGCCTTCTTTTGCCTCTAGGACCTTCTGCAGCACGAGATCATGTTCTTTCTTCTCAGCCTCCACAGCCTTGGCCACAACTTCAGCAATGGCGGCTTCCACAGCCTTGGCCACAGCCTCGGCAATAACAGCCTCCTTCTCCTTGTCCTTCTCCACCAAACTCTGCTTCAGCAGTTTGATTTCTTTGTCCCTGGCTTTAACGCGGTCCACTACTTTGGTGAGTTGACCGCGAACAAGCGTGGCTTTCTTCTCAGACTCCGCCACCTTGGCCAAGTAGGACTGCTCGGTGGAGACCGCCTTGTCCTTGGCAGCCTTAGTTTTCTCTTTCTCAGCCTTCAAGAGGAGTTCCAGCTCTGTCATGTGAGCAGCCTTGAGCTGAAGATCCCCCTCCACGTCGTGAAGACGGGCATCCACCTCCCTGACACGGTTGTATACAGCCATGGTAGCGACCAGATTTTGAAAGAAAACAACAAACCACGTTAGAAAGATTGGTCAGCACCAACCATCAAACAATCAACAAAACAGAGCTTACCTCCACCATGATCGACATAATGCAGCGTTAAACAGTGCGCACGCCACAAGCCTCGATAACCTTCACCTCCTGGAAGAGGAGATGACTACTAGCCCAACTAACACACCTATTGACGTTGCCCAGCAAGGACCTAACGGGCATACAACTTTGATAGTTGAAATAAGCGTCAGACCCCTGTCACGCATCGCGGAGCATGCCCCCATGGGGTGAAAGTAAAGAGCGCAGGGAGCGCGTCACCACGTCATCATGGGTGGAAGAAGACCCGTCCCTGCCCAGGGAGGCTGGTAAGATGGGCAAAGATTTGCCACCCTTAGCAGGCTCCGTGGTTTTTTTTTATTTCGGACGAACAACAGGTGGTGTATCATCTTTCCCACCTCCATCGATGGTTGCAAAGAACCTTGACCTGCTTTTTGTGTAGCCACGCCAAGGCCCGCCTGCTTAGCAGACAAAGAAGGAACAAACTTCTGCTTTTTTGGGTCCACGCCAACTTTCTCCTTCTTTGGGGTAGGGTCGGCGGGCAGGCTATCCCGCTTGTGCTTCTTGGCGGACGGGTCCTGAACAAGTGGAGCAAGGGGCCCCGTGCCCGACTCTGGGCTTTATTTTTCCCCCTCGTCGCCTGGCGAATCTTTTCGGCAATATCACCACTTGACATACCTGCATAGAACAAAATAATCAAAATGAGAGCTCATCAAAGCCCAAACACCGAGAAAATGCAAAATGTACCAGTTCGCCAAAGATCTAGAAACAACGCCGCAGTAGTAGAACTACCACACCAAACACCAAATTCACTGACAGAGCTATCAGAGTTCATAGAATCTCCCATGTCGAACACCATCTTCTCATTACTGCCGTCATCCAAGATAATAACTTCAACAAGCTTTGTTCCAGCTCTTAAACCATCACCACCTTCTCTTTCTGATGAACTAGGGGAGGGTGGCAGTTCTATCACAGCGGGGATTGAAGCAAGAGGGGCAGGTTCAGGGATTCAAGGCACCAAAGCAATCGATGTTGCCCACCTCTTCAAGAACCACCTCGCCAAGAGAGGCAGCACTTGCCTTTCCCAAAGGAGCAACAGCACTTCGGTGAGAGGTGCCCGACTTCTTGCTCTTTTTCTTCTTCTTCTCAGGCTCGATGATACCCATCAAAACCTCGGCGTAATAGTCAGTACTACCCACGGGCCACTCTTTACCTTCGGTAGGAGGGACCAGATCGACAAACTTGGCCGCTACCCTGTTTGGACTGATACCCTCCAAACAGTGCCTGTAAATAAGACAGTCATTCACGGCGGCCTCCCAGTTGATCTTGTTCGGCATATAGTAGTTGAACTGATCCTTCTCCAGATCATCCATGGCCACAGACATTTTTTATGGATCTTTCGGGGGCTCACACCACTTCACCAGAAAACCCCAATTCTTGTCCAACTTCAACTCCACAGCAAAAAATTGCGACCTTCTGATATGATTGTTGCAGGGAGCTTTCTCTACGACCACCCGGTGGCGAGGACTAAGGTAGCAGAACTTGTCCTGCTTCACCTTCAAATGGTATAGGTTGTGAAAGGCGGCATACAGAGGCTCCACGCCCCTCTTCTTACAATCGAGGAAGTATGCCACCATAACAGGCCAAGAAGACCTTATCAACTGAGCAGCAATACCATACCCCTCAAGGCAGGTGGCGAACAAGGGGTTCAAAGGAATGTGGAATCCCCCTTTGAACATGTGCTCGAAAAAAATCACGTCCCTCCCATCTTTCTTAATCTGACTTGGGCGCCGACTCGGGGCGGACACATAAAAGTCATAACGATAATTGGAGATGAAAATACCATGGATCAGCATCAGCGCGCCAACCTGCTAGGCGGTCATAGTACAACAGATATCATCATAAAGCTGAACGCCCTCATCCCCAACAACCCCTTCACTTTTTCAGAAGACGTTTCGTCTACCTCCGAGGCACCACACCAACGACTCTACACCCACCACTCGTTCTAGCCCCATCACCAGCAGCTGCCCTGGTCCCTTCCTCAATATCACGGTCCAGATCATTGCACACCTAGTCGATGCTCCGACAGCGTAGGACAGGCCCTCCATCCTCTCCAACGCATTAGAGCCACCACTGTCACTTGAACCCATCCCACAAACCACTACACATAACAAAAATCAAACGAAAAAGCAAAGATAAGCACCGAAAATACCTACGCATACTTGGCTCAACCTCTTCGGACTAGCGAACCAGTAAAATGAAGCAATCCACCAACGAAACTGAGAACGGCGTAAGCAGATCAGAGCATTGGACACGTCGGCAGTAAAAATGGCAGCACTTCGACAGCAAAAATGAAAAACAAAAAAAAGAAACAAATCGGACACCCCTATTTATAGCCGAGAGGACACCCTACTGACCGCTCATTGCACCACACGATGGTCGACATGTGTCCGTCCCTCGAATGGCGCGCCCAATTTTTAAGGCTGTCATTAAAGAATTGGCGCGTCAAATGCCGTGTCATACCAACCAAAGGACAGAAGCAAGTTCAGAGCACCTCTTCGCCCAAATTCAAACCTGCTCAAACCACTTCAACACGCTACGGCTCGACACACTCTAAGAAAAGAAGATCGCCACTTACACCTTAGCCCGAAAACCCAAAAAATGAAAAACAAGCCCCCTGACTCTTCGCCGCTAAGGGGACATTCCTTACAGCACGAGGTTTTGGTTATCAACAGGCTCGCAGTCGGTCACTTTATAACCTCCACCTCGCCTGGGAGGCAATTGTTGAACCCACTCGGTCCACTAGGCATCGACCCAATCCACCAAGCATAGGCCAAGCAAATCAGCCCAACCAGGCGAGCCCAGCAACCACTGGGAGCAGAGGTCTGGGACACGTGGGCGACTCCCCTTCTCCCAGAGGTCACATCTCCAGTCACCTCGGCGCCCACCTGGGGTAGTGCGAGGCATTAAATGCCACAGTCTGCAGACGACGGACATTAAATGCGACCGTCTCTTCGACAAGACCCTCCGAGGCCGCTTACATCAGACAACCTATCAGAGTCGGGCACATGGAACTAGTAGGGCGAGCACCAGCTCGCCCAACCTCCTCTATATAGTCCTACCCAGGGCTATTCACGGGGAAGCTCTCTCTCTCTTTTAAGACTTCTTTCTCTCTAGTACCTCTCCTTCCTCCTCTAAACACTGACTTAACCATTGGAGCATGTCCCGGAGGTCAACCCCCGGTACCCTCTGACCTATTTTCCTCCTTCTCAGGGCTTCAAACCACCAGGGACCTCAGGAGTAAGATCCCGACAAAAAAAGACATCAACAATGATAAAAAAAAAAAATTATTGTGAATATTTTATCATATTTATAATGATAAAATTTTGTGGCAAAATTTAATAATTTTTTTTTGACAGTTGCTGCTTAATTCATTTTTTAATATTTTATACAAAAAATTATCATGAAAATTTTATTGTATTCGTAATGATAAAAAAAAGTCCTTGTGAACTCTTACTTGATTTGCAAATTTTTTTTATAGTCGTTGCCCAATTAATTTCTAAGACAAAAAAGCTATTATGAAAATTTTATAATATTCGTAAAAAGTAAGAAAATGTCTATGCTAAGTTTAATAAGATTTGCAACGTCTAGTAAATTATTTTAATTTTATATACGACGACTAAGGTAATAGTTATCAAATCTCTACATTTTCTATCAACAAAAATATAATCGTTGTGTAATCCTATTATATTTATAATGATTAGATATGTTCAAGGATCGAGTTATATATTCGGTTTGATAGACTCGGCTCGAATTGGATCGAGTTTGGATAGAGTTTTTTTAATTTAAGTCGGCCCGATCCGACCCAAATTATTATTCATTTAATAAAAAATATTTTTATTTAAATTTAGTTATAAAAATATATAATATGAATATAATTTTTTTTAATAATTTAATATTTATAAACAGTAAATTGGACTTACGAGCTGGGCTTGGGTAAGAGAAGAAAAAAATTCGAATCGCGGCCCGGCCCGACCCATGAACAGGATAATGACTTTTCTCGATCATTACTTAATTAAAATTCGTTTAGACATATTTCTTTTAGTCGTAGTTAATTAATTTTTTAAAATTCTTTTGTTATGTAATTATTTATATTTTTTTTAGTAATATATCTATAACCAATATACTATGGTAATATATAATTATTATTTTTTTGCTCATTATTTAATATAAATTATATTTGCTTTATTTAAAAAAAAAATTAAAATAACAAATAACTTTTAAACTTTACCATTTTACTTAAATAAATAAAAATAAAATTTGTAGATAGCTTGATATTAGTTATTCAAACAATAATTAAACTTTTCACAAAAAAGGTTATTAAAGTAATATAAAAAGTATTTTATTTCTTTAGATAGCATGTTATTTTACTTTTATGTACTAATTGTGTATAATGTGTTACATTTTAATTATTTGTTCAAATTTACTCAATTAGGATTATAATTTTAATTTTTTCTAATTTTAAGATTAGAAAACTCGCAATATAGTCAAGACTTATTTCACATTTAATTGCTAGGAAATGATTTATTTTTATCTATGGCCATGGAAAATTTAAAATTATAATTTTGTAAATTTTTTCATTGAAAATGTGAATTGAATTAGGGATAGCAAAACTCGATTGATCCAACGAATTTCGTATCGATCTGTTTCGAATTTGGAGGCTTTTTTCCCCTTAAAGCGAGGGCATGATGGAGTGGATCGATTTTGATAAATACTTATTCTGTTCTATCCCATCTCACTTTTTGAAATTACCATTTTACTCCTTAATATATATATATTTTATAATTTTAGTATATATATTAGATATATACTAAATTATACATATACTAATATTGTATATACGTTTAATATATATATATATATTATATGTTAAAATTATGTCCATGAGTAAATTGTAATATTTCTTTCTATAATATTAAATTAAAAATAATTAATAAAAATGGAATGGAACAAGGAAGGAGTAGTTATGAATGTAATGACACCCATGGAGGAGAGGTGTCTGTTGAGGATGTTTTTTTATTTTTATTTTTTTTATTGTTAAATTGAGATCTTTGTGTTGGGTGAAAGCTAGAGGTAAGGAGCCTAGGCCCGTGGAATCTATCTGGTGGCATAATCCTTCAAGCTGTTCTGCATCCCTAAAGAGCGATCTCCTGTAGTTTTGTGGTGGCATAACTACTCCTTTAATAAAATAAATAAATAAATTTTTTCAGATAATTTTATTTTTATAATGTTTTTTATAATAATTTTTAATTATTCATTTTTTTTAAAAATAATTTTTATCTATTAGACCATTAAATAATGATTTGCTTATTAAGGGTATGTTTTTCACAAGTTTAGCCTTTTGTTCTGATTGCAAAACTTTTTCTGATTACGTCAAGGAAAAAAAATATTAAATTAACATAAACTTGATAATATTGAACACGACACGATTATATGATACGAAAAAAATAATTAAAACACGACACGACATATAACACGAATATGACACGAATATTTCAAAATCTATATAATACGAATTATTAACATATCAAAATTTAGATAAATATAAAATATCCTAAACACAATTATGACATGACACAAATACACGAATTATCATATCTAAATTAACACCTTTTTCAACAACAAAAAGTCTACCTTTTTATAAAAAATTTGAACTTGGGTTTTTAGTATTGCACTTTTTTTAACGTTTTGTTTGATTAAGTTTTGGAAACGTTTTGAGTGTCTGGTCAATTCTTTAGATGGATTTTGGTGTTTTTTCTTTGGGTTTCCTTTTTTCTCTTTTTGGGTTTTGATTTTATAAGAGGGCTTTGTCTGATCTTAAATTGGGCATCAATTTATACTATTGCTCGTTTATCTGATCCATTTCTTGGGGTACCTCTCTGTCTTTATATTTGATTACTATAGAAAGTTGTCGTGTAGGTAGGATACCCACATACGTTGTGTAAAATTCAAGGTTGAACTCATTTTTATGTTGTTAGTTGTTACTCCGTCTAAGCCAATGCTTGCTATTGTGTAGATTTGTTCTTTTACCTATTGACTTCTATGTTTTATCAGACTCTCCCTTATAGGCGATGCTCAGTTGTGACATTTGCTGAGCAGGCTGTAGGTTTTATAAACCATTGCTTCTTTTGGTTTTTGGGATTCTCTGATGGGGAAAATTGTGGAGGAAGAACAGGAGAAGAAGAGAGGAGATGGGAGGGGAGGAAGGGGTCAGAGCGGATTGTGGGGGAGGGGACAGATCGGCCTCCTCCCCTTTCCCTTCCTTCTCTTTCCTGTTTCTTTCCATGAAGCAGAAGGGAGGGTATGGTCCATAAAATATAGGGCATATTTTATATTGATCCCCAAACTTTAAAACGTATCGATCAGATTTTCAAATTTTATAGTTTTTTATCAATGTGATCTTTCTGTTAGCAAAATCATTAGAGTAGACGTTAAATGACAGATGACATGTAATGTGTAAATTACAAAAATGTCATCTTTCATTTTTTTTTTATCTTTATTCCTTTATTCTTTTTCAAATTATATATATATATTTATAAATAAATACAAAAAATAAAATTAATTTATATTATAATTTAAATTATTTTTTAAAAATATAATTAATTAATTTATAAGTATATAAATATTTAGTTAAATTAATTTTATAAAATCTTAACAATAAAATATTTTATATTTTATTTCTTCTTTATTATATATTTTATTTCTCTTTATTATAAATAAAAATAAAAATAATTATTATATTATAATTTAAACTAATTTTATAAAAAATAATAATTTATAAAAAAAATATAAATTATTTATTTACATTAATATTATTAAAATATTTTAAGTTTTTTTACTTTTTACTTTTTACTTTTTGTTTTTGCTTTTTGCCTTTTGCTTTTTCTCTTTTTTTTTCCTTTTTCCTTTTTCCTTTTTCTTCTTTATAAATATATAAAAATAAAAATAAAAATAATTATATTATAATATAATATAATTAAAATTTCAAAAATAAAATAATTTATAAAAATATAATATATTTATTTGCATTAATTTTAAAATAAAAAATAAATTTTCTTTTCTTTTTACTTATTTGTTTTTTCCTTTTTCTTTTTCTAAATAAATTATTTTTTATAAAAAATTAAATAATTTAGAAATATAAAATATTTTTTTACGCTTATTTAATTAAATTTATATTTTTTATGTCGACTCCAATGCTGAAGTTAAGGCGGCAACTATTTTGACCGAATCTTCTATAAAGCGTCAAATTAGATCCTCCTCGATCTAACGCGAGAGATCAAATTTGGCCTCTTGCAATGCCTATCGAGCGTTATGAATGGTAATCTGATCATTCGCAAGGTCGGACTGGCAGTGAGGATTTAAATTTTTTTTTTTCGAGTGACGAGAGTTAGATGGAAAGAATAAAAAAAAATTAAAAAGAAAAGAAAAAGGAAAATAAAATATATTTTAAAAAAAGTAATGTAAATAAATATTTATATTTGATAAATTATTTAATCTTTTACAAAATTAATTTATTTATAAAAGGAAAGAAAAAAAAAGAAGAAAAAATAAAATAACTTTTTTAATTAATTAAAATAAATATATTATTTTTTTATAAATTATTTAATTATTACAAATAGTTAATTATTATTTAATTATTTATAACAATAAATAAAAAGAAAAGAAAATTTATTTTTATAAATTAATGTAAATAAATTATTTAAATTTTAAATTTTAATTTTAATTATATTATAAATTATTAGTTTTTCTTTTTCTTTTTTTATTTATTAACAATAAAAAAGGGAATAGAAAAAAAAAGAGAAAAAGTAAAAACAAACTTAAAATAATTTTTATAATATAAATTTTTGTTTTTGTTTTAGTTTATTTATAAAGAATATAATATGAAAAAAGAAAAGAGAAAAAGAAAGAAACAAAAAAATTAAAAATAGTTTTTATAAAATTAATTTAAATAAATATTTATATGTTTATAAATTAATTATATTTTCAAAAAATCAATTTAAATTATAATATAAATTATTTTTTATTTTTTGTATTTATTTATAAAAAAGAGAAAGAAAATTTAAAAATTTTAAAAAAATAAAGAATAAATAAAGAATAAAGGATCTGATTGATACGTTTTGAAATTTGAGGACCAATATAAAATATGCCATAAAGTTTGGGGATCATTGGTGCTATTAACTCAAGACAAAAAGACAAAAAGAAGGACCACATCAGCAGATGACATTTTTGTAATTTACACGTCACATGTCATCTGTCATTTAACGCATACTCTAACGGTTTTGCTAACAGAAGGACCACATTGATACAAAATCATAAGATCGAGGATCTGATTGATACGTTTTAAAATTTGGGGCCAATATAAAATATGTCTTAAAATTTGAGGATCATTGATACTATTAAGTAAAAAAATTTAACATGCTCAACTAGAGTGAGAAGAGAATATTTGTCTTAAGACTTAATTTTTTATCTATACTAATAAAAAGTCTCTAGTTGAATTTAATGTATTAGTAAAGTGGTACCAAATTAACTAAAAAAATTACTTAAAAGTCACATAATAAAATAGAAAAAAAAAATATTTTTAAGAGTATTTAAGTTTTTTTTATTAAAATAGAAATTAAATTTAAATATTTTAAACCCTATTTTTTTCTCACTTATAAATAATTGTACCTTCATTTTTCTCAATCTTTTTTTTTTCGTGTTTAGACAACTATAAATTTTTAATTATTTTAAACTTTTATTTTAATAATAAATTATTTATTATTTTATGTGCAAAAAGGATGTGCAACTGTGCATAGATCTAAAAAAATAATAATCATTAAATGAAATGCATATCTTTATTAAATATTTATTATATTTAATGTTTAATAGTAAAATCATGTTGTTTAGGACACCAAATCCATTTAATTGGATTGAATGGTTCAACCGGTTTAATCCGAACTAGCATGCTGCATTTCACTTATTCAATTTTTTAGGTTGAATTTTAAAAACATCCGTCCACACCTTTTATATATTTATTTAAGGTAAGAAATTTCTTAAAAGGAATGAGCTCCCACCGCCACCGGTGCCCAACCAACGAATTTGCAAAGCAGATTTCCCTATCGTTCCCTAAATTCCTATCCCCACACCGAAAAAGAAGTGGAGAAAAAAAATGGGTGTTATTCTGACAGAGTCGAACGATTCCTCTTCTGCTCACGACCCTCTCTTCCCATGGCTCCTGTATTCATCTTTACAAAGCTGCTTAATGTTAGTTAGCCCTGCCCAGGCAACAATGATGCAGAGTTGTTGCACAGCTTGAGGAAGTCATTCCTAGACTACATGCATGATAACCCCATGCTTGTAAAGAAACTAAAGGAGTTGCTAATGAAACAACGGGCTACCTGGTGTTCTGCTTAATGCACCTCTGATCATCATCATTCATTCCTGCAGAAATTTTGCAACAACAGTGTAACACTCTCCATTTTTATGTTACACTAGGTGATTATATGATCATATATGTGTAAGAAGCTATTTGCTATATACCGGACAACCATTGGGACCCCTTAGAGGTTCTAACCAAGGAGCACGCATATCCCAAAAGCGCATAGTTTTCCCTCCAAAAATGACTTTTTCGGTTGGGGAACGCATTAGATATTTACCTAACCCAGTAGGCCCTTGAGCGGATCCCACGTTAGCCCCAGTCTCTAACTAGAAAAGTAAATGCTTGAGCTTGAGAAGCTTTTGGTCCAGTGGGCCCATAAAATTCACTAGGATAAGCAGTATTATTGAACCAGACAAAGCAACAAGCAATGAAACCAAAAACAGATAAAGCACCTAAACTATAAGACAAGTAAGCCTCTCCCGACCATACAAGTGCACGGCGAGCCCATGCAAAAGGTTTGGTTAAGATATGCCAGATTCCACCAAATATACAAATGGAACCTAACCATACATGTCCTCCAATTATATCTTCCAAATCGTCCACACTAACAATCCATCCTTCGCCTCCAAAAGGAGATTTTAGTAAATAACCAAATATAACACTTGGGCTAAGAGTCAAGTTGGTAATTTTTCTTACATCTCCCCCTCCCGGAGCCCAGAGGCGTATATATATATATATATATATATATATATATATATATATATATATATATATATATATATATATATATATATATATATATATATATATACACACACAAACAAAATTCAGAACATGAATAATACAACAATGCTTACAGACTTTAATCGAACAGCAAAGAAACAAAATCGAGTTAAAGTTGGACCTCTAACCTTAAGACGTTTTTTGCCTGTCTAAAGGTGCTTACAGTTTGATGCAAATCGTCTTCCAGGTTTCCTCGATAATCATTTCAAATGAGAGCACACTCGGATGCAACATAGCGAACCAGAAGAATGCTTAGTCTCTCTCTCTCAAAAGACATGAATTATTTAAGTGAATTAGTGAGTCTAAACATATACAAAACTCTGGTATTTATAGAGAAGTAGAAGTCTGTTCGGTCAGACACAACTGTAGGACGAGAACTGGTTCGGTCAACAGACAAGCCTGTAGCAACGAACCGACAGACATGAACCGGTGATATAAATCGAACGGGCACAAAACGGTTCGGTCCTTGACCGAACAGACAGACTTATTCGGACAAAATAAAAGCTGGTTGGTTGAGCTGGTTCGGTTTGGAATGAAAAAAAAATTGGTTGGGCAGTAAAATATTAATTACTGACTCAAACCCGACCCAGCCCAGCCCGGCTCGGCGGCGGCGACGCGCGTGTGGTCCAGCCCAAGTTGTGTAGGTCACCCACCATAAAACTTGGGTACCCCTTGAGGCCCAACCCAACATTGGAACAAAGCCCATATAAACAACTAGCATAAGTCATACTTTGTTCTATGTGGGATTGAATATCACACACATCTTCAACCAACTTTTCTTCCTCTTCAAGTGGGTGCAAAATGAGACCAATTTCTCATTTACTTTTTGATATCAATTGTGTAAGTTAATGTACACCGTGTATCTAGCTATGACAACTTACGTATTAGAATACGTATTTCGTATGTATACACAAAATATATGCTATGATATCCAATAATATGTATATGTTAGTGGTAGACTGGTAGTCTTCCAAGAAGCGCATTGGTGCAAATAAAAATATTAAAGGGGGTTTAAGTGCAAAAATAGAAAAGAAATCATAGTATAAATGTCTATTTTTTTTCTCAACCTTAGACAAAAAAAAATGAAGACAAAAAGAAGAGAAGAAGGTCTGTAATTTTGGAAGTGGAGCAAAACTTGAGATTCTCCACGATCAAAATAAAAGGTAAGCTTTTAAATATTTTTGATTGCATGCATAGTAGGAAAAATCCATAAACCCTAAGCTTCCATCCATGGCCGGCGAGTTTTTCGACATGCAAGATCATTTTTAGAAAGCTCTCAACCTAAGGGTTCTAATGGAACAAGTTTTTCTTGATTTGGTTGGGTACTTTGTAAGTTATGCTCATTTTAATTTTTGGTTTAATAGTGTTGGATAGCCAACTTTAGGCTGTCAGAAATCCACCGTCTGGTGGCGTATTCAGTAGATTCTTGGATCATTTTTGTATGAAATGTGAATTTTAATTTGGTACTAGCGGCTTGATTTGGGAGTTTATGAGTTAAGAGAACCGAAAGCCAAAAGGTAGCCAAATGACCATGAAACCCAAAAATCTCGGTAAAATCATGATGACCAGCCAACTTGTGGCCTTCGAAATTTGTAATTCCGGTCATCATAGTTTCTGACCTGAAATTCTATGTTGAAGTAGGATATGTAGGCTTCATTTTGGTATAAGATACACCTCTAGATTCAATTTAAATTGTGAGTTATAAGAGCTCAAAGTAGACTAAATGAACACATTCTGAAATTTCAAAAAAGATAAACTTACTTTTTTTATGTTTTAAAAATTATTTTTGATTAATATTCGATATACTTTGCTATAAATTTTTATAATTTTAATTATACGAATTTTATTTGATTTTTCATGAATAAATAAAGTTTTGATTAAATATATATATATATATATATATATATATTTATATGATTTAAGCCTCTTATAAACTATGATAACATTGATTCATTTTTTTTTTTGTATTGGAAAAATATAGCTAGATGTATAATTAGAGGCTAGATTAATTTTAGGATGTGAGTATGATTTGTTTTAAGTGAGCAAACCCGATTAATTTTGGTTAATTGGAAGAAACCACTAGGTGCATGTGCATGAAAATATTGTATCAGTGAACCTAGTAGTTATTATGGTTTATATGGATATAGGTCCTTAAAGTAAACTTCAACTAGATTTTTGAGCTTGGTAGACTTAGGTTGCCAAGTAAGTGACTTATCGAATCTTCATGTTATTTTATAGATGTATAAGTATATATATATGTTTGAAATAAACCAAATATGATTTTGTACACTTTATATGGGTCTTCATGTGGATTATTTGAATGAATATTTATGAATATGAAATCAATTTGGAAGCTATGAATTGATGATTTTGTTATGTTTGAATCTGTCTTGGAATTGTACAATGAAAATTGTGTTTGATATGAATATGATTTTGAGAAATGTTCATTGTTATTATGATTTTGGAAATCTATATGTGGAATGGTTATTGATTGTGAATATGAATTTGTATGTGAATATGAAAGTGGCTACGTTCTGGACCTTGCCATTGGGGATGAATACAATGGTAGTACATGCTAGTATTGTAGTAACCTCTTCAAGGTTACATTATGAATATGGACCTTGCCACTAGGGTGAAAGTGGTCGTAGCACAATTTGGCTACGTTCTGGACCTTGCCATTGGGAATGAATACAATGGTACTACATACTAGCATGGTACTTAACCTCTCCGAGGTGACATTATGAATATGGACCTTGCCACTAGGGTGAAAGTAGTCGTAGCCTAATGAATTTGAAATCAAATATGTACGTGAATATGAATTTGGCTACGTTTGGACCCTGCCATTGGGGATTAATACAATGGTAGTACATGCTAGCATTGTATTAACCTCTCCGAGGTTACATTATGAATATGGACCTTGCCATTAGGGTGAAAGTGGTCGTAGCACAATGTTTCTTGATCTGGCTACGTTCTGGACCCTACAATTGGGGATGAATACAATGGTACTACATGCTAGCATTGTACTTAACCTCTTTGAGGTGAGATTATGAATTCGGACCTTGCCACTAGGGTGAAAGTGGTCGTAGCCTAATGAATTTGAATTTGAAATTGAATATGTATATGAATATGTTTATGAATATGTATGTGAATTTGGCTACGTTCTGGACCCTGCCATTGGGGATGAATACAATGGTACTACATGCTAGTATTGTGTTAACCTTTTCGAGGAGAAATTATGAATATGGACCTTGCCACTAGGGTGAAAGTGGTTGTAGCCCAATGAATTTGAAATTGAATATGTTTATGAACCCGTACATGAAATGTTTCTATGTGTGAATATGAATTTGAATATGTATCCATAATCACTCACATTATTTATTCTCCATGCTTCATTATTTGAATCTGAAGATCTATTTGATTATTGGAATTTGAATGATTTGTGAATAATTGTTTAATGATGAAATATTGATGTCTGAATCTATTTTATATATATAAAAAAATGGTTTGATGATGTTTTCAAGGCGATTTAGCATCTATATGTATGTAGCATATGTTGGCCCGGTTGGTTGAGAAGGTTTGTCACTTACTGAGTATTAGTACTCATTTCGTTAATTTACTATTTTCTTTCAGATGTTGAGGAGTACCAGCTAGCTAACTAGTCCTTGCTTGCGGAATTTGAGATTGAGAGATTTGTTGCTAGCACCTATGATATTTTGAAACTCTAGGCTTACTATGTGGTTAAATAATTCAAAGACTACTAGTTTGTTTGTATTTAAGGCTAAAGATTTTGAAACCTCTTATGGATATACTTATGATAATTTGAGACTTATAAGTAAAAATTGAATTTATTATATTTGGAGTTCACAAGCAATTGTTATAAGTGAAAACTTTAGAATTTGTAGCCTTACATGCTTGCAAAAGTATGTGGCGATTGTCACATCCTAGACTCGAGATAGGGGCGTGACAAACAGTCTTGTAATTTTTGAATGGATAACAAATTGCTACCTAAACAGTTTGAAATGGTGAAAATCTTTTGAAGAGTACCAACTAGCTAACTAGTCCTCGCTTGCGAAATTTGAGATTGAGAGATTTGTTGCTAACACCTATGATATTTTGAAACTCTAGGCTTACTATGTAGTTAAATAATTTAGAGACTACTAGTTTGTTTGTATTTAAGGTTAAAGATTTTGAAACCTCTTATGGATATACTTATGATAATTTGAGACATATAAGCAAAAGTTGAATTTATTATATATTTTTGGAGTTCACAAGCAATTGTTATAAGTGAAAACTTTAGAATTTGTAGCCTTACATGCTTGCAAAAGTATGTGGCGGTTGTCACATCCTAGACTCGGGATGGAAGCGTGACAAACAGTCTTGTAATTTTTGAAATGGTGAAAATCTTTTGGTTTCACAATAGAATATATGTACAGCCATAAATTCTACAGTCAGTTTCTTGTTGTATTACTGTACTAGAAGCAGACCCGCGCTACGTTGCGAACTAAGTTTTTTCATTCTGTTAATAAATTTTGATATATTTGTGTATTCGTATTGTGTTCGTTTTTTTTCTTCGTGTTGTGTCATGTTTTGACACCCTCCCTAAACTCTCTTCTCTACAAAATTTATCTTATGGATATAATACCTTAAACACGATTATGACACATAAAAAATGAAAAATACACAAATATGGCATGAAAACATGAATTACAAAGTCTAAAATAACTTAAATTTTCTCATCAAATTATCACAAACTCTTTTATTTATCTCCATCACATTTTTTATTTTTTTAATATTTAATAAAATCACTTAAATTTAAAAATGTAAAAAAAAAAAACCTAAAACTAAAACTAAAACTAAAAATAAAAATAAATTTTAATTTTAATTTAAAATGATAAAAAAGGATTAAAACAAAAGAAGAAGAAAGGGACAAAGTGGGTATGTGTTTAAGTTGTTTTATATTTGTATAAATTTTAATGTGCTATATAGATTTTGATATGTTCGTGTACTCGTGTCGTATTTGTGTTTCTTTTTTTGTATAGTGTTTTGACACCCTCTCTAAACTTCGACATCTACAAAATTTATCTTCTGGATATAATACCTTAAACACGATTATGACACATAAAAAAATAAAAAATACACGAACACGACATAAATACACGAATTACAAAGTCTAAATTAACTTAAATTTTCTCACAAACTCTTTCGTTTATCTTCATCACATTTTTATTTTTTAATATCTAATAAAATAACTTAAATTTAATAAAATTTGATGTGTTAATAATTTGTATTGTATATATTTTGACATGTTCGTGTATTTGTATCGTGTCCATCTTTTTTCGTGTTGTGTCGTGTTTCGACACCTTCCCTAAACTCCCTCTCATCTACAAAATTTATCTTATGAATATAATACCTTAAACACGCATGAACACGACATGTATACACGAATTACAAAGTCTAAAATAATTTAAATTTTCTCTCCAAATTCTCAGAGACTCTTCCATTTATCTACATCATATTTTTTTAATATTTAATAAACGAACCTAAATTTAAAAAATTAAAAAACTAAAACTTGAATATAAATTTAAAATAATAATAATAAAAAGGAACAAAGTGAAGAGACCGACACTTTTTTTTTTCTTTTTTTTTCTTTTGATAATTGGGATAATGAGAGGGGTTGCTTGGGATTGAATTCAAGACTTCATGTCCCACAAGTCTCTTGGCCACTCTACTTTGTCCCTCTTTATTGTTTATAAGAAAAGAAACGCAAATAAAGATAAACAATAACATCCAAATTTTATATATAGGATAGGATTTTGCTAGTATACTAGGGCCCCATTCTGGAGGTATTTGTGGGAGGAGTTTCCCCCCACTAAAGTAAAAGCTATTGGGGGTGCATTTGGATGCACCCCCAGTTGGCCACCGGCCCCTCCAGTCTAACTGGAGGGGCAGGGGTCCAGTAGAAAACTGGACCCCCGGTGGAGGGGGAAAACCCCGTTTTACCCCCTCCACAAATTTTTTTATTCTTTTTATTTATTTATTTTTAAAATTTTAAAATTATTTATGTTTTAATATTTAGTTTTTAAATTTTTATTTATTTTTTAACATAAATATATTTTTAATATTTTTTAATTATTATTTAATATAAATATAATTTTAATAATTTTTAATAATTTATTATATATTTTATATATACATATTTTAATCTAATGCCTTTAATGTCATTTTCCTTTCTCATTATAATTCACATCACCGTCATTGCTGCTTTTGAATTGAAACACATATCCCATCACTGATTTTAATCTCACCGCTACAGTAACTAATCTCACCGTCACCGCTGTTTTTAATCTCACCGGAGCCAATCTCACCGCTCATCTAAATGGACCCTAGTACAATTTATAACCTGGTGGGTAGTTCATCACTTCATTGTAAAAGAACTTTCAAGGGAGCCTTTCAAGAGAACTTATTCAATTAATGATGTATGAATGCACCCATGTTATTCATCTGAAATTTCTAAGACTGAAATGCTACTAATGTTTTTCAGGATTTTGGCAACAATTAGATCCAAAATATGGACGAGCCAGGAGACCTTTCAGCTACCTAGTCTTTTGCATCATTCACTCAAATATACCCATTAATTCCTCAATGCAAAAAGAAAAGCATCCCCATACATAATTGCCTTGAAAGTTGAAACTTATTTTAAATGCAAAAAGAAAAAAAAAATTGAAGGAGATGAGAACGAGACCTAATCTTTGGTTTTTTTTTTTAAATCATAATATAGCTGTTTTTTTATTTATCGAAATACCGATGTTTTAAAATTATTGATCAAAATCTGCTTGTTTTATAACATGTTGAGAAATCGCCAAACAACAAGGGAAATCGCCGTCACTTTCCCTTGTATATATTTGAAAAAAATTAACTTTTTTTCCAGCATATTTTTTTAATTTTTTTTATAAAAAAAAATTGGATTAAACAATAAGGGAAATCGCTATCACCTTCCCTTGTATATGTTTGAAAAAAAAAATTAACTTTTGCCTCAAGGGAAATCGCCATCACTTTAATTTTGTTTTTAGAAGTGAAGGGAAGTCGCCACCTTTCATTACTTTACATAATTTTTTTTAAATATTAAATAATTTATAATTTTAAAAAATAAAAAATTATATAATTTATTTTTTATTTAAATATAATTATAAAATATATAAAAATATTTTTTAATTTTTTAATATTTTTTGAATAGTGAAACGGATTTTCGGGCAAAATATGTATAACAGTATTATTGTTGATGCAAACTCTCTCTCGATATACCAGATTGATAAGGATATTTTAAATGGCTATGATTAGAGGTGTCCATCGGCCGAGCCAAGGCCCGAAATTGTTTTATTTCCCTTGCCCAAGCCCATTTTGGGCCAGGCCCGGGTTGGCCCGAAAATCTATTCACTATTTAAAAAATATTAAAATATTAAAATATTACAAAAATATTTTTATATTAATATTTATATATATTGGGCTGGGTTGGGCTGTGACAAGTGTTTTTGTAATTCGAGTCGGTCCGGCCTAGCCCGAATTACTATTTATTTAAATAAAAAATATTTTTTATTTAACTTTAATTATAAAATATATAAAAATATAAAAATGTATTTTTAATATTTATATAAAAATTTATATAATTTTTAAATTGTTATTATTTAAATTGTTTATTTAAAATTTACAATTTATTAATTTTTTTAAAAATTAAAAATTATATAATTTTTATTTTAAGGCTTGGGCAAGGGAAACAAAAAAATTTCGAGCCTTAGCCAGGCCCGGCCCATGGACACCTCTAGTCATAACCGTAGAAAATGTCCTTATCAATTTGGTACATTGGGACACATCTGGGTTTACCGGGCCGGGCGGGCTATCTAACCCGTGGATAGGTCTAGCTATGACCTTTATTCATGCATAATTCACAATGCTTTATTTCCCTTGCCCAAGCCCATTTCGGGTCGGGCCGACTCGAAAGCCCGTTTCACTGTTCAAAAATTATTAAAAATACATTTATATATATATTATAATTAAATTTTAAAAAAATAATTTTTTTTAATAAATAATAATTCGGGCTAGGCCGGCCCGCCCGAATTACAAAAACACTTATCCAAGCTCGGCCAATACAATCCGGCTTACTGGGCCGGGCGGGCTACTTGGCCCGTGGATAGGTCTAGCTATGACCTTCATTCCTGCATAATCCACAACGCTTTGGTTGGCCTTTCTTCCGGAGGTCCATTTATTACGAATACAAGTTGAAAAAATTCGATTTATATTACGAATATAATTTTTAAAATTTTTGTAAATTTTTATTTTTTTTATTTTGTTATTTAAAATTTATTAAATTTTTATTTTTAATTTTTAAAATTATAAGTTATATAATTTTTATTATTTAATAATTAAAAAAAAAAGAATTGTTTTTGGGACTTCCCTTCCTAAAATATGGAATTTTTTAAAAACGATCAAGGGAAATCGTCATGGACCATGATGATTTTCTTTTATCAATTTAAAATTTTTTTCAAAATATGTTGAAAAATTGTCATGTGCCATGACGATTTACTAACAGGATTAAAAAAAATATTTTGATAATTAAAAATAAAATATCGGCAATTTAAAATATATATATATATACTGAGATAAAAAATAAAAAAATAAACAAAAAAAACACAGGGGTTCTACCATGAACTCCTTAAAATAGGCTTTTGGTAGGCTTCAAGATTAGAAAACCTGAATAGCAGGTTATCAAGTTACCAATTTTTACATATAAACATGACCAAAATTACATATAAACATGACAATTTACATATAAACATGACAAACATAATAAATTACATATAAACATGACAAATTACATATAAATATGAAAAATTATATATGACAAATTACATATAAAGATGACAAATTACATATAAACATGACAAATGACAAATCACATATAAACATGACAAATTACATATAAACATAGAAATTACATATAAACATGACAAATTGCATATAACAAATTACATATAAACATGAGAAATTACATATAAACATGACAACATTACATATAAATATGACAAATTACATATAAACATGACAAAATGATAAATTACATATAAAGATGATAAATTACATATAAACATGACAAATTACATATAAACATAAAAAATTACATATAAACATGACAAAATGACAAATTACATATAAAGATGACAAATTACTTATAAATATGACAAATTACATATAAACATAACAAATTACATATAAACATGACAAACATGAAAAAAATACATATAAACATGACAAATTACATATAAAGAGGATAAATTACATATAAACATGACAAATTACATATAAACATGACAAATGACAAATTACATATAAACATGACAAATTACATATAAACATGACAAAATGACAAATTACATATAAAGATGACAAAATGATAAATTACATATAAAGATGATAAATTACATATGAACATGACAAATTACATATAAACATAACAAATTGCATATAAACATGACAAAATAACAAATTACATATAAAGATGACAAATTACATATAAACATAACAAATTACATATAAACATGACAAAATGACAAATTACATATAAACATGAAAAATTACATATAAACATGACAAACATGAAAAATTATATATAAACATGACAAATTACATATAAACATGACAAATTACAAATTAAATATAAACATGACAAATGACAAATGACAAATTACATATAAACATGACAAATTACACATAAACATGACAAATTAAATATAAACATGACAAATGACAAATTACATATAAACATGACAAATTTGTAATTTTCAATCTTTTGTAAAAATTAAATTAGAAAAAAAATACATATTTAATTAATATAATGCATGCATCAATTAATTTAGATATTGGGTTAATAAAAATTTCATACAGACTATTTTTTTTTTACATCTAATGGAAGTTAATTAGAAAACACTCGCATATAAAATTTTGCAAATGATGCATTGACAAGTTAAATTTTCTAGTCCTTTACTTTGGATATTGGGATAATAAAAATTTCATATAAGTATTATTTTCTTTACTTTGGTGATAAAAACAATATAAAACATCCATGCTAGAAAAGCAGTTGTTTTAGAGTGTATGGATTCGTAACTCAACATGCATTTTATTTTCATGCATGTACAAAATAACAATAATCTTTAATTTATGACAAATAATTCATCCGTATATATTTGCCTTCAATTAACACATGAAATTAATATAATTTAATTTCGATGCAAACTTTCAATCCATAAAATTAAACATTAGTAAGATTTTACTTTTAATCTTTTTATATTACTTCAAAAATTTTATATATGAGAGGAAAAAAACCTCAAAATTTTAAGATATGCTTTGTTATAAGCTCTAAAATTTTGCTTTTAACTATTGCTAGAAATCTTGTGTATTTGAATGGTTTCATTCTTACCCTAATTATAATACAACACCAAATCTTCATGCATGTACAAAATAACAAGAATATTTAATTTATGACAAATAATTCATCTATATATCTTTGCCTTCAATTAACACATGAAATTAATATAATTTAATTTCGATGCAAACTTTCAATCCATAAGATTAAACATTAGTAAAATTTCAATTTTAATCTTTTTATATTGCTACAAAAATTTTATATATGAGAGGAAAAAAACTCAAAATTTTAAGATATGCTTTGTTATAAGCTCTAAAAATTTACTTTTAACTATTGCTAAAAATCTTGTATATTTCAATTATTTCATTCTTACCCTAATTATAATACAATACCAAATCTTCATGCATGTACAAAATAACAATAATCTTTAATTTATGACAAATAATTCATCCATATATATTTGGCTTCAATTAACACATGAAATTAATATAATTTAATTTCGATGCAAACTTTCAATCCATAAGATCAAACATTAGTAAAATTTTAATTTTAATCTTTCTATATTGCTACAAAAATTTTATATATGAGAGGAAAAAAAACCTCAAAATTTTAAGATATGCTTTGTTATAAGCTCTAAAAATTTGTTTTTAACTGTTGCTAGAAATGTTGTGTATTTCAATGATTTCATTCTTACCCTAGTTATAATACAATACCAAATCTAACAGGAGTGGATCTCTTTTTTTGTACGTTCTAATATTAAAGGGGGAGAAGAAAAGAAAATTTGCAAACCAAAATTAAAAGACTTAAATGTATAAAAAAAATTCCCCAACTAAATACCCTAAAAAGAACCCTTTAATTCATTTTATTTTATGCTATGTTACAATTTTAGAGTTCACAGCAAGCCAACAACAACCATGCTAAGCTCTTTCAGGCAATCTTCAATACATTCTCCGATAATCCATCGGCAAACATGATCATCTCTAATTATGCCTGCAAAATTGAAAAATCAAAAAGCAATTAACAAATCACATTAATAAAATGAAAATAAAAGATCACATTGTAATAATTAAACATTGTCAAAATAATGTTTGAACATCATTAAACAAATTAAATGATATATTTAAAATAACTTGGTAAAGTACTTGGATAAAAAGAAAAAAAATACTAGCCAAAGGAAGCTACATATCTAAAATGATCTTTTTCAACAAAACAACAATTAAGAGACAAACTAATGAAGGTAAATTTTATGCTCGTGGAGCAGGGGCAATACCTGCCTCAGATATATCGCATAATCCAAAAGTCATATTTGCCAATACACAACAATTAAATACCACAATAATCAATCAGACATTCAAATTCATCATGTTTTTCTTAGTTAGAATACAAAAAATGTTTAACCTCTATGCCCCAAGTAGAAGTCTAATTTTCCTTGATGTGATTCCTTGAATCATGCTTATTGCCTGAGTATCTGCCACTAGAGGCCGTGTGATAACTTTGCCACCTGCACCTACTGTCAACAGGTAATCAGAAACATGTAAGCTAGAAAACACTGCAGTTCAAGAAACAATGCAAGAAACTAACAGATAAGCATAAGAACTGATGTCATTGAAGCCTACACCAACAATATTGAACAAGAGTTACACCATTCTCAATGCAGCATTTTTTTAACCTAGCAATTTTGAGAAGAATCCATTACAACAATCTGTAACTGATGATGGTTTATACTCTTTTAACCGTAGCATCTCCGAAAATATTAATCTAAAGTTGTCAAATCTAGAATCATAATCTTGAAAACGTAAATGAATTTAGAGCATATTTGAAATAACATTGGTAAACACTCCAAGAACAATCAATTACGAAATATGGCGTTGTTTGATGAATGAACGCATAAAAAAAGTCACTGAAGCAACCAGGTTATTCTTTCTACAAGAATCAATTTAGCCAATTAATATTATCATATGAACATTTCTACTTTAACACAAAATATCAGGTCAAATTGAGCAATAGAAACAGTGATCCGAAATGTGCTAGAGATACCTCCTATTTATCTGAGATACTCGTAGCCACTCTTTATTATCATCCATGTCCAAGTTCTTAGAATCTCCGAAAAGCTTCTTAGATGATTGACCAGCATTACCTTAAGTGCAGGACACATGGTTAGCGGGTTAGGACAATGAGAGCATTACCAGGATTCAAAATGTGTAGGCTTAGTTATATTTGTTTGATGTTTGATTGTTTATGTAATCATCTAGTGAATGTAATACATTAAAAATTTAAAATCGTACATTTAGTGAAAAGAACATAAACAAACAATCGAAAAGAAAATAGAAGATAAATTTGATAGATTTGCAGTCACATATTACAGAAAGATCTTCTAGAGTTTAAAAAAAAATCAATAGAAAAAGAAAGATAATGATGAAACTATTCTGGTAAGAACCACAGTCCAAAATATTCTATTGATTTTAACAAATGCCAATATTCTATTGATTTTATCCACATTTATCTTCTATCTCAAAAGTTCTTTTTTTTTTCTTTCAGTGTAAGTGAGTACTTAAATATCTATCAATTTATATATTACCCTAAATCTGGTATTTTATACTGTGGTTCTTACCAGAATAGTTTCATCATTATCTTTCTTTTTCTATTGATTTTTAATAATATCAATAGAGTTTTAATAATATCATAGAAGACAAGGAAAAACAAGCTCATAGCATTTTAATAATATCAATAAACTTTCTGTCAAGTATTAGTAACTATTATACAAATAGCATTTATGTGAAATTAACAGTGAAACTAACAGCATGGATCCTGGTAGGTCATACTAACATTTTCTACATAAATATACTTGAATCAAGTCTAGGCAACTTAGTATTGTAGCGATTGAAGAAGGGGCAAACCCCTAGCTAGCTAACTTTGTAGTGACACTTTAAGGCATTCATTTCTGAGCATCTCCCAAGCCTGTTTTCTTTTAGTAAATAGGGAGAGGAAATAGCAATAGTTCTCCAAGGTAGAAACATGAAAATTTTAGGTCATTTTGTTGAAAATACACTTTGGAACTTTATATATAGTTGAAGTGATCGGGAAGTGAATATTTCCTAACAGGTCTTTTACAATTCCAAATGATTTCTTCAACTTTATACCTTAATAACATTTAGTCTCAGATCAACTCCTTTTTACAAGTTAAAATTACAATCAAAACTAATTAATATTCAACAAAGCTCAAGAAAATGCCCAAGTTCTCTGTTCACTAAAAGAAAAAAGAACCAACTTTTAACTAAAAATTAAAAATGAAACCAAAAATCTTGACTCCATGGTCAACTACCCTTTCTAGTGGAGTGTTCATAGGTCCAAAATTGAATTTCAAATCCTTCAATTTCCAAGAAATTTCTTTGTTATCGTGGCTTAGCAAAAGAAGCAAAAAGACTATATATATATGTAAAAGTACCGACATACTCTAATATAATTATATGTTTAAAAAAGTCATATAACCAACAATAAGGGGAAAAAAAGACTGTTTTTTGAGATGAGACAGGGAAAAAGTTAACTAGTTTGAGATGATAAATATCCAACATTATCAACTTCCATCTGAAATCAAATGACTATCAACAAATGTAAAGGATTTGAACAGAGAAACTTACCGATTTGTCTAAAAAGAGAGATTTATCGACGACCTCTGATGACAAACATAACTCAAAACACTAAAACCTGAAATGAAAAATGACCATATATCAGTAATTAGCAGTCATATAAATATAATCATATATAACTCAAAACACTAAAACTTGAAAAAAATCTAAGTTGAAACACAATGGTGGGAATTCCTTAACTAATTCAATCACTTGTAGACACTCATTTACATGAATGGTTCACAGATAGAATTGGCTGAACATTCAAAATTTTCACCAATAATGAATGCAAACAAAAAAAGAAAAAGAAAAAAGAGGTAAGCAGCAACTTTCAATCTCATCCTGAAATTGGATTCCAGGACTTGTTCAAGCAGGAGAGGACTATGGTCATATTAAGACTTGCTTTTGGTAATCATATCTTTATATAACAATAGTAGCAGCAACAACAAAAAAACTCAAATAATAAGTACTTTACCTTAACATAGATGAGCCCTGGATTTAAATTATATTTAAAAGATAAAAGATGTATGCATAAATCAAGCATGTGGTAACAAACAACTTATATTTATTGCTTTTTTCACCAGTTTTTTATTAGATTATGCAAACTAATTATGCATAAACTATTTGATTGATCTTAATGCCACTCACTGGCAAAACTGAGCTAACATTATACTATTAGATTAAAACACAAACCAACTAAAAAGTAGTTTCCCAACAACATATCTTGAATTCCTTGGATTCTTCATAAGGCTAAAATAAGTCAATCTAATGTTTGACAATTTAAACAAATGTCTTTAGCAATCTATCTAAAAACACTGCAAGTATAAATTTGTTTTTGGAACTTACAAACAAATTGGTGGAATATGTTTACCTTCCTTATGAAATTTTCTCGCCTAAAGTAAGAAAAGAGAGAACAACTGCAATGACTGTTCCAATGGGGCTGAACATTGAGACAAGAACCGATGCCCTCTTCTTCATTGCCCATCCATTGAAGCTTACACATGCTCCGCCCACACCACCTCCCTGTGAAAAAAAAAGCTGCATTAAGTGTCTTCAATGCATAAAATGGCTATGTATTTCCTGCCCTTGAAAAAGGGTTATATTTCATACTTTCATTTCACCCCAAAACCTGCTTTTAATATATGAGATTATTCAAAAAAATGACAGAGTTGCAGATATACCAGTAGAGAGAAGCCAATCTAAAATAACAAAAAATTAAGCCATTTTTTTTAAAATAAAAAAAAAGAGAAGTTTCATGGAAACAAAACTAAAAAAACTAAAAGGATGATGAGAAAAACCACAAGAAATAAACAAATCGAGGCACGAAACAGAGAAAAAGATAGATGAAATTGAACTTGACCTGCAAGAGATAGGAGGATCTTTCTGGAGATCCTTGAGTTCCTTCAATATCCGCTTTGAAGCCATCACCTAAACCCTAAAACAAAACAAAAAATAAAAATTGGAATATTTGTGCCATAATAAAACTATAACCTATTTTTTCTACACAGCTTACAATACGAAGAAATATCCATAAAGTAAAAATGAAAAAAAATGTTACATTATAAAATGATGGAGGGTATCGATGATTTAAACGATGGAGGGTATTGATGGCAGATGCAAATCCTAGTTGGGGTTTTGGATTAGAGAGTTTTGATTACGGTTTCAAAAAATTATATGCTTTGATGATTATGTGATAGAGGGGTTTGGGTATAGGGGTGTGTGTCTAAATTTGAGGTTTGATGGTTCTAAGAGGGAGTACCTTTGGCATGCAGAGGTGGAGATGGTGTTTTGCTTCAGAGGTGAGTGGTGGTAGGGTTTCAAATTTTTGTTTGAGATGATTTTGGAAGAGAGGAGATTTGAGTATATGAGGGAGAGTTACCATGTTAACAAGTTTTATAATTTTTATTTTTTTTATTTTAACGGTTCAGATTAGATTATTTTCATCTGTTGGCTACAATTTTTTGGAACCTATGAAAAACCTACCTTAAAACTTTTTTTAGAATTTTTCAAAAAACACCGATCTTCAATTGACTCATTAGTGAGTTCCTGGAGGTGTAAGTGGTGGCACAAGGGCAATTTGAAGAATAAAGGAAGGTCAAATCTGTCATTATATGAGAAGAAAAACTCTAAACCTAATCAAGGTGTGTCGGGACATATAAATAGCCTCGTCTCTTTCACTTCTCCTTGCGTTAAGGAAATAACACTAGAGCTTCCTCGGCGACCTCTCAGGTTATTTTCTCTAATTTCTCCTTTCCTCAATTCATCGTTTTGCACTCCTCGCAAATTCTTGTATGATCTCTGTTTTTTGTTTCCACTCCCTTTGACTTTTGATTTTTCTCCTCTGCTGTTTGGCTGCTTAGAAATTGAGTGAAAAAATCACTCGAAAATCACTCTTGATCTTTTTTTAGCTTCTAATTTGTTGTTTTGGTTATTTGGTTTACGATCGAGGTTTAAATTAGTTTGTTGTGTTAACTTTTCATCATTTCATCAGTAGTCGCCAAAAACTGAGTGTTATTGTGAATAGAGAATTAAATATGCTGTGTTTTAGTTTAAGTAATGGTGAATAGATTGTTAGTTTAGTAGTTGCTGTAACATGCCGATCTATTTGTTTTGAATTGCTTTATCTATTTTACCGAGTGCATTTTGCTATATGGAAATATGTGGGATAATTTTGAATTACGTGGATTTTATAAAGAAATGTTGAAACTTTTCTTTAGCAAATTGTTTTTCTGGTGCTATGTTGTTTCGACTTTTCATTTTTCTTGAAGTATCTGAGTTCGACACCTTTGTTCAACCCATATCTGGACATAGGTATAAGGATATATCTTTCAAATACATGAAAATTTTGGAAAAAATTGAACATACATCCGAGTCCGAGTAACATATAGGTCTGGTGAATTGGTAAGATGATCCATTATTGATATAGTTCGGGGTTTTCCCTTCTTTTCAAGTTGTACTTGTAAAAACTGAGATTTTGTTAAAGGAAGAAAACATATAATATATATTTCATCATTTCAACTTTTTTAGGCCATTAGTTTCAAAATTTTGCTTGCCTGTCCTTCCTTTCAAGGTTTGAGTGTGTATCTCATACTTAGAGTTAGAGCCCATTCTGCCGTTCTTTTTAATTCTTGTCAATATTTTTCCTAAGTTGTTTCTGTTAACATACAGGTCACCGTCTTGAGTTCTAAACATGGCAGATGGATCACAGCGTCCATCAGTATTTCAAAAAATACATGGGCAGTCGTACTTCATTTCCAGGTTTTCTCCTAACTTGCATGCCCGGAATTATAATGTGACTGGTGCATATGCAAATGGAGGAATTCATGTTGCTTTACAGCCATCACATCAAGCTACTGGGTGGGCACACGTGTCCCCTGTTTCTCCCATATTTGTACAAGCTCCATCAGAGAAAGGTGTTTCTGGTTTTATGGTGGATTTCCTCATGGGAGGAGTTTCTGCAGCTGTTTCCAAGACAGCAGCTGCTCCTATTGAGCGGGTTAAACTTCTAATCCAAAATCAGGATGAAATGATCAAAGCTGGGCGGTTGTCCGAACCATACAAGGGAATTACTGACTGCTTTGCCAGGACTATTAAGGATGAAGGTGTCGTTGCTCTCTGGAGAGGCAACACCGCTAATGTCATCAGATACTTCCCCACCCAGGTTGATTTTCTTTCAGTTGATTTTTAAGTGCTTTCTCTTTCTTTTCTTCCTAACCTTTTAAGGTGCTTTTGTTTACTAACTAGTTTGTCTTGTATGTTCCTGAGACCTTTGCTGTCCAATCGTACCTCTTCTTGGGAAAGAAGCAGAAAAAAAAGACCCCCAAAAAATGAGGCTTTTGATGCACATATAACATATGTGATCTAGAACTATTGACTATGTCAGTTTGGTCAAAGGACGTGTTTATCTTTCATTTTGTTCTCCTTCCTCCTCATTTTTTTTGTCTGCTTAAAGCTTAACTCTTTTGTATATGTCCAGGCTCTGAACTTTGCCTTCAAGGATTACTTCAAGAGTTTGTTCAACTTCAAGAAGGACAGAGATGGCTACTGGAAATGGTTTGCAGGGAACTTGGCATCTGGTGGTGCTGCTGGTGCTTCATCTCTTCTGTTTGTTTACTCTCTGGATTATGCCCGTACACGTTTGGCTAATGATAATAAGGCTGCTAAAAAGGGTGGTGAGAGGCAGTTTAATGGTTTAATTGATGTCTACAAGAAAACCATCAAATCTGATGGCCTTGCTGGTCTTTACCGTGGATTCAATATCTCATGTGTTGGAATTATTGTTTACCGTGGTCTCTACTTTGGAATGTATGATTCCCTGAAACCCGTTGTTTTGGTTGGTGGATTGCAGGTACGTGAGTCCGTAACATTGCCCAGAATTTTATTGTTGACTTGAACATAGAGCCTGATTCTCTCTGTTTGTTTATTTGGTAATTAACAGGATAGTTTCTTGGCAAGTTTCTTGCTGGGTTGGGGTATCACGATAGGTGCTGGACTGGCATCTTATCCAATTGATACAGTACGTAGAAGAATGATGATGACCTCTGGAGAAGCAGTGAAGTACAAGAGCTCACTGGACGCGTTTTCTCAGATCGTCAAGAATGAAGGTACTAAATCACTGTTCAAGGGTGCTGGTGCAAACATTCTACGTGCTGTTGCAGGTGCTGGTGTGCTTGCAGGCTATGACAAGCTGCAAGTCATTTTCTTGGGCAAGAAATATGGATCCGGTGGTGGTGGCTAATGTTATCACATCACAGTGGAAGGTGATTACTGGTGTCTTGAAGAATGATTTAGGATCCCAAGTTGCGAATAATTTCAGATGGGTATAGTGCTTCTCATAGTTCCCAGTATTTAGGGATTTTAATATGGAAAAAGATAGTGACGAAAAAGCTAGTTGAATTATGAGTGTTACATGTGTTTAGTTGAAAGACCATGTAGTTTTTGGTTGTTCTTTTGGTGAGAATAATGAAATTATGCTCTGCTTTTCAAATACGTGCTTGATGTTCTTGTATTTTCTTCTCACGGTGTTTGTTATTGGCTTTACCTGTTCGGTATTGCTCGTCGGATTGATGTAGAGATATTGACATCCGAAACAGCTCCCAGTTTTAATGGTGTTACCTTTTCCAGGCGCAAGCTGTGAACTATTAAAATTCTCCTTGACAGTTAACAGTAGGATAAATAGAAGGGAATGCTGCTTTTGATTCGCGAGTCGTGACGTGACCGATCAAAATAGGGCTCCTTGTCTAATATTTACTCCAGATTTTAGCGGTGGTAGAACTGTATTGGGTTAAATACTAAATTAGTTTTTGTATTTTAGATTTTTTTTTTATGTTCGCTATTTGTAGACTTTTTTTTTATCATTTTGATACTTAAATTTTCTTTGTCATCAATTACATTGGTTTTTTGTCCTAACATCGTTAGTTAATGGTTGATTAGGTAACTAATCAGAATCTGACACGTGATAAAATTGTCACATCATTCGTGCTATGTCAGTATGAATGAAAAAATTCAAAATTCAAAAAAATAAAAAATTGATTTTTTTTTTTAAAAAATCAAAAATTCAATTTTATTTTTAAATTTAGAAATTAAAAAATTATAAAAAATCAAAACATAAATCTGAAAAATTCAAAATTAAAAAAAAATAATTTAAATATAGAAATTTCAAATTAAAAAAAATATATGAAAATTCAAAATTAAAAAAATAGAAATTTAAAATTTAAAATTTAGAATTTTTTTTTTAATTTTTTCATTTTCATTAAAAAATTCAGATTTTTTTTCTTATTTTTTAAATTTTTTTTACAGATTTTTGAATATATATATATATATAAAGTTTTCGATTTTATAATTTATTTTGAATTTTGAATTCTGGTTTTTTATTTTTATTATATATATGAAAAATCGAAATTAAAAAAATAGAAAATAAAATTTTAAAATAGAAATTTTTTTTTTTAACTTTTTCATTTTTATTAAAATTTTTAGATTTCTTTTTCTTTTCTTATTTTAATTTTTTTTTTTTACAAATTTATATATATATATATAGTTTTCAAGTTTTATAATTTATTTTTAATTTTGGTTTTAAATTTTAATTTTTAAATTTTTTTTAAAAAAAATGAGATTTTCAAATTTTTAATTTTGATTTTTATAAATTTTTTTTTGAATATTTTTCTTATATGAAGATGTGGTAATTTTGCCACGTGTCAGCCTCTGATTGGTTAGTTTTTTGCCTAGTCAGTTATTAACTAACGGTGTTAGGGCAAATGGCCAATGTGATTGACGGTAAAAAAGTTCGAGTACCAAAGTGACAAAAAATTTCTCCAAGTACCACTCGGACAAAAGGTAAAAAGTACATGGGCTAATTTAGTATTAAACCCAACTGTATTTCATGTTTTTATTTCTTTGAGTTAAAGTACTTACAGAGTTCATGTAGCAAAATCAAAAGTGCAAATGCATTTGTCTGTATTTAGAGGTGAGTAATTTAATTCTTGTATACGTGTCAAATTTTTTTATTCAAGTGGAATTTAGAAAAACATAATCTTTTTTACCCAAATCTCTCTCTTAGTCGTTGTAGATACTCGATTTTGACTATTAATATATTATCTCTTCTTAGAGAGAAATAAAGTTGTTTTACAGGAAATTGCACTTTAGCGTACAATAGTAAAAGTATTCTAGAACAAATAATAAGATAGCTTCACTGAAGGTTGCTTCACTAGAAGTTCTTCCACGATAACAATTCTTGTTCAGAACAGCTCATGTTTAGAATAACTTCTGTTTAGAATAGCTCATATTCGGAACAATTCCTGTTCGTAACAGCTTCCGTTCAGAATAGCTCATGTTTAGAATAGCTTATGTTCGGAACAGCTCTTGTTCAAAACAGCTTCTGTTTAGAACAGCTCAGGTTCAGAACAGTTCCTGTTCGGAACAGCTAATGCTCAGAACAACTCATGTTCGGAACAGTTAATGTTTAGAACAGCTTATGTTCAGAACAGTTTCTGTTCAGAACAATTTTTGTTTGGAATAGCTCATGTTCGGAACAGTTTCTGTTCAGAACAGTTTTTGTTCAGAACAACTCATGTTCAGAATAGCTCCTATTCGAAAACAATACCTTCATGGAATAAATCAGTCACAGAACAACACTCTTATGGAAAGGAACCTTTACCGAGAAGTATTCTACAGAAGATGTTCCGCTTGATACTACTTCACTGAAACAGAAGAAGTGAAAATAACCCCAGAATATGACAGGGTTCTTGGGTTAATTTCACTATTGGGATGTTCTAGAAAGCTTGACTTGGTGGGTTAGACATGGAGATAATTAAGAGGTCTCCTCTTAACTTTTCCCTGAAGTATGAGTGCTTCTCCCTTTCTTTTAGAACAAATAGTGAACTCTTGTTCACTATTCACTATTACCAACAACAATCTAAACTCCCATCAAACAAAACATTAATACTTTAGTAACGGATAATCTTCCCCATTATACCTATTAAATACATATGTTTTGTAAATTTTATTCTTGACACCTATAAATAGGAGTTCACACTACGCTTTGGGGACTTTTGGGGGGCATTTGAGTAATCTTTCTCTCTAAAGTTTCCTCTGCAATTCTCTCTTCTCTGATTCTCTTCTCAGCTTTGTTCTCAGCCATACTCAGCCTTATTTCACTATCTCTCCACTTCCTCCACCTTACCTACCATCACCTGTTGTTGCGCTCAACACTTCAGGGTCTGCTCCAGTCTTCCTCTCCGCCGTCTCCCGATAATATCCCATTTCACTTGTTTGCAACGCTTCCTCTCCCTACCAAAGAACCCTCTACAATCGTAAAAACATGTCATCATTTTTTTTTCGAAATCATCTATTCTGTCAGTTTCTAAATTTTACCTGAGAAAAAAATTTGACACGTCATCATTTTTTTTCCAAATCATATATTCTATCAGTTTCATATGTCTACCTCAGCATTTAGACGGTTTTTCATTAATACTGTTACCAATTTTACTTCTTTATATAAATTTCAAACGTACAAAAATTAAATTATTTACTTCTATAGTACATGGACTAAAATACACTCTTTACTATATTACAAAAACTATCTACATACTTTAACCTATTTCATTGGATAGAGGAAAAAGACTAGTTGCAGAGGAGCGTGCCATACAAAGAAAAACAGACTATACGTTTTCATTTTTTTTCTTTATTATTTTTTGGCCGATGAGACTAAAAAGAAGGAGATAAATTTTGCTATGCTTAATTTTTTTAGGATAAAATATATTTATTCATAAAATTTGATAAAATAGATATGCTTACCTTTCTTTCGTTTGAAAAACATTCTTTTATCCCCTGAAGTTTTGTAAAAATAATTTAATCTCCTGATGTATTATTTACAAGATAATTTTATATGAAAAGATAAATGTATCTTTTAATTTTTCTTTTATCCAATATTTTTTAATTATAAAATAATAAAAATTAATTAATTTTCAAATTATCTTTAATTATTATCAAATTAAATTTTAATCAAGTTATATTTTAATTCAAATATATATTAAATATTTTAAACTTGTTTTTAATTTAATTATATATTAACTTTGAGATGAATGTATTAGATTATTTTTCTTTAAAATAAATTAATTATCATTATTTAAAAAAGTTTAATGATAAAAAAATTAATTAAAACAAAAAAATAAATGAAAAAGGGCCTGAAAGAAGAAAAAAACAAAATGAGGGTATTTTTAATAGGGAAAATATATATTTATCTCCCTCAAGTTTGATAGAAAATACACCTACCCCTTTTAATTTGAAAAAAACACCGACTTATCCCTCTACGGTTTGGCACAAAATACACTAACTTCTTAAGATATTATTTCTAAGTTAATTTAAATGAAAAAACAAATATACTCTTTGTTAATCATCTATTTTTGTTTTTTTTTTCATTATTTTTTACTCAAAATTTTTTTTAGCTACAAAATTAATTTTAATTACTATCGTATTAAATTTTAATTAAATTATATTCTAATTCAAGTATACATGTTAAATATTTTAAACTTATGCCAATGTGGATTGGTTCAGTTGGTTGAGTATTCATTAGCGTTTTGGCAAGCACCAGGGTTCGAGTCTCACCAGTAGTTTCACTTGGTGAATGATCTATAAGTACAACAGTTAGTCCTCTCTGAGTCTTGTGGCATGCCTTGACCCTAGATTGGGTAGCCTCCCCTCACCTAAACTTGTTTGTACCAAAAAAATATTTTAAACTTATTTTAATTCAATTATATATTAACTTTGATATTAATATATTATGTTACTTTTTTTTAATAAATGAATCAATTGTCATTATTTAAAAAAGTTTAATGATAAATAAATTAATTATAACAAAAAATGAAAAATAGATAGAAAGAATAAAAAAAATGATCGTATTTTTAATATTTAAAGTAAAATTTGAATAAATATTAATTTGATTAACAGAATGCTAACATAGTTACTTTTTTAAGAGATAAAATGTGTTTTTCAAAGTAATAAGGGTAAGCTTATTTTCAATAAAATCTCATGAAAGATAATTATATACTTTTTTATTCTCCTTTCTTCCCTTTTTTTCATTTTTTTCTTTAACCAATTTTATTATCACTAAAAATTTTAAATAACGATAATTAATTAATTAAATAAAGATATTTTAATAAATTCATTTCAAAGTTAATATATAATTGAATTAAAGATAAGTTTAAAATATTTAACATGTACTTGAATTAGAATATAACTTAATTAGAATTTAATTTAATAGTAATTAAAGATGATTTTAAGACTAAATAAATTCTCATTATTTTGTAGTTAAAAAAGTTTTGAGTAAAAAAAAAGAAGAATGAAAACAAAAAAAATAAAAATAAATTATTAATAATTAACAAAGGATATATTTGTCTTTTTATTTAAAATTAACTTTAAAATAACTTTTAGGGGGTTAATGTATTTTGTACCAAACATTAAGGGATAAGTGGGTGTTTTTCAAATTAAAAAAAAGTAAGTGAATTTTTTATCAAATTTGAAGGGATAAGTGTCTTTTACCCTTTTTAATATTTAAAGTAAGGAACAACCTTTGATTAACCAAATTTTGCATTAGTTTTTTTTTCTTTTCAAGATAGATAAACTGTGTTTTTCAAACTAAGAATATAAATATATTTTTAATAAAATCACATGAAGATAATTATATTTTTTTCTTCTCCTTTGTTTCATTTTTTACTTTAATAAATTTCTTTTTCATTAGAATTATAATAATTAAGAAATTTTAAATAAATAAAATTTAATAAGTTTATCTTAAAGTTAATATACAATTGAATTAAGGATAAATTTAAAACATTTAACATGCACTTGATTTAGAATATAAATTAAAATTTAATTTTATAATAATTAAAGATAATTTTAAAATTAATTAAATTTTTATTATTTTGTTATTAAAAAGTTGAGTAAAAGAAAGAATGAAAATAAAAAAAATAAATGATTAATAATTAACAAAAAATATATTTATTTTTTTCATTTAAAATTAACTTAGTAAATAATATCATAAAGGGTTTAATGTATTTTTCACCAAATATCAAGAGGACAAGAGAGTCTTTTTCAAACTAAAGAATAAATGTACTTTCTTTAAAACCTAAGGGTAAATATACTTGTTAAAAAATAATCATACCACACTCTTTTTGGAAAATAAATATAAAACAAAAGTGACCATTAGGCCATTTGCTACCAAATTAATAAGTATGAAATATGGATGCTAAGTGCTAAATATTTTTTTTAAAAGTAATGACAAATTAATAAATAATTTCATTGCTATCCCTTTTCGTTGAGCACTTTTTTGGGGGATTATATTACGCGAACTACGATCTATGAGTTTATGGTTGGTGTTATATATAAAAAGTGTGAACTTCAAAAAATTTTATATAAAAATATGAATTCTAAAATTGTTAACTTTCATTTTTCTTTTACTTTTATTATTGGTAAACAAGTATTATTAATTAATTAAATTATTTTTTATTAAGCTTTTATTGAAACACAACATTATAAAAACATGAGTTGGCATTTTTGGCCAATGAGAAGCACTCTTAATAGTTAAGGATGAAAGCTCATTGGCTAAGCCATGTGGTGGCCATGTGATATTGCCAAGATGGCACTTAGTACATAAGGTGGAATTTTTGGCCAATGAGGAGTACTCTTAATGGTTAAGGATGAAAGCTCATTGGTTAAGGCCATGTGATATTTCCAAGATGGCACTTGGTATATTAGGTGGCATTTTTGACAAATGAAAGAGAACTCTTGGTGACCAAGTAGGAATGCCATTGGCTAGCCAATGGATGGCATTTTAATGTGTAAGGACTAATTTCCATTGGCTAGGCAATATGATGAAGCCAAGTGGCTAAAAAAAAGATGAAGGGAGTGGATTGAATAGGGATTTTCGGCCAAGACATATAAGGCAAGGGGGGAGCTTTTCTTTCACTATTCACTACTCATTTTGGAGAGATAAGGGCAGTAGCAAAAATCACCTAAGGTGAAGAAAGGAAGAGTGAAAAAGAGAGAAGAATAAGGAGTTTGAGAGTTCTTTGGTGGAGCTTTACTAGGTAGCTTTACTTTCTCTTCTTGTTCTTAGTTTTTTCCTTTCCTTTCCTTTCCTTTCCATTCCATATTCTTTTCTTTTTCCTCATGCATGATCTTCATCCTCTTTTCTTCTAAATAAAAAATTTCAAAAAGGTTTTCCAAAAATATTTTCTTTTCTCTTCTCCCCTCCATTTTCCTTCTTGGCCGCCACCTTAAAGGCTTCATTGTGCTTGTATCTTGATCATGCTTCTTGCTTGATGTTTGATGTGGGTTGTGCTATTGTAGTAGGTTAGATTTTCCCCTTTTGTTTTCCTTAAAAAAAAAAAAGGTTATGAGCTTGATGATCTTGACTATATCCAAGTGATGGTTCGAGCCGAATTTAGCCAACCTTGTTTTCTTGTTTATTTATACTTTCTTGCTTATATATTGTAATTTTTATATACATATCTTGCTGGACATTGCCTATTGTTTGTTACATATTGTTTATTATTCTCTTGGGAAAACGATTATGTGTTTGATGACATTGGCTTCCCACCAAGAGATAGCTAAGCCGAATTTATGTTCAAGAGGCTAGCTATGAGCCAATCATTTTTTCTTGCTGTAAATCATATCTTCAAACCATTCTAGCATGATTTTGGTTAAGATCAACCAATGGTCTATAGCCAAAATCTTGATTTCAAACTAGTTGGAAGAAGCAATGTTTAAAGGTTGGAGTTGCTGATTTCGGGCAATATTTTTCTTATGTATTTTTTGTCCAAATAAAAAACTGTTTTAGCCTCATTTAGTAAATCCTTAGATGAGTACATGGTAAAACTTTCAGATTTTTTTGAGTTTTTCTTAAAAGTCTAAAAAATATTTTTTGGCAAAATAGTTTTAAGTATGCTGATTTTGGGGCAATTTCGGCCCATGCATTTCTTGTCCAAATAAAAAAATATTTATTTTAACCTCATTTAGTATACCCTGGATGAGTCCATGGTCAAAATTTTAGATTTTTTTGAATTTTCCATAAGGGTTAAAAAATAATTTGATAAAACTGGGTTTTGGTGGTTAAAAACAAGCTTTGAAACAAGTTAAGAGCCAAAATTCTTCTGCATTTAGGGGGTTGTCCGAGACTGGTAAGGGGTTGTTCTAGGTCATTTTTTGGTCATCCAAGGATAAAAAAAATAAGGTTTTGTTAAATTGAGTTATGGGTAGTTAAAATGAACTTCAAAAACGAGTTTACGTCTTTGTTCCTACACTAATTAAGGCCATTCGGGCATTTTGATATATTTCCTCTAAAAATGGCTTTCAAAATATTTGCATCCAAGGCTCACTTAAAGGTATCTGGATGCCAAACAAGGGCATTCGAATACCTTTTTAATCAGAGTCCAAAATCCTCCGATTTTAAAGTTCAAATTAAGTTTCTTTCAAAAGTAGTCGAACATCTTTTAGGTGTTCAGATATCCTCTCTTCAAGAGAGAAATGCATTCCATTTTCATGTATTGCATATTTTAAAAATGCTTTTACTTAATCTAGCATAAAAATATACTTCTCGATTTCATAAATATTTGGCAAGAATCATTTCTTAATCTTTGTCGGGTTTGCCGAGGAGGTTAGGAAATCTTTCAATGCACGTGTTTATGAAATTACGAAGTAAGATTTTTATTTTACTCGGAATTACATAAGTGTTATGTGAAAGAAGTATTTTATAAGCTTTGTCGGGTTTGTCGGGGAGTGCCAAAATATTTTTCTGACACATGTCATTTATGTAATTTCACCAAAAAAAAATTTAAATAATGATGTGTGCATATTCTATGTCCATACATATTCTATGATGATGTCGTTTAATCATTGATGTCTACATTTGGAGTCAAATGAGATTAACATCCAACACTGTTAATGCATGACAAGATGTTTGGGAAGGATTTTTTTAAGGTAAAATTATTTTGTGCTTCTCTTTGATCTTTAAGATTATAATTTACATTTATTATTCTTATGCGTGTTTTTTCTTATGCCACAGAAAAACAAAGATTTTAAAAAGTTCAAAAAATAAGGTTATGAAGTTTATTAAGTACTTAGTGAAATATTCAACACAACAACTGTCACAGAAAAACTTCAACAATTATAAATTGAAGATCCACTCTCTTCTAATAAACAGAGATGATTGGAAGAAGAATTTTTATCTGGTTCTATGCATGTTGGCTTGGGAGGCAATAATTCAGAAGCTGAAGAGCATGAAAAAGGTAAAAAAAAAAAAACATAATATTCATTCAACTCATGGGAAGCGTCGACCTAGCAAGGTGAATAAAATGGATAAGATGGAAGTATTTTTTGATAAGTGGAAAGTCTCATTGACTACAAAAGAAAAAGCCGTTAAAGCAAAAAATGAGATACAAATCATATAGTATTAGTTTTGTTCCTGACCCTTATTCTGTAGGTATATGCATGGATCTTTTGGAGAAAATGGAAAGTGTTTTTTCATATTCTTATAATAATTGAAAAGTTCATATCAGCAGTTAGAGGTAAATTTTGTTGGAACATCTGATGTGAGGCGAAAGGATTGGGTGGGTAGTCTTGCTCAGTCTTAAGTTCTTTTACTTATCAATACTTGACTTTTATTTTTATATGATGCAATAATATTCTAAAACTATAATGTGGTTGTATGGAGTATGTGGTGACATTCTATCATTATAATATGGAATGTATGGAGTTTATCATTAATGATCAATATTCTATCATTATATTATGCTGGTAATTATAATGAGTATTAGCTCTAATTTTGAATTTTTTTTTTCTAATTTAGATAATGAGATGAGACAATTTCTTTTTATAAAATGTGTCAATGACTATTACAAGGCATACATGTTAGGGGTGTAAACGAGACACTTATGCTCGCAAGCTACTCGGGTTCGATTCGAAAAAATTCAAATTTGGCTCGATCATTGTTGTGTCGAGCTCGAGCTATCGAGCTTAGCCGAATTCGAGTATCCTAATACTTGACTCGAGTAGCCCGCGAGCCTAATTATATTTTTTTAATATAAATTTTTATTTTTAATTAGTATTGAAAATTCTCAACATGAATTCGAGCTCAAGCTCGAGCTCGAGCACAAATAATTGAGTTTGAAGACAAGCATAAGAATTGAGCTAATTTTTTACTAGGTAAACGAGCCTGATCGAGCGAGCTCGAGCAGTTTGATTTTTATCTCGAATCGAGCTCAAGCTTTAAAAGTGAAACTTGATCGAGCTTGAGCCGAGCTTCGAGCCTCAAATTTTGAGTCGAACTCGAGCTTCTTACAGCTTGAGTTCGGCTCAGCTCGATTACAGCCCTAAGACATGCCTAAGATGTCATGTAAGACTTATATATTAAGTGGCAAGGCATGTTATGGATATTTTGGATAGAAACTCAATTGCATGTTATGAAATGTTTCATATGAGAAAACATGTTTTTCTAAATTTTTGTGATAGGTTGAAGATGGATCATCTTTTACAAGTGAAAAAAAGGTTTTGTTGGAAAAGTAGTTGCAATTTTTCTATTTATAATTGGTCAAACTGAGACACAAAAGGTTACAGTTGATCGATTTCAACATTCTACCAAAATTGTCTCTGTGTGGTTTGAAAAAGTTTTGATAGTTGTATGTAAATTGGAAACTAAAATTATTTATCCTAGAGATTAAGGTGATGTTCATCCAGAAATTGTTAGAATTTTTAATTGGTTCCCATATTTCAAGGTATGCTAAATATATTATTATTATTTTTTTGTAGATATACATTTTAATATTGATTTTTGTTTGTACTTTAAATTGGCATCACGATTTATATATTTTTTTTATTAATTAAGGATTGTATTGAGGCTATTGATGGAATTGAAGTATCTGCTTGGGCTCTTGCATCTAAACAAGTACCATTTCGGAATAAAAAGCAAAATCTTTGCCAAAATGTAATGGTAGCTTGCTCCCATGATATGCTTTTGACACTTGTGTGTGCTAGATATGGAAAGGAAGAACTCATGACACTAGTGTTTTTGTTAATGCGGTATTAAGTAATTGTGCTGAGCAAAATTCTTTTTCAATGCCAAATGCTGGTATGTTTTAATTGGTTAAAATTTTCATAAGAAATACTTAATGAGTTAACATTATTTATGTACTTTTCATAATTCTTACTTATAAGTAGTTCATATTTATATTGTAGATAAATATTACGTGGTGGATGATAGATCCAAACATACCTAAATTTTTAGCACCGTTTTATGGACATAGATATCATGGATGAGACTTTATAAATAGAGGGAAAGAAGAATTATTTAATGAGGCATTCTTTTCTTTGTAATGTGATTGAACAAAGTATCACAGTGTTAAAAAAATTTTGCTATATTGAAGGATATGTTTAATTATCTTCTTAGAAAACAACATCATATGCTGAAAGTATGTTTTACTGTGCATATTTTCATTAGGTTGAAAGCTGAAAAAAATAAATTGTTTGAAAAGTGTGAAAGAGAAAACATGCAAAAATTTGATGATAAAGAAGCAACTTCTTCCGATTCAAACAATGAGCACATTATATTTGATATGTCACAAACAGTTGAAATGTCTTATGTTAAAGAAGAGATTACTATGTTTTTATGGATTAATTATAGACAATATTGAGATTTCAAAATTCATACTACTTAAAAGGTGATATTAGTTATTCGTAATCGTAATAAAGTATATTTGATTATTTTTCTTTATTAACAGTATGAATTGTTGTTTTATATTTCTATTTGATCTCCTGTATTTATTTATTTGCATTTTATTAATTGTTCCTTTTTTTTTATCAAAAAATTATATTTAACTTAATGATTTAGTAATTGTTTTTCATATTTTCTATTTTGAAAAATTAGATACCAATTAAGTTTTTCATTATTTTCATCTTTGAAAACATATTTTTATTTACGAAATGCGTTTTTTAAATTTGAAAAAAAAAAAAGTTTTCTAAAAATGAAAAATAAAAACATAAAATAATTTCATTTTTTTTTCTTGTCAGCTCTTTTTTTTTTTTTTTTGTTGCCAATTGAGGCTGTTAAGAGAGTTAACATGCGTGCAATTTACTCTCTCAATTTTATTAGAAAATTCTTCTTTATTACAACTCGAAAACTTTAAATCTTTAATTGTTACAATTGAAAGGTCAAATTCTTAACTAAGAATCGCCCTAATGGTAAGATCCTAATTGAGTATTTAGTCATAATTTGCAATTAGATTATTAGATAACTTGAATATTTGATAGGTTTTTTGAGTATTTAGTCATAATTTGCAATTAGATTATTAGATAACTTGAATATTTGATAGGTTTTTAGATGAATTAAGTTATAAGTTTTAATAATTTAGTTATTTTGTCTTTACAAAATACTAATTGTTAAAAAACTATATTTACAGTGCTATTACTTTGTAATTTAGTTACAATTACAATGTTTTAAAATTTTTTTTTTTATTTTAACTAATGGAAAGATATTTCAAAAAAAATATATTAAAACAACTCAATTTAACTAAAAAATAGTCATCTTGATAATACTTACTCAACAATATTCTCAAAGTAAACTCATATTTAAATTGACTTAAAATATCTACTCGCAAATCTGAGATTTTTTACTAAAATTTTAAAAGATTTTGCTAACGAGTGCCCTAAGGATATTATTTAAGGTTACTAAATATAGTAATATCTTCAATTAATGCATTAAAAATGATGAATAAAATTATCAATTTTTATATTTAATACAATGTTATTACTATAAATAATTTAATTAATTAACCTTAAAAAGTGCCTTAAAAGCACTCGTTAACAAAACTCAATCTTAAATTACATTAATAATTTGTTGACTCCATTAAATAAAATTCTTAACTCCGTCACTGCCAAGCATTGAGAACCACAAAACTCAGATATGCTTAATACTTTCTCCAACCCTCCTTATGGAGTCATAAACAAATTCTTGTCACATAAACAACTTAATTAATATTTTTTTAATGCAAATAGGATCAACAAAAAACCAAAAACTTGTTCATTCAAATTTTATTCCATTAAAATTTCATTGGGGACAAGCATGTTGACTTTAAAATAAATATTAAATTTATAATGGATTAATGTGGACAGTTAATCTACTGAAATTTAGAATTTATTTTTGTAATAAAATCAGTGCAAATAGGTTGCTCTAACCCTAGGTTAAGACGCAAACGTTTGGAGTTACAATCGGGTACAAGCATCTACTATAATGAAAATTAAGTCTTAAGGGATTCATAGGGAATTTTTGAATTTAGTTAATTGGTGTTTGTTGTCCTATTTTGTCATTTTTTTTAGGTATCTTCGACTTTTCACAACAATTTTTTTTAGAGATCCAAGAGGTATTTGTCCTATTTTATCTTTTATTTGGGACAAAAGTATCTTTTTATTTTATTTATCCGATTTAGGATTCGTATCCGACCCATTCGAGAAAAAAGTTTTAAAAAATTATTTAATTAATTATTTTAATTTTAATTTTAATTTTAAATGATGTATTTAAAGGTGTTAGTCAGTACGTTGACTCACGGGTCGATTTAGGATTTATACTCGATCTGTTCGAAAAAAAAAATTAAAAAAGAAATTTATTTTTAATTTTAAATGATGAATTTAAAGTAGTTGATCCGTACGTTAACTTGATGATTGATTTAGGATCTATATCCGACTCGCTTGGGAAAAAAAGTTTAAAAAATGAAAAAACGAACTTGCTGCTAACCTATGTGCGAAAATCGATCCTACAAGTGAATAAAATATAAACCACAATTTTATTTTTTATTTATTATTTTTTACCTCTTATAAATAAAAATATACAGTATACAATAAGGTCTAATATTTTTCAAAAATACATATAAATAACATTTGAAAATGCATTTATATTATGTAATTTATAAATAAATAATTATCATAAATTTAATTTTCATAATTAAAAAAATATTATTATATTAATATTATTATAATTTAAAAATAAATCATTTAAATAAAAAATTATTATTTAATAAAAAATAAAATAACTATTATTAATTAATTAAAAAAATTAAAAGTACCCTGACGATTGTTATTTTTTTGAAAGATAAAATATATTTTTTTATTGTCTTTTATTAAGGGCAAAAACAAAATTTGATAAGATGATTGAAAAAAAAAAGCAAGAAAGAACAACCGAGAGAAGGAGATGAGGAATGAGGAGAGAGAAGAAGAGAGAGGTGGTAGAGGGAAGGTCGGACGATGCCTGATCAACGGGATGGGTGGTCGAATGAGAAAATTGTAGAGGAGAGAGAAAGAAAGAAAAAGAAGGAGGAGAGCAAGTCGTCGCTGACATAGGAAGAGAGAGGAGGAGAATGAGTGGAGCGGGCTGGCTACCTCAACCAGCCTAAAAAAGGAAGAATGATTTTTTTTTTTTCTTTTATTATTGTTATTTTAATTTTTTGAAATTTATTATTTTTACAAAAAAAATAACAAATATATATTTTGTTAATTTTTTAAATAACTTTTTTATTTTTATGTATTAAAAAAGTTATAAATATTTTCCATTAATCTTTACCATTTTCTTATTAATTTTTTGAGAAAAAATTATGGTTTAAAAATAATTATAGAAATTGATTTATTATTTTATATTTTTAAAATTAAACAAATAAAGTATTAAAAAATAAATTAAAAATATTAAATCTTTTATTTTTTTTCATTTGTTAAATATTTTTTAATAATTTTAATTTAAAATAATTTATATATATATTAAAAAATTTAACTCTCGCAACATCGTGCGAGTGGTTTTCTAGTATTGACTTTAAACTAGAGACAAATTTACAATGGGGCAATGCTAGTAACTAAGAAGTATTCATCGGCAAGGTCATCAACATCATATTTATTTGTTTAAGTCTTACTGGACTCAAAATATGAATCTTAAATTTTGTTCAAATTCTTATATATTTATAAATAGATCTTCCAAACTCATTTTAACCTGCCCATATTATTTTAAAAAAAAATTTAACAATTACATTTCTTTCTTTTTTTTATTAAGTTCTAAAATATGGATACTTTAACATATTTATAAATGTTTACACTAAAATATTATATATATTTATTTTTTATATGATATATATTACATAATATATATAAATATAAAAATAATATATTATATAAATGGAAAACGGATTCGGTTGAGTTTGAACCTTGATTGTTGGAGCTAAGGTCTGGTCCATTTTTCTAAATGGATCTCATTTTTTTGTCCAAACCCTCTCAAATATCGAACGAACTTTTGGACTTGAATGGATATCCCAACTCTTGAACAAGTCTAGCTGAAAAGAAAACAAATGATTAGTAAGTATTATTCTTTGAACAGGCATTGTGGGTGTTACTACCTTCTCTACATATCACCATATTCTTGGACCCAACTTTATTTTTGGTAGATAAAAAAATTTATTTTTTTAATAAATTTTAATTAATTTTAAAACTTTATTAAAAGAATAATTTTTTTAAAATTATCAATTATATCTAAAAAAAATAACAACTCTGTTTTTTTTTTTTTTTTCAAATCGTCGAGGCAATTAGGTTCTCGGACCCGTACATTGCGACTATAACAATGATTTTTTTTTTTAGTTTTAATTATAAGAATGGCATGTTGCCTCCATTGTATTACTATTAACATGTATTTATATATCAGTTACTGAGAAATGATATTTACAGATTTTGAATACAGAATAACTATGCTATTGTAATTAAGAAAACCTTATAAAAATTTAATATTCTAAGAGAAAATTATCTGCCAAGTGCTAACACTTGGACTTAAAATTCAAAATTGATTTCCTCCGTTACTCCCATCAATCATTGATTTATTTTTCTGATCTTTAAACTTTTTATAGATTTCTTGGCAACTATTCCCTGCAAAAAAATAATTTTACCATTGATTAAGCAATGTTTAGTAATTTGATTTTATTAGTGCAAAGTAATTGAACAAGAAATTTATTAAATCTTATAATTATTTGATTTATCCCATCGCACACCATGAATAATGAAAGCGAAATAAACCTAAAAAAAAAAACTACATTTAGAACAGTATTGAAACCATATGCTCTCGTACTATAACTTTCCATTTTCTACTCACCGAACTCAAAAAACAACCACCACATTTAGACAGGATATATTTAAGTATATAACCAATCTGTTAGAAACAGGTTTGAAGCCCAGCATTAGTCTGATTAACTTAACCTTCTAGATTTTTGACGCAAAACATGTTTTATGCCTTCAGTTCCAAGGAATCTTTCCATTTTTTTCTCCGGTGGTCTGAAGCTGTCTTTCTCCTGCTCCACTTCAAACAACTATGAAAACTACTTGGAAGGAGATAAGTCCTTATCGTGCGCGTCCTCTTCCCCTTTCCAAATTCATCGAGGACGATATCTACAACCAATTTCAGGTGTATTACTAACTTGCTCAAAAGAATTTGGTTTCGATCGGTGTTAAACCTTATCTATCAGAATCAATTTTTTTGGTCAGGCATTACTACCAGTTTTAGACGACCAAAACCAACATTTCCTGAACTTATCCAATTGAAGCATGAAAATCTGTGAAGCAAAATAAATGTAATGGTTAACTGTCACTATAAAGAGGGTTGCTTTGAATGTCATCATCTAGAAAAGAAATCTATATCTGTTTCTATGGGACATAAACAGCATGATTAAACAGAAGACTGAAGCAGCATTTCTGTTTAATAGGAAACACTACTTCTCTATATATAATCAAGCTAACTCTCAACAAAACATCCACCAAAGCAATGGCTTCAACTTTGTGTTCTTCATTCATTTCCCGTGCCTTGATCATCTTGCTACTATATCTATCTTCCTCATCAACCCATCTGGCAGCAAAACACACCGGCTCAGCCTCTCATCACCACCGCCACCACAAGCATTCCCCGTTTCCAAACCCGAAACTCCAGCAAGCTTATAATGCCCTTCAGGCTTGGAAACGAGTCATCTACTCAGACCCCTATAACATCACCTCTAACTGGGCTGGTCCTAACGTATGCAAGTATTCAGGCGTGTTTTGTGCACCTCCCCCTTATGACAACAAAATCAAAGTAGTTGCTGGTATTGATCTTAAAGGTGCTGATATAGCCGGTTTTCTCCCTGATGAATTGGGCCTACTCTCAGACCTTGCACTCTTCCATCTCAATAGCAATCGCTTCTGCGGCATCCTGCCACAAACTTTAGCCAATCTCTCACTTCTCTATGAGCTTGATCTTAGTAACAATAGGTTTGTAGGCCCTTTTCCGTATGTTGTTCTCTCTCTTCCTTCTTTACACTATCTTGACCTTCGGTATAATGAGTTTGAAGGGCCATTGCCTCCTCAACTTTTCAGTAACAATCTGGACGCCATATTTGTTAATAACAACCGGTTCTCTAATATGATACCATCCAATTTCGTTGGAAGTTCAGCTTCCGTTGTGGTATTTGCCAACAACAAACTTGGAGGCTGCCTGCCACCAAGTATTTCCAACTTTGCAAATACTTTGGAGGAGCTGCTATTAATTAACACTAGCTTGTCAGGGTGTTTACCGCCAGAAGTAGGTTACCTTTACAAACTAAAGGTGTTAGATGTGAGCAATAATAATTTAGTTGGTCCAATACCTTATAGCCTTGCAGGGTTAGCTCATTTGGAGCAACTAAATTTGGCGCGTAACATGATGAGCGGGACTATACCCATGGGAGTTTGTATTCTACCAAACCTGGCAAATTTTACCTTCTCTTATAACTTTTTCTGTGAGGAGGAAGGGATTTGCCAGAACTTGACATCACATGGTATATCTTTTGATGATCGCCGAAACTGTTTGCCGGAGAAGCCAATCCAGAGAAGTGAGAAAGAATGTCAAGCTGCGTTTGAACATCCGGTGGACTGCTTTCACTACCACTGTGGTGGTGGGAGTGGCGGTGGCGGTGGCGGTGGCGTTCTTGGTACTTCAACTGCAATTCCCCCGGCCATGATGCCCGCAGCTACACCTCTTATATCACCATCTATGGCTCCTGGCTATGTGTAAACAGGCATGTAAGATAGTTAATAATAGTAAGAGAATAAGTTATAAGATACTGTAAATACTTTGAGTTTATATGTGATGTACTTTATATATTGTTATTGAATTAAACGATGCCATTTTATTAATTTTTTTAATATTTTTAATGATGTGTACCATTTAATTCACTAATAGTTATATAAATTCATACATCATCGTCAGTAAATCAAATATAAATTTATATTTTATTAACATTTGAAGTTTCTAGAAGTTGGCTAAAAATTTTATGTTTCTAAACTTAAAAAAAATAAATTTAATGTAACTCTCCTATTAGGTTTGTTTCAATTAAATAATATACTTAATTAGTATTGCATAAAATTGTTGAAATTCTTCTTGCTATTTTTTAATTTTGTACATATGAAAATATCAAGAATTCGAATTTTGAACCTTAACTTTGCTAAAGACAGTTACAAATAGACCTAATTGAATGGATCAGGTTGATTTTGGGTCAAATTAATTTGGGCTGGATCAATTCAAATCTTAAAATTTTTGGGTTATTTCCAAGCTCGGATCTTTTTAGATTCGGGTCATTCGAGTTTGAAACTCGGGTTATTCGGGTTTCGATCATTCAAGTTCGGGTCATTTCGAGATTGTATCATTTAGGTTTGACACTCGAATTATTCGGGTCCAAGTCATCCGAGTTCAATTTATTAATTTTAAAATCATATCAAATTTAAATAAATTATTTAATCGAATCAAATTTAATTAAAATTTTAATGAAATATAAAAGATAAAAAATATTTAAAAATAAATATAGAAATTGTAGTTTTTAATTTAAAAATAAATAAATATCTATCTAACCTTTTCTTTTTTTTTTGAATCAGGCATAATCCGATAATTTTTTAAATTCGAGTATCCGTTTTACTCAAACGAGTATTATTATGTACCTGAAATCGTTATTCCAATCAATGAATAAAAAACCAAACTGAAAGTCAAACCGGTCAGACTTTTGATTTTCGATTCAACCAGTTGAATTGGTTAAACGGCGGTTCAACAATAACCAAAAACTAAATTTAATATAATTTTAAAAAATAAAAATTATATATAAATGAAAATTATACAGCTTTTATTTTGTTCTCACCCACTTTTCTCTTTATTTTTTTATAATTTTTTTGAGTAATTGAAAAAAACATAATAAGGATTGATGGATCCAACAATAATATATATTTACAGCACAAATGAAAAGTTGAAAACTAGATGTAAAAGCAGTAAAGCACTGCCAAAGCTAACCAAGTAGGAGAAAGAAAGCTCTTTGAGTCAACCAGCGACAGACTTGAAGTTTTGAATCAGCAGCACAGCACAAGCAAATTTGAACCAGAGGTAGCACAAGTAGATTTGAACCAGCGGCAATACAAATTGATGGAGGGATTTTGATGGAAGAACTGAAGAATCAAATGAAAAGTGAAGGAAAATTTTGTGGAAAGAAAAAATGGCCTAAATGTAAATGGCATGACTTTTATTTGGGCTCAAAACAAAAGTGGTTTTTATTTTAACTTGGTTTAGGCTTTTAGCATTTCAGTAATGGGTCAGTTTTAATTAAATTGGGCTAAAAAAGAAGTCCAAAAAAAAAAAAATCAGACATTTTCGTTTTTTTTTTTTTTTTTTTTGGGTTTTTTCTGATTAACCGGTTTTCGATTCCCCATTTTTTCTGGTTCTTTAAATTTTCGGTTTTAGTTATGTAGTTGAACCGCAGGACCTATCGGTTCTCGATTGAATTGACCAGTTCCCTTTTTTTTATTATTATTATTGATTCCAATCCATTTACATATTTGTAAGTGTTTTGTTATAACGCGATGTACAAATCATTATAATACAATACATATATCAATAACCTATTTTATATACTTTTAGAAAATCGTATGATTAAGAGATTATATATTTAAAATAAAAACAAAAAATTTACCTTAAAAATAACATTTATAACGATAAGAGATTATATAATTTGATCTAAATTATATTATAAGATATTATTATAACATAACGTACAAATCATTATGATAAAATATACGTATCATTATTAAAAATCTATTTTATGTATTTTATTCTAAATTACATAAGAATGAATTACATTTTTAAAATAAAAATAATACCTTTATTTTAAATAATATGTATACCGATAAAAAATGTTATAAGATATTATAAGTATATCCATGATAATTAAAATATATAATTTATTTTAAATTTATTATAAGATTATCATAATTGATATAATATTTTATTAATTTATTTAAAAGATTATTATATATTTAAAAAACTATTTTAGTCTTTAAACAATTAATTTAAGAAGGTTATTATGGTAATAATACAACAAACTTACTTATAAAAAAAATATAACAAACTTATTATTTATCCAATCAAATAGTTTGATTTAAAATAAAAATATTAAAATTGATTTATAATCGATTGATTAAAATTTTAATTCCTAATACAATAACACTATATATAATAATATCAAACTTCTTTTTTATTTTTTAATTTTTACCACAATCACTGCCTACATAGTGCATATTTTATCATACTCAAAAATGATAATTACATATTATAAAATTAAAATAAATTAATAATCTATGTTATAGTTATTATTTTTATTAAATTAATATTTTTAAAATAAAATTATATTTTAAATTCGGATTATTTTGGGTTAATTGTTCATATAATTTAGGGTTCGGGTCATTTTCGGAATAAGGTTGGATCAAGTTTGGATTGTTTATTTTTCTAATCAATTTGAGCTGGATCGGATTTAGATTAAGATGAATTGATCGGATTTTTCTGAGTTAAGATCAGAATTGAGAGATATAGTTAAAACGGTTGAGTTAATCCTGATATTCCTTAGTTTTCAATTCAAAGCTTAAAACATGGCAGGTCTAGGATCGTATTATTATACTCAACGGGGCATGACAACAAGGAGCAGGTTTGACCTCTTTTAAGGTTTCACTTTCTTATCCACCAATTAAATTTTGCAAATATTCACAAATTGTTTAGGTGTATACCAGCAATCTAGTTTTCGACCTTAATTTTAATTTAAGAGATACACATATATATATATATATATATATGAAGAGAAATCAAATTATATCGATGTAATATTAATTAATTTTTTACATTCTTTTAAAATTATAATACGGTTTTACCGTCGGATTTAACAACATAATCGTACCATCAAGCACATTAAATTTCAAATCGATCCAATATCATTTCAAATTGATTTGATATCTCTATTATATTAATCGAAAATATTATTTATTTAATATATTTAACAATTATTTTTTTTTTTTATCAAAAGCAGTTTGACATTTGAAATTCGATATGCATAATTTATATAAATAAAACATAAAATACAACGAATGAATTAAACAAATATAAATTATATAAAAAATTATGAAAAAATAAACTAATTTAATTTTACACCAATAATCCCTCCCTCTCTCTCTCTCTCTGTCTGCATATATACACCTTAAACGTTGTTTGACACAATTAATTGTTGCTGGCTGGCGGGCCAATTGAAGTCTGTTGTAAAATCTGACTGAAAAAGAGATCTCATACTAGATTCAATCAGAAGAAATACTAATAGAGAGAACGCTCTAGAGTTGGCAGCAAGAAAATCAATACTTGGTTGTTTCTGTAATGGACTTGCTATTTATCTTTGACAAGAGTTAGTATAAAACATCGGAGCCAAGGATGTGACCCAAAACAATTTGCACTTCTTTTCTTCTTCCCCCCCCCCCCCCCTCCTTTTTAACAAGGCAATTTGTACTTGGTATGAAATATCAAAGTGTATCAAATTTATACAATTATACAATGAATACACAAGAATGTTGCCTACAAACTGGTACAGTGTCAGTAGTGACAGTTTTAAATTGCTTATGCTGTATCTCAATCATCTTCTGAAAATGGACCCAGGCAAAAAGTGGGCACTGGAATCTTTTCTCGACCTGAAAAAACATATATAAGGGATAAACAAAGTAGAACAAGATAACCAAACTAAGAAGTTATAAAGAAATCTTGAAAAGGAACAGAAGTTTAGATGTTCAAAATTTACAAGTTTATGATGTGTAGTTTGCAAGAATACAAATGAAGAATCAAATTATAAATTCCACACAGGAAGAAACAAAGACTCTTCTTATCACTGGTCATTGTCAAGCATTCAAAATTTTGTTAAAGTGGTTGATATCTGAAAAAAGAAAATGTCAAATTTCAAGATTGGCATTGTGTCATTACCGCAATGAATAAGTTGGGGCTCATCCATGGATCCTATGTTTATATAGATAAAGTGGAAATTTTCTTTAAGCTGTTGGTAACGAACGCCGGCAAGTTGGGCATTCCATCTTTATGTCCATCCATCTTTGCAAACAACCAGAATGAAAGAAATGATCGCATGGTGTTACCTGTTAGAAAAATGCAGTTTAAATCAAGTTCACAGTTGAAGAAAATGAGCTTAAAAGAGCCCCACCAAATAAAGATAAAAATCACAACCAGTATACCATGCAATCTCGTGAACGATGTGTAAGATCAATGGCAGTCATACAAATGACACAGTCTGTGGCATGATTTGTATCTGGACCAAATCTTCTACAGTAGCTATATTTCTCAGGTAGGATCTGCAAACCAAAAAGTCAGTCAAATCTTCATGACAGGTTTTTGGAAGCTTCAGGTTAATGAGTTACCACAAAGAGTGGAAGAAATGAAAATAAAAAAGGCTATACATGAAGAGAATAACAAAACTGCATCCTGACCTGACGAGGAATAAACCATCGAGATCCAAGATAGTGCTGAAGAAGAAGAATAGATGCTTGAAGTCCAATGAATACACCCAAACAGATACACCAGATCTTGTCAGGCTCAATTCGCATGAAGTTGTGAGGGCATCCAAATATATATAATGGGATTGCTAGCCGAGTAATAGTCATGCCTAAGATGTAATGAGGATGCAAAGGTTTTCTTGAATCACGAATAACATTGGTGATTATTTGAGGTATCCAAAAGGAGTACAAAAGGAGAAGTATAGGCCGCAAAAAATTATGAAACTCGTACATGAACAAAATGCCTCCTAAAAGGATCCCATCTGCAAATAATTGTACTAGTTAGATCAAATTAATGCATCAACTTGACATAAATTTCATAATCTAAGAAAGTAATTGATTCCAAAAAGCAATCAATAGGATATAGTATCATTGAAAAAGTAAGAAGCATATTGAGCAGCTAACATTGAAGACTGTTTAGAACATACAGGGGAAGAAACACTTGCACTCCCTTGATCGCTTCTCACACCATTCTCCAACAAGTATCACTTCTAAATGATATAATTTCCTTTTACTATGTGACACCCAAAATCCACTTCAGCCTTCCTAGCATCATTTCCTCATGTCAGAAAAGCAGTGCTTATGCCTTGCACAACCCCTTTTAGTTTCTCTCAAAAACTTACAGCTCTACACATAGTGGGTCAAATGTGTCAAAGTTATTCTTGCCGTCAGTTTGGGCTAACTCATTTTTTTCTCTCTCTATACCTTTCAGTTTTGGTTTTGGATGTGGGGTGATGTTCTTGCTACTATAATAGTAAAGATGATTGAATTTGTTTAAACAGATATTAGCTTTTTTATCAAACCATCTTTTGGCTTTTGCTATCACTGAGCTTCCTATCGATTTACACTGGATTGGTTTTTGGTTGTGTCATCCTGTAGGTTTTCAGCTCTTCTATCTATGGAAAGAAAAGAATTAAGAGACCTTGACTTATCGGTCAAGATACTAATGCAAAGATTTATATCAAGATATTTGATTCAAAGAGATTAATTAGATTTGCTTGTTTTGAAAGCTTTTTAATTAGAGATGCAAAGGAGAGCAAGATGGAGGCATAATCTTTTTCCAGGTACATCCTATTGATAGAATATGGTGTCTGAATAGTGGTATCTATAGAAGCATCAAATAACTGGTTACAACATCAAGATTAGACTAGGTAACAAGGCCAAGAAGCAATAGTTAGGAAAATCACATCATAACTTCAAGGCTTTGCTAATTAGACTCTGATCTTACCAGCAATCTTTAGAGACAAAACTAATGAATGTGGATGGTGGCCGGGTAAGTTTATGCAAGAGAAAGAGACAAGAATTATTTGTATATACATCACTTTCGGCAAACCACATATATGAAATTTCTATCCACAAATGTAAATACTTTTCTGGCACTTACAGAAACGGCTATACAGAACTGATAGCTCACGCCTCATTGTCTCCCAACCTTCGCCATTATTCATAGGCCTACTTGCCTTCCATATTGCGAGAAGGTACCTCATCTCAAAAATGGAGAAGACTACAAACTTGAAGAATGCCGCAGTTGCAAAAGCATTAAATAAGGATTCTGTATAAAGAAAAGCAACATGAACTTAGTAGAGATAGACCATTAAAAGGAGTAGGGTAATAGGAGAGATCCACTCTTGTATGTTAAGCCATCAACCTACTATCTGTTTGCAGAGCAGATTCAATGTGCACTTTCAAATGAAACCATTCACATTTGATACTGGACAAGACTTGCTCACAAGTGCAAAGAATAATCTTTGAAATTCCTAGCAATCATTTTCAACTGAGAACTAGAGTGCTCATGGTCTCCACCGAGGCCAATGTAAAGATAATTCATCAAGTTCTAGTTTTGGATCCCCATTACGGTTGCAAATAGAGTACAAACACTTGCGGGAGTGGAAATAATTGAAAAGGAAAAGGTGAGAGAGACTTTAAGTCCTTTACAGATTTATATTACTGCAAAGATATGGCAGATGATTGAAATAAAATTAGCATTTCTTTGGGATAGTTAATAAATAAACTTACCAACCAGTATTCCTGCAGTGAGATGTAAGAGGCAAAGATAAGCATCCATGATAGCCTGTTGACCAATCGTTAAAATTGAAACTTTCGCAGCTCCCTGATAGATAAGAGTCAAAAATACTTTTATTAATCACAAAGAAGTAAGGTACTGATTAATGCTATATCAAAATATAACATCATGCAAAATATGCTTGTTGCCTTGTCCTTTACAACATATATACTTTAAATTCTTACCGATTGTGTGTTGCTGTGTTCCATTTGTCGAATTAACAGAAGGACTTGAAGGAAAGAGATCTGATAAAAAAACAATTAAGGAATCCAGCCAAAACAGGCCAGTGATATTGCATTGAAAATGAAAGGGACGACGTATAAAGGATACAAAGGTGACCATTAAGGTGTAGTTAACTGCTTTGTTGTAATAGACTTCAATGTTGACAGAAGTCGCATTTAATAGTAAAGGTGAGAAACAATCTCCATCATCATCCACTGCAGGACTCTCCATCAGTCCTTCGATGTGATAACGATCATGATTTCCATCTATAAAAGTTCAAAAAACTTCTAAATTTGAATACTTATATTGTCATAGTACTATCTGTTCCGGTAGATATTTCTGATCAACATAAAAATCTTGCAGCCGTGAAAGGTGACCCATACTTAACTCGCCAAGTTAACTTGGCCTTTCAGCTGCAAGTACTATCTGGTAAGTAGCTTACAGTTGATGCACATTCCAATGACATTTTAAGATTTGTTTTCTTCAGAAGGAAGACACATGGGAGTGGCTAGATAAATAAAAAAACCATTTTTCCCAAACTGATGGACCTTTCTTAAATTAAATCATAACTAGTCTTTATACCCACACTCCATCCAGATAGGCAATAGAGCCCAATTGTTTGAAATGCCAATTTAGCGATTAAGTCTATGAAAGATTCATAAGTCAATATTTCTTCTGCAATTGCTTAAATTAATAGATTATGGTCAAAGAATCTACCCAAACATATGTTTGTCAAGAAACTGATCAGAGAAGAATGTAATAGTACAAGAAGGGGATGAGGCATGATGAATGAACTAAAGAAGATAAGATAACTCAAGTACCATTTTGGGTGGATGAGATGCGCGAAATTTGGGCTGCAATTTCTATATTGCAATGTTTCTCCATCTCATAAATTGGTGCTGCAATAAGAGAAAATAGCATTCACTATAATGCAAACTTAACTTGAACTTAAGCCAAGGGAAAACTTACAATTTTTTCTTCTCCATATTTTGTCACGTGGAGATTCTTGGAGCACTTGAGATGAGAAAACTCCAAGCTGTTCAAAGACATTGCAAGTTAGTAATCACAATCACCATAAATAAATGTTTATAAAAAAAGACAACTAAAACTGTGTCTGCAAAACACATCCCTAACTCAAACATTAATTAGAAAAGTAACTCATGGGAATAGTCATCCAAAGCTAGCTGCAAAATACATAGCTATAAATAAGAGCCCCTAACTCACAAATACAAATTCAAAACTCCGGCAGAAGTGAAACTTAAAAGGAAATTATCTTCTTTTAACTAGGTATCAACTTGGTTTAAGTTAAAAAGCCAGCTCCGAAATCCAATACATAGGCTTAACAGACCCAACCTGAGAATGAAATTATACAGATAAGCTAAGCAGTTGACTGTTATGTCCTGTTGACCCGACATTCCAGATAATAACATTACTCTAGGGAAAGACTTTTGGAGACAAAAGCAAGAAACTAGCAGCATTATACGTGGCATTCTGAATGAGAACCCATTCTCAAAGTCTAATATGTTGTAGAATCAACATTAAATGCTAGTGAAGCACGAACGAGTATGATACAAAGCATTACCAAATGGTACGGGTTAGACAAAATATAATCTTCTTCCTGACTCAACTCTCCCTCCTTTCCACTGCAATAGTAAGCCAGTAGAATATGTCAGAGTTGAAATGCAATAAGCAAACCAGATTCAAAAAATATGTCATCTTAAAAGAGCACATAAATAGAAGTGAGAAAGTTAACAACTATATTGCAATCGCCCTTTGTCCTGGTGGTAATTGGTTGGATTTGAGTCCAGAACCCCCCCCCCCCCTCCTATCTCTCCCAAAAGTTTCCCCAAGTCAAATAGAATCACTAAAAATTAGGTAATGATGGTTTGAAATACTTTTATCTGCACCCTTTTGCTGCAGCCAGTCAACTAGTATGCATTTCTTGGTCAAGCAATATCCAATCAAGCTGAAAGAACTTTTAATGAGCAATCAATACTCCAGATTTACCTGTTAGCTACCATTCGAAGCTGTCTAAATGGCCATATATATACACCCTCTACCCTTATTTGAGCACCACCAACATTGTGCGTGTTATCAAACACATCATGGAAAATAATTACACCCTGTTATCACCACCATGAATGAGAAATAAAAGTCAGATAATAATTCGCAATGATAAGATACAGCCTACAGCAGTTAGAAGCTATAGTATTTATAAAGAGAGGAGTTCTTACTACAAAGAATGGAATAAATATGATTAGGCAAACAAATAAAGAAGAAGGAAGAAAATCAAATTCCATAAGATAGTCAATCTATCATGAGTTCTCGTGGAATTTCTCATCATTAACGACCAAATCATGTCTTCAGGCCAACTATAGAAAACATAGGGTTTTTTTTTTTTTACATCTAGAAACATAGTTCAATTGCCCTAACAAGTTCACAAAACACTTTAGCAAAAAAATTGAGAAAGGTATATTAATTAATCATAAGAGTGAATTCCCTTAATATGATCAAGAATCCCTTTACCTGAACATAATGTACACCAGTTATTTTTGTTGGTGTGCTAACTAATTCAATGACTGAATCACCAGCCGATTTCCTGAAATCAGGAAATTTGGAAGAGCTATTCATAGACTCCAGAAATTTCCAAGTCCCTGCAATTTCCAAGTCAGATCAACAAACAATTGTCAACACAAATAAATGTGCTTAATGAACTCAAAGATTGAATTTAATCCATTCAATTGGCAGTCCTGGTAAATTAAAAATCTCATAAAAGTATTTTTAGAAGCCAGCCAATTCATTAGTTTCCTAATTAAGTTTTTTTTTTTTTAAATATCAGAACTTGTTCTTAGGTTAAAACAACTTCTGATCCATGTGCCATCACCTGTCTTTACATCCAAAACAATTTGACATGAAGCAAGCATCTGTTTTGGTAAATAAATTTCCATTTCTATTTTATTTTAGTGTTCATGGACTGTGGGCTTTGAGCCTGACAAAAGATATTTTCACCAATATTTTCCAGGAAATTCATCATCTACTCATGAATAACCAAAGTGAAAAACACTAGGTGTAGGGAAATAAAGAGAAGATACTAGCAAAACAAGATAAAGCTACAAAGAGATGATAAAATCAACCACACACAACCGCATGCTACTTCGCTATATGTAACAAGATCCAGAAAAATAATGCACTCGGTAGTAGCAACTCCCCTAATGCAACAACTCTAATATGCAGATGATTGAATTTGAGAAAATTTGCTTACCTCGATAAGTTCCTGTTATGTTCCATGCATGGAATGGACCCAATTCGCTTTCATCTTTTCTAACAAATAGCCACTACAAGATGCATTAAAAATATCAATAAATTTATAGCACCCAAAATGAAGAGAACAAGGGGTGAAAAACACATGAAAAATGCAAATAACAGCAAAAGATCCAATTCAACTTTTCTTAATAGTTTGCTCTAGACAATCAACAAATGAAATCTTTGTCAAACAATTAAGTGATATAGCTAAAGTAAACAAATATTACAAAAATGAGTTTTACATCAAGGTGATGTCAATTTCAAAACATAAAACAATCATACATCCCAAATTCTTAATGAAAGGTTCTTTATCGGTCTATTTTTATTTTATTTACATTTTATTTACCGCTGAAATGAAGGATTGACAAATTCATGGAAGTTAAGGAAACTTCAAGTTATCTCTATTCAGCTCTCTATTTTGAAAATCTGCATATCAACATAATCTAATTTTCTATTTCAACCACATATGTTCCTGAAGTTTATTAGGCCAAGATTGCTAAATTGCACCATCAAACTTACATTGCCCGCTTCCATTTTGGAGCATTTCATTATACGTCAAAAAGTATAAAAAGTATCAAATAAATTCGGGGAAAAAATAAAATTTTGAACTTCATAAAATCAGAAACACAGTAACCAACTATAACTATAAAATTTGACATCCAGAGTCAACAACAATTAACCTAGAAAAAGATTTATAGAATTAAGAAGTACCAACCTCATCACCCCATGACCGAGCCCTGTCCCTTATCGGTCTCAATCCAGACACTGGTTTTGACATAACAAAACCAATCCATAATCCAAAAATAACCCTGAAAACAAACCCTAATCTCCTTTCCCTTGAAATCCACAAAGAACCCAAATATACCCTGGTGACTATATCAAAAATCCAGCATCCCATTTCACAAATAATATCAATTTTTTAGAAAAAGACTTTAACTTCAATTTCAATTCCCCACAAAGAAAGCAAATATGTTTACAAGCTGATTTAGAAAATAGACACAAGAAAATGATACAAACGCACTGCCCTTTAAGAGATTAGGAGAAAGAGAAGAGATTGCTTCAAGTAGAGTCAAACCTATGGAAACTAATAAACAAACCAAACAAAGCGATCAAACAGTAGAAAATGAGAGTTCAACAAACCAATTCTCCCTCTTTCTTTTCTGTAGGAGAAATTTAATTTTTATATTGGTGGCAAACAACAAATTGTAACCGAAAAAGGCTTTCACCAGAAGGTTTTGGCCCAGACAGAAACAACATTTCTACAAAATATTATAAAAAAACATGAAGTTACATAGAAAAATTGTAATCTAAAGCTTTGGTGGAGTGGTGGTTTGTTATTGTTGACATGTCTGCTGAGTTTGGGTAAATAAAGGTCAGAGAGGTAGAGTCTCCGCCTTTAGGTTTTGTTGGTTCGATTACGCGCTATTCAGATAGTTAGAATCACGTACCAATTAGGAAGAGAGTGATTTTAGTCTTCACGTTAATTTTTTTTTTTTTTTTTTTTGTTGTTGGTAAGAGGCTTAGAATTAGATCTCGTTTAGCATTGCTTTTGACACAGTTTTTGAGGTCAAAACCTGCTTCTCACCGCAAACGCAATGCTAAACAGATAAAAAAAATTAGCTTTTGCTGTTGAAACCATGTGTTTAAAAAGCCAAACCAAAAAGCCAAAAAATATAACTTTTGGGCTTTAAAAGCTGGCTTTTGGATAAAATGATTTTATTATCCTCACATCTCTACACTTTTATTATTTTAAACATATCTTTTTCTGACATTTCAATTTCCAACAACACTTTTTCACAGCAATGCTAAACACTTAAAAGTTTTTAAACCAAACTTTTTCACCACATTATAAACACACTTTTTTTTAACTCGAGCTTTTTTCAACCCAAGCTTTTTCCAACAGCAATGCTTAACTAGCCCTTAGAGCAATTAAAATATTTGATACGTTTCTATTTAATTTTTTTTTATATGTAGCAAAAATAAAATACTAGTAAAATATTTTTAGGGAATTTATTTAGCTGCCAAACCTTTTCGAAAAAATCTTGTAAATTTTAGGGTTAATTTAAAAAGTATGCTCTCTATTGAGAATAATTTAAAAATAATTTAATGTCTAATAATAATTTATAAAAAGAAAATGAAATAAAAAAATTTATTATTAAGGAAATTTTAAAGACAAATTTATTCATATCCCTTCCCCTTTTCTATTTGTCTTTACAATTTCCTTTCAGAGTATGTCAGGAAAAATAGATTCTTTCAGAGTATAAACTCGATCTAATTTCCTCAAGTAATTGGGACAACAGTGAAATTGAAAAACAAAACAAAAATTATTAAAGTCCCTAGATTCCTTGGGAGTTGGGAGCAAGGATTCCTTTGATTCGTTCATTGTTCAGGCTCAACTCAACAAACTTATAAAGTAAAACACTATGCCAGTCTATCCAGGGTGTTAAAACTAAAACCCACCTCACATCAAAATATTATATCCGACTCATTTAACTAAGTCTAAATCAAAATAATTATCTTTAAAGTTTGCCTTTTAGATGGTAAAATTCAAGTGCGACATCTGTACCATTTATCACTCTCATAAGCTTCAACTACATCTTCCAACAGTCACCATGTGAATAGTTTGTAGAATGATACCTCAAGTAAAATCTTACAATTTCATAGAACCAATAGCAAAATGAGAATAAGAACAGAAATCAAATCCAATGGCTTCTAGGCATATCCAAATCTCCATCCTACGGATCCATAATAGGGCTGGATCATTATCTGAAATTTGCAATTTCCCACTGTGAAAATGGGATTCGTTTTTGTGATTATTGAAACATTCGAAAATTTGCAAATTACTTCAAGCGGTTATTTTTTAGAAAATAACTGTTAAAGGCATAAGATATGTTTCTGGAAAAAGATTGAAAGAATAGACATGGAAGCTGCACTGTGCATAGGAGGAAAGGTTTATTCTCTTGCGAGTAAATTTATCTTTACAATTTTTTTAACAATAATTTTTTCTTTGTTTATTTCTCTTTTATAAATTATTATTAAATATTAGGCCATTTTTAAATTATTCTCAATAAAGAGCATGCTTTTTAAATTAATCCTAAATTTTATGAGTATTCACTATTCACCAAAATTTAAAAGAACAAAGCGGTCAACGTTAAAACGGTGTGAAATCTCCAATGCTTTGATGAACAAGAAGCATTCAAACGGCTACGTTTTAGACATATGAAGTCATGTTCTAGAAAGTCCTTGGCCGCTCTCTTCTTTGTCCAAAGTACTCCACACAAAAACAACACCACGAGTCGCAGGCACTCTCTTCAAGTCTCACCGTTCAAAAAATTTTACAACAATAAAAAATAAAAATGAGAAAAACAGAAGTAAAAGGAACGGTGACGTCGCTGTCGTCGATGTTCCCGGCGCAGGAGGCGAAGAAGGCGGCGAAGCGGGTGGAGGAGACGCTTTCAGAGAAGCAGAATGAAATGAACCAATTGAGAGAATTCATCGCCGATAACAGCTCCCTTATCAACCAAGTTCAAAAACTCCCCGACGAACTTCACCACGATATCATGGTCAGCATATCCATTTACTGTTAATCAATTTTACTAGAAAGATTTATGTTTCATTCGTTTTTTATATTAAAAAAATATATATTTGATTATATTTTTTTAGGTTCCATTTGGGAAAGCGGCGTTTTTTCCTGGTCGTTTGATTCACACGAATGAGTTTCTGGTAACGTTTTTGTTTACGCTAAGTTAGGAGCTTAATTTTAAGTTAAAAAGTATGGGCATTTTCCTTTAAAAGAAAATGAATTCGTTGCAGGTTCTACTGGGAGAAAGTTACTATTTGGAAGGAACAGCTAAACAAACTATTGAAATTCTAAGGAGAAGGGGGAAGTCATTGGAGTCTAAAGTGGATGCGTTGAAGGCCGTCATGCAGGATCTTAAAGCTGAGGCTTCCTTTTTTGATTCCACCGCTTCTGAAGCAGCAGTATGTTTCCCAATCTCCTTTTCTTTTGTTTGTTAATTTGTTAAATAGGCATTACTCTGATTTCTTTTGTACCTAATGTTTACCTATTACTATGATTTTATTGTTACAGGAGGGTCTTGTGGAGATTAGAGAAGAGTATGAGGAGGAGAATTCTACCGAAACGGTATCTCAATCAGGCAGGTTCTTGCTCCTTTTTCTTTCTTTTTCGTATCGCTAGCATCGTATTGAAACTTTGGCGTCTACTTGATTTAGTAAAGATGATAGGTGAGCCACTTGATTCTGAATTATGATTGCCAATGGCCATTCAACCATCTCTTTAACATGTTGCATTAGTGTCTTACTCATTCCTATATTCTAGATTTTTGTATTGCCAAAGTGCTCCTCATCATGCAGCCTACTTATCTGACTTATGTTACTTTTATTCTTAATTGATTAGGATGAATTAATGAAATAGTTATCGGTTATTTTACTGAAGTTGAGGATTATAAGTTGGACAAATTTTTTTCTTTTCAGGTCATTTGGAGCTAGACAAATCAATGGGTGCAACTGAGGATGACGAATATGCTCGTATAATGTCAAGGTTGGAAGAACTTGAGAAAGAAGAACTTGCAGCTGAAAGTTATGGAGAGAATGATGAAGATCGGGATACTTATGCTGCTGAAAGTAATGGTGATGAAGATGAGCAAACTAAAGCAGTTTTTCACAGAAAAGAAGATGAAGGTTACAGTTCCCTTGATCATGATCAAAGATATTCAGAGGTAATGTTGAGACTTACTGCTTTTTACCTGTTGAATACAATTATACATTGAATGATTTGTCTGGTCACTTATAAAATAGGTGTATCAGTCAAGGAAACCATTACAGCGTTCAAAAGGAAAAGATCCAATGAATGAAGAGATCTCTAATAAATATCATCATCAAGATCTTACTAATCAGTTAGCTGTAAGAGATTAAATCTTTGTATTCCTTCTTTATTATTTTAGCATTTTTGTTAATCTTTTTCACTTATTGATAATCGACATCCTGAATTAATATTTGTTTGTACAAGCCATTGATTTTTTGTATATTTCAAACTGCAGTGTACGGGTTTGACAGTGGGACCTGTTACCAAAGGTTAGTATTTTGTGGTGTATATTGCGGACTTATGCATGTAGTGCATCTCAAGAAGAGAAAGAAAATATCTTCTCATATCTACCAATAGATGCAAATATCATTTTAAGTTTGTTTTATAGATGAAACGAATCTTTATTTTATCGTATTCAGGTGAAATGTCTCATAGTCGAAGTGTGCCTCAAGACACTGAGACAAGGATGTTAAATCCTTCCATAAATGCATCTGTTCCTTTTGAAAAGAAGGTGAAGTTTGAAGCAGAACATTCATCAAGAAATGAGGTATCTATGGCTTATATTTGAACTCTGTGATATTCTTACGGCAGCATCTCTTGAAACCTTCCTCCCCTCGATGCTTTTTTGCTTCTCTACCTGCATCCTTGATCTTGATTGCTACTAGGTATTTCTTTTTTGAATATCCAAAATTTGAAGATATCCTGCATAAACTGCAATTTCAAAGAGTTTACTCTATGCTTTCTAAATTAAGTTGGCAACCTGGTCTTTGAAGTGGGGGTCTTCGGGAGAAGGAAAAAGGACGAAAACAACATACTCTCATTTTTTTTTTTTTGTAATAGATCTTTACATAACATCAATGATTTATTTTGAACTTTGTCTTCTCGAAATCGTATTAATACTTGCAAGATCACCAATGAAAGGGCTATTAACCATCTTTTTAACTCGAAGTTTGTGTTACAGAAACAGAAATCTGTCAAGACCTCAAAATCAGAATTTGATAGTTCAAAGGTATACTACCTCAAATGTTTGGTTACTTTGTCATGGGCATAATCCGTGTTGTTTATATGCCTTTATCCATCATGATTTCATGATTTGCTGACTATTTGTTCAGGCTTTTACGGGCTCTATAGTAGAGCATACTCAAAATCTGGAGAAAAATTTACCAGGACAAACTGCAACTTCATCACAGGTATTGCTGCTTTTGTATCTTTGGGAGTATGTTTTATGTAGCAATTAAGTATGTTCATTGACTTCAAATCCTTATCGCTATGTTTTTGTGCTTTGCAGTTTTCTGGTTCTCAACCTTCAAAGCCAGTGTCTAGATTCAAAATGCAAAGAAAGTAGTTTCATGTGGTTAAGAAACATGGAAATGCAGGAAATGTAATCTCTCTCATACTTGTATCAGAATAGAATGTCAAAATGAGACTTCTCACTCATGAATATGACGTGGCTTTATGTCAAATGATACTATATTGTGTGATGAAAATTTTGTTTAGATCGTTTTCAGGGACAGTTTCTTTCATTACTGCTTGAATACTGGGAAATGCAAGGGATGTAGCTTTTTTTTTTCTCCTTAATAGCTAAGCTTGCATTAAGATTCTGCTTCTGACTATACGGAAAATATGATACGAAGATTGTCGGGAACTTTGATTTCAAACAATGAATTTGGATTTCAAAAATAGTGTAATGTGCAGTAAAACACATGTAAATGTAATATTCATGATTATTTTTCAAATTCATGGATATGTTGAATGGTTATGTAGTGCTGAATTTGAAATAATTATAGTTATTTATGAATTTGAAATTTATGTTTTTATACTTTTTAAATATATAATAATGTTGAATTTTAACCAATATATGCATTTTATTATCATAATTTATATAACAAATGAAATTCAAATTTTTAAATTCATGTTTTCAAACATAGCATTAATGATTTTGTTCTGTTTATATTTATACGATTGACATGTTTATATTTACACGACATGCATATCAGGTCTACTAGCCGCAACCACAGGAATGATAACCATCGATATTGTAAGTTTATTACAAGTTAACATCATACGGTCAGCACTCTTTTCAGTTATTGGCCTTAGATCTACCCAGTTTTGGACAAGCAACCAATTTTGATTTGAGATAAAAGGAGGTTTAATTTCCATTGAATCAAATGCGTGTATATGTCTACAAATCTTGGGCCGGGTTCCAATTTGGATCAAATATAACCACACGATTAGCACTTACAAGTTTCAATCCAAGCCCACCAGCTCGGGTTGATATAAGGTACACCTGAAAAAACAAAAAGAATGAAATGAAAATTTAAATTACAAGCCTACTATACTTGTTTGCTTGGACTTGAGTTAAACTCATCAATAAGAGACTGGCGCATGTTGGTTGGAGTAGATGATCCATCAAATCTTGAAAAGCAATAACCTTTCCGCATAAGAAAATTTTCCAATATATCGAGCATCCTGAATATTGCTGTTTAACGCAAGGAGCAGAAAAGCAAAAGATTGGTGCAAGCAACAGGATAGATGAATTCATATGATGATGAATCATTCAAACCTCAAATGTTCAAAACTTCAACTATATGAACAAGTTTTGCTATGAAATAGTGTACTCATCATGCTAGTCGGTACCGTATTAGTACCGATTGGTAACGGTCTGTACTGATTTGTATCGATTTGTACCGGTATCGACTCGTATCGGTTGGTACAAAATTTTGAATTTTTTGAATTTTTTTTCACTTATTTGATTTTGTTTAATCAGTTCTTAATATTTTTTAATATAACAATTTTTACTTTTTCATAATTTCATTCGAAAAATATATATTTATTAAATTAGGCTATTGAATCAAATTAATAATAATTTATTATATTTTTTTTAGTATTTATTTTATTTAATAATTATTAAAAATTTTAGATATTAAATATTTAAAATTTTATATTTACATATAAACATATAAATATATGTATGTAATTGAGATATATTTGTACATGTATATAATATATATTTTATTAGAAAACTTGAAAATAAGCTTTATAAATATATATATATATAAATATTTAAAAATTATTGGTAAATCTGAAATAGTACGCTGAAACATATCGATATCAATATATATCAATACAAAAAAAATGAAACGTCCACCCATAAATTACTGACCACTTTGATACTCTTACCACCAAAAACCCAAAAGTTAATCTTACTTAATAACTTTACTTAAAGCCGAGTTTGATTTTTTTAAAGTGATTGTGGAAAAGTTGATAGATAAGTCACTCATATTATCATTGTACATACATGAGAAAAAATAGTCTCCTTAGCGTACTAGGGTTCTCTCTAGGGTTATAGGAGCGGTTGAGTCTTGCTTGTGGAAGGATCTACTATCTCAAGGCCTCAGGGTAATGATCTTTGGGATTAGGTAGGATTTTTGAGGTTTTGTTGGGCTGTACTTCAAGGCAACTCAATGGAGGACGACTTGGAGGAACTTTGGAAAAAACTTTCACAGAAGAGGAAAACGATGAAGTGGTTACGCAAGGGGCTCTAGATCTGGCGACTGATGAGAGTGGACGGTTGTGGCTGGTTGGTAAACTTATGATAAAGAAACACTTCAATCAAGAGGCGATGATAGCAACTCTTAAAATGATATAGAGATTAACCAAGGAGGTGCACATACTGGTGCTTGATAAAAATCTATTCCTTTTCAAGTATGCGACTAAAGAAGATAAATCCAGAGTCTTAGATGGAGGACCGTGGAATTTCGACAAACACCTACTGATGCAGAGAGAGTATGATGCCAAGATGAGACCAAATGAGTACACCTTCAACAATGCAATGTTCTGGTTCAGAATATATGATCTTCCGTTAGGGTGGTTGACTGAGGAAATGGCAATACGGATGGGTGAGAAAATTGGGAAGATAGTGGCTCTCGACATGAGCAAGAAAGAAGGGGATGGGGCAGATTCGTCAGGATGAGAATTAAGATAGACCTGCAAAAGCCGTTATGTCAGGCAATATCACTAGGGAAAAATGAGACTGGGGAAACGCAATGGAGCAGAATAAAGTTTGAAAGGCTGCCAAGTTTCTATTATAGGTGTGGCAAAGTGGGACATGTTGAAGGTGATTGTGATATAAAAGTCGGGACCAGAGAGCAGAGTTTAAGACAATATGGAGACTGGCTGCGGGCATCACCCATTAAAAAGCAAGGGAAGCGAATCCTAATGATAGATGATAAAGAAATAAAGCTAATTAAGGGGAAGCAATTACCAGTTATAGGTGAGGATAGATAGCACGCCACTACAGAAACTGGAGATTGTTTGGTGGGGCAGATAGGAGATGCAACAAATGTGGTTTTGAACAAACATGGCATTAAGAGTCTGGACAGGGGGGAAGCTGCAGTAACTGAAGAACCTGACAAGGGCATGGCTCTTGCACAAAACCAGGAGGTGGAAGTAAGTGACGTGCATGCTAATGTAAAAGGAATTTCGGAGGATCCTTTAAATCTGATTATTGCCGAGTATACCTATAATGCCTCAAACTTGCCTGTTCTTCACGTAGACTCACATGTGGATGGTGAAACAAGTAATATAGGAAACACACTGGAAAGGTCGGTTGGAAAAACAAAAGGAAAGTGGAAGAAATTAGCAAGAAAGGGGAATGGCAGTGGAAATACTAATCTAATAGGATAAGGTAAGAGAAAGAAACGGACAGTGATGGACAGCGCATTTGATATGGAAGTAGAGGCTCAAGGGAAAAAGTACAAAGCAGATGGGCTAGCTGTAACACAGAATCTCGGATTAGTGGCGGAGTCTGGATCCCAGCTCCACCAAACACAATGAAAATACTAAGTTGGAACTGCTGTGGACTTGGGAACCCATGGACAGTTCGAGCTTTAAAAAAGCTCATGCAATATCAAGATCCTGAGGTGGTTTTCCTTTGTGGGACAAGGCTTACCACAAGTGAGTTTGATAGAATTCGCCCGAAGATGCAATATGGAGAATGCTTATGTAGTAGATTGTGATGGAAGGAGAGGGGGACTTGCAATGATGTGGCGTTCAGACATAGTACTAAATTTGAGGAACTTCTCAGAGTCACACATTGATATGGAGTTGATTAAGAATAGGCAGACAGCTCAAAGATTAACAGGTTTCTATGGGGAACCGGATACTAGCAAAAGGATGCTTTCATGGAATTTGCTTAGAGTTTTGGCTGCATAGTCCAGTTTACCGCGGGTATGACTTTAATGAAATTGTACACGGAAATAAGAAAGTGGAGCATGCTTGAAGGCCGAAAGTCAAATGATAGCCTTCAGGGACGCAATTGAAGATTGCAACTTTTTGGATCTCAAGTTTAAAGGAGCATGGTTCACCTGGAGCAACAACAGAAATGCAAGAGAGCTGTTTAGGGAGAGACTGGATAGAGTTTTAGCAATAAAGACATGGACAGATTTATTCTCGGGGTATAAGGTGGAACATTTGGACTGCTCAAGATCAGACCATTGTCCGATTCTTCTGAATACTGTGGGATGTAATCAGCCAGACCTGAACAGAAATAGAAAAAGGAAGGTACAGTTTGAGGCTATGTGGATAAAAGAACATGCTTGTGAAATGTGATCAAACAAACGTGGGAGGCTATGGAGGGGGAAGGAGTCACTAGAAGATTTGAAAAGGTAGGGGGAGAGTTAAATTCTTGGCATAAGGAAAATATTGGACAGATGAGTCAAAAAATCAGACAGCTGCACAAAAGGCTTGGCGAGTTGAACAAAATGCAACCAGATGACCATATTTTAGACCAAACAAGACAGCTGGGGTCTGAATTAGATGAGCTATTGGCTAAGGAAGAGACGTATTGGCAACAGAGATCGAGGATCACGTGGTTGAAGGAGGGAGATCGAAACACAACTTTTTTCCATGCACAGGCAAGCAACAGGAGACAAAATAATCACATTCAGGGTTTGTTTGATATTGATGGGAATTGGATGGAGGAAGAGGAAAGCAAATAGAGTATAGCCCTCAACTACTTCAAAACACTTTTTGAGTCTCAGGGGTCACAAACCAATGAGGCCATTCTTGAGGCAATAGAGCCATGTGTCACAAGTGAGATGAACAACCTCCTATGTGCCGAGTTCAAAGCGGAGGAGATAGTGATTGCACTACGTCAATGCATCCAACAAAGGCACCAGGACCCGACGGTATGCCTGCACTTTTCTATCAGCATTACTGGCACATTGTTGGAAAAGACAGTTGATATTTGCTTAAAAAATTTACATGGTGATCTCCCAGTTCATGAATTCAACCTCACTCACATAGTGCTTATTCCGAAAGTTACTAACCCACAATTAATGTCACAGTTCAGGCCTATTAGTCTCTGTAATGTTTTATATAAAATTGTGGCAAAAGTGTTGGTTAACATGTTGAAGACTATTCTACCAATATGTATTAGCGAGTATCAAAGTGCTTTTGTGCCAGGGAGGTTAATTACTGACAACATTGTGGCAGCATATGAGCTAGTGCATAGTATCAAGATGCGGAAAGCAGGACGTAACAGTTGTTTTGCCTTGAAACTGGATATGAGCAAGGCATATGACAGGGTGGAATGGCCTTTTCTAGAGGTTGTAATGAACAAAATGGGTTTTGAAGGTGCATGGATATCAACTGTGATGAATTTGGTCACAACGATCACTTAATCAATCTGAATAGGCAATTATCAGAAGTTTTCAAGCCAGATTGAGGACTGAGACGGGGATCCATTATCGCCATATTTATTCCTGATATGCACCCAAGGATTGTCAGCTTTACTTACCAAAGTGCAAATGAATGGAAAGCTACGAGGAGTCCGAGAGGTAGGCTTGGTCCACGAGTTAATCATCTTTTCTTCCCAGATGACAATTTATTGTTTGTAAAGGCGAACAAAACCGAAGGGGAAAAGATGAAGTGCTTGCTAAAGATGTATGAAGACAGCTCGGGACAGCAGATAAATTTTGCAAAATCACTCATCTTCTTTAGTCCCAATACTACATTAGAGCAAAAAGCAGAGTTGCAGAGTTTGTTTGGAATCCAAGTAGCATCTAATCCGGAGAAATATCTGGGAATGCCGACTATGGTAGGAAGAGGGAAAAAGAAAGCTTTTCGTGAGTTGATAAATAAGGTACAGGCTAGAACTCAAAGTTGGAGCAAGAGGTTGTTGTCTTTTAGTGGCAAAGAGATCTTCATCAGGGCAGTACTACAAGCTTTGCCTGGGTTCATAATGAATTGTTTTCTCCTACCTAGGACGTTATGTGATGAGTAGACGAGTGTTATTCGAAGATATTGGTGGGCACACAATGGCACAAGAAAGGGTATTCATTGGATGACATGGGAGGATATGTGCATTCCAAAGAGCATGGGTGGCCTCAAATTTAGGGAGCTTCATTGCTTCAACATTGCTTTGTTAGGGAAACAAGGGTGGCGACTAATTCACAATCCAGACTCATTAAGCGCCAGGATTCTCAAGGCTAGATACTTCCCTACTAAGGACTTTATGGATGTAGATCTTGGTAACCAGCTTTCATATATGTGGCGGAGCATTTGGACAGCAAGGGCTTCTCTACAAAATGGCACCAGATGGCGAGTAGGTAACGGAAGATCAGTCCAAATTTGGGTTGATAACTGGCTGCCGATCACTGGAGGTTTTAAAGTTACATCACTGTCGAATCTACTTCCTATTAACGCAAGGGTTGAAGCTCTTATAGATGAAAGTACTATGCAATAGAATAAGACCATGATTAAGGAGAATTTTAGCCAAGATGAAGCTGATGCGACAATACACATTCCTTTGGCAAGGAATCTGCCACCGGATATAAGGGTCTGGCACTACTGCAAAGATGGTAAATACACTGTAAGGAGTGCCTACAAAATTCAAATAGAAGAAAAAATGGGCATAGGACCAGCTCGAAGGATCTGAAAACTGGTATGGAATCTGAATGTGCCTAGCAAGGGTCGAATGTTTGCTTGGAGAGTATGTCATGGCATCTTGCCAGCGGGCAGCGGCTGGTGTAATCTCTTCAAGAATAAATGGATCGGATGGAAGCTGCAAAAGATGTGGTTGTATTTCGAAAATAGTTCTTCATGCCTTGAGAGAGTGCACACTGCCGAACAGGGTGATGGCGTTATGTTCTTTTCCGCCGGTGATGGTACAAGAACTCTACAGATCCGGTGTAGAGTGGTTTGGAAGGGCAGGTACCGAAATGACAAAAGAAGGCTTTGATTGGTTTATAATGCTGGTGTGGGCACTGTGGAATGCTCGTAATTATGAGGTAAAGCAAAACAGGAGACAAACTGCTGAGGAGGTACTGGAGTCTGCCCGGAGATTGCTCGCAGATTATACAAGGTTACAGGAACCAGAGGATAGACACAACCAATGACCAATCCTTTGCACATGGAGACCACCACCTATGAATATAGTCAAGGTTAATGTAGATAGGGCTTTTGATGGCAACTTAAAAATTGGAGGCATAGGGGTTGTTATCAGAGATTATGAGGGTTTTGTATTAGGAGGTGCTGGTTTCAGAATTCGCCATGCAGTTGCAGCTAGCATAACAAAAGCCATGGCAGCAGTACATGGCTTGGAGTTGGCATACCAAATGGGATTCAGGAAAATTATGTTAGAAGGGGATTCTTCTCAGATTATTACTAGCCTACTGCAACAAAATGATGACTTGTCGGATATCGGCAACATACTAGATGAGGGAAGAGGACTTCTGACTATGTTTTGAGGAAGTTAAACTAAGCCACACGAGAAGGCATGGGAATGAAGCTGCTCACTTAATGGCTCGCCATTGTTTGTTAAGCGCTGAAAGTTTGTATTGGTCTCTAGATTATCCGGGCTTTCTACATCAAGCCATCATGAATGATGTTTTATCTATTTAAGATTGGAATGAAAGGTTCTTTTTCTCAAAAAAAAAAATCGTACATGAGATTTTCATATGGCTCCTCGTTCAGTTATCCTATCATTATTTTAAATGGAAATTTAGATTCCGTCTCAAATTTGGAAGATGAAATGCTAAAATCGGATGAGAGTTTCCCGTCTCTACAACTAATCACAACATTTGCACATGAAACAAATTTGACTAGCGTTCTTCATTCAATTTAAAAAGAAACAGGGAGTAAAGAACAGGGTTATTGGTACCGTACCGGTATCGATCATACTGATACCGACCGTACCGGTCAATACGTATCTTTTTTAAGGTAAACCGAAATGGTACCAGTCTCGTACCGTTTCGATTTTTGTATCGACCCGTATGGTCGTACCGGACTGTACCAGTCTGTACCGATCAATTCCGATTAATATTGGTACGTACCGATCAATACCGGTTGGTACAAGATTTTAATTTCTTTTAAAATAATCATTTATTTGATTTTTTAAACCAATTTTAATATTTTTTGTATCATGATCATCTGTATTTTTTTCATAATTACATTTAAAAATAAAATATGTTCATTAAATTAGGCTATTGAACATAATTAATAATAATTTACTATATTTTTTTAACATTTTAATATTTATTTTACCTATTTTATGTTTAAAAATTTTAGATATTAAATATTTGAAATTTATATTTGTATAAAAACATATATATGCATGTAATGGATGTATATTTACATGTGTATATAATATATATTTTATGAAGAAACTTGAAAATAGGCTATACATATAGATATATATAAAAAAAATATTTATAAAAAACGGGTAAACCCGAAACGATACGTCGAAACATACCGATACCGGTATGTATCAATACCAGAACAAAAATGATAAGCCTACCGATACTGACTATCTCGGTAAAGACACATTATTCCTAAAAATCGTGAACAAAAAATTATTTTCCTTGTATTGGTATGGGAAAATGTTTTCTTTATTACTTCCTGCTCAAGCACAATATGGAGTGAAAAAAAAAAATTTGTCTTCAGGACTTACGTACGGATTTTGGCCAATCTGAAAATATTTCACAATTTGTTGAATTTGGCTAGCATACATTGAGTAAAACACAAGACGATAGGCATAGAGGTCCAGATGTCACGGTCTAGTAATCTAACAATTCAAATTTTGGAGAATACCTAAGCAGTTAAGTATGAAACAAGAACATTACCTCTCAGAGTAACTAAAAAAGAAGGATTTTGTCACCCTTTGAAGCCAACTTTTCCAATGCCCTCGTCTAGCCACAATGTATCAGAAAATAACCTACAAAAGAGATTAGAATGTTACCTTTGAGGCGTAGAAAATATTTACTTTTTAAAGATTTTAATTATAGTGCCTAAGATACAATAAAATCATAAAAGTTTTAAGGAGAATTATGTAAATGATATAATAGAAAAGTTTTTTTTTTTTGTGTAGAAAATGTAAAATCATATCACTTAGTACGGAATGATTTTGACATAAATTGTGTTCTTACATAATAATTCTTTTGATAAGAGTTGTGTTATACAATTATTCTAATGCAACTACTCATCAATAATTATAATTTTTGGATTAATCATAAAATTTTAATTTTAATTATTTCTAAAAATAAAAAAAATAAAAAATAATTACATTAACAGCTCACTATTAGGACTAAACCTGCTTAAAAGCTGGGCCTAGACAGGGAATTTTGTGTTCTGACCCGACCTGGATTATTGTTTAACTATTAAAATAATATTATTTTATTTAAATTTAATTATAAAAATATTAATAAAAAATAATTTTTTTTAAATAGAGTGAACAGTAACCTTGGGCTCGTCCAGGGCCGTGCTTGGGTAAGAATGAAGAAAATATTTCGGGCCGCGGTCCAACCCAACCCATGAGCACCTCTAATTAGGACCTCGAGCCTATAGCACTTAGCCAACCTATTCATGCTAAAATGAGTATCTTATTATATATCCTTTAAAATTTCTAAGCAATGTAGGAATAGCTTCCACCACATTTTAATTTTTTTAATAAATTTAAAAATTAATAATAAAATTTAAATAACAAAATTAATAAATAATAATTTTAAATTTCAAAATAACAATTAATTTTTACATTTAATGAAAGAAAAATACAAAAAGTACATTATTAAAAAAATTATACAAAAAATACATGATTATAATACAAAAAGTACGTTTATTCTAATTATTTACGGAGGAGATCTCGTATCGCGTGGTGTTGAGCAACAATGTCGAGCTCTCCTATTGCGTGGTGGTTGCACCCATCGTTCAACTTTGTTAGTGGCACGTATTTGTTGTCGACCTCGTCCTCGACCTACCGCCACTGGTTCTGGTTGTATGTCATCCGCATGCTCACCCACATCAGTCGATGGGAATGCACTACTAAAGGGGCCCATATGTTCTGCATCAAAAAATGGAAACCCACTGCTTGAGGAGCCAACACCTATTCCACCCATAAAGGGAGCCTGACTACTAGATGGACCTACAAATGATGTAGTACCAAATGCTGACGTAGGGGTTCTAAACTGATACATTGTAGTTAGATATGTTGAACTTGAACTTGGGGTGAGGAGCTGGTCATCTAACCTCGTCATTGACGGTGATAGTCGGTAACACTCATCAACATCAAACCGAGGTGACTGACGGAATGTCGATGGCTAGATGTTACGCCATGTTCTGGTTGAGGTTCAGGATGACTAAATGACATCCTCAGTGCAGTGAACTATACTACATGTGATGAGGCCGGTTGACGCGTTCGCCCACGTTGTCGGCTAGGTCTAGGAACTTCCATTTCGTGTGTAGGATGGATTAAATTTGAAGTCTGTCCGAAAAATGGCATACTCCTAACATCCTCAAAATCCGACTGTGGACAAACAAAAGTCCGACCTTCATTTTTAAACCATCTTATGTAATCAGCAGATGGGTTGAAATTATTACGAACAATGGGTATACCTATCGGAATTTGTTCAGAACATTGATTCCACAACTGGATCCATTGTCGATGCTTCGTAGGCTAAAATACTTCATGGCGCCCACGTATATCAATCTTGTGAACCTTATCAAGGTTCATCGGTGGTTGCGAAATTGGTTGTTGCATCCCAAATTGTCGCAACATCCTGTCAGTAGCGTGCCACTCTACATATGCAAAGCATATCAATGTTGTGTTTGCTATCCATATATTGCAATTATTAGTTGTATCCGATGGAAGACATGCCATAATTTGATTTGAAGAATATGGCATCCACACAAACTGTGACTAATTATTACAAATTATTAGTTTCATATGGATTAAATACAAAAATACTTGAATGTAACAATCGAAACATTTACCTTTTGATATCCTTCTCGATTTAATCGTGATTTTATAGTTCGAAGGTCGAGCAGAATATCGCTACAATCTTTAGGATAACTCCACTTGTTAAAAAGCATATAAAATCTTAATAGACTTAATAAAAATACAAGTTCGTCCAAAATTAATAAAAATAGTCAAGATTATTACCTGCTTGCAAGGGGGTATACAGGCGGAAAATTCCCGCGCGGAGTAATAAATGGCAGTCTATGCCAAACCCATGATTGCAGAAGCAGTAAACATCCACCTATGTCATGGCAGTTGGGAACTGTAGCCTGACACAGTTCTCTATACAAAACCGTCAAACACACAGAACCCCAACTATAATTTGCTGCATGCTCTAAATCACGAAGCAATGGAAGATACATTAAATGTACTCGACTGCTCGATTTGTCGGGCATTAGCATTCCTCTAATCAAATGTAAAATATATGCTCTAGCATAGACCTGCTCATGGGCCTTCATATTCTTTGCCCAGGCCCGGCCCTGGGTCGAGCCGGGCCGGCCCGGTAGGCCCGAATTCAATGTTTATCAGATTAAAAATATATATATATTTTTAATAATTAAAATAAAATAATAATATTATAATAAAAAACACTGTTCCGGGCCGAAAAAAAAATATCTTGCCCAGGCCCGGCCCAATACGGGCCAGGCCTACTGAGTCAGGCGGACTGCCCGACCCATGAGCATGTCTGCTCTAGCAGCATATTTTACCTATTCTTCGCTTGCGTGTTCGGGGAGATTTTGCAATGACTGCAACCACGTTTTTGTCACCATTGAGCCCTTGAAACACTCTTCTGGAGGTACAATGCCCAATAAATTTTGGCACTCTTCATTTCAATCTAGAAGATTTTCGCCTGTAGCTGGCATGCCATCCACTGGTTGTCCAAGTTGGAGCGCAACATCTTTTAAAGTGATCGTGCAGTCACCACACGGAAAATGAAAAGTGTGCGTCTCGGGTCTCCATCGTTCAACCAACGCACTAATTAAGTCCGGCAGAAGCATACATTGTCGAATTTGACTTGCATAATAAAATTCGGCACTCTTTAAGTGGTTGATAATAGATGGATACGGATCTTCAAAAAAAAATTCCTCAATCGTAAGACGCGTAGGGTCCTATTCATAATTAATTAAATTAAATAATTATAAAATAAAAAATTAATAATGTAATCTCTTTGAAATATAATTAATTATAAAATTATTATTATTATTATAAATAATAATTTTATAAAAAATAATAACAAAATTAATACGAAATTAATAACAATTATAATGATAATTAATTAAATAAATTATAAAAAATTATAGAAAATTTACTAACCTCTTGATATATAACCGCGGATATGTGATTATCTTGCAACCTCAATAACGATGAAGCCATTTTGAAATCAACACTCAGAGAAAATTTTAGATATTTTTTGTATGAAATAAGAGGAAGATAATAGAATTTGTATGAGAAAAAAATGAAGGTAAGGGGCGTATTTATAGGTGAATTGTGGGGGGTGGGAATGGCAACGGTCACTTGACCGTAGCCTTTCAATTTTTAATTTTTTTTTATTGTTTTAAAACATTACAATTTTAAAATTAAAAAAAAATAAAAAATTAGCTCGGAAGTCGCCATATGATATGGCGACTTCTGAACTATAATAAAAGAAAAAAAAATTCAAAACAAAGGTCAAAAGTTGTCATATCATATGGCGACTTCTGACCTATATATTTCAATTTTTTTTTTTTGAAATTAAGAAGAGAAGTCGCCATATGATATGGCGACTTCTCATGGTATTTTTTAAAGACTTATTTTGGTATATCATTTGAAAATATAAGTAGTTTGACGAAAAAAAAAAAATTATAGCAATATTTGGATAAATTTGCCCACTTAAGCCCATAAAGCTCTCACTTGGTGCATTCCCTCCCACCATATCAATATCTGGAGCAAAGACAGAAGAGGCAAATTCTGCATCTTTCATTGTTTATCTGGTTCATCCCTAGGATTAGGCTCAATAATTAAGCTCCAAGTGATTGCTTATCTGCAGTAAAGATCCAAAGGCAAGCATGAGAAGGTGTTGCATGATAATGCAAGTATAGAAGATATAGAAATAATTTATTTATTTTTTATAAATGGTGAAAATTCATAAATATTTATTAAAATTTTGAAATTATAAATTTTATAATGATTATAAAAAGTAGGTTCCAAAATAGAAAAAAAAAAATGAAAGAAGAAGTTGGTAGCATCTATATATTGAACAAAAAGAAAATGAAAAACCTATAAAATTTTCTTTGCAATTTGTAGTGACTTATAGGCAACCTTTAAATCCTACAAATTTTATGGATTCATAATAAATATTGATATTTTATTGAAAAATTAAAAGAAAAAAGGTCATAAATTTCACTTTTGAATTATGGAATTTGAAATGAGAATTTGAACCCTTCAAAATTTCTAATTCAAATTCCAAAAAATTTAAATTCCATTTTTTATTTTATCAAATAAAATAATTTTATCTTAAAATTCTATCTACAAATGAAATCTCTCATTAAATTTGTTCTTTCAAACACTTTAAAAGAATGAAAAGCAAATTCACAATTGCATTGCATCACCTTATAAGATGCTAAACTTTTGTTAATTACTTAGAATTTATAATTGGACAAATTTTTTAAGATTTTTAAACTATAGACATATAAAAGTTAATATTTAATTACAAATAGATAGAATTACACGATAGAAAGTAACTTGAAGGTAACTTGTTTTATATGTCATTAACTTTTTTTTTATTTTAATTTTTTTGAAACATAGAGGGAACCTTTAAATGAAATATATATATGATCACCTCGAAACAATTTGAATTTGAATACTACTATATCATCAGCCTACAAATAAAAACAAACTAAAACGTGTTGTAGACCAAGAATTCAGCAAATTAACCGTCAAACATAAATGCAAATTTTTTGTCATTCCACTCATTGATTGCAATCATAAGCTTTTCAAAATATTCATAAGGAAAATGCTGAATGAGTGTCTTCGTGTTATATATTTTTTTTTATGTTATAATCGTATTTAAAATATTATATATTTATATAAATTTTAATATGTTAACAAATCGTGTTATATAAATTTTGACATTTATATATATTCGTATTATTTTTTTATATTATATCGTATTTTAATTATTTTTTATATTATATTTATATCGTATAATTATATCGTATTTAAAATTATCAAAAATTATGAAAGACAGTCTCTTTTTGTCTCGCTACTCGCTTGTCATCCCGCTTCAAAATATACACGCCACAAAAATCGTTGCTTATAAACAAAAAAAGAAATTTATAAAAAATAAAAAATAAAAGTAATTACAGTTTACAGATAATAAAAATTATTATTATTGAATAAATGTCGACTTTTAAAATTAATAAAAATATATATTTATATTTTTTTTATAATTAATTTTATATAATTAAGTAAAAAGTATATATAATTTACTTATTAATATATCAAATTGTAAATACCATTAGAATAGAATGTAAAACTTATTATTATTTAATTTTAGCAAAATAAGTTAAAAGCACGTATTCTATTTATATAGTGTATTTAACAATATATAATAATTTATTTTTAAAAGGTATGTAAAATTTTTAATAAAAAATAGAATTTGAAGATAGAAAAAGTTTTAGATTATAAGGCAAAATATATATAATAAAAAACAAACAAAAAAAACTGTAAAATTTAAGGGATCTTTGTTTTTAAATTTCTACACTTTATTTTTCTTTATTTTATAATAAATTTTGATGTATTAATAAGTGAAATTTATATGTGATTTTTACTTAGTTGCATAGAAATAATTAGAAAAGAATTATAAATATATTATTTTTTATTAATTTTAAAAGTTTACATTTACTCGGTGACTACTACCATACGAACATTTACGGTGGAAACATGTGAGAACCTTTGAATTGCACAAGTTTCAAGTTTTTCTTATCAAAAAATAGTATACTTTTTTCATTTGTGTTTTCCTTGATTTCTGTTGGTTGGCTCCAATTAGAATAGTAATAAAAATTACAAAATAAGGTGACTACTATAAAAAAATATTTAGTGTTTGCATTATTAAAAAAACTATTTAATAAAAAGAAAATAAAAAATTGATAATAGAATCGATTTGATGTATTCAAATTCGATCCATTAAAATTTAACTACTTATATCTTATTTAAATATGAATAAAAATTAATACTTAATATTTGAATTCAATTATTAATATTCACAAAAATTTAAATTTGACATATTAAATCATAAATAGCACAATTTTTTTATTATAAAATTCAACTCAAATACTGAAACTCAAAATAAAAAAAATTAAAATCAATTTTTATACACATTATTAATGAAACTTAAATTAAAAAATTAAAGTTAACTCGTAGAAAATATATTAAATTTAAAATCATATTTCGAATAATTAATAAATTATTTTTTTTGTTCAAAAATTAATGAATTAATTTAGTAAGTATTACAATAATAATATATAAAACAAAAATTGAATATTAAATAGTATTATTTACAAATTGGGTTGAATAGTATGAGGGTACCCGATATTAAAATAATCATTGTCATTTTTATCTGTGTTTATCATTTTATTTCAAATCATTTTTTTTTTTTTTCAGCAACTTGATAATCTTATTGCTAAATTCAACAATGTTCGAGCTATATGTAATCGTAGACTTATCCACGAGACATGCTACCGATCCAGTCCGACAAGCTCAATCCGAATTAGACTAGACATGGTTTAGGTTTTTAGTAATATGGATCGGCTTGGCCAGGATTATTGTTTAAATAATAAGAACAATATTTTAATTATAAAAAATATTTTAATATATTTTAAATAGTTAAATGAGTTTTCATACTCGAACTAGCCCAAGTGGGGCCTGAGCAAGCAAAAAAAATTGTTCGAACTTGGGCCCATCTCGACTTGACCCATGGACACCTTTGTTGATTACTTAAGGCTATTTTCGTTTTCAATTGATTAGATTTGTGTTGTTTGGATCTTAAATTAGTACTAAACAATTAGATTTCACCATGGAGGAAAAAAAAATCCAAAACAAATCTAATATTTTGAGACAAAAATTAATTCTAACATGTTGGATTTGGTTAAATGAGGTTATTTTCAATTAAAAATGAAGCAAAAATAGTGTTGGTGAGATTAATGTATTTTAGAAATATATAAATATTTGGCTTAGCAATTAACCCTCAAAATTCAAATCCATGTTTTATTAAATTGATTTCTTTATTATAAGTTTATCAAATTTCATTTTTTACATGGTTTGCTTGTTATTATTGTTAATACAAATATTGTTATTAGTTACAACTTTTGTAATAACAAAATAAATACCATATTTTTATTTTGTAAAAACTCATGGGCTAATTATTGTGTCAAAAACTCTAATGCACCAAAATATGTCTTTTCATGTTAAAACTTAATTTTTTGTTTTCTTTTTCATAAAATAATTTTCTTAAATGATGATTTTTTGTATTTGAAAATTATAAGAGCATTTAATAAATAGAATACCATAATAATGTATATAAAATTTGAAAAATATCTATTTATTTTAAAATAAATATCAAATAATTAAATTATTTTTTAACTTAAAAATGAATTTGGTCTCATAACATCGAAATAAAACATTTTTTCTTGTAATATTTTTATCTATATTCATTCTATCATGAAAAAAATCAATTTTGAAAGAAGATCAAAAAAATAGTTTTTAATTTCTTAATTTTTTAAAATTTTAGTTTTTTAATAAATATCTTTTATTATTTGTGCAAACACAATATTTTTCAATTCTTTGACTTTTTTATAATTCTCCTGAAAATATCATTGTTCTCACCGTTCCTATTCTAAATGTTCCTATTTAGTTGCCACCCATTTACTCATTAATAATTAATAATTACTTTTATTTCATTCCTCGTAATTCTCTTTATTTTTCTTTCTCAGTAGCGTTGTGCGACATTATGGCGGCTCATCTACCAGAAAGAGAAAGTGACGTGTATATTTCCACGTCAGGAGAATGTCTCCAGTTAGGTGTCAACTACAATAGGAACATTTAGAGAGAACAAAAATATTTATAACTCTTAAATCAATTAGCAAGTTTGAACACCATTAAATTTGTCCATATCAACATAAATAAAGTAACTTGATACTTACTCTTTTGATTTGAAGCAAATGAAGTCTGACATGGATCTTCCACTAATTAGTGAAAAATTATGGCTTTCTTCTTCACTCCCTCCACTTCCCTTTTTCTCTCTTTCCAGATACTCTTGAGCATTTAGTTTAAGAAACTTGTTAAAAGGAATTAGAGTTTTCTGTATTTACTTCCATTGGTGTTGTTAAAGTGGGGTTATCCCACATCAGTTAAGTCTTGGATTGCTTGTGGTCTTATATTCAAGTTGGGTTCCTCCATCTATAATCAATTGGTCCTAGGTTGGATGCTTAACATGGTAACTTAACAGGCCCCCATCACGTGTAGGCAGATACCGAGGAGCCTACCACGTGACAAACTCAGAAGGGGTATAAGGCAGAAACAATATAATAGAATCTAGGCTCTGATACCATGTTACAAGACAAAGAGTTCTTGTATTATTGAATTGTATAAATTTATACATGAGGGTTCTCACCAACTAAGGAAAGAATAACTGCAGTAATAATTACAATATCAGAATCGTAATCTGAATCATAATCCCTAAGATTACTCTAATAACCTAATTACAGTTGACTAATACAATTAATACATTAACAGGTTTAATGTCTTTTATCTACTTGACTTGTTAAAAGATACCATACCACCAGCCCACACCTTTATACAAGAATTTCTTGCGTCTACTTTGCTATCAAAATCAAGCTGGGGATAGAGGATATTATAAATCTAATAGAAGGGCAGAAAGTATTTTGGGTCCATTTTTTACTCCAAGAAACAAAAAAGTAGAAGCCATTGACAATCTTTTTATATTCTTATTTTGAAGATGGTATGAGCAAATACATGGCAGAACTTTTCCATAGGAGATAATCATAGCCAGGATTGGGGGATATCCAGAACTATATACCCTTTTCTTCCAATTTAACCGTATCTAGGGGCCGACCACACAGATTTTTTTGTTTCCAACGAGTCAAAACTCACTGCTTCACAATTGAGTTCTATGATTTAGAACTAAAAGAAAATAAAGAAATCTGCAGTAGCAGAAAAAACCTTGTTTCAGCTCTAAGAATCTGATTTTCTTACATCTCTTATTTTCAAGTGGGGTTTAATCTACTGTCATTTCAAAGAAAAAAAAAAAGAGTGGGTCATGAGTTTGAGCTTGCCTCAATATCCGTAGACAACTCGTTGTTATCCAAGCTATTTTCATTATCGTCCCACTTAAGAATGTCTTGTTGCTCTCTTATTTTCCTCAACCAAGAAAGAAATACCCAAACGCCCAAATGTTTCAATTTTGTTAACCCTTCTGTCTTCCTCTCCTCCATTCCCAAATTTTTGCTTCTTTTTCTATTAAAGAGCAGATCTACTTTGCTTCTCACTCTATTATTTTTGCTTGAAAGTAGAAACTGATACTTTGCAGCAAATGAAGCCATGGCACTAACAGGTTTACTTCATCTGCTTCAAACGGGAGTGCAAGTAACAAGTTACTTCATTAATGCTGACTTGGACAAATGAATGGTATCCAAAATTTTTAATTCATCTAAAGATTATAAATGATTTTGTTCTCACTATTCTCACCTAAATGTTCTTATTGCAGTTGACACCCTCAAGTTACCTCTAAAATTATCTAACAAAATCAAATTCAGTTATAAAAAAAGTTATGAATGAAATTATTTGAGCTCTACCGCCTACCAGATAGAAAGCGAGAAAAAAACCAAAAAAACCTACATTATATAATTTAGAATTTGTGACACCCATTTTGCGGGTATATTTGCTTATGAGTCGAGTCGGGCTGGATTGCGGTCTGAATTTTTTTTTCTATCTTACTTAGATTCGATTCTGGGCGGATCCGGACCCGCTCGCCAATTCGAATTACTGCTTACTTTATATTAAAAAATAAATATATTATTTTTTATTTAAATTTAAATCATTTTTTTAATCAGTGAACAATGATTCGAGTCGGGCAGGATCAGATCACTAAAATACCTGTCTCGGCCTGACTCATGAGCAGGTCTATTTGTGGTTGAAAAATGTATTTTTTTTTATAAATATATTATATTTTAAAAAGGAATAATAATAAAATAGGTAAGTTTTTAGTGATTTTTTTTTATAAATTCAAAATATTAAAAAAGAGAGTAATTTTTTAGTATGTAGATTTTTCAAAATTAAAAAACCTAAATATCCTAATTTCATTTTATTGTTATAAATTTAGTTTTGCATTTATGTAATTTCTTTAACTAAGTTGATATCACTTGACTCGTGACACCAACTCAATTAAGGATTTTATAATTAACTAAAATTCTCGACATTCACTCTGTGAGTGAAAATAGATTTAAAAAATATTATTTTAAAAAAATTAAATATAAAAAAATAGATAATCTGTTTAAGTGGATAGTTTTTTAGAAAAGTGGGTAAAATTTTGATAGTTATTTTAAGTGAATAGTTTTTTTAGAAGATTGGGTAAAAGTAAATTGATAATTTTTTATTAAAAATATTATATAAAATATTAAAAGACATAATTATTCTTATTTAATTTTTTGATTTTATAATTTGATTTTGTTGTTTTGTACTTTCACTAATTGAGTTGATGTCACTTTACTCGTGACACTAACTCAGTTACTCCTTTTATAATAGTACAGAAACTGAGTTTGTGTCACTTGACTCGTGACACCAGCTCAGTCACTCTTTTTATAATAGTACAGTTATATAACTGTATATTTATCTTGTGGGTATTTTTTTGAAAAAAAAATAAATGGGTATTTTTTATTAGATTAGTATTTGTTATCACATGTGTTTGCATGTAAATACTCATTGACCTATCTATTTTTTAATATATAATTTTTTATTTTAAAAATAAATAAAAGTAATAAACTGATATTAACTAAAATTTGCATTAACAAGTCAAATTTGTTTCATATGCAAATTATATCAAATTATTATAAAGTTTATTATTTTCAATATTAATGCAAAAATAATTTCAAAAATAAAAAATTCAATGTAAATTTTAATTTTTTTATCTATATTAAATAAATTGATTTACTTTTTAAGATTAGTGAAAAATTAAAACATTTAAGATAAAGTAATTTCATATAAATTTTTAATTATTTTTTATTTATTATCAAATTAATCCATTTAACAAAAATGTTTTAATGAAATTAATTAAACTTACTTATAAATTAGATAAATCATCATATTAATAATAAAAAATATTTATAATGACAATTTAAAAATATAGTGAACAACAATAACTATTTTCGTCATATTAAAAGATTTTTCACATTCATGCTTTTATATAAATTGTCATAACGTGCCAAATGCAAATTCAGCATGCTAGACACAAATCAATGGAGTCGCCACTAATCATCTAACTAGGTGTGATAGGTCACATTTACGAATCTATTCTCTTTAAAGTAATCCTAAGCTTGACTAAGGAACCTTAAAAAAAATAAGTTTTGATCTACTTATCAGAACTAGGTTCGGGAGTACTGATGGTAACTCAATTAAGAGTTGTAAACCCAAGTGCAGGTTATGTTCAAGTAATAAATTCTCGGGTGTCCGAGGTCGAACCACAGGGAAGCGTATTAATAAGTATAAGTTTATAAATATATAAGACAAAGAAAGTAAACAAGATATTAGGGAATCAACAACAAAATAAGATAAACAAGATATTAGAGAACAAAATAAACAAAATAACATAAAAACAATTAAACAAGATATAAAAAAACAATAAGAAAGGATGTTGAGGTTAGAGACTCCACTCTTGGTGTTATGCTAAGATTAATCTTGTTTTATTACACAATTGAAATCCACACATAAGGGAGGTTCCAATCGGAAGGTTTAGCAATTCAGTCCAACGTCCATAGCATATGATATTATGTTCATTTGGTGTCCTCAAAACTCATAAAAAGAGTCCAAGCATTCCTTATGCCAAAGTATATGTCTACAACAAATCAAGGTTATGAAACCAAGCATTTACTGTGCCATTTTCATTGTCAATAATGAATCAAGATCTCTACTTTGCAAGTATGATTTTAAACCAAAAGAAAATATTATCTATACTAGTGTTTATAAATGATGATTCATTTTAGCTCATGTTTAAGAGACTAACCTTAGCATTTACCAAGAGCTTCACCTCATCACCTCAACAATATGATTAGCAACACATACTAGATATGAATAAAATGAAAAGAAATGTAAGAAGCATAAGTAAATAAAAAAGAAAACTAGAGAAAGGAAAGAAGAAGAAAACTTAGAGAATTTTACTACAAAGGCTAATATCCTACCAATGTATAATGTATCCCAATACTCATCCAAGGCCCTCTATTTATACACATTTTGGAGGGCTAAATGACAAGAGACAAGCTTTACAAATTTCAAAGGTAGGTATAATAGGTGGGTGCATTTTTCTAACAATTTTCGTCATATTGTATGACAATTCTGATCAGCCAGCTTGATGGTCGATTTTGTCAATGTTGGAGGCTCGATCTGATAAAATGGTCTTCTAGAAAAATATACCCCTATCAGTTACAGATCCATATCCGTTTGAATCAGATCATTTGCGCACGTGGATCGGAAGATATGGTCAAAATACCAAAACGGTGCAGAACAGACGTCATTGCACATCAGCCAACTTGATGGTCGATTTCGCTAGGGAAAACGACTCCGTTTCAAGAAGTGTAAAACATGAAAAAGATAGATATGCCTCTTAGCTTTGCAGGGATACAAAGTTCAGCCTTATTGCTTCAGTGAAACTCGAGATATAGCTGATATGGCAAAAGGTGTCGGAACTGGAACTGAACTGGATTTGCCCTTAATTCTAGTAATCTGAAATCACTCAAAGAAACTTGTGAAAAACACCAAATTACATAAAAATATAAAAGATCATAAACACAATTAGACTAAACAATAATAACTCGTATTTGACACAAAACAATAATAAAACATAACTAAAAACTATATAATTATACGAGTTATCACACCCCCATACTTAGATTGTTGCTAGTCCCTAGCAACGACTCAATAAAAAAAAAAAAAAAAAAAATAATAAGAAAATCTAATCTAATCCATTTTCGTAGGAAATCACGGTGGCACTTAGCATGTGACACAAGCCTTTAAACCCCTAGGTGTCCCTAGTGGACGAGTTTAGTCTCGTGAGGGTTTACTAGGACGATACCCACAAACATTGAAGACATAAGAAAAACTAAAAATAATAATTATAACTAATCCTTCCAATATAAATTAGAGATAATCATTGGACAAGTCTTAAAAACTAATCAATAGCTTAAAGAAATTCACAAAAGATCTTGCTTGAATGTAAATAGTTTGAGTTAAGCCAATAATAACATAACATATTTCAATCAAAATAGTGTATATTCAAACTTAATCTCAACTTCTCACATGGGATACTCTCTTGATTTTCACTCTTTAAAGTAGTGGTAAAGTGTTTACACTCAATCAATCTCATGAAAACACTTCTACCATATGCTTGCTTGTCCACCTATTCTCCACTATTTAGATCATACAACTTCATAAATCAAGAGGTCTTTATTCAAGGTTGTAATGGGGCCAAAGGGTTATAATGTGGTTAAAGAACAAAAGGATAAAGATATCACAAAGGTTCCAAAGAGTTCATAGATTTTAGAGACATAATAAGATCATACAAATAAAACTTCTCAAAACTCTTATAAAGCACATAATAACATAGGCTAAATATTCATGTTGAGCCTTTGCATCATTCTAACCAACTTTGTAACATCTTTTTCTAGAAGTTCAGGAGAAGATTTTTTTTTTTTTTTTTTAATATGGGAATGTATTTGACAATGATCCCTTTCTTTTTCTCTTGACTTTTTCTTTTCTTTTCTTCCCCCACACTTATCTTTTGTTTCTAACCCAAATTTTCAAATAAAAATATCCCTTGTTTTTTTGCAATATGTCTCAAAATATAAAATTCATCTTTAGAACAAGGGTAAGGATATAAGCATATTTAGGCTAGGTGTAAGTTGTGGTTACCAATAAAACATCATATTTAATGTAGGCTCAAATTGGCTCACTAGTGGGGATGTTCTCGTAGAACATTAATAATGGATGGCTGTTTGGCTCTGGTTATAATCCTAATGCCTCTATCATATTCATGTTGTCACATGTATCAATATAGTCTCAAACGGTTTAAAGCAAGTTCTAGAGAATCATGTAATCATAAGAGCACTCAAGAAAGAAATTAGATTGATTTGTATAATGCATCAATCATTATAGGCTCACAAACTCACAAAGATGATTATACAAGTCAGATTAAGTCTAAACATGCTTCTTTCTCAATCAACATATCATATTAACATTGGCTCATAAAAAGGTTGACATCAAGCTCAATTCTCATGAAAATCTTCTCACTAATAAATCTGTTTTAGACTTATGCAATTCATATCTCATCATTGTATTGAAAGTAACTAAAAAAAAACACACTAAGTCTAAACATGCTTTTTTTTTTTTTTTTTTTTTTTGTTTTTTTGAAGAAGAAGATTAAATCAAACTGACAAGGTATGTCTCAAGTCTCCCTTACTCAGACCTTGTTCAGAATGAATACTTCTAAATGTCTTAAAACACAACAAATTTTTTTTTTTTTTTTTTTTTTTTAGCAAAATATGTCCCTTACCCCCTACTAAAATATGACATTGTCCCCAATGTCAAATTTTAAAGGTAGAATTTAGGAGATATTACCTGCAGAGGTTGCTAACCACTTATTATAACTGAGACACAACAAACAAAATGTTAGATAATGTCACAAAGACAAAGTGCAATCCACTCCTTGCTCGTCCATATCTCTTTTTCTTTTTCCGAGCGTTTGCGAAACAACCGTAGCAGATAAACACTCATAAGCTTGTAGCTTTTTGAGTAAATCTTCAATGGTTGTAGCAGAAATTATGGTTCTCCTTGCCTCTGAAAACATGAATCCATTATCCACAGCATTATCTAAATATGAAAGTAAATTACTAAAATAACCATTAATATTAAGCAAACCAATGGGTTTCTTATTTGTGACCAAAGATGACCAAGAAGCCACGCAAGCTATTTCTTCCAATGTACCCAGACCTCCTGGTAAGGCAATGAATGCATCGGCAGAATGGTACATGATTGTTATCCGTTCAGGGATACTCCAGACTTGTATTTCCTTACCCACGGTAGGTCCACAAAAATCTGTGAATAGTTTTGGCACGATTCCTAGAACTGGACTTCCTCCGGCGTGTGCTGCTGTAGCGACTGCTCCCATTAAACCCGTACTACCGCCTCCGTAAATCAAGTGGATCTTTTGTTGGGCAAGTATTACTCCAACTCTTATGGCTTCATCAGCGAATATGTTATTTTTCCCTGGATAAGCACCTCCAAAGACACAAATTTTTTTAATGCGCTGGGACGAAGTGCTTTCCATTTTTTTTCTTTTTCGAGTGCCTGAAAGAGAATGAGTACATGGTGTAATATATAGAGGACTGAGTAGTGAATCAGACAAGAGTAATAATGTCGCCGAAAGTGTATTTGACCTGTCAGAAGAAAATGTTAACCTAACAAAAGATTTTTGCGTGATTTCAGGAAGAAAATCAAAAAGCGAAGAAAAATCAACCGTAAAAGACCAAAAAAAAGAGAATAATTACTGATGGAGACTCAATTAAGAGTCGTAAACCCAAGTGCAGGTTATGTTCAAGTAATAAATTCTCGGGTGTCCGAGGTCGAACCACAAGGAAGCGTATTAGTAAGTATAAGTTTATAAATATATAAGAAAAAGAAAGTAAACAAGATATTAGGGAATCAACAACAAAATAAGATAAACAAGATATTAGAGAACAAAATAAACAAAATATAAAAGAAATTAAACAAGATATAAACAACAATAAGAAAAGATGTTGAGGTTAGAGAATCCACTCTTGGTGTTATGCTAAGATTAATCTTGTTTTATTACACAATTGAAATCCACACATAAGGGAGGTTCCAATCGGAAGGTTTAGCAATTCAGTCCAAATTGTCCAACGTCCATAGCATATGATATTATGTTCATTTGGTGTCCTCAAAACTCATAAAAAGAGTCCAAGCATTCCTTATGCCAAGGTATATGTCTACAACAAATCAAGGTTATGAAACCAAGCATTTACTGTGCCATTTTCATTGTCAATAATGAATCAAGATCTCTACTTTGCAAGTATGATTTTAAACCAAAAGAAAATATTATCTATGCTAGTGCTTATAAATGATGATTCATTTTAGCTCATGTTTAAGAGACTAACCTTAGCATTTACCAAGAGCTTCACCTCATCACCTCAACAATATGATTAGAAACACATACTAGATATGAATAAAATGAAAAGAAATGTAAGAAGAAAAAGAAAACTAGAGAAAGGAAAGAAAAAGAAAACTTAGAGAATTTTATTACAATGGCTATCCTACCAATGTATAATGTATCCCAATACTCATCCAAGGCCCTCTATTTATACACATTTTGGAGGGCTAAATGACAAGAGACAAGCTTTACAAATTTCAAAGGTAGGTATAATAGGTGGGTGCATTTTTCTAACAATTTTCGTCATATTGTATGACAATTCTGATCAGCCAGCTTGATGGTCGATTTTGTCAATGTTGGAGGCTCGATCTGATAAAATGGTCTTCTAGAAAAATATACCCCTATCAGTTACGGATCCATAGCCGTTGAAATCAGATCATTTGCGCACGTGGATCGGGAGATATGGTCAAAATACCAAAACGGTGTAGAACAGACGTCATTGCACATCAGCCAACTTGATGGTCGATTTCGCTAGGGAAAACGACTCCGTTTCAAGAAGTGTAAAACATGAAAAAGATAGATATGCCTCTTAGCTTTGCAGGGATACAAAGTTCAGCCTTATTGCTTCAGTGAAACTCAAGATATAGCTGATATGGCAAAAGGTGTCGGAACTGGAACTGAACTGGATTTGCCCTTAATACTAGTAATCTGAAATCACTCAAAGAAACTTGTGAAAAACACCAAATTACATAAAAATATAAAAGATCATAAACACAATTAGACTAAACAATAATAACTCGTATTTAACACAAAACAATAATAAAACATAACTAAAAACTATATAATTATACGAGTTATCACACCCCCATACTTAGATTGTTGCTAGTCCCTAGCAACGACTCAATAAAAATAAAATAAGAAAATCTAATCTAATCCATTTTCGTAGGAAATCACGGTGGCACTTAGCATGTGACACAAGCCTTTAAACCCCTAGGTGTCCCTAGTGGACGAGTTTAGTCTCGTGAGGGTTTACTAGGACGATACCCACAAACATTGAAGAAATAAGAAAAACTAAAAATAATAATTATAACTAATCCTTCCAATATAAATTAGAGATAATCATTGGACAAGTCTTAAAAACTAATCAATAGCTTAAAGAAATTCACAAAAAATCTTGCTTGAATGTAAATAAATGAGTTAAGCCAATATTAACATAACATATTTCAATCAAAATAGTGCATATTCAACTTAATCTCAACTTCTCACTATACTCTCATGATTTTCACTCTTTAAAGTAGTGGTAAAGTGTTTACACTCAATCAATCTCATGAAAACAGTTCTACCATATGCTTGCTTGTCCACCTATTCTCCACTATTTAGATCATACAACTTCATAAATCAAGAGGTCTTTTTTCAAGGTTGTAATGGGGCCAAAGGGTTATAATGTGGTTAAAGAACAAAAGGATAAAGATATCACAAAGGTTCCAAAGAGTTCATAGAGTTTAGAGACATAATAAGATCATACGAATAAAACTTCTCAAAACTCTTATAAAGCACATAATAACATAGGCTAAATATTCATGTTGAGCCTTTGCTTCATTCTAACCAACTTTGTAACATCTTTTTCTTTACTTTAACTAGAAGTTCAAGAGAATATATTTTTTTTTTTTTTAATATGGGAATGTATTTTACAATGATCCCTTTCTTTTTCTCTTGACTTTTGCCTCTCTCCTCCCCCACACTTATCTTTCGTTTCTAACCCAAATTTTCAAATAAAAATATCCCTTGTTTTTTTGCAATATGTCTCAAAATATAAAATTCATCTTTAGAACAAGGGTAAGGATATAAGTATATTTAGGCTAGGTGTAAGTTCTGGTTACCAATAAAATAGCATATTTAATGTAGGCTCAAATTGGCTCACTAGTGGGGATGTTCTCTTAGAACATTAATAATGGATGGCTGTTTGGCTCTGGTTATAATCCTAATGCCTCTATCATATTCATGTTGTCACATGTATCAATATAGTCTCAAACGGTTTAAAGCAAGTTCTAGAGAATCATGTAATCATAAGAGCACTCAAGAAAGAAATTAGATTGATTTGTATAATGCATCAATCATTATAGGCTCAAAAACTCACAAAGATGATTATACAAGTCAGATTAAGTCTAAACATGCTTCTTTCTCAATCAACATATCATATTAACATTGGCTCATAAAAAGGTTGACATCAAGCTCAATTCTCATGAAAATCTTCTCACTAATAAATCTGTTTTAGACTTATGCAATTCATATCTCATCATTATATTGAAAGTAACTAAAAAAAAACACACTAAGTCTAAACATGCTTTTTTTTTTTTTTTTTTTTTTTTTTTTGAAGAAGAAGATTAAATCAAACTGACAAGGTATGTCTCAAGTCTCCCTTACTCAGACCTTGTTCAGAATGAATACTTCTAAATGTCTTAAAACACAACAATTTTTTTTTTTTTTTTAAGCAAAATATGTCCCTTACCCCCTACTAAAATATGACATTGTCCCCAATGTCAAATTTTAAAGGTAGAATTTAGGAGATATTACCTGCAGAGGTTGCTAACCACTTATTATAACTGAGACACAACAAGCAAAATGTTAGATAATGTCACAAAGACAAAGTGCAATCCACTCCTTGCTCGTCCATATCTCTTTTTCTTTTTCCGAGCGTTTGCGAAACAACCGTAGCAGATAAATACTCATAAGCTTGGAGCTTTTTTAGTAAATCTTCAATGGTTGTAGCAGATATTATGGTTCTCCTTGCCTCTGAAAACATGAATCCATTATCCACAGCATTATCTAAATATGAAAGTAAATTACTAAAATAACCATTAATATTAAGCAAACCAATGGGTTTCTTATTTGTGACCAAAGATGACCAAGAAGCCACGCAAGCTATTTCTTCCAATGTACCCAGACCTCCTGGTAAGGCAATGAATGCATCGGCAGAATGGTACATGATTGTTATCCGTTCAGGGATACTCCAGACTTGTATTTCCTTACCCACGGTAGGTCCACAAAAATCTGTGAATAGTTTTGGCACGATTCCTAGAACTGGACTTCCTCCGGCGTGTGCTGCTGTAGCGACTGCTCCCATTAAACCCGTACTACCGCCTCCATAAATCAACTAGATCTTTTGTTGGGCAAGTATTACTCCAACTCTTATGGCTTCATCAGCGAATATGTTATTTTTCCCTGGATAAGCACCTCCAAAGACACAAATTTTTTTAATGCGCTGGGACGAAGTACTTTCCATTTTTTTTCGAGTGCCTGAAAGAGAATGAGTACATGGTGTAATATATAGAGGACTGAGTAGTGAATCAGACAAGAGTAATAATGTCACCGAAAGTGTATTTGACCTGTCTGAAGAAAATGTTAACCTAACAAAAGATTTTTGCGTGATTTCAGGAAGAAAATCAAAAAGAAAAGAAAAAGCAACCGTAAAAGACCAATGCAAAAAAAAAAGAGAATAATTACACAAATCGAACAACACGTAAATTAAACCGAAATGAAGTTATTGCAAATCAAACCAAAAGCTGAGAAGTCATTTATTGTAGTTGTGATTGTGGCTCACATCTTCCTCTGGTTTTACGTCCAGAAACGGCTTAAACGCCTTCTATGAGTCGAGGATATGCTTCCCATCCAGTTTTCTTACAAGCTGGCAAACAGGGTCTTTTAACATCAGATTCCCAAGATGTTGCCATTCCCTTTGGAATTGCGGCCATATATCAGGAATTTCTCTTTGTACTTCTCCACTAGGATGCGTCTCAAGAGAAAGTTGAATATTACCCAAATTCTCCTTACTCAGTCCATCCTTAATGAATTCAATTTTATCATCTCGATTAGAGGACGGAATCCCAATAGAACGACATTTACCGTTACACGTCCATCGTGCACATTTGTGGCAATTTGAACTCATGCGCTTTGCTCGTCGCTTCTTTGCATAAGTGCTTCTACCTGTACCTGGTAAATGCAAAACAGGAAGATATTCATCTTCACGTACCTTGGCTTCAATTATCCAACGCATGTCTTCAGGAATCCCTTTGTGCATAAGCATTCTTAATCTTTCAAATCGAACTTGGTAAAGCTTCAGTAAAATATTCCGAGGAAAAGGAGGAAATCGTTTCTGCAATCTTTTGCGAATATCATCCATCTTGAAAAAAAATGAAATAAAATAAAATGAAAGAGAAATTGAAAGAGAAATTTATATACAATATCAGTTTTGTGGGTAGCTGATGGAACCGACTTAAATAATCACGGAGTACCGTTATCCGCCATTTAACCGGGAAAAAAATGAATTTTTTTTTTTTTTTTTTTTTTTTTTTTTGAAGATTAGTAAAAGTTATATTTACATCTAGTTATTTTCAAAACAAGGATCAGAAAGAAAAACAACCTCTTCTTGAGTAACATGATTTTCCAAAAAGAGTTTGAGTCTTTGTCCATTTACCTTGAATACGTTACCATTTTGAGGATTCTCAATGTCAACTGCTCCATAATGATACACATGCTTAACCACAAATGGGCCAGTCCATCTTGATCTCAACTTACCAGGAAATATGTGAAGTCTAGAATTATAAAGTAGAACTTTTTGCCCAACATCAAATATTTTTTCTTGAAATTAACTTGTCATGAAAGGCTTTAGTTCTTTCTTTATGAATTTTAGAATTCTCATATGCATCATTTCTGAGTTCCTCAAGTTCATTTATGACTGGAAAAGTTTCATTCTCACCCAAAAAGGAATATTTTAGTTCGGATGGCAATGGTTTTAAATCCAGCTTGGGTGGTTCAATAGTTGATGGTACAGTGACATTTGTGAGTGATGGAAGTTCCTCAAACTTTTGTTTCCAACAATGCTTAACCTGAAAAGAATTTAACAAAGAATCAGTGTGTGAAATTTCTGAAGCATTATCAAACTCACATTCAATTAAATAAGCTTCTAAAGAATCATGGAATGTGGTAGTGGTGAGATGTTCATGAACAAGTTCTTCAATGAAATCCACTTCATGTACTTCTGAATCATCACCAGGTTGCTTGCAAGTGTTGAACACATTTAATTCTAAAGTCATATTTCCAAAAGAAATGTTCAACATACCATTCCTGCAATTTATCAGAGCATTAGAAGTTGCAAGAAATGGACGGCCTAATATAACAGGAATTTGAACATTTGGATTTGAAACAGGATGTGTGTCTAAAACAATAAAATCAACAGGGAAGTAAAAATTTTCAATTTGAACCAAAACATCTTCAACTATCCCTCGAGGAATTTTTACAGAACGATCAGCTAGTTGAAGTGTAACAGGTGTTTCCTTGAGTTCACCTAAACCTAACTGTTGATAAACAGAAAAAGGCAAAAGATTAACACTAGCACCAAGATCAAGCAATGCACGTTCTATTCTAGTGTTTCCAATGATGCATGAGATTGTTGGACATCCAGGATCTTTGAATTTTGGTGGAGTAAAGTGCTGAATGATTGAGCTCACACTTTCCGTCAGAAATGCTTTCTTTTGTACATTATGTTTCCTTTTAACTGTGCACATGTCCTTCAAAAATTTAGCATAAGATGGAACTTGTTTGATTGCATCCAATAAAGGAATGTTAATCTTAACTTGTTTGAAAAGTTCATAAATTTTTGCATTTTGATTCAAATTCTTTATTGTTTGCAACCTTTGAGGAAAAGGAGCAGGATGCATACCTTTTTCTTTGTCCAAAGTTTCAAGAAGTTCAGACTTACCATCATCCTTACCATTACTTTTCGGAGGGGAAGGAGGATCTTGGTCTTTTGATGGAATCTTTTTGTCAATTACCTTTCCACTTCGAAGAGTTGTGATAGAACTGGCATTTTCCTGTTGAGTTTCATTGGAGCAAGAAACAAGACATTGAGTAGAAGGGTTAGGCTGAGGTTGTGCAGGAAACTTACCTTTTTCTTGAGTGCGTAATGAAGCTGTCAATGTGGACAAGGTGTTTTTGATCTCATTGATGTCCTGTGAAGTCCGGTTATTCACATTTGCTTGTGTTTGCATGAATGCTTGCAATGTCTCTTCCAAGGTTTGTACACGTGAAGGTTGATAGGAAAAAGTGTTGCCCGGCTTTTGAGATTGTGGTACCTGAACATGATTATTATTCCGCCAACTGAAGTTGGGATGATTTCTCCATTCAGGGTTATACGTTTCAGAGTAAGGAGAAGGAAAAGGTTTTTTAAATGTGTTTATGGAATTTACTTGATCATGCAACGCTTCTTTAAGAATGGGAATGTTTGGACATTCAGAAGTGGGGTGTCCCATGATTTCACAAATTCCACAACTTTCTTCATTTTTAACCGTTTTGACTTCTTTTACTTCTCTAAGTTCCATGGCTTCAATCTTTCTAGCCAAATTAGCTACTTTAGCTTTTATCTCATCTTCTTGACTAAAATGATATTTACCTCTGTTAGAAACAACATTAGATCTATTGGAACTTTCAGAGGAATTATCTGTGTGCCAGGCTTGAGAGTTATCTGCCAAATGGTTTAGGTAGTCAAAGGCTTCTTCAGGTTCTTTTTCTAGAAACTCACCGTTACACATTGTTTCAACAAATTGTTTAGTTTCGGGAGTTAAACTTTCATAAAAGAAACTAATAAGACGCCATTTTTCAAAACCATGATGTGGACAAGAACTTAACAAATCTTTAAAACGATCCCAGCACTGAAAAAATGCTTCATTTTGATTTTGATTGAAATTTTGAATCTGTCTTTTCAAAGCAGTAGTTTTATGTGCTGGGAAAAATTTCTTTAGAAACTCAGTTTGTAATTCTTGCCATGTGCCAATTGACCTTGGTTTTAAATTATGAAGCCAAATTTTTGCTTTATCTTTTAAAGAAAAAGGAAATAATTTTAGCTTGACAATTTCATTTGTACATTGTTGGTCATTAAAGGTGACACATACATCTTCGAAGTCTTTTAGAAACGAGTAAGCACTTTCCGATTCTAACCCATGGAAATTTGGAAGCAAAGCTATCATACCTGGTTTAAAACGAAAGTTGTTTGCATTGAGAGGAAAAATAAAACAAGAGGGTGATGAGCTTCGAGTTGGTTGCAAGTAGTCACGCATGGTGCGTACTTGTCTGTTCTCATCTTCAGCATGAACACTTTCATTGTCAGCCATGGTAGGAGTTGTATTAGAAAGATTACCTGAAAAAGTTTCACAATAAAATCTAACTAAACGACGAGATCTAAAATCACGTCGCCAAACAAACATAAAACAAAGTTAATATACAGATTAGGCGGTATAACCAGCCAATAAAAATAAAACAAAGTTAATATACAATATAAATATAAATATATAGAAAATTAGGCGGTATAACCAGCCAATAAAACAAAGTTAATATACAAATTAGGCGGTATAACCAGCCAATAAAAATAAATATACTTATAAACTTATATACTTAGTATTGCCTCCCCGGCAACGGCGCCAAAAACTTGATGGAGACTCAATTAAGAGTCGTAAACCCAAGTGCAGGTTATGTTCAAGTAATAAATTCTCGGGTGTCCGAGGTCGAACCACAAGGAAGCGTATTAGTAAGTATAAGTTTATAAATATATAAGAAAAAGAAAGTAAACAAGATATTAGGGAATCAACAACAAAATAAGATAAACAAGATATTAGAGAACAAAATAAACAAAATATAAAAGAAATTAAACAAGATATAAACAACAATAAGAAAAGATGTTGAGGTTAGAGAATCCACTCTTGGTGTTATGCTAAGATTAATCTTGTTTTATTACACAATTGAAATCCACACATAAGGGAGGTTCCAATCGGAAGGTTTAGCAATTCAGTCCAAATTGTCCAACGTCCATAGCATATGATATTATGTTCATTTGGTGTCCTCAAAACTCATAAAAAGAGTCCAAGCATTCCTTATGCCAAGGTATATGTCTACAACAAATCAAGGTTATGAAACCAAGCATTTACTGTGCCATTTTCATTGTCAATAATGAATCAAGATCTCTACTTTGCAAGTATGATTTTAAACCAAAAGAAAATATTATCTATGCTAGTGCTTATAAATGATGATTCATTTTAGCTCATGTTTAAGAGACTAACCTTAGCATTTACCAAGAGCTTCACCTCATCACCTCAACAATATGATTAGAAACACATACTAGATATGAATAAAATGAAAAGAAATGTAAGAAGAAAAAGAAAACTAGAGAAAGGAAAGAAAAAGAAAACTTAGAGAATTTTATTACAATGGCTATCCTACCAATGTATAATGTATCCCAATACTCATCCAAGGCCCTCTATTTATACACATTTTGGAGGGCTAAATGACAAGAGACAAGCTTTACAAATTTCAAAGGTAGGTATAATAGGTGGGTGCATTTTTCTAACAATTTTCGTCATATTGTATGACAATTCTGATCAGCCAGCTTGATGGTCGATTTTGTCAATGTTGGAGGCTCGATCTGATAAAATGGTCTTCTAGAAAAATATACCCCTATCAGTTACGGATCCATAGCCGTTGAAATCAGATCATTTGCGCACGTGGATCGGGAGATATGGTCAAAATACCAAAACGGTGTAGAACAGACGTCATTGCACATCAGCCAACTTGATGGTCGATTTCGCTAGGGAAAACGACTCCGTTTCAAGAAGTGTAAAACATGAAAAAGATAGATATGCCTCTTAGCTTTGCAGGGATACAAAGTTCAGCCTTATTGCTTCAGTGAAACTCAAGATATAGCTGATATGGCAAAAGGTGTCGGAACTGGAACTGAACTGGATTTGCCCTTAATACTAGTAATCTGAAATCACTCAAAGAAACTTGTGAAAAACACCAAATTACATAAAAATATAAAAGATCATAAACACAATTAGACTAAACAATAATAACTCGTATTTAACACAAAACAATAATAAAACATAACTAAAAACTATATAATTATACGAGTTATCAATTACACAAATCGAACAACACGTAAACTAAACCGAAATAAAATTATTGCAAATCAAACCAAAAGCTGAGAAGTCATTTATTGTAGTTGTGATTGTGGCTCACATCTTCCTCTGGTTTTACGTCCAGAAACGGCTTAAACGCCTTCTATGAGTCGAGGATATGCTTCCCATCCAGTTTTCTTACAAGCTGGCAAACAGGGTCTTTTAACATCAGATTCCCAAGATGTTGCCATTCCCTTTGGAATTGCGGCCATAAATCAAGAATTTCTCTTTGTACGTCTCCACTAGGATGCGTCTCAAGAGAAAGTTGGATATTACCCAAATTCTCCTTACTCAGTCCATCCTTAATGAATTCAATTTTATCATCTCGATTAGAGGACGGAATCCCAATAGAACGACATTTACCGTTACACGTCCATCGTGCACACTTGTGGCAATTTGAACTCATGCGCTTTGCTCGTCGCTTCTTTGCATAAGTGCTTCTACCTGTACCTGGTAAATGCAAAACAGGAAGATATTCATCTTCACGTACCTTGGCTTCAATTATCCAACGTATGTCTTCAGGAATCCCTTTGTTCATAAGCATTCTTAATCTTTCTAATCGAACTTGGTAAAGCTTCAGTAAAATATTCCGAGGAAAAGGAGGAAATCGTTTCTGCAATCTTTTGAGAATATCATCCATCCTGAAAAAAAATGAAATAAAATAAAATGAAAGAGAAATTTATATACAATATCAGTTTTGTGGGTAGCTGATGGAACCGACTTAAATAATCACGGAGTACCGTTATCCGCCATTTAACCGGGGTAAAAAAAAAAATTATATTTACATCTAGTTATTTTCAAAACAAGGATCAGAAAGAAAAACAACCTCTTCTTGAGTAACATGATTTTCCAAAAAGAGTTTGAGTCTTTGTCCATTTACCTTGAATACGTTACCATTTTGAGGATTCTCAATGTCAACTGCTCCATAATGATACACATGCTTAACCACAAATGGGCCAGTCCATCTTGATCTCAACTTACCAGGAAATATGTGAAGTCTAGAATTATAAAGTAGAACTTTTTGCCCAACATTAAATGTTTTTCTTGAAATTAACTTGTCATGAAAGGCTTTAGTTCTTTCTTTATGAATTTTAGAATTCTCATATGCATCATTTCTGAGTTCCTCAAGTTCATTTATTTGTAATTTTCGTAAATTAGAAGCGTCATCAAGGTTTGAGTTGAACATTTTAATGGCCCAATATGCTTTATGCTCAAGTTCCACAGGTAAATGACAAGGTTTTCCATAAACTAGCCTATAAGGAGACATGCCCAATGCTGTTTTAAAAGCTGTTCGATAGGCCCATAATGCATCGTTAAGTCTAAGAGACCAATCTTTGCGATTTGGATTAACTGTCTTTTCCAAAATTTGTTTAATCTCCCTATTTGCTAATTCTACCTGTCCATTTGTCTGCGGGTGATAAGGGGTTGCAACTTTGTGTGTAATGGCATATTTCTTCATTAATGTTTCAAAAACCTTGTTGCAAAAATGTGTTCCCCCATCGCTTATGATAGATCGAGGAATTCCAAATCGACTCAAAATATTTTCTTTTAAAAATTTAATCACTGTTTTGTGATCATTATTTCGACATGGAATTGCCTCTATCCACTTTGAAACATAATCTATTGCAACTAAAATGTATAAGAAACCAAAAGATGGTGGAAATGGTCCCATGAAATCAATACCCCAACAGTCAAAAATTTCAATTACAAGAATTGGGTTCAAAGGCATCATGTTTCTTTTCGAAATGGAACCTAATTTTTGACAACTTTCACATGACTTGCAAAAATTATGTGCATCTTTGAACAAAGTTGGCCAGTAAAATCCACACTGTAAAGTTTTTGCAGCAGTTTTCTTTGATGAAAAATGACCACCACATGCCTCGGAATGACAAAACTTAATTACACTACTTACCTCATTGTCGGGAATGCATCTTCGAAAAATCTGATCAGGACAATATTTGAACAAGTAAGGGTCATCCCAATAGAACTTCTTTACCTCATTCAGAAACTTCCTTTTATCTTGTGTGCTCCATTGAGAAGGAATTTTTCCTGTAGCAAGAAAATTAGCAATGTCAGCAAACCAAGGTGTCGTGGAGACAATTAGAAGTTGTTCATCAGGAAAAGTATCATTTATTGGTGAGGTTCCAAAAGATTCATCACAAACAAGTCTTGATAAATGATCAGCCACCACATTTTCTACTCCTTTTTTATCTCGAATGGTGATGTCAAATTCTTGCAGCAAAAGGATCCACCTCAGCAACCTAGGTTTTGCATCCTTCTTAGAGAGAAGATATTTTAAAGCTGCATGATCACTAAAGACAACAATTGATGATCCAACAAGGTAAGATCTGAATTTATCCAATGCAAAAACAACTGCAAGTAATTCCTTTTCTGTAGTGGAATAATTCATTTGGGCTCTATTTAAAGTTTTACTTGCATAGTAAATTACATGTGGTTTATTATCTTTCCTTTGTCCTAACACAGCACCAACAGCATAGTCACTAGCATCACACATTATTTCAAATGGTAAGGACCAATCAGGAGATCTCATAATAGGAGCAGTAGTGAGCATATTTTTGAGTTTTTCAAAAGCATCTTCACAATCTTTAGTCCATTCAAATGCAGTGTCTTTCATTAAAAGATTACATAGAGGTTTAGATATTGTGCTAAAATCTTTTATGAATCTTCTATAAAAACCTGCATGTCCCAAGAATGACCTAATGTCCTTTACTGTCTTTGGTGTGGGTAGATTAGCAATCAATTCAAGTTTTGACTTGTCTACCTCAATCCCTTTTGCAGAAACAATGTGACCTAGTACAATACCTTTAGTGACCATGAAATGACATTTTTCCCAATTAAGAACAAGATTTTTTTCTTCACACCTAATCAATACATTTTTCAAATTGGCTAAGCAATCATCAAATGAATCACCAGAAACAGAAAAATCATCCATGAAAATCTCAAGATTACGTTCAATCATGTCACTAAAAATGCTAAGCATGCATCTTTGAAATGTGGCAGGGGCGTTACATAATCCAAATGGCATTCTACGATATGCAAAAGTACCAAAAGGACATGTAAAAGTGGTTTTCTCTTGGTCCTCAAGTGCAATGGCAATTTGATTATACCCAGAATATCCATCTAGAAAACAATAAAACTCATGCCCTGCAACTCTTTCTAAGATTTGATCCATGAAAGGCAAAGGGAAATGATCTTTCCTCGTCACTGAGTTAAGTTTCCTATAGTCAATGCACATGCGCCAACCAGTAACAGTCCTAGCTGGAATTAATTCATTGTTTTCATTTTTAACTACAGTAACTCCAGATTTCTTAGGTACGACTTGAGTAGGACTTACCCATTTGCTATCAGAGATAGGATAAATGATTCCATTATCTAGAAGTTTAATGACTTCATTTCTCACTACTTCTTTCATATTAGGATTAAGCCTTCGTTGCATTTGTCTAGAGGGTTTAGCATTTTCCTCTAAATAAATATTATGTGTGCAGATTAATGGGCTTATTCCCTTTATGTCAGCTAAGGTCCATCCTAATGCATTTTTGTGCATCTTCAAAAGTTGTAACAACTTACCTTCTTGTAGTTCATCAAGATGTGAAGAAATTATGACTGGAAAAGTTTCACTCTCACCCAAAAAGGAATATTTTAGCTCGGATGGCAATGGTTTTAACTCCAGCTTGGGTGGTTCAATAGTTGATGGTACAGTGACATTTGTAAGTGATGGAAGTTCCTCAAACTTTTGTTTCCAACAATGCTTATCCTGAAAAGATTTTAACAAAGAATCAGTGTGTGAAATTTCTGAAGCATTATCAAACTCATATTCAATTAAATAAGCTTCTAAAGGATCATGGAATGTGGTAGTGGTGAGATGTTCATGAACAAGTTCTTCAATGAAATCCACTTCATGTACTTCTGAATTATCACCAGGTTGCTTGCAAATGTTGAACACATTTAATTCTAAAGTCATATTTCCAAAAGAAATGTTCAACATACCATTCCTGCAATTTATCAGAGCATTAGAAGTTGCAAGAAATGGACGGCCTAATATAACAGGAATTTGAACATTTGGATTTGAAACAGGATGTGTGTCCAAAACAATAAAATCAACAGGGAAGTAAAAATTATCAATTTGAACCAAAACATCTTCAACTATCCCTCGAGGAATTTTTACAGAACGATCAGCTAGTTGAAGTGTAACAGGTGTTTCCTTGAGTTCACCTAAACCTAACTGTTGATAAACAGAAAAAGGCAAAAGATTAACACTAGCACCAAGATCAAGCAATGCACGTTCTATTCTAGTGTTTCCAATGATGCATGAGATTGTTGGACATCCAGGATCTTTGAATTTTGGTGGAGTAAGGTGCTGAATGATTGAGCTCACACTTTCCGTCAAAAATGCTTTCTTTTGTACATTATGTTTCCTTTTAACTGTGCACATGTCCTTCAAAAATTTAGCATAAGATGGAACTTGTTTGATTGCATCCAATAAAGGAATGTTAATCTTAACTTGTTTGAAAAGTTCATAAATTTCTGCATTTTGATTCAAATTCTTTATTGTTTGCAACCTTTGAGGAAAAGGAGCAGGATGCATACCTTTTTCTTTGTCCAAATTTTCAAGAAGTTCAGACTTACCATCATCCTTACCATTACTTTTCGGAGGGGAAAGAGGATCTTGGTCTTTTGATGGAATGTTTTTGTCAATTGCCTTTCCACTTCGAAGAGTTGTGATAGAACTGGCATTTTCCTGTTGAGTTTCATTGGAGCAAGAAACAAAACATTGAGTAGAAGGGTTAGGCTGAGGTTGAGCAGGAAACTTACCTTTTTCTTGAGTGCGTAATGAAGCTGTCAATGTGGACAAGGTGTTTTTGATCTCATTGATGTCCTGTGAAGTCCGGCTATTCACATTTGCTTGTGTTTGCATGAATGCTTGCAATGTCTCTTCCAAGGTTTGTACACGTGAAGGTTGATAGGAAAAAGTGTTGCCCGGCTTTTGAGATTGTGGTACCTGAACATGATTATTATTCCGCCAACTGAAGTTGGGATGATTTCTCCATTCAGGGTTATACGTTTCAGAGTAAGGAGAAGGAAAAGGCTTTTTAAATGTGTTTATGGAATTTACTTGATCATGCAACGCTTCTTTAAGAATGGGAATGTTTGGACATTCAGAAGTGGGGTGTCCCATGATTTCACAAATTCCACAACTTTCTTCATTTTTAACCGTTTTGACTTCTTTTACTTCTCTAAGTTCCATGGCTTCAATCTTTCTAGCCAAATTAGCTACTTTAGCTTTTATCTCATCTTCTTGACTAAAATGATATTTTCCTCTGTTAGAAACAAGATTAGATCTATTGGAACTTTCAGAGGAATTATCTGTGTGCCAGGCTTGAGAGTTATCTGCCAAATGGTCTAGGTAGTCAAAGGCTTCTTCAGGTTCTTTTTCTAGAAACTCACCGTTACACATTGTTTCAACAAATTGTTTAGTTTCGGGAGTTAAACTTTCATAAAAGAAACTAATAAGACGCCATTTTTCAAAACCATGATGTGGACAAGAACTTAACAAATCTTTAAAACGCTCCCAGCACTGAAAAAATGCTTCATTTTGATTTTGATTGAAATTTTGAATCTGTCTTTTCAAAGCAGTAGTTTTATGTGCTGGGAAAAATTTCTTTAGAAACTCAGTTTGTAATTCTTGCCATGTGCCAATTGACCTTGGTTTTAAATTATGAAGCCAAATTTTTGCTTTATCTTTTAAAGAAAAAGGAAATAATTTTAGCTTGACAATTTCATTTGTACATTGTTGGTCATTAAAGGTGACACATACATCTTCGAAGTCTTTTAGAAACGAGTAAGCACTTTCCGATTCCAACCCATAGAAATTTGGAAGCAAAGCTATCATACCTGGTTTAAAACGAAAGTTGTTTGCATTGAGAGGAAAAATAAAACAAGAGGGTGATGAGCTTCGAGTTGGTTGCAAGTAGTCACGCATGGTGCGTACTTGTCTGTTCTCATCTTCAGCATGAACACTTTCATTGTCAGCCATGGTAGGAGTTGTATTAGAAAGATTACCTGAAAAAGTTTCACAATAAAATCTAACTAAACGACGAGATCTAAAATCACGTCGCCAAACAAGCATAAAACAAAGTTAATATACAGATTAGGCGGTATAACCAGCCAATAAAAATAAAACAAAGTTAATATACAATATAAATATAAATATATAGAAAATTAGGCGGTATAACCAGCCAATAAAAATAAATATAGGCGGTATAACCAGCCAATAAAAATAAATATAGGCGGTATAACCAGCCAATAAAAATAAATATACTTATAAACTTATATACTTAGTATTGCCTCCCCGGCAACGGCGCCAAAAACTTGATGGTAACTCAATTAAGAGTTGTAAACCCAAGTGCAGGTTATGTTCAAGTAATAAATTCTCGGGTGTCCGAGGTCGAACCACAGGGAAGCGTATTAATAAGTATAAGTTTATAAATATATAAGACAAAGAAAGTAAACAAGATATTAGGGAATCAACAACAAAATAAGATAAACAAGATATTAGAGAACAAAATAAACAAAATAACATAAAAACAATTAAACAAGATATAAAAAAACAATAAGAAAGGATGTTGAGGTTAGAGACTCCACTCTTGGTGTTATGCTAAGATTAATCTTGTTTTATTACACAATTGAAATCCACACATAAGGGAGGTTCCAATCGGAAGGTTTAGCAATTCAGTCCAACGTCCATAGCATATGATATTATGTTCATTTGGTGTCCTCAAAACTCATAAAAAGAGTCCAAGCATTCCTTATGCCAAAGTATATGTCTACAACAAATCAAGGTTATGAAACCAAGCATTTACTGTGCCATTTTCATTGTCAATAATGAATCAAGATCTCTACTTTGCAAGTATGATTTTAAACCAAAAGAAAATATTATCTATACTAGTGTTTATAAATGATGATTCATTTTAGCTCATGTTTAAGAGACTAACCTTAGCATTTACCAAGAGCTTCACCTCATCACCTCAACAATATGATTAGCAACACATACTAGATATGAATAAAATGAAAAGAAATGTAAGAAGCATAAGTAAATAAAAAAGAAAACTAGAGAAAGGAAAGAAGAAGAAAACTTAGAGAATTTTACTACAAAGGCTAATATCCTACCAATGTATAATGTATCCCAATACTCATCCAAGGCCCTCTATTTATACACATTTTGGAGGGCTAAATGACAAGAGACAAGCTTTACAAATTTCAAAGGTAGGTATAATAGGTGGGTGCATTTTTCTAACAATTTTCGTCATATTGTATGACAATTCTGATCAGCCAGCTTGATGGTCGATTTTGTCAATGTTGGAGGCTCGATCTGATAAAATGGTCTTCTAGAAAAATATACCCCTATCAGTTACAGATCCATATCCGTTTGAATCAGATCATTTGCGCACGTGGATCGGAAGATATGGTCAAAATACCAAAACGGTGCAGAACAGACGTCATTGCACATCAGCCAACTTGATGGTCGATTTCGCTAGGGAAAACGACTCCGTTTCAAGAAGTGTAAAACATGAAAAAGATAGATATGCCTCTTAGCTTTGCAGGGATACAAAGTTCAGCCTTATTGCTTCAGTGAAACTCGAGATATAGCTGATATGGCAAAAGGTGTCGGAACTGGAACTGAACTGGATTTGCCCTTAATTCTAGTAATCTGAAATCACTCAAAGAAACTTGTGAAAAACACCAAATTACATAAAAATATAAAAGATCATAAACACAATTAGACTAAACAATAATAACTCGTATTTGACACAAAACAATAATAAAACATAACTAAAAACTATATAATTATACGAGTTATCAAGTACGGTTACGTATGAGGAATGATTAGCATCCTCACAACGCCTATATAAAAGATAGTACCTAATTAGTCTTGTGATACTTAAAAAGTCTTAACTAAATGGTCTTATCTATCCTATCATCATTTTAATTGTTAAAATTAGAAATATTGAAAATCATTTTTTAGATATTCCTTCCATTCATTCTAGAGAAATTACTAAAAAATGTTTCCTCACCTCGAGAGTATTCAAAAGAAACCATTCGTTCTATTGAAGAGGCTCCGTCGTCGAAAAAATTAGATTATTTAACAAAGTTATTTCTCCTCCAAAATTAATCCATATTTTATTAATGTTTGTTCGAAAAATAAATTCTGATCTTAATATCGAAAATTATCCCTTAGAATATTCTTCCATTCGTTCTGGAGAATTTTTAAGAGAATTTTTTTCACCTAGAAATTTCTTAAAAGTCAACCATTCGCGACTTTCTTGAATTTTATTATCGAAAAAAATCTTAATTTATCCTTCAATTCTAATTAGGCATTTATTATGGAAAATTATCTTGAAAAAGAGACATTTAAAATTAATTATTTTTAAAGAATAAATTTTGACCTTTATTGATATCAAAAATTATCCCTTAAAAAAAATCCTTCCATTCATTCTGGAGAATTTTTAAGAGAGTTCTCTCACTTAGAAATTCCTTGAAAATCAACCAAACGTGAACTCCTCGGATTTCATCATTGGAAAAGATCTTAATTTATTAATTTCAAAATAATCGATCATCAATTAAAAAAACTTGTCTTGTTAATAAATAAATTAATAGTTAATAATAAAAAATAAAAAATAAATATAATAATTAATAAAATAAAGTAAAATAAAATAATAATAGTTAATAAGTATCTAATAATAAATAATTAGTAAACAACTAATAATTAACTCACAAAAAAAAAAAAACTTAAAAATACCATTAGTAATAATAAATTAATATTAATTAATCAAAATAAATAAATAAATAAAACAAAAGAGAAAAAAAATAGGGCAGCAGCATACGGGTCGGGCCAGCGCGCGGGTCGACTTGGCCCGACCCGGCTGCTACTTACTTAAAGTCAAAAAAAAAATTGTTTCATTTTTTACCTAATTATATAAAAAAAAAATCTCTGATCTTCTTCTTCAAGAACAAGCCAAGAACACCACCGCAAATTCCAGAATCCGATCACTGTCGCTGTCGTTCGCCGTCGCCAATCGTCGTCACTTCCAGTGGTCAAAAAATTCCAGAAAAAATCCTAACAAATTCTTTTCGACTCCCTCATTCCAAAAATCAACTTAGTTTTTTTATGAATCTAACCCAATAATCCTAGATCTGAGTTTGAAAACCTCAACTTCACCCTCTCCGATCTCCTCCGTTGATCGCCGAACGATCACCAAACTCCAACCTAAGCTTCGTCAGATTAAAACCAAGATTTTTCACTACTAAACACTTTTCGAAACAAATCCTATCACTAAGAACCAAGAATTTTGAAACTCACCAAAAAATTAAAAAAAATCTTCTACTGATCTTGCTTGCTTACTCCGAAAATTCTATATTTCTCTGATGTTTTTTTGTGGTTGAGGCCTGGGTTGTTTATATAGGGAAAGAGTTTTGGTTTCAATCTACTTAGAAGTCTCAATCTGATAAAAAAGATTTTTGTTCCAATCACAACTCCTAGAGTCCAAGTTTAATTCAAAGAAGATATCAAGTCCTACCAAAACTATGTTTATCAAAATTTTTTTAATTATTTTGAATTTTTTCCTTTTTTGATTTTCTCCTTTTTTTATTTAAATTCAAAAATTACACAAATTAATCAAAATTAAATAGTTATTAAAATTAAAAAAAAACTAATTAGTTAGAAATTAGAGATCAAAAAATAACCCGGATAAAATCCAATGTCTACAGTTACCCCTTTTTGTGCATTCCCTGAGAAACAGGGGATGTGCAAAGACATAGAAACCCTACTAAGTCTCAAACATTAAAAAGACAACTATGTACTTAAAGAAAATCCTATCGTAGAAAAACCTCCTCTAAGCGAGGCGTAAACTTTAAATAAACCCAATGTGAAAATATATCCTCCACCGAGGCTTCAACTTTAAAATAACCCAAAAAAAAAAAACTCCTCTCTACGAGGCATCAACTTTAAATTCCCAACGATGGAAAACTCCTCCTAACGAGGCATCAACTTTAAATAATCCAAACAAAATTTATAAATTCACCAAACGTAAATACTTTCCCAAATAAACATCAAAATCTTACCTTAAATCCCAAAAGAAAATGTTAACCTCGCAAATTGGCATTCCAAATTGAAGTTCCTGTCCAAATTATACTGAATATCTGAAATAATCTTTCTTGGATGTAATTCATGAATGCAATGCAATACATGAATGCCATGAATGAACTGCAGATGCTTATTGTACAATGGATGTAATGAATGCTCTGTAATATCAATTCCCTGAATCTCTAATCAAGATAAAAGGTTCTTAAGCTCATCATTCATCTCTGTCTGTGCTTGGCTTCAAACTGGTAGAATGAATCTTACTATCTTTTTTTTTTTTCAAAATCTGCTGAATATGAACAATTTCTTTTCTCGAAGGTTTCAAAACATCAATCATTATGTATCTCATCTTATGCCAGCTCAACTGGACTTAACATTTCATCATAGAAATTCTTATCTTCAAAAATTCTCACTTTTAAAATTTTTCATTTCATCTCATCTCTCTACTTTTCTGTTAAGCTATCCATAGATTTCTCATAAAAATAAATGCAAGGATCTCTTAAGATTATGTTCCAATTTATCAGTCATTATTCTAATTTCATAGCAAACGCAATGCATGATGCATTCCCTCTACTCAATGCAAAGGTATAAAATTGAGAATAACAAATGGAAGGCAAAAATAAGCTGGAAAGAAAGATCTTTATTAACAAAAATAAGGAAAATAATTCATCTCGAAGAAAAAAGAGCATCTCAAAAGGTTTATCACAAAGGTGTTAGGATAACAAAACAGTATCCAAACAATGAATACTTAGACAACCTTAACAATTCATTCAAAATTCTCATCCGAAAACCAATCCCAATCGATGTCTTCAATCCTTCAGAGTTCATCAAACTAGACATTGTCCCCAGCTTCATGAAATTTTCTAAGCGACGCTGATCTTCCTCATATCTAAACGGCCCTTTCGGGTTTTCAACTTAGATAACCCCCTTTGACCTAAACCGCCCTTTTCGGGTTTTCAATTTGAGTCTTTTTTTTTTCTTTTTTTTAAAAGCAAAATACTTCTTCACAGCGTCTGAATTAATCAGGTTTGGCAAAACATCCCCATCCATTTCAGCCAAAATCAAAGCTCCACCTGAAAAAGCTTTTTTCACCACATAAGGACCCTCCCAATTCGGCGTCCACTTCCCTCGATGATCATGCTGATACGGAAGAATCTTTTTCAAGACTAACTCTCATTCCCTAAAATGATTGGGAAGGACTTTCTTATCATGCGCTCGCATCATTCGCTTCTGGTACAACTGACCATGGCACAACGCTCCAAGTCTCTTTTTCTCAATGAGATTCAATTGCTTAAAATGATCTCATACCCATTCTGCTTCTTCCAAATCCAACTCCTTCAGCACTCTTAAAGAAGGGATTTCTACCTCAACTGGTAACACAGCCTCCATCCCATATACCAACGAAAATAGAGTTGCCCTTGTGGATGTGCGAACCGAAGTTCTATAAGCATGCAAGGCAAAAGGCAATTTCTCATGCCAATCTTTATAGACATCAGTCATCTTTTCTACAATCTTTTTGATGTTCTTGTTGGCTGCTTCCATAGCTCCATTCATCTTTGGACGATATGGTGCTGAGTTGTGATGCTTAATCTTAAACTGTTCACAAACCTCTTTCAACATCTTGCTATTCAAATTACGAGCATTATCAGAAATGATTCTCTCTGGTAGTCCATATCTACAAATTATCTCTTTCTTTATGAACTTACATACCACTGCCCGTGTTACACTCGCATAAAAGGCTACCTCTACCCACTTTGTGAAATAATCGATCATCACAAAAAATGAATCGATGCTCATTCGTCGCCTTTGGGGTGATAGGTCCTACCACATCCATGCCCCACATTGAGAATGGCCACGGAGGTGCCAAAACATGCAACTCATTTAGAGGAGCATTGATCTTATCCGTATAGATCTGGCATTTATGACATTTTTGAGCATAGTCAATACAGTCTTTCTCCATCGTCAACCAATAATAACCCACCCTCATTATCTGCCTAGCCATCATTGACCATTCGCATGTGCCCCATAAATTCTATCATGCACTTCCTCCAGTATCCCCTTTGCTTCTACGGCATCAACACATCTCAAAAGCACCATATCTCGGCTCCTCTTATAAAATATTTCTCCGTCAAGGAAAAATCCCATAGCTAATCTTCGAATGAGCCGTTTATCATTATCTGAGGGGTATTCCGGGTATCATTGATATTTGACGTATTGCATGATGTCAAAATACCAAGGCTAACCATCAACTTCTTCTTTAACATCTAAACAATGTGTCGGAGATCCTTTCACATCCAACTTGATTGGTTGAATCTCGGCTTTTGCATCTAGCTTAAACATCGTAGGTAAAGTAGCTAAAGCATCCATTTGATTTTCCTCTTGGGGCAAGTGTTGAAACTGAATCTTCTCAAAATACTTGATTAATTCAGTTGTGTATTTCTGGTGTAGGATCAACTTCGAATCCCTTGTCTCCCATTCTCCTTTCAACTGATAAATAACCATAGCTGAATCACCATATACCTCCAACACATCAATCTTTCTTTCAATCGCTGCTTGCAAGCCCATGACGCATGCCTCATATTCAGCCATATTTTTGGTGCAATTAAAATCCAATCGTGCAGTAATCGAATAATATTGACCATCTGGGGATATCAAGACTACTCCAATTCCATGTCCAAAAGCATTGGAAACTCTATTGATGGAGACTCAATTAAGAGTTGTAAACCCAAGTGCAGGTTATGTTCAAGTAATAAATTCTCGGGTGTCCGAGGTCGAACCACAGGGAAGCGTATTAGTAAGTATAAGTTTATAAATATATAAGAAAAAGAAAGTAAACAAGATATTAGGGAATCAACAACAAAACAAGATAAACAAGATAACATAAAAGAAATTAAACAAGATATAAAAAATAATAAGAAAAGATGTTGAGGTTAGAGAATCCACTCTTGGTGTTATGCTAAGATTAATCTTGTTTTATTACACAATTGAAATTCACACATAAGGGAGATTCCAATCGGAAGGTTTAGCAATTCAGTCCAAATTGTCCAACGTCCATAGCATATGATATTATGTTCATTTGGTATCCTCAAAACTCATAAAAAGAGTCCAAGCATTCCTTATGCCAAGGTATATGTCTACAACAAATCAAGGTTATGAAACCAAGCATTTACTGTGCCATTTTCATTGTCAATAATGAATCAAGATCCCTACTTTGCAAGTATGATTTTAAACCAAAAGAAAATATTATCTATACTAGTGTTTATAAATGATAATTCATTTTAGCTCATGTTTAAGAGACTAACCTTAGCATTTACCAAGAGCTTCACCTCATCACCTCAACAATATGATTAGCAACACATACTAGATATGAATAAAATGAAAAGAAATGTAAGAAGCATAAGTAAATAAAGAAAAAGAAAACTAGAGAAAGGAAAGAAAAAGAAAACTTAGAGAATTTTATTACAATGGCTAATATCCTACCAATGTATCCCCATACTCATCCAAGGCCCTCTATTTATACACATTTTGGAGAGCTAAATGACAAGAGACAAGCTTTATAAATTTCAAAGGTAGGTATAATAGGTGGGTGCATTTTTCTAACAATTTTCGTCATGTTGTATGACAATTCTGATCAGCCAGCTTGATGGTCGATTTTGTCAATGTTGGAGGCTCGATCTGATCAAATGGTCTTCTAGAAAAATATGCCCCTATCAGTTACTGATCCATAGCCGTTGAAATCAGATCATTTGCTCATGTGGATCGGAAGATATGGTCAAAATACCAAAACGGTGCAGAACAGACGTCATTGCACATCAGCCAACTTGATGGTTGATTTCGGTAGGGAAAACGACTCCGTTTCAAGAAGTGTAAAACATGAAAAAGATAGATATGCCTCTTAACTATGCACGGTTAAAATTTCAGCCTTATTGCTTCAGTGAAACTCCAGATATAGCTGATATGGCAAAAGGTGTCGGAACTGGAACTGAACTGGATTTGCCCTTAATTCTTTATTTAACCTAGTAATCTGAAATCACTCAAAGAAACTTGTGAAAAACACCAAATTACATAAAAATATAAAAAATCATAAACACAATTAGACTAAGCAATAATAACTCGTATTTGACACAAAATAATAATAAAACATAACTAAAAACTATATAATTATACGAGTTATCACACCCCCACACTTAGATTGTTGCTAGTCCCTAGCAACGACTCAATAAAAATAAAATAAGAAAATCTAATCTAATCCATTTTCGTTGGAAATCACGGTGGCACTTAGCATGTGACACAAGCCTTTAAACCCCTAGGTGTCCCTAGTGGACGAGTTTAGTCTCGTGAGGGTTTGCTAGAACGATACCCACAAACATTGAAAAACTAAAATATAAATAAACTACATACACTAAAAATATTTACTCCTAATCCTTTCAATATAAATTAGAGACAATCTTTGAACAAGTCTTATAAACTAATCAATAGCTCAAAGAATTTCACAAAAATTCATGCTTGAATGTAAATAAATGAGTTAAGCCAATATTAACATAACATATTTCAATCAAAATAGTGCACATTCGACTTAATCTCAACTTCTCACTACACTCTCATGATTTTCACTCTTCAAAGTAGTGGTAAAGTGTTTACACTCAATCAATCTCATGAAAACAGTTCTACCATATGCTTGCTTGTCCACCTATTCTCCACTATTTAGATCATACAACTTCATAAATCAAGAGGTCTTTTTTCAAGGTTGTAATGAGGCCAAAGGGTTATAATGTGGTTAAAGAACAAAAGGATAAAGATATCACAAAGGTTCCAAAGAGTTCATAGAGTTTAGAGACATAATAAGATCATACAAATAAAACTTCTCAAAACTCTTATAAAGCACATAATAACATAGGCTAAATATTCATGTTGAGCCTTTGCTTCATTCTAACCAACTTTGTAACATCTTTTTCTTTACTTTAACTAGAAGTTCAAGAGAAGATTTTTTTTTTTTTTAATATGGGAATGTATTTGACAATGATCCCTTTCTTTTTCTCTTGACTTTTGCCTCTCTCCTCCCCCACACTTATCTTTCGTTCTAACCAAAATTTTCAAAAAGTATCCCTTGTTTTTGCAATATGTCTCAAACTATATAATCCATCTTTAGAACAAGGGTAAGGATATAAGTATATTTAGGCTAGGTGTAAGTTCTGGTTACCAATAAAATAGCATATTTAATGTAGGCTCAAATTGGCTCACTAGTGGGGATGTTCTCTTAGAACATTAATAATGGATGGCTGTTTGGCTCTGGTTATAATCCTAATGCCTCTATCATATTCATGTTGTCACATGTATCAATATAGACTCAAACGGTTTAAAGCAAGTTCTAGAGAATCATGTAATCATAAGAGCACTCAAGAAAGAAATTAGATTGATTTGTATAATGCATCAATCATTATAGGCTCAAAAACTCACAAGGATGATTATACAAGTCAGATTAAGTCTAAACATGCTTCTTTCTTAATCAACATATCATATTAACATTGGCTCATAAAAAGGTTGACATCAAGCTCAATTCTCATGAAAATCTTCTCACTAATAAATCTGTTTTAGACTTATGCAATTCATATCTCATCATTGTATTAAAAAGAAACTAGAACACATTAAAAAAATAATAATAATAATAAAGACTCATAAAAAAAAATAGTAGACAAAAATAAAAGAAATCCTAAATCGTTCCCCCCACACTTAATTCTTACATTGTCCTCAATGTAAGTCTATTAACCCAAATGAAAGAATCATGTGTAAGAGAAAAGAACTAATAACATAAGAATAGGAATAACTAAGACTCAAAACAAAACAAACTCATGCAACCTAAATAATCCTAAAATACTAAACAAAAATTAACAAGTAAACATAAAAAGATTAAAATCAAACTGACAAGGTATGTCTCAAGTCTCCCTTACTCAGACCTTGTTCAGAATGAATACTTCTAAATTGCTTAAAACACAACAAACTTTTTTTTTTTAAAAAATTAGCAAAATATGTCCCTTATCCCCTACTAAAGGTAGAATTTAGGAGATATTACCTGCAGAGGTTGCTAACCACTTATTATAACTGAGACACAACAAACAAAATGTTAGATAATGTCACAAAGACAAAGTGCAATCCACTCCTTGCTCGTCCATATCTCTTTTTCTTTTTCCGAGCGTTTGCGAAACAACCGTAGCAGATAAATACTCATAAGCTTGGAGCTTTTTGAGTAAATCTTCAATGGTTGTAGCAGAAATTATGGTTCTCCTTGCCTCTGAAAACATGAATCCATTATCCACAGCATTATCTAAGTATGAAAGCAAATTACTAAAATAACCATTAATATTAAGCAAACCAATGGGTTTCTTATTTGTGACCAAAGATGACCAAGAAGCCACGCAAGCTATTTCTTCCAATGTACCCAGACCTCCTGGTAAAGCAATGAATGCATCGGCAGAATGGTACATGATTGTCATCCGTTCAGGGATACTCCAGACTTGTATTTCCTTACCCACGGTAGGTCCACAAAAACCTGTGAATAGTTTTGGCACGATTCCTAGAACTGGACTTCCTCCGGCGTATGCTGCTGTAGCGACTGCTCCCATTAAACCCGTACTACCGCCTCCATAAATCAACTGGATCTTTTGTTGGGCAAGTATTACTCCAACTCTTATGGCTTCATCAGCGAATATGTTATTTTTCCCTGGATAAGCACCTCCAAAGACACAAATTTTTTTAATGCGCTGGGACGAAGTACTTTCCATTTTTTTTCGAGTGCCTGAAAGAGAATGAGTACATGGTGTAATATATAGAGGACTGAGTAGTGAATCAGACAAGAGTAATAATGTCGCCGAAAGTGTATTTGACCTGTCAGAAGAAAATGTTAACCTAACAAAAGATTTTTGCGTGATTTCAGGAAGAAAATCAAAAAGAAAAGAAAAATCAACCGTAAAAGTCCAATGCAAAAAATACTAGAATAATTACACAAATCCATCAACACGTAAATTAAACCGAAATGAAATTATTGCAAATCAAACCAAAAGCTGAGAAGTCATTTATTGTAGTTGTGATTGTGGCTCACATCTTCCTCTGGTTTTACGTCCAGAAACGGCTTAAACGCCTTCTATGAGTCGAGGATATGCTTCCCATCCAGTTTTCTTACAAGCTGGCAAACAGGGTCTTTTAACATCAGATTCCCAAGATGTTGCCATTCCCTTTGGAATTGCGGCCATAAATCAAGAATTTCTCTTTGTACGTCTCCACTAGGATGCGTCTCAAGAGAAAGTTGGATATTACCCAAATTCTCCTTACTCAGTCCATCCTTAATGAATTCAATTTTATCATCTCGATTAGAGGACGGAATCCCAATAGAACGACATTTACCGTTACACGTCCATCGTGCACATTTGTGGCAATTTGAACTCATGCCCTTTGCTCGTCGCTTCTTTGCAAAAGTGCTTCTACTTGTACCTGGTAAATGCAAAACAGGAAGATATTCATCTTCACGTACCTTGGCTTCAATTATCCAACGTATGTCTTCAGGAATCCCTTTGTGCATAAGCATTCTTAATCTTTCAAATCGAACTTGGTAAAGCTTCAGTAAAATATTTCGAGGAAAAGGAGGAAATCGTTTCTGCAATCTTGTGAGAATATCATCCATCTTGAAAAAAATGAAAAAGAAATTGAAAGAGAAATTTATATACAATATCAGTTTTGTGGGTAGCTGATGGAACCGACTTAAATAATCACGGAGTACCGTTATCCGCCATTTAACCGGGGTTAAAAAAATTAAAAATTATATTTACATCTAGTTATTTTCAAAACAAGGATCAGAAAGAAAAACAACCTCTTCTTGAGTAACATGATTTTCCAAAAAGAGTTTGAGTCTTTGTCTATTTACCTTGAATACGTTACCATTTTGAGGATTCTCAATGTCAACTGCTCCATAATGATACACATGCTTAACCACAAATGGGCTAGTCCATCTTGATCTCGACTTACCAGGAAATATGTGAAGTCTAGAATTATAAAGTAGAACGTTTTGCCCAACATCAAATGTTTTTCTTGAAATTAACTTGTCATGAAAGGCTTTAGTTCTTTCTTTATGAATTTTAGAATTCTCATATGCATCATTTCTGAGTTCCTCAAGTTTATTTATGAATGGAAAAGTTTCATTCTCACCCAAAAAGGAATATTTTAGCTCGGATGGCAATGGTTTTAAATCCAGCTTGGGTGGTTCAATAGTTGATGGTACAGTGACATTTGTGAGTGATGGAAGTTCCTCAAACTTTTGTTTCCAACGTTGCTTATCCTGAAAAGAATTTAACAAAGAATCAGTGTGTGAAATTTCTGAAGCATTATCAAACTCACATTCAATTAAATAAGATTCTAAAGGATCATGGAATGTGGTAGTGGTGAGATGTTCATGAACAAGTTCTTCAATGAAATCCACTTCATGTACTTCTGAATCATCACCAGGTTGCTTGCAAGTGTTGAACACATTTAATTCTAAAGTCATATTTCCAAAAGAAATGTTCAACATACCATTCCTGCAATTTATCAGAGCATTAGAAGTTGCAAGAAATGGACGGCCTAATATAACAGGAATTTGAACATTTGGATTTGAAACAGGATGTGTGTCCAAAACAATAAAATCAACAGGGAAGTAAAAATTATCAATTTGAACCAAAACATTTTCAACTATCCCTCGAGGAATTTTTACAGAACGATCAGCTAGTTGAAGTGTAACAGGTGTTTCCTTGAGTTCACCTAAACCTAACTGTTGATAAACAGAAAAAGGCAAAAGATTAACACTAGCACCAAGATCAAGCAATGCACGTTCTATTCTAGTGTTTCCAATGATGCATGAGATTGTTGGACATCTAGGATCTTTGGATTTTGGTGGAGTAAGGTGCTGAATGATTGAGCTCACACTTTCCGTCAGAAATGCTTTCTTTTGTACATTATGTTTCCTTTTAAATATGCACATGTCCTTCAAAAATTTAGCATAAGATGGAACTTGTTTGATTGCATCCAATAAAGGAATGTTAATCTTAACTTGTTTGAAAAGTTCATAAATTTCTGCATTTTGATTCAAATTCTTTATTGTTTGCAACCTTTGAGGAAAAGGAGCAGGATGCATACCTTTTTCTTTGTCCAAATTTTCAAGAAGTTCAGACTTACCATCATCCTTACCATTACTTTTCGGAGAGGAAGGAGGATCTTGGTCTTTTGATGGAATGTTTTTGTCAATTGACTTTCCACTTCGAAGAGTTGTGATAGAACTGGCATTTTCCTGTTGAGTTTCATTGGAGCAAGAAACAAGACATTGAGTAGAAGGGTTAGGCTGAGGTTGAGCAGGAAACTTACCTTTTTCTTGAGTGCGTAATGAAGCTGTCAATGTGGACAAGGTGTTTTTGATCTCATTGATGTCCTGTGAAGTTTGGTTATTCACATTTGCTTGTGTTTGCATGAATGCTTGCAATGTCTCTTCCAAGGTTTGTACACGTGAAGGTTGATAGGAAAAAGTGTTGCCCGGCTTTTGAGATTGTGGTACCTGAACATGATTATTATTCCGCCAACTGAAGTTGGGATGATTTCTCCATTCAGGGTTATACGTTTCAGAGTAAGGAGAAGGAAAAGGCTTTTTAAATGTGTTTATGGAATTTACTTGATCATGCAACGCTTCTTTAAGAATGGGAATGTTTGGACATTCAGAAGTGGGGTGTCCCATGATTTCACAAATTCCACAACTTTCTTCATTTTTAACCGTTTTGACTTCTTTTACTTCTCTAAGTTCCATGGCTTCAATCTTTCTAGCCAAATTAGCTACTTTAGCTTTTATCTCATCTTCTTGACTAAAATGATATTTACCTCTGTTAGAAACAAGATTAGATCTATTGGAACTTTCAGAGGAATTATCTGTGTGCCAGGCTTGAGAGTTATCTGCCAAATGGTCTAGGTAGTCAAAGGCTTCTTCAGGTTCTTTTTCTAGAAACTCACCATTACACATTGTTTCAACAAATTGTTTAGTTTCGGGAGTTAAACTTTCATAAAAGAAACTAATAAGACGCCATTTTTCAAAACCATGATGTGGACAAGAACTTAACAAATCTTTAAAACGCTCCCAGCACTGAAAAAATGCTTCATTTTGATTTTGATTGAAATTTTGAATCTGTCTTTTCAAAGCAGTAGTTTTATGTGCTGGGAAAAATTTCTTTAGAAACTCAGTTTGTAATTCTTGCCATGTGCCAATTGACCTTGGTTTTAAATTATGAAGCCAAATTTTTGCTTTATCTTTTAAAGAAAAAGGAAATAATTTTAGCTTGACAATTTCATTTGTACATTGTTGGTCATTAAAGGTGACACATACATCTTCGAAGTCTTTTAGAAACGAGTAAGCACTTTCCGATTCTAACCCATGGAAATTTGGAAGCAAAGCTATCATACCTGGTTTAAAACGAAAGTTGTTTGCATTGAGAGGAAAAATAAAACAAGAGGGTGATGAGCTTCAAGTTGGTTGCAAGTAGTCACGTATGGTGCGTACTTGTCTGTTCTCATCTTCAGCATGAACACTTTCATTGTCAGCCATGTTAGGAGTTGTATTAGAAAGATTACCTGAAAAAGTTTCACAATAAAATCTAACTAAACGACGAGATCTAAAATCACGTCGCCAAACAAGCATAAAACAAAGTTAATAAATAGATAATATATAAATATAAACTTTACAATATAAATATATAGAAAATTAGGCGGTATAACCAGCCAATAAAAATATATATACTAAATTAGGCGGTATAACCAGCCAATAAAACAAAGTTAATATACAAATTAGGCGGTATAACCAGCCAATAAAACAAAGTTAATATACAAATTAGGCGGTATAACCAGCCAATAAAAATAAATATACTTATAAACTTATATACTTAGTATTGCCTCCCCGGCAACGGCGCCAAAAACTTAATGGAGACTCAATTAAGAGTTGTAAACCCAAGTGCAGGTTATGTTCAAGTAATAAATTCTCGGGTGTCCGAGGTCGAACCACAGGGAAGCGTATTAGTAAGTATAAGTTTATAAATATATAAGAAAAAGAAAGTAAACAAGATATTAGGGAATCAACAACAAAACAAGATAAACAAGATAACATAAAAGAAATTAAACAAGATATAAAAAATAATAAGAAAAGATGTTGAGGTTAGAGAATCCACTCTTGGTGTTATGCTAAGATTAATCTTGTTTTATTACACAATTGAAATTCACACATAAGGGAGATTCCAATCGGAAGGTTTAGCAATTCAGTCCAAATTGTCCAACGTCCATAGCATATGATATTATGTTCATTTGGTATCCTCAAAACTCATAAAAAGAGTCCAAGCATTCCTTATGCCAAGGTATATGTCTACAACAAATCAAGGTTATGAAACCAAGCATTTACTGTGCCATTTTCATTGTCAATAATGAATCAAGATCCCTACTTTGCAAGTATGATTTTAAACCAAAAGAAAATATTATCTATACTAGTGTTTATAAATGATAATTCATTTTAGCTCATGTTTAAGAGACTAACCTTAGCATTTACCAAGAGCTTCACCTCATCACCTCAACAATATGATTAGCAACACATACTAGATATGAATAAAATGAAAAGAAATGTAAGAAGCATAAGTAAATAAAGAAAAAGAAAACTAGAGAAAGGAAAGAAAAAGAAAACTTAGAGAATTTTATTACAATGGCTAATATCCTACCAATGTATCCCCATACTCATCCAAGGCCCTCTATTTGTACACATTTTGGAGAGCTAAATGACAAGAGACAAGCTTTATAAATTTCAAAGGTAGGTATAATAGGTGGGTGCATTTTTCTAACAATTTTCGTCATGTTGTATGACAATTCTGATCAGCCAGCTTGATGGTCGATTTTGTCAATGTTGGAGGCTCGATCTGATCAAATGGTCTTCTAGAAAAATATGCCCCTATCAGTTATTGATCCATAGCCGTTGGAATCAGATCATTTTCTCATGTGGATCGGAGGATATGGTCAAAATACCAAAACGGTGCAGAACAGACGTCATTGCACATCAGCCAACTTGATGGTTGATTTCGGTAGGGAAAACGACTCCGTTTCAAGAAGTGTAAAACATGAAACAGATAGATATGCCTCTTAACTATGCATGGTTAAAATTTCAGCCTTATTGCTTCAGTGAAACTCCAGATATAGCTGATATGGCAAAAGGTGTCGGAACTGGAACTGAACTGGATTTGCCCTTAATTCTTTATTTAACCTAGTAATCTGAAATCACTCAAAGAAACTTGTGAAAAACACCAAATTACATAAAAATATAAAAAATCATAAACACAATTAGACTAAGCAATAATAACTCGTATTTGACACAAAATAATAATAAAACATAACTAAAAACTATATAATTATACGAGTTATCATCTATCAAAGAACATCTTCCAGGGTTTTTCTTCACATTCTTCATCATCTCCTCTTGAAATATCCATCAAATCCTCATTCGAAAAATCAAATTTCATTGACTCATATTCTTCAGGAGCCCAATCCGCCAGGAATTCGGCTATCACACTTCCTTTTATTGCTTTTTAAGTCACATAAACAATGTCATACTCAGATAAAGTGACTTGCCATCTTGCAATTCTTCCTAATAACGATTGCTTCTCAAAAATGTACTTCAAAGGATCTAACCTTGCTATGAGCCATGTTGTATTGTACAACATGTACTGTCTGAGTCTATGATCCGTCCATGCTAGAGCACAACATATCTTTTCTAGCGATGAGTATCTAGATTCAGAGTCAATAAAATTTTTACTCAGATAATAGATGGCATGTTCTTTCATTCACGTCTCATCTTGTTGCCCCAGAACACATCCCATGGATTTCTCAGACACCGTCAAATATAGAATCAATGGCTTTCCTGGAATCGGAGGAACTAACACTGGCGGATTTGACAAGTATTCTTTAACTTTATCAAAAGCTTCCTGACATTCTCCAGTCTATTCACCAGTATCCTGTTTGTGAAGAAGCTTGAAGATAGGATCACATTTGAAGGTGAGCTGGGAAATAAAGCGTGATATGTAATTTAGCCTTCCCAAAAAACCTTTCATTTTTTTTTGCGTACTAGGGGGAGACAGATTATGAATCGCCTTTATTTTATCTGGATCCACTTCAATTCCTCTATCACTAACCATGAAACCCAACAACTTGCCGGATTTGACACCGAACATACACTTGGCAGAATTTAATCTCAGCCGAAACTTTCTCAATCTTTCAAACAACTTCCTGAGATTAACTAAAGGATCTTCACCTTCACGGGATTTTGCTATCATGTCATCCACATATACCTCAATCTCCCTATGCTTCATGTCATGAAACAGAGTTACCATTACCCTTTGGTAAGTAGCTTCTGTATTCAACCCAAAAGGCATGACTTTGTAATATAAGGTTCCCCACATTGTAACAAATATGGTTTTCTCCATATCCTCCGAAGCCATCTTAATCTGGTTATACCTTGAAAAATCGTCCATGAATGAAAACGTGGAATTTTTCTAGCAGTGTTATCCACTAGGGTGTCAATATGAGGCAAAGGAAAGTTATCCTTAGGACTTGCCTTGTTCAAATCTTGGTAATCGACACACATTCTCACCTTTCTATATTTCTTAGGAACTGGGACTATGTTGGCTACCCACTCCGGGTACTTAGCTACCTCCAGAAAGCCTGCATCAAACTGCTTCTTTACTTCTTCTTTAATCTTTGACAGCATTTCTGGCTTTGTCCGCCTTAACTTTTGTTGCACTGGCTTGCATTCTGGCCTCAAGGGCAATTTGTGATCCACAATATCTGTATGTAAACCCGGCATTTCTCTGTATGACCATGCGAACACATCCACAAATTCTCTAAGCAAATCTTCTAATTTCTTCTTTTGAGCATGTGGTAATGATGAGCCAATTTTCACTTCTTTCCTATTTTCTTTATCTCCCAAATTGATCATCTCAGTAACCTCTTGATGTGGTTCAATCGGTTTCTTTTCCTGTTCTATTAATCTCAACAAATCTGGAGACAAAGTATAATCATCTGATTCCTCTTCATTATCAAATTCATCAACATGAACTGTGTTTTCAAAATCGAATCCCAAATTATTATTAAGATTGTCTTTGTATTCATTACTTGGAATCCTGAAATTGAATGGAATTGAAAGAATATATATTGGTATACAAAGAAAGAATGGCAAAAATAAAAGAAAAGAAAAATGACAACAATGAATGAAAGAGGGAATGAAAATGCATCTTGTTCCTAATTTATTAAAATAACCCATACATAAAAGACCATCCCTAATGCCCTTGGGCATGAGCACTAGGGACTTGACTCATTGCATTACATTTTATGAGATTCAAGGAAAACCGGCAGCTTCATCACTTTTCAATTACCCAGCTCCATTTCAGGTGAGCATGGGTACACCAACAACTCTTCTTCAACATCAGACCTCACTCCTGTTTTCTCTACCATTTGAATATAAAGCTCAGAAAATGCTTCTTCTAAATTTGGTGGAAGTGCATCGGGATAAATACATCCCCCAAACGAAAAGTGGAATAAAGATAAGGAAAAACCATCTTCCTCGGTTCCCACTCATACCCCTTCACACGAGCCAATCTTTTCTTCTTCTTCTCAAACTTGATCATCTCCCAATCCCTCCTGGCTGGCCTGTAACCTAACCCAAATCTTTTTTTTCTTGTATCTCTGGCATCTACCTGATCCCTTGAAGATGCTTCCCCAATCCATATCCAACATGCCAACCCATTCCAACGATCTGCTTAAACAACATGTTGACAATCCGAGAGTAACGCGCAACAGGCACTTTAGACCCTTCACCCACATAGGTCTCATTGATGAATTCAAACGATCTGAATGAACACTTCAATGCTTCATTAGCTGCCTCAACATAAGGGGTGGTTGGGGACTTGGTTACCAACAAATCCTCTTCCCCGTTAACACATACCAGATAATCCTCCATAACAAACTTGATTTTTTGGTGTAATGATGATGAAACTGCTCCTGCCATGTGAATCCATGGCCTTCCCAACAGACAACTGTAAGATGGCGAAATCTCCATAACCTGAAATTTTATATTGAAAGTGCAAGGCCCAATCTGTAAAGGTATTTTATTATCTCCCAAAATAGCCCGGTGGGTCCCATCAAAGGCTCTCACAATCATGTGACTAGGTTGAATGTGAGACACATCAATTGGCAACTTGGACAATGTAGTTATTGGCATGACATTAATGGAAGAACTATTATCAATAAGCACTTTAGCCATAACATGAATTTTGCATTTGACCGTGATATGGAGGGCCTTGGTATTGCCCTTGCCTTCTGGAGGAATCTCATCATCATTAAAAGTTATAAAATTGGTAGCTACCAGATTTCCTGCGATATGATCCACATTCTCCACAGAAATATTGTGAGGCACATATGCCTTATTCAAAACTTTCAACAAAGCTTCTCTATAAGACTCGAAATTTAACAACAGTGACAACAGCGAAATCTGAGCTGGCATTTTATTCAACTGTTCAACCACACTATATTCATTGTGTTTGATCAGATTCAAAAATTCACAAGCTTCTCTCTCAGTTATAGGCTCCTTATACTCCGTATGTCGAACCACCAATGGGTTCGTCTTATTCCCTGGCTCTTCATTCCTTTCCTTTTCCCTTCTCTTCCCTTGCCTTCCCTTTCCTGTCCTTATTAAGTATTTCAGGCGAATAACAACGCCCACTCCTAGTCACTCCCCCTACTCCAATTAAATTCGCTGTTTTGGCATCTTCAGAATTTATCACGACTGAACTACCAAGTGTTTCTTGGGTTATGACGTCGCACCCATACCTTCACGGTACTGCCTTATCGCTTCGGTACGAAAATAGACTTGGGACACTGAATGTAACAACATGTTTCTTGATCCCAACTGGTTTATCATCTTCAAACTGACTTGTCTTTTTCTCATAAAAGAACGTAATTGGTTTCACAACAAGCAATGGAGATTCTTTAATTACCACATTAATTTCATCTGCCCCAAACTCTGTGTAAAACTCAATCCGGGAGAGATCCATCAGTTTCTGCAACTCCTGTGGAATTCAACACAACTATGAACTGAATTGCCAACTATCCCCGGGTGATATTTGCAAACCTTGCTTGAATCATACCTGCCAGGATGACTATCTGAATTATCCGACACAGGACGAATCATGCTAGCTTTGACCAAGACATCAAAAATGTAATCCATTGACGTCGTAACTTCATCTACCTTTCCCTTGATTATGGTAATCTTATCATCTCCCAAAGCATTTATCGTTGGCCCCGCGTGGTTTGGTAAAGGATTACCATTGACGTTCAGGCTATCTTTCTCTTCAAAGTTTATCAACCCAGCCTTAACCAAACTTTGCACTTTGTATTTCAAAGCTGTGCAATTTTTGGTGGAGTATCCGACGTTCCTCGAATGGTATTCACACCTGGCATTATGATCATACTACCTAAGGTATGGAGGTTTCAAGGGTTCCAAGTGTACCGGTGCAACCAGATGGTTCTTGATAAGATCTGGAAGCAGGTCTGTGTAGGACATGGGAATCGGATCAATAAGCGTTCTTTCTTGGCCAGCTCGTGGTCCCTTCGGATTAATTGGGGGTTGATTGGTTTGTGTGGGTGGCCCGACTGGAGGAGCCAATGGTCTAGGGCAAAAATTAGGTTGGAACACCTGTGGTAGTGCGGGTAGATAAGCATATGGGCCCGGATTGATGGCATTGGTATTTGGGTAGTATGGCTGGTACACAGGTTGTAGGAAATGCGGGACGTAACCTTCCATTTGTTGCCCTCCATATGCAATAGTCTGGACATCAGCTTCCTTCTTCTTCGACACGTTACTCTTCTTTATAACAGACTCTCTTCCTTCAATCTTGCCATTCTTGATGGCATTCTCTATGATTACACCGAAAATCACCATATTAGCAAAGTTCTTTGTGGCGTTCCCAATCATCCTATCGTAGTACGGAGCCTTAAGAGTACTAACAAACAGCACTGTAGTCTCTTTCTCAGTCAGAGGCGGCTGGATCTGGGCAGCAACATCCCTCCATCTTTGGGCATAGTCCTTAAAACTTTCGATGGACTTCTTCTCCATATTTTGTAGAGACAAACGGTCCGGGGCCATATCAACAATGTGCTTATACTGGTTGATGAATGCCTTGGCCAATTTCTTCCAAGTACGAACCCGATTCTTATCGAGTTGAACATACAACCTAGCAGCAGATCCTATAAGATTGTCCTGAAAGACATGGACAAGCAGCTTGTCATCTTTGGTGTGAGCGGCCATTTTTTGACAATACATGGTGATATGGGATATGGAACACTTGGACCCATCAAACTTTTCGAAGTCAGGAGTCTTGAACTTAGGCGGGATCACTACATCCGACACTAAACAAAGCCCTTCAGCATCCATAGAACCATAGAAGTCTAACCCCTCAATAGCCTGAAGCCTTTCTTCAATCAATTTTATTTTTCGAGACTCGATCTCTTCCGCCACTTTCAGCTTCTCTATCTCTTTGGGATCGTCTAAGTCTGGAACTCGGACTGGATCTATCTTTGTCCCAGGATCAAGAATGGTGAGACCCGGGATTTGAGGTTGGCCGTATGGGTAAGTGAATCCTCCCATGTATGGCACCTGTTGGGATTGTTCCTATTGAGCTTGAGATCTGGGACCGGGTGGACATAAAGATTTGCCCACATTTTGCTCTTTCCCTTGAAAACCAGATTCATCTTTCTTATTTTTCCCTTTTAGACTCTTCATCATTTCCAACAAAGAACTTAATTGTTCTCTAATCTCATCCTGAGCTTGTTCTACCCTATCTATCCTTGACGATTGCTCTCGACCATTTCTCTAGCTCTTGATCTGGTATTGTAAGAGTGACGAGAAAATTTTCCCGAAGATTTCGACTATCGAGCTATCCTTTAACCTTTATCAAAATTTCTTAAATAAGGATGATGTGTTTAAAATTTAAAGCTAAATTGATGATGTTTATGCACATATGGATGAGATGTATGAAAGAACACCAGTCACATAACAAATATAGATAAAAAGAATCTTATAAATAAAATCACCGAATCCATAAAAATCCTAAAACCAAAGCAAACATAAAGATAAAAAACTTCAAACTAGTCCTAAAGCATGAAAATATGAAAATTCTTACAATAATCCTAAAAACATAAATCTAAAATCCTAACGTCTCCAAAGGAACTTGACGATCTGACGGTAATGAGATTGAGCTTTATCCAAAAGTTCGAATATAAGCTGGCCATTCTCATGGAACGGGTGTATTTTCGCCTTTATCTCCATAATTCTATCATACATATCTTCTGCCTTTCGGGATGCCACATCAAAGTGATCAAACATATTCTTCAGAAGATTCTGCTTTTTAGAGTCCGCATCTCGAAGTTCCGAGCATTCTTCCTTCAAGTTCATTAATTCGATAACCATTTCTCGACAATCAGCTTCCTTCCTTTCTTGATCAAGTAGTAACTCTTCATTTTCTTCTTTTAGGCGTCCGACCTCAGAAGTCAAAAGCGAAGATGTCTTTTCCATACTTGTTAAGGATTCTTTCAAAGTGTCACCATCTTCGGTAAGTTTCTAAATAATGCCATCTCTTTCCACTAAACCGTTCTCCAATTTCTGAACTTTTGATTGAAGTTTCTTGGCCTTTCCTTTTCCTTTGTTCAAACCCTCTTCTAACTCTTCTATCCTTGATTGCAGTTTCTGGTTTTCTTCCCCAATTCATCTTTCTCTTCTTGTAGCTTCCTTTTAGCCTTTTATATCCTCAGCATAAGGTCCAAGATTATAACCTGGGCTGGACCATCTGGACTTCTTTCACAAGAAATCACAACATCGTTTGCTCTTCTGGCCTGCCATACAGAATATTCAGGAGTAGTGTTCCATGAGATACTACCTCCTTCAACTCTAATCGTTAGTTTCCAAGCCTTAGTAAGTTCCCCTATCTTGTTGATAACCCCTTTATCTGAATAAGAGAAATCCACCTGGTTAAGTCCATGAGTCATTGGTATGAACTGCTTATACCCCGCCTGTCTCCGTACCATGATGGGAGAGTAGCTAATGACACCCCAAAGTCCTAAGAGAGGAATCCAAGGTCGATCACCACAGCTAAATAATATTAATCCATGGGGCATCCATGGTGCTTTCCAAATCACTTGTCGGCTCGTAAGTTCTCGCTACATCATTACCCAATCTTCTTTGGACCTTGATTCAGGTCATGTATTCTCACATAACTCCTTGATAGGGATGCTAGTGGTGAAGTATGGCTTTCGAAACTTCGACTCTTGGCACTTAAAATGACTTTTCATCCAGATGTAGAGTAACTGTAAACATCCGATGAAACGTCCTTTTCCATTTCGCCTACAGTGATTCAATGACCTGATAGTCTCGGCTAATATAGCTGGAGCCGTATTGATCTGGTGTTGAACTTGGTCCATGAAATTCACCATAGTTGTTTCAATAAATCCCAATATCTTCGGGAAAACCACAATCCGTAGATAGTCAAGGCCATCATCTTCAGACCTTTATCATCATCTAAATGTTTGACAATGAAGTTTTGGAGAACACTCCATGGAATACAAGTACTCTTACCCTTTGTCTTCACAATTTTGTCAGCTTCTATCAAGCTGATTCCTATGATCTTTGCTAACTTCTTCCGATAACCCATCTTGTTTTTCCAATAAACTTTGTTCGAACTCGGAGGAACCAAACGAAGTAATGCTGAATATTCTTCTATAGTTGGAACCATATCTACTTCATTGGACACGAAGCACCTGTATGATGGGTCCCAGAACTGTATCATGGCCCTTACCAAGTTCTTATCGACTTCAATAGAGAGAAGCAAACCCAAGTCCCCATATTTTTATCTGAATGCCTCTTATCGGGTTGTGTCCCAAGACTTCCAGATACCAATCAAATCCTCTAGGTTGTTCTGTGTTAAGTCCATGTGAATCTTCTCAGGAAGAGTGGAAACATACCTAGCTGGGAGGCAATCTCCTGTACTTTGCTAGATCACTTCAGATCTAAGCTTCAGACTATTGGCAAACTCACGCTTGGCGACTGTTAGGTTTTCCATGGATTTAGTGGACATTCTTTTTATCTAAATCGTTATGTGGCAAGATGACTTTATGAAGATGCATGATGTATGAAAAGAAAGAAAGAAAGAAACAGTTAGATAGTATATCAACAAACTTATGAAAAGATAAAAACACAACAACATGTGTAAGCACTACATCATCATGGTGAGCATATCAGCAATAAAAATATCATGTTAATGAAAAAGTATAAGGTAAGAAGTGTTCCTTCGTGTGTCCTAAGTTCGGGTTCTCCTCTATATAAGGATGGACATGGCTCTATCTTAAAGTTTGGCCACTTAAGTGTTGTTTATATGTTGGGTTTAGGATAGTTGACAAAGCTAAAAAGGTCCCCAAATTGCTCCTTAACATCATTGATGTAGAATGAGTAAGGCACCCCATTTCTCACCCATTATAGGCTGCAAACGGAAGGGTTCAATTCGGGTTAGAGTATTTTTCAAAGTTGCTGCGGAGGTTATCACCTCACGAAAACTTTGGTACTTTACACTCTGAAGGTGTTTCGCTAGCCGTTACGGAGGTTATCACCCCACGAAGGCGTAGGTACTTTACCCCCTCCTAAAAGGGACGAGCCCGGGTATAGGGCTTTATGATATGCAATGTGTCGTGTGTGCGAAGGAACATTCAAACCTTCTCTTTCCCACCAATATATAAGAAACAAGAGTTATCACAAATAATAAAATAATAAATAAATAAACATTTAAGATCAATTATTAAAATCTAAGTATCACAAGACTAATCTATGGCTCGACTCTCTAAAGTCTCCAGTGGAGTCGCCAAACTGTCATAACGTGCCAAATGCGAATTCAACATGCTAGACACAAATCAATGGAGTCGCCACTAATCATCTAACTAGATGTGATTAGTCACCTTTATGAATCTATTCTCTTTAAAGTAATCCTAAGCTTGACTAAGGCACCTTAAAAAAAATAGGTTCTGATCTACTTACCAGAACTAGATCCGGGAGTACGGTTACGTGTGAGGAAGGTTTAGGATCCTCACAACGCCTATCTAAAAGATAGTACCTAATTAGTCTTGTGATACTTAAAAAGTCTTAACTAAATGGTCTTATCTATCCTATCATCATTTTAATTGTTAAAATTAGAAATCTCGAAAATTATTTTTTAGGTCTTCCTTCCATTCATTATGGAGAAATTACTAAAAAACGTTTTCTCACCTCGAGAGTATTCAAAAGAAACCATTTGTTCGATTGAAGAGGCTCCGTCGTCGGAAAAATTAGATTATTTAACAAAGTTATTTCTCTTCCAAAATTAATCCACATTTTATTAATGTTTGTTCGAAAAATAAATTATAATCTTAATATCGAAAATTATCCCTTAGAATATTCTTCAATTCGTTCTGGAGAATTTTTAAGAGAATTTTTCTCACCTAGAAATTTCTTAAAAGTCAACCATTCGCGACTCTCTTGAATTTCATCATCGGAAAAAATCTTAATTTATCCTTCGATTTTAATTAGGCATTTATTATGGAAAATTATCTTGAAAAAGAGACATTGAAAATTAATTATTTTTAAAGAATAAATTTTGACCTTTATTGATATCGAAAATAATCCCTTAAAAAAAATCCTTCCATTCATTCTAGAGAATTTTTAAGAGAGTTCTCTCACCTAGAAATTCCTTGGAAATCAACCAAACGTGAACTCCTCGGATTTCATCATTGGAAAAGATCTTAATTTATTAATTTCAAAATAATCGATCATCAATTAAAAAAGCTTATCTTGTTAATAAATAAATTAATAGTTAATAATAAAAAATAAATATAATAATTAATAAAATAAAATAATATAGTTAATAAGTATCTAATAATAAATAATTAGTAAACAACTAATAATTAACTCACAAAATAAACCTGCAAAAAAAAAAAAACCTTAAAAATACCATTAATAATAATAAATTAATATTAATTAATCAAAATAAATAATAAATAAAACAAAACAAAACACAAAAACAAAAACAAAAGAGAAAAAAAAAACAGGGCAGCAGCATACGGGTTGGGCCAGCGCGAGGGTCGACTTGGCCCGACCTGACTGCTTACTTGAAGTCAAAAAAAAAAAATTTGCTTCATTTTTTACCTGATTATAAAAAAAAAAAAAAAAAAAATCTCTGATCTTCTTCTCCAAGAACAAGCCAAGAACACCACCGCAAATTCAAGAATCCGATCACCGTCGTCGCCGTTTGTCGCCACCAATCGTCGTCGCTGGTCATCGTCGCTTCCAGTGGTCATAAAATTCCAGAAAAAATCCTAAAAAAATCTTTTCGACTCCCTCAATCCAAAAATCAACTTAGTTTTTTACGAATCTAACCCAATAATCCTAGATCTGAGTTTGAAAACCGCAACTTCAACCTTTTCGATCTCCTCCGTTGACCGCCGAACGATCACCAAACTCCAACCTAAGCTTCGTCTAATTAAAACCAAGATTTTACACTACTAAATACTCTTCGAAACAAATCCTATCACTAAGAACCAAGAATTTCGAAACTCACCAAAAAAAAAATCTTCTACTGATCTTGCTTGCTTACTCAGAAAAATCTATAATTCTCTGATGTTTTTTTTTTGTGGTTGAAGCTTGGGTTGTTTATATAGGGAAAGAGTTTTGGTTTCAATCTACTTAGAAGTCTCAATCTGATAAAAAGGATTTTTGTTCCAACCACAACTCCTAGAGTCCAAGTTTAATCCAAAAAAAATATCAAGTCTTACCAAAACTATGTTTATCATTTTTTTAAAAAAATTTTTCCTTTTTTTTAATTTTTGATTTTCTCCTTTTTTTATTTAAATTCGAAAATTACACAAATTAATCAAAATTAAATAGTCAATTAAAATTTAAAAAAAACTAATTAGTTAGAAATTACAGATCAAAACATAACCCAGATAAAATCCGGTGTCTACATAAATTAGTATTTGTTATCACATGCGTTCGCACTAGACCTGCTCACGGGCCGAGTAGCCCACCTGGCCTGACAGGCCTGGCCCGGCCCGTATTGGGCCAGGCTTGGGCACTAATATTTGTGATCCGGCCCGGCCCGTCCCGGATCACTGTTCATACATTAAAATAATAATTTTTTTAAAAATTTAATTATAAAAAATAAAAAAAATATTTTTTAATATAAAGTGAACAGTGATTCGGGCCCGCGGGCCGGCCCGGGAAAAGAAGTTAAAAAAATTTTGGGCCGTGGCCCGGCCCATGAGCACCTCTAGTTCGCACGTGAATGTTCGTTGATTTATCTATTTTGAATCTATAATTACATATTTTAAAAATTAATAAAATTAATAACATTTTCACTAACATGTAAAGTTTTGTTTCATGTGCAAATTAAATTAAATTATTATAAAGTTTATTATGTTTAATATTAATGCAAGAATAATTACAAAGATAAAAATTAAATGTAAATGTAAATTTTAATTTAATTTAATTTTTTTATTTATATCAAATAAATTGATTTTTTAATGTTAGCGAAAAATTAAAATTTTTAAAATAAAGTAATTTCATATAAATTTTAATTTTTTTTATTTATTATCAAATTAATTCATTTAACGAAAGTTTTTAATAAAATTAAATTTCTTACTTATAAATTAGATATAGACATGGGCATTTTTTAGGAATTGGTATTTTTAAGAATTAGTTTGTTAAAATTTTTTTTTTTTTTAAATGTCTCTAATTTCATATTTATATTTAATTTCATCAATTGAATTTGTATCACTTAACTTATGACATCAATTCAATCAAGATCTTTATAATTAGTATAGATAATATGATGGGGAATTAATTATGCTAATTATATTAAATTAATTTATGTGATAAAATTCATATTGTAATTATATGAAAATAAAATAATTGATTATTTTCCTTTTTAGTTCCTTCTTTCTTGCCAACTTTTAGAAATATATATCTTCGGATTTCTTTTTGAGTTAAAAAAACTTATCAAAAAAGGGGGAAAAAAAATGTATTCAGAACCTTCCATGCCTTTTATGTACATCTGTATACTTATTTTGGACTTGTCAAATTACTATATAAAAATGGAAAATGTTAGTCGGTGTATTATGACACTTATTAAAGTGATATTTATAAAAATAAAAATATAATTAATATATTTTTTAATTTAATAAAAATATAATTTTAAATATAATTTTTTTTTTAAAATAATAATTAAATAATTTTTAAATAGCACCTGTAAACATCCATTAATTCAATCCTCTAAAAATTAGCTATTCCAAGTAATAAATATTTTCCCATCTTCCATACCATAACGTCCGAAAAAATATAGTATACCTTTAATAATACAAAATCAATTCTATTGCTTTTTCCTTATTCTTAAGTAGGGGTGTAATCGAGTCGAGTCGAACTATTGTAAGAAACTCGAGCTTGACTCAAAATTCGAGACTCGAAACTCGGCTCGAGCTCTCGATCAAGTTTAACTTTTAAAGTTTGAGCTCAATTCAAGATAAAAATCGAACTGCTTGAGTTCGTTCGATTAGGCTAGTTTACCTAGTAAAAAATGAGCTCGATTCCTATGCTCGATTTCAAACTCAATTATTTGTGTTCGAGCTCAAGTTTGAATTGAGATTTTTCAATACTAATTAAAAAATAAAAATATATATGTTAAAATAAAATAAAAAAACTCGATTAGGCTCGCGAACTACTTGGGTCAAGTATTAGGATACTCGAATTCGGCTCGTCGAGCCAAATTAGAGCTTTTTTCGAGTCAAACCCGAGTACTTTGCGAATACAAGTGTCTCGTTTACACCCCTATTCTCACAAGTAAATAAATAAATATATATATATATAGTAAATTAAATTTTTTTAAAACCAAGTAAATCACTCATTAATTAATTTTGTCTTAACCTGGCTATGGCTAGCAAGAATTGTATAAATTTTTCGATGACCGTTAAATCTCCTGCATGTTGCGACGTGCAAGTAGCTAAGAAATAAAGACGCCCAATGAAACGCCTCTGCTAATTCATTAAGACCTACTCAATTAATCATAAATCCAGCCAAACACTTGCGAAATAATTGCTTTGCTTTGCTTTACAACGGTAACTTCGTCCTCGATTCCCCTTATATATCCCCCCTACCAAACCCCAACTTCAATGCACTTCAATTCTTTTATTCCTCAATTGTTTATAGATTTTATTCTCTCTGACAAAAGTTGCTTTTGGTTCTTTGGGTTTCTTTGTTGTTTTAATATTGCAGTACCAATGGGCAGTGGCGGAGCCACGTAGAGCTGTGCCCACCCTCAAATTTTTTTTTTTAGGTTATAAATGTAGTATTAATGTAGTGTCCATTCTTCTTGTCAAATTGAGACCCCCCTCAACTTAGTGTTCTTAGTGTGTGATCCTAAATTGAGACCTCCCTCAACTTAAATTGTTATATGAATTATAGATGTAATGCCCACTCTTTTTATCAAATTGTGATCCTACTCAATTAAAAATTTATTTTGAATTAAAAAAAAGTATTTATATTTTTTTTCATGGGTCCCACTATTTTTCATGGGATGGCCCCCGCTGATCCTGGGGTCCTGGCTCCGCCTGCCAATGGGGTCCAAAAGATTTCTTGGTTGTCTGTTGATTGTGATAGTAAAAGTATTGTCTTTTCCGATTTCAACTCAGGGTTACAAGTTCTACGCTGGTGGCAAAGATGGTTGGGTGGTTAGCCCTTCTGAGAACTACAATCATTGGGCTGAAAGGAACAGATTCCAAGTCAATGACACTCTCTGTAAGCATCCATTTTTCTCTCTTTATATATACATTTGCTAGGAATTGATGATCCGATTTGATCTTTTGGTTAACTTGGTTTTGCAGTTTTTAAGTACAAGAAAGGTTCAGAGTCGGTGCTGTTGGTAACAAAAGAAGATTACTACTCCTGCAACACCAAGAACCCAATACAGTCCTTAACAGAGGGTGATTCAATCTTTACATTTGATCGCTCAGGTCCCTTCTTTTTCATCAGTGGCAACGCTGATAACTGCAACAAAGGACAAAAGTTCATCGTTGTGGTCATGGCTGTAAGACACAAACCCCAGCAACAGCCTCCTTCTCCTTCTCCCTCATCTGCTGTGCCTGCAGCAACACCGCCAATTTCTCCACCACCATTCCCTGTTCCTAAGACTAACCCTCCAGTAGAGTCACCAAAGACCAGTGAGGCCCCATCCGATTTGGATGCTCCGGTACCAGCTCCTCCATCGGAGCAAAAATCGGGTTCGTTCATATTAGTATGTTCTACTTGGTTGGTGTTAGGTTTTAGCATTTGGGTGAGCATGGCCTTGGGCAATCTGTAAGGTCCTTGGGACGACAAAGTAGTTTGTATTTGGAGCTGAATTAAGGGTTAAAAGGAAGAAACAGAATAGAGGAGGGATTAGTTGCTAATTAACTTGTTATATTTTTTTGTTCTTTATTATCTTCATAATTTATTTCGTCATTAAAAAATGTAGTGTGGCTTTGGTTTCGACTTCAATATAATATTTTGATATATAGTTGACTATTATTACTAATTATATAAGCTGTGGAAGCTTGGTATAAATAAAATAAAATGGTACAGTAGTACTATAGCTAGTTTTAAAATCCCAAAACAACACAATATATATACATATTACGTAATTTTAACATTTGATGCACTGTTATCCATACATTATCAGTAAATTATAAAATACCTTTATTAATGAGTAAAACTGAAAATATGAACGTTCTTAAAAATAACTACTTATAAATTTCATATGTTTAATTAATTAATGAGATAAAAGTTAAAAGCAATTAGGGTTTTTCTTTCAACTTTTTTCCCTTCTTTGAATATTAGGTAATAGGAACTGGGAAAATCCTTTTTTTTAAAAGACTAGTTCTCTTCACCTTTTTTTTACCCAATTCTATAACATTTGATGCCTTCCAAACCAGACAAAAAGCTCACCTGGATCCACAGTCCTGCACTTTGCACTATCTTAAAACAGTAGCAATTAAACCTCTATTTTTCTTCTATGGAGTTTGGGACATCAACAAATTAGTAACTACGTGTGATTTGAGATGGGAATTTTGGGGTGAAGGGATTTTATCTTCTTTTTTTTTTTAGCTTAGAGGTTCTTTTTTAAAAAAAAAAAATGGCCAAAGTTGCAGGTGAGAGAAATTCAAAAAATATAAATTTATTTATAATTTTTAATTAAATGGTAACATTTAAAAAGTTAAGTGTATTTTCTTTTTAGGAATTTTAAATTTTTAAATAAATTTATTTTTTTATGAGATGCTATTGTGTGATTCTCAAATATAAAATCATATAAAAAAATCTTGGTGAGTGAGGGTTTTTCTAACTAGTTCCAGTCCATAATTTAGATGACACACAATATAGCGAACTAGATTTGTTGATCTAGTGCAACTCTTTCTTCTGAAATTAGATACGATCAAGATCCTCTCAAGAGGCTTCAATACAGGCTACAAGAATTAATTAGCATAGTTAATTTAGGCCAAATTTCAAGGAGCAAGAAATGGGCATCCCCAACAGCTAAAGCTTAAAACAAGTTAAATCACATAAAAGCATAGCTGAAGACCAAATACACCCCATAATTTGTTCACCAAAAACCAAAACTATCACCCATTTCTTTGCCTAACTTTCTCCCTCCCTTTCTCTGATGAATATTTGGCTTTCTTTGCCTCTCCCCATCATTATCTCTCTGGCCTTATAGGCCGAGTCATCCTCCTCCTACGGTAGCATGCATTGGAGTCGACCTCGTTCTCGAGCACGGTCCGTGATGGAAGTCTGGGTGCAAGGCCAACATGTCATGGCCACTTAGGTGAGTGCATAGGCAATGAGGAAGAAACGGTGATGGAATCGGATATAAGCCGTAGGGCATTAGCTGGGACGAACAGGTACATTAGCTACGGCGCCCTAAAGCAGGACCGCGTTCCATGCAATCGTCGGGGCCATTCTTACTATAACTGTGGCGCCCCTGGGAGAGCTAATCCTTACAATAGAGGGTGCAGTGTCATCACACATTGCTATCGATTCACTGTTTAAATGAAGCCAATTCATATGTCCATTGAATTTCCCATGCATTTATTCTTCATGTTATCAATTTTGTAGGGCAAGTTTTTCTTCTTTAAATTAATTCTTTTTTTTTTTTTTTTTGTTATCTTTATGTTATGATCTTATTTTAACGAAGTAAAAAAAGTGGCAGGGATGTTTAATTTCGAGGGTGTAATTATTTATTTTCACTTATTTTGAGATTTAGTTTTGGATCTGAGAAGACGTGTTTCAGTTACTAATTAATCAACAAGATCAGATTAGAAGCTACAACAATAATCATGCAAACTAAGACATTTTTTTTATGTAAAAAAAATGTTTATTAATTTGATTGTTTTGTGTTAATACACAATCATAAATGTGTTCCATGCCTGTTAAAATTAGCATAGTTTTAACAAGTAGCACATTGTATTTTCGAAAGAAAAAAAATACCAATCATAAATGTGAAATCTGGAAATAACCTTGTTATTGTTGGGTTAGAGTCTAAGTCCCAAGTAGAGCCAATCCCACATAGCTTTGTGATGTTAAGCTAAGGGGGTGCTCACCTTATAAGTAAGAGCTTAGGCCTTTGGAAGAAAGCACTAACCACCTCTTAAGTAGAGGGAGTCTATACACTTAAGTAGAAGTTGTATTGTAACTCGTTGGGTGGTGAGTCAAGTTTGTTTGTAAGAAGGTTTGTAGCTTTATCTGTCCAAAAACTACAAGTGTGTTGTATGAGCGCTTGTAGTTTTATCCGTCGAAAAATTACAAGTTGAAATTATTCCTTAGTGAAGTATGTTATCCTTATGGGATCGTGGATGTAGGCCAAGAAGGGCTGAACCACGTAAAAAATATTGTGTTCTTTTACTCTTCTTGTTCGAATGCTTCTTGTGAGTTAATGCTTGTTATTGGGCTACCAGATTTTATTTTTCCCACAGTTCTATGAATCGAGATACCGTGGATGCTCGTTTTCACCATGTTCTACCAAGAATTTAGTAATTCTAGAGATCTATCATCTATATGTATAAAATATGATTATATATACCGCATTAAAATCTGGAAAATTTCTACCAGGTCAGACACATGTTATTCCATTGTAGAAGACTTCCATGGATATGCGGATTTGCTCTTTGAATATCTTATTCACCAACCTTTGGAAAGTGGCTCCAGTATTCTTTAGTCCAAAAGAATGCTCCAATAGCATAATAGACCATCCTCCGTAACAAAAGTTGTTTTCTCCTGATCTTCTGAGTTAAGCCTGATCTGATTGTAGCCTAAAAAGGCGTTCATGAAACTCAAGTATTGATGATTAGGAAAGGCATCAACTAACCTATCAATTGAGGGTATGGGAAACTATTCTTAGGGCATGTCTCCATTTGCCTTTGGTCTTCTTCACCATTACAACATTAGCGAGCCAATCCGAGTATTTTACCTCCCAGATATAACTGGTGACGACGAGCTTGTTAACCACTTCCTTGATGGCTTGCATCCGCTCTGGTGCTAATCTACGCTTCTTTTTGCTTGGTGAGTTTAACCGACGGGTTAACATTTAGTGAGTGCATAATGACATGTGTGTCGATCCTTGGCATGTCCACTGTAGACCATGCAAAGACATCAGCATTCATCTACAAAAAGCAAGTCAAAAATCTCCAAGCTAGACCATCCAGCTAGGAGCCTATCTTTGTTGTCATATCAGGGTTGCTCTCATGAAGAGGGACAGAGATGGTCTGTTTGCAAGTTTTGCCTTGTACTATGTTGCTTCCCTTCTATTATCAAAACTATTTAGTGTCAAAATTCTCGATATAGCTTTGTTACTCAGGTTGACCTGGGTCGTACGAGGTTGCAATCTCTTAGTACTGTCGCTTTCCTACTCGACAAGGCATGATTGCTAAGCCTAGGCTGAGCCTGCATTATGAGCTAGATCAAAATGAGGTGGCATTTGTGAACTATAGCTTGGTCTGTTTTCATGTAGCCAATGCCACTCAAAGTTGGGAACTTTGCCGTCAGACAATAAATTGCTATGGTATCTTGGTTTTCTTCATCAGTGGTCGACCAAAGATGACATTGTACCCCAATGGCTGGTTGACGACCAAAAAATCTATTATCATTGTGAGTATGTGGTCTCCATTGCCGATTGTTACCGGCAACATGATAGAACCTTTAACATCAATGGGCTGGTTGGAGAAACCAAAATTCGGCCTGACCATTTGCAAATCCTCTTCAGAAAATCCCATATTGAGGAATGCATCATATTGGATTATCTCCATGGCACTACCACTATCTATCAATATTCTCTTAACATTGTAGTTGCCTACTGTGGCAGATACGACAATCAGATCATTCTCATTATCAACTAATATATTCATATCATCATCAGTGAATGTGATTTGTCAATCCTACTTTGGCTTCTTAAGAGGCATGTCAATTGCCATCACGCTTCTAAGGTGTGATTTCTTTCTTTGATCCGTTGGTTGCCTAGCCCTTGTAGCCCCTAAAATCACATTAATCACACCTTGGATTGGCCTCCCCATCCCTTGCTTTTGATTGGTCCTGCTCTCTATTCTGATTGGAGGGAGATTCTATGTTTCTGTCGTCTCTCTTGACAAACTGTTTTATCTGGCCCATTTGGATGGTTAGCTTAATGGAGTCCTGGAGGCATATGCAATTCTCTGTTAAATGGTCCATGTCACCATGTAACTCACACTTCTTTTGAGAATACTTGCGATTCTTGCTGGGCCTTAGAGGTGGTAGTCTTTCAAGGATCCAGTAGTCCGCCATAGCTTTGAGAATATAAGTCTTGGATGCATTGAGGGAGGTGTAGTTTTCATACTTCGCATAGGACGAGGCCCATTCCCTCTTGCGGGATTGTTGTTGCTAAGGTTGCTGCTGAGCTCGCTGATAACTCTATAAAATAGAGTTATTTAATCTTATTTTGTGCTTTTAAAATAGCTAAGTCCTTGTAGTTTAAACTATTAATTTACTATTTTTAGTTATTTTTATTTATTTCTTATTTAGTTTTATTTATTTATTTTATGTTTTATTTTAGTTATTAATTAATGTCTTTTGTAATTTTGTAGAGTCCTAAAGCAAGAAGGAAAAGCTTAACTCATATATGGAAAGTCCAAGCTAGAGGCAGTTACTTGGCCACTAAGTTTCCCTTCTTCAGGCTTTCAAGGCTCTATAAATAGGAACCCTTGGGCTTTATTTTAGCTCTTAGTCAGTTTTTTTTTTTAGTTTTAAAAAAGAGGAGAGCAGCCACCACCATCTTGCAAGAAACCAAGAACAGTTTTGGAGACCATAAGACTGAAGAACTGACAACCTTTAGTTTTTTTTCTTCTTCTTTAATCTTCTTTTATTTTCTTCTAATTTGATGTTGGTGAAACTCCTTTGGTTATTGTTTTTAATGTCAAGCATGAACTAAATTTCTTTTCTAGGATTACAATGGAACTCAACACATAGTTTGGATTATTTTACTCTCTAATTTGATTTACTGATATTTGAGTTGTTTATGCATTCTTGTACTTAATGCTTTTAATTGCTTGATCACCAATTAAACTGATTTGTTAACTTAAATATAACTTGTAAAAGGGAGTTTAGTGTTAGACATGGATTGCATAACACATATTTCATATTCATTTATTAGGATGAATTAATCTGCAGGTAGGGTAGGAATAAACTTACTTGTCATGCGTAATCATTGTTAGAGCCTAGACTTAATGAGTTCTTCTTTAATTCAATTAACATAGGAATATAGTTAATTGTTTAAGAATGATATTTTTATAAGACCATCGGAAGACCCTTATAAATAGATTAGAACTATAGGTTAACAACTCAAGATCATTAATCAAATAAAGAGGGTAAAAGACGTTCAAGCGAAGTGTTGAAGGAAGTTGTAATCCTAGGCTTTTTTCCATTGATTTTAATCCAATTTTTATTTGCTTTTCTTTATTTTATTATTTTTCTTTAATTTAGTTTCAATTCAAAAAATTTTAATTAATTATTTGGATAAGATTAAGCTGTTTTAATTTTAGTATTTAACAAATTTAATATTCAATTCCTCGTGGGTACGACACTCTAGTTTCACTTTATTACTTGTTTGCAATAGCGTGCACTTGCGTATTGAAATCTGACTATAAGTTTTTGGCGCCGTTGCCGGGAAATTATTTTATTATTTTTTTTGTTAATATTAATACCAAGCATACTTAGTCTTAATTCAATTTTTCTTTTTCTTATTCTCAGGTAATTTTGGTTGTTGAATGCGGAGATCTAGAAGTTTCGAACTTGTCCCTTTTGATCCAGAACCAGAAAGAACTTTTCATCGACATCGAAGGGATAATTTACAAATCGCAACTAACAACCATACAATGGCTGAAGCTAATGAGACAAAGACTTTGTGAGAGTATGGGGTTCCTCTCATGCAAGACCTGCAAACTAGTATTCAGAGGCCTGTCATCCAGGCAAATACTTTCAAGATAAAGCCAGCCATCCTTCAGATGATCCAAACTTCAGTTTAGTTCGGCAGTTTACTGAACGATGATCTGAATTCTCACATCGTGAATTTTCTAGAAGTTTGCGATCTTTTCAAACAAAATGGTGTTACTGATTATGCCATTAGATTGAGACTCTTCCCTTTCTCACTTCGAGATAAGGCCAAGAGTTGGTGGAACTCTCTTCCTGCTGGCTCCATTACCACTTGGGCTGATCTGGCCTAGAAATTTCTTGCCAAATATTTTTCTCCTGCCAAGACAGCTAAGATGCGGAATGATATCACATCTTTCATGCAGTATGACTCAGAATCATTATATAAAGCTTGGGAAAGGTTTAAAAATCTGCTCCGACGATGTCCACATCATGGGATACCTGACTAGCTTCAGGTAAACACCTTCTACAATGGGTTGATGGGTCATACTAGAAGTTCTATAGATGCTGCAGCAGGTGGATCACTCATGGGGAAAGAAATTGATGAGTTTAATTGAGGTGATGGCTTCAAATAATTATCAATGGTCCACTAAGAGAATTTCGACAAAGAAAGCTCCAGGCAGTTATTAGTTGAATGAGATCAGTGCCTTATCGGCATAGATGGCTGCCTTGTCCCAGAAAATTGATGCTATGAGTGTGCATTCAGTCCAGAGCTCATTAGTAACTTGTGACTTATGTGGAGAATGACACACCAGTAATAGCTGCCCAACCAATGCCGAGTCAGTGCAATATGTTGGAAACTATAATAGACAGCAAAACAATCCTTATTCCAACAATTACAATCCGGGTTGGAGAAATCACCCAAACTTTTCTTGGAATAACAATCAAGGGTCTCCATCCTCTGCTAAACCAGCAAACCCTCCTGGTTTTCCATCACAAGCCCATGCTCTTGTTCCAGAAAAGAAGATATCATTGGAAGATATGTTTACAAAGTTCATGGCTAATCAAGAAGTGACTAATCAGACTCAAGCAGTGACACTTCATAATCTTGAGACACAAGTGGGCCAGCTTGCTAATGCACTTAACAATCGTCCTAGGGGATCTTTTCCAAGTGATACTAAAACCAATCCTAGGGGAGATGGAAAAGAACATTGCAAAGCCATTACACTTAGGATTGGAAGGGAGTTAGAAGAGGAGAGCAAGAAGCCAGAATTGCCTCCTAAGCCTTTTAAAAAAAAAAGATATGGTGGAAAAAGAAGTTGAAAAGACTCAAGAGGAAAAGAAGCAAAGTTATCCACCACTACCATTTCCTCAGCGTCTTCAAAAGAATAAGCTTGACAAGCAGTTTCAGAAATTTCTTGAGGTATTTAAAAAACTTCATATTAATATACCTTTTGCTGAAGCTTTGGAACAAATGCCAAAATATGTCAAGTTTATGAAAGACATATTGTCTAAGAAAAGGAAATTGGGTGAATTTGAGACTGTTGCACTTACTGAGGAGTGCAGTGCTATCCTCCAAAAGAAACTTCCACCTAATCTTAAAGATCCGGGAAGTTTCACCATTCCATGCACAATTGGAAATCAGTTCATTGGTAAAGCTTTATGTGATTTGGGAGCAAGCATTAATCTTATGCCTTTATCAATCTATCGAAAACTAGGTTTGGGGGAAGTTAAGCCTACTACAGTTACACTACAATTGGCAGATAGATCTTATACATATCCAATAGGTAATGTTGAAGACGTATTAGTGAAGGTAGAGAAATTTATCTTCCCAGCTGATTTCATTGTATTGGATATGGAGGAGGATCGTGAAATACCAATTATTCTTGGGAGACCTTTCTTAGCTACCGGTAGAACTTTCATCAATGTGCAAAAAGGCGAACTTACCATGAGAGTTCAAGATCAAGAGGTAACTTTTAATGTTTTTAAAGCTATGAAATTTCCTAATGAATCTGATGAGTGTTTGCAGTTAATGTGGTGGATAGTGCTACAACTAAGATTTTTGAAAATAGCTATCCTGAGGCATCCTTGATAAGTACTTCAGAAAGGGATGATGATGATTTTATTGAATGTGTAAATTTGTTGAATGCTCATCCATGCATTGGAAGATCCATTCATCAATTTGAACCATTGGGACTTAAGACAAGCGAAACATCATCTACCAAGCCATCCATTGAAGAGCCACCATCCCTGGAGCTTAAACAGCTACCCTCACATTTGTGGTATACTTTTCTTGGTGCAAAATCTGAATTACCTGTTATTATCTCATCTTTTCTTAATGTTGAACAGGAAAATAAACTCCTTAGAGTACTTAGAGAACACAAGAGGGCTTTGGGTTGGTCGATTGCCGACATTAAGGGGATTAGTCCTTCAATTTGCATGCATAAAATCCTTCTTGAAGACAATCACAAGGCTACCATAGAGCATCAACGGAGACTTAATCCCATCATGAAAGAAGTGGTAAAAAAGGAGATTATTAAGTGGTTGGATGCAGGCATCATATATCCTATCTCCAATAGTTCACGGGTAAGTCCAGTTCAATATGTGCCCAAGAAAAAAGGAATGACGGTGGTTGCCAATGCTAATAATGAGCTCATTCCAACTAGAACAGTGATTGGTTGGCGGATTTACATGGATTATCGAAAGCTGAATAAAGCCACTATGAAATACCACTTTCCTTTGCAATTCATAGATCAAATGCTAGACAGATTGGCTGGTAAGGAGTTTTATTATTTTTTGGATGGATATACGGGATACAATCAAATTGCTATAGCTCTTGAAGATCAAGAAAAGACCTCCTTCACTTGCCCCTATGGAACTTTTGTTTTTCGGAGAATGCCATTCGGACTTTGCAACGCTCCTGCTACCTTTCAGAGATGCATGATGGCCATATTCTCCGACATGGTGGAGCAAGGTTTAGAGGTATTTAAGGATGACTTTTCAGTTTTTGGAGATTCTCTTGGTGAATGTCTACATCACCTTGCTAGAGTGCTTAAGAGATGTGAAGAAACAAACTTGGTGTTAAACTGGGAAAAATGCCACTTCATGGTTCAAGAAGGCATTGTTTTAGGACATCAAGTTTCTAGTAGAGGGATTGAAGTAGATAAAGCAAAGATTGAAACAATTGAGAAGCTCCCACCTCCAATCTCTGTCAAAGGTATTCGGAGTTTCCTTGGTCATGCCGGGTTTTATAGGAGGTTCATTAAAGACTTTTCGAAGATCTCAAAGTCATTTTGCAACCTCCTTGAAAAAGATGTCCCTTTCAAGTTTGATGATACATGTCTAACAGCTTTTAAGACATTGAAAGAGAGACTGATTTCAGCACCTATCATTATTGTTCCATATAGGAACCTGCCATTCGAGCTTATGTGCGATGCTAGTGACTTTGCAGTTGGTGCAGTCTTAGGCCAACGAAAAGATAAAATATTTCATTCTATCTACTATGCAAGCAAAACTATGACCGATGCTCAGTTGAATTACACCACCAATGAAAAAGAATTGCTTGCAGTAGTATTTGCTTTTGATAAATTCCGATCTTATCTTGTGGGCACCAAAGTCATTGTTTACACCAATCATTCAGCTATCAAGTACTTGATTGATAAGAAAGATGCAAAACCTCGCTTGATCCGTTGGATACTTCTTTTGCAAGAGTTTGATTTAGAGATTAGAGATAGAAAAGGAACAGAAAATCAAGTGGCAGATCATCTATCAAGATTGGATAATGGGGCACAAGTTGGCGATGAAATCCAAATCAATGAGACTTTTCCTGATGAGTAACTCTTTCTAGTTCTTCAACAAGAATCACCATGGTATGCCGACTATGTGAACTATATTGTAAGTAGAATCTTTCCACCTGATTTAATTTTTCAACAAAAGAAGAAGTTCTTGCATGATGTCAAGCATTATTATTGGGATGAACCTTTCTTGTTTAAGCAATGCAATGATCATATTATTAGAAAGTGTGTACTCAAGGAAGAAGTTGAAGATATTTTGCAACATTGTCACTCTTCAGACTATGAAGGACATTTTGGAGGCGAACGGACTGCGGCAAAAGTGCAACAATCAGGTTTTTATTGGCCCACTCTCTTTAAAGATGCTCACCAGTTTGTTGCCAGATGTGATAGATGTTAGAGAGTAGGCAACATCTCAAGGAGAAACGAGATGCCCCTCAATAGCATTCTCGAAATAGAGATTTTTGATGTATGGGGAATTGATTTCATGGATCCATTTATTTCCTCCTACAACAATCTTTACATTCTTGTTGCAGTTGATTATATATCTAAGTGGGTGGAAGCAACGGCCTCGCCAACCAATGATTTCAAGGTGGTTCTAAACTTCTTGAAAACGAATATCTTCACCCGCTTTGGCACTCCAAGAGCAATCATTAGTGATGAGGGGTCTCACTTTTGCAACAAATACTTTGAAGCCCTCCTTGCTAAATATGGGGTCAAGCACAAGATTGCCATTGCCTACCATCCACAAACAAGTGGTCAAGCAGAAGTTTCCAATAGAGAAATCATAAGGATTTTGGAGAAGACTGTCAGTCCGACTAGAAAATATTGGTCCAAGAGATTGGATGATTCATTATGGGCATACCGAACTGCTTATAAAACTCCGATTGGGATGTCTCCATACAAATTGGTAATCGAAAAAGCATGTCACCTTCCAGTAGAGTTGGAACACAATGCATATTGGGCCATCAAAAAGTTGAATTTTGATCTTCAAGTAGCAGGAGAGAGGCATCTATTGCAACTCAATGAGATGGATGAAATTCGTCTTCAAGCCTATGAAAATGCCAAGCTTTACAAAGAAAAGACCAAGAGATGGCATGATAAAAAGATTATTGAGAGACATTTTGAACCAGGCCAATATGTTTTACTCTACAGCTTCCGCTTAAAGCTATTTCCGGGAAAACTCAAGTCTGATTGGTCCGGACCTTTTGAAGTCATTAAAGTTTTTCCTCATAGAGCAATTAAGGTGGTTGAAGAGAGTTCCAATCGAATATTTAAAGTGAATGGCCAACGGCTCAAGCATTACTGGGGAGGCAATTTTGAATGTGACAAGTCCTCAATCATCTTAGCCGACCCAGAATAAGCTCGAGATAGTCAAGCCGACGACTATCTTGGGAGGCAACCCAAGCTCTTTACTCTTTAATGTTTGCCTTTATTTTATCTTTGCTTTTATTTTATTTTATCTTTGCTTTGATTTGAATTTTTCTTTTTTAACTAATATTTTGTTTATTTTTACAGGTTTATCTATAAAAAATATTACATTTTTTTTAGGCTTTTACAAAAAACCTAACCCCCCAAACCCTTTCATCTTTTTGGCAGCCACCAAAAACTCTTTTCTCTCCCAAGCCCTCTCCTCTCCTCTCTCTCTCAACTATCAACTCTCTTTTCTTCTACAAATCTCTCATTTATCTTTACTACCCATCTTCATAAAATCTCATTGCTCACTTCCTTCTCAATTTCTTTCACACAACCACAGCACAAATCAACCACATATTTTATACTCACCATCAAGTAAGGAATCTCCCAAGTTCTTAGTCTTTAAAATTCCATAAAGATTATACTAGTTTGAGAGTTATTGGTTGATTTTTAGTATTGAAGGTTGTTCTTACTTCAACTACTCTTGATTGTGGCTTGGGTTTTTGTGGGTTTTTGAGAATTAGTCCAAATTAGAAGATAATTTGCTTTCCTTGTTGTGGATTGGGTTGTGTTAAGCATATTTGAGAATTGAAAATTTTGCTAGTAATTCTATCTTAGGTTGGGTGCTCGGTGAAGATAATAGTTGGATTTAGGTCAATTGTTGAACAAGAACTAGAATATGGGACCAAGGAAGAAAACCCGAACTGGCACTAGTGCACCCAATTTTGATAGAAGCAAGTTTGTATCTAATGCAGCGTTTCAACGGCATAACCACTCTCTCCTACATAAAAGCCCTATTCCGGATAGGGGGTTTCGTATTGATCCACATGAGCATTTGAGCTTCAACAAGTCATCAATTCACGTCATTGGCAGAAATTCTGTGCTCCACCGCCATCTTTCGTACTCCCGGTTGTCAGAGAGTTTTATGCCAATGCCTTTGAACTCAGCGATAATACGATTTTTGTTCGTGGGTGCCAAGTTCCATTTAATCCGCAGACCCTTAATCAGTATTACCAAACCCTGAATATTGAGACTGATGAATATACTCAGTATTTGGATGGGCCAATTGACATGGATGTGGTCACAGCACATTTATACCCCAATGGGACGACTTGGAAGACTTCAAGGGATGGGGAACTTGCTTCATTCAAGGCCAACACTTTAAACAGAGAGATTCGGGTTTGGTTGCATTTTTTAGCTGCCAATATGCTTCCTTGTAAGCATGTTAGTGATGTCACCAAAGATCGAGCCATCTTACTCTATATTCTCACCACGGGTAAGTCAATTGACATTGGCCAGCTCATTTATCGGACCGTTCTGCATAGTGTTCGATCTCCAAGAGAAGGCCTTTGGTTTCCTTCTTTAATCACTCAATTGTGTGACCAGGCAGGGGTCCGAATAGGCAATAGTGAAGAATTGTTACATCCGAAGGGTCCCATAGATGGCACTATTATACATCGCATGACACAAGACATAGAGGGTCTACCCTCAAGACCCGGTGCGAGTTCATCACAAGCTCCTCTTCCACCCAGGCCTCCTCAACCTCGACAATTAACCATGAGGGAACGCATAGCTCGATTGGAAGCTCGTAGTGCTCACCACGATGACTGCTTTCAGGCTCTTGAGAAAATGTTCCATTTCCTTGGTCATCATATGGGTGCCAACATACACCAAGCCCCCCCTATGCCACCACCACCACTTTTTGATGATGAGGAAGAAGAAGCGGATGAGAAAGAGGAAGATTAGCGTGCTCCCGGATTTTCTTCATGGACATGGGAGTTCTCTTATTCTAACTCTTTTATTTTTCCAACATTGAGGGCAATGTTTGATATAAGTTTTGGGAGGTGTTTATTTGTCTTTAGTTATTATGTTTTGTGTGTCTTTTTATTTGTTTTTTATGTTATGTTTAGGAGTCATAAAAAAAAAAAATTTAGATATGATGCACTTTGACATGATGAAATCCTTATCCAATGATGAAATTTTAGTTATTGATTTATCTTGATTCCTGGGAACAACATAAGCATGAGAAGAATTTGTGTTAAATTCTTTTGTTAGTTTCATATTAGGATGCGATTTTCAACGAATTGAGCACTTAATCTCTTGCTTAGATTTGCATTGCTTATTTAAAGACCGATTATGTTGATGTGAATTGCAATTATGTCTAGACCCTAGAATTTGTTTGATTCTCTCTTGAGGCGAAATCCTAGACAACACTAAGTTAAGGAAGTGTTTTAGGTCATCTTTGGATCGTTTGAGCCTTTCATGCTTACCTTTATATATGATTATCCTTAGTCTACCTCTTTGTGCCTATTGATATATCTCTTTTCTTTAATTGCCATATATTTTAGCCTAGCCAAATAAGAAAAACCATGATTAACTCTAACTATATAGGCATGTTATGATATTACAGAACCAATTATGAGCCATGTTGAACTTGGTGAATTGGTGGTGAATTAAAAAAAAAAAGTTATGGTTTTTCGAAAACGAAGAATAGAGAAAAAAAAAGTGAATAAATTGGTGAAGCAAAAAGGAAGTGTATTCAAAGAAAGAATGGAGAATGTAATTTGAGGAAAAGACTATGGCTCTCAAAAATCCTGATAAAAATGTAAAGTGTCTATGAGTGGCTTAAACCGAAATATATCTTTATCATACCTTGACCCTAGCCTTACATTACAAGCTTAATAAAGACCTACTTGATCTTTGACGAAGTGTTAGTCTACATTAGTGGAGAGAGAGATGAAAAGCAAACATATGAGAATCTAGTACTATAATTCATATTTTGCATTGACATAAACTTATTCGAATTGCATACAATGATTTGTCAAGAGATTATTCACACACACACTGGAAATCCATTCAAGCATGAAACATACGATTGAATTGAATCATAAAGTTGGATTATGTTTGTGTTTTACTTTGAATTGAGATTTTGAGATAGCTTTTGAGGAAAAATTAAGGAAATCATTAGTTAAGTGCAATCATCTTTAGCTTTGCTTTATTTCGTTTTGTTTTATTTAGTTTGTTTTGTTTAGTTTAGTTTTGCTCGACGACTAGCAAAATCTTAAGTTTGGGGGTGAGATAACTCTATAAAATAGAGTTATTTAATCCTATTTTGTGCTTTTAAAATAGCTAAGTCCTTGTAGTTTAAACTATTAATTTACTATTTTTAGTTATTTTTATTTATTTCTTATTTAGTTTTATTATTTATTTTATGTTTTATTTTAGTTATTAATTAATGTCTTTTGTAATTTTGTAGAGTCCTAAAGCAAGAAAGAAAAGCTCAACTCATATATGGAAAGTCCAAGCTGGAGGCAGTTACTTGGCCACTAAGTTTCTCTTCTTCAGGCTTTCAAGGCTCTATAAATAGGAACCCTTAGGCTTTATTTTAGCTCTTAGTCAGTTTTTTTTTTTTAGTTTTAAAAAAGAGGAGAGCAGCCACCACTATCTTGCAAAAAGCCAATAACAGTTTTGGAGACTAGAAGACTGAAGAACTGACAACCTTTGGTTTTTTTTCTTCTTCCTTAATCTTCTTTTATTTTCTTGTAATTTTATGTTGGTGAAACTCCTTTGGTTATTGTTTTTAATGTCAAGCATTAACTAAATTTCTTTTCTAGGATTACAATGGAACTCAACACATAGTTTGGATTATTTTACTCTCTAATTTGATTTAATGATATTTGAGTTGTTTATGCATTCTTGTACTTAATGCTTTTAATTGCTTGATCACCAATTAAACTGATTTATTAACCTAAATATAACTTGGAAAAGGGAGTTTAGTGTTAGACATGGATTGTGTTGTCGGATTTAACCACACAAGTGCACGTATCGCAAACAAGTAATATATTGAGAAGTAGAGTGTCGAACCCACGAGGAATTGTTATTAAAATCGTTAAGTACTAAAATTCACACTCTTAATCTTATCTAAACAATTAAATAAGGATGGTAATTAAAAACTAAAATTAAAATAAACTAATATGAAAGCAAGTAAATTAGAAGATGAATTCAATAATTAATAAAAGACTAGGATTACAACTTCGCTCAACATTTCGCTTGAATCTCTCTACCTCTTCACTTGATTAATGATCTTGAGTTGTTAACTAGAGTTCTATCTTATTTATAAGCATCTGTCGATGGTCTTATAAAAATATCTTTCCTAACCAATTAACTATATGTCTATGATAATTGAATTAAAGAATAACTCATTAAGCTCAGGCTCTAACAATGGTTACACATGACAAATAAGTATATTTCTACCCTACATGCAGATCAATTCATCCTAATAAATGAATATGAAACATGTGTCATTCAATCCATATCTAACACTAAACTCCCTATGTCTAGTTGTATTTAGGTTAACAAATCAATCTAATTGGTAGCTAAGCAATTAGAAAATTAAGAACAACAATGAACAAACAACTCAACAAACCATTAAATCAAGCTAGAGAGAGAAAGTAAATTCAAACTATGTGTTGAGTTCCATTGAAATCCTAGTAAAAGAAAATTAGTTCATGATAATTAATGAAAACAAATATTAAAATAGTTTCACCATCACCAACTACACAAGAAAAATAAAGAAGAAAAAAGAAAAAACTAAGAGTTGTCAATTCTTGAGTCTTCAATCTTCAAGCTTCCAATCTTCTTGAGAGAATTTGATAGTGGCTATCTTTTTTAGAGAATTTTAGGTTTCTTGATGTCTAATCCTCTTTATTCTGACCTAAAAGAGTCCTATTTAAAGTGCCCAAGGCCTCCTGGAGTCCGAAACTTTGTTCCCAAGCAAAACAGGTAAGATTTGCATTTTTTTACGTTTTTACGGTACTGTTCACTATCTCCCAGTGCCATGGCGCCAACTTTTGGCGCCGCGGCACCACTGCTACTGCCTCCTTGGTGTTTCTCCTCATTTTGTCCGAACTGGTTCCTGTCGGCTTCTCAAACTTCATCAGCTATTTTGACTAGGCAAATCTTGCCCGATTTTGAAGTTCCTTATACCGTGGGAAAGGTATGGAAGTCAGATTAAAAAGTAAAGAAAGGAGTTTTCTCATTTGAAGTCTTTAAGACCGAGTTTTTCTTGAAAGAAGCTCCGGAGGTCGAATCTGCTTGCTCATTGGTTTGCACCGATTTTTGTCGTTTTGCACCTCGAAGCTCCAGATTACCTTTGACCTATAAAAACACATAAATAACAACTAAATAACTATTTTTAAACATAAAATGGATAATTAAAATAAATATAGAAATATCTAAAACTAATCAAATCCTAATAAAATCCTCAAGGACTTAGCCGATTCAAAAGCATAAAAGGTGGCAAAATAACTATATTTCCTAGACTTATCAGATTGCAAATACATGTTTCATATTCATTTATTAGGATGAATTGATCTGCAGGTAGGGTAGGAATACACTTACTTGTCATGTGTAATCATTGTTAAAGCCTAGACTTAATGAGTTCTTCTTTAATTCAATTAGCATAGGAATATAGTTAATTGGTTAAGAAGGATATTTTTATAAGACCATCGGAAGATCCTTATAAATAGATTAGAACTCTAGGTTAACAACTCAAGATCATTAATCAAATTAAGAGGGTAAAAGACGTTCAAACAAAGTGTTGAGGGAAGTTGTAATCCTAGGCTTTTCTCCATTGATTTTAATCCAATTTTTATTTGCTTTTATTTATTTTATTATTTTTCTTTAATTTAATATCAATTCAAACATTTTCAATTAATTATTTGGATAAGATTATGCTGTTTTAATTTTAGTATTTAACACATTTAATATTCAATTCCTCGTGGGTACGACACTCTACTTCCACTTTATTACTTGTTTGCGATAGCGTGCACTTGCGTATTGAAATCTGACAACACTCGCCCTGGCGAACGCCTTAAATAAGTAAGCATATTCAACCTTTCCTACGGTCTCTACCTTGGCCCTTGGAACTATTCTCGACGAGCTTCCTTGTCCCCCTTCTCGATGTTCTTCTGGCTATATTCATTTCTTCAACCTCTGCATATCTCTACGCCTTTTTATACAGGTGGTACAATCTTTCTAGGCTCTCATCACTTAGGGTATACCTAAAACGGTATGGTCTACACCCGAAATAAAGACCTGAATTGCCCAATCGTCTGTGAGGTTTCTTATTTCAAGTGTTGCAGCGTTGAAGTGATGAATATAATCTCTAAGAGTTTCCATATGGTTCTGCTTGACGGCCATCAAGCTGGCAGACGTCTTGATAGTTGTCTTGTTAATCAAAAAATGGGCCATGACTCTCTGCTTATTTGATCAAAGTTCACAAATGACCTCACTGGTAAGGAGTAATACCAAGTTATTTCATGTCGCCTCAAGATCATGGGAAACACCCTACACTTCACAGCGTCAGAGGCCTTGTGCAAGTCCATGCAAGTCTAATATTGGACAATATGGTTGGATGGGTCCCTCGTACCATCGTACGTTTCTTTTGGGAGCTTGAAGTTGAGATGGACTTCCTTTTGGTAGACCACCAAGGAAAGAAGGTTGTGGTCCTCGTACATCTAGTCCAAATCATCATTCTTGACCTTCTTTAGGTCTTTCAACTCTTTTATGATAGCATTGACTTGGGCAGCCAAGTCATCAACAATGTGTTGTTGTTCGGCAATAATTCACCTGCTAGAGCGAGTGGCTCTTCTCTCTTGCTATTCTCACCTTTGATGAACAGCTTGTTGCATGCCTAGCTGAAGAAACGACGCTTTTCTGCTCACGTTGGCGATTAGCGTTCCTTTGTAACTCATTGAGCTACTGAAACGTCTGTCGAAGAGCCTTTTATTGATTTGCCACCTGTGTATTAAGGGCTTGGACTTGGATAAGGATACTGCTGTATTGGGTTGTAAAATGGCATGCCTGGCAAGGGATTGGCTAGCTATAGCAATGTTTGCTGGATGGCAATAGGTAGGAAAGGTCAGTTTTGTAGGGTTTCAATGATTGGTTGTCCTTGAGTTTTGAGGGGATGGATTAGCGTGACCAACACTGTGGTTGGGATGGCTATCATGCTTGCTGGAAAAGCAACAACTGGAATGGTTTGGGGAATAGCGATTGTATTCTGGGGGGTGGAGGTCATGGTTGTTGCATGCTGGAGGTGGTGTGCACTAGTGGTAATGGAGTGGAATACATGGGCAACGAAAGTCCCATTAGGTTTTGATAAAAATTGGTTGGGTATTGAAACCACGACCAAGGATATTGGTGCTTGCAGGAAAAGGTTTGCATGCTTAGGATGTTAAGTTGCATGGTGGTGCATGGCATGTCGAAGAGACTTTGGGGTGTTAACAAGCTAGTTCCAGCAGCTGTGGTGGAGACATTGAGTGGTAATAATATGGAAGAGGTTGCAGGAATTGTTGGATAGGATGCAGGTAATGTTAAAGTCATTTTTTAGAGTGGGGTAAAGACATGGCTCGTCATTTCTCACAGGCGATTGTTGATGTTTAAGGAGGTCGAGCTGGCGAGCTCAAAGAGCTACTGGAAGAAGGTGAACTGGACTTGATAAGCACGAAAAAGAGGTCCATATGGCATCGATGTTGGTGCTTCGAGATGCGCTTCGATGCTTAAGTGAGTGTTTGAGCAGAGGGTTTTTTAAGGAGGCAGAAGGAATCTAGAAACGAGTGTTAGTTCTAGAAATTTTACTTGGATCAGCATTTACCTATCCTTATATACTTGGTTGTTGGATGCTTGTATGTTTGAAAAATGTAAGACAGGTGTGTGCTAAAGAACATGCTAGGTGTCCTGCATGTAGAAGGTAGGCATCTCTCGACATAACAATAGTCTAAACCAATGTATATGAATCCAAAAGATAGCTTATGGCTGATAAGCTCATAAAATATAAATTTTATGCCTTTCTACCTTTAGTTTTTGTTATGTTTTCGATCTTTATCTTGTTTACTTATATTATATTTTTGAATTATAGGAATATTTAAAAGAATGAAGTCAAAATATGTCAATAATGATGGTAAAGAGCTTACAAAGTCACAATAAAAAGATGGAAGAAGACTTGGGAGTCAAAAAGATCAAATTCTTAGTGCTAGATGCTTAGGCAGATTTGACCTCCGGAGCTTGTTGCTAAGAAATTATTATGTTAAATTCATTATTTGAAGAAATTTCCTTCTTAACTTTTGAATATGACTTGAATATCTTTCCAATGATAGTTTACACGCCTAAATCGTACAAAGAATGGTCATCCAAATCAGCCAATGAAGTGCGAGATAGTGCAGCAGTCGTGAAACCGACCTCAGCGAGCAAAAACACCAAGTCAACCCACTCGGCGCATCGGCGCCTGAAAGTCGTGCCTCGGCGCCGACCTTACTACCTCCAAAACCGAGAAAAACCGGGAAAAAGTCCAAACTTGCTTTATTTTTCCTCTTAGCTTCTTTGATCAACAAGAAAGGGTTTCCAAGGTCAAAAAGCTCTATAAATACTATCTTTTGAGCCACAAACTATTATTATCTTTTGAGGAGACTCAAGGATCATCATTATTATTCTTCTTCTCCATTCTTTTTATTTTCTTTTTTAGTTTTATGTATATATTATCTATGCTTATGTTAGGATAAACTTCTTTGGTTAAGGGTGATTTCAAAGCCCTAGACAAGTTTTGTAATTGATTTTCAGATTTATCTATCATTAGTTTTCTATCAAAGTTGATTGTGTTCTTCTATAAGAATTGTTCATGATGTTGTCTAGATTTGTTTAGGTGCGCAACTAGATAGATCTTGATAATTATCTAATGCTAGTTTAGGAGTCTTGATCTGTGTAATTGTCTTGATTTCCTATTCATAAGTGACAATTTGTAATTCATGATTATGTTGGATTTTCGGTAATTACAATGTGGAACATAACATAAGTTGAACAATCCGAGATTACGTGTTTGTTGCTTAGATCAACCTATCTTTCTCATCATAAAGTTGTTATCAAATTGAATTTAGAGAGCTTATTCTAGGTTGTTTGATAATTAGAAATTAAATAGAGAGCTTATTCTATTTAACGACAAACTAAGGAAAGAATGGGGTAGCAGAGCTTATTGTTATCTACGGTTGATAATTTTGATAGTTAATTGATATTGATAGATCTGAAATTGGTTCTCAATAATGTCTAGTGGTGGAGAATGAAACCTTAACCATATTTCTCTTATATTTGATTTCCTCTTACTTATTTGCATCTTACTTATATTGTTTTCTTTATATTTAATTATTTAAAAACTTATTTTTCTTTTATTGTCTTTGAACTTAAGTGATAAACTAATAACTTATAAATTGAAATCCAATCACTGAGGACTCGACCCTTGCTAACTACTATACTTTACAACTGATCTTTTTAGTGCAAGGTTAAATAAGATATACTCTTTTGAGTGTATCAATGGCCATTGGTAAATAATTTAGCTCAAAGTTCAATTGAAAAAGTCATTATGATGCTTTAGTTATATTAGTTTATGACAATGGAAAATAGCTTTGAACATAAAAGCTGATGTAATTTGAACTAAAATATTGCAGTATGAGGTTTAACAGCCGAAGAAATTTGAAGAAGAAAAACTATTAACTATGTCTATCTATAATCTTATAATATGATGACAACTTGGCCAGTTGACACCCAATGAAAAGAAAAAGAAACAACTACCTAAAATGCATGGAGTGGCAACCATGACTACCGGCTCTGAGCATGCTCTGCCAATCAAAGCAGCCCAACTGCCCAAGGCTTGCCTGATAAAAATGGCATGTATACTCTGCCACAAGTATAAATGGCATCCTAGATCAGGCCTTCTTTCTTTTCCCCTTAAAGCTTATATAGCTGCTAACTGATTTGGAGTCAAATATTAGGAATATCCCCGTTAATTTTCATGGTAATTAAGGTTAAGATCAGTTAAACCAATAATCACAGGTGAAGTACACTGTTACATGATAAATGAAGCCCTAATAGATAATCTGAAAATAAATTAAGATGAGTACAAAATAACCATCCAACCTCAGCTCATAATAAAGTTTTTGGATTTAAATAAAAGCTATACTCAGCATTCAGCAATGCAAACAGCGCAATGGTTTTTTTTATCCCCAATTTTTGCCTAATCTTGGTTGTCTTACAAAAAGTGAATTTAATTTTATTATTTAATAGGCATTGCAGTTGCGGGGATAGCTCAGTTGGGAGAGCGTCAGACTGAAGATCTGAAGGTCACGTGTTCGATCCACGTTCACCGCAATTTTTTCTTTTCAAGCTTTCCTTCTTGGGCTCTCTTCTACCTTCTTTGAACAAAAATATAAGGGCAAACAAAACAGGGCTTAGTTTCAGTGGAGTTACGTCCATGGTGGCCATTGTTGAGTTAGGCCCCTAGACCATGACTCGTAACTCCGAGACCTTTGCTTCCCAAGTCCGGATAGACTCTTCAGAGAGGTGGGCCTGTCATGTAAAAGCAGGCCCCTCCGATTATTTATTTATTTATATTTAAAATATTATTAAAAATAATACGAGTTAATCAGACATCAACTCAATTAAATAAATATCAAAAATTAAAATTAAAAATATAATATAAAATACAATTAAAGATATTTATGTAATTTGCTAAAAGAATATTCATTTTTTTTTATAAAAAAATTACCTATTTTCTTTTAAAAAACTATTATTTTTAAAAAATTATCCACTTATAAAAATTATCTACTTACAAAAAAAATCTCTTTTTATATTTAATTTTTTTAAAACACAATTTATCATATTTTAAAAAATACTTTTTCACTTGTGAAATTTTAGTTGTATGGAAAGCCTAAGGCACATTGCCCCATTCTGCGCTGCCGGCCCACATCAGGGCAGGAAATGCGTATTGACTCATTCTATCTTGATAGATGCATTTGATTGGGTTCGGACCGTTCGGTTCGATTCTTGAAAAAAATTAAATTGAACTGACATATTCGGTTTTCTTATATTTGAAACTGAAATCATAATTCATAACCGAATAGATTAAAATTTGAATTAATCCTAATTGAAATTTTGATTCGGTTCGGATTATTGATTTTTTTAGATTTTAAATACTTCTTAATTTTTTTTTTCTTTTGAACTTTGATATTTGAGTTTTGACTAGAAACAAAAATTTAAGCATGTTAACAGAATGATAACTTCAAATTTTATACAGAAGACAAAACAAAACTAGCCTAAAATGATTTTAATTGATTTAATTAGATCTTGTAGTCCTTTAAATAGATCTGGTTATATCTAACCAAATTCTGTAGTAAACTTTATAATTTAATTAAAAATAAATAAAAATAGGAAAAAACCAAGTGAAATTATTGAAAACGTTTAAGAAATTGATTTTGAAAGAAGAAAAAAAAATGAAAGCAAGAATTACAAGGTTGAAGAGGACAATATGGAAGGGTGCCTTCATCTTTTACATAGCATTGACAGAGAAGCTGAAAAGAATCTTAGACAGCTAGATATGACTTTTGAGGTTAAAAGAAGAAAAGAGAAGCTGAAAAGAATCTTACTTTCATTATAATACTAATGATATTATTTAATAAAAATTATTTCATTCATCATAAAAAAAATTATAAATGAAATTAACATGATAATATCGAGTAGTGAAAATTAAACATGTTCAAATATCGAATTACTCGTCCGGCCCAACTTACATTGAACCGAATTTAAATATAATTTTTTTTTAATTCTGCTAGATCCGATCCGAATTACTATTTATTTATAAAAATTATTTTTTAATTATAAAAATATAAAATTATTTTTTAAATAATAAAACGCCGAATTCAACTTAAATAAAAAATCTCAAAAGAATTCATATCGTAGTCCAACTCGACCATAGGTCTAGTGGGAACCTACATCACCATGTTATATTCAATCAATTCATACAGCAGGATTTGTAGTCAGCGATTACGCGTCAACCAATCGTAATTTAAAACCTGTCTAGGGTTTGTGTAATATTCTATCAACATGGACCAAATCCACAACTTAGGGAGATGAGAGGTTACATCTCATGCTTGGACCATTTCCTAGCTAGAGAAAGATATTTGACATGATAAGGTACAATACAAAGCATGAAAACCCCGACTCAAATTCAAATCTGAAAAATCAGATAAACTGACTTTGTAACCAACCTCAACCTGATGGCATCATAACATTCTTTTCATCCACTTTCACATCATTTCGGAATATTCTAATTCTATGGCAATATAATAGCTTCAATTTTGTAATGCTTGTAATTCATTCTATTATTGTTGTATAAAAAGTAGTAATCACCTATAAGGCCAAAGAATTATATATCCTATAAAATATAATAAAATAAAAGGCACATTTATACCTTAACAAATCAAAGGAAATTAAATGGACTTACTATACATAATAGATCCTGTAAACTAATTATCTCTCTGGGTATCAGGTTAGCTGATTTTTCCAGCTTCATATATATACAAGGATGAAACATCTATCCAGCTCCAGGAGCAGAGACAAGCAATGAATTTTGTGTCACTTGCTTCCCTAGAGCTTGTTTTTGCCAACTTTGATGTTGTCAAGTCTTGCTCTTCGAGCAAACTCTTGGATCTTACGGTCATGCTCTTTAAGCATTTGATCAACATTGTAGGATGGAGCAAGTAATGGACCAGAGACATAAATTTTGTTTCCCCTGGGACCACCACCATGCTGGAGAATCGTATTCATAAGAATGCAGGTTTTAGATACATGGTAAGTTAACTAAAAGCCAGTTATAAAAAAATAAAAAGTTAAATACTGATTTGGTCCATGTACTATACATTTTCTATTTATTTAACACCTAAAGAAATGAAATTCACAATTAAATATTTGAACTTTCACATTAAGGATTTTGGTCCTAAGACTAACACCATTAATTATTGGCTATCGTAGTCAAAACATCTAACAAAATCATGACACATGACCAAAAAAAATCCTAATCATAGCTATGTCATCTTGTAAGTCCATCGTCATGTCAGCATCAAAACAAAAGTCGAAAAAATGGAAATTATTTTAAAAAATTTCAAAAAATATGAAAAAAATTTATAAATAGCTGTATGGAAGACATGAAATGCTAAAAGGAAAAAAAAAAAAAAAAATCATTTGTACCACATAAATATTGAAGCCTAAAGGGGAAGCTAAACCTATCAGTTTGAAAGCCAAAAACTATTATTGGGAAAAGGGGAAAAATCAGCAACAGTGATTAAAGATGAATTCAAGAAAGAATTTTGAAAAACTTAAGGAACCATTGATTTCACAGTAACTTCTAGTTCTAACAAAATAACTAATGTGGTCAATGATAAAGGTTAGTTATGTATGCTTGATCAATTTGTAACTGTGAGTGACCTCTGTTTAAAAATTAAAAACAATGTCAAGAAACTAACCAGATTTGATTCCTTACTGCAGGCATTTCCACCTCCTGTCTGCGGGGATTCTGCAGTCTTCGGCATATGACGTCTGACATCCTGTTTTCCTGCAGACTCTAATTCATTAAATGATCTGCGAGACCTGCCTGCTTGGTTTACTGCTTCTAGAGTCGAAGGTCCAGGTTTCTCTCTGTGATCTTCAGAAGCCAAAGTTCTAGTTGCCACTAAACCAGATAATTTCGATAAGTTAGCTCTGGGTGAGACCATAGGAAGATCATCATGTTCCTTCCCAGACTTCCCAAATACAGTGTCATGGACCAATGGACCTGAATGTGAAATTTTCTTTCTATTGTACTCTAAGAAATCTCTATTTTCTTCTTGTGCAGCAAGTGTCTGTTTAGGGGGATCAATCAAAAAGCCAGAAAAGGCATCTGCTTTACCAGAGTTGAACATCTGACTCCTGCTCTTCAAATTAGGATGATGTTGTCTTCTCTGTAATTACAGTGGGGGAAATTGAATATGGTTAGCTATAGAGAAGCAAGAGGCAAAGGCACTAAGGAAAGAAAATAAGAAACATTCTAATCTATAAGTAGCACAGTTAGAAGAATGACAACCAGAGAAAACCAAATTTACAACCATATAAACACATAGATGAAAGAAAAGGATGAATTTAAAAATCCAATCACATTTGGTCCCAAAAGCTATGTTACTCCGACTCTTCATTTTCCCGGAAGTACCCGTCTCCGACACATATTCGGACATGGGTATGGGGGTACGATCCTCCAAATATATGAAAAAACTTTAAAAATAATTGAGCATACCCGTGTCGGACACATACCCGTATCCAATACTCACCCCCAAGTCCGAGTAACATAGCCCAAAAGAATTCTGTTAGTGCATATATCCAGTGAATAAATGCACGAAAGAACTGTAATTTCTATCATCTGCCCTGTTAGATTGCCTATGACCCTTTTGGCATATAACTCTCTAAGCTGCATTTCTCCACCTTGACAAGTATGCACTTAATACTATAAAGATAGACACTCATAGATTCATTTTGCAAAATCTCTTTACAACATTTGAGTATACTGACAAACATAAAAGAGATGTTTTCTTCTTCCTGTCCTTACTGAAAAGCACAAAAGTGAGTAAGTGATTGCAGACAAGGTTTACATTATTGAGAATTTTTTTTAATAAATAATCCTTTACTACAAAAGAAATTTCAGAAAACAATGTGATCTAGTTTCTTATGACTAGCATTTGAATGAATAGCCATCAGATCTTTTTTCTTTAAAAAAAAAAAAAATACCTGCATTGATGTGGCCAACTCAGTATTAGAATTGGATGTTGGTATTGCAAGTGGTTCCTTCTGTCCCCTCCTTTCCATCTCAACCCTTGAACCCCTGCTCCCAACTGCTCTTTGCCTAAGGGAATATAAGAAAAGGTTAATCTTATGAAGAAGACTTCTTAATAGGCAGTAAGCCTCTCTTTGGCCTAAATTATGAAAATAAAAAGGTGCCTTTACAAGTCCACAGGGAAAAAAAAAAGGAAACACTTATGCTATAAAACCCAAATACTTCTAAGGAAACAAACAAAAACAGCCTCATCATACTGAAGAATCCCAGTTCATATATGCACACATTTCAAATTCAAAGATTTTGGTACACCACCTATCAGGGTTCAATTGTTCATTTGCAATTATCAACATAGGTACAAAACTAGATGATAAGACAGACAAGTAATTTATACCAAAAATAAAATATACACCATGCTGATCTTTCAAGTTGATAAGAAACAATTTTAACATGTACCTTCTAGCTTCTTCATCCCGCAACTTAGCATCAATCTCCTTGCTAGGAGGATATTTCAGTAAACTTGAAGGATCACACGCAAGAGGTTGTGTTGTAAAGAACTGACAAAAAAGGCAGAGAAAAAAAATAATCGAGTGAAAATTGATAACAGCTAATAAGACCATAAATTATACGAGGAGAGGAATAATTTGAGTTATCCATAAAGAATTGATGACTCAACAACAGCTAAAACAAGTATTTTCATGGTTGCAAAACACCCATCTTAGTTCTGCTTAGAAAACTATAAAGAAAAATGTTTTAACTCCACTATTTAGAAAGAGGTCAGTATATGGTCCTCAATTGACTCCACAGTATTAAGACCATGCAAAAAAAAAAAAAGCACACAGCATTCCTCCTTAATATATAAATTCATTGGTGATGATTGATCATATTGTGTATACCTCACTCTTCAGAGCAAAAGCTGCAGTTCTTCGATGAACAGGATCTATTGAAAGCAAGGTCTCCATGAGACTTACAGCAGAAGAAGGAAAGTCTTTAAATGTTTCAGCGACACATCGTCTATATGGGTGTAGAGGCTTGAACACTGTTGAATGAGGTAATTTTGCTCTTCTCCAGTATTCCTCAGTTGGCGAGCCGCAAAGCTTAAAAATCTTATGTAATTGCTCAACCTACAAGGTACAGAAAATTTAATTCATACCTGCCATTTACTTTAAAACACAAAGGAAAAAAAAAAAAAAAAAAAAGGCCTACCACTAGTATGTTTTGTTTGAGAATATTAAAACTAAAAAGGAATTTATACAAATGTGCACATTAGCACATGGATAGGAGATAATATCACCTAAAGAGAAACTTGGAATTACAGATCATATTGCTTCTTGATGGAAGAATGGTAAGCAAGCACACTAGAAAAACATGTATCATTCCAAAAAAAAAATCATACACCAAAACCATTTATTAAAACATATCCGAACTGCCTTTTTTGTTTGCAAACATCAGCTTCAGCACCTTTACATGGTGTAAACACAAAGATTAACAGTTAAGTCTAATCAAGTTCGAAGTAAAGAAAAATTAATAAAACAAAATCAATTATTAGAAAATAATCATAATCTAAGAGAGATATAATCTGAATATTCTTTTATTCACATGAGATCCAAACTCCAAGAAAACTTAAACATCAATATAAGCATGCGTTGCACAAAATTTCAGTAAAATTCTCTGTTCAAGGGTGAAATCTAGTATTTGATTAGATCATCTAGCAATTTCCATATTATTTCTTTTTACCATCACAATCCCGAGTTAAGGCCAGGAACTTGGGGTCAATTTTTTTTCCTCAAATATTTTCTCTTAGAATTATAACAATCGTTGTTATATTACTAGTAAAGAACAAAAACAGCTACTCATTAAAATTAGGCTCTTGAACCTGGTACCTCTGTTTTCCCAGGCAAAATAGGTTTGCCAGAATACAGTTCCCCAAGTATGCAACCAGCACTCCATAAATCTATTGCAACCCCATAATGAGAAGCTCCTAACAAAAGTTCTGGCGGTCGATACCAAAGAGTCACTACACGACTGGTCATTGGAACACTATTGTGAGGATCAAAATGACATGCTAATCCAAAATCTGCAATCTTTAAGACTCCATTACTGTCAATGAGAAGATTTGAACCCTTTATGTCACGATGAATGACACCATGGCTGTGACAATGATCAATTCCACTTAGAAGTTGCTGCATGTAGCATTTAATCTGACCCAAAATCGAAAGAAAGTTAAGAACAAACAAATACTAAAATTAAAGAAATGTCCAAGAACATACGAATAAATTGCAAAATAAAAGTGCGTAGGTGACTGCTGCACCCAGGTTGCATCTAGACACCGCTTTATTAAGAGACAATGTTGAACAGCAGCCTGAGATACCAATAAAAACCATTATAAGATTACCTGAGGCTCTGAAAACTTGATCCCGGGAAGTGATGCAAGTCCCACAAGATCATGTTCCATATATTCTAAAACAAGGTATAAGCTGCACGACATTGGGGATGTGATCAAGCCTTCCAGTTTAATAACATTCGGATGATCAAGTCTTCGTAAAAGAATAATCTCCCTCGCCATAAACTTCACACTCTCAGGATCATGATTATCAAACCGCACTCTTTTCAGAGCCACAAGTTTATTATGAATGAGGTCGCGAGCCTTATACACACTACTATAAGTTCCTTGGCCAATCTGCAAGAATGAACTACTATCATGCAAAAACTAAATGAAGGAAAATGATAATATCAACATGGAAAATAGAATTCATATAGATAGATAATAGGATGAGTTTCTGTGTCTAACTAAATCACCAAGTACCCTACAACAAAAATAAATGTAATAGAGGATCAAGCAAACCAAGGGAACTTACTTTATCCAACTTCTCAAAGGTATTGGCCCGTCGCGGTATCCATCCCTTGACAGCTTCACCTGCCACAGCAACAAGCCAAGAAGGCCACCCTGCTGCAACTTGCTCTCCTTCTATACTATTCAGCACCCTTCCTGAACTAGGATGATGACCAGCAACTGTAACCTCACACTTTTCTACCTTGTTTTTCTCAACCACCTCAAACTTATCAAGGATCCTCGTCTTCTCAACCTGATCATTATAACAAAAACGATTGGAACCACTCGATTTTTTATGGATCATCAAGACTTTCACATCACCACCATCATATTTATCCTTTGATCGAACGGCCTCCTCTCTTCTTGATGAATTAGCTCGTGGAACAAGCTTATCTAATGACCCTTTTCGCGTCAGCCTCTCTTTGTGGTTATCATGGCTATCTTCAACAGCCGCAGACTTAGAACTCATGCAACCCATGTTTCTATATGTACACAATTACAATCACCAACAACAAATAACCTCCTTTAACAACCTTAATTCACCATCTAAAAACTAATACTACCAAACTAGCTAATCGTATACTTTCTTATCAATCTTGCCAAATAATTCGGAAAATTCTCTATATCCAATCCATCAAATCGCCAAAGTTGAAGATTTTGGACTACACGACCTATAGAAATCCAAGCTTTATCTTAAACTCTTTTGAACAATTCAAAGTCACCCCCCAAGACCCAAGTTTTCCAAATTAGAGTATGCTACAAGTAACGTGAATATTGGACCTCAGAAACAGATGAAAATAACTCCAATCCAAGAAACAATCAAAACCCAGAATTATTTCTGAAGATTACAACAGTGGGGAACAAATTCTAGTACCTGGAAAGGTGTTAAGAGGTTGAAATTGAGAAACAGAGAGAAAGAGAGAGCTTTAATTAATCGCCAAGGGAACTGCGGCTCTCTTTGATTTTTGATAAACGCGTACACACACATATATATATATATATATAAACTTTTGAATATTTAATACTATATATATAAAAATATAAAACAGAGACGGCTTTTGCCGGCTCTGGCTCAGTCAACAGAAACCATTCTCTCTCTCTTCTTTTCTTTTTTTTTTCTCTTTCTAGAACTGAAGCAATTTCCATTTGTTTTTCCTTTGGGTGTTTTTTTTTTTTTTTTAAAGATAAATACAGAGGCCGGAAATGGAAACAGTTTAAAAGCGGATTTTGGATTGAAAAAGAGGAAAGCAGACTTTTTGTTTGTTTGGGTGTTTGAATGTTACATTGAACGCGTTATGATTTTGACAACCACATTGTTTTATGTTTTTTTTTTTTTTTTAACAAATATTTTTAAAATATTACATGTGATAATATTTTGATTTAATATTTAAAAAATAATAAATAAAATTATTAATTTTTATAATTAAATAATATTTTTATTATAAATAATATATTACTAATGCTGTTACCACAAATTTATTCACATTTCCAAAAATTCTTGAGAGAGACCGTTATTTTGGCTTACCAAAGATTATGGGGAGAGCAAAATGCTTGGAGTTTCGAACTATTAACGACAGGATATGAGGTCGAGTTCAAGGGTGGAGGAGGAAATTATTGTCTCAAGTCGGGAAAGCTATAATGATACAGGCGGTGGCTCAGGCTACTCCGTTGTACGACATGAGTTGTTTTAAATTGCCAAAATAAATTTCTTCATCAACTGAATATGGTTAATGCTGGCTTTTGGTGCGTGCCAATGGAGGTTTAACGAAAATCAGAATCGGATCGGATTTGAATGTAATTTAAATATGATATTATATATATTTATTCAAATTTAATTTGATTCAAAATATGAATTTTAAATTTTATCGAAATTCGTTTATATATAATCCAAATCTATTTAGATTAGTCTATTTTTTTTATAAAAAAAATAAATAAATATGTTATTTTTATTAATATTTTTTATTAAGTTTTAAAACATATTTTTAAATGTTTATGTAATAATATTATATATATTTATTTTTTATATAAATAAATATATAATATATATAAATATAAAAATAATATATTATATAAATGAAAAACGAATTGGACCGAGTTCGGACTTTGATTGTTGGAGTCAAAGCTCGACTCATTTTCTAAACGGATCTTACCTTTTTTTTACTTAAACTCATATTTTAAGCTTAATATTTTTATTCAAATCCTTTTAAATATCAGATAAATTTTATAATTTGAAAGAATAATTCAATGTTTAAACATGCTTAATGATAACTAATTTAAAACGAAGAGTCGTCAAGTTTTAGAGTGCACAAGGTGAGATATTTCCCATTTACATCCCCTATGTCAGCCGATCGTGGCACTAACCTTTCGTTTTTGTGGTCTAGTTTATTGGAAGGAAGAGAGGTGGAGATGTGTGGAGCCCATTGGAGGATAGGGTATGGGGTTAGGGTTGATGTTTGGAATGATTGTTGGTTGAAGAAACCTCAACATTATAAAAGCCTACTTGGATAGATGGATTTGGAATTAATCTTCAACGGGAAAGTTTACTGTTAAATCTGCTTATTTTACTGTAAGAAGTATGCTTGGTAGAGTGGATATAAATATTAATCATCAAAGCCTACTTGGAGGTTGATTTGGTCTGCTAAAGGTATGCCAAAAGTACTTTATTTGAAAACTTTCTTAAATTCTTCAACATTTACGTGAAAATTATGAAAGAATTTTTTATTTCCATAATAATTTCTAAAATCAAAATAGTATTTCCTCGTTAAAATATGATTATAGAGATTCTTCCAGTATCTAGACCGGATCCTAAAATTATTTTCACTAAATTATACCATTCTATTTCTTTCTTTAAAATAAGACTCTTTTTAAATAAAAAAACAAATTGTTAATAACCTATTATGCACAATAAACTGAAATAAAAGTATGGATTTTCTTTTCATTAAATAAATATCGTAATGCAATAATGTGAATAAAGACAAGTAATTAGATAAACAACAAATAATAAATAAGCAAATAAATAACAATGCTTGTAAAAGTAAATAAATAAAAATAATAAAAAGATAACAAAATAAATAAAGTGCGAATAAATATATAACATAAAAAAATGCATAAATAAAAAAGAATTGGAAGTAGATAAGGCAAGTAAATAATTGAAAAAGTAAATAAATAACAAAATAAAAAAGAATCACCAAAGGCATCCAAATGCCCTAAGAAGGACATTCGAAAACCTTTATTGAAAATGTTCTTCTCGGCTTAAAATAGCAGGGCATTCGGATGCCTTTTTATGGGCATTATAATGTCTTAGAGAAAATCACAAATAGAAGTGAAATAGGGGTCGGGCATTCGATTGTTATAGGAAGGGCATCCAAATGTTCTATCAAGAAAAATCACTTTCAATTAAAATCAGTTAGGCATTGCCATGGAATGAGGCACCCGAATACTTATGAAGAATTTTTAAACAGAAGCAAAATAAGACTAGACATTCGAAATACCGTTGTGAGGGCATCTAAATGTCTTTTATGAAAAAACGATTTTTCGAAAAAAAACAAATGGACAATGCCATGAGAAGGATATTTGAATGCCCTTTTTGCATATTCAAACGAGTTTCAAAAATGTCTAAAACAAGTGTAAGAAATGATGTTATTCCGTTAGAAAATGATCAATAATAAGCATAAAAACAAAAATCCTAACCGTTATTGATCAAAAGGAGCTCGTATTTATTTTGGTTTTTGAAAACTCTTTATTTTTTTTTTTTTTTGGCTTTTGCTTGATTGTTTTAACGGGGAATAAGTTTGGATTGCTTACCCCTTCAAATTACAGAAGCTAGTTGTATTTTTTTCTTTTTTCTTTTTTTTTATTGCTGTTCTTCTATTTCCCTGAGAAACAACGATTTTGATACGCCCAAAGATCAATTGATTTGATCTCAACCAAAATGATACAAGTTTGCTTCATTAATTTCATTTTGTTGGCTCACTTGAACCCCTTGCTTAATACTTGAAATCAGTAGGGATTGTCATCTAAATGGTCATTGATTGGTTATTGATAACTTCAACAAGCCTATTTGATTTGAAAATAATTTTGAAAAACTTAAAAATTCGTAACCAACAAAAGAAAAACCTTAATGAAAAGATAAAGATAACATTCAAGAATAAAAAAGTTATAGGAATAAAAAAGTAAAGCAAACAAAGAAAAACAACCTCCAATTCAAGCTCAACATCTCAGCACCTTTCTTTCTTTCCTCTTTTTCGTTGTTTTTTCTCTTTTTTTTTTTCTTTTTTTTTCTGTGCCGTGTAGTTTAAGGTAGCCTTCTCTAAAAAAAAAAAAACTTTAAAGTTTCCCCTTTTAAAACCTTTTCCTAATACCTGCTTTTGCCCTTGGATCAAAACAATCCGAAGGCCCCATCTTCTCTTTTTTTTTCTTTTTTTCTTTTTTTGTAAGCCACTAGATGGGAAAAAAATGGATGATTAGATTTAGAACTAGGATGGAAGGGAGGGTTAAATTACAAAATTCTCCTTTTCTTTTTTATGAATATTATTATTACTAATTTATTTGTCTTATTTTTTTGTAAAGAAAATTCCCTAATTGGCCCGGTCTAGAGCTTGGAGTCAAAAATCGAGATCTCGATTTTCACAAAATGCTCAGGTTTCAGGGTTGGATCGACTTTAAGTGAATTTTATTGATTTTAACAACTAAACTTTGATTTCAAAGGCTGATTTCGAGTCTAAGTCTCAAGTTTCGAGATCTGGATTATGGTTTCATGAAGATTTGACCGAAATCAGCTTGAGTTAGAGCTTATTTTACTTTGATGTATGACTCGGGTTTGACCAAGTTTGACTTGGTCTAGTATCTTTAAGGATCAAGGTCTTGGCTAATGGATGAAAAAGTTTGACTTTATGATCAAAGAAACGTGGTTTGACCAAGCTTGACCCAAGATTTGATCAAGTTTTTCCTTCAGGAATTTTGGTGAACATTTTAGCTTAGTTTAGAGAGTAGATCTGCTCAAGATCGAGTAGTCCGTCCGGCCTGGCAAACTCGACTCGTATTGGGTCGAGTCTGAATAAGAATTTTTTGTTTAGATCCGGTCTGATCTGGAATAGTATTTTTTGTATTAAAATAATATTATTTTATTTAATTTTTAATTATAAATATATAAAAATATTAATAAAAAAATATTTTTAATTTTTTAAATATAATAAACAGTGCTCACGAGCCGGCCCGAGTTTGGGCAAGGACTTCGAAAAAGTTTCGAATCTCAATCTGATCTATAAGCACCTCTAGTTCAGAGCCGAGTAGAGAATTTTCATGAGCCAAAATCAACCAGGACAAAATGATAAAAGTTTTGAATGGAGTACACGGTAAGCACCACCTCACGCATACAACACCACCAATGCAAATGACTTGAGAATTAAGACCTCCCTTAATCTATGCGAAGGCTGGGGCTGCTTCCTTTGCTCCTTCCATCTCCACTCTTTCTCCAAATTCATGCTTCAAAATAAAGAATCTCCGCAGGAATATCATTTTCTAGCCAAAATGACAGAAAAATAATAATTAAACAATAAGAAAGGGAATTTTGAGAGAAGACAAAATCAATCGCAGAGGACGGTAGCGATTGTGGGAGAAGTGAGAAGCCAAAAATGTATGTTTCTATATATGTTTATGTTTTATGTGATTTTACAAGTTAGCTTAGCTAATTAATGTCTTCAAACCATCCGATCCATCTGCAAATAAAAAGGTGAAAAGATTGTGGAAAATTAGGAAGCACGCAGACGGACACGCAATACGGATACGATACGAAAATTTTTAAAAAATTAGGATACGACAATAAAAAAATATCTTTTATATAATAATATACAATAAAAATATAAAATTGATATTTTTCAATTAAATATTAATATGCAAATAGTTTTTCAATTTTTTAAAATTATTTTTGAATTTAAAAATTTGAACCTTAAAATATTCATTAAAATCAAATTGCTTATTATTGATTTCATATTTGAGAGCGTATCCGACACATATTTTACCGTATCCGATACTTGAACACTCCCTTGACAGAACGGTCCGTGGGAAAGCTGAGAATGCTACCTTCCCACTCTTCAAATCAACTTCTGTTTGGTTGGAGAAGAAAATGAGGGAAGGAAAAATATGGTAAGAGGAAATTATACTTCTTAATATTAATTTCTTAGAAGCAAAAGTATTTCTTTCCTTCTCACTCCTTCAATGGCTGATGTGAGATTTGTAGATAATTATTTTTACTTTAATTTTTTTTCACATAAAAAAATTTGGCAGCCATGGAACATTGGAACCTATGATTCTATAAATATTCTGACAACACTGTAACGAAAACGCATTCTAGAAAAAAAAAGATGAGGCAACTTCGATGTTTTTCTGCAGCATTTGATATTTTATCTGAATTGAATACTATACGTTCATTAACGGCTTTCAATTTTTCTGATGTGAAAAAAAAAAAAATAGATGAAAGTTATTTTTTTTTTGGCTTTTGATGTGTTTATCCAATTCAGCAACTTATGTCAATGTGTTACTTTAACCTTCACGTGAGCATGAAATGACAACTGATTCATAAAATAACTAAAGTTTTTTGTTTCAATTAAAATTAAAAGTTTTCATGAGTAAAAATCAAAGAATAAAAGTTAAGTACAATAAAAATATAAAGGTTTATTTAAATAAAATGTAATAGTTTAAGGAGTTTTTTCAGTATATTAGACAAAATAAAATTGAACTAAGTGTCTCAAAAATTAATTTTCAAAAAATATTAAAAAAATATAAAAAAGAAAAAACCAAAAAAATAGAGATTTTAGATGTTTGGATGACTTAATGAAAAATATTTTCTGTTGTTTGGTTATTTTCTAAAAAAATCTACTTTTTTCAAATAGTAATATTGACATAAATATTAAAAATAATTCATTATTAAAATAATAATATTTAATACTAAAATATTATATTAATATTAAATACGTAAAATAATATTATATATTATTAAAATGTTAATTATATTAATATTAAAAATATTATAACTGTTATCAAAATATTATTTCTATTAACATAATTATTATTAAAATACTATTTTGATTAATATAATAATTATTAAAATATTATTTATATTAATATAATTATTATTAAAATTTTATTTCTAGTTTTTCAAATAGTAATATTGCAATAAATATTAAAATATTAATAAAATATTATTTCTGTTAATGTATATTATTCTAAATTTTTTCAAATAGTAATATGGCATAAATATTAAAATATTAAAAAATATTAATTATAAAAACATTAATATTATTATTTTAATAGTGATATTTAATGCTAAAATATTATATTAATATTAAATAATTAAAATAGTATTATTTATTATTAAAACATTAATTATATTAATATTTTAAAATATTTAAAGTATTCTAATAATTATTAAAACATTATTTCCATTAATATTTATACTATTAAAATAATAATATTTTTAAAATGAAAAACTTTTATTATTAAATCTTTATAAAGCATAATTTATATAGTAAAATAGTAAAATAAAAGTATTTTTCAATAAAATATTAAAAATATTATTTAAAATATTGATATTGTTATAATTTATTATTAAAATAATAATATTGTTATATGAAATAATAATTTTTATTAAAATTATAAATAATATTCATTATATTAATAATTTATTATTTATTACTAAAATAATATTATAATATTATATATTAATAAAATATAAATATTTATGTTTAAAAATATTGAAATAAAATATTGAAAATTAAAATATTAAAATATGTTTATATTAATATTAAAAAAAATTATAATTAAAAAATAAATATTTTTATTAATATAATAATATTTGACTTGAGTCAAGTTAAGTATCAATTTAAAATATGATGTCAAAATTCCGATTCGAGTTGAACTAAGTTCACAGGTTTAATGAGTAACCCCGCTCATGGACAATTATTTTATGAAAATTTTATTTTATGAAAATTGTCTTCTCCTTTTTCGTCAAACAAACAATTTTCAAAAGAGGAAGATAATTTTCAGAAAAAAATTCTTATTTTTCGTTGATTAGTAACCAATTAATTTTTTGCCAAATAAACATCAGAAATGCAAAAATTATTTTTCGAAAGTTATTTTCTGTAAAATAAACGAACTCTAATTAAATTATCTTTTTTCTTGAAGTAAAAAAAATAAAAAATAAAACAAAAATAAAAGATGATTTTTTTCTTTTCACCAACATTTTGTTGATTAAACACATACTTCCAAAGTAAAATAAAAACTGATAAAAGGGAAAATGAAAAGGGAACTATTTGATTAATTATTATATTAGTAATATATATTTTTTAATAATGTAAGACCAAAATAGACAATGAACCATCATTACGTGGACAATACGTGGAATATTAAAAGAATTGGGTTTTTTGAGAAATCAAAGTTTTTGGGCAGCTAGCTCTGAAAATTTTAGACATAACATGAATATAATACGAAAAAATAATTAAAATATGATACGACATAAAAAATAACATGAACGTAATATATAAACGTGTCAAAATATATATAATATGAATTATTTATATTTCAAAATTTATATAAATATATATAATACGTTAAATATAATTATAACAAATGAAAATAATATAAATATATGAAATATAAAATATAAAATATCATGAATATAGTTTATTTATTAGCAAATCGATATCCATATTATTTTGCAACTAATTCTTAAAAATCAATAATGAAACGCCAAGCGGACGGAAGAATTTTCATCGATCAACCAAAATGAAGCATATTGGAAAAATGGGGCCAGCAATTTGGATTATAATTTGGAAATTTGAATGTTGAATGATATTTGATCACGAAGTGCCGGCAAAGTGGATCATATATATTTCAACATAACATTGAGTGGACCGTAGACTTTTGAGCCTCAACTTTTTGTTTTTTTTTAATTTAGTTTATCTTTTTCACTCGTAAGTTCCATTCAAAAAAAGGCTTTGTAAATTTCACACTTCTTCATCTTCCTTTCGTTAGTAGGTATTTACTTTTTTATCGAATTTTAATTTTATTTTAAGACATAAAAGTTGCAACCCCGTCAATCGTGATCCAAATTTACTTTTGACTTTTTTATGATAGGAGAGATGAATTTATAACAATGAAACTATCAAAATTCAAGGATGAAAAAAAAATGAAAAGAAAGTAAATCTTGAATATATTTGATAGGAAAAAAAAAGTAAAAGGAAAAAAATAAGAGAGATACTATTTTTACTGTAATGTATAAAAATAAATTATTCTAAATTGAAAAGATAGAAGGAGAAAAAATAAGAGAACTATGAGTTAAATGTGCATATTTATAAGATTATCTATTATTTTTAAAATTTTATCTTTTTATCTTAATTTATAAAGGATATAAAGATAAAATAGTATAGTTTTTGTTTTTAATTCTACCAAGCAATTGGTGAAAAAAAAATTATTTATCCAAAAAAAAAAAATATTTTTTTATCTTTCCTATCAAACATATCAATGAAAAATATATATATTTTCTATCTCTTTACTTTTCTCCTCTTCTAATTTTTTATCTTTTTAATTTTCTTTCTACCCTATCAAGCAAAGCCTAAAATTACAATTGATTCTTATATCATGTCCTTATTTGAAAATTAGTTCTTACTTACTTTCATATTTTAGCTAAAAAATAGATTATCTTTCAAAATATAAAATCCTTTTATTAGTATTAAAAAACCATATAAAAATAGCACTTTATTATTAGATTGGTTGTTTGCACTTGCTTCTTTGATATTTCATTTTTCTTCAATTTTTCTTTGTCATTGACATTTTCTGATCAACCAAGCATTTCATATTTTGTTGATCCAAACGTTTTACCAGTTAATAGATAGAAGGTAATGTTAGATCTTGGATGGTTTTTTTTTTTTTTGTTGTTAGAAACTTCTATTTTTACCAAATAACTTTTTTTAGTGGATTTCCACTTGTAATTTTTATTAAAGAATGTGAAAAGTGACAAATTTAATAATTTAATTGAAAGATGATATCAAGATAGATGTCGAAATCAAAAGTTGACTAAATCAAATTTTTTTCAAAATAATAAATGATGATGACATTTATATAATCTATCTATAATAATAATAATATAAAAAGATGGATATGATTTTTTTTTAAATGATAATAATGATATTGCTCATTATATTTTAAAATTTTCACTGTAAATAATTTTTATTATTGATAAGATTTATTTTATTTGTAAGTAAAGATTTTAATTTCATTAAATGAATTTATTTAATAATAAATAAAATAATTAACGTTTACATTGAATTATTTTATTTTCAAATTTTTAATTTTTTATTATTAATCTTAAAAATTAAATGAATTTATTTGTTAAATAAAAAGGTTAAAGTTTATATTGAATTTCTTTATTTTTATAATTTTAATTTTACATTAATATTAAAAATAATAAAATTTATATTAATTTGATATAATTTGAACATGTAACAAATTTACATGTTAATATAAAATTTGATTAATATATACTTTATTAATTTTATTTATTTATAAAATATATAATTATATATTTAAAAATAAATAAAAAATAAATATTCGTGCGTGTGAAAATAAATACCAATATTATAAAATATATATAATCTTCCTATAAAAAAAAAGTATAGATAATCTTAAAGGGCTTGAAAAAATCCAAATTTTGATTTCAAAACAACCCAACCCCAGTCTCAAGTCACCACAGAGGAAGAATTCAAGCTGTTGGACTTGAACAAGCCCAACTAATAAGAAAAGGGAAAAAAATATATATGGATTGGCCAATGGGGGAATTTGCCCCAAGGAAAATAGAGGAATTTGCCTAAAAAAAAATGACCAATGAGGGTTTTTATTTTTAAAAACAAGTTTCTTTTGGAATTGATAATCTTTTGTACTTTATTTTTGCTTCCAATGTTAATTAAAGTTATAAATTGAATGGTTAGTAATACTTCTTTTTGAAAAGTACACTTAAATCTTTATTATTTATTTATTCAATTGTGGGGAATATTTTCCTTTAAATTATATTCATAGTAAATTAAACAAAGTCATAAAGCCTTAGGAAACAGCATAGACTCTTTTGAAAACCTGGTGTGAGGCTCAACCAGAGATAAGGATCTCGTTTTATGATAAAACCAGCAATTGGGTTCATAGATTAAAAAGAACCCAAAATTACCGACAAAAATCACAAAACCCGTCGAACACAAAACTGCTGAAAAGCACACATCCCAACGAATCCGACAGCTCTGTCCAATTCCAGATGAGATTCTCTTCATTGAAATCCTCAATCTCAACCTCAACATCTTCTCACTTCTCTTCCTATATTACTCTGATGCGAAACTGAAACTTTGACAATGCCGCTATTTGTTCTTCATTCTCTCTACAAGTTTTTCGTTCCTTTGATCGTTGCCGCATTGTAATTTAGACTCATCAATTCTTCAATATTTTTTTTTTTCCTTTTTCGGGTTTTTACTCGAGGAAGATCACTGGGATTTTGGATGTACATGTTCTCAATCATTTTCTCATTACAAATTTGTTAAGTTTGAGGTTTCCTTGGGGAGTCTATTATTTTCATGGTTCATCCCATTTTCATTGTTCAAATTTGGTTGACCCTTTGTAAATTCTCTACCTGTTAAGGTTTTCCTTGGTGGGTTCATCTGCGTGTTTTTGGGTGTGCAAACAATTCATACATTCACATTGTAAAGTCTCGATTTTTCTTGAATCTTAATTTGAACTTTTTGGAGTTGTGAAGACAATGGGAAGAAGATGTACGCAAGTAACACAACAGCTGAAGCAAGGAATGTTATAGTTGGTACAATGGGTTTGTCCATGTTCTTTGTGATCTGCATTCTCCACTCCGTGATTGCAATAACGAGTGGATCCTTGATAATGTTCTATCTCAACGAGATCAATATATTTGCTCATGGTGTTGAAACGGCTCAAAAGCTTTCAGGGTCAACCCCACATGATCAATTGTTGATTCAGACATCCAATTCTTTTGTTGGTTTGCTTCTCTTTGTAGTCGGGTTCTTGGTGTTCATGGTAGCCTTTGTCAGGGATAAAGAGTTCCATAGCTTCTTCGCCAAAGGCTGTGTACTCCTTCACTTAGCAATGGCTCTTTGGAGGGTTAATTTTGAGAGGAGGTTAGAGGATCTGGCTTGGGATTGGCCAAGACAAGCGGTTGGTGATTTCCTGCTGGCTCTTTCTTGGGTGTTCTTTTTACTGTATACATGGAGGGAGAAGTATGATTAGCTTGAACTAGAGCGCAAATGGATTCATGTGCACACTACTGACATTGTGACAATATTTCCTAATGCTGCTGTTGTTTCCAATTTGGATGTCTTTATCAAGGCTGTAGCAGCAGATGATTTGGGATCAAATGATGCAAACATTATATGTTGCTTGAAGCAGGGTGTTTGAAATGTGCAGTTACTTACAAGATGGTAGATATGAATATTTAAAATAAAAAGAAAAGCCTGCAGCATCTGTGCAGTTACTTACAATAATGCTGATTATTGTTGTGATCAGAACTAGACGCCCTTGGAGGATTGCTGCCAATCCTTCCCATAGTAGCATCGAAAATATTGTCTATTTGCAATCACTTTGTAATTTTGCTCTGGTGCTTGCTTATCTATGCATCTTGATTATTGGCTAAAGGCAAAATTTTGACAAATACATTTTCAGAAGCCTCTCAAAAACCTGTTACAATGACCCTAAAGCTAAATGTTAATCAGGAATGAGCTTCGAAGCTGCAGCCGCTTGATATGATTTATATGTAATTTGATTTGAATTGAATAAATATTTCCGAGCTTATATTTTGTTTGGGAATGAAATAAGAAGTTGACCTCTATTTTCCCTTCGCTTCCCCTCTCTGAAGTTGACGTTATTCGTTCTATGAAAATATTTATAGCCAACTCAGCTTGCTCTGAAATCGACCTACGTATCATCCACGTTCACTCGTTCGTGCTGTTGTTCTGACATGTGCAGGATCTAATTTAAGAAAATGGGTACCAAAATGAATTGCAGAATATACGGCCATTTGAAATGTCAAACCAAGCATTTATTTATATATGTGAATTGTAGTTGAACTAAACTAAGCGTAAGCTAAATCCTTCATTTTTATTTAAATCTATGACTATTACAGTCGATGGTAAGAGAAAAAGTTAAAGGCTGAAAGAAAAATTTAAGGCATTAACCAAAAAAATGTTGGGTGTTGGTTGATCCACTATGGAGGCCTACATCTTAAACAGAGTAATTAATTAACTTGTTGAATATGGGTCAGCCTCAAGGACGAAAGCATCTCCAAATTATTCATCCATCCTACAATTTGTACTAGCCAGCACTAGCAGAACCAAAGCAGGACGTAATGAATGGATCAACCGGTTTTCTGGTGAAATAAAATAAAGCATCTTTTTCCAGTCTACTTTTTTCATTTTATGGATCAACAAAGTGTTTGGCTGGATCCCTCTTTATTGCTTTTCCACATTTTCCCTAGTCTGGAAGAATAATACAAAAAAAGAAAAGAAAAGGGGAAAAGTTGTTAGGTTGCTGGGTTTCTAAGAAGCTGAGAAGATTCTACAAGGTGTAAAGGAAGAGCTTGGCATTGGCAACCCCAACAAGGAACCAGTTATTGCAAGCTTCAGCCCAAGAAGTAATTGACGCTACAAAATGTCTATAAATGACTTTTGTGGTCCAAATTCAATTCGTTGAGTACCAAAAAGCCCAATAAAACTTTCAAGAACCTAACACCATGTTTGGTCGGGAATTGCGTATTCCATTTCGCCTCTGTTCAATATTAAAAAGTAAAGCAGTAATTATTGAAAGAAGGATCATTTCATGGAATGATTTTTTTTTTTTTTTTATGCTTTTTTATCCTATAATAGTCATTCTTTAGGGAGATTCAATAATGACTATTACCGACATCATGAAATAAGAAGAAAAAAATTTGCTATTTTATCCTTACAAAAAATTTAACATTTAAATCTTTTTTTAAATTAAAACTTGAAAAAGAAACAGAATCCAAAATTTATTCTTTAAATCTTTTTTTTTTTTATAAATGAAGGGGAATGAGAGAAGGGGAGGGAGAGGAAATTGGCACTTGTGCAAATTAACCACCTCGAGGAAAGAGAAAATAAGGAAAAAAAATAAAATCTAAAAATTCAGCATTATTCTCAAAAAAATTTGAGAAAGAAACACAATCACAATAACAAAACAAAAAACAACTAGGGATCGTAATAGAGCGGGACGGAGCTGAAATTGTTTTATCCACTTTCCTCCATTTTTGCATGGATATTGAAAATATTTACTTCAATGGATATCGGTTATATTTATAACCGTTTCACGGTATTTCACTCCGTTACATCTCAATTTATATTAATTATTTTTAACTTAATATTATAAAAAATTATATTGTAATTTATTTATGAACATAATTTTAGTATATAAATTTTTTTAATATACATATATATACTAAAGTATATATATATAAAATATTAATATCTGTATGATTTTATTATATATCTAATATATATATATATATATATATATATACACTAAAATATGAGTAATATAAAAATATTTTAAGGGGTAATATAGTAATTTCAAAAGTCGAGACAGAACGGAGCAAGCATTTACCAAAATCATCCCGTTCCATTCCTCTCCCACTTTTAAAAAAAAAAAAACCTTTTCCATTTGAAACGGACTGTTACAAAATCCATCGATCGGATGAGATTTTATCATCCCTAAACTCAACATGAAAAAAAAAAAGAGAGAATAATTTTTTTCTGGTTTAAGTTATAGAAAGTTTTGACATTTCAAATTTGATGGAAGAAAGAGTAAAGGGAGGATAACAACATACAAAAAAGGAGTATTTAGAGTGACGAAAGGATGTAGTTTTTGGGGTTCTTTTTAGAGGTGGCAATTGGGCGGGTTCGGGTTTGGGTTCAATCGGATTCGGGCTGGTTCGGGTTCGGATCCGATTGGGTTCGGGTCCGTCTTGGTTCAGGTCCGTTCGGGTTCGGGCCTAGTCGGGTTCGAGTTCGGGTTTGTTTTACATCATTTTTATTTTATATTAGATATAATTATTTTTACATAATTTAAATATTTACTTTTAAAAATAATTTTATAATTATTTTTAAAAATAATATTTTATTATAATATGATATTTTTAATTATATTTATTTATTAAAATCAATATTTGTTAGCACCAAAAAAATATAAAATAAAATTTTTATATAAATTAATCATATTAATATTTAAAATAATTGATTTGATGAACTCGAATTTCAACATGTAAATACATCATAATTTATATCCACTACAAAAAAAAAAAAAGATTTTTAGGGACGAACCATGGCATTCAACTTTAAGATCTAAATGGGCGTGGACTATCCATTTACAAATATGGGCGGGTTTTGGCAGAATTTGAGGCCTATATTTCAAATCGATCCGGGCTTGGGCAAGTGAATATGGTGTTGATGACTTAATTTAATAATATGCCTAAGAAAACTATATATATGTTGCAAAGAGCAACACATTTTTTTAAAAGTAGTTTTTATCTATTTTTTAATATAAAAAATATTATTATACTAGAGATAAGTTAAAATGAATGAATTGCTATTAATTAATTTTAATATATAAAAAATACTATTATACTATTATAAGGGTGTTCTTAAAATAACATAAATAAAGGATAAGTAATATTTTATGTCAAAAAAATTTACATTTCTAAAATTTTGATGAGTTTAGAAATTTTAGATAATGGATTCATCAAGATATGGGACATTAAAGTTATAAGCACAAAATATAATTGTATTTTTGATAAAATTATTATTTTATCATATATATAAATTAAATTAAATTATTAAAAAAGATATTAGAATAAAATTGATAAATAAAGTTCTTGCTTTATAAAAAAATTATTTAATTACAATTTGATAATTTTTATTTTTAATATTAAATTCGGGTTCGGGTTCGGGCCGGGCTCGGGTTCGGGTCTTTTCGGGTTCGGGCCGGGCTCGGGTTCGGGTCTTTTCGGGTTCTGGCTCAGGCCATTTCGGGTTCGGGTTTGGGTTTGGGTTTTTGACTTTTTGGTCAAATCGAGTTTGGACGGATTCGGGTTTTTCTGAACGGGTTTTCGAGTTCGGGTTCATTTTCTCACCTCTAATTTTTTTTCACGGATTTTAATTTTAAATTTATACTTCTAAGAGTTGATTTAAGAAAAAATAAGTGAAGAATAAAAATAAAAAAAGTCAAGATTGATTTATGATGAAAATTTGGACTGAAAGGCGGACAACGAAGTGCAATTGGATTCTGAAAACTTGGGTAGTTTTTAGGTCTTTTTAAGATCCAATTATTGTATGGTTAGAGAGACAGAGTGAGGTAGAGAGAGGAGGCAGTAAGAAAATGACAAAAGATTTTTCATTTCTACGAATAAAAAAATTTAAATATATTAAAATATTAATTTAATTATGTTTTTACATATAAATTTAATATATTATTTTTAATATATTTAAATATTATTTGTTAAAATTTTCTCCAAGTTTTTTATATAATATATTAAAATATTATTTATCAAATATATCAAGGTACATGTAGGATAATACATTTATTTATATTTCAAATTCAAATAAATGATTAAATTTATATATTTAAAATTTGAAAATATTTAAAATTTTATCGTACCAAATTTTAAATACAATAGAAGATCAAATCTTTCTAAAATTACTATAAATTTAAAATTGTTTTACCAATCAAATTTAATTTGTTTTGCAATTTAATTTCAAAATCATGTTTTTTATATTAATATAGCTTTTTTTAAATTCTCCAATTACCGATATTTCAAAATTAATTACCAAAATTCGCTTTTTTTTAATCTTTTTAGGAAATTGTCATAGGCTATTGCGACTTCCCAACAGGTTTTGAATTTTTTTTTTAAATAATAAAATTTATATAAAATTTATATAATTTAAATTTTAAAAAATTAATAAAATTTAAAATTTAAATAACAAAATTAAAAAAATAACAATTTACAAAATTTTTAAAAATTATATTCGTAATTAGACCTCTTCATAGGCCGGGCCAGGCCGGATAATGAAAATGCATGCCCAGGCCCAACCCAATACGAGCCGGGCGGGCTGCCTGGCTCATGAGCAGGTCTATCCGTAATGTCAATCGGATTTTTTCAACTTGTATTCGTAATAAATGGACCTCCGAAAGAAAAGTCAACCAAAACGTTCTGGATTATGCAAGAATGAAGGTCATAACTAGATCTATCCACGGGCCGTGTAGCCCGCCCAACCCAGTAAGCCCTGATCGTATTGGTCCGGGCTTAGACAAGTGTTTTTGTAATTCGGGCCGGTCGGCCTAGCCCGAATTATTATTTATTAAATAATTTTTTTATTTAAATTTAATTATAATATATATATATATATATATATAAAATATATTTTTAATATTTTTTTAATAGTGAAACAGGCTTTCGGGTCGGCCGACCCGAAATGAGCTTGGGCAAGGGAAATAAAGCGTTGTGGATTATGCAGGAATGAAAATCATAGCTAGACCTATCCACGGGTCGGCTCGGATCACTATTTATATATTAAAATAATTAAATTCGAGCTTGCGGGCCGGGCCTGGGCAAGGAAGTTGAAAAACTTTCGGGCCGCGGCCCGGCCCATGAGCAGGTCTAATTACAAATATAATTTTTTTAATTTTTTAATTTTATTAAATTTTAATTTTTTTATTTTTTAAAATTAAAAATTATATAATTTTATTTAATAATTAAAAAAAAAGTTGGAAAATCGCCACTGTGGGTGGCGATTTTTCAACCTAAAATATGAAGAATTTTTTTTTTTTTTAAATGATCAAGGAAAATCGTCATGGGTCATGACGATTTCTCTTAATCAATTTTTAAAAAAAAAAATAAAATTGAAAACCTGTTGGGAAATCGCCATGGCTCATGGCGATTTTCCAACAGAATTAAAAAAAAAAAAACGAATTTTGGTACTTAATTTTGAAACATCGATAATTTAGAAATTAAAAAAAAAAAAACTATATTGAGATTAAAAAAAAAAAACACCTCAAAATCATGCATATCTCTTTTCATCTTTATTAATCTAATTATAATTATTAGATGTTCAATTCTTTTAATTTTATTTTTATAAAATTTTGGATACTTTCAATAAAAATATTAAAGTTTTATGATGTGTTAGCGAAAAAAAAAAGTTTCATGATATAATTCTTAGTTTAAATGTTGAACAATTTTTATATTTAACATTTAATTATATTTGTTTTGGGAATCAAATACCCATCATTAACCCATGGTTTCAATTAAATTATATAGAATTAACTATTGGAGAATTCTTTTTTCTACTAAGTTATTAATTTTTACTAATTTTTTATTGATTTCAAATCTAAATTGAGACATAGTTTTTATTTTGAAATACTCATCTTTTAAAAAAAAAAAAAAAAAATAGAAATCAATATCAAATGAACACACAATAATACTTTGTTAGACTAATTTTACACGGAGAAATATTTAAGCTAATACACTATAAGAAACTTACTAAAGTTAAAATTACTTAGACAATATGAATTTCAAATATTGATAGGCATTGGTAGCTATCAAACTATATATTCATATTCAATTGCATAAACAACAATAATATTTATTTGTAAGAAATTCAAAAAATCAAATAATTAATTACAATAATAAGCAACTTAGGCCCTTCAAATATAAAAAGTATAATATTAGATAAAATTATCTTTTTTGAAGATTATCTAACATCTCATTCATTTAGCAAATAATTATACTAAAATATAAAATATGAAAATTCTCAAAAACTTATTAACCAATGTATTTAAATTATATCATATAATATAGTATACAATTTTGTTACAAAATAGTACTACATAATGTTCATTCATAGACATGTTTAAAATATTAAATTTTGTTAATATATGTATTAATACTTTATCATCATGTAAAAGTTCATTTAATTGCACTTTTTGTTTTATGCCATTGTGAACGAAATAATAATAAAATTAATATATTTTATTTTATTTTATTAAAATTATGGTTATTCATTTATTATATGTGGTATATAATATTTAAGTATATTTTTTTGAAAAAGTTGAACATTAATTTGATTATATATGTTAAAGTATTTTTAAGTTATTTTAAAACATTTTTAATTATTAATTTATTTATATCAAAATTTTATAAATTTTTGATATCACTGACACGAGATCAAAACTAGTAAATATACAATTGAATATATTATATACTAAATAGCTTTAAATATTATTTTAGAAAAATATTTTTAATTATTTTTTAAAACATATTAATAATATTTTTATAAAACCTATTAAAAAATAAATTTAATTGTTGAAATATTTATTTAATTAAATAATTAAATAATACTTATATATATATTTTTTAACATCGTTTTAATTAATCAAATATCGTAATAACATTTTTCTTCAATTTCATTCAACAAGCTAATTTATCTAATATCTATTCCTATTTATTCTATGGAATCTATACCCATCAAATAATTATTTCATTCTTTGATTCAACGAACCGAACGGTGGGTGCAATTCTCCTATGTACGTAGGTTTACTTAAAGCATTCTGAACTATGACACGATCTGCTAAGCGCGTCTTTTACAAGAACCAATCACATGCTGCCAAGGTGTTTGAGTTGTGATCCCTTGCCACCAATTGCGCTTGGTATTCCCCGTTAACTTGTTTGCTCAAATCTTATAATATCCACTTTTTCAACATCTCATCTCAGAGTCTCGGACATAGAGAAGTACCCAAAGCTCACCAAGAAAGGCCCAAAAAAAACTTAAAATCAAAATAGAAACAGACAGACACAGAAAAATCAAAAACCAAGCGAGGAGCCACTTCAAATAGAAGAAAGACATGGAGCAAGAACAAGAAGCAGAAGCACCAACACCCACTTCTCCATCATCATACACGTTATTTCTAAAAATTATGAGCAAAAGGAGAACATGGGTATTTCTCTTTGTGCTAGTTTATGCCATCCTTTTAGCTTCTTCATGGAGTTCCCTTAAATCAATACTTTCCTGGTACAAACATCAAGCGCAACCATCTTCTGCTTCTTCTGGTTGGCCTGCCCTCTATGCATCTGTTCTTCTTGGTGCGGTTTTTGGGCTGCTTTCCATGGTTGCAGCTCTGGCTGTGGCTGTGCCAGCCACTTTGGTAACCTGGATTACTATTGTGGTTTTGCTTGCTTTCTTTGGGAAACCAAAGAGGACCTTGGTGCTTGAAGGAAGGAAGATCACGAGAGAGATCGCTGGCTTTGTGTTCAAGATTTTGTTGAAGGAAGGGAATCTTGTAGCTGCTATTTGTGCCGTTTTGGGTTACTTTGCACTTGTCAGGAAGAATTTTGGTGAGTGATTAAGTTGAATTGTTTAAGTTATTGAGGCCTTATTTAGCTGGAGATCAGGTTCTGCTCTGTGGATATTTGAAGAAATTTAGATTTTGGAACTTTTCCCCTCCCTCTTCCATCTAAGACATTGTTTACTTTTTGTTAATTTGACTTAGATAAGGAGTTACAAAGCGAGACAAGCTCTTTATTAAAAGGCTATGTAACAGTTTATCCCTGTTTCTGTTTGTTATCTGTATAAAAGCAATGACGAGCTGTTGTTTTCACCCTTTTATATTTATTTCTTCTTTACAGGTTAAATGTTTTCCAGTGTATACGTGACAGTCATTTATTTTCAGTTTCTTACTGGAGTATTGGTGGTATGGCATGCGAGTATTTTCATTTCTAATCCTAGAACATGCATTGTTTCTTGAATTGGAGGGGTTAATCACTTCATTAGATTTTGCAAAAATCGTATCTATATTACTCCTAATTTCTTTCATTAATTTATTTACATACTTAAGTTTTTGGAAACATTAATGAAATTAACTGTATTTTTGTCATGATTGTGAGGATTTGGAATTGGCCAGGGAGGGTCCCTTGCTTTTCCATGCTTTACCAAAAGCCATGTCAGGGTGTGGAAATGAGAGTTTGGTCCCCCTTCAACTGCAGCATTTATCAAGTGCTTTGGACAAAACCATCTTTCAGAATCTGTATGTGCGTGACAGATAGCTAGCCATTTGTAGAACAAACAAAGCTTTATTGCCTTCTTGAACAGAAACTGAATTAGTAGCCGTAGCCTACATTAAAAGGAAAAAGGGGTTGAGAGAGAGAGAGGCATATTGTTTTCCCTTCATTGATTCTTACTTTTCATTAGAGTTCTCTTTCTCTCTTTTTGGTCAAATCTTTGGTCCCTTTTTGAAACATTTTTCTTGTTCAAATTTACTTTAGAGAAACTCATTCCTTACATGCTATGTTTTCTTTGTCCTGGAATTACAAATCAAAGAAAAATCCAATCCCTTCAATAGTAAAATAGAACAATTAGAACTTAAGGTATATACATGAAGTTTTCAGTGATCATGTTCATGAAACACACCTAAGTGTTCAACCATCTATTTACAAGAGCTTCACTTCACCCTGCTGTACATGAAGCTTGTACTACAATATATACATACCAGCAAATGTTTAATGTGTATTAAACATAACTGTATATATAATATGTTTATTTCCACTCATCAACATTGATGTTGTTAAAGATGTCTGAAAGCTATTCCTCTGAATCATCGTCCTCATGGCTTCCAAACGTGTACAACATCAAATGGAAGGGATAGTAAGAAATGCAACGCAAAATGTAGCAGTTAGCTGAGCAAAAACATAGTGGAACAAAGATGGCTGCAAGCATGACAAGAAAAACCAACCACATGAAGAGGACAACACAGGCAAGCCAAGTAAGCTTGCTTACCACCAAGTGTAAACCTGTCATGAATGCTATGGACATCATTGTAAGTGCAACTCCTAGTAGAGGTAAAGCCAATTTAAGAGCAAAGAACACCAAACTAAGATCAATTAACTGTGCCCAAATGAGTGTAACGGCGACGATGATGGAGCTATACATCGCTATTGTGTTGCAGATGACAAACAGATGGAACATCCTTTCCCTTAGCATGATTGCAGCACCTTCATCAAAACTAGAGTTGTTGTCACCTCCAGGGATTGTGAAACCAGCTGAAAATGTCACTGTTGCGATTAGTGTTGAGAGTTGTAACACTACGTTGACATTCTCCTTGTAACTTTCATATTTGGAACACCCTCTTTTAAATGAAACTGGCCTTCTGTTTCTTAAGGGTGTTGGCTGAGAGCGTTGTGCACAGGTTAGTCTTAGGGCTAGCCATGTCAATCGCTGCACGATAGGTAAACAAGATCACATATGCACCAACATATATAGCTTACCTTTCAAATTAAGTGCACAAATATGTCATCAACTCTTTCTGGTAAAAGGGTTCAAAATTTCGCCAAGGTTACCTTTCAAATTTAACCATATACCATATTTATTGGAAGTGGTCTCACTCTGACCATCTTCACATCGCATTTGAAATAATGAATGCTCATTTACGCACCATAACTTCCTTTTGTTTTAATTTCATTTCTTTGTTTTCAATCACAGTTTTTTCTGAAAATCATCATCCTTGAATAATTTATGTGAGCAAATAGTAGATGAAATGCGATTATGACCGCCAAGAGAAACGTTGATAATACATCATGAGAAGCGCAAACTTTCTACTGCTTGTGGTATGGGCCAAATGGCTGCTGATAAGAGTAAAATATAAATCTACTTTCTGCAGGGTCACATACCTTTGGAGCCATCATTTGAGTCTCAGTGTTGTATTCTTGAGCAATATCCAGCGCTGTTAATCTGTCTTTGTTCATCAACAGTAGATTGACTCTCCGATCCCATGTCAGAACACTTACAACCTTGGGACGCTGGTAAATAGTAGCTAAAAGTAAAGGCGTGTTTCCATTTTCATCTCTCCCATTTATAAGATTCTGTAGTGTGGGCACTTTGAGTATGTAATTCACCATGTGAATTCTTCCTCTCTTTGCAGCAAGGTGAAGTATATTTTGACCTTGTCTATTAAGAAGCTCCCTTGAATCCGGACAGCGCCATAGGAACTCTTGGACTACGCCGATATAGCCTTCATCAGAAGCTATGTGAATAGGAAAGAAACCATTCATATCCCTTTGGTATGCAGCACCACGGAACTTGTCTAGCAAGAAATTGACCCCTTCAAGATAGCCTATGGATGCAGCACAGTGAAGCGGATTCCTTCCTTCTTCACATCTTAGATGAAAAGAAGATTGGTCCTTTTCCCACATTATTTTGAGGACATCTGCTATTCAAAAGGAAAAGTTTAGGAGGGCAAATTACCATGTACAAGGAGCAATGATCTCAGGCAGACGATTACTTCAACTGTCACTGAAATTGCTAGTACATGGTCAAAGAGCAAATGTTAATATCTTGTAACAAATAATTGAAATTAAATGTTAATTATTCCTTTAATAAAGCGTAGATGAAATAATTGAGTTACCAATGTTCTTCCCATGAATGGCAGCATGTACTGGTGATTGATTTTGCGGCCTTTGTTGTTCATTGCAGTTCCCCAATGGGTTTTCCATTATATGCCTAACAATATCTGCATAACCTGCAGCTGCAGCTAGACACAATAGAGATTTGCCTTCCTTGTTCACACTATATGACATTTCCCTATTTTTGTCAATCAGGATCCGAGCCACCTTTTCATGATGAGTTAGCAAGGCTTCATGCAAAGCAGTGTTTCCGTCCTCGTTTTTGTCACCTAAAATAGCTTCGCTGGAACAATCTTTTATGGCATTCACTATGAGACGGACTAGCGATGGATCACCAATTCTTGCTGCTATGTGGAGCGCAGTGTCACCCTGGGAGTTTTTCTCCTGAATGAAGAAGGGCAAATCCTTGCAGATGAGATTAACAATCTCATGATGTCTATAACTTGTTGCTATGTGAAGCATTGTATTCTTTTGGGGGCTTACTTGAATACAGCTTGCTGGCACATCATGTTGTCTATCAGCCGTTCCTTTCTCCACAGCTTCTACCAGTTCCAGGATTTTGCCTTCCATCGCAGCTGTGTACATATCAGGGTCCATGGAACTAGCACTTTCATAGTTTTCCTTTTCCTCCCCATCAACTAGGAAACTTGGAATTTCTGAAATTGTTATAGGAACAAGGCTTAGCTTATTCATTTGCTTTTCCATTTGTTTCGATTTCTTCTTTTTTCCTCTCACCTGCTTCTTTCTTTGGCTTTCAGAATCTCTTATCAGTTTCACCATAGCTACAAGACAGGGCTGTAGAACATTGCACCCTTCTGCCTAATTGAAATTGCTCTAATTAATATCAGTTAGACAACAGCGGCAGCATGTATACATATAACATTTATAGGCTAAATATGATCACGGAGGGGTCATTCTTTACACTCATAATATCAAAACTTCATTTCCAGGTAGAATCTTTCCAAAGAAAATCAAGGAATCAAAGGGTATATGCGACTATAGCTAGTTTGTCAACCACTTTCCACACAAACTTCCAAGAAATTGAGAGCAAAAAATCTTTTTCTTTGTCCCTAAATTCCAGTCAAAAGGTCTGATGAGGCAGTAATTCTGTTGGAAAAGGCCTATATATGTATTAAAATCTGATATTAAAATCAGTCAATTAAGATTGTGATCACTAGTCACTACCGGCTATAGAATGAAAAAGAATACTCTTAGCGTGGGAAGGAAGCAAGAAGAATTATTGTAAAACAGTAGGGTGATCTTGAAGGAGAGTTGAGCTTTTAGCAACAAAAAAAAAAAACAGCAGTGAAATGAGTATGAATTTGTCCAAACGTTACTTTTATTACAAGCAAAATAAACAATTGTTGAAAACAAAAACAAGAAGTGGCAGCCTATTTTAGATGGGATATTTTCCATGAAAGTCACTGCTGTTTAGTAATTGTTATTACACTTGCTTAGAAAGGGAGGGATTATAAATTATTAAACTTGCTTGCCTACTCTTTTGGTCTTATTCAAGCATTGCACCTAGCCACAAAGCAGAGGACCTCCAGTTAGTTTAGTAATTGCGTCAGCCATGGCGAAATTTGTTTACTTTGGATTCATTTTTTTATTCACTTTTTACTTTCAAACGTTCTAACAAAGTTGGTCAAGTCTTATTAGATACATTTCAAGAGTTCGTATCTGATACATTATTTCGTTTCTTCTTTTTTTTTTTTTTTTATTTCAATTTTCTTACTGTACTTTAAAACTAGATTTGACAATTGGACACAATATAATTACACAATAAGGAAAAATAATTAAAACACAACAAAAAACTTGATACGACACGAAAAAAATAATGTGAATACACGAATAAGTCAAAATCTATATAAAACAAATTATTAATGTATTAAAATTTATATAAATATATAACACCTTAAATACGATCATGACACGAAAAAAATACGAACATGACACGAATATATAAATTATAAGATCTATCTGAGAGATATGTGTCATTATTCTACTAAACTTATAAAATTTAATAATTTCGCTACCACTAAATATAATAAGTTTTCAACCTCCAATTATATAAGAAACGAAACAGATATTAGGAATGGGCTTTATATCTATATGTGTTTATTTTGTTTTGGGTTTGGGTTAATGTGAAGAAACCCAAATTATTCTTAGCCCAATTAATTAATCTTTGCTCTTTGAGTCTTGAGACTGGTTTGGTTGCTGAATTACTACTAATCCTGATCCTGATCTCATGACATGGTCGTCGTGTTTGGTTACCCACTTCAAACGGAAACAGATGCTAAGTAATTCTTTATTTTTCATTTTAATTCGGTGGTGTTAGGATGGCAAAACTCGATCCGACCGATGGATTTCGAACCGATCCTATCCGAATGGAGAGGTTTTTTTTTTTTTGAACAATGGAGGCGGAGCGGGGCGGTGCGGTTTTTTTTGTTTGAAAGGCGGGGATGGAGCAGTTGTGGTAATTGCCTGCTCCGCACCGCCCCGCCCCGAATACTGAAATTACAATTTTACCCTTAAATATTTAGCTTTTAAAAGAATAATAAAATAATATAATTAAACTTATTATTTTTATTTTTCTTTTTAAAAACTTAAACCTAATACTTTTTTTTTCTTCCTAGATTAGAAACATGTTTATATTGAATTTATATTAAAAATTTTTTATAATGCTTTATTATTTGAAAAAAATAAAAATAATTAATAAATATCAAATGGGGCGGAGCGGGGCGGGGCGGTTATGGATGTAATCGACATCCATGGAGGCGGTAGTGGTATTGAAATTTCAACATCCACGGTGGAGCGGGACGGGGGACGAGACAGAGCAGTGCTATGGCGGGGCGGGGGCGGATACTACAAAATCCGCCCCCGCCCCACTCCATTGCCATCCCTAGGTGGTGTACATGACATTGACTATATATATTGAAAATGAAAATCCAATAAGAAATTAAGCAAAGGGTCAACTATACTCTCTCCTTAATTACTACCTTATTAAATTAATTAATCTGACAGGTTTAAGGGTCGACTAATTCAATCTCTCTCTCTACCCTACCTATATAATATTATTAGATACCCATTGATTTTAATGAAGTTTTTATTTCTTTTTTATGTAAATTATTATTTACATCATTCTTTCCGTCAAATGGGTTCTTTTTTTTTTTTTCTCTGAAACCTACTAAGCCTCTTTTCTTCTCTGTATTTAATGTAAACATCAGTCAATTTAAAAAATTCAAATATATGGCTCCAATGCCAACATTAATAATGATCTAATGTAGTAATAAAAAATTAATTACATTTCAGTTATGTCATGGTTTAATAAAATATTTTGTTAACTAGTTTTTTCGATATATTTTTTAAGATCAATTAAATTATTATTAATAAAAATATTTGAGATAATATCATAAATGATTCCTGACGTTTATCAAATGTTTCAATTTGGTACATGTACTTTAAAAATGTTCAATGTAGTATCTGTACTATCAAACCGTGTATCAATATGATATTTGAATTTAACACTGTTAAATATAGATTATAATGTGGCATTGACCAATCAGGTGATTACACATGGCATCACCTTTTTTTTTTAAATTACTGATTTTTTTTTAAAAAAGAAACAATTATTTTAAAATATAAAATATTTAAAATTATATTTTTTTGATTTTTTAAAAAATATTTTAAAAATAAAATTATATTTTAAAATTATATTTTTTTCAAAATTAATATTTGCTTTTTAAAAATATATATAAATAAATAATTATTTTAAAAATTACAAAATTAAAATATTTAACTAGTATTATTTTTAAAATATAAAAAATTTAAAATTACTTGTTAAAATTTTTATAATATCTATTTTTTAAAATATTAAAAAAATGAAAAACTTATTTTTAAAAATTACAAAAGTTTAAAATATGAAATTAAATTATTTTATTGTTTTAACTTTTTTAAAAAATATTTATTAAATTTTTTTTTCTTTCTTTCTTCCCATCCTCCTGATCTCCCCTCCCTTTTCAATTGGTTCAGGTTTTTTCTAGCCAATCACTGGTCAGGTCTGGTCACTGGAGGTCGGACCCAGTGCCTATAGGTCGGATCTTCATGAAATCAGATTGAAAATAGCCTGAAAATAGGTCGAATATAGCTTAATTTTTGACTTATTTTCAGGCCGATCCAGCTTACCGACGTCGGGTCCGACCTCCAGTGGCCAAACCCCACCGATGACTAGCCAAAAATGATCTAAATCAGTTGAAAAAGGGGGGAGATCGGGAGGGAATAAAGGAAGAAAGAAAAAAAAAAGAAAAAATTTATCTTTATATTTTTTATTTTTAAAAATAAAATAAAATAATAATTTTTTGTAATACACGTGACATCATTATGTGGTGTCACGTGTCAAGTTTTCATTAGATACATAAACCATGTCACCTAATATTTAACATTGTTATTAACAGGTACTACAGTAGAATACGAAATTAACATTTAAGTACCAAAATAGACATTTTTAAAATAGAGGTATCATATTGAAAGATTTCTTAAACTTCAGGGGTCATTTGTAAAATTATCCCAAAATATTTTTTATATCAAATATAATAGTCGACAATAAATTTGATGAGTTTCAATACAGTTTTTTTTACTTCCCTATTCATTAAAAAAAAAAAAAAAACTATAAAAACTTGTTCAAATTAATGTTAGGGTTTAGGTCATCTTGTTTTGAGTACTAAATGAGTGTTGGTTCAAAAGGTGAAACTTTCAAAGGTAGGATGATGATGGAATGGATTAATTGTAGTTTTTGACTGAAATGATTTACTTTGAAACAATGCCATTAACATCAAGATGTGGGTTGCAAGGTCGCAATCCATACCCTAATTAATCCCTATATATATAGTTATAGTTTTTTTTTTATATATATATATATACAAAAATCATCTATACTATTATTTGTCTGATTAAATTTGATATCATAAATCAAGTAGTACCTACTCAGTTAATAAATTTAACAAAATATAAAATATAAAATAATAATTAAAATATAAAATAAACTTATATATGTCATTTTTATTTATAAAATAAATATTTTTATTTCACATGTATTTTAAAAAAATACCCACTCATCACATAACTTAAAAAAAATTACCCTCTCACCACATAACTTTTTTTTTCTTTATTTAAAAAAATAATTTTTATATTTTTCATTCACATTGTGAATGTACCAAAATTTAATATATATATATATATATATAATAAATAAAGTTAGTAAATAAAGAAGATTTGAGTGTTTATGTCACTGCAAAAAGCTAAACATTATTACATTACAAACTCACTTTAGAAAAACAAGATACTGGGATTAAATATTGAATATTTATTATTTATATAATGTTGTGATGATAGAGCCAGGTTTGAATGAAGAATAATGATGAGAAAGGGATAGAGCAACATGAGAATTATTCTTTCCCTTTCTTCAATGACCACCAACAACTTCTCTTTCTTTTTCAAAATCACTCAAACTTAAAAGCATGCCATGCCCCATTTCTGATTTTCTGTTACTTCATATATTTTTAGCATTTTCGATGCAACGAACTTGTTTTTGTGTTTTTGTTAGGAATTATTATGAATTTACATTTTATTTTATATACAGATTGTGCGATGAAAATTTATAAATATTCAATTTATATAAGTTCCTAACCTAAATGCAACTAAAACAAAATAATAGGATTATAATTATGAGTTAATTTATCTTCGAGTACTATGTCCAAAGGAATTAATTTTCGATTTAATATATAAATGCAAAGTTACATGGGAATTCTCCATTTTTAATAAACCGTATTAGAGTCGACAAAGTTAATACGAACTCAATAAAATTATTCAAATATGAATTCAATTCAACTAAAAATAGTTACAATTTAAATTCGTTTAATCCAAATCAAAATTAACTTCAATTCAAATCAAATCTAAAATGACCCTAAATTAAATTGATTTAATTTTAAAATTCAATACTTTAGATATAAACTTAATAACTCGAATAACTTAAATGTCAAACTATCAATATTTAGTTGGTTGGAGTAATAAAGTGACTCCAATCTTCAAGATTTTTTGAATCTTGGGAGTCATTAATGTTGGAAAGGTTTTACAATTACACTCTTGGCCCGACAAGAATTAGTCTTCCATCAATCATAAAATGATAATGAAGGAACACTTTATGTTTAGAAAAAAAAAAAAAAAAAAACCTTAAATGCCAAACTTAAGATAATCTAAATATGAAACAATCCAAATTTTCTTTAATCCAAAATAATTGAATTCAAAATGACTCAATTCAAATCCGATCCAACATGTCCAATTTCTACGTCTGAACCATATTATCTCCTCTTTAACTATGCAGCCAATAGGCCAATTCTATTGTTTTGTCTTGTTGATTTTGTTGATCTTTGAAATATATCTTAGATTTATTTGATAGAAAGAAGTATGATTCGATTTCCTCGTTGCAGTGAGTTTTCAAGCAATACTTTTTGCCTTTTGAAGGAAAAAGGATTAAGTTATTGGTAACTTGCGGCAGTACCACAAGAATAAAGTTTGCCGACAGCAAACAGTGGGGTTCAACGACAGATCAGTTGGCTAATTAATTACCAATTAATCGTGGAGCTTAATAATCCTAATCATTATTAGCGGATCATTAAAGACTTGGCTTATTTGAGATTCCTGACATAATACAGGTGGACCATCGCGCTGCCTGCCTGGGTTTCTCAATCTTACCAAAGCTAGATTTGCAATTAAGTTCTGCCTATGTTTGTACTTTGTGTACATACATGAATTTCATCGGGTCCGGCTCCCATCCATCGGAACCAAATCCGGTAATATCTAATATTATACTAGATGATTATCATTTGAATTATAATTTTTAATGGTTCAGATTAAAACTTAAATTTTTACTGATTTCAACGTCGTTATTTTAATTTTTTTTAACCATCAATAACCCTAAAAAATCACTGTAACATTGTTTAACAATTACTGCGGTGACCTCTTTATTTTTTAATGTAATCTCATGACAATTAAATTGTCATTTTCAATTCTTTCAATGAACATGATTTGCAGTTAACATAAGTTTTTACCAAAAGATAAACAGTTTTTCCACTAGAAAAGAGATATAAAAGAATTAAATTAAGAAAAAAATATTGAAACTGTGAGTAGTGAAAGTGGAAGCAACAAACATGGAAAAAACAAAATATGGAGCATAAAAAATATAAACAGCAATTTGCAATTTGCTACAAAAATCTAAGCATCACCATATTTCCTTGAATAGGAAAATAGTTGAGCAAACCTTTGACGCTTAACAAATCTTATGCAAATTTATTCTTTCCTGAGAAAGACTTGGGCTATACACACAAAAAAAAAATCATGAATATAAATAACCTTTACCCCTAATTACAAACACAACCCAAAAGATTAATCAATTAATTTTATTAAAGTCAAATACTGCAAAATATAAATATAAGAGATAAATGATTTATCGTTAAAAAAAAAGGTGATGTGAGTAGAAGAAACACCAAAAAATGTAGTATAGAGAAAAGATGCTGTAAATCTCAGATTAGATCCATGGAGTGCTTTGTCCTGAAAAAGAGAAAGATTTTGTATAGAGAAAAAAAGAAAACGATGTTAAAGGATGTAAGCTAACGCTAAAAGATTGATATTTTAATCTGAACCATTAAAAATAAGTAATCCAGATGGCAATCATCTAGTATAATATTGGATATTACTGGATTTGATTTCAATGGATAGGAGCTGGACCCAATTTCATGTTAAATTGTCCAATACCAGCCAAAAAAAAAAAAAAAAAAAAAAGCCTAACAATGTGTGGTTGCAATTGTGTGGTTTAATGTGTGGTTGTAGTTGTGTGATTTAAATGTGTGGTTGTTATTAAACAACAATGTGTGGTTGCAATTGTGTGGTTTAATGTGTGGTTGTAGTTGTGTGATTTAAATGTGTGGTTGTTATTAAACAACAATGGGTGGTTGTAATTTATTTAGATTTTATATTTGTGTGGCTTGTGTTTGTCTTGGTATTGTATAAATACCCCCCTCCCTTGCATTTGTAAATCATCAAGTAGTAAGCTTCAATAAGCAATAAAAGTTCTAAGTTTTCCTAAGGAGTTCTTCTCTAAAGAGTGTAGTCTAGAGTGAAGTGTGAGCATTTGTGAGTTTTCCTAAAATCTAAATTTTCTTCTTTGAGTGGTAAAATTAGAGTTATCTACTCTAAGTTTTTCTCAACAATTGGTATCAGAGCCATTGGTTCGTGGTCCTTATTCCGCTGCAGTGAAAGTGTTGGTTCTTAGTATGCTCTGTGGTTGCAGTATTGTCTGATCTTCCACATCAGAAAAGAATTATTCTTGTTGCTGGAAATAAAGTGTGGTAGTGTGAAAGTGTCTAGGGAAGTTCTGGCTAGGAAAGACTTGGTATTTAAGTGTGTCTATCAGTGACCCACCTCTCTTTCCTGGGAACCTACCTGGTGCACTATTCACGGGCTACGGTCACTGTTCCAGTATACGGTCACTATTCACAGATACGGTTACTATTCATACGTGTGGTTGTATACTTTTGCAGTAATTGTTAACGTATACTGGATTTGTTCTAGTGTACGACATACGTACAATACTGTTCACGTATACGGTACTATTCACGGTGAAATAGTTATTCAGGTACTATTTTTGGTTTGAGCGTTCTTGAGTTGTGAGGAGTTTGTACTCTACAAGTTTGTGTCTCAAAATCAAGCTTGTTCGGTATTGTTAGTCTTGCCGACACGATGGGTGATCTTCAAGTAGTTGGAGGAATCAAGAAGCTCAATCACAAAAATTACAACACGTGGAAGACGTGTATGATGTCTTACCTACAAGGTCAAGACCTTTGGGAAGTCGTTGGTGGTAGTGAAGTTACGAAGCCCGAGCAAGAAGATGCTCAAGGAACCTTGCGCAAATGGAAGATTAAAGTGGGTAAAGCCATGTTTGCCCTTAAGACCACAGTTGAAGAAGAAATGTTGGAACACATACAAAAGCTAGAAACGCCAAAAGAAGCGTGGGATACTTTAGATGCACTCTTTTCGAGAAAGAATGACACAAGACTTCAACTTCTTGAGAATGAATTGTTATCAGTTGCACAACGGGATATACCGATTGCTCAATACTTTCACAAGGTAAAAACGTTATGCCGTGAAATTTCTGATTTAGATCCTACAGCTGCTATTGGAGATACCAGGGTAAAAAGAATAATTATCCATGGTTTGAGGCCCGAATATCGCAGCTTCGTTGCCGCTATACAAGGATGGCCAACTCAACCATCACTTGTAGAGTTTGAAAATTTGCTTGTTGGTCAAGAATCTATGGCCAAGCAAATGGGAAGGGTCTCGTTGAAAAGTGAAGAGGAAGCACTCTACACCAACAAAAGCAAAGGCAAATTCAAACAGCACGTCGGTGGTGGATCTAAAAAGTATGGTGACAAGATAAAAAGTCATCAAGGAGAAGGGAGCTCTCGTCCAGGGGGAGCTTCAAAGAATCGTATCAACAATAAAAGATTTGAAGGTAACTGTTACAACTGTGACAAGAAAGGTCACATGGCAAAAGATTGTTGGTTTAACAAAAGGCCCGCTGAGAGCAATGCTGCTACTTCTAGTACAAAGGAGAAAAGCGAAGATGATTGGGACGCTGAAGCATTTTTTGCTATGGAAGAGGAAGAGTTAGCTCTCACAGTAACAACGGCTGACCGAATTGACTATGAGAATGATTGGATTGTCGATTCAGGTTGCTCAAATCACATGACAGGCGATAAACAGAAGTTGCAGAACCTGTCAGAATACAAGGGAAATCGCATTGTTGTGACAGCTGATAATTCAAGATTACCGATTACTCACATCGGTAAGACGGTAGTAGCACCTCGATATAGTCATAATCAGGTACCACTACAAGATGTTTACCATGTCCAAGGCATGAAGAAAAATTTGCTTTCAGTGGCACAATTAACATCGTCAGGTCACCATATTCTGTTTGGTCCAAGGGATGTGAAGGTATATCGTGATCTCAAAATCTCAGGACAGCCGATGATGGAAGGACGACGTCTGGAGTCAGTCTACGTGATGTCAGCAGAGTCAGCATATGTAGACAAGACAAGAAGGAGCGATACAGCAGATTTATGGCACATGCGGTTAGGTCATGTTAGTTATTCCAAGCTAAGTATGATGATGAAGAAGTCGATGCTTAAGGGACTTCCTCAGCTTGACATAAGAACAGACACAGTTTGTGCAGGATGCCAATATGGTAAAGCACACCAATTGCCATACGAGGAGTCAAAGTTTAAAGCAAAAGAACCATTAGAGTTAGTTCACTCTGATGTATTTGGGCCCGTTAAGCAACCATCAATTAGTGGAATGCGGTACATGGTGACGTTTATTGATGATTTCTCCAGGTATGTGTGGGTTTTCTTTATGAAAGAAAAGTCTGACACTTTCTCAAAGTTTAAAGAGTTCAAAGAGATAGTTGAAGGAGAAGTGGAAAGAAGATATGTTGCTTGCGCACAGACAATGGAGGAGAATATAGCTCAGGCGAATTCTCTCAATACCTACGAGAATGCAACATACGTCATCAGTATACTTGTGTCAATACACCACAACAGAATGGTGTAGCAGAGAGAAAGAATCGGCATCTTGCAGAAATTTGTCGGAGTATGCTGCATGCAAAGAATGTACCCGGAAGATTTTGGGCCGAAGCTATGAGAACCGCAGCCCATGTGATCAACAAACTTCCTCAACCAAGGTTAGAGTTTGTTTCACCCTTTGAGAAATTGTGGAAAATGAAACCTTCAGTCAGCTACTTTCGAGTATTTGGTTGTGTATGTTATGTATTTGTTCCTGATCATTTACGTAGCAAGTTTGATAAGAAAGCAACTAGGTGTATCTTTGTGGGATACGACAACCAAAGGAAAGGATGGAAATGTTGTGATCCTACGAGTGGAAGATGTTACACTTCACGCAATGTGGTATTCGATGAAGCATCTTCTTGGTGGTCCTCAGAAAAGGAGGTGTTGTCAGATTCAAAAGAATTTGAAGACATGTTACAACAGAAAATGGGAGAGTATATTGTCCAACTTCAATCAACTTCAGATGAAGTAGAAGACCTATGTGATGATAACGATGACGAGCAAGTGTTAGTCCAGAGTCCTTGGCAAACTGGTGTGTATCAACCAGATGTTAGATCGAGTGAAGTGGAAGAACCATCTCCACAATCACAAATCCGAAGGACAACAAGAGCACGGAAGCCAAATCCCAAATATGCTAATGCAGCCATAGTGGAAGAACCAATTGCAACAGAACCTGAGACGTTTGAAGAAGCATCACAGAGTTCTGAGTGGATTATGGCTATGAAAGAAGAGATCACTGCGCTTGAGCAGAATCAGACTTGGGATCTAGTGCCAAAACCAAGAGATGTGAAACCCATATCCTGCAAGTGGGTTTACAAGATAAAACATCGTCCAGATGGGTCGATTGAAAGGTACAAGGTACGGTTGGTGGCTCGTGGTTTCTCTCAGAAGTATGAGCTAGACTATGATGAAACGTTTAGTCCGGTGGCAAGACTTACAACCGTACGAGTCCTACTTGCCCTTGCAGCCAACAAAGACTGGAACTTGTGGCAGATGGATGTGAAGAATGCATTCCTTCATGGAGAGCTAGATCGGGAAATCTACATGATTCAACCATTGGGATTTCAAAACCAAAATCATCCTGAGCATGTGTGTAAGCTGCGAAAGGCACTTTACGGATTGAAACAAGCACCTAGAGCATGGTATGGTAAGATTGCTGAATTTTTAACTCATAGTGGTTATTCAGTGACACCTGCAGATTCCAGCTTGTTTGTCAAAGCTAATGGAGGAAAGCTAGCTATCGTATTGATATATGTGGATGATTTAATCATAACTGGTGATTATGAGGCAGAAATTCTTCAAACCAAGGAGAATTTATCAGTTCGTTTCCAAATGAAAGAACTTGGACAACTCAAGCACTTTCTTGGTCTAGAGGTTGATCACATACAAGAAGGAATATTTCTATGTCAACAAAAATATTCTAAAGATTTGCTAAAAAGGTTTGGAATGCTCGAGAGCAAGCCAATTTCAACACCGATGGAACCAAATGGCAAGATGTGTGCACTTGAAGGCAAAGACTTGGAAGATGCAACTATGTATCGACAATTGGTAGGTAGCCTGATCTACTTAACCTTGACTCGACCTGACATTTCTTATACAGTTGGTGTGATGAGTCGGTATATGCAAAATCCGAAGAAGCCTCATTTAGAAGCAGTTCGACGAATACTGAGATATGTGAAAAGTACAATAGATTATGGTCTTTTGTACAAGAAAGGTGAAGACTGTAAGTTAGTTGGTTATTGTGATGCTGACTATGCAGGAGATCATGACACCAGGAGATCAACAACTGGGTACATGTTTAAACTTGGTTCTGGAACAATTTCTTGGTGCAGTAAGAGACAACCAACGGTATCATTGTCAACTACCGAAGCTGAGTATCGAGCAGCAGCAATGGCAGCTCAAGAGTGTACGTGGCTGATACAACTAATGAATGATCTACATCAACCAGTAGATTATGCAGTTCCGTTGTATTGCGACAACCAGTCAGCAATTCGTTTGGCAGAAAATCCAGTCTTTCACGCAAGAACCAAACATATAGAAGTGCATTATCACTTTATCAGAGAAAAGGTTCTACAAGAAGAGATTGAGATGAAGCAGATCAAGACAGATGATCAAATGGCAGATTTATTCACAAAAGGTTTGAGTATCAACAAATTTGAAATGTTTCGTCGTCAACTCAACATGGTGCAAAGAGGAAGAGCTGGTATTGAGGGGGAGTGTTAAATTGTCCAATACCAGCCAAAAAAAAAAAAAAAAAAAAAAGCCTAACAATGTGTGGTTGCAATTGTGTGGTTTAATGTGTGGTTGTAGTTGTGTGATTTAAATGTGTGGTTGTTATTAAACAACAATGTGTGGTTGCAATTGTGTGGTTTAATGTGTGGTTGTAGTTGTGTGATTTAAATGTGTGGTTGTTATTAAACAACAATGGGTGGTTGTAATTTATTTAGATTTTATATTTGTGTGGCTTGTGTTTGTCTTGGTATTGTATAAATACCCCCCTCCCTTGCATTTGTAAATCATCAAGTAGTAAGCTTCAATAAGCAATAAAAGTTCTAAGTTTTCCTAAGGAGTTCTTCTCTAAAGAGTGTAGTCTAGAGTGAAGTGTGAGCATTTGTGAGTTTTCCTAAAATCTAAATTTTCTTCTTTGAGTGGTAAAATTAGAGTTATCTACTCTAAGTTTTTCTCAACATTTCATCCATAAAAACTTTGCTAGTTTTTATTACTATTAGATAATACCCGCACTTCGTTACGAAATGTTATCGGATTTAAATTAATATTTTACAATAAATTTAAAAGATAAAAAATTAAGAGTAGTAAAGATAATAATTTAAAAAAAAAATAATTCTTATTCTTATACAAAACATGGTATAAAATTGAGAGTTATTTGAATATGATCAATTACATCCGATAATTTCAGATATAACATAATTATACGATACGAACATAACATGAGAAAAATAATTAAAACACGACATGACACAAAAAATAACATGAATAAGACACAAATACACGAAGTCACTAACGTGTCCAAATCTACATAAAATAAATTATTAACATGTCAAATTTTATATAAATATATAATACCTTGAATACGATTATAAAAGAAAAAATAACACGAATATGATGACGTGTGATACAAATTTTGTGAGTTATTTGAATAGTATCAATTAGACTCGGTAATTTCGGACACAACATGATTATACGACTCGAACACAACATGAAAAAAGTAATTAAAACACGACACGAAAAATAACATGAACACGACACAAATACACGAACGTGTCAAAATCGACATAAAAGGAATTATTAACGTGTAAAATTTTATATAAATTTATAATATTTTAAACACACAATAAAATAACACGAACACACAAAATTGAATCATTATAACAAATTATGTAAAATACGGAATGAATTGAGACACGACACAGACACACAAAATTTTCTCTTAATTGGATCACCATGATAAACTATGCAAAATATTTGGATGAATTGAAACACGACACAACCACATGAAAAAAATAATTAAAATACGACACAACACGAAAATAATATGAACACAACATAAATATACGAACGTGTAAAAATTTATATAAAATAAATTATTAACATGTAAAAAATTATATAATAAATTTATAATACTTTGAACACAAAAAAACACAAACATAAAAAATAACACAAACACGATACGAACGCACAAATCTTTTTATCTTTTTATTTTTATTTTTTTAAAAAAAATTAACTTGCCGCGTGGAAAGTCAAGATGAAACAATTTCCCCCATTGAAAACAGTAATTGGGGGGATAGTTTTCAAGTATGTAATAATAGATAAACTTTCTTTTACATTTTTTCCCCTATTGCTAGAGAATTGTATTTGGATAAAAATTTTAAATTTGAATCATAATATATATATATATATATTAAATAAGATGATTGTCGATGCAACGAATCAAGATACGCAAAAATTATTGAGATTGTACCAGTATTATTCCTTTTAGGCACATCAACAATAATTATAATTGTCATTTTACAAATTTAATTAGACAGGACACTGTTTATCTAGTTTTCAAAAGTGACAATTTTAATTAGTGTTGCTTATGGAATAGTTCAAAGTACACGCTGATTACATGACTGAGAGTTAATTTGTCAATTAAGCAACTATAAAAGGAAAATGTTGCCCCAAAAGGCAAAAAAAGAAAAAAAAAACAAGAAGGAAGTGTATGTATGTAGATGAGTGTAAGCCCACTTTGTCCGGCTTTCACATGGGAAAACTTTTGTCGGTACTTATAATTAACAGGTTGCCTAAATCAGATTTTTCGTATCATGTGGGACATGGGTCAGCACCAAATGGAATCCTACAGATTTATTTTAAGTTATTTTAAAACAAAAAGAAAAAGAAAAGCTTACGCCTTACAGTTACAATGACAATGGCCAAGAGACCACACTGGACAATACAGAATCCAAGTCCTCATTGCACATGAGGGGTTGGGATTTTTTTTTTTCTATTAACTTTTTAATTTTTATTTTTAATTTCATAATATTTTTTTTCTAGTTAATAATTTGGTATAGTTTTGACAGTTGAGGGAGACAAAGGAGGTAATCACACATGGCCCATGGCTGTTGAATAGAGAGACTTATTTCATTAGCTGTATTAAAATTCAAGGAAACTGTGGGGAAATCAGGTGCAGTTCATAGATCTGATTTTAACAAGCAAGCTGATACCAACATTCCACCATTCATCCCACCCTCTTTTTCCTTCTCCTCTTTGTTTTTTGACAGTCTCTCAAGCACACAAGTTAGGTGTGCTTTCTTTGCCTTCCCTTTTCAGTTTTTTTTTTTCTTTCTTTCTCGTCTGGTCTCAACCTTCCTTATTTCTTGCCTCATTTGCTGGTATAAAAAAACCCCAAATCCTAAACAGAAAGACAGCAACTTTCAAATCTATCTGTCTTTCTTTCACTGAACTTGTGATGTCTTAAAAGGAGTCATTTTTATTTTGTTTTTGGGTAACCTTATGAAGAGGGATCTGCGTTCACATTTGACTTTAAGGTACTGTAATCTCGACTTGGGTATCCTCAAATTTTGGAATTGGTTAACATAGAGCCAAAAGGGTACCCAAATAATCTATCTTTTTTTTTTTCCTGGAATTTTTGCCTGTTGATTGGTTTTCAGGTTCTTTACTATATATAGAAAGATGGTGGCTGGAAATGGGATGTTATACCCAATTCTTGGATTTGCATCATGTGTGGCTTTTATTTACATGTCTTTTGGTGACTTGAGGCTTAGTAGTTTCCCTAAGGAACTGAGGTTAAGTTTTGTGGAAAGGAATGGGACTCAGTTCTTTTTGGATGGTAAACCATTGTACGTTAATGGATGGAATTCTTACTGGTTAATGGCCCAGTCTGTGGATGAAAATAGTAGACCTAGAGTCAGTGCAATGCTGCAAACTGGTGCAAAGATGGGTCTCACTGTTTGTAGAACATGGGCCTTTAATGATGGGGGCTATGATGCTCTTCAGATTTCCCCTGGGCAATTTGATGAGCGAGTTTTCAAGGTATTAGTTATAAATTCAGACTCTTTTTTTATATATATAAATTTTAATGTTTTGCTAATAATCTACAGTTTATTCTATACATGATTATCAGCTTTATAATTTCAATCCTAGATGAGCTGGGTGTTCAATGCAATTTTAGCATTTAGGTCTCCATTTAGCTAGGTGTTTGGTTTTACATGATTTTGTCTAAATTTCACTTCCAACATTTTCGGTTTCAAGCTTACAAGGTAACAGCCAAGTAGTTATGCACCGCATGGAAAGGCAGTAAAGAGATTTCCAATGTGCATATTGAAGATGATTTAGATTATTGAGCATTTTTTGCTAGACTAAACTAGGTTTGTCCTGAATATAAAGATGATTGAGCTCTCTAAAAATGTAATTTAGAAAGCTAGAAATGAAAGAGAATAGCAGGAAAAACTTTCAAATTTCAAATTGCTTCAATTTCTCAGCTGCTTGATTAGAAACCTGTCAAAAATCCCTCAATCCCTGACTCTGTTGCATTCTCTGATGTTAGTTAGTATGATTCTAGAGTACATTTTCCCAATTATTGTTATTTATGTTGACAACTCTAGGTTTTGGCAGGCCTTGGATTATGTCATTGCAGAAGCAAGGCGACATGGAATTAGGCTGCTTCTTAGCTTAGTCAATAACTTGCAACCATATGGTGGAAAGACACAGTATGTCAACTGGGCATGGCAAGAAGGCGTTGGTTTGAGCTCTTCTAATGATTCCTTCTTCTTTGATCCATCAATCCGCAAATATTTCAAAAATTATGTCCTGGTATCTGATCATCTATCTAGTAATCTAGATTTCAATTATCTTTTTTCTTATATTTGAATAATGGGAATTTTCTTCCCCTGCATCATAATGCATGTGTATGACTGTACTTATACTCTTTAGTAAACTGCTAGTAATTGTGCTGACACTACACTGTTGAAATAGATAAATCTCTTAATGTTCAAAGAGGAACCTGATGCTGCAAATGTCGCAGCCACTTGCTTATTAATTTAGTCCTTAAAACTCTTGACTATTACTGGATAGGGCCCTATAAACAATAGGGACCAAGTGTTTCACCTGTAGATGACAAACACAAAAGTTACTAACAACAATTTGATAGTGAAAGAGAACTGAAACTATGTATAAGTGAAAGGAAATTGCTTACAACGTGTTGTTAAGCTATATGAAATGTTATACTTAGGTTAGCGACAAAAAAGATTTGTCTAAGTCACTTTGTATCTTTTTGTCCAAGCTTTCTTTCTTATTTTAGGACAGAGGTGAAGGATATATGATATTTCCATTTTGCTTTCTTTTCTCAAAAAAAAAAAGGGGGTTTTGTTAGCCTGATTTTTCCCTTTTGAAAATGCAAAAATATTATTCATGGTTGATGCTGAGTCACGAGCTTGAGTGCATCTAATACAGCTTATTAGACAGTTTGGCATAATTATGATTCTTTATATGTTGATGCAGTAATAACCTGAAATTTGAAAATCAATGAGTCACAATATAATGAGAAAATCACAGGATAGGCAGAATAGACATCCCACTAAATCTTGACTTATCCTTACGTAAGAATAAAAACAAATATAAAGCAAGATCTGGGTATTAGCCTTGGTTATGTTTTATGATGTTTAGCAATGGAGTCTATACTGTACAGTTTGGTAGATTATCTGCATATTTTTCAGAAAAGTCTCCTTGCCTAAGTGCCAGCCAATAATAAGTAGGAAAACACTATCTTCCCAGGCTCTTCTTTCTGTCAATGCAGAATATACTGAACATCATTACAAACTCTTCAGATGCATGGTTCTATGTGAATAAGGTTGACAAAAAGGCCAACTAACAGTATGATCATAAATTTGAGGGAAAATATAGTTTCTTCTGAAGATGTAGCTGCTTGATTTCTTTTTAAATATTTGCAATATCATAAATTCAAAATTGTTTTCTTACGCAGCTATGAAGTCTTAATCTGATCTATTTCTTTTTCCCAGACTGTCCTCACAAGGAAGAACACCATCACTGGAATTGAATATCGGAATGATCCCACCATCTTTGCGTGGGAGTTGATAAATGAACCCCGTTGCATATCTGATCCTTCTGGGGATACTCTTCAAGTGAGTTATGAGATCTTGCACTATTAAGAAGAAGAAAAAAAGAAAGAGATCTTACACTAGTTATTTTAAGCACTAATATTGACCCTAGATTTGTTTCTAACTTTTCTCTAAACCTCTTATAATCTAGACCAGTTATGCTTAACTTAGATGAATGCAATTTTGTCTTGTAAAAATTTTCATATAATTGAGTGATAAGCTTACTGGTGATTGTGGGTTTCTTACTTCTTGTAAATAAGGTTGGCCATTCATGCTCACTTTCTTTTGGAATAAATTTTTCCTCCTTCCACTGAAAGTAGTCAAAGTTTGTCCACTGTTTGAAGTAAAGCTCAACTTTCGGGACTTTCTTAAAACTGAAACACAACTCAGTTTCCATACCTTATAATTGTCATCTTCTTCTTTACTAGAAGAGCAAAGTCCTATAAAAGCTTTCTACTTAAATAACCTGAGGGTGGAGAAAATTTTCCTTTCACAGCTTTAAATTCTTTAATCAGATGCTTTAGTTCAGATTTCAGAAAACAGTTTCTATATTTCATAAGCATTCATCTTAGAGAGGGGGGTTTTACTTTCTTCTAAGATTTATTGATTTGTATCTTACTGTGAGTTTAATTATACGGCATTCAATTGCAGGATTGGTTAGAAGAGATGACAGCTTTCATAAAATCAATTGACAAAAACCATCTACTGACCATTGGCCTAGAAGGATTCTACGGTCCTAAAAGCCCCAAGAAGTCAACTGTTAATCCAGAAGAGTGGGCGTCAACCCTTGGATCCGATTTTGTGCGCAACTCGAACATTAGAAATGTTGATTTTGCCTCTGTTCATATATACCCCGACCAGTGGTAAGCAATATTGACTGACTATTAATGAAATTGTATCAGTATGCATGTAAAAAAAATCTATTCCATGACACAGAATGAAGCCTGTCATCAGTGGCAGAACCAGATTCTGAAGATTGACAGTGCCAAAGTATGACAAAATGTTATGGCTAAATGCAAATATGACTTTTGAGGAAAATAACCCTTGTGGCCTCAACTTTTATATTTAAAAAAAAGTCCTCAAGCATAAGTAGAAATCAGAGGATTCCACAAAGTTTGGGGGCTATGACCTGACCTCTGCCCAATTTTGAGCCTAGTTTCACCCCTGCCTTTTAGAAATGAACTTTGCTTGAAATTTTACATTTTACCATTTGGCTGTTATCCACAGTTTGATAAAAAGTTGTGATTTTACTCTCTTTTTTTCTTTCAATTGCATAAAGTTCAGTTTTTCTCTTGAATTATAGTACTATCATTTTTTTTGTAGGCACTCTGTTATTTCTTCAATACATATTCTCTATATTTAATCCAATCTTTTTTCATTCCCTCTTTGGTAGGTTTCATCATCTCGGGTTTGAAGAAAAACGGAATTATGTTTCCAAGTGGGTGCGTTCACACATTGAAGATTGCGACAAGGAACTAAAGAAGCCGGTTATGTTCACTGAATACGGCTTGTCAAACCAGAACAAAGACTACCAGCCATCCCAGCGAGAGCAGCTTTATAGAACCATTTTAGACATCATTTATAAATCTGCAAAGAAGAAGGGGTCTGGGGCAGGTGCTTTAGTGTGGCAATTCTTTGTTGAAGGAATGGAAGAGTATAATGATGATTTTGGGCTTGTACCATGGGAATCCCCATCAATTTACAAACTGACAGTACAACAGTCCTGCAGATTGGCTAGAATCCAAGGACTTGTTCAAGAAAAGGGAAACTTTAAAGAACTGTGTTCCAAGAGAAAGTAAAGCTAGTGCAATCAGAAAATTCTATTATTTCTGGTGAGGTCGTTTGTGCTAGAGATAAAAGTTCATTGGTATTGTACCATTTTTTTTCTTCTCATATCCATATGAATTACTATATGGTTAAGTAGATATGCAGATATATAGCACTAGATTGCAAGTTTGCTGCACAAATTTCTATAATGATTTACAGATTCTCTGGTAGAAATTTGAATGAATCCCAGATAATTGTGGGTTACAGCAGAGATTACATTTCCCAACCAAAAATACTATAGTTTGGATGAATTTCAGGAGTTGTAGTGTTGAAGCAAGAATGAATCCGGTAAATCTTTGATGGCCTTTCCCAAAATTCAGGTAAAAGCCAAGCGTGCTGGATGCTTTGTTTTATCAAGTTCAAGTTGAGGCAATTATAACAATGTGTCATTGAGTCCCTAACTCCAAAGTTTAGGAATCAAGGAGTAATTACATGAATGATTGATTCAATTAAAGTAGTAAGTATGAAGGTTATTTTTTCAATCTTTATCATCATTGATGAAGATTCTTAGGTATTCCAGGAAAATTAAGTTGTATTCACTATAAATTTAGATCAACACTGCTCACAACTGAGAAAACCAAATTTATAGAAAACATTAAAAATCCAAGATCCATCTATCTAGAACTAGAACCACGCTTTGCCAATCTTGGAGAAGTCCTAGTCCCTGTCCCACTCGGCACCTCACCTTTACTCTTCTTCAAACCCTTTTGAACCTTCTTCTTCTTCTTCTTCTTCTTCTTCTTCTTCTTCTTCTCTGACTCAACATTAACCTCCTCCACAATTTTCATTACATCGATGCCGATCCCATCACTAAAACTCCGCTCCCCTTTGCTCACCACTCCGCTATCCTTGGCCACTCTCTCAAAATCATCCCCCAATTTCCTCACCGCACCTTTCCTCAACACCCTCTTCTCTTCTCTCTTCACCACCATTTCATCGCCTTCATTTTCACTCTCCACGTCGTCCTCGTCGTCTTCATTCAGATCCAAGAATCTCCTCCTCTTTACCGCCACAGGAGCAGGAGGGGGAGATACGGAAGCATCCCTATTGTTTTTCTTAACGATGGGATCCTTGTCCTTAAGGAGTTTCTTGCGCTGGGCTTTCAGTCTCTTGACGTTGCCTTCGATGCGCCCTTGGAGGCGGAGGCGCTTGAAACTGAGACCACCCATGGACCAATGGGCTTCATTGGCCCATGAGAGCAGCGAATCAAGGACAGGAACCGGAGGATCTACGCGTTCGGAGTTGAACTTGGTATCAGTGTAGATACGGGGCCGTGGAAGACTGCTGCCGTAGAACTTGCCCGGGCCGAGAGGAACCACCATGGATTGGGGCTTAGTAGTAGACGTTGTTTGGGAACTTTGACGAATACTAGTTTAGACTTGTGAAAGGTTGAAAGAAAATTCAAAATTGGATGATTTGAGATTGAGATTCTTTTGGTGTGACTTTAATTCGTTGGTTTATAGGGAGTTGTTAAATAAAGAAGGTAAGAGTGGCGGGTGAATTTAGCGGGAAACGTTTAGTTTGGCGCCCAAAGTTAGCGCCATCCTGACCTGGCGAGTTTTCGGTAAATTCGAGGTTTTGGGCCTTTTGGCAGGTCCTCGGCATGATCAGAGAGGGGAGGCCTACGTTTTAATAATGTTAAAAGGCAAAATTCACTTATCGATCACGATCTAAATCCTAGAATCCATAAAAGACCATTAGACCTGTCTCACCAGCCAACCCCATGGGCCTGGTTTGATTTCATCCGGGTCTAACATGATTTTTTTTACGTTTGGCTGTGGATATTATTATTATTAAAATAGATAATTATCTTTATTCTATTTTCATTATTATAACGTATATTTACAAATATTAATATAAAATTATTTAAAATTATAAAAACAAATTATAAAATATAAATAATATATAATCTATAATTATTTTATTATATAAAAGCATGAATTTGAATAATTTCTTGAACTGACAAAAATAATTATTATTTGTTCACTATATTTTTAAATTGTCATTATAAATATTTTATTATTCTTATTAATATTTATATAATTTATAAGTAATAATTTTAATTCTATTAAAACATTTTTTTTAAATAAATTAATTTAATAACAAATGAAAAGCAGTTAAAGTTTAAATGAAATTGTTTTATCTTACAAATATTAATTTTTTTCTAACGTTAAAAAGTAAATTAATTTATTTGATATAAACAAAAAATAATTAAAATTTACATTGAATTTTTTTAGTCTTCGTAGTTAATTTTCATTAATATTAAAAATAATAAATTTTATAATAATTTACACATGAAACAAACTTTTTATGTTAATGTAAATTTTAATTCTTATACACTTTATTAGTTTTATTTATTTTTAAAATATACAATTATATATTCAAAAATAAATAAATCAACGAGTATTCATATACAAACATATGTGATAACAAATACTAGTAGTATATATAAAAGCACCGATGTAAATAATCTTTTGAATTGATGAAAATATTTATCTTTTTTAATTTAATTTCTATATTAACATTTTAAATTAATTTTTATTTATTATAATTTTAGAGTCCATGAATAATTAAATCATCCTCTTTGATAAAAAATTTTAAATTGCCATTTTAAATTTATTTTATTTATTACATTTATAAATTTTAATAATAAAATAAATTTTATAGATAAAAAATAGTTTTAATTATATTGAATTCCAGCCATTATGACAGAATATCTTGAATAATAATTCTTTAGATAACTCTGTCTAAATTTCATCAAATCAAGGTAAATATAGAGTCCATGAGTAATTAAATATAATTTCTATTATAAATTAATTTTTAGGGGTTATAATTTTGATTTTAATAATAAGATTAGTTTTATAGATAAGAAAGTGTTTTAATTATACTGAATTGTTGTGATTATGATATAATTTTTTTGGATAATAATTCTTTTAAAAAAATGTAACCGGTTAAATTTCATCAAGATAAAATTAGAATCTATGAGTAATTACATCTCATGCCATTTATATATGCGCAAGCGCAACTGTGGTTTCAATATGGTCTCAATGCAAAAAGGATTTAACAAGAAAAGTTTTTTTAAACAAAAAAAAAAAAAAAATCGGTTTGAGAATGGGCTTAGGAATTTATAAGATATAAGCTCATATTTTATTTATGTGGCAATTAAAAATTCTTCAAGCAATTTATATAATAGACAATGGTAAATTTTTAAACGAATATTTTTTTTTTTCATTTTATTTCAGTGAATTTTGCATATATATGTTTTAATTTTTGTTTTTTATAGTTATAATTTATTGGTTTTGAAACCGGAAACTTATTTGAATTCAAAATATGGTAAATCAATCTATTTAACTATACCTTACAATTAACAAATTGTCTTTATATATAGTCAAGATTAGTTATACTTTTTTTATATTTTAATTTATTTTCATATAAATTTTTACTTTATAATTACATGTTTTGTTTATATAGTCCTCCTCTTGGTCAATTCCATACGAATAAATTTTGATTAAATTTCTAAATTTCCATTTTAAATCAATTTTTATTTATTTTAATTTTAGTATTCATGATTAATTACATTGTTCTCTTTGATTAAAATTCATGAATTGACATTTTAAATTAATTTTTATTAATTATAATTTTGAATTTTAATAATAAGATTAATTTTATAAGTAGAAGTAGTTTCAATTATATTGAATTTCAGCCATTATGATAGAATATTTTGGATAATAATTCTTTACATAACTCTGGTTAAATTTCATCAAACAAAGATAAATTTAGAGTCCATGATGAGTAATTAATTCATCCTCTTTGATTAAAATTCTTAAATTGCCATTGTAAATTCATTTTTATTGGTTATATTTTTAAATTTTAATAATAAGATAAATGTTATAGATAGGAAAGAGTTTTATTATATTGAATTGTTGTGATTGCGATAAAAAAAACTTTGAATAATAATTTTTTATATAATTTTTAACCAGTTAAATTTCATCAAACAAAGGTAAATTATATATGCACAACTTTAATTATAATATAATCTCTACGCAAAAAGGTTTAGCAAGTAAATGATTTTTTTTTAAAAAAAGAAAAAAGAAAAATCGGTTTGGGCTTAGTAATTAGTGAGATATAAGGTCATATTGTATTTATGTGGCTAAGAGTTGTTAAAGCCATTTATATAATAGATGGCGGTAAATTTTCAAAGAAATCATTTTTGTTTCATTTTATTTCAATGAATATTTATTTATTTTTTATAGTCATGATTTATTGGTTTGAAGCTAAAGGAATATTCAAATTCAAAATATTACAAATCAATATCTTTAATCTATTTATATGCCCTACAATTAACAATTTATCTTTATATTGATATACTCAAGAGTAATTATATTTTTTTTAATATTTTAATTTATTTTGATAAAAAATTTCACTTTATAATTAAAATTTTCTTTTAATATAAGATTTCTCAATTTCATATAAATTTATTTTTTATAATATTAAAAGATGTAAAATTCTATTACTAAATCAATTTTTAATTAAAAATATTTATTTATATTTTACCATTATAATTTAATAAAATATTAATAACATATATCTTAAAAATATATATTCAAGTGTATATAAAAATATGAATGCTGAAAAACTTTTGAATCTGACATTTTTACTCATTATATTTTTAAATTATCATTTTAAATACTTTTTATTATAAATATTAGTAAAATTTATCCATTTTGTATATAAGAATTTCCACTACATCAAATGACTAACATTAAAATATTTTTACAACAAAAATCAATATATTTTATCTAATTTGTAAATAAAAACTATAATTATATTTAATGACTTTCATTAAAAAATAGTTTTTTAATTCTAAAAGTATTGACTAATTAATATATTATAGATTAATATTACAGAAAATTATTTATCTTTCAAACTTTAATAGTTTAAAAATAATTTTATTTTATATATAATTATTATTTTAAAATAAAAAAATAAATATTTACGTATAACATGACAACAAATACTAGTATAATTTAAATGAATGAATTTGAGCAGAATTTGAATTTAGGCTTAAGCTTAAGAGGTGCCTAACTATGTATTTGTAGAAAAAGGTTATTTTCTATTATGTTTCTTAGATTAATTAGATAGTAAGGTGAATGGGGAGCTATTATTAGAAGGGAAAATTTGGTATGAAATTTTGGTTATACTGTGAGTGCGAGATAACACCGAGTATTTATAAGTTGTGAAAAGGTTTAATGCCTTGATTGTCAGGCTATAGATATCAACTTAATTAAGGTTATATAAAATATGCTAATCAAGTTATACACATAGAGAGAGTTATTTATTGAGATAAAAAAACAACAAAATTATATCAGATAATTTGAATACCATATCTAAATATGATACGTTTAATAAACGTGAAAACAATATAATAAATATGATACAATATATTTAAATTTTAAATATAATTAATACGATTAACATGATACGTTTAATATATTTATTATATTCATGTTTAAAGTTTTAATTTATTTAATAATTTATATTATATATATTTTTTATAAAATACGATATGTATACGCAAATTAACTTGACTTTCTTACTTATAACTAAGAGGGATTTTATGATGTGTAAAAAGTTAAAAATATGTTCAAATCATAATTTTAAGCCATGTGAGACTGACGAGATCCTAACTCTGAACCCGAGTAAGCTAACATTTACGGAAACCAAAATTTGAGCATTATTAATTATTTGATTGGTTGAAATAGTAAAATAACTTCAATCAAGATTCGAATTTTGGAAGAATTTTATCATTACACACCTGGCTTGAGGGGATTAGTCTTCCATCAACCATAAAATGGGGATGAGGGGAACACCTTGAATTTAGACAAAAATAAAAATAAAATTTCAGCATTTTTAATTGTTATTATATATAATAATATCTTCATTTAATGTATTAAAAATGATAAATAAAATTATCAACTATTATATTTAATATAATATTTTTATTATAAATAATATATCAACCAATGATTAAAGAATCGAATTAGATCAGCCGGTTCAATCGATTGAACTGATAGATTCGGCAGTTAGACAATATAGGTTAAATAAAAAATTTATTGAATCGGACAGAACCAATAAAAACCGGAAATCGGGACCCGTAAAAACCAGTAAAAACCCAACAAAATCCGAAATTGTAATTGTTTTATTATTTTAGCTTTTTTAATCCAATTAAACCATTGGAACGAAAAAAAATGGCCCAGGTTGATTCGGGCCGTTGCTTCATGTTCACTTCTGATCTATTTTACCGAATCATCCTCACTAGGCTGATCCAATATCTGCTCATCCAATGTGGACAATGTCCCATGTCGGACCATCTTCATTAACCTCTTCATGTTCCAAGCCGAAATGTTCTTGTGGTTGAGTTTCTGCAAATGTTCTATTGCAATCCCATTATCCCCTTTCTTCGAAGCTGCCCGAGAAAAATTTTGAGTTTTTAATCTAGTAAATGTTTTTTTTTAACTTTCCACTCCTTGGTGGTGGAAAGGCATCTGCCCTAAGTTCTGATGGCACAGTAGCCCCAGCATTCTGCAATCTACGGATCTCAACTGCAGTCCTTTCAAAAGTGTAATAGTTTTATTGTTTTTGGCATTTGAAGTAATCATACTTGTATTATTTTTTTGTTTTAAAGTTTTTTGAATTTTCCTTTTTTTTTTTTGAATTTCTATTTTTTTTGAAATTTTTGGATATGGTTGAATTGATCGACTCAACCGGTTGAATCGAATTTTTTTTCTTCAACATTGATACTAACTAACCTTAAAATTTTTCCTAAAAAAAAAAAAAAAAAACTAACCTTAAAATTTGGCATAAAGATAGTTGTTAATAAAATTCATTAATTATTATTATCTTTTAAAGGTGAATTCTCGATTGTTTGAGAAGAAACAGGGAAGAAATTTTTTTGGATAAATTTAAAAAACATGTCCTCTAATCAAAATAAATTTGTAAATGATCTAATGATAAAAAATAATTCATGAAAAGAAAATACATAAAACTAAAATTGTAAAAAAAATATTGCAAAGATTAATCTACCTTAATATAAGCAAATAGTATTTCACGATGTTCAGTTTCGAGTGCATAAAAGATAGAAAAGGAAAATAAAAGATAGCTGCCCATTTTTTTGGTGGGGATTTTAATACACCCAAAATAATGTATCTTATTTAAAATCTTGCACTATAAAATATCAGTTGTAAAGTATAATGATTAGTAAGGGTCGAGTCCACAGGAATTGGTGTTTAATTTAAGAATTATTAGTTTATACTTAAATTTACATAAAACAAAATAAAAGGGGAGTTTTTGAAATAAATTTAAACTAGACTTGTCCATGGGTAGGGCCGCGACTCGAAATTTTTTTTACTTCCTTGCCCAAGCCCATTCGAGCCCGGGCCGGCCCGTATAAGCCCATTTTACTATTCAAATATATTCAAATATTATTTTTTATTAATATTTATATATATATATTTTATAATTAAATTTAAATAAAAAAATAATATTTTAATACTTAAACAGTGATCCGGGCCGGGCTGAGCCGGCTCGAAGTATAAAAAATCATGTCCAGGCCCGGTCCAATATGGGCCAGGCCGGGCGGGCTACCCGGCCCATGGACAGGTCTAATTTAAACTAAAGCAAACAATAAAAGTAAGAAAACAAGTAAATAAGAAGTAATCAAATATGATAAAGGTATGGTTAAGGTTTCATTCTCCACCACTAGACATTATTGAGAATCAATTTCAGATCTATAACATCAATTAACTATCAAAATTATTAACCGTAGATAACAATAAGCTCTGCTACTCCAATCTTTCCTTAGTTTGTCATTAAATAGAATAAGCTCTCTATTTAATCTCTAATTATCAAACAACCTAGAATAAGCTCTCTAAATTCAATTTGATAACAGCTTTATGATGAGAAAGATAGGTTGATCTAAGCAACAAGCACGTAAGCTCGGATTGTTCAATTTATGTTATGTTCCACATTGTAATTCCCCAAAACTCAACATAATCATGAATTACAGATTGCCACTTATGAATAGGAAATCAAGACAATTATACGGACCAAGACTCCTAAACTAGCATTAGATAATTATCAAGATCTATCTAGTTTGCGACCTAAACAAATCAACACAAAGATCATGAAAAATTCTTTTAGAAGAACATAAACAACTTTGGTAGAAAATCAATATCTGATAGAATCTGAAAATCAATTACACAACATGTCTAGGGCTTTGAAATCACCCTTAACCAAAGAGAAGTTTAGCATTGCATAGGCATTGTCAACATAAACATAAAAGAAACTAAGAAGAAAAACTAAAAGAAAACTAAGAGAATGGAGAAGAAGAAGAAGAAGAAGAAGAAGAAGAAGAAGAAGAAGAAGAAGAAGAAGAAGAAGAATGATCCTTGAGTCTACTCAAAAGATAGATAGTTTGTGGCTCAAAAGATGGTATTTATAGAGTTTTAAAACCCTGAGAACAAGTCCTTGCCGCACAAGTAAGGTTTGGGGCTGAAGAATCATGTTTTTGGCAAGTTTTTGTGGTTTTTCCCGAATTATTGGCGCTTAGGCCCCGGAATTTGACGCCTAGGCGCCGAGCATACTGCCTTGTATTTTTCTGCTGCATTATATCGCACTTCTTCGGCTGATTTGGATGATCATTTATTGTCCTATTTGAGTGTGTAAACTATAGTTGGAAAGGTATTCAAGTCATCTTCAAAAGTCTAGAAGGAAGTTTCTTCAAATAAATAATTTAACATAATGTTTTCCTTGCAACAAGCTCCAGAGGTCAAATCTGCCTTCTTGCTTTGCAACCAGAAATTGATCTTTTTGACTCCGAGTCTTCTTCCATCTTGTGATTATGATTTTGTAAGCTCTTTACCATCATTATTGACATTTTTTGACTTCATTCTCCTTATTGTACCTAAAATTCAAAAACATAATATAAATAAACAAGATAAGGATCGAAAACATAACAAAACTAAAGGTAGAAAGGCATAAAATGTGTATTTTATGAACTTATCAAATACCCCCACACTTAGCTTTTTGCTAGTCCTCGAACAAAACAAAATAAAACAAAATTTAAGAAAATCTAATCTAATCCACTTTTGTAGGAAATCACGGTGGCACTTAGCATGTGACACAAGCCTTTAGACCCCTAGGTGTCCTTAGTGGACGAGTTTAGTCTCGTGAGGATTTACTAGAACGATACCCATAAACATTGAAAAACTAAAATAAAAATAAACTAACATATACTAAAAATAGTTACTCCTAATCCTTTCAATATAAATTAGAGATAATCTTTGAACAAGTCCTATAAACTAATCAATAGCTTAAAAAATTTCACAAAAAATCATACTTGAATGTAAATAGTTTGAGTTAAGCCAATATACATATTTCAATCAAAATAGTGCATATTCAAGCTTAATCTCAACTTCTCACATGGGATACTCTCATGATTTTCACTCTTTAAAGTAGTGGTAAAGTGTTTACACTCAATTAATCTCATGAAAACAGTTCTACCACATGCTTGCTTGTCCACCTATTCTCCATTATTTAGATCATGCAACTTCATAAATCAAGAGATCTTTATTAAAGGTTGTAATGGGGCCAAGGGGTTGTAATGTGGTTAAAGAATAAAATGATAAAGATATCACAAAGGTTCCAAATATTTCATAGAGTTTACAGACATAATAAGATCATACAAATAAAACCTCTCAAAACTCTTATAATGCATATAATAACATAGGCTAAATATTCATGTTGAGCCTTTGCTTTATTCTAACCGACTTTGTAACATCTTTTCTTTAACCAAAAGTTCAAGAGATGATTTTTTTTTATTTTATGGGAATGTACTTTTTTTTCTTTTGTTCAATGTTCCCTTTTCTTTTTCTCTTGACTTTTGTCATTCTCCCCCCACACTTATTTCTTGTTCTAACCCAAATTTTCAAAAAGTATACCTTGTTTTTTGTCATGTGTCTCAAACATTCTAGTCCATCTTTAGAACAAGGGTAAAGATATAAATGTGTTTAGGCTAGGTGTAAGATGTGGTTACCAATAAAATAGCTTAATCAATATAGGCTCAAATTGGCTCACTAGGGGGATGTTCTCTTGGAACATCAATAATGGATGGTTGTTTGGCCCTGGTTATAGTCCTAATGCCTCTATCATATTCATGTTAACACATACATCAATATAGTCTCAAAAAGGTTTAAAGCAAGTTCTAGAGAATCATATAATCATAAGAGCACTCAAGAAAGAAATTGGATTGATATGTATAATGTATCAATCATATAGGCTCAAAACTCACAAGGATGATTATACAAATCAATTTTAAGTCTAAACATGTTTCTTTCTCAATTAACATATCATATTAATATTGGCTCATGAAAAATAGTATTCAAGCTCAATTCTCATGAAAATTTTCTCACTAGTAACTAGTTTTGGACCTATGCAATTCATATCTCATTATTATATTGAAAGGAATTAAAACACACTAAAAATAATTTAAAAATATTCAAAACAAAACAAATAAAAAAATAACAACCTAAAAATAAAAGAAATCCTAAATTCTTCCCCCTACACTTAATTCTTACATTGTCCTCAATGTAATGCTATTACCCCTAATGCAAGAATTATATGTAAGAGAAAAAACTACTAAACAAAACAAACTAAAGAAAAACAATAAAATATAAAATGATGGAGAGTAAGGAATATGCAAATCTGATTATAATAGATGCTCTCCATCCTTTTGGGTTGCCTCCCAATAAGCGTTTGGTTTATTGTCCTCAGTCTGACTTAGACCCAAGCCATCATCCTTTACGCATTCTTGGCTTTTTGGAATCTTTTAGCTTACGGCTCTTTTTTCTTTTAATTTGTGATGCCGCCTTGCTAGTTAACTCCAAGAGTTTCTGTGGTAATGAATCAAATATGTTAATTGAAAAACATGAATAGCTATTACTTGGATACCTCGCCTTTTCAAAAATGTCAAAGTGTATGATCTTATCATCAAATTCCATGGTGAGGGTGCCATCATGTACATCAATTTTGGTCTTGGCTGTCATTAAGAATGGTCTCCCTAATAAGATAGGTGTTGGATTAGAAGACTATTCATCTTCCATATCAAGAACATAGAAATCTGCCGGGAAGATCAATTCATCCACCTGCACAAAAACATCTTCTACAACTCCTCTTGGATATGTGTTAGAATGATCAGCAAGTTGTAAAATAACACCGGTTTCTTTTAATAGTCCTAGTTTCAAAGAAGCATAAATTGAATATGGCATAACATTGATAGATGCTCCTAAGTCTAGCATGGCACTCTCAAGCCTGGTGTTTTCTATCTTACAAGGAATGATAAACATACCTGGATCCTTGCATTTAGGTGGGAGTTTCTTTTGGAGAACAGCTGAAACATTTTCTCCCATACTTACCTTTTCATTCCCCTTGAGCTTCTATTTGGATGTGCACAATTCTTTGAGAAACTTTGCATATTGGGGAACTTGCTTAATTGCATCTAATAGGGGAATGTTTACCTCTACTTTTCGGAAGGTTTCCAAAATGTCCTTCTCTTGCTCCTCCTTCTTGAACTTTGCTAACCTGCTAGGAAAAGGTAGAGGAGTTATATAAGAAGGAAAAGATGGTTTAGGAGTTACCTTTTGTAGTGTCTCATTGGGATGTGAAGATGCTACCATGGTGTTGTCCTCCCCTTGAGCGTTATCCTTTTGTAGTGTCTCAAGTTTTTTCCTACTTCTTAAAGTTATGGCATTGGCATTTTCTCTGGGATTCACTATAGTTTGGGAAGGTAATTTCCCGAAATCCCTTGCTTGCATTTGACTTATTGTTGTTGCCATTTGCCCCATTTGAATCTCCAAATTTTGGATACTTGCCTTTGTTTCCTGTTGAAATTGAATTGTATTAGTAGAAAGGGCTTTAACAAGATCTTCAAGAGAAGTACCTGAATTTTGAGTGGGTGGCACTTGTTGTCGGGTTTGATATGGTTGTTGAACCCTTTGTTGAAACCCGATGGTCTATTGTCAAATGGTGGAGGAGCAACTTGTGATTGGTTTCCTCCATAATTGAAGTTTGGCTCCATCCTGGATTGTAAGTGTTAGAGTAGGGATCATACTTCCTTGGTTGGTTCTGAAATTCACCCATGGCATTCACATGCTCATTGGTATCCTCTTGTAGTGTTGGGCACATATCAATTTGATGCCCCATGGTAGAGCATATGCCACAAGGCTTAATTTGCTGTATATTACCTACAACCAATTGTTGCACAAGAGAAATCAGTTGAGAAATTGTTTGTTCATGGGATGATGTACTTACCTTATTGACTTTCTTGGGTTGTGGTGGTGGATCTTGTCTCATTGAGAATTGCTGGGAGGTGGCTGCCATGTTGGAGATGAGAGATCTAGCAGCTCCGGGAGTTTTATCAACTAGAGCTCCCCCACTTGTTGTATCTATCATACTTCTCTCCATGGGCATGAGTTCTTCATAGAAATATTGGATGAGAAGTTGTTCACTTATCTGATGGTGTGGACATGATGCACAAAGTTTCTTGAACCTCTCCGAATATTCATATAAAGACTCTCCGTTGTATTGCCGAATCCTACATATCCCTTTTCTAATGTTGGCAGCCTTAGATGCTGGGAAATACCTTTCCAAGAATGCTTTCTTCATACCATTCCATGTAGTTATGGTCCCGTATGATAAATAGTAGAGCCATTCCTTTGCCGAATCAGCTAGAGAGAATGGGAAGGCTCTTAACTTAATTTGCTCTTCTGTGACCCCGTTGGCCTCATGCTTGAGCAAACTACATGGGATTCCTTGAGATGCTTATTTGGATCCTCTCCTATAAAACCATGAAAAGTTGGGAGAAGATGAATCAAACCAGATTTTAATTCAAAAGCTACCTCAAGATTAGCATATTCAATGCATAATGGTTGTTGATCCAAGTCTGAAGCGGCTAGCTCCTTGAGAGTTCGGTTGTCAGCAGCCATCTCTCCTTGTTCCTCTTGGATGGTTTGGATCACTCTTCGTTTGTTCTATGGTGGGAAGCTATGAATTCTCGAATTCTCCTAAGTCCTAAGTGAGGTTCTTCTTCTTTGGGAGACTGGGACATTCACTGAAAAAGAAAACAAGAAAATAAACTAATTAAAATAGAAAATAAGAATAATAACTAATAAACTAAAGAAAGCAATCCCCGGCAACGACGCCAAAAACTTGATGCACCCAAAATAGTGTATCTTATTTAAAACCTTGCACTACAAATATCAGTTGTAAAGTATAATGATTAGCAAGGGTCAAGTCCACAGTGATTGATGTTTAGTTTAAGAATTATTAGTTTATACTTAAATTCACAGAAAACAAAATAAAAGGGGGGTTTTTGAAATCAATTTAAACTAAAGCAAACAATAAAAGTAAGAAAGTAAGTAAATAAGAAGTAATCAAATATGAGAAAGGTATGGTTAAAGTTTCATTCTCCACCACTAGACATCATTGAGAATCAATTTCAGATCTATCAACATCAATTAACTATCAAAATTATCAACCGTAGATAACAATAAGCTGTGCTACCCCAATCTTTTCTTAGTTTGTCGTCAAATAGAATAAGCTCTCTATTTAATCTCTAATTATCAAACAACCTAGAATAAGCTCTCTAAATTCAATTTGATAACAGCTTTATTATGAGAAAGATAGGTTGATCTAAGCAACAAACATGTAAGCTCAGATTGTTTAACTTATGTTATGTTCCACATTGTAATTCCCAATACCCAACATAATCATGAATTACAGATTGCCACTTATGAATAGGAAATCAAGACAATTACACGGATCAAGACTCCTAAACTAGCATTAGATAATTATCAAGATCTATCTAGTTCGCGACCTAAACAAATCAAGGCAAAGACCATAAACAATTCTTTTAGAAGAACATAAGCAACTTTGTTAGAAAATCAATATCTGATAGAATCTGAAAATCAATTACACAACATGTCTAGGGCTTTGAAATCACTCTTAACTAAAGAGAAGTTTAGCCTTGCATAGGCATTGTCAACATAAACATAAAAGAAACTAAGAAGAAAAACTAAAAGAAAACTAAGAGAATGGAGAAGAAGAAGAAGAATAATGATGATCCTTGAGTCTACTCGAAAGATAGATAGTTTGTGGCTCAAAAGATGGTATTTATAGAGTTTTAGAACCCTGAGAACAAGTCCTTGCCGCACAAGTAAGGTTTGGGGTTGAAAAATCATGTTTTTGGCAAGTTTTTGCGGTTTTTCCCGAATTATTGGCGCCTAGGTGTCGGAATTTGGCGCCTAGGCGCCGAGCATACTGTCTTGTATTTTTCTGCTACATTGTCTCGCACTTCTTCAGCTGATTTGGATGACTATTTCTTGTTCAATTTGGGGGTGTAAACTATCGTTAGAAAAGTATTCAAGTCAGCTTCAAAAGTCAAGAAGGAAGTTTCTTCAAATAAAGATTTTAACATAATGTTTTCCTTACAACAAGCTCCAGAGGTCAAATCTGCCTTCTTGCTTTGCAACTAGAAATTGATTTTTTGATTCCCGAGTCTTCTTCCATATTGTGATTATGATTTTGTAAGCTTTTTATCATCATTATTGATATTTTTTTGACTTCATTCTCCTTTTTGTACCTAAAATTCAGAAACATAATATAAATAAACAAGATAAAAATCGAAAATATAATAATAACTAAAGATAAAAAGTATAAAATGTGTATTTTATGAACTTAACAGTTTTGCTGTTAATAGCACAATTAATAGAATGAAAAGCTAAAGATGATCGGTTATTTATAGCACAATTAATAGAATGAAAAGCTGAAAATGATTGGTTATAGGATTATTTAAGATGGTCGGTGTTTTTTCTTTTTCTTTTGCTTTTTTTTTTATTTGTTTTTTTTTTCATTTTTTTTCAAAAACAAAATAAAAAATTAATAGTAAAAGCACCAACTAGAGCTTTAATTGGTTAAATTTCTTATTAATAAATTTTCTTGAGAAAAAGTGGAAGTTAATAATAATTACTTGTTAAATGTTTATTTAGTTTATAAGTTTGTCTAACAAATATTTTTAAAGTATTTTTTAAGATTTATTAATTATTATGTTTAATATATTTATATATTAAATATAATAATTAATAATTGATTTAATGCATTAAATAATATATTACTTTCTTAATATAATAACTTGAAATACTTCAACTACCTTTATAAAAGAAAAGGTAAAAAAATTATTTGACATCCATAGCCACTGGGGAGATTGGATGAAGCTGAGTTCTACTTCATTTCACGTTAATTTTTTTTCCCCTTTTAACCATTTTATTCTCTTTTTTCTCATGGGGGAAGCTAACTTGCACAAAAAAATTTGGTTCCTCAGCTCATCTATATTGTATTAAAAGGATTGAGTTGATGTTAAGAGTTAATTAGACACTAACTCATTTAATGAAATTATTTAAAAATTTTAAAAAATTATTAAAAATAATTATGACTTTTTATATATAAAAAAACTATCGACTAATCCTTTTTTTAAATATAATTTTTTACTTATTTTTTTCATCTATTTACATAATGAGTGTACCATAATTTAGTGGGTTTAGAAACAAGAAAAATCGACTGAATGAAGCTAACGACAAAAAAACTGATGATGACATAAAATATGACTACAACAATTTCTATTCATCATAAATAACGATTAAATAAAATTTGAGGGAAGAAACAAAAGGGAAAGTTTTTTTCATTTTTAAAAGGTTTTTTTTTTTTTTTATTAAGGATATATTGGTTTTTGAAATATCTTTTTCTACAATTTTGATTTTATGCATTTTTTTTATAAATTATTTTTTATCATTAGATCATTTATAAATTTGTTTTGATTATAGGAAATGTTTTTTAAATTTACCAAAAAATTAATTAAAGGTTGATATTGTACTATACCCAACTTTCCGACCACTCAATTCCACGATGAATTCATGGGTTACATGACATCCCAACCCAGCGCAACTTCGCAAGTCTTCTTTTTCGGTTGGGGCAACCGGGCAAGTCAAAGAATCAATAGATAAAATATTTCAGAATTTAGGAAGGGTTTGTATTTAGGAATTAGATGTCGCCCAAAGTCTGAGTTATTTAAAAGAATTTATATCAGTGAGTCAAAAAATTTTAAAATTGTATATTTATTTATTAATAAAATAACATCATGCGATTCATTAATAATATATAAATTTATACATTAATAATGTATCAAATATAAATTCTATTTAAAATAAGACTTTTCACGAGAAATTATATATTACTAGTAACTGAAAGCTACACTACATTTAAAAAAAAATTGCAGCTACTATATGTTTACTGTTAAATACTTAATCATGGACTCCCTGCCCATTGTTGTTAGATCATAGAGATGTATGTCATTTTATTCTTTTTTTTTTTTTTTCCATGGATTTGTTATTTTCATAATAGCTAGGCGACTATATTAGTTTATTAATAATTTGATGATAGCTACGCTTACCTTAGGAATCTCAAATTTCTCATCTCCCAAAAAAAAAGAAAAAAAGAAAAGATCAAATTTATCACTTTACTAAATGGGGAAGTTCCAAATTTACCATTCTATATATATATATATATATATATATATCTATTTATATATATATATATTTTGAAATATCATCATCCAATCTTGATTTTTGGTGCAATTTTAGTATATTTTTTGGGTGCAATTTTAGTATTTGACCTTTAAAAACTGAATGTTAAATGTTAAGATTGACGATATGGCATTTGCTAACAAAAAAATAAAATGATGGCTGATTAAATTAAACAAAAAATATTGACATGTGAAAAAGAAAGGGTTGTCGGATTGGGATCTTCAATTATTTTTAATATATTCATCATTAATATTTATGTGTTGGACCTAATCATGAATTGTAGAGTTATATTTGTGAATAGGAATGTACAAAAGTCGGGTTATTCGTTCAAACTCGAAAGTCGATTTGATATTTGGGAGAATTTGAACAAAAATATTAAACCCGAAATATGAGTTTGGACAAAAAAATAAAACCTGTTTAGAAAATGGCCGAGCTTTGACTTCAACATTCAAGGTCTAAACTCGGCCCGATCTGTTTTTTATTTATATAATATATTATTTTAAAAATTTATATATATAAAAGATAAATATATAATATTATAGTGTAAATATTTAAAAAGACAAATAGATATTTATTTGTACACACGGATTAACAACTCTCAAGCACATAAGTCATGGACATGGGCACGAGTTATGGGGATTTCATCATAACTCGGAATCACAATGCCAAAGCAAAATGGATTGCTGAAAAACATGATCCTATTTTAAAGTCGTCGAACCTAATATGAGTTTTCCTCTTATGGCTACAAAATTAAAGCATGGAGTTTGCTAAGTTCCTCATGAGAAGCAGCTATATAGGAACAAAAGAAGAGCATGAGATTTGAATGAAGACGATCATACTTCTATCATATGGGAAGCTAAGAAAGTATTTGGAGTTGATTAGGGACAAAGATCGTGGTGCCACAATACATATAGAGGTGGATGATAGAGCAGATCCAGATATTGATCAATGAGTTTAAAACTATGTTGCTATGATCTTTCAGTTTTATTGAAATATCCGTGTCCGACGCATATTTGGATATGGGTATGGGGATATGATCCTCTAAGAACTCTCCAAATACATGAAAATCTTAAAAAAAATTGAACATACCTATGTCATATACATACCCTTATCCTACACTCACATTCGAGTCTGAGTAACATAAGTTTAAAAGACTTTTTTGTATTATTCTGCTCGAAAGGAATGGTTCACTAACGGGTGCAGGCCATTCTTGGGGGTTGATGGATGTTCTTGAAAGAACCATTTAAGGGTGTTTTATTATCTACAGTATCACTGCAAACAGTGGGATATTCCCGGTTGCTATAGCAATTGTAGATGTTGAATTTGAATCTATTGCAAGTTGGAGGTTTTTTCTTAACCATTTGCACCAATGTATTGGAGGGGGCACAAGGAAGCTTCCATATACTTTTATGTCAGATAGGCACTTGGTATGTTCTTTATAATTTTTATTTGCATTCCTTAAAACTATAATTAATAAAAACCAAAATAAGGCACAACTTTTTATTTATTTATTTCCAATATGATTTTATATTTGTTTAACAAGGAATTATAGAAGCTATAGGAATTGAATTCCCCGATGCAAGCCACAGATTTTGTTGTAGGCATTTATATGCCAATTTAAGTAGTTTACACCTAGGCTTGCAACTAAGGTTTGACTTTTGGGATGCTTGCAAAGCTTCAAATGAAAAAGATTTTAGGAATGCCATAAACCAACTACACTCAACTGATAAAGATGCATGCAATTGGCTAAAGATCTTGCATTGCAAAAGTGACCAGCCTAACTAACAACTTCACTAAACATTTAACCAATGGTTGTCATTGGTTAGAAGTAAACCAATTGTTCCTCTACTCGAGGCTATTAGATTGAAATTAATGAGTAGGATGTAGGGACGATAAAATTTGATCTGATCGATGAATTTTGTATCGATTTATTTCGAATGGAGAGATTTTTTTTTTTTAAAGCGGGGGCGGAGTGAAGCGGGGTGGTTTTGATAAATGTTTACTCCGCTTCGTCCCGCTCCGTCTTTTGAAATTACTATCTTACTCCTTAAAATATTTTATATTTTATCTTATATTTTTAGTATATATATATATTAGATATATATGCTAAAATCATAGATATATACTTTTAGTATATATATGTATATTATATATATATATTAAAGATTTTATATACTAAAATTATGTTCATGAATAAATTATAATATAATTTTTTTTATAATATTAAGTTAAAAATAATTAATAAAAATAAGAGTGTAGCGGAATGGAGTATCGGGGAGCGGTTATGGTTGTAACCGATATCCATGAAGGTTTGAGGTTTTCAACATCCATACAAAAGTAGACCAAAAATGAATAAGACAATCTCCGTTCTCATCTCTCTCCATTGACATCCCTCCATTGACATCACTTCAAGAGATATGCTCAAAGTTGTTCTTGAGAGGGTAGGATTATGCCTAATATAATGGAGAAATTGAACAAGATGGTTTTGCAGGCAAGAGGTTTTAATGCTAGCACATGTCAGTTTAAAATTCTGCGGGTTTGGTGAAGTATGTTGTGGACTTAAAGAGTCTTAGAGAGATAGAAATGCATTTCCAATGTACCCATGCAATTGAATGTATTTGCTACAAGAGGGCTAAAGAAGAATATTGTCATTTTTGTTGGACAAAGGAAAATGCTCGCTAGTATGTTATGAGATTTGAATTGATATTTTATAATAAATTTGAAAGATAAAAAAATCAAAGAAATAAAGATAATTTTAAAAAATAATAACTCTCATCATTATACGACACTTGATATAAAATTAAGAGTTATTCGATATGATCAATTAGATCCGATAATTTTGGACAAAACATAATTATACGATACAAATATAACATGAGAAAATAATTAAAACACGACACGAAAAATAAAATGAACATGATACAAATACATGAATGTGTCAAAATTTACATAAAACAAATTATTAACATATCAAAATTTATATAAATATATAATAACTTGAATTCGATTATGACAGAAAAATAATACAAACAAGACGACACATGACACAAAATTGAGAATTATTTGAATAGTGTCAATTAGACTTGACAATTTCGGACACAACATGATTATACGACACGAACAGAACATGAAAAAAATAATTAAAACACGACATGAAAAATGACATGAACACGACATAAATAAAGGAACGTATTAAAATCTACATAAAATCAATTATTAACGTGTAAAAATTTATATAAATTTATAATACTTTAAACACATGATAAAATAGCACAAACACGTTACGAACATACATTTTTTCTCTAAATTGTATCATTATGACAAATTATGCAAAATATGAATGAATTGAGACACGACACGTACACAAAATTTTTTTTTTCTAAATTGAATCACAATGATAAACTATGCAAAATATTTAGATGAATTGAAAACGGCATGAATACAACACGAAAAAAATAATTAAAATACGATACAAAGGATAATATGAACACAAAACAAATACACGAACGTCTCAAAATCTACATAAAACGAATTATTAACATATAAAAATTTATATAAATTTATAATACTTTGAATACATGAAAAATAACACAAATACGATACGGATGTGTCAAAATCTACATTAAACGAATTATTAACTTGTAAAAATTATATAAATTTATAATACTTTGAACACACGAAAAATAACACGAACACGAATACTTTGAGCACACAAAAAAATACAAATATGAAACAAAAAATAATATGAACAGGACAGAAAATATTTGAAACCGAAATGATTTGAAATCGAAAAAACTTGAATCCGAAAAGGTACAAACTTGAAAGACCTAAACTCGATATGACTCGAATCCAAAAATAATCCGAGATCCAAAATATCTCATTAGTGTTAATCAAAAGACAAAATAAATACAAAAAATATTCTAAAATGACCTAATTAATCCCTAAATCATATGACAAAAATCCATACCATAATTACCCTTCAAACTATAGTTAATGACATGGCTTATGTGGCATATGGATGATGTTTCAAAATCATAAATTCTCTACTCTCATGCATTTGGAGATAGTTTTTATAATTAGTTATTATTATTATTATTTAATTAAAACCTCTTGCTAAGCTACCCAATAATATCTCAATTACCCAAAAAAACCGTTAAAAACATGATTAACACCATTGCTTAGTTGGCAAAAAATTATGATTTCAATTTCTTCAATCAAAGCATTAGACTGAATATAGGGATAGTTTTTATAATATGTTATGTTATAGATGTTATAGATAAGCATATGATCCCACCATTGCCTGAGACAGATTTAACCTCGAATGAAAAAATGCCATTCAACCCCCCATTTTTAAGGGAAAAAAAAGGAAGGCCACAAAAACCAGAAGAAAATAAGCTGGAGAAGATCCTCCAAGATAGAGAACAGCTACATTTGTATGTAGCATTTGTCCAAAACCCCGCTACATGTGCTACGAAAAACAACATCGGAGAATTTAGCAGCTTTTCATTATAAAATGTCATTACGTTAGCGACATTTATAGGGATCAATAGCGGCATTTTCAAACGCCAACGAAGGACTCACCTGAATTATTTTATGGGTTCAATTAGCGACGTTGAAAAAAAGAACGTCTTTAAGTTTAGCAAGATAAAGGCGTTTTGAGCCACAAACATTACTAAGTTAGCAACGTTTCAAAAACAAATTAAATGCCTTTACATTAACAGCATTTTGATCTTAAAACACCGTTAAATTAGCAAAAATGGTCATGCAAAGCAACGGGGACTTCTATTACTTCTAACTAGAATTAAGCCCCCGTTTCACTTGGGGGGATTTTAAAAAAAATTTGTAATTTTTTTAATTAATTAATAATAAAATTTTAAAATAAATTTTATTAAATAATAATTTTTTATTTTTTATTTTAAAATTGTAATAATATTAATATAATTGTTTTTTAATTATGAAATTAAATTATTATAATTTTTATTTATAGATTACATAATACAAATGTATTTTTAATTGTTATTTATATACATTTTTAAATATATTTAGATCTTATTATATAGTCCATATTTTTATATATAGGAGGTCAAAAATAAAAAATATTAACAAAAAATTAAATTTATTAAATAATAATAATTTATTTAATTATTTATAAATTTTAGTAATATTAATATTGTCGATACGTGATCCCGAATCGCGGGGACACGTTCGAGTGAGGGGGAAACAGAAGTAGAGGAAAAGACGACTTAATTCCTCTAGATTGAAATAAACGATCGAGGGTATGAAAACGGCCTTGTAAAAAGACATGGAGTCGCCACCAATCTTTTTTAGCTAGGTGTGATCGTCCACCTATTAAAATCGATTTTATAAAATATTTTAAAATTAATTAAAATATTTTTAAAACCAATTTCAAGTCTGCGTTATAAACCAGAGAAAATCGAAGAATCGGGTTCGAGACTCAGTTACGTGTGGGGAAGGATTAGTACCCCCACAACGCCCGTATAAAACGGTACCTTATTAATCATGTGTTATCTCAAGTCTCGGTAAAAAGTTGGTTTTTAATTTAGTATTTCAAGTTAATTCCCAATTTTAAGAAAAATAATTCCATTTTTAATTGAAAATGATCTGGAATTTATTAATTCAAAATTTTCCTATATTCCCCGATAAAATCGGCAAAATATAGAAATTTTTATTCATTTGGAAAACTTTCCGAATCATTCTCGTTTTTTGATAGAAAGATATTCCTTTATTAATGATAATTGATGATATTCCCTCCATCAAAGCCGGTAGAGAACCCATTAATTATTTTAACTCGAGAATATCTTTATTTTTATTGAAAATCATTATCTTTTTCAAAACATTTAAAAATATGAACATGAATATGTATGACATAAATAAAATGACATGACAAAGTCTAGTTTATATAATGCAACCTAAATGATATGACATAATTTAAATGACATAGTATATTCTAGGTGAAATGAAAAATCCTAAGTATCATGGTATATTCTAAATGAGATAAAATGATTTAAATGACATGACAATTTTAAATGATATGGCATATTTTAAATGACATGGCATATTCTAAATAAAATAACCTAAATGACATGGAATATGATCTAAATGACAAGAAATGACATAAAACATAAAATAATGCTATCATAAAATATGCATGAAAATAGAATAAAAATGCATGAACATAGTATATGCTAAATAATGTGACAAAAATAAATGACTAAATAAAAAAAAAGGGATATCATGAAATATTCAAAATCATATGGCAAACAATATAACATCATAAAATGTAAATCAAAATAATAATAATAATAATACCATGGAAAACATCATAGCAAAAATCACATATTTAAATAAAATGCATGGACATGAAAAATGCAATGCATGAAAATATATTTTTTCCTCTGAATAAAGAAATCCGTATATCTAAAGAGATATTCGGCTACCTTAGAAAAATATGTCAAATTAGATTTTCTAGAAAAAAACAAAACTTTGTGATTGTTTGAAAACAATTTTGAGGAAAAACTTGAATAAAGATTAAAACCCCTACCAAACCCTTTTAAAATGGCTCTAATTTCCTAAGTTTAAAATCCCGGACTTGACCACCCTTAACCCGAGATTTATAAAATCATTTTTAAAGTTTAAAAAGGCTTAGAAACTACCCCAAGACAGTAGCTAAAGCTTCTAACCAACCCCATCTAAATGCCTTAGCCAAATTCAACCATTATTCTTCTTTTGAATTCAAATATGCATCTACTGTCCGGTTTTGACACACGATTTTTTTGCCTAATTTTAAAAATTCAAAAAAATCTAAAGAACATACTGGAGACTCAGAACATGTAAAACTACATGAGAAAAAATTGGCTTAATTTTCTGATTAAACATGACTGCCTAGAAAAATCGAAGAAGTTCGAGTATTGGGTGAAAAAAACTGTTTTGTCAAAACATATTTTTGCCTTTGATAAAATCATTTAAAAATCAAAGTAAAATTGTTGGAGATCATCCTAAAGACCTACAAACAGTAGCTAAAACATTTAAAAACCTTGGACAAAAATTGGCTAAGTAAAAAAAATACAAAGGTAGAATAATCAATTTGACAACCCTTTAATTTTCCACAAGTATGCTCAAGAGAGCATGACTTTGAGCCATTGATTGGCCTAAGTCATAAATCATGTGGCAATGACATGGAATGCATGAACATACAACAAATGAAATGTATGAAATGCATGGTCTAAAGCATAAATGGTAAAGGAAATGCATGACAATTCAAAATAACCTAAATGCCTAGCATGAGTTTGCATGGCAATAAATGCTATCCTAACTTAATATGCATGCAATGCTTGATAATGCAAATATGACTTGGACCTAATATGTTATGAATATGCATGAAAATGCTAATGTAACCTAAGACCTAAGTAGCATAGCAATGCATAGCAGTACCAATATGATTTAAGAAGACCCAATATGCATGGCAATACCAATATGGCCTAGACCTAAAATGTAATGAAAATGCATAGCAATACTATGAACATAAAATGACCAATGAACCTAATGCTAATGCTGGAACAAACAGCAACTAATACACAATTTCAAGATATGATAATGCAAAGCATGTTACCTAAAAAAATGCAAATGCATGACAAGGCAAGGAATGCATGAAGAGGCCGAATGGTCACATGAGACTCTAATGCAATCCTATCTAGTAAATGACACAAATATATGACAAATCATATCAAGATGCATAATGTCATGACATTTTCACAAGCATATGACATACTAAAATCAAAATGCACAAGCTCATGGCATTGAGATGCAAACAAGTCAAGAAGCAAGATGAAAATGCACATGCAAGGCATACTAAATATCAAGATATACTAACTCATGGCATGGAGATGCAAACAAGTCAAGAAGCAAGATGAAAATGCACATGTAAGGCATAGCAACATGGAGCAGCCGAATAGTTATGTGACCAAATACAAAAATGCAAACATGTTTATAATATAAGACATGATACATGAAAAAAATGCACAATATGAGCATATGAACACAATGGACGAATCTTCAAGAAAAATTATTAAGCATGGAATAGAAATATAGAAGCGAATATTACATAGAAAATAATGTAAAGAACATATAAAAAATTAAACATAGACATGCAAAGCAAATAACAAGCAAAACTAGTAAATAAAACAAGGAAAGTTAAGCTCTATGGTTGATATAAAATGGGCATAACCTCTCACCTAACCATAATCACTTGGTCTTGCCAAGATCATGAAGCTTTTCCATTTCAGAAATCAGAAAATAAACCATGCTAAACAACAAAATTAAAGTGAGCTTCATGGTAGGTAAAAATGAGCATAGCCTCTCCCCTAACCATGGTCACTTGGTCTTGCCAAGATCATGTAGCCATTTCAACCTTTTTTGCTTCATCTTTTTGTAAAAAAATCAGAATATAAAATACTGTAAACAAACCTTCTAAAAATCATTTTTTCCACAACAACATACAAGGAAGAAAAAAAAAGAAAACCAAGGCAAACAAACAACCACATTCGGACAAGCATAAAACCATGTAAAAAAAATTGTTTTCCACCATTTTGATGAAGAAGAAGAGATGAAAACTTAAGTAAACATCAAAAAACTTTATTTCTATGAAAAATGTAGTAAGAAAACAAGATAGAAAATCAAGAAATCACCATGGAAAACTTTATTTCAAAACCTTTTTCTTTGCTAAATTAGCTACTGACTTCAGCCAAAAAAAATATGAAAAAAAAAATGAAATCACCCCCTCTAATGGCTTGGCCGAATGGCCCTCTCACCCTTGGATGAGTTGTGCTCTTCCATTATTGGTCATTGGATGAGGACAACATAAAAATGAAATCTTGTAGATTAAATCCAGCCCTCAACATGTGTACTCAGCCCTTGTAGATGGCCTAAGCCATTGGATGAAAAGAGACAATCCCATGCACTCCCTTGCTTGGCCGAATGGATGCTCACCTTTGGATGAATTGTGCTTATCTTTTTTCTTCCATTCTTGGTCATTATAAAAATGTCATCTTTGAATTTAAACTTGGCCATTGGATTATGCATTCAACTTTCCTACAAGGCACCTAAGCCATTGGATGAAGAGGGGACCATTTGCAAGGTGTTAGTGGTAGCATATGGCTTGATAGTGACTAAGGAATTAAATTGTTCAAGCTTCCTTCTTCTCCTCTATGCTGGCTGACCAAGGGAAGAAAAATCCCAGCAATTCCTTCTTCTTTCATATTTTCCCCAATTACAAATTTGCCCTTTTTGGTTTCTTCGGTGAAATGATCTTTTTGCCCCCGAACCTAAATAAATAGCAAACGGACTCCAAATTCAAATTTTCTTTTTTTAATACTTCTGAAATGATAAAAAAAATTTAATTTTGAAAGTTTTCAAAATTTTCCGAATCCATTTGCTATTTATTTCAGATTTATTTTCGAAATTACCATTTTTATGCACCCGAACTTTACCATTTTTTAAAAGAGCACCGAATCCAGATTTTTCTTCACCAATATCTTCCAAATAATTTAAAAATGTGATATAGAATTTTTCATACTTTTTGGAGCTCATTTGCTATTTTTTTCGGGATTTATCTACTTGAATTACTACATAAGGGACCCAGGATTTGGCCATTTTGCAAACGAACTCCGAATCAAGATTTTATTTCGCCAATATCTTCCAAATAATTTAAAAATGATATTTGCAAATTTTCAGAATTTTTGGATTTCATTTGCTATATTTTCGGGATGTATCATGTTGAATTTCTGCATAGTAGGCCCGGGATATAGCCATTTTGCAAACGAACTCCGAATCAAGATTTTCTTTCGTCAATCTCTTCAAAATGATTTAAGAATGAGATTTGCAAATTTTCAGAATTTTTGGAGTTCATTTGCTATTTTTCTCAAATTTTCCAATTTTGTCCTTTTGCCTCCGAAACCCGGTTTTGCTCAAAACAAGTTCGATTTTCAGATTTTCTTCAAACTGAGCCTTGGGATATCTTTGTTTAATCATTCCTCATCAATTAAGGGATTTAGTTCTATCGAATCGGGCCATTTCTGTAATTCTTTCAAATTTCACCGAAATCCACACAAAAAAACCTTAATTATCGATTTTTTTCCGAATTGACTTTTCTATCAGTTTTTCTTCCAAGTGGCTTCTCTATTACCCGTATTCAATACTTATCTTTCATTTGGAACCTTCAATTCTAACCAATTTGATCGTTTAAGCACTTTTTCCCAAATTTCCCGAACTAGGGTTTCTTTTCTACTGAATCTCCGTAACCCAACTTCCGAACTCCATTTCTTTCAATGTATACCTCGGATTATCAAAACTCTTTCACCGTTTTTCAATTAAACCTCAAATCTTGATTTTGAAAGTGGGTTGACTTTTTTAGTAGTTGAATTTTTTGGGGTTGACTTTTTTTGAGTTTGACTTTTTTTGTCTGCTTTCTTAGACTAATCCTCGGAGTACCACCTGCAGGATGAGAAAAGCCTTTTAGCATTCTGAAACATCAATTTAGGAAGAAAACGTACCTGATTTAGGGGTCCGAACAAAATTAGGTATCTACAACTGCCCTTCTTTGGCTATTGCTGAGAATCAGGAATCAGGCAAAGATAAACAAACACTAATTTTGTACGATTAGTGAAATCACATGTGAAGAGAAGGGAAAGAGATTTTCATTCATCATCATTCAATTTTTTTTTGTTTTGAAAAAGTTGTAAATTGAAGATTTTGTCCTTAAATTGAATTCTTTGACTAATCAAGACTCGACCCGTCTTAAGAAAACGAGTTCAATTTGAAAAGGTGAAAATTATGCCCGAAGGTCTTAAAAATTATGCCCAGAGGTCTTAAAAATGGTCCCTGAAGGCCTTACCCGTGATTTGAAAAATTATGCCCGAATGCCTTAAAAATAGTGCCCGAAGGTCTTAAAAATGGTGGCCAAAGGCCTTACCCCTGATTTGAAAAAATTATGCTCGGAGGTCTTAAAAATATTGCTCGAAGGTCTTAAAAATGGTGCCCGAAGGCCTTACCCGTGATTTGAAAAATTATGCCCGAAGGTCTTAAAAAAAGTGCCCGAAGGCTTTACCCGTGATTTGAAAAATTATGCCCGAAGGCCTTAAAAATGGTGCCCGAAGGTCTTAAAAATGGTACCCGAAAGCCTTACCCATGATTTGAAAAATTATGCCCGAAGGTCTTAAAAATGGTGCCCGAAGGTCTTAAAAATAGTGCCCAAAGGCTTTACCCGTGATTTGAAAAAATTATGCCCGGAGGTCTTAAAAATGGTGTCCAAAGGTCTTAAAAATGGTGCCCGAAAGCCTTACCCGTGATTTGAAAAATTATACCCGAAGGTCTTAAAAATGGTGCCCAAAGGTCTTAAAAATAGTGGCCGAAGGCCTTACCCGTGATTTGAAAAATTATGCCCGAAGGCCTTAAAAATGATGTCCGAAAGTCTTAAAAATGGTGCCCGGAGGCCTTACCCGTGATTTGAAAAATTATGCCCGAAGGTCTTAAAAATAATGCCCGAAGGCCTTACCCATGATTTGAAAAAAATTATGCCCGAAGGTCTTAAAAATGGTGCTTGGAGGTTTTAAAAATGGTGCCCGAAGGTCTTAAAAATGGTGTCCGGAGGTCTTAAAAATGGTGCCCGAAGGTCTTAAGAATGGTGCCCGGAGGCCTTAGCCGTGATGAAAATATCTTGACGACAGTCTCAAGGCTCGACTCATTTGATAAACAGAATGAATTCGATTTAAAACAAAAAGAAATACCTCGACGGTGGTCTCAAGGCTCGACTCATTTGATAAACAGAATGAATTCGCTTTAAACAAATGGAAATACCTCGACGGTGGTCTCAAGGCTCGACTCATTTGATAAAACAGAATGAATTCATTTTAAAACAAAAGAAAATACCTCGACGGTGGTCTCGAGGTTCGACTCATTTGAGAAGCAGAACGAGTTCGATTTAATACAAAAGAAAATACTTTGACGGTGGTCTCGAGGTTCGACTCATTTGAGAAGTAGAACGAATTCGATTTGGGAAGCCAAAGTTTTGTTGATTCCTGCAATGTTAGCTAAATGCAATGATGAGAATGACATGCTTTGCAAATGCTTGTATGTTTCCTGAGGATGAATGCAATCAAATGATTATGTCATGATTTCTAATCCATGGTTTCTTTGAGGTTCACAGATTATCTGACTTCATGATGGAGTCTTCAATTGTTCACTGATGCCCCACTTAAAGAACCATTTACTCAAGATAATTTGTCAAACAGTCCCAATTTCTGACTTCACTGAAATTCATAAATTTCTGACTTCATGACGGAGTCTCCAACACATTTACTGTTTTCCTTTTCTTGGTGAATTTTCCATCAGGATTAGTGGTTTCCAAACTTTTTCTAAGATTTAGATCTATTCCTTAGTAATACTTTTAAACTCATTTTTATTAAAAAAATTTATGTTTACTAATCATCATTCAATTTAATAACAAACAAAATGCAATCTCAAAATTGTATGAAAGAAAGTATGAAACAAGCCAATGTCATAAAAGATTAACAAGAATTTATTGCAACAAATGTTTTAAAATGGTAAAAGTGAATAACGAGGATATAAGAAACAAATGTAAAGTTATAGGTTGTTGATGCCCCTGATGCGGAATATCTTGGACCCCTCATTTTTCAAATCATCTGAAATTTCTCTTGAACGGTCAATTTACTTGGGTAATCCCTCGGCTTCCGTAGTTATGTCAGACTGAGTTGTTCCCCTTTTCTCTGATTTTCAAATACTTTCTCCCCCTTTACACGAAGCATTGATTCAAACCTTAATCAGTACTTGACCCGCCCTTTGCGGGGTTTCAACTCAAGTGTCCCCCATTCAGTATTAAGTCGCCCTTTACGAGTTTTCGGTTTAAACCTCTCATTTTTTCTTTTCTTTTTTTTTTATCGTGCATCTGAGAATTCTAAATGCTTCCAAGGTAAAAATGTCAATTCAAAAGATGGGATGAATTCTGAGAAAAAACTTTCAAATTAAATATCCATGCTTGATCAATATGGATTTTTAAAGTACGCAATGTAGGCCAAGGTTCGGGTTTAGATGGAAAGGATAAAATAGGCCCAAAATGTGTTTAAGGGTGATTGGATCAAGGATAATTTCTTGAGGAAAATTCATTCTTGAGACATTTGTCCCCTTTTTGGACTTTTCTTTTTCCTTTTTTCGTTGCTGGCTTTCATTTGCCATTCTTTGATTTCACATTTTCCAATGGCTCTTTTTTTTTTTTTTGTGCCATGATTTTGATTATTTTTCCTCGTATTTTCCCTCTAGTGTAGAGGGTGATCCTTGATCAGGGTTCAACGAAAGAAATAATTCCTAAGGCTCAAAGGGGTGACTAGGGATAATTTCTTTTTAGTGAAGGGAATATGAAAGATGGCCATTCATCATATCAAGCATGAATATTCTCTTTGAAAATCAATTCTCAGGGGAGATAGATATATAGAATTTCCATTTCTACACTTGGAATCATTCGAATTCCTATGTGCATAGCATCACACTTTTTTTTTAAGCATAATACTTCTTCAGTTCATCAGTATTCACGGGATGTCTAAAATCATCCCCGTTCATCCGAGTTAGAATCAATGCTCCTCTAAAAAAACTCTTTTTACCACATAGGGTCCTTCCCAATTTGGAGTCCATTTTCCTCGTGGATCCTTCACTATGGGGAGAATTTTCCTCAATACCAACTCTCCTTCTCGGAACTGTCTGGGTCGAACCTTCTTGTTATGGGCTCGAATCATCCTTTTCTGATACAACTGCCCGTGACAAATTGCCTTCAATCTTTTCTCCTTGATGAGATTCAGTTGTTCATAACTAGCTCTAACCCATTCTGCCTCTTCTAGCCCAACCTCCATCAAAACTCGAAGTGAAGGAATCTCAACTTCAATGGGTAACACTACTTCCATACCATATACCAAAGAAAATGGTGTTGCCCCTATAGATGTGCGAACCGAAGTGCGATATGCATGAAGAGCAAAAGGCAAGATCTCATGCCAATCCTTGTACACATCAGTCATCTTCTCGACAATCTTCTTGATGTTTTTGTTGGCTGCTTCTACTACCCCATTCATCTTCGGACGATAAGGTGCAGAATTGTGATGCGTGATCTTGAACTGAGTACATACCTCTCTTATCATCTTATTATTCAGATTGAAAGCATTATCTGAAATAATTCTTGTTGGCAATCCATATCGGCATATGATTTCCTTCTTAACAAATCTGCATACCACCGACTTCGTTACATTCGTATAAGAAACAGCTTCTACCCACTTTGTGAAATAGTCTATGGCCACCAGGATGAAACGATGTTTATTTGAAGCTTTAGGGGTAATAGGCCAAATCATATCCATTCCTCATATTGAAAACGGCCATGGTGCAGCCATGACATGCAATGGCGATGGCAGCACATGGATCTTATCTGCATAGATCTGGCATTTATGACATTTCCAGGAATAACTGATACAATCTTCTTCCATCATCAGCCAATAATATCCTGCCCTCATAATCTGCTTAGCAAGCATGTGACCATTAGCATGGGTATCGCATATCCCTTCATGGACTTCCTCTATGATTCTTCGAGCTTCGGCAGACACAACACATCTCAACAGGACTTGATCTTTCCCTTTCTTGTAGAGAATTTTCCCATCTAGAACAAAACCCATTGCTAGTCTTCTCAGAGTTCTCTTGTCATTTTCTGTTGCTCGTTCTGGGTACTGTTGATTCTTGATGTACTGCAAGATGTCATTGTACCAAGGGAGACCATCTGCTACTTCTTCAATACTCAAGTAGTGGGCAGGAGACTCATATATGCTCATCTTGATCGGCACAACTTTCGCCCCTTCATTCACTTTAAACATTGATGATAAAGTAGCCAGAGCATCCGTCATCCGGTTTTCTTCTCGGGGGAAGTAATTGAAACTTACTTCTTCAAACTTCTCCAATAAACTCAGTATGAGTTCTAAGTATCTGATTAATTTTGTATCTCGGGTTTTCCATTCTTCGCGAAATTGGTATATCACTAAGGCTGAGTCTTCGAAAACTTTCAAAACTTTGATTTTTCTGTCCACTGCTGCACGAAGGCCCATAATACACGCCTCATACTCAGCCGTATTATTTGTACAATCAAAATCCAATCTGGCGGTGAAGAGATAATAATCTTCTTCTGGGGATATGAGCACTGCATCGATTCCGTGCCCCATGACATTAGATGCCCCGTCAAAGTACATCTTCCATATTTTCTTCTTCAAGGGAACCTCATCTGCTTGCGAAACATACATAAAATCTTCATCTGGGAAATAAAGTTCAACGACTCATAATCTTCCACTGCCCGATTTGCTAAAAATTCAGCCACTGCACTGCCCTTGATAGCCTTCTGACTTACATATACAATGTCGTATTCTAACAACAAAACCTGCCATCTTGCCGTCCTTCCTGACAAAGAAGGTGCTTCCAACATGTGCTTGATCGGATCTAGCTTGGCGATCAACCACGTTGTGTGGTACAGCATGTACTGTCTGAGCCTCCGAGCAGTCCATGCTAAGGCACAACACAGTTTTTCTACCAACGAATATTTCAACTCATAATCTATGAACTTCTTGCTGAGGTAGTAAACCCCTGTTCTTTCTTTCTAGTCTTATCAAGCTGCCCCAAAACACAACCCATGAATCTCTCAAATACTTATAGATACAATATCATCGGTTTATCCAAAACCGATGGCATTAATACTGGTGGGTTTGATAGATAATGCTTAACCTTTTCAGAAGCAATCTGACACCCTTCATCCCACTCTCCTGGATCATGTTTTCGAAGTAACTTAAATATTGGATCACATTTATCGGTTAACTGAGAAATAAATCAAGCAATGTAATTCAATCTCCCCAGAAAACCTCTTACTTCTTTTTGAGTACGTGGAGGTGGCAAATTCTGGATGGCCTTCACTTTATCCGAATCAATCTCAATTCCCCTTTTGCTAATAGCAAAACCCAACAATTTCCCCGAAGTGACTCCAAAAGTGTATTTTGCCGGGTTTAGCTTGAGTTGAAACTTTCTTAGTCTTTCAAAGAGTTTCCTAAGATTCGCAATATGCTCCTCTTCTCCTTGTGATTTTGCAGTCATATCATCAACATAAACCTCAATTCCCTTATGCATTATGTCATGAAACAAGGTCACTATGGCTCTCTGATATGTTGCCCCAGCATTCTTCAACTCAAACGGCATTACCTTGTAGCAGAATGTTTCCCACATTGTAACAAATATGGTTTTATCCATATCTTACGGTGCCATCTTAATCTGATTATATCCCGAGAATCCGTCCATGAAAAAAACAAGAAACTCTTCATCGTATTATCCACCAAAGTATCAATGTGAGGCAAAGGAAAATTGGACTGGTTTTGTTTAAATCTCGATAATCAACGCACATACGCACCTTGCCGTCCTTCTTTGGTACTGGAACAATGTTTGCCACCCATTCCGGATATTTTGCCACCTCTAAGAATCCAGCATCAAACTACCTCTTCACCTCTTTTTCTACCTATAATAGCATGTACGGTCTCATTCTTCTCAACTTTTGCTGAATTGGCTTGCACTCTGGCCTTAAAGGGAGCTTATGAACCACAACGTTTGGATCCAAACCTGGCATGTCTTGGTATGACCATGCAAATACATCTACATATTCCCGGAGCAAGGCTATCAATTCATCCTTTATTGATGACGACAATGTAGTCTCGATTTTAACCTATTTTATCTCCTCACTACTTCCCAAATTCAACAATTCCAATAGCTCCTCATGAGGAAGTACTTGTTTCTCTTCTTGTTCTATTTTTCTTAATAAGTCCGAAGGTAGACCATAATCCTCAATATCTTCGTCGGCCTCAAAATCACCCGTGCAAATGGGTCTCTCAAAATCAATTTTAGAATTACTGACAGGAAGGTCCTCATATTCTACATCCGTTCACCTGTAAATAGGTGGGGAAGAAACAATATAGGAAAACATATATACAATGGAAGCAAAATAAATAGCATAAATAAAAGAATATGGATACATCAATATGAAGGAAATGCATCATGTTTGTTATTTATTGGATGAAAACTTTTAGACAAAAGCTCATTACAAAAGAAATTCTTAATATCTTCGGGCAAAGATATTTAAGATTTGTTTAAAAGCATTACGTTGGAATAGACCTAAAAACTATGGGCAGCTCGGTTGCACTCCAGTTGGTTAGTCTATATCCTGGTGGACAAGGTCGCACCATCCAGTTAGCATTCTCACTTTCAATTCTTTCTTCCCCAGTCGTGCAGATCTCCATATCATATATCTGCTCATCCCTATTCACCTGGAATCTCTTGAAAGCTTTCTCAATCATTATGAGCACATCATCAGAATTTTTTTCTCCGAACAAAGAACCGGCTGAGCAGAAGCTGTGAAGGATATGTGGGAAAGTCATAGGCTCCCACTCAATATCCATACCCGCAAGACGGGTCATCCTCATTTGTCGGTTCTTTTCAACTTGTTTTCTTTTCTCATAGGCCTTCGAAAGATACCCTATGCCAAACCGGTCTTTATTTTCCATTACTTCCATTTCTCGGGCCATCCCCTGAAGATATTTTCTGAGACCTTTTCTAGCCCTGCAGCCTTTTCCCACGGTAGTTCTTACCCCCAGCCTTGTGTTCTTGGACAACTTTGGTTTTGGAATTTTTTGTCTTTCAGCAACGAAAATAGCATTTACGAATTCCAAAGACCGAAAGGAACATTCTATGGCATCTTTATTGGGTTCAACATAAGGAGATTTAGTAGATGTAGAGACTATTACGTCCTTTTCTTCTGATAGAGTGACCAAACGCCCCTCTATCACAAATTTCAACTTTTGGTGGAGAGATGAAGGTACAGCCCCTGTTGAATGTATCCACGGCATTCCCAACAGGCAATTATAGGACGGATTAATATCCTTGACCTGAAAGTTCACTGTATAGGTGCATGGGCCTATCTCCAGATGAACCTCAATAGTTCCCATTATATCTCTCCTGGTACCATCAAAAGCTCTGACCACTGTGCAGCTTGGCAGCATATAAGAAATATCCACTGGAAATTTGGAGAGGGTTGCCAAGGGCATCATATTTAATGAATAACCATTATCCAAAAGGACCCTTGGTAATATGTGCCCCTTGCAAGTGGTAGTTATGTGAAGAGCCTTTGTTGACCCAATACCATTAGGTGGTATTTCCTCATAATTGAAATATATATGGTCGTCTGCTGCGTTGTTTCCCACCAGCCTATCTAATTTTTCTACCGATATGTTGTTAGCCACATATGCCTGATTTAACACTCTTAACAGGGCATTTCTATGTGGCTCCGAGTTCAAAAGCAAAGATAAGATTGAAATTCTAGCTGGTTGACATTGCAGTTGCTCAACCACACTATACTCACTATGCTTTATGAATTTTAAGAACTTGCAGGCTTCCTTCTCATTCACCGACTTTTTTATCCTATTTACCGGGGCTGTCCCCCTTTCTACTTCTTTTGACGAATCTATCTCAATATGGATTGGTTAACTGCTTTCTTCCCTTTGTCCATTCCTCTGTCTTTTCCTATTAATCCCTGTTCAACAGCCTCAGGAGCATAACACCTTCCTCTTCGTGTTAAGTGCCCCGCACCTATGATATCTTGTTGACTTGAAGACCCAGGCATAACCATGTTGTAGTCATATTTCCATGGTGTAGCTTTGTTTTTCTTGTACGAAAAGAAATAGGCAAATCAATGATTAACTTAGGCGCACTTTCCTCAATGACTGGCATAACTTTCTCCTCTGGTTCATCATAATAAATGATTAAGGGTCTTCCTATCCCGTAGCCAGTTGTATTCTCAATAACCTCTACTTCCTCCTCTGTCTCCTCGTAAAATGGGGCCTTCCCATCATCCATCATCTTTTGGACTTTAGCCAAAAAGTCCCCGCAGTCCTGTATGATATGACCTCCACACTTATGGAACGGGCACCAATTTTGCACCCTCTTTACGATCATTTTTAAACTGTCTGCATCCCCCACCATTCCTGCCTTAACCATCTCGACTCATACTGTCAACATTGGAGTCTTGACTTCCCTGACATCCCTTTTTACCCTTCTGACTTCCCTGTCCATACTGTATTTACCCGATTCTTTGCATGATCTGGCAATGGGTTTCCCGCTACATTCGGCCCATTCTTTGCCCCAAACTTCACAACGCCAACGTTGATCAGGCTTTCGACTTTATTTTTAAATGCCAAGCAATCTTCAGTCGAATGTCCTTGAATTCCTGCATGGTATGCGCAGTTAGTATTTGCATTGTACCACCTTGGATATGGCGGTTTGAGGTATACGGGTGCAACAAGTTGACCCTGCAATAGTTTGGGATATAGCTTACCATAGGTGATAGGAATTGGATCAAATTGGGGTTTTTGATCGTTCCTTGGTGAACGTTGGTCATTGCGCCCGGCTCCTTGAGTGTTTGGGACATTGTTTCAGGGAAGGTTTATCTGTGAGAATATGCCAGTTGGAAACGGCTGTTGTGGTATATTGGTATAAGGGAAGGGATTTTGGGTAAGGTGGTTCACATTGGGGTAGTAAAGATTATACCCCGGGTAAGGTGTGTAGGGTGTAGGAGGTGCATAAGATATAGTAGGAGTATAGGGCCTTGGTGGTGTATATGGTGTGGGAGGTGTATATGGGTATTGGTTGATACTAACTGCGTGGGTCTCCTCTTTCTTCCTAGTAGGGAATACCTTTTTCAGAATAGAAGACTCACCCCCTTCCATTTTTCCAATCTTAATGGCCGACTCTATCATCTCCCCAGATATTACCATGTCTGCAAAGTCCTTGGTGGCACTCCCCATCAATTTATCATAATATGGTGCTTTCAAGGTATTGATGAAAAGCACTGTAGTTTCTTTGCTAGTTAAAGGGGGTTGCACTTGTGTGGCCAGATCCCTCCACCTTTGGGAGTATTCTTTGAAACTCTCAGTGGTCCTCTTTTCCATGTTCTGTAGTGACAGCCTATCAGGTACCATGTCAGATACATGCTTATAATACTCCATGAAAGCCCTGGCTAAATCCGTCCATGAACGAATCTTGGTACGACTCAGTTGATTGTACCATCGGGTTGCAGACCCTGTCAAGCTATCTTGGAAACAATGGATAAGCAGTTTCTCATTATTATGGTGCCCCGTCATTCTTCTGCAGTACATGGTCAGATGTGCTGATGGGTTGCTAGTCCCATTATATTTCTCAAAGTCTGGTACTTTGAACTTTGGGGGAATTACCAGATCGTGTACTAAACTCATCTCTTTGGCATCTAGACTGCCAAATAACTCCGCCCTTTCAACGGCCTTCAGCCTCTCTTCCAGCAGTTGATATATTTTTTTGGGATTCTGCCATTTCGACCCTTTTCAGCTCAGTCATCTTTGCTTTTTCCTTTTCAGCTAGTTCCTCAAAGTCTGGAACGTTAAGATCATTTGGGTCAGCTCCCATATTACCTCTTCCAGGAACATAGTTCTGTGCCTCAGCAGCTGGCTGGATATAAACATAGGAGGCTATCCCAATTGACAGCTCTTGGCCCTTTTGCTGTATATTTTCAGGTTGATCCTTTTCAATTACCACCCTTTTCCCGATGACCGAATTCTCTCCCGGTCCTTTTTGTTTCATCATGGCACTTGATGGAGACTCAATTAAGAGTTGTAAACCCAAGTGCAGGTTATGTTCAAGTAATAAATTCTCGGGTGTCCGAGGTCGAACCACAGGGAAGCGTATTAGTAAGTATAAGTTTATAAATATATAAGACAAAGAAAGTAAACAAGATATTAGGGAATCAACAACAAAATAAGATAAACAAGATATTAGAGAACAAAATAAACAAAATATAAAAGAAATTAAACAAGATATAAAAAAACAATAAGAAAAGATGTTGAGGTTAGAGAATCCACTCTTGGTGTTATGCTAAGATTAATCTTGTTTTATTACACAATTGAAATCCACACATAAAGGAGGTTCCAATCGGAAGGTTTAGCAATTCAGTCCAAATTGTCCAACGTCCATAGCATATGATATTATGTTCATTTGGTGTCCTCAAAACTCATAAAAAGAGTCCAAGCATTCCTTATGCCAAGGTATATGTCTACAACAAATCAAGGTTATGAAACCAAGCATTTACTGTGCCATTTTCATTGTCAATAATGAATCAAGATCTCTACTTTGCAAGTATGATTTTAAACCAAAAGAAAATATTATCTATACTAGTGTTTATAAATGATGATTCATTTTAGCTCATGTTTAAGAGACTAACCTTAGCATTTACCAAAAGCTTCACCTCATCACCTCAACAATATGATTAGCAACACATACTAGATATGAATAAAATGAAAAGAAATGTAAGAAGCATAAGTAAATAAAAAAAGAAAACTACAGAAAGGAAAGAAGAAGAAAACTTAGAGAATTTTATTACAATGGCTAATATCCTACCAATCTACCATCAATGCTCATCCAAGGCCCTCTATTTATACACATTTTGGAGAGCTAAATGACAAGAGACAAGCTTTATAAATTTCAAAGGTAGGTATAATAGGTGGGTGCATTTTTCTAACAATTTTCGTCATATTGTATGACAATTCTGATCAGCCAGCTTGATGGTCGATTTTGTCAATGTTGGAGGCTCGATCTGATCAAATGGTCTTCTAGAAAAATATACCCCTATCAGTTACGGATCTATAGCCGTTGGAATCAGCGTATTTGCTGATGTGGATAAGAAGATATGGGCAAAATACGAAAACAGGTCAGCACAGACGTCATTGCACATCAGCCAACTTGATGGTCGATTTCGCTAGGGAAAACGACTCCGTTTCAAGAAGTGTAAAACATGAAAAAGATAGATATGCCTCTTAACTATGCACGGTTAAAATTTCAGCCTTATTGCTTCAGTGAAACTCCAGATATAGCTGATATGGCAAAAGATGTCGGAACTGGAACTGAACTGGATTTGCCCTTAATTCTTTATTTAACCTAGTAATCTGAAATCACTCAAAGAAACTCGTGAAAAACACCAAATTACATAAAAATATAAAAGATCATAAACACAAGTAGACTAAGCAATAATAACTCGTATTTGACACAAAACAATAATAAAACATAACTAAAAACTATATAATTATACGAGTTATCACACCCCCACACTTAGATTGTTGCTAGTCCCTAGCAACGACTCAATAAAAATAAAATAAGAAAATCTAATCTAATCCATTTTCGTTGGAAATCACGGTGGCACTTAGCATGTGACACAATCCCTAGTGGACGAGTTTAGTCTCGTGAGGGTTTGCTAGAACGATACCCACAAACATTGAAAAACTAAAATATAAGTAAACTACATACACTAAAAATATTTACTCCTAATCCTTTCAATATAAATTAGAGACAATCTTTGAACAAGTCTTATAAACTAATCAATAGCTCAAAGAATTTCACAAAAATTCATGCTTGAATCTAAATAAATGAGTTAAGCCAATATTAACATAACATATTTCAATCAAAATAGTGCATATTCAACTTAATCTCAACTTCTCACTATACTCTCATGATTTTCACTCTTTAAAGTAGTGGTAAAGTGTTTACACTCAATCAATCTCATGAAAACAGTTCTACCATATGCTTGCTTGTCCACCTATTCTCCACTATTTAGATCATACAACTTCATAAATCAAGAGGTCTTTTTTCAAGGTTGTAATGGGGCCAAAGGGTTATAATGTGGTTAAAGAACAAAAGGATAAAGATATCACAAAGGTTCCAAAGAGTTCATAGAGTTTAGAGACATAATAAGATCATACAAATAAATTTCTCAAAACTCTTTACAAGTACATAGTCACATAGGCTAAATATTCATGTTGAGCCTTTGCTTCATTCTAACCAACTTTGTAACATCTTTTTCTTTACTTTAACTAGAAGTTCAAGAGAAGATTTTTTTTTTTTTTTGAATATGGGAATGTATTTAACAATGATCCCTTTCTTTTTCTCTTGACTTTTTCTTTTCTTTTCTTCCCCCACACTTATCTTTTGTTTCTAACCCAAATTTTCAACTAAAAATATCCCTTGTTTTTTTGCAATATGTCTCAAAATATATAATCCATCTTTAGAACAAGGGTAAGGATATAAGTATATTTAGGCTAGGTGTAAGTTCTGGTTACCAATAAAATAGCATATTTAATGTAGGCTCAAATTGGCTCACTAGTGCGGATGTTCTCTTAGAACATTAATAATGGATGGCTGTTTGGCTCTGGTTATAATCCTAATGCCTCTATCATATTCATGTTGTCACATGTATCAATATAGTCTCAAACGGTTTAAAGCAAGTTCTAGAGAATCATGTAATCATAAGAGCACTCAAGAAAGAAATTAGATTGATTTGTATAATGCATCAATCATTATAGGCTCAAAAACTCACAAGAATGATTATACAAGTCAGATTAAGTCTAAACATGCTTCTTTCTCAATCAACATATCATATTAACATTGGCTCATAAAAAGGTTGACATCAAGCTCAATTCTCATGAAAATCTTCTCACTAATAAATCTGTTTTAGACTTATGCAATTCATATCTCATTATAGTATTGAAAGTAACTAAAACACACTAAAAACACACTAAGCCTAAACATGTTTTTTTTTTTTTTTGAAGAAGAAGATTAAATCAAACTGACAAGGTATGTCTCAAGTCTCCCTTACTCAGACCTTGTTCAGAATGAATACTTCTAAATGGCTTAAAACACATCAATTTTTTTTTTTTTAAATTAGCAAAATATGTCCCTTACCCCCTACTAAAATATGACATTGTCCCCAATGTCAAATTTTAAAGGTAGAATTTAGGAGATATTACCTGCAGAGGTTGCTAACCACTTATTATAACTGAGACACAACAAACAAAATGTTAGATAATGTCACAAAGACAAAGTGCAATCCACTCCTTGCTCGTCCATATCTCTTTTTCTTTTTCCGAGCGTTTGCGAAACAACCGTAGCAGATAAACACTCATAAGCTTGTAGCTTTTTGAGTAAATCTTCAATGGTTGTAGCAGAAATTATGGTTCTCCTTGCCTCTGAAAACATGAATCCATTATCCACAGCATTATCTAAATATGAAAGCAAATTACTAAAATAATCATTAATATTAAGCAAACCAATGGGTTTCTTATTTGTGACCAAAGATGACCAAGAAGCCACGCAAGCTATTTCTTCCAATGTACCCAGACCTCCTGGTAAAGCAATGAATGCATCGGCAGAATGGTACATGATTGTCATCCGTTCAGGGATACTCTAGACTTGTATTTCTTTACCCACGGTAGGTCCACAAAAATCTGTGAATAGTTTTGGCACGATTCCTAAAACTGGACTTCCTCCGACGTGTGCTGCTGTAGCGACTGCTCCCATTAAACCCCTACTACCGCCTCCATAAATCAACTGGATCTTTTGTTGGGCAAGTATTAATCCAACTCTTATGGCTTCATCAGCGAATATGTTATTTTTCCCTGGATAAGCACCTCCAAAGACACAAATTTTTTTAATGCGCTGGGACGAAGTACTTTCCATTTTTTTTGAGTGCCTGAAAGAGAATGAGTACATGGTGTAATATATAGAGGACTGAGTAGTGAATCAGACAAGAGTAATAATGTCGCCGAAAGTGTATTTGACCTGTCAGAAGAAAATGTTAACCTAACAAAAGATTTTTGCGTGATTTCAGGAAGAAAATCAAAAAGAGAACAAAAATCAACCGTAAAAGACCAATGCAAAAAAATGAGAATAATTACACAAATCTAACAACACGTAAATTAAACCGAAATGAAGTTATTGCAAATCAAACCAAAAGTTGAGAAGTCATTTATTGTAGTTGTGATTGTGGCTCACATCTTCCTCTGGTTTTACGTCCAGAAACGGCTTAAACGCCTTCTATGAGTCGAGGATATGCTTCCCATCCAGTTTTCTTACAAGCTGGCAAACAGGGTCTTTTAACATCAGATTCCCAAGATGTTGCCATTCCCTTTGGAATTGCGGCCATAAATCAAGAATTTCTCTTTGTACGTCTCCACTAGGATGCGTCTCAAGAGAAAGTTGGATATTACCCAAATTCTCCTTACTCAGTCCATCCTTAATGAATTCAATTTTATCATCTCGATTAGAGGACGGAATCCCAATAGAATGACATTTACCGTTACACGTCCATCGTGCACATTTGTGGCAATTTGAACTCATGCGCTTTGCTCGTCGCTTCTTTGCAAAAGTGCTTCTACCTGTACCTGGTAAATGGAAAACAGGAAGATATTCATCTTCACGTACCTTGGCTTCAATTATCCAACGTATGTCTTCAGGAATCCCTTTGTGCATAAGCATTCTTAATCTTTCAAATCGAACTTGGTAAAGCTTCAGTAAAATATTCCGAGGAAAAGGAGGAAATCGTTTCTGCAATCTTGTGAGAATATCATCCATCTTGAAAAAAAATGAAAAAAAAAATTGAAAGAGAAATTTATATACAATATCAGTTTTGTGGGTAGTTGATGGAACCGACTTAAATAATCATGGAGTACCGTTATCCGCCATTTAACCGGGGTTAAAAAAAATGTATTATTATTATTATTATTTTTTTTTTTTGGAAATTAGTAAAAATTATATTTACATCTAGTTATTTTCAAAACAAGGATCAGAAAGAAAAACAACCTCTTCTTGAGTAACATGATTTTCCAAAAAGAGTTTGAGTCTTTGTCCATTTACCTTGAATACGTTACCATTTTGAGGATTCTCAATGTCAACTGCTCCATAATGATACACATGTTTAACCACAAATGGGCCAGTCCATCTTGATCTCAACTTACCAGGAAATATGTGAAGTCTAGAATTATAAAGTAGAACTTTTTGCCCAACATCAAATGTTTTTCTTGAAATTAACTTGTCATGAAAGGCTTTAGTTCTTTCTTTATGAATTTTAGAATTCTCATATGCATCATTTCTGAGTTCCTCAAACTTTTGTTTCCAACAATGCTTAACCTGAAAAGAATTTAACAAAGAATCAGTGTGTGAAATTTCTGAAGCATTATCAAACTCACATTCAATTAAATAAGCTTCTAAAGGATCATGGAATGTGGTAGTGGTGAGATGTTCATGAACAAGTTCTTCAATGAAATCCACTTCATGTACTTCTGAATCATCACCAGGTTGCTTGCAAGTGTTGAACACATTTAATTCTAAAGTCATATTTCCAAAAGAAATGTTCAAAATACCATTCCTGCAATTTATCAGAGCATTAGAAGTTGCAAGAAATGGACGGCCTAATATAACAGGAATTTGAACATTTGGATTTGAAACAGGATGTGTGTCCAAAACAATAAAATCAACAGGGAATTAAAAATTATCAATTTGAACCAAAACATCTTCAACTATCCCTCGAGGAATTTTTACAGAACGATCAGCTAGTTGAAGTGTAACAGGTGTTTCCTTGAGTTCACCTAAACCTAACTGTTGATAAACAGAAAAAGGCAAAAGATTAACACTAGCACCAAGATCAAGCAATGCACGTTCTATTCTAGTGTTTCCAATGATGCATGAGATTGTTGGACATCCAGGATCTTTGAATTTTGGTGGAGTAAGGTGCTGAATGATTGAGCTCACACTTTTCGTCAGAAATGCTTTCTTTTGTACATTATGTTTCCTTTTAACTGTGCACATGTCCTTCAAAAATTTAGCATAAGATGGAACTTGTTTGATTGCATCCAATAAAGGAATGTTAATCTTAACCTGTTTGAAAAGTTCATATATTTCTGCATTTTGATTCAAATTCTTTATTGTTTGCAACCTTTGAGGAAAAGGAGCAGGATGCATACCTTTTTCTTTGTCCAAATTTTCAAGAAGTTCAGACTTACCATCATCCTTACCATTACTTTTCGGAGGGGAAGGAGGATCTTGGTCTTTTGATGGAATGTTTTTGTCAATTGCCTTTCCACTTCGAAGAGTTGTGATAGAACTGGCATTTTCCTGTTGAGTTTCATTGGAGCAAGAAACAAGACATTGAGTAGAAGGGTTAGGCTGAGGTTGAGCAGGAAACTTACCTTTTTCTTGAGTGCGTAATGAAGCTGTCAATGTGGACAAGGTGTTTTTGATCTCATTGATGTCCTGTGAAGTCCGGTTATTCACATTTGCTTGTGTTTGCATGAATGCTTGCAATGTTTCTTCCAAGGTTTGTACACGTGAAGGTTGATAGGAAAAAGTGTTGCCCGGCTTTTGAGATTGTGGTACCTGAACATGATTATTATTCCGCCAACTGAAGTTGGGATGATTTCTCCATTCAGGGTTATACGTTTCAGAGTAAGGAGAAGGAAAAGGCTTTTTAAATGTGTTTATGGAATTTACTTGATCATGCAACGCTTCTTTAAGAATGGGAATGTTTGGACATTCAGAAGTGGGGTGTCCCATGATTTCACAAATTCCACAACTTTCTTCATTTTTAACCGTTTTGACTTCTTTTACTTCTCTAAGTTCCATGGCTTCAATCTTTCTAGCCAAATTAGCTACTTTAGCTTTTATCTCATCTTCTTGACTAAAATGATATTTACCTCTGTTAGAAACAAGATTAGATCTATTGGAACTTTCAGAGGAATTATCTGTGTGCCAGGCTTGAGAGTTATCTGCCAAATGGTCTAAGTAGTCAAAGGCTTCTTCAAGTTCTTTTTCTAGAAACTCACCGTTACACATTGTTTCAACAAATTGTTTAGTTTCGGGAGTTAAACTTTCATAAAAGAAACTAATAAGACGCCATTTTTCAAAACCATGATGTGGACAAGAACTTAACAAATCTTTAAAACGCTCCCAGCATTGAAAAAATGCTTCATTTTGATTTTGATTGAAATTTTGATTCTGTCTTTTCAAAGCAGTAGTTTTATGTGCTAGGAAAAATTTCTTTAGAAACTCAGTTTGTAATTCTTGCCATGTGCCAATTGACCTTGGTTTTAAATTATGAAGCCAAATTTTTGCTTTATCTTTTAAAGAAAAAGGAAATAATTTTAGCTTGACAATTTCATTTGTACATTGTTGGTCATTAAAGGTGACACATACATCTTCGAAGTCTTTTAGAAACGAGTAAGCACTTTCCGATTCTAACCCATGGAAATTTGGAAGCAAAGCTATCATACCTGGTTTAAAACGAAAGTTGTTTGCATTGAGAGGAAAAATAAAACAAGAGGGTGATGAGCTTCGAGTTGGTTGCAAGTAGTCACGCATGGTACTTGTCTGTTCTCATCTTCAGCATGAACACTTTCATTGTCAGCCATGGTAGGAGTTGTATTAGAAAGATTACCTGAAAAAGTTTCACAATAAAATCTAACTAAACGACGAGATCTAAAATCACGTCGCCAAACAAGCATAAAACAAAGTTAATATACAGATTAGGCGGTATAACCAGCCAATAAAAATAAAACAAAGTTAATATACAATATAAATATAAATATATAAAAAAATTAGGCGGTATAACCAGCCAATAAAAATAAATATATTTATAAACTTATATACTTAGTATTGCCTCCCCGGCAACGGCGCCAAAAACTTGATGGAGACTCAATTAAGAGTTGTAAACCCAAGTGCAGGTTATGTTCAAGTAATAAATTCTCGGGTGTCCGAGGTCGAACCACAGGGAAGCGTATTAGTAAGTATAAGTTTATAAATATATAAGACAAAGAAAGTAAACAAGATATTAGGGAATCAACAACAAAATAAGATAAACAAGATATTAGAGAACAAAATAAACAAAATATAAAAGAAATTAAACAAGATATAAAAAAACAATAAGAAAAGATGTTGAGGTTAGAGAATCCACTCTTGGTGTTATGCTAAGATTAATCTTGTTTTATTACACAATTGAAATCCACACATAAAGGAGGTTCCAATCGGAAGGTTTAGCAATTCAGTCCAAATTGTCCAACGTCCATAGCATATGATATTATGTTCATTTGGTGTCCTCAAAACTCATAAAAAGAGTCCAAGCATTCCTTATGCCAAGGTATATGTCTACAACAAATCAAGGTTATGAAACCAAGCATTTACTGTGCCATTTTCATTGTCAATAATGAATCAAGATCTCTACTTTGCAAGTATGATTTTAAACCAAAAGAAAATATTATCTATACTAGTGTTTATAAATGATGATTCATTTTAGCTCATGTTTAAGAGACTAACCTTAGCATTTACCAAAAGCTTCACCTCATCACCTCAACAATATGATTAGCAACACATACTAGATATGAATAAAATGAAAATAAATGTAAGAAGCATAAGTAAATAAAAAAAGAAAACTACAGAAAGGAAAGAAGAAGAAAACTTAGAGAATTTTATTACAATGGCTAATATCCTACCAATCTACCATCAATGCTCATCCAAGGCCCTCTATTTATACACATTTTGGAGAGCTAAATGACAAGAGACAAGCTTTATAAATTTCAAAGGTAGGTATAATAGGTGGGTGTATTTTTCTAACAATTTTCGTCATATTGTATGACAATTCTGATCAGCCAGCTTGATGGTCGATTTTGTCAATGTTGGAGGCTCGATCTGATCAAATGGTCTTCTAGAAAAATATACCCCTATCAGTTACGGATCTATAGCCGTTGGAATCAGCGTATTTGCTGATGTGGATAAGAAGATATGGGTAAAATACGAAAACAGGTCAGCACAGACGTCATTGCACATCAGCCAACTTGATGGTCGATTTCGCTAGGGAAAACGACTCCGTTTCAAGAAGTGTAAAACATGAAAAAGATAGATATGCCTCTTAACTATGCACGGTTAAAATTTCAGCCTTATTGCTTCAGTGAAACTCCAGATATAGCTGATATGGCAAAAGATGTCGGAACTGGAACTGAACTGGATTTGCCCTTAATTCTTTATTTAACCTAGTAATCTGAAATCACTCAAAGAAACTCGTGAAAAACACCAAATTACATAAAAATATAAAAGATCATAAACACAAGTAGACTAAGCAATAATAACTCGTATTTGACACAAAACAATAATAAAACATAACTAAAAACTATATAATTATACGAGTTATCAGCACTCATCATTTCCATGAGTTTAGTCATTTGTTCCCGTGACTCCTCCTAAGATTTAGCCAACTATTCCTGCAGTTCCCTTTGAGTTCTTTCCATTCTTTCAATTCTAGCAAGCTGATCGTTCTCCATAGCTTTAGCTTGAGATCGAGTATTGTAAGGGTGTCAAAAATCCGATTCTTTCTGAGTGCGACCAATTGTACCTTTAGTTTTGAAAACCATGAATTAGAATTTATTGACACATCTTTTCTATGTTTTAAAAAAAAATGAATGAATGAAAGAATGACTAAATCTGAATGAATCAATCAAATAAAATGAATAAGTACATTACTACGTATATGAATATGAAAGAATAAATGAATGAATAAGCGAAATGAACAAATAAGTGGTTAAGTGTATGAATAGGAATGAATGAACAAGTAAAAGGAATAAATAAGTGGTTAAGTGTATGAACATAAACGAATTTCAAAAATGAATGATTATAAATATGAGTAAATGTACAAATGAACAAAGAAAATATATAAAATATGAATGCATTTGAATATATTGGCCCCGGGATAATTTTAATCGAACGGTCTTTCATTGATTTCCTGGAACTAAATACATCACAGATAGAATAAAAAGAATATTGCCTAAGATAAGTCCGTAATTCGCCTTTCAAAGTGCTATTACAAAATTAGTCCTATAGTGACTACCTCGGATCTTGGACTTTCTTTCAGAGTCTCCTTTTGATTGCCCTGCTCTTCAATCTGACCCCTACTTATTCACGACCCCTAGACGCGTCAGTAGAAGCATCACCGTGTAAGCTTTCCTTAGCTTGCTTCTCCAGTTGATTGGCTCGGGCTTTCTCATGCTTCGCTCTCTCTTTCCAGTAGTTATTCTCCTTCTTGAGGTTTTTGACCTCATGCTCCCATTCCCAGGAAGTCTTGAGGGTCCCCTCAAATCTGAGCTCAAAGCGGTACTTCTTGTTCTCCAAATCTAATTCTTGAAGATCGCCCTTAGCAGTGTCCCTTTCTCTCTTGATCTTTTCCTTTTCTCTTTCTCGAGTTGATTCCCTATTTTTCATGTCCTCAAGCTCTTCTTGTAGTCGGGCAACCTCCTTGCTCATCTGAACCTTTTCTTTTTCAAATTTCGCCCTTGCAATTTTTAGCTCTGATGGCATTTCCCTCGGTGGCGGACTCATGAACTGGACTTTTTCCCCATCTGATGTCAACAGCCTATCATTAACCCTTAATTCCCTCCATACCAGGTAATCAGGTGTGACGATGTCGGCATATCTGGCCACTTTTATCCGGTGAGTTTTCTTCCATGCTTCAATCACTGCCCGCACCTTTCCAGAATACCCATCCTCTCCATAAGTGAACTTTGATGATCCTAGCTTATGAGTCACGGCGTGAATTGCCGAGACTCAACCTGTCTTTGCACCAACAGAGGCGCATAACTCACAGACCCCCAAATTTCGAGTAATGGAACTCCCGAGTTGTCCCCACATTTGTACATAATTAGCATAGGAACCATCCATGGAGCTCTCCAAGTCACCATCTCCCCTTTTAGATTCCGGAACATGTTGACCCATTTCTCTTCATCTCCGTCTTCAGGCCAACCATTTCGAAAGAATTCCCTAATCGGAACTAAAGACTTCATGTACGGTTTGAAGGAAACCTCTTCTATCTTCCAAAAGTGACTTTGAATCCAAATATAAAGGAGTTGTACATATCCCTTGATTCTCCTTTATCCTTCCCTTTTACAAAAATTCAAAGATCGGATAGTTTCAGCTATGATGGTCGGAGACAGGTTGATCTTCTGTTCCAACTTTTCAAAGAAATCAAACACGGCTATATCCACATGACCCAATATCTTTGGGAATATGATTAATCCGTAGATGGCTAGAGCAAATATATCCCTGGCTTTTCTTTGTCGGCATAACCCAATATCAATTGTCGGAGAGTTTTCCACGGAATGCATCCATTTTTCTGCTTTGTATCCACATGACTCTCAACCCATGTTGTATCTATTCCTGTGATCCTAGCCACTTTCCTCTTAAAACCTGAAGGTTTCACTTCCTTCAAATATAACCGATCAAGATTAGGACATTCAATACGTAACAGTGCTGAATACTCTGCAATCAGTGGGGTCATATCCTCTTTGTTAAAAGTAAAACATCTATAAGTAGGATTCCAAAATTGTACCATAGCCTGAATCAACCCACTATTTACCCTAATTGGAATTAAGAGTGCTATATCTCTATATTTCTGAGTGAAGGCTTCTTTCTCTGATACATTCCACTGATTCCAAATGTCGGCTAACCCTCGAAGATTATTCTTTTTAGAATCCACTTTGACCCTTTCCGACAATACTGACACATAATCTTTCTTCAGGCAATCACCATCCTCCCTCTGATCTTTTTTCGACCGTGCCCTGACTACTGCATGATCTTCTATCACTGAAATAACCTGACACTCCATGAAAGTCCTTTGGGTTGATGACTATCCCGAGGCCAATAAACTCCAAGTGTATGATGATGTCTATGATGCATGCCAAAGAAAAGAAAACAGAAAGAAATAGATTAGTAAAGGAATGAATTCACAAATATAACATAAATAGCAACATGCTTTTCAAAAAAATGTCTCGAAAATTTTAACAGAGCTTCAGCATTATGACGCCTTTGGGACAAAATAATAAATTTATTATGAGCGATATGATGTTCGTTCATCATCACCCAATTTGTAAAATCTAACATATAGAAAGATGGTAAAAGGTTTGAAATGTTCCTCCATGTGTTCTTAAACTTCGGGTATCTACCAGAAATCCGGCATGGCTTCGCCTAGGTTCACTATATGAAGGTGAATCGGTTCTAAGGCATCGAATTCTTCCTCACTATTGCCTGTGAAGGCTAGTAAGGCACCTCGATAAAAGCAGGTTCAATTCGTTAGAGTATATTTTCCTATGCCCGTACGGAGGATTATCACGAAGGTATTAGGTACTTTATACTCCGAAAGTGTTTCACTAGCCCATAAGGAGGATCATCACGAAGGCGTAGTTATTTTACTCCCACTTAAAAGGATGGAACCCGGGTAGAGACTTCATGTTATGCAAATGCAAATATAGTGTGTGCGGAGGAACAAAACAAACCTGTCACCACCTATTCTACAACCCTTATTCTAAATACCCCACTAAAATCAAACAATGTAAAGCATCACTAAAGCAAACATATAAATATAAGCAACAAAATAACCAGAGAACAAATAATAATATGCATGCATATGAAGATGGACATATTTAAAACATTTTATTATTTTCAAAATTCTCTTTATTATTTTAAAAATATGGGAATTAAAATTAAATACCAATTAAACCAATAAAATCGAGACTTAGATAACACACGACTAATTCCAGGCCTGACTCTCTAAAAAGTCCCTAGTGAAGTCGCCAAGCTGTCGATACGTGATAGCGAATCGCGGGGACCCGATCGAGTGAAGGGGAAACATAAGTAGAGGAAAAGACGACTTAATTCCTCTAGATTGAAATAAACGGTCGAGGGTATGAAAACGGCCTCGTAAAAAGTCATGGAGTCGTCACCAATCTTTTTTAGCTAGGTGTGATCGGCCACCTATTAAAACCGGTTTTATAAAACATTTTAAAATTAATTAAAACATTTTTAAAACCAATTTCAAGTCTACGTTATAAACCAAAGAAAATCGAAGAATCGGGTTCGGGACTCGGTTACGTGCGGGGAAGGATTAGCACCCCCACAATGCCCGTATAAAACAGTACCTTATTAATCATGTGTTATCTCAAGTCTCGGTAAAAAGTTGGTTTTTAATTTAGTATTTCAAGTTAATTCCCAATTTTAAGAAAAATAATTACATTTTTAATTGAAAATGATCCGAAATTTATTAATTCAAAATTTTCATATATTCCCCGACAAAATCGGCAAAATATAGAAATTTTTATTCATTTGGAAAACTTTCCGAATCATTCTCATTTTTTGAAAGAAAGATATTCCTTTATTAATGATAATTGATGATATTCCCTCCAGCAAACCCGGTAGAGAACTCATGAATTATTTTAACTCGGGAATATCTTTATTTTTATTGAAAATCATTATTTTTTTCAAAACATTTAAAAATATGAACATGAACATGTATGACATAAATAAAATGACATGGCAAAGTCTAGATAATATAATGCAACCTAAATGATATGACATAATTTAAATAGCATAGTATATTCTAGGTGAAATGAAAAATCATAAGTATCATGGTATATTCTAAATGAGATAAAATGATTTAAATGACATGGCATATTATAAATAAAATAACCTATATGACATGGAATATGATCTAAATGACAAGCAATGACATGAAACATAAAATAATGCTATCATAAAATATGCATGAAAATAAAATAAAAATGCATGAACATAGTATATGCTAAATAATGTGACAAAAATAAATGACTAAAAAAAAAAGGGATATCATGAAATATTCAAAATCATATGGCAAACAATATAACATCATAAAATGTATATCAAAATAATAATAATACCATGGAAAACATCATAGCAAAAATCACATATTTTAATAAAATGCATGGACATGAAAAATGCAATGCATGAAAATGTATTTTTTCCTCTGAATAAAGAAATCTGTATATCTAAAGAGATATCCGCTACATTAGGAAAATATGTCAAATTAGATTTTCTAGAAAAAAAAAAACAAAACTTTGTGATTGTTTGAAAACAATTTTGAGGAAAAACTTGAATAAAGATTAAAACCCCTACCAAACCCTTTTAAAATGGCTCTAATTTTCTAAGTTTAAAATCCCGGACTTGACCACCCTTAACCCGAGATTTATAAAATCATTTTTAAAGTTTAAAAATGCTTAGAAACTACCCAAAGACAGTAGCTAAAGCTTCTAACCAACCCCCTCTAAATGCCTTAGCCAAATTCAACCATTATTATTTTTTTGAATTCAAATCTACCTCTACTGTCTGGTTTTGACACACGATTTTTTTTTCCTATTTTAAAAATTCAAAAAAATATAAAAAACATACTGGAGACTTAGAACATGTAAAACTACACGAAAAAACATTGGCTTAATTTATGATTAAATATGACTGCCCAGAAAAATTGGAGAAGTTCGAGTACTGGGTGAAAAAAACTGTTTTGTCAAAACACATTTTTGCCTTTGATAAAATCATTTAAAAATCAAAGTAAAATTGTTGGAGATCATCCTAAAGACCTACAAACAGTAGCTAAAACATTTAAAAACCGTGGACAAAAATTGGCTAAGTAAAAAAAATCACAAAGGTAGAATAATCAATTTGACAACCCTTTAATTTCCACAAGTATGCTCAAGAGAGCATGACTTTGAGCCATTGATTGGCCTAAGTCATAAATCATGTGACAATGACATGGAATGCATGAACATACAGCAAATGAAATGTATGAAATGCATGGTCTAAAGCATAAATGGTAAAGGAAATGCATGACAATTCAAAATAACCTAAATGCCTAGCATGAGTTTGCATAGCAATAAATGCTATCCTAACTTAATATGCATGCAATGCTTGATAATGAAAATATTACTTGGACCTAATATGTTATGAATATGCATGAAAATGCTAATGTAACCTAAGACCTAAGTAGCATAGCAATGCATGGCAATACCAATATGATTTAAGACTCAATATGCATGGCAATACCAATATGGCCTAGACCTAAAATGTAATGAAAATGTATAGCAATACTATGAACATACAATGACCAATGAACCTAATGCTAATGCTGGAACAAACAACAACTAATACACAATTTCAAGATATGATAATGCAAAGCATGTTACCTAAACAAAATGCAAATGCATGACAAGGCAAGGAATGCATAAAGAGGTCGAATGGTCACATGAGATTCTAATGCAATCCTATCTAGTAAATGACACAAATATATGACAAATCATATCAAGATGCATAATGTCATGACATTTTCACAAGCATATGACATACTAAAATCAAAATGCACAAGCTCATGGCATGGAGATGCAAACAAGTCAAGAAGCAAGATGAAAATGCACATGCAAGGCATACTAAATATCAAGATATACTAACTCATGGCATGGAGATGCAAACAAGTCAAAAAGCAAGATGAAAATGCACATGTAAGGCATAGCAACATGGAGTAGCCGAATGGTTATGTGACCAAATACAAAAATGCATACATGTTTATAATATAAGACATGATACATGAAAAAAATGCACAACATGAGCATATGAACACAATGGCCGAATCTTCAAGAAAAATTATTAAGCATGGAATAAAAATATAGAAGCAAATATTACATAGAAAATAATGTAAAGAACATATAAAAAATTAAACATAGACATACAAAGCAAATAACAAGCAAAACTAGTAAATAAAACAAGGAAAGTTAAGCTCCATGGTTGGTATAAAATGGGCATAGCCTCTCACCTAACCATAATCACTTGGTCTTGCCAAGATCATGAAGCCTTTCCATTTCAAAAATCAGAAAATAAACCATGCTAAATAGCAAAATTAAGGTGAGCTTCATGGTAGATAAAAATGGGCATAGCCTCTCCCCTAACCATGGTCACTTGGTCTTGCCAAGATCATGTAGCCATTTCAACCTTTTTTGCTTCATCTTTTTGTAAAAAAATCAGAATATAAAATACTCTAAACAAACCTTCTAAAAATCATTTTTTCCACAACAACATGCAAGGAAGAAAAAAAAAAAAACCAAGGCAAACAAACAACCACATTCGGCCAAGCATAAAATCATGTAAAAAAAAAAAAATTGTTTTCCACCATTTTGATGAAGAAGAAGAGATGAAAACTTAAGTAAAGGAAAACAAGATAGAAAATCAAGAAATCACCATGGAAAATAAGAAGAAAGCTATGCTAGAGCTTGGTAGAGATGACTACCTTCAAGCTCTTCTATTGAAAACCTTTTTTTTTCTTTCAAAACCTTTTTCTTTGCTAAATTAGCTACTGACTTCAGCCAAAAAACATATGAAAAAAATGAAATCACCCCCCTCTAATGGCTTGGCCGAATGGCCCTCTCACCCTTGGATGGAAATTGCACTTTTTCTCATCCAATCTTAGCATTTAGATTAAGATATTTTGATGACAACATAAAAATGTCATCTTTCCAATTGATAGCAGCCCTTAAGATGTGTACTCAGACTTTGTAGTAACCTCAGCCCTTAGATGCAAAAGAGGACCAATCCCATGCACTCCCTTGCTTGCCCCCTTGAATGCTTACCCTTAGATGAGTTGTGCTCTTCCATTCTTGGTCATTGGATGAAGACAACATAAAAATGAAATCTTGTAGATTAAATTCAGCCCTCAACATGTGTACTCAGCCCTTGTAGATGGCCTAAGCCATTGGATGAAAAGAGACAATCTCATGCACTCCCTTGCTTGGCCAAATAGATGCTCACCTTTGGATGAATTGTGCTCATATTTTTTCTTCCATTCTTGGCCATTAGATGAGGGTTCTTTCATGACAAATAAAAATGTCATCTTGGCATTTAAACTTGGCCATTGGATGGTGCATTCAACTTTCCTACAAGGCACCTAAGCCATTGGATGAAGGGGGGACCATTTACAAGGTGTTAGTGGTAGCATGTGGCTTGATAGTGACTAAGGAATTAAATTGTTCAAGCTTCCTTATTCTCCTCTAAGCTGGCTGACCAAGGGAATAAAAATCCCAGCAATTCCTTATTTTTTCATATTTTCCTCAATTACAAATTTGCCCTTTTTGGTTTTTATGGTGAAATGACCATTTTGCCCTCCGAACCTAAATAAATAGCAAACGGACTCCAAATTCAAATTTTATTTTTTTAATACTTCCGAAATAACAAAAAAATTGAATTCTGAAAGTTTTCAAAAAATTTCGAGTCCATTTTCTATTTATTTCGGATTTATTTTCGAAATTACCCCTTTTATTCACTCGAACTTTACCATTTTTTAAATGAGCTCCGAATCCAGATTTTTCTTCACCAATCTCTTCCAAATAATTTTAAAATGTGATATGGAAGTTTTCATAATTTTTGGAGCCCATTTGCTATTTTTTCGGGATTTATCTGCTTGAATTACTGCATAAGGGATCGGGATTTGGCCATTTTGCAAATGAATTCCGAATCAAGATTTTCTTTTGCCAATATATTCCAAATAATTTAAAAATGAGATTTTCAAATTTTCAGAATTTTTGGAGTTCACTTGCTATTTTTTCGGGATTTATCCTGTTGAATTTTTGCATAGTGGGCCCGGGATTTGGTTATTTTGCAAACGAACTCCGAATCAAAATTTTATTTCTCCAATCTCTTCGAAATGATTTAAGAATGAGATTTGCAAATTTTTAAAAATTTTGGAGTTCATTTGCTACTTTTCCCAAAATTTCCATTTTTGCCCTTTTGCCTCCGAAACCAGGTTTTGCTCAAAACAAGTCCGATTTTTAAATTTTCTTCAAACTGAGCCTTGGGCTATCCTTGTTTAATCATTCCTCATCAATTAAGGGCTTTAGTCCTACCGAATCGGGCCATTTCTGTAATTCTTTCAAATTTCATCGAAATCCACACAAAAAAACCCTAATTCTCGGTTTTCTTTCGAAAATTGATTTTTCTATCAGTTTTTCTTCCAAGTGGCTTCTCCATTACCTGTAGTTAGTACTTATCTTTCATTTGGAACCTTCAATTCCTGACCAATTTGATCGTTTAAGCACTTTTTTCCAAATTTCCCGAACTAGGGTTTCCTTTCTACTGAATCTCCGTAAACCAACTTCCGAACTCTATATCTTTCAATGTAGACCTCAGATTATCAAAATTCTTTCACCGTTTTTCAATTGAACCTCAAATCTTGATTTTGAAAGTGGGTTCACTTTTTCAGTAGTTGACTTTTTTGGGGTTGACTCTTTGGGGTTGACTTTTTTTGAGGTTGACTTTTTTTGAGGTTGACTTTTTCTATTTGCTTTCTTAGACTAAGCCTCAGAGTACCACCTGCAGGATGAGAAAAGCCTTTTAGCGTTCTGAAACATCAATATAGGAAGAAAACATACCTGATTTAGGGGTCCGGACAAAATTAGGTGTCTACAAATATAATTATATTTTTTTATTTATGAAAATTAAATTTATGATAATTGTTTATTTATAAATTACGTAATACAAATGCATTTTCAATTATTATTTATATGTATTTTTAAACATATTTAGATCTTATTGTATATATTTATTTATAGGAGGTAAAAAATAATAAATGAAAAATAACAAAATAAAATTGTGGTTTGTATTTTATTCTCTTGTTCGGTCAACTTTCTCAAATAGGTTAACAGCAAGTTTTTTTTTTTTTTTGTTAAATTAATGAACTACTAACTCATTTTTATATTTTATTTTGCATATTTAATTATGCAAATAAAAAATAACTATAATAAAATTATAGTTTATATTTAATTCTCTCGATTGATCAGCTTTCTCACTTTGGCTAACAGTAAGTTTTTTTTTTAACTTTTTTTCGAGCAGATCAGGTATGGATCCTAAATCAACCTGCGAGTCAATGTTTGGACCAATCCCTTTAAATACATCATTTAAAAATAAAATAATATAAATTAAAAAAAAGAAACCATAAAAAAAATTAAAACTATAAAAATTAAAACTAAAAAAATAAATTAAAAAAGTATATATAAAAAAAAGCTTGCTAGGTGACCATTAGGGAAATTTTCGGCTTTCTCACATTGGTTAGTAGCAAATTTATTTTATTTTATTTTTTAAAATTTTGCGAGTGGGTCGGATACGGATCCTAAATCGACCCGTAAATCAATGTGCAAACCGATCCCTTTAAATACATCATTTGAAAATAAAATAAATTAATATAAAAAAAAGTAAAAAACCAAAAAAAAAAACCTAAAATTTTAAAAAAAAAAAAAAAACTTGACACATGTCAAGCAAAGAAAGCTTACTTGACATTTGACAAACTTTCACCCCTTAGGGAATTTTTTTTAATAGATTAGGTATAGATTGTTCACATATACATACACACTTTTTTTGGATAATATGGTAATCTAAAATTTTGTGGAATATATTGTTAGAGATATTTTGTAAAAGTTTTGTTGAAATTATTTACTTGCAACAATTAAATAGCATGCCCTTAAATGAAATTTTAGAGAACTTATTTGTAAAAGGAAAATTGAAGAATAAAGAACTTAACGTTGTTGCCAATGATTGAATCCTTTGTCCTTAAGATGAAATTACCCGTCACTTGGTGCACATGGATACAATGCAATTGCCTTCCAAGATTTCAACAACACCACTTTAAAAAGTTACACAGTTTTTCAAAGTCCACGAACTTAAGGAATTGACTCAATTTTCTCTCTATAATGATAGACTCCTAAACTTTAGAGTAGAAGGAATAGAGAAGACAATAACCTTAGAAAAGTAGAGCAACAAAAGAACGAAATGAGCTTAAGAATTGTTGAATCTTGTGAATAGTTGAATGAATTCTCATACTCCAAAGCACCTATTTATAGGTGATTAGGGACCTAAACATACATAAATGAACTTAATACATGAATGTACATTAAACATTAAACATGAACACATGAATGTATATTAATTAGGATGAATATACATGACACATGAATAAATAAAATCATGAATGACATAAATTAAATTCATAAATTTCATAATTCATAACTGTAGAGATCAATTTCACATTCACTTATATTATTTTAAAACCAAATCCAACACATATACCTGACTTCATAAATGGTTGTTTTTTCTTATATTGCAATTTGATGCATAGAAATGGAAACTTGAAAGAAGGGAAAGGTGGAGTTGATGCTGGAATAGTTGTATTTCAAATTTTGGCTGTGTTCCCTATGTTTCTGACCATCGAGATGGTGTGGTTGTGGGCACACAACAAAGCTGCAATCAAATTAAACTCATGCCTCATGAAGTAGATTGAAAGATAATGAATGTCATGCTCATTTTTCTACTATATTTAAGTCTCTTGGAGATTGAACAAAATTTTTTTTTTTTTTTGATACTTGGCTTTGAAGGTCAACTTTAGCATTAGTTTATTGGTAATTATGCAGCTTTAGTTTTGCTTATTTGCGTAAATATCTACAAAATTACTTTTGTTTTCACATATACTCTAGAGTATGACAAGTTAAACAATTATATAGAAAATTAAAGCTATAGAGGTCCCTCCCAACTTCGGAATATATATAGTATAATCAAAATATACTTTTTTTTATTATATTAATATTATTTTTTTGTGTCATGTCATATTTTATTTTAATTTTTTAATTTTTTTTACGTTATATTCATTAGTAATCTTCTTCCCTACAAAATTATCAAGTATACTGACATTACATGGTGAAGGTGGTGTAATGGGACATGCATGTGTGTGTATGTATGTATGTCATAATAAAGAGGAAGCCGACCATTGGCCAGGATTTAGTAAAAACAAATAAAAATCGACACGTGCGAAACTAAGATGGTTACGGCCACATAGTAGCATGTCTCATGCCTCCCTTCATGTGTACGACGCAGGTGTTACCTAATTGGGAGCGCAATTAGGTGCTCTCTTTCTCTTCCCCAATATTATATATTAAATAAATAAATAATTAAAAAAATAAAATAAAACCACTCTTCCAAGTTCCACGCACTTCACCCACTCAAACACAAGAAACTGTTGAAGAAATTTCGCGTATCAAATTTTCGATCTCATCAACAAAAAATTTTATTATTCCTTTTACTTTTCGAAATATTATTATTACTATTATTCAAAATAATAAAAATTAGACTCCTAATCCTAAATAGAATTACGTACGGTTTCTCGCTCTAGCTTTTTTATTGGGTTTTTCTCTCTCTATAGAAAATTGGTACCCTTTTTATGAGTTGGAAGGATCAGTCTTTTTTATGGATCTTCGTGTAGACGACGCTTCGATCTCCAAGCGACTCAAACCAACCCAGGTTTTTTTTTTTTTCTCTCTTTTTTATTAAACAAAATTATGATCTTTTTGACTGCGCGTGCTTTATCGTTTGATTAGAAGTGTTTGAGTGGATGGAATTTGGTTTTGTTGTTTTTTGATGAATGATCTTTTGATTTGGTTGACGCTTTTTGATCGGAATTATGTGTTTTTTTTTTCCTCTGTCTCTTTCACTAAATTAGCTTCGTTTGCAAATTTATTATTATTATTATTAGTAATATATAGAATTTTTTAAGTTTCTGTTTGGTTGCTTGGAAAATTCTCTCCACGGAAAAAGTCGAGCTCTTTCTGTTTGCTTCAGAGAGAGGTGTTAAAAAAAAAAAGAAGAGCAAATAAGTATCACTATAGAGAACAAAAGGGTTTCTACTTTTCTTTCGCTTTCCTTTCAAGTTTCTCTGTGGCCAAGCAGAGCCTTAGGTTAATTTTGGTTTATTTTGATTTGCGAAATTGTTTTTAGTTTTGTTTTGCGCGTTCTCTTTCGTTCAAAGCCTCCATGCAATATTTTTACATGCTTGTATTATTTATGCATTTATTTATTTTTAATGATGGAATTGGATTTTTTTTTGTGTGTGTGTGTGAATAAAAGGTGGGGAGGGAACCCTTGGTTCGAAGCCAGGACTTGATGCTATACTGGGCCAGTTACTTTACAACCAGGCCATGGGGTAGTTGGCGCATGTTATTTTGGACAGAGCAGAATTAGGACTTCTGACTTTAAAGAAAAAGGAAAATTAGCCCATAATAGTTTTAAGTGAATCTTTTGAAGCATAAGCAGTTTAGTATATCCTTATTTAGTTTCTTTGAATATATATAGTGTTTTCTTGCCTTTTTGGTACCCAAAAGGACTAAAGTAGTTTGATTCTTGTTGTGCGTTAAGGAGTTTGGTACCCAAAAGGACTAAAGCATGTCATAAACAGGGTTGTAGACTATGTTTTAAATAAGCAGGCATAGCTTCTTTCTGCTTTACCTTTGTCCTCTAGATCGGTTGAATATTTTGAGTTAATATTTGGTTCACTGTTAGGAGTATCTATCGATTAATTGAATCTTAATATTATTCTGAAATGGTAATCCATTCTGCAGTTGGCCCTAATATTCGTTTTGCAGCTATAAATATGAAAAACTAGAGCATCTCAAAACTTAAATGCATATATGAATAGCATAAGTTCATGTCGCTGTTATTTTTCCCATTTTTATATCATTGTCTTTGGAACCTTCTGATATACAACTCTTTAAGTTTTTATTCAAATATTTTGCTTCAACTATATGCTGAGGAAACAATCTTGTTGTTTAGATTCTTCTCTGTGATGCAATGGATATTGAACAAGTTGAAGGTCCAACAACGGTTTTGATTGATACTGAGAAAGCTGGCATGGACAGCAAGGGAAAGACTAAAATATTCTGTGACAAGAAGTGGGAAGACCATGTGAAGGTATGTGGTAATATAAACTGCATGTTTCCTTAGCATAGCTTTTTACTTATCCATCACCAACTGGCCTTTAATTGAATCTCCTTTTTTCAGGATGCTTCAGCTAGTGATCACGGAAATTCTGTCAGTATAGCAGGGTCTGAGGATAGTAACAATCCTTTTAAGAGTTCTACTTCAGGATCAATCAATTCAAATAATATCAATTGTTCTAACTCTTACTTGTCATATCCTGATGATGATGAGGATTGTGATGAGGACTGTGATGACTATGCTGATGATGTTTCTGATTATGGTGACAATGATGATTTCTTATATGAAGATGATTATTCAATGATGCAATCCCATTTTGATAATGTGGATCTTCCTCCTGGGGTAGAGGCTTCAATTCCTTGGTTGAAAGACCCTGCTCCAATTGGAAATGTGCCTCCAGCCCTGGGTGTCTCAGCTGCCCCTTGTCCGGCTAATAGCAAGAAGGCAACAACATCAAATTTGGCTGATAGTGAAGTGAAGTCTGCTTCTATCAGCACTTCAATGGTCCCAAGAGAGTCAGGGTCTGATTGGAAAGAAGAAGGAAATGAAGAACATGGAGTTATGCAAAAATTTCAAAGTTTCAAACATTTTGATGTTGTGGATGATTTCTCAGACCATCATTACAGCAATTTGAACTCATTAGGAGAGGTGAGGATGCATCTTGTTTCTCTGTCATGCTAACTTTGTCAGTATTTATATAATATGATTTTTGCACTTTCTATTGATAGCAACCAAAGGAGTGGGCGAAGAGAATTCAAGAGGAGTGGAAAATTCTGGAAAAGGACTTACCAGGTGAGTTCTGATTATGAATATGTTTTATGAAATCTGGTGCCATTGTGATACTAACTGATAAGGAATTAAGAATGGGTCCTTATACTTTTATCTGCGTTAACTACTGTCATGACTGAAATTATGTGAACGTTCCTCAGCTGCATAACATTTTTACATTATGCATATCAATCTGTGTAGGACAGCTGCAGTGATTTCTGATTTTTTAGCTTCTTATTATTCCCTTCCCTTCTAAATGTATCCTACAATTACTAAAATGTGAAAATTACTACTTTTTGCTTCTTATCTATTGGCATTATTTTGTTTAAATGACTCATGTTCCCTCTCTCTGTTCTTCCACAGAAACTATATACGTGAGAGTTTATGAAGCAAGGATGGATCTTTTAAGGGCTGTCATTATAGGATCTTCTGGTACTCCATACCATGATGGCCTTTTTGTCTTTGATTGTTTCTTCCCTCCAAAATATCCCAATGAGCCACCGGTATGTTCAGTGTGCTTCTCAAAAAATGCTCATATTAGAGTATTATAAAGTATAAACTTATTTTACCGTGCTTAATGGATATTTGGAATTTCTTATCAGATGGTTTATTACTATTCTGGTGGCCTCCGGTTAAATCCAAATTTGTACAACTGTGGTAAAGTATGTCTAAGCCTTTTGGGCACCTGGCATGGGCAACAGTCTGAGATGTGGGTTCCGGGGCAATCAACCATGCTGCAAGTTTTGGTTTCCATACAAGCTCTGATTCTGAATGATAGACCCTTCTTTAATGAACCTGGGTATGAAACTTCGTATATTGGGGCTGAAGGTGACAAGAGGTCCAGGAAGTACAATGAGGAAGTATTTATTCTATCCTTAAAGACAATGATTTACACACTAAGAAGACCGCCAAAGGTATCCTTTGCTTATCTAGTTTATCAATTATTCCTTTGTCTTTTCCTTTTATGAAGTTTGTTTTCGTAGGTAAGCTGCCCAAAAATATGATTGCCACAAGAATCTGTTATCATGTTTATCTGGGGTATCTTGTCATTCCTTTTCATGGAGTTTGTGTATGCTGATGATAGGCCTCTTTGTTTCATACATGCATTGACACAGTTTGACTATCCCCTCTTTTACCTCTAATCTGTGTTGCCATTTTCCAATGAGCGCAAGTGACACTAAATAATTGGCCTGTTGGCTATTGTTCTCAGCCTTCCCTCAGGCATGTTTTGTCAAATATGATAGTTTTCCTATCCTTTTTGTGCTCATCACACTTCAAGGTTTTGTTTCTATGCACAGTTATAAGAACATATTCATGTATCTATACAGATATGGGAATTTAATAGGGGCACAATGTTCTGTAAATTTTACATTTTTACATCCTGATCTAGTCAGTCATGTTTTCTCTACAGCATTTCGAGGACTTTGTTACGGGTCATTTTCGCAACCGTGCACATGACATCCTTGTGGCATGTCAAGCATATAAAGAGGGTGCTATGGTAGGCTATGTTGTGGTTAAAGACGGTGTTCCAGATGCTAATAAAATCGAAAAGGGTAGCTCTGAGGAATTTAAAGGAACAATGCCGAAGATGATCAATGCTGTGGTTAAAGAGTTTGTGAAAAACGGGTCAACGGACTGTGAGCAGTTTCAGACTTGCAGAAGCTGATAACCATTCGAAGTTGGTTAGATCTAAAACATAGGATGGGATTGTTAAAGCCATTATGGAAAAGCTAATGTAGAGCGGTTTAGTTTGTCTTCCAAATGCTTGTGAACGCAATTTTGATGTACTTGGTTGCATTTTACTACTTCTTACGGTATATAATCTGGGGATTCTCTGTAGGTTTAACTATATACTATATATGTATATATACTGGAATGGCTCGGATTGACTAAAAGAGTTTATACATGGTTCATTTTTAGTCTTACTGTAAAGATGTGCCGGTAAATTCTAGTATGTTGATTACAGCATATGCATCAATATTTCCAAATCTGATCTCACTCCTAAGTATTGCCGGTTGATCAGTGATCATGGGCTAGATTTGTTCTTTTGTTAAAGCCATCAACACCTAAATTTGAACAAAACATAAACAGAAATATATAGAGGAGGGATGTATTTTAGTTTTCCGCTCTTTTATAATTTTTTTTTTTTTTTTTTATGATTTATATTTGTTTAATTTGATGATTGTTTTTCAAGTTTATTCATGTAAATTGTATAATCAAATTTCAAGTATATTAAAAATATTTAATTATTTTTTTAATGTAAAAAATTTTAATTATTAAATATATATTAAAAAGATGAAACTAAATCTTTACCAGTTACCACTAGGCAATAACCATTGGTTATAGAGGTTTGTTTAGATGTTTAATATTTATTTATTTGCTCCTTATTTTCGTTTTCCCTTTCTTCCTTGCAATGACTATGGGATAGGTAGGATTAAAGGTGTTTATAGGTCGGATCGAATTTATATATGGTATTAATATTATATATGTTTATTCAATTTCGATCTGGTCTGAAATATGAGTTTTAAATTTTGTCCAAATCCGTCCATATTTGTAAATGGATAACCTAAACTAGGCCCTCCCATATTATTTCTTTCTAAAATTTTTTTAAAAAATATATTATTTTTTATTTAATTTTTAGTAATTTTATATTTTTTTTATTAAGTTGTTATAAATGGACAACTTAACATATTTTTTAATGTTTACATTATAATATTATATGTATTTAATCTTTATATGACAAATTACATAATATATATAAAAATAAAATTAATATATTATTTAATAGAAAAAAGGGCCGGACATGGCCGAGCTCGGGCCTTGAATGTTGGAGTCAAAACCGACCAATTTTTTAAACGGACCTCATTTTTTTTATCCAAGCTCATTTTTCGGATCTAATATTTTTGTCCAAACTCTCTCAAATATCAAGCAGGCCTGATTCGGACCTTAATTGTTGGAGTCAAGACCTGACCCATTTTTTAAACGGATCTCATTTTTTTATCCAAGCCCATTTTTCGAGCTTAATATTTCTGTCTAAATTTTTTTAAATATCGAACGGACCTTTGGATTTAGACGAATAACCTAATCTTTGGATAGGTCTAAATAGGATGTGTCGATGAGAAGTTCATTGAGGTACAACAAATTATGCAATCCATTAATTAGGAGGTATAATCACGAAGGCTAAAGCTCGGAAATAGAGTAAAAAATTGGTTATGAGTGTTCACGTGAACAACAAAGGAAAACTGTTCTGGTTTATACATAAAGAGCGGGTGCGATTATTGAAACAATCTTTTATCACACTAGATTGATTGAGTGTGTTAATTAATTTTCAACTTAAATTAACCAAGTTCAAAGAGCGACTTTGGTGACTTTCACTTTTTAAACGAGTCAATTGATTAGGATTGAATCAAACCGTACCTAATTGTGAACCAATTGAACGATTTTAACCCAAGAAGAATGACTTAACGAGTCATTTTGAAGCTGATAAGATGTTTAAAAACATCGAAAGTAATCAGAAATGCCAAGAAAAATATAAACTTAATATAAACAGATTGATTGAAATAAAATAAAGCTGAGTAACGAAAAGCTTATTGAATTGAGGCTCTCGACTGTAAAGAACTTAAATAAACTTGTAAACTCTTCAATTAACATCTCTTTTGTTATGGGGGAGGATATTCGAAAGCTACGGAAGAAGGAAAATTTTCAAATTTCAACTAAAATATTACAGTAGTAGGGTCTTACAAATACAAAGGCATCGAACCTTTTCAATTATCAATCATATAATCACCATGTCCATGAACAACTCAGGTTAAGACACAACCCTGCTTCTATCTATCATCATCGTTTTCTTTTTTGCTTGCTAGGCCAGTCCAAGCAGAAGCAGAAACTCACGTATGGGAAAATTTAAAAGAAAATCGCTTACCAGATGAAGAAATGAAAATCGAGCTAGGGACTGGAGGAGGCTGAGGAGTTGCCTTTATCCAGCTCCGCGCTCAACATGTGATGTAGAAGAATATCAACTCTTTGACTACGAGTCTTTGTGCTGCCATCAGACCGGGATAAAAGAAAATCAAACAACTAGAATGTTAAGTAAATGATAACTTGTAGAAATATCGAGACAGCAAATACAAACCCAGCAAGTCTTCTTCGACCTTTTCCTGATCCGGCATCCTGCGAATGTGATGAGTAACAATCAGATTTCTATCCTTTAGATGGATATATATTATCAATAATTTGTTGGAAAATGGCCATGGTAATGGAAATGACAATGGGCCGACGGGCATACATTGTTACTTAAAAGTGAGATTCACTCTTCTAAATAGATCAACTTGTCCCAATAAACCATTGTTAAGCAGACACTCGTATTAACCTCAAACCTTATGATGCTGAAGAAGACTCATCAATAACAAATGCAATTGCTTGCTACAAAGATAATCATGCGGTAGTGAGCAGTGACAGCTCGCATAAATGTTCAAAGTTTTTTTATATCGGCAAAGACAATTTTTGACACACACAGTTACAACTGGAGTAACAAACAACTCAACATCTAGATACTGCATACTGCCCCCAACTATCTTTTTTTACATAAGTATCAAAATCACCACTCAAAGGATCTTGCTCCACCAGGTCTATAGTGGGGGAAATAAGTCAACAACTCTTATTAACAAGAGAGCCTTTTACAATACCCAGTGACTAAGAGCGGACAATTCCAACCTGAAAACTGATCAGGAAGACTCCAACTTTTGCAATAAATTTGTAGAATCTATGTTGCTCCTACTCTTCATTGTTCTTGAAGCACCCATGTCCGACACCCGTGTCCAACGCATATCCAGACATGGGTATGAGGATATGATCCTCCAAGGACTCTTTAAAAAATTGAACATACCCATGTCGGACACATACCCGTGTCCGACACTCACACCTGAGTCCGAGTAACATTGTGTAGAATTATAGAATTAATGATGAGCTTATAAAATGTACCAACCTTGTCATCTTCTTCGGAGTTCCCTGATACCTCAAGATCCATTTCAGCAAAGAATGCCTCCAAGACAAAAGCTACAACCTGAATTCACATTGGAAAGAACAATTACGTTCTTTCTTTTATAAATGTCTTCAAAGTACCTCAGAAGCATGAATTGTAGATGCATAATTTAGAGAATGTGGAAACAAGCATAGCAGTAAATCTAACTAAAATCTCAACTAAAAGATCCTTAAATTTGTATATGATGAATGATCATCAAGCAACTAGACACATTAAGTTCTGGGTTGTCATACTAAAACTTAGTATAATATCAATTATTAAGAAAAACATAAGCAGACTATGATGATTAATGAACAAACTCTTATATTTAATCTTATTTCTTAATTTATATTCCCCTTGTTGGGTATACTCAAATAAATTAATTTAAATAAGAACTAGATGTAAGGGTGTTTATTTAACTTGTGGAACTAAAAAAAAACACAGGGCCAATCAACTTGCTCTCTCTACTCCCATCTTCACTTTTTCTTTCCTATTACCCTTTGATGTGGAAGCACTTTTAAAATTGCCAAGTCACAAGATGCAAGAATAAAAGATTAAACTGTAAATACATACAGACCCCAATTACTTTTGTATATATCAATACAAACAAATATAGATGATATAAACATACATGTGAAGAAACATTCTGCAATACAGCCTAACGATTAACGATAGATCTGGAAGGCATTCACATATATGGAAGTAAATGTGTCTGCAATGTATAAAAGGCAACATGATGATTAAATATTCTGAGACTTACCAAATTCAAAAGTAACAAAGTAGTAACTAGGTAGAAGCTGATAAAATATACAAGGGTCCAAGAAGTTCCAGTTAATTCTTTGTAGCTCTGTAACAGCAATTTAGAAGGGAAAAAAAAAATCAGTGCCTCCAAGAATGGGTATATCATTAGAGTAGAGCAAGAGGAAAGAAAAAAACATACAAGAGCAAGCAAAATTCTATAGAATAGAAATTGTACAAAAGAATGCTATACATGACCAAGCTAAAGTTTATTTTTACTTTTGAACAGAAAATACTTCCGTCCTTAATGTTATTGTTGGATGCAAAGCTGAAACATACTACATAGAATTTAAAGAACACTTGCTAAGAAAAGAGTAGTCATGTCAGATGCAACAATCCAATCCCCAGAAAGTCTAGACATTTATCCCTCACAGTCCCCGTCTCTGGCAACAACAAAAAAAAAAAAAAAGCAACAGCTGATTTGCAATTTTGCTCAGGTATAATTATTTACTCAATATGAGTGAAGAGCATTTATTATATGATTCTCTAGTCTATACAATTATTTCCATTTATTAGAATTAGACTTTCTTTTATAAGTGTAAAACTGCATATAGAATTTTTTGGTGTAAGAATGGGTGCAAAAATTTTTTGTTGCGAGGACAACAAAAGAATAAATCTAGGTGATCTAACTTTGTATGTATCTATTTTTAAGAACTGTCCACATAGGCATGGACCACGCATATTGAATCTGTGCCTCATTTTCTGTCAACGAGAACATAGCTTATCAATCAAACAAAATCCTGAATTATAAAAGATGGTACACCTGCTTTCAAATCTATATTAGATACTTAGATGTTCCATAGAGATGATATGGGTTAACTATTGAGTCATAGAAACAGCAATATTGCACCAAGATCAGGTTCTAAAATTGCTACTATTTGAATAGGTTCCAAATAACTTTTAAACTAACCCATTGCCAGCTCTAATTTAGAAAATATGCTCTTATGAAGCGAGTTAAAATAGAGGCCACAAGCAGCAGTGAAAAATATATCCAAAAGTGAAAGAGGGTGATTCTATCCTAATCGACCATTGAAACATTCGTCGAGATGATATACAACAAGGATGTTCCTCTACAAGTGCTACACAGCAGAAATGTGTTGAAAAACAACAAAATGAAGGAAGTCTTGACACAAAAGCAATACCTGCATCCACACTTGCCAATTTCCCATCACTAGCAAGTTAAAAAGTGTGACCATTCCATTTGGATAATCATTAAAATTGAAAAGCAAATAGCTGATTTTGTCAAGGAAAGTCACTGAATGTTAATACAGTTTGAAACATGCAATTGCAGTTAATAACTTAATATACCTCTGAAACCAAATGCAAAATTTCCAAATCCTGTGAATAGTCATGATTTTATTTGAGAATGTAACCATTGAAAGACCAAGTATGAATTTGAATAAAATTACTATAAGGCATATAAGAAGGGTTTACACAAATTACAAAAAAGGATACTCATCATCAGTGAGATCTATCCCTTCTAGATTGGGATTCCCAGCATTGACGATCCCACCAAAGATCTAGAAAAAATGGTTATAATTTCCATTAGTAACATAAGCAGAACATTGATTAGACTGAATAATAATCCACTATGAAATCTAGAGTTCTAGGCAATTGAAACCATTTTTCTTTAGGATAAAAATTCATGACTACTCCAGATTGTTTGATAAATGGAGGCAACTTTAATAGAACGTTGCACGTGAAAATCCAAGTAGGCAGGCAGATGAAGACGGAATTAAAATATCCAAAGTACCTGTACACCAAGTGAGCAATAGATGCATAGCACACAAAATATAGTCCCAAGATACGGCATTAAACTTGGTATTAGGGTTAAGAATGTGGCAACAAAAGCTCGGTAACTTCGGACATGCATCAGGAGCCTTATCAATCTTAGCAGTCTGGCAAGAAGAAGGTAGCGAATCCTGTTGACAAGAATGGGAAGCGAATGGGATATGTAAAAGCAAGTAGTAAAGGAGGAAAAGGACATCCAAAACTAACAACATTCACTAGAATTCATTTAAAATATAAGTAGAGAGCATATGTTTAAAGGTAAATAAGGAGTGGTGAGAGAAAAACTTAAAAATGATCCATATAATGTACAAAATTTGAAATATTAAGTTGTTCTTACCATTCTCCATTTGAAAAAAAATCGAGTCCATCAGGAGTTACAAAAGTTATAGTTTCTCCTATAACTGCAAGCACAAATTTGTTTTTCAGCAATAAAATGAAATTCAGCAGCCTATTAACAAATGAAGCATTTTATTTTATACGTAAAAGAGATATATTAACCCAGTGCAGAAATAAAAGTTTATGTTTCAAGTTGAATGGACAAATACTGTAAATGTAAACATACAGAAGTGCCACATGCCATTTGCTCTATCCCTAAGTGCAAAAATAAATTTGAAAGAACAATATATTATTTACTGCAATTGAAAGAAATTTTTTAAAATAAAAACCAAATTGATAACTTGTTTGCAAATCTATACAGGAGGTCAATTCAGTGGAGAAGCAAATAATGCAGTAGCATATTCCTTCATGTTTTAATCATAATGAAAATCATTTCATATCTGCAATTTTTAGTTTTTACAGGTTACCTACAAAATTTTTAGAGCAATCAATATTTAAAAATTGGAATAACATTCAATAAAAGTCGTTTTCAAAATCATGGCCTCCTCTATAACTATATTGTCAGTCACCTAGGAAACTCCAGAATAGAAAGTAATTAAAAGGATTTACTTGATACAGTCCGTTTAATTTCTAAAAGTATTAGCAGTTGAAAAGTTCCCACCCTTGGTTGAACCAGTGATTACATTAAGGTGATCATCCAATATTAGAACATGAGAGACAAAATAATTTCTGAAACTTTCTTTCTGAAAGCTCATTGTGCTGTTAGTTATTATTATTATTATTAGAATTTCAAAAAATATGAAAATAAAATTGGTTGATTTTACTTTAGTATATCTAAGGTAAAATACTAAGTATTTAACTTGAGTAATTACCTATTATCCATGTGATAAGAAAATCAAAGCGATTCTGCCCATCCCTCCAATAATTTTCAAATCCAAATGAATATACTTTCAGCGCCATTTCCAGTACATATATCCAGCCTGTCAAATGATAAGCGGCACACGAACCACCATGAGAAAGTAAGCATAACATGTTATACCATGTTGCATATAACACAAATAGCAAAGCATAAAATGAATAATGCAAATTTATGAAGTTAAAGTTCTGAGCAAATAAAATCAGGGAGTTAATTAACAAGCTTAAAAATCACGTACATGCATTAGCAAGTACTTACCAAAGACAAACTCGACCTCCTGCCACACCTTCTGAGCAGAGTTGTTTTCAATATCAAGCTGCAGGCCAATTTATACCACATAAATTAGTCCAAGACTGCAACTCAGAATTTAAATTTTGGAAATATGTATCCTAGAAATCAAATAATCTGAAGCAAAAATAACGAAAAAAGTTCACTCCACTTAGCAATCCATCCAGCGATGAAAAGGAAATGGTAAAAGAAGATCAGGAAGGTCTTCTGTTGATTTATTAGCCAATAATGGGCTAGTCCTCTGGGGACCTACCCCTTATATAACCACACTGCTGCCTGAACAGTGAACAACTACTAATTTAGGGTAGAAAAAGAGAAAGAATTAGCCAAAACGAAGCACGTAACAGTACTCTTGGTCTTGGATGCACAAGCATTTTTCTCTCTCTTGTTTCTTAGAGTGTCAGCAGTGCCGCTTCCTTGCCCCTCCATAGGCATAAGCTTCAAAAGCCTCTGATTTAATTTTAAGCTACCTTATTTATTTACTTTTAGTTCCATATCAGATTTAGGTGGGAACCATGAGTCCATGTCGGAAAAAGCAAGAAACAGTGCTAAAGTTGGGAATCACATGGCTGGACTCTAGATGGTAGTTATAAAGCAATGGATGGAGGGCTTTTGTGATCATTCATATTTCATTTTGTTAGGGAGCCAGTGAATTTGATGAATTAACATCTTTTTCTTCAGTCAACAAACTAGAATATACATATCGGGGAACTTACATGTAATTTAGATGCATATCTAGTAAACCAAGTAGTTTCCTATTGCTTTAAGTACATGCATGCCTCCTTGAGAAATGGAATAATTAATGGACAAGATTTAATCATATAGAAAGGAAAGAGAAAATTTTAAGCAATTTCTCATGGGGTACCGATCCAGATGCCTTTTCAGTTTATAACCCTATCTTATTATGTGCTTCAAAACAATTCATTGGGGCCCCTAACTGTGGACATGAGAAAAGGCTAGAAGCCAATCACCACACACCAGAGGCACAGTTCTACATAGTTTCCAAACTCTTAAATTTGAGACATAAATTAATTTTACTCAAATATGCGAGTACTTTGAAGGTAATGTAGTCTAGAACTGACAGCATCAGCATCAGATAAATGCAAGTATAAGTTGCACCAAACAAGGAACTTACAAAAGAACCCTAATTGTTAAAGCAAATTAAATATTATATGCTCATCTAAATGAAATGAGTTAAGAGGCATACCGTTGTCTCAATAACAACTGCAAACAGATTCAGTATGAGAATGAAGGATATAATGTATCCAAATTTGGGACTCCGAACAAAGGCTTTCAAATTTTCAGAGAAAGGTGAACGGTAGATTTGAAATCTTTCAAACAAAGATGGCTGCACACCACAAATAGATTCTGCTGTCATAAATATCTCATCAGTTATAATGAACACATTTTGAGAAGGTTAATAGCAAATTGGACTTACAGAATCCTCCTTTTGAAATCTTAGAGCAATGGCATTGCAAAGATCAGTAAATTCATCCAAGTTGATCTACAGGTGGAAAAAGATCAAATCCAGCAATAATTACATTAAACGCAGAATAAAGAGTAATGATATTGTACAAACAGGCAATATGATGAACAGAAGAGATTTTTAAGACACAGCTTGCATACAAGAAGATATTGAAAAGAACAAATAAATATTTCAAACATTAAAATAGCATTATAGTCTTAATTGCTCAATGATCTGAAGAAATATATTGAAAGCTCCTCCAAAGTTTCCCATACAATTTCCTACCATATCAGCACAAATGGAGAAAAATGTTGCATGATCATCGTCTGAAACTTTCGAAATGAACAGTTCCATCCATCTAAAAGGATTCAGAGCCATTAAGTAAAGCCCAGGACTTTGTAATAAACAACAATTAAAGATTACAGCTGGTCCTTCAAGATCCTTCAATGCCCCAACTAACTTGCATTTTCCTTGGCTTCAAGAAGCTGCCTTAGTTTACGAATCTAATTTGGAGCTAAATTCTTATGAAGATTTGAAAAAACAAGACCTCTGGAAGGTGCGAGATGTTAATGAGTGGACTTATCCAGAACCTATCCTTGTTGGCCATCAACCATATCTCAGGCTCTTTCCCTTCCAAATGAACCACCTTCACTAAACATAAGCAGCAGTATACATGTTCACATCCTAAGATATTATACCTCCCATCTATGCAGAAGGTTTCATCACTGACATTTATTGATGAACCCAAGTCAGTCAAAGAATTGTATTTTCACCCTCCCCTCCAGCATCTAGTTTATCACTCTGTTCAGTTTCAGTCCCACAAACTCAGGGAACATAATTGCAGAAGATCCCAACACTGGTCAACGTCAAGACTCTCAGCTCATAGACTCGGGCAATTTGATGCACATCCTGATAGCATTCCTGCTCTGAGTTAACAACTGAAGTTGGCTTCTGGCCAACAAAAAAGCATAGCAACAAACCTAAAGAGAATCTTAGCTCAGGCATCTGCTTCCCTCCCATTCTTACTACCTATTTTGTGCGACTTATGCAAGGCTCTTTTTATACCTTTTTTAAGGAAAAACTATTCATTTCTTATTAATAATTAGAAATTTTATGGATGCTTACGGACACAAATTTCCCTGTTTCTCCAGAAGGTTATCCTGACAAAAATGGAAAACAAAAACTTCTGTTTTTTCAATAAATAAAAAAACACTATAACCAGCCATTCTATTTGCTCAAATTAGAAAACATCACGAACACTTTTTTGCCCCCTCTTTTCTCATTAGAGATTAGAAAATATTAGTCAGCAGAAAATTTTGGTTATGTTGGTAGACGATCTCAGTAAGTACAATCTCTTCTTGTGTGACGTTGAAGTTAACCACATATACTAACCGATACACTAAAAGGAAAAAAAATGATCACTGGAATTTAAATCAAACCAAAATGGTGAAGTAATAAGTATACCTTGACGTCATGACTATCATCCAGTTCATCAAATATTAACTCAAATTCTTCTCTTGATATTTTTGGCAAAGACCTAAATATGATAAATTGACGGCATACTTTAGCACGCAAAATATCAACAAAACTAACCAAAAAAAGGAGATTGAAAAGTCAATAAAATCAGGAATCTTGATACATTAAGCTACTTATGACCAACTCAAGACATAAGAACTACATCCTCATGAATTAACTACATCAATATATTTTTCTTTCACTAATTGCACCAAATATTTATCAATTATAAGATAAAAGATGCAAAGAGAAAACTAGCTAATCTTTGACAATCAAACATGAGATTCAATTTCTTCTTGTTCAGAATGCTTTGATCCTACCTAAGTCCTTTAGCAATGTGCTAAACAGAATTAACGAGATAACAAGAGAGACAACTTGATAATAATGCTTAAAAAAATACCCTTATTTGAGATGGTTATTACTTCCTGCATCCTTTCATCATTCTTTTGGAACATAATTCATTTTATTTTCAACCCCAAAAAGTCAAAACCTTAAATGACTGAAACCCAACCGAACCTGCCCAATTTCCACCTCTTAATCCTATTGGAAAGCAGAGCAATGTATGTATCAATGCAAGAGATACGAAGGCATTTTACTTCTTGAAAGACATTAAATATGGTGAGTAATTAGTTACCTGTACTTATTCAGTTCTTCAAACAGATGAATGCATTGCTCCTTGTTGAGGAACCCAACATTCTGCATATAGAAAAGGAACCCTGATATAACATTCAGAAAACTTAAAACAAAACAACATCACCACAAACTAAGCCTTTTCCTGCAATGTGGGGTTGGCTACATCGAGAAAGTAGCAATAAATTTTACAAAAATCATGATGACAGTCAAACAAGTTAAATTCAAGGTGACTAAAACTGCATAAAAGGAATAATAATAATAATAATAATAATCCTTTCATAAGCAAATAATTACAACAGGACAAATCACTCTTGTATTGTGAAGGAGTAATGCTACTTGTCCAGCATTTTTGTCCCTACTTTTTATCCACCTAATGTGGCAAATTTATTGGATAAATCCAAGGGTGGGATCTTCCAATTCATGGGTAAGTCATCCTATTCACAAATAAATATTAAAGTTGAACCAATAGATTATTAATATATCAAGTCAAACAAATAGTTGTGACAAAAGTGTTTTCCATTGTAAAGTCTCTCTCCTGATATAAACATGAAACAAATAATCCAACCACCAATAGCAACACAAGAACATAATAACTCTCTCTATATCAACTTTACATAATAATTCAAACATCTGAAACCATGATAGATTCTGCTAAAAGGAATATGACGGATAGATGATAGTAATCAATTTTGTATCTTTGAGATGCTCAGTCACTAGAACTGTCCCCATCCTATGCTTTCTTGTCTTACTTTATCCACATATTCTCTTTCTAATGAGATGCTTAGACAATATCATACGACTCTTTATTCATCTTACTCTTTCAGCTACTCCTCTCCTCTTTACTTCTTACCACCTATCTACATATAATCATATATTATTGAAGGACTTTTAAAAAAGATCTAACTTAACGAATCCTACATACTTGACTTTGCAAAACTCTCCACATCCAGATCACAATGTGAGCAATGACTACCAAAGAGATGACGGTTTGCATGACTTACACATACAAAGATTTCTAGCAACCATATCTTGTATACAAAGATAGCAGCATTCAAACACAGAGCAGTTTAGCATGTAAAAGGGATACTTGACCAACTAGAGGATACTGTACTTACATAATCATCAATAAGATCAAAGGCTTTACACAATATATTTCTCCTCATTCGATCCATCTCAGAGACTTGTTTTGTAAGCTACAAGAAAAGGAGATTTAAGCACATATTTTTAATCTCTTTTCTTTTCTCTGAAGTAGCAGTCATTGCTAGCAAGATTCAAATAATAACTGATCATACATCAGTGACAAAAAAATAAAAGGAATACTGCAGATTAAATTGGCATCTTTCTCCAGTCTTCACAGTTATCAGAGCATAAGTAAAGATGAATTTGCAACAAACCTCGCTTTTGAAGCTGTCGTATACAACAGCAAGGATCAAATTTGTGACAAAGTAAACCCCTATCAGGACATAGAAAACAAAAAAAAGGCAGTACCAACGTGAAACCCTGTAGCCAAAAGATTGAAAGATATCAAAAATCAAAGGAATTATCAAAAATAAATTAAGCTGTAACACCATCCAAGTATAGAACAAAAGATAAAACATCAGCAAATGTACAAATAAAGCTAAAAAAGTACACCAAATGATTTTACCATAAACACCAGCAAAAGAAAAATGATAGGACACAGCATAAAAGGATCATTACGGAAAGAAAAAAAAAACACAAGCAAGCAACTAAATTTTATACACAATAAAACAAAAGAGTCGAACAAGCGGTACTTAAAAAAGAGATAAGGTGTAAAGTTTTATGAAATGTTTACACACGTAAAATTTGTTTCTATAGGGGAAAAAAACACCATCCAACCATTTTTTTTTACATTAAAGAAAAATACCTCCAACCAAATACAACTTAATAGTACAGTAAATTTACGACCATTGAACCAAATCACCATTTAACTCCACACTTACTTGTAGGCAGGTATCCATACATCTGGGTTGTTCGATGTGGTGAATAAAACAAACATCTGATACAACGTGGTACCATATGAAGTAAATACCAGTTTACCCTGTTGTGTATCTTCAAACATAACATATGCTACCCAACTGGCAAACAGAAGAAATAACAGCCACAGAGCCTGCAATAGAAGCAGATGAGACAGCAATTAAATGAAAAATGTAAGCAGTATATAGTTCTGACCAATAAATTGAACCAGATCAGAAGGCAAATACATATTGTTTAAAATTAACCTACAGCAGGCATGTATACTGGTATGGTGCTAAGAGAGTATACAAACCAAGATATTCAAGTATGTTCCAATCATTCCAGCCAAAATGAGGATGCTAGCTCGTAGTTCCCTAAGTCAAAACAAAGTGGGAAAAAACATTAAATGACCAATAGCTAAAATCATTGAGAGCAAAAAGCACAACTTCCTTCAAACATGGATATTCAAAAATGGTCGGTAATATATGTAAATTTTACAATGAAAATGCGATTTCCAATCAAGATTTATAGCCTAATGTTTAATAGGTCACTCCATATGCAAAAAGATAAGAGACTATTGATGAATTAAGTTCAATTATGGGAATAACAATCTATAAATGACCAATTTATGCCACCCCAAAGCAGACCATATTTGCCTAAGCTCAACTATCCAAAAATTATCAAACCTTTTTTTCTGGTTTGCTTTCTGTAGGAGAAAATGGAGCAGAGATGCAAGAGAGAAAAAGAACATTTTTCTCCCACCACTTTATTTTAACCTTACGCACCAAAATAGTGGAAATGGAAAAGACTTCAAAATTCTCATTTTTCATATGTGTCATGTTGGCCCAATTACGGAAAAATATACGAGAGAAACATCTATGTACATGATGCACAGAACCAAAAGATTTCGAGTAAAGAGTGCCATCATCCAAAGAGGAGACATTTTTTTCCCTTGTTCCAGAAAAAGGATTACAAGGAGACGTAGCCCATCCATGACCTCCAAACAAACCAATGAAGTTAGCTTAAAGGACAGTAGGATATCTCAGTCCGTGTCAAATTTCTAAAATCAAAATACATCTGATGCCATGTAAGTACACGCCATGCTCTATCTCATGGCAGCACCAAGCAGTTGGTGATGTAATCATTCTGACTCCAGATTAAATGCTGATATTAAGATCGATAACTCGTCTAAAACTAGGTTGTCATTTTATCTGCTGCAAACGTGAGCAGCAAAGAGACACCATAGATTTCCCACAACTCACTATGCTCAAACTCTCAATGATATTCTTGTAGATCCAAATGATATTCTGATCGGATCAAGTAATGGAGATAATGATGGAAAAATATGTTTGGAAAGAGCAAATGTTGTTCAAAGTTATGTTTTGTGATGCATAAATTCACAGCATACATCTGCGAAACCACATGCATACATTTGGCAGACTTAAACTCAATTCTGGACATGCACATGAACAGATAGATGCATGTAAGACATATAATACATGCATATACAGTTATAAAACGATTTTATAGAAACAGAAAGTATGGATTTTGTCGCTCACTACCTAATGCTTAGGATGAAAATAATAACTCTGACATAAGGTGCAACTCTCAATGGAAGAGAATTCATGGCCACTGGAGACAAATAGAGAGCATAAACCAGTAAATCTGCAACCAAAATTAAGAGGCATATGACCTGGAAGTTGAACAAAAATATGCATTGTTAGGCTACATCATAAAAATAGCAGAAAAGCAAAGCAACATTAAATCCTTAAGAGAACTATATGGCTCGTATCAGGGGGAAATCAACATAGTAAATTCTATTCATAGAATTCCAGAAACAAAAGATGCAGCTTTAGCCCTTTTGAAAGACAATAATAAAAAAATCAAAATACACCATGCATAAGCCAATATTAAATCACAAGCAACGATCAATGACTAACATCATCAATAAGCAGCAGTTACTTGCAAATTATTTGGTTTATGGAGATAAAAAGAATAGAAGACCACAAAGTCAATCTTTTATTGAAACAACAAGACTTCAACTGCATTGTTTAGCTTCGAAGCAATAAATTCTATTCAAAGTCCATATAGCTTGAAAGGCCACTAACATATATACTGTGATTGCTAATGGAAATAGGTGACAGAGTTAAACAGAGCATAAACATTGTTTTGGATTTAGGCTATGTTGTCAGACAATATCCATGTCTAACACAATTTGGAGTATCACACCTAAATACCCAAGTGCATTTGAGGTGTCCAAAACAGGTCTAACATGAGTACAAAACGTACACTGAAGAGTTGTAGTAATATAGTTTTGGAATGATATTCTTGTCATTGTTTCTATCCTCTACCTTTTTTTCTTACATTCAAGAAATCCATCCATAAAAGAATTTCAATTTTTTATCCAAATGCAGTACCATCATTACACGAGAGAGAGAGAGAGATTAGGGATATATAATTATCCAAAAAAGAAGCTTAAGCAAGTACCTTTAACTGATTAAGAGGACGCTTCCAATAGATACAGTACCCTTCATAGGAAATGGGGAAAAAAGTATGTATCATGAAGACAAAGAGAGTCACAACCTGCATAAGAATGCAGAAATCAAAGGATTATTAGTTTGTGAATTTTAATATCAAAGAACAGACGTTAAATTGCTAATTCCTGAAAGTCATTACTTTTTTAACACCAAATAGCAAATAGCTGTGCAGTGACTTGAGTACACAGAAGGCACATGCTCTCAGGGTACCCTTACTTTCTCTTATTCTTTTTTTTTTTTTTTTTTCTGGTACATGACGTTCGTGTTAAGCTATATCATAATCCAGAGTGATACAATGGATAAGATCGCACAAGCATAACAACCTATGTTATTCCGACTCTTCATTTTTCTTGAAGTACCCATGTCCGACGCATATTCGGACATGGGGATATGACCCTCAAAGACCCTCCAAATACATAAAAAGATTAGAAAAAACTGAACATACTCGTGTCGGACACATACCCGTATCCGACACCCACACCCAAGTCCGAGTAACATAGATAACCATTTTTTTTTTGTAATAACTGGATAATTTTACAAAAATTATATCTACCTATATTACCATACCTCATATATAAGAGACTCTGTAGCAGTCAAGTAAGGCAACTGCCCAAGAAAAAAGTAGTCCCTATCACTGCAAGAATATGAACTAGTCCTTAAACACCACAAAGGCTTCTGCAAAGAGTCGACCAAGTTCAGAATTAGAAAATCATCTTCATAAATTTTCTAAAACTTTTCTTTTTCGCCTTTCATGTTTTTTTTTTTCATCCTGGTTTGCGGAAAGGCCTCATACCATTGCATTGAAATTTAAAGTAAACAATAGCAAAAAAAAAAGGTTATGATAACCTCTAAAAAGTTTAGGACAATCAATGCAAAGTAATTAAGGGTCCAAATGAGATCAAATTTAATAAAGATGAAGTAGGACTTTGCAGCACTTCCAAAGCTTGATTTATCAAGAATTTGCTCAGGTAGACCAACACCATCCTCAGCCTGTAAAATCATGGCAACCAAATAAGTACTCCCTTTTTTCATTATTTGAATAAAAGGATAAACATAGAATTTTGTTACCAATTGCCTATTTCAGATACTGTTTTAAGTATTTGTCAAAGAGAGGATAGGAATAGGATAACTTGAAAGTTGAAACAGTGCAATGATAAATATGCACAGATAAACTTAAAAGCACAAACTAATAAAATCCTATCACAGTATTTGACAAAACAAAAAAGAAAATCAATGAATTTGAATGCTAAATTAAAATGCCAAATTTCAGTAAGTAATGATACCTATTGTATTGTTGTATTTGATTACAAACTGAAAAGGAAATCTTAAAATCTCAGATTACATCTGAAACTATTACTATTCATTTTTAGATATACTAAAAACATCTGTATGCTATAAATAATAAATAATTCAAAGAAATTATCCTGAAAACTACATCCATAGCATATAAAACATAATTAAAAATTAAAAAGACTGTTGAAGGAAGGATAATTAAAATATGAAATTGATATAACATCATTTTTAAACAAAATTAACTACAGAAAAAGGAAGATTTGTTAGAAAAAGTAATAATAAAACAGAATTTTCCAAGCAGCATATAACAAAGGTAATAATTTAACATCAGGAGAAGAAAAAGATAATAGAAGGTGACCAGATCAACGAGGGCAGCTGCTCTTTGATAAGGAGAGCCGTAAGTAATAGCTTCAGAGCGACGATATAAGCGATCTCTTCTTCCACGGCCGTTACTAGTTTCTCCGAACAGCAGAGGCTTATCCATTTTTCTTTGTTCTTTTGTTTTTTTTTTTTCAGCTTTTTCGACTCCCTAAATAACACTCAGAGAAGTTTGAACAGAAAGATTAGATCTCTTTGTCTTGAGTTGGATTCAAAAATAATGCAACAGCAAGAGCGTTAGTGAAGGGACGGTTGGAAAACGTGGGCGCTGGATATTCGCTAATGCAATTACATTACAATATGTTTAGATCTTTGATTTCTTTTCTCTAACGGAATGATTCAAAGATGCTGCTGGACTTTAGACTTTAAAAAATCTCCCTTTTTTTCTCTTTAAATGGATCGTATCAGGAACACCCAGGTCCCCATTTCTATTCCTCTTTTGTCCTTTATTGGATTAGGGATTAATATTGAAAATTTCGGTTTTGTTCATTGCCATGATATGCAAGCATTGGTCCATACTTTAATGTTGACAGGAGAAAGTTGGTGGACAGGACGGGAACGGGACCCAATTGTTTTCTAATTGAGATTTCTTTTTTTCTTTTTTCTTTTCTGAATCGAGATTTTGACTTATTACTTATTAGTACAAAAAATACACGGTTTGCCGACACGATTATCCGTGTATGCAATATTCCAATTTCAACTAAACAAAAAAAAAAAAAAAAAAAAGGGAGATGATGAAGAACATATTAATGAACAAATAGGTGTATTTCTGGCAAAAGAATAACAAATATTCTACCATGTCTCAACAATCTATCAAAAAAATTCAGGTTCAAAATTCTATCGAGGTCAATAAATATTATTAAATATTATAATTTAGACCTATCCACGTACTAAATTATTCGTTTAAGGTTGAAAGCTCGTCTTGAACAAAAAAAAATTGTAATTTTCTTAGAATTTAAAATAACAAAAAATGAACTAAAAATTTAAATTATTTTATACAAATAAAAAAAGACAATTTCTAAACTCATTCAAGCACAAAATAAACCTTTTCTCAAATTAGACTTACCTACAAGACAAGTCTTGGACAGAAATTTTAAGTTTGGACTCAACTTGATATATTATTTATTTATAAATAATTATTTTAATTAATTTTATTGAAAAATTATAATTAAAATATTAATATTTAACTAGATTTTTTTAATATTTTAAATGGTATTATTATTATAAAAAAATAATATTATTGTTATAAATATTATACTAATAATTGAGTACTAAATCTCATTACTAATAATAGAAATTATATTTAAAATATTAATTTCATTTACTTTTAATAAATTTTTTTGTCATGATACATAATAAGTAAATAGGTTTTAATTATTAACCTTTTTTACTATATATATATATTATGTAATTTATATCATATAAAAAATATATATCTATAATATTATAATGTAAACATAAAAAAATATGATCTTAAGCTACTATCCACTTACAAATATGATCAGACCTGTAAAGAATTTGATAATCATATTTTGGATCGGACCTTATTTGAGCAAATGTATATGATAATACCATATTTAAACTCAGTCTGAATCCGATTCAACTCGACTAATGTACATTTTTATTACAATCCTAACGTAACCTTTATTTTTTTTAAAACAAATTAAATAAAAAAAAATTATTTACTTTGTAATAAATTTTTTTTTATTAAGTTTAAAAATATAAATAACTTAACATGATGTTTTGTTAATAGATAAATATTTTTTATTTGTTAACTTTTTTGTAATTCTCTTATGAGCCCACGTGATCAAAAATCTATGGCTACCATTGATGTGATCAAATTAAAATTTAAATGATTCTCATAGTTCTCGTTATAAGAGTTTTCATTGTAGTTTGACACAGTATTTCTGGCAAAAGAATAACAAATATTCTACCATGTCTCAACAATCTGTCAAAAACACTAAACCAAGCTTTACCTCTGCAAATATGGGGAAAGTTAAAAGCACGTAAAATTGAAGTTCCCCAACTAAAAATGAGTGGGAATAATATGAAAAGCTTAATTACAATAGTAAACAAAGCTGAAGCTGGCAATTAAGAATACATCGATCAATATGAAGGCGATCTCCCTCCCCCACTAAGTTCAAAATCGAACTAATGGCAGCCAAAGCTTCTGTCTTACAAGAATCTCCAGAGGCAACACAGAAGTCTAGCCAATCAACTTGTACAGATAGTCTCATGATGAATTCGAACCTGCAAAATGTAATGCCAATACTCTTTTAATAACATCAGTTAGTGTTTGCTGTTTAGTAAAAATGTTCCAAGAAAATCATCAACAAGCATTTCAAACAAATGGCCTAGTTTGCCACAGGCTCATATGTCTATAAAGGACATCATGGAAACAGCATCAGCAAGCACCCAAGTCGTATGCCAAAACCCCCTACTTCTGAGCCATGACAATTTCTTCTAAAACTACACTTTTTTTTTTATTTTTTAACAGGTCAACCATCCCATCAATCGGCCATGGCCCGAGAAACTTGAAAGACACTGACATTCTAGATCAAGGCTTGAAGTGACACACAATAACGAAATCTGTCTGATTTTAGACTTTTCTGTTGCTTAGTATTTCCAATTTAACAATATTTAGATCAGAAACTAAGGTACTTCTCGTATATGCTATGATAAGTTGCCAAGAAAACAGGTTTCAAGGGTATTAAGACAGGATTCATTAGTTTGAAATGAACTGAAAAAACAGTGAGAAGAACTTCACCAAGTACCATTGCATATTTGCCTGATAGCTACTTTTAACTGTGATAATAGAAAGTAGAAACTTCTTATAATAAGCAGACAATAGACAGGACAGGTTATGAAAGCGATTTTATCTATGTTTCCAGTTACACTGAACTGAGAATGATTGGAGGAGTATTATTACATCTCAAGCTTGTCAAGGTTTTGGACTCTGAACTTCAACAAACAGTTATAAACATGGATGGACCACCGACTACCAAATCAAAGCCATGAAGGACAAATACCTCTCAAAATGGAATGCACAACGCAATCGCAGCATTCAAATAATACCCAATGTATTATACTCAAATTTTCTTTTGAGTATTTAGACCACAATAATTCAGGACATGTTAAGGGCAGTCTTGAAGTTGACACAGATTATTTCTTAGTAGACATTAAAAGGGCGTTTGGTATGATGAAAATAATCACTTTCTTAGAAATTTAATTGGTGGAAATTTGATTCTCATGTTTGATATTCTAAAAAATACTTACTTTTCTGAGAATGTAACTTTCCTTTGGGAATTACTTTCATACAAGTATTGAAATGTGATTCCCATGAAGAGAGGTGAGAAAGTAACTTTCTCATGTAGTGGGAAAGTTTAAAAAATATATATCAAGAGAAAATTACAATTCTTCCTATTTGATTTAAAATTACCAATTGAAATATTATTTTTAAATATTTAGTACAAATGTTTGTTAATAATAACTATCATTGAAATATTTAAATAATATTTAATTTGCATCCAGCCTTTTTACTTTCCGACTACATGAGAGTAACTTCGAAAATTTATTATTAACAAACATTTTTTTATCCTAAAAGTAACTCAAATTACCAATTGAAATATTATTTTTAAATATTTAGTACAAATATTTGTTAATAAATATCATTGAAAACTATTAAAATTAATAAAATTTGTATTTTATTTGATAAGGGTAATTTCGAAAATTACAATCACAATCCTAGTAAAGTGTTTAATGAACCAAACATGTCAATATAATTTTCCAAGATTTTAATCAATACTTTCTCATGTATACCAAACGCTGTAAACATTCTCAAAAATCACATTCTCAGAAATCACATTACATTAGAATCATGACATGGGAAAACACCAAATGCCCCCAAAGTAACATCCTGAATAGAGGACAGTGGACCCTAAACAGAACAAATCAAGAGGCAAGGCACACTATTGAGATTTCAGTCTTTGAGGGGCCATGAATCAAGGATTAAACAAAAGACAAATATTTTCAGTAGACAGTAAAGGTTTAATAGCAAAAGGCTACAAAAATTTTAGCATTCATGGCAAGAAAGAAACAAAAACTCCATAAACCTCCTACCCTCCAATGTCCACTATCCAATAATGTATAAACATTATCTGAAGCCTGCAGCATAATAAGTCAAATTCAAAACAGAACCCACTAACAGAGCTTAGGATGCAGCATGAACCAACCTAGCCCCAACTTATTCCAATAAATGAAACTAAGAAGATGAATATGAATCACCAAGATCAACAATGGAAAGGAAAAAAAAAAGGATGGCCTATGCAATAGCAAAAGCATAAAAACTTCAAAGTCCACAATCAGAATCAACTTGCTGAAAAACAAAAAGAATAAAACCCATAGCTTCTAATATCATTATAATACAGAAAATTAGCAACAAATCAGAAAGAGACAATTGAATGGAATTCAGAGTTTTAAAGACAGTTATGAACAAGGAAGCCACAAATATGAACTGCAAAAAACAATTCACTGTTTCTCATTTATGAAATAAACATTAAAAACTTCAGAAAAGAAAAAGAAAACATAAGTGAACCTAGTCAAACTGTATTATGCAAAAGTATAACTCTACTCACTGGTCAAATAACCCATTAGCATTTAAACTACTAAATAAATAAATAATCAGGCACCAGAATAATTATAATATATCTCTGGGCAAAAGAAACCATGAAATAGACTAGTAAGTGCTGATAAATTACCTCAAATTACAAGTCGCTAGATTTTTTCCCAGTAACAATCTGGAAGATCCGTAGACCCCTGCTAAATGCTTCATTAAATAAGATCCTTGTCTGCATTGACTGAAATCCAGGCATCCACGACAAAAATGCCAAAGGGGCCATAACAATAACTCCAAACAGTATATCATATAGCCGAGCCACAGAAACCACAGAATCCCAAAGCCTGGTAGACTGCAGAAATGGCCGAAGTACTTGGGCGATCGATATAAGTCCCCAGCCAGTGGGAATAAAAGCCAATAAACTGGTGAAAATGTCAACAAATTTAAAGGCTGTAAACTCAAGCAGCGCAATTATAACAAGTATTCCAAGAATGATGACCAGGAACTGAACCAGCCGAAAATGTATATGTTCCTTAGCTGCATATTTGTCTCGAGCATATGAGATTACCAGATAAATTCCAAATGCCACAAAAATGTAGATCCAAGATAGCAAGTATACAGCAATACTGGTACTATGAGCAGCAATACCCAACTGGTATACAATCCCATACTGGAAAATGAAAAATCGAAGGTCTAAAATTATCTCCAGTAGCTTTCCCCAGAGGCCAGTTGTCCTTAGATGATCCTGCTCCTCATACCACCACCTCTCCCAGCTCTGTTCAGCCTTTGCAAACACACCACCACGGTACCAAATCCAGTTCATAAATTCATCAAAGTCATAAACAGTCTTTAACCAATCAAAACCAGAAGGATTGAATACAAAAGGGGCCATAATCCATGATAGGACCAGAAACCAACTTGAGATAGTCATAGCTATGTAAACAAATGTGTCCTTAGCTACAGGGCTATGAGATGCATAAACTGTAAGTATGAGACCAAGCTCAATAGCCTTTATAAAATGGCTACGTGCATACAGTCTGTAATTTTCTGCAAAACTCTTGTGCTGAACAACAAAACCACGGCCAGTCGCCCGATACTTCGCACCACCATGAAGGACAGTCCGGCCAAAGAAGTGAGTACGGGTTCCCATGGAGAATGTGTAGAAAACGGATGAAAGCTGAAGCATCATTGTCAAGAAATCCCAGATAGCTTGAAGGAATCCATGCTCAAGGGAATTCTCCACTATCATTGGAAGAGCAGTGAAAAGACCAAGTTGGATGATGAGCTGTTGATTTAAGATGGCACCAAGTGCGTTATTGTTGTTGCTGTTGTCAGCCAGGGCAGCATTCTCAACACCACTAAGAGCCAGATAAAGTCGGCCCCACAGAAAAGCATATACAGTAAGAATGACCATCATTGTATTGAAAAAAAATCCCACAGTAGTATAAAAGAATGATAACATCCGGAAGAAGTCCAGTCTATGACCCAGCCGATAGACATCTCTGCTGAGAACTTGCTCACCATTCCCACTAGCAACCTTGGCTTCAAACATCGATATTTGATTCAACCCAACATCCCTTCCTTTGCCAACTTGGATGTATTCATGATGTGTGACATTGCCTCCTCGTAAAGTACAATTAAAGCCAGCAAAAATGTCCTCACTAATATTAATCACTCTGGAAGCTTTACTGAGCCCACCCCGAGTCAAAAACCAAAACCTGTCAAAGACATCTGGATGGCCATAATGCATTCGAATTTTCAGAGGATTTGCCAAGACACGCTGTCCCAAAGTGACAAAACTTGTTTCTTGAGCTGACATAAACCAAGCAAGTGATGAAACAGAACCAGTAAAAATGTGTTCCCTGACTCCCAAGATAGTGGGCTTTCGTATACCATAATAGTGCCTGAATTCCTCCAAGAGATTCCGCATTTTCAGTGCCTCCTCAAAATAGTTGTCTTGGTTCATGTCAATAGTTTGAACAGCGTCACCACGGGTGAAGATAAGGGCATGGTTTTGATTTTCTGGTTTGCCCTCTCCAAGCTTCAATGGACCAGGCAATTTGACACGATAGATCTCCACCTCCTTCTGTAATTGCTGATCATACTTCACAAGAACAGAGTAATACTCCTTCTCGTCCCTCCCCGTTGAAACCTCATCAACATAGGCAACTCGAAGGGCTTCATTGTGTTTCATCAGATACAAGATTTCCTCAGCATGTGGATCCTTTTTGGCCTTCTGAGCCCCATATATCTGGCAAGCAACCACATATGTGTATTTCATCAAAGAGGTGCCCTGCTCATGGCCTTTGAATGGCAGACCCAGAGAACTACTTGCTCTGCTTAAACTCCTGGAAGAAGGTGATCTCTCAGAGTTGAAACTATCCAAACCACCATCTCTCCCCATAGAACCAAGTTCTCGTGCCCCTTCTCTAATATCCATCTCTGATGCAGAATCAAGGAAAGCCAGCATCTTCAGAGCTCTATAATAGTACATCATTCCTCTGACAGTGCGTGAAAGTGTCTGGCCTCTGTAAGATGCCCAGTGCCTCAGATCTCTCATCTTGGTTGTCCATATCTCATCATCCTTTACCATTCCCTCTCGCCGCATTCTTTCCATGAAATTTTTCCACTCATCGTTATATATGGTCTGCAAATAATATAGGATCGAAATCCCATCTTCGTTCTCAATTCGGAGCTGTTCTTTGCTATAGACCACCTCTTCATTGTAGTAAGGGGTGAGGACACTAAAAGCCATCATCTTCTCTACTTGGGGAGCATGAGGTATATTCATAAAGAGTGAGTTGCTAAAGAATGCAATTCGTCGTCTAGCCTCAAGATTAACTGGAATATTCTGCATAGAATCCCTGGAGGTAAGAATTGTATACAAGCGCCTAACCTGCCGATAGAACCTCTCGTCACTGCGGTCAGGCAACTTAACAGCATTTTCAAACAGCAGTCCTGCCATGGCAGCAGGGTCACGAGGTGCCAATCCATCCTCCCTCATCTGTTCAATGGTCCTCTTGTCTTTGATAAAATCACGGACAGCAATCTCGTAAAGGGCCTGCAAAGTATTAACCACCTGGTTCACATCATTCTTGGGCTTAGTCAATATCTCAACAAGTTTTATCAACTTCATATGAATCTGGGGTAGTGCAGTCATTTTGAATGTCTTGGTGAACTTGTCGATCTCAATAGAATGATCAATTTCTTGAAACAAAACAGTGAGAATGGAATGCTCCTCAGACTGGACATTGAGGATTTCAAGCATCATGTGCTTGATACTGTCATACGCTTCAATCACAGCACAACGTCTGTACTCATTCTTGCATATTTTATACCAAAGCCACTTATCAGGAGCATCCACCAACTCTTTTGCCTGGCTGAGAGCAAGCAACAGCTCATTGCATAGCAAAAAACATGGCCAGCGAATAACCTTGACATTCCAAGAATTCTGGGGCAACTCTAGCAGCTCAACTTCACGATCGGAGATGATATCTTCTTCCCTGAAAATGGTAATTATCTCATTCCATATCAGAGCAAACTTGTGAGCCTCAACCTGGTCTGATTCAAGCTTCCTGTAAGGACGCCCAAGCCCATATCTCAGCTTCAACCGGTGAATAGCATCATTAAACTTGCTCCTAAATGTTCCTCTGGCATTCAATAACTGCTCTTCAGGCATCAGATTGAACTGAATTGCACTGGCAAAGAACTGAAACCTCAGCCTCAACTGTTGGATGTTCCTAATCTCACCTAAGTGCTGGAACAGCCCCACTCCTGCTCCCACAAAGGAGGAATAGATTGAATACCAAATCTGAATATCCATCAAGTAAATAAACACCACAGGCAACCACAACAAACCGACAGCCAAATTGTTACTGCCACCAAAAAGCTCGTGCCACTCATACTCCACATCCTTAAGATCCAACAATTGTTTGGTCGGTTTAATCATTGGTTTAATCTGCAAGAAATAACTAAATGTAAATTTCGTAGCTAACACCAGTGCCCAGAACAGAGTATACTTAACATTATCAACTAGCCCTTCCCTCAATCCCCGACCAACAAAACTCTTATTCTGAAACCACCAAGACAACAGGTAAAATATTTTCCAATTCGTCTGCTCAATAAAGTTCCTAATCCAAGGAATCACAAATAAAGCCAAGGCCAATAACTCCGGTAACACATAAACAAAGGCAATTTGTCCAAAAAGGAGCACCCTCCTATCAGCCTCAGCAGTCCACCTTCTACCATGGTTCCTCTGCCAGATCCTTCCATAACAAACCGCAAAAATCACGATCCATGCAGCAGCAACCACCGCCTTTAACACCATCCTAATGCCGAGCCCCAAGGTTTCTCTCGAAACACGGCTATACTGCATCCCTGCATCTAATAAAGCCTGCAAAAACCTCATCCCACTCCAAGTAATAAACACTGTCAAAACCTTAACCCGAACATTTCTAATTGCCAATGCTTGCCATGGATACTCCTTCCCTTCCCAAGCCACAATAATCGCCGCCTGAAGAAACAAAAACAGCATCACCCAAAGCCTATCAAAACTCCTGTAAAGATTCCAAAACGACCTTTGCTCAACGAACCCAGTTTTCCCAATATGTTTACTTTTACTGGAAGTAACAAAGAAATTACTGCCCACATCAATCGGCCACTTGAGTTTCTCAAAACATCTCCTACTCCAAAAATACTCATTCAAATCATCATAATTCCTCCAAGCAGTATGCGGCGCCGTTCCGTTCTTGCTACTCTCAACTTCAGCCTTTATAGTCTCGTATATGGGTTTCACGACACAGTTCAAAAACGCGTTTTCACCTGATATCGACGGCACAACAGGCTGGCCAGTGTTTTCGTCGATGTAATCTTCGAGAATCTTGTTTAGCTCCATGGCCATGTGGTGGAAGATGTAGCAGATGCATTCAGGCATGAAACGGAGATTCGCAGATTCGCCCCATATCAACAAATAAAGTCCCACGTAAAGTAACTCACGCCGGTGATCAGAGTTAGAGCGGCTGCTGTCAGAGATCCATATGTTCGATTTTTTGCCTAAATAAGAGCACCAGTTAGTGTAGTTTTTGAGGAGTTTTCGGCGAAATCTACGGAGGACGCCGGCGTCAAGGGTGTCGATGTTGTCCGGCGGAGGAGACAGCCGCATCTGAGCGTTAGCCAGGTGGAGGACGAGATGTTCCCTCTGGTTCTTGACGTTGTCGTGTTGGAAACCAAAGAAGAGAGCAAGCCAGTCCAGGAGGTCCATGGCAGGTTGCCATTGAGCATAAGGAGGCTTTCGTAGATCTCCGACGGCGCGTAGAGCGGCAGCGGCGGCGCGTACTTCGGGGAAACGGAGGGAAGGGTGGTCGGCGAGGAGGTTGTGGACGGGGATTATGTTGTAGGGTTCATCTTCAGGAGGATCGGTTCGGGGTGGGCCCGACTGAGGGCCGGGACGGTAACGGAGAGACATCGCATTAAAGAAAAAACGGAGGAAAATGAAATAGGGATTTTGGAGGAGGAGGTGGCGGGTTTAGATTTTTCTTTTTTTGGAAAATAGAAGGTGGAAATAGGAGGATTGGGCGGGTTTATTACGCGTTTATTTTTTTATTTTTTTTTTTTACTTTTTGGGGTGAATATTTTGAAGCCTTAACGGCGTTTGCCAGGAATCACATTTTATTAAATGTAATTTCTAAAAATATGATTTTTGGAAATTTAACTTTTCAGCGTTTGATATACATGGGAAAGTGCTAATTAAAATCCTGGGAATGTGATGATAATTTCTGAAACTACCCTTATCAAAAAAAATATAAATTTTATTAATTTTAAAAATTTTCAATGATATTTATTATTAAAAAATATTTATACTAAATATTTAAAAATAATATTTTAAATTGAGTTACTTTTAGAATAAAAAATATTTATTAATAATAAAATCTTGAAATTACTCTCATGTAGTTAAAAAATTAAAAGGCTGGATACAAATTAAATATTATTTAAATATTTTAATGATATTTATTATTAACAAATATTTGTACTAAATATTTAAAAATAATATTTTAATTGGTAATTTGAGTTATTTTTATGATAAAAAATATTTGTTAATAATAAATTTTGAAATTACTCGTATGTAGTTAAAAAATTAAAAGACTATATGCAAATTAAATATTATTTAAATATTTTAATAATATTTATTATTAACAAACATTTGTACTACATATTTAAAAATAATATTTTAATTGATAATTTGAGTTATTTTTATGATAAAAAATATTTGTTAATAATAAAATTTTGAAATTACTTTCATGTAGTTTTAAAGTTAAAAGGTTGTATAAAAATTAAATATTATTTAAATATTTCAATGATATTTATTATCAACAAACATTTGTACTAAATATTTAAAAATAATATTTCAATTGGTAATTTGAGTTATTTTTATGATAAAAAAATATTTGTTAATAATAAATTTTTGAAGTTATTCTCAAGTAATTGGAAAATTAAAAAGCAGAATGCAAATTAAATATTATTTAAATATTTCAGTAATATTTATTATTAATAAATATTTGTACGAAATATTTTAAAATAATATTTCAATTGATAATTTTAACTCAAATAGAAAGAGGATAATGTTGTCTTTAACATTTTTTTAACTTTCCAACTACATGGGAAAGTTACTTTCCCACCACTTCTCATGGGATCACATTTCAATACTTGTGGGAAAGTAACTCTCCAAGGAAAGTTACATTTTCAGGAAAGTGAGCAGTTTTTAGCATACCAGGAATCACATTCCCACCAATTACTTTTCATGAAAAGTGATCACTTTCCATCATACCAAACGCCCTCTACGATGGGAAATTGTTATGTTTTTTATTTTGTTTTTTCCGCTATGTTTATCTCTTTACAATAATTTTCTATATTTCATTTTAGTAATGGGAAATTGTGAATTCGGTTTTGATTTTCTTAGTTTTAAAAATATTGAGAAATTGGATGGTAATGGAATTGGATACAATACATGCTGATTGCTTAATAAGGCTTATTTATTCCTAAATATAGAAAACACTTGACAACATTGATTGTACTACTAATATTAATATAAACAGATTCATTCATACAAATATTCAGTATGTAATTGAATTCCAAAGTGGGTACAATTTAAAATTATGGAAAAAAAAAACAAAACAAACATTAGAAAAGAAAAAAAAAAGTGAGTAATACTTATTATCTATTTGGATGAACGGTGAGATTAGTTTCGGTAAGATTAAAAATAGCGGTGGCGGTGAAATTGAATACTATAGCGGTAATATTAAAATTAGTTGTGAGCTATGTGTTTGGATGCAAAAGTAGCGATGACGGTAATATGAAAATGAAAATAATTATTAAGGATATTAATTTAAGAGTGTATTAATAAATTATCTTTATATATTTTAATAATATTTAAAATTTTAACATATATTATTTTATATATTTATTTAAAATTTTAATTAACTAATTATATAAGTATATAAAATTATTTATTATATTAAATTACTAGATAATTTTTAAAAATTTAATTAAAAATTTAAAAATAAATTAATAAAATAAGTATGAATTAATTTAAAAATAAATTTGAATTTTATAAATAAAATAATAAAATTTATTAAAAACAAAGGATAAAGTGGACATTTGTCCTTCACTGGAACTGGAGGGCCGTTGAAATTTTAGTTGCACCGGAGGTGCATCTAAATGCACCCACCGATGCAACTGCTCTTGAAAAGAGCAAAATAATGCATGGAGAATTCATATGCACCCTAAATCTAGGAATAGGATTAAGGATGTCAATAGATCGGATATCTAAAATTTTTAAATATTTAAATCTAAATCCGTTTAATTTATTTGAATCCGAATTCATTTATAATCCTTTTACTATCCGAATTCGATCCAATTTATAAAGTATATCAAATCCGTTAAATATCCTAATTTATTAAATTATTTAAAAAATTAAATTAAATATGTAAATAGATATTGAATATCTAAATTCGTTACCCGTATAAATAAAGCGATTTCGGATATCCGACATTGTCTAAACTAAAATTAAAACTAATTCGGATAACAGATATCTAAGAATTCATATCCGAATCCGTTTCAAATTCATCGCTAAAAATAAATCTAATATTAATAATATATGCATTTGTACGATTAATAATAATAATAATAATAATATTATTAATTTTATAGTAAGTAATGGCGTTTAAAGTCAAACGCGCTTTTTCAATGGGGAAAAGGGAAAGGGATTAGGAAATTTTAAAATTTTAAATTTGAACGGAGATGGAGCGGATTGCGGAGCGCTTTCAGGTGGTAGGCAATAGGCACATGGAGATCCGGCAATACCATTTTGTGAAGGGCCCCACCTTGATGTTCCGTTTTAAATGGATTTTATTTTATTCAAAGTTAAACCAACGTAAACATGAAGGGTTAAAGACTTGGGAGAATTACAAAATAGGGTGGTCTAAACAAAAATATTTATAATTTGAAAATCATATTAAAAAACAATTAGTTAAAAGAAAATATCAATAGGTAAAATTGAAAGAAAAAATATCACAATTACTTTTATGACCCATATTCAATAGATGTAAAACATAATTACATATAATTTTTATATGTACATAAAAAACAAAACATATTTAGATGTAATTCAAAATATGTACAATTAATTGATAATCTATATATAATAGTAAAAGTTCAAAGCTAGCTTTTATGTTTATAGGTGAATAATAAAGGAAAAGTATTAAAAATGTTAAAATATGTATCATTGTAAGAAAAAAAAGTTTTTTCAAATGATTTTAGATAAAAGATTACCAAACACAATCTTTTCATGTACAATTAATTTTGATTCTTATAATTACTGATGAACATATATTATAAAATAATTACAAATATCCTTTAATTAGATGTACATATATGATGTCTTGTGCTTATCTTGTGTCTACATATGATAATAGCATGTAATTGTTGATTTAATACATTGAACATTAAGGTCATAAAAGTAATTTTGAACTTTTTTTTCACTAATTCTACAAATTCATATTTTTTTTCATTAATTTTGCTTTGTCATCGTACCAAATAATAAATACTTTGTGAAATTCCTCCCCTTAAGACTTTGTCCGCCTGCTTATTCTTAACGCACAAGCCAGAAGACAAAACAATGGGTAATGATGAATGGCGAGGAAGTTTTTAACGTCTATAGACAAAAATAATAAACGAGTGTCCAAATTTGACGATTTCTTTGAGTCTATTCCAAGCAATTTCCATGTATTACTAATTTTACGCGCAAAATTCATTTATAAGCAAACGAGAATTCAAAAGTGTAAATCTTACACTACTTTGGAAACTATTGAAATTTTTAGTAGTGATTTATGTTATTCGAATTTGGAGATAAGTGTTGGATACGTAAATATATCCGACACATGTATGTTTAATTTTTTATATATATATTTAAAAGATCATATTTACATATTCATAATTAAATATGTATCGGATATAGATGTCGTACACAAATATTTTAAAAAAATGAAGTTTCTGGACAACATAGATAGTAGCAATATTTTTCGCCTTGCATGACATTTAATATGTCTAAAATTTAAATCTCAATAATCTTTTTTTTTTTATTCTCGCGATTTTATTTGTACAAAAATAAATTATTTTTCTTTGTATGTCTGTGAAGAAAACTTAGAAATATTCACTTGTAATTTTCCTTTTTTATTTAAAAGTATTACAAATTGTTAGTTCACCACTTCTATAAAAATTGTCTTATAGTATGTAGAAAATAAAAATAAATGATAAAATGTAGTGATTTGAAAATGACAGACGTAACATTGATTACAAATATTTATACTTTATTGTCCATAAAACTTAACTTTAAATGTTTTTAATTCTTGAAAAATATTGGTAGTTACCTCTTTGACTCTTTCATATCAAAACATATTCTTTTGCTTTTTTTTTTTTTGGTTTATTTGCACCAAACTCCTTCAACTTTTCCCTAAATTATATCCAAATCCAATAGTTTAAGATTTTTAAATCCAACTCCAATGAAGTGAACGCTATTGTAAGAACTAGAATATGACCCTCGCTACGTTTCGAAAAATTAAATTAAAATTTTGAACATGATGTTTATATTAATGAGTAACAGTTGCAATGATCTAATTTTTAAATAAATGAATTTAGAGTTAAAATTGAATCACTATGATAAATTTATGCAAAATATGAGATGAATTGAGACATGACACGAAAATAACATGAAAAATAATTAAAACATGACACAACACAAAAAATAATACGAGTATGACAAAAATACACGAATGTTTCAAAATTTACATAAAATGAATTATTAACGTGTGAAAATTTATAATACTTTAAACACATGATAAAATAACATGAACACGACACGAATAAATAATTTTTCTCTAAATTGGATCACTATGACAAATTATACAAAATATAAGATGAATTAAGACATGACACGAATACACAAAATTTTTTCTAAATTGAATCACTATGACAAACCATGCAAAATATTTGGATGAATTGAAACACAATACGAATACAACATGAGAAAAATAATTACAACATGATACGACACAAAAAATAACATGAACATAACACAAATACACGAACATGTCAAAATCTACATAAAATGAATTATAAACGTGTAAAAATTTATATAAATTTATAATACTTTGATCACCAAAAAAAAAAAAACACGAAAACGAAAACGACACGAATACACACAAAAAATTTCTCTTTCCTTTATTTTTCCTTTCTTCTCTCTTCATTGTCTTTCTTTCTTTCTTCAAAAAAAAAAAAAAAAAACTTAAAAATATCCTAACTAACCCCTCAAATCCCTTTAATACACAAATTTAATTATCCCAAGCAATTGCAATCAAAATTGAAATTGAGCATTAACTTTTAAGTATGTTATAGATAGATTATAGATATTGGCAACGACCAAAACACCTAATTGATAGGTATAATATTAGTTCTGTCTTTACCAAAATACCTAACGCTATTAATATAATTATGAACTATGGATGTATGTTGATTCTATTAAGTGTTGTCTTTTGACAAATTGCATGTATTATGTTGATTTGTTGGTTATGGTCTGGTCCTCATAAGATGTGTCTTTCTTTGTTCTATTTTATTTATTTATTTATTTTGAGGAAAAATAGTTTCATTATTGTTAGTGAAGTTTTTAGATTTTATTAATAGAGTTAGAAATATGATATATATCTTTTTGGATATTAAGAAAATAATTAAAAAGTAAAACATGTAACAATCTCTTAACTAAATTAAGCTATCCATAAGCTAGGCCTAGTTTACACTTCAAATTGCTTGCTCAAAGTTCGACCGATCTTCCATTTTTTTTAAATTTTTATCAAATATTTTATATTTATATATATTTAAATTTAAATTAATTATCAAATAATAGAATATATTAAGGGGTCGGGCACAGGTTTAAAATTCATGTCCCAGATGCGTCAAGAGGGCGTCCAATAAATATATTTATTTTTAATCATATTTGTGAAATTTAAAATTTTTATCAATATATATATATATATATATATATAAGGACTTCATGTTTGAGATGTTATCATAGTAAAGTTTAGAGGTGTTTATGGGTCAGGCTGGATTTGGACCGGTTCGAAAGCCTGTTCTACTATTTAAAAAATATTTTTTATATTAATATTTATATATTTTATAATTATAAAAATATTTTTTATTATTATTAAACAGTAATTCAGATCGGGTCAGACCTGTCCGAATTAAGAAAACTTACGTTCAAGCCTGATCCAATACAAATTGAGCGGATAATCCGATCTTTGAATAGGTATAATTATGCTTCATAAGTTGGATCTTCCCGTGCTTTTTGTGACACAGATCATAAGTTGGACGCTATTTTTATTGTTTTATTCTTTTACTAGAGTAGGTTATACTCCCCTTTTCCTTTACATTTTTCAGTTTATAGTATAATTTGAAATTGAGGCAACACACGTTCCTCGTGCATGGACAACAAGGAATGGTTTTTTTTTTTTTTAATGCAAGAAGCTATCTTTTGGGTGGTATGTGAAGCATTTTCATTAATAAAATAAAATATGTGATAGTAATGACCTCAATTTTGTGATAGTAATTTTTTTTTTTTGTAGGAATGATGTGAAGCATTTTCATTAATAAAATATGTGCATAAAACGGCTCTCTTTAAGCATTACGGTAAGTGCTAAAAGAAAAAGGAAAAAAAAAACCGGTTAATGGTGTCATACCAATTAAGAATATTTAATTGAATATGATAATTCGTATTCATGTTATTTTTACGTATCATAATGGTGTTTAAAATATTATATATTCATATAAATTTTGACATATTAATAATTTATATTATATAGATTTTGACAAATTTGTGTTATTTTTTCGTATCATGTTGTGTTTTGTGTTATGTTTTAGTTAAATTTTTTTATATCGTGTTCAAAATTAACAAATTTATTTTTTGTATTTAATACATTACTTTTATTGTATTAAGAAAATAAAACATTTATTATATTTTTTATAAGTATCATATTAACCAATATTCAATGACAATGATTAACATTTTTCAAGAAAATAATAAATAAAGCAACTATAGCAACTATACTCAAATTATACAAAGTGAGGTTAACAAGAATTAGTAATTACTATAAGCTAATGCAACTTTTTCCCCAACTTATGGTGATGATTTGGACTCATATTACTATCGGTTTTTTTTTAAAGGGTTAAAAAGAAGCTCATATAAAATATTTGCAAGATTGTAAATATATATATATATATATATATATATATATATAAGAGATCAAGTTATAAAAAATAAAAAATTATTTATTTTACATCTTTTATAATTTCGTGTATAATTAATATTTTTACAAATCGATCATTAAATTTAACAATTTATTTATATTCGTTATATATGTCAAATTTCAAGTAAATTCATTATTCTTATCATTTCAATTGAGAATAATATCTTTTATAAAACTAAATTTTTTAGTAAAAAACAAAATGGTCATATGCTATAATTATTTTTGAATCGTAAGGGACCCAAAGGATATTTTTTCAATTGTTCCAAACTTTTTTTTATCCTAATTTGTCTTTTAGTAAAAAAAAAAAAAGAAAAATGTTTTTTTTGTTACTATTGTTTTAATTTTTATAATTTATTATTTCCAAAAAAATTAATAAATATATATTTGTTCTTTTTTTATTATTGTGTATTAAAAATTATAAATATTTTTCATTATTTTATTTTTTATTAATTTTTTAAGAAAAAAATCATTGTTTAAAAATAATTATAAAAATTGATTTATCACTTTGTATTTTTAAAATTAAACAAAAATATTTATATAATTTGTTATTTTATTTATTAATTATTTTTTATTTTTTATCTTATTTTTAAATGATGTATTTAAAGGGGTTGGTCCGTACGTTGACTCGTAAGTCAATTTAGGATCTGTACCCGACTCGCCCAGGAAAAAAAGTTAAAAAGGGATAAAAAGAACTTGCTGTTAACTTATGTGAGAAAATTGATCATACGAGAGAACAAAATACAAAATACAAACTACAAATTTATATTTTTTATTTTTCATTATTTTTTTACCTTTTATAACTAAAAATATACAATATACAATGGATTTTGCTAACGAGTATCTTTAGGGCACTCTTTAAGATTAATTAATATACTATTTATAGTAATAACATTGTATTAAATGCAAAACTTGACAACTTTATTCATTATTTTCAATGTATTGGATAAAGATATTACTATATATCGTAACCTTAAAAAGTACTTTTAAGGCACTCAGTAGCAAAATCCATATACAATAAGGTCTAAATATTTTTTTTAAATACATATAAATAAAATTTGAAAATGCATTTGTATTATGTAATTTATAAATAAACAATTATCATAACTTTAATTTTTATAATTAAAAAAATATTATTATATTAATATTATTATAATTTAAAAATAAAATATTTAAATAAAATATAAAGTAATTTATTATTATTAATTTTAAAAAAAAATTTAAAATACCCAAACGTAGACCTGTCCATGAGCCAGGCCGTTGCCCAAAAAATTATTTTTTCCTTGCCCAAGCCCGTTTGGGCCGGGCTCGGCCCAACCCGTATAAATCCGTTTTACTATTCAAAAATATTAAATATTAAAAAATTATTTTTATTTTTATTTTATTTTATTTTTATTTTTTATTAATATTAATATTTATATATATATATATATATTTTATAATTAAATTTAAATAAAAAAATATTTTTTATTTAATAAATAGTAATTCAGGCCGGATCGACCCGAATTATAAATGATCTTGTCCAAACCCGATCCAATACGGACCAAACCTACTAATTAAAAAAACTACTCGACCTGTGGACAAATCTGTCCCAACGAAAGCGGAGTCCTTTTCTCGTTTTATTTATAAGTGGAATAAAAACGGTTTGAATTGGAATAGGAATGTTTGGGGAGGGATATGTATAAAAGTAGACTTATTCGAAAGTATCGGTTGTACTCATAGGCGTATCTAAGAGGCAGGCAGGGGCCTCCCTAAGATTTTTAATATCTTTGACTCACATTGTATCTTCATTTAAAAATGGGATAAATTACAATTTGGCTCCTTCAAATTTTTTTATTTGGCCCCCTTTATGTCATAACGTGTCAAATATGAATTCAGCATGCTAGACACAAATCATGAAGTCGCCACTAATCATATAATCTAGGTGTGATTAGTCACCTTTATAAATCTATCCTATTTAAAGTAATCCTAAACTTGACCAAGACACTTTAAAAAGAATAGGTTTTGGTCTACTTATCAGAACTAGGTTCGGGAGTACGGTTACGTGTGAGGGCGGATTAGCACCCTCACAACGCCTAACTAAGAGATAGTACCTAATTAGTCTTGTGATACTTAAAAAGTCTTAATTAAATGGTATTGTCTATCCTATCTTCATTTTAATTGTTAAAAATAGAAATCTCGAAAATCATTTTTTTAGGTTTTCCTTCCATTCATTCTGGAGAAATTACTAAAAAACGTTTTCTCACCTCGAGAGTATTCTAAAGAAACCATTCGTTCTATTGAAGAAGCTCCGTCGTCGAAAAAGTTAGATTATTTAGCAAAGTTATTTCTCTTAAATTAATCTTCCAAAATTAATCTACAATTTATTAATGTTTGTTCGAAAAATAAATTCTGATCTTAATATCGAAATTATCTCTTAGAATATTCTTCCATTCGTTTTGGAGAATTTTTAAGAGAATTTTTCTCATCTAGAAATTTCTTAAAAGTCAATCATTCGTGACTCTCTTGAATTTCATCATCGGAAAAAACTTAATTTATCCTTCAATTTTAATTAGGCATTTATTATGAAAAATTATCTTAAAAAAAAACATTGAAAATTAATTATTTCAAAGCAATAAATTTTGACCTTTATTGATATCGAAAATAATCTCTTAAAAAATCCTTCCATTCGTTCTGGAAATTTTTTAAGAGAATCCTCTCACTTAGAAATTTTTTAGAAATCGACCGCTCGTGAATTTCATCATTGGAAAAAAAAATCTCAATTTATTAATTTCAAAATAACTAATCATCAATTAAAAAACTTATCTTATTAATAAATAAATTAATAGTTAATAAAAATAAATATAATAATCAATAATTAATAATATAAAATAAAATAAAATAATAATAGTTAACAAGTATCTAATAATTAAATAATTAGTAAACACTTATAATTAACTCACAAACTAAACCTGCAAAAAAAAAACTTGAAAATACCATTATTAATAATAAATTAATATTAATTAATCAAAATAATAAATAAAACAAAAGACAAACAAAAAACAACAAAAGAAAAAAAAAATAGAACAGCAGCATACGGGTCGGGCCAACGCGCAGGTCGCATGGTCCGACCCGACTGCTGCTTAAAAACTATATATATATATATATTTACTTCATTCTTTACATGTTTTTTTTTTAAAAAAAAAAAACTCTTTCTTTTTCCTCTCTTCAAGAACACAATGAAGAACACCAAGAACAAACCCAGAAAATTTCCAGATTCAGGTCACTGTCGTCACCGCCGTCGATCTCCGCCGTCGTCGCCGGTCACCTTGTTCAAAAAAAATTCAAAAAATCACTAAAAATTTCTTTCGATCTCCTCTTTCCAAAAATCAACTTAGTTTTTCCAGAATCTAACCCGATAATCCTAGATCTGAGTTTGAAAGTCGCAACTTCAACCTCTTCGATCTCCTCCGTTGGCCGCCGAACTATTACCAAACTTCAACCTAGGCTTCGTCTAATTAAAACCAAGATTTTCCAGTACTAAACACTCTTCGAAACAACTCCTAGCACTAAGAATCAAGAATTTCGAAATTTACCAAGAAAAAAAAAATTCTACTGATCTTACTTGCTTATTCCGAAAATTGTATATTTTCTGATGTGTTTTTTGTGCTTGAGGCTATGTTGTTTATATAGGAAAAGAGTTTAGATTTTAATCTACTTAGAAGTCTCAATCTAATCAAGAAGAGATTTTTGTTCCAACCACAACACCTAGAGTCCAAGTTTAATCTAAAGAAGAGTCTTAGTTCAACCCAAACTTGGTTTTATTTTTTTAATTTTTTTAATTTCGAATTTCTCCTCTCTTTTTTTTTAATTCAAAAATAAACAAAATTCAAATTACAAAATTAAAATCCGGATAAAATCCGGTGTCTATACTTTATAAAATTTATATGTTGACATAATAAATTTGTTAATATTTTCAGTTTAATCTCATTCATTATTAATTAATTCTTTAAAATTTTAAAATCAATCAAATAGATACATAGATATTAATTATTGTATTAATAATTTTCACTCTATGCTCATAACGGAAAACAATTAAAAAAGTTAAATCACTATCATATCTAATTTAATTTGTGCATTTAATTCTTCTTACTATTTTTTAAACTTATGTAATCTTTTTTTTTTTTATGAAATAATTCTATTCTTATTTTAGTTATTTAGTTAAACTAGATTTTTTTTTTTTTTTTTTGCTTTGAGATTTTAATTCTTATAAAATCTTTTACATATGCAATATGAATTATAATATTTGAAATTTGATTTTTTTCATTAAAAGAAATTTATACATTGTTTCTAAATTAATATACACATAATAGACAGAACCAGGATCACACCGGACGTTGGGATTCTAGAGGTGGCTCCCACCGTGTAGCACTTAGCTCTCTTAGGATTCTAGAGGTGGCTCTCACCGTGTAGCACTTAGCTCCCGTAGGATTCTAGAAGTGGCTCTCACGGTGTAACACTTAGCTCTCTTAGGATTCTAGCGGTAGCTCCCACAGTGTAGCACTTAGCTCCCATGTTCCAACCAGTGATTGCTCTGATACCATTTGTGGAGACCCGCATCCAACCTGCGAGGTATTGTCCGCTTCGACCCGAAAGTCTCACGGTTTTGTCCCACAAAAAACACCTCACAAGTATGAATTTAAATCTCTACATATATACCATAAGGGATCTTCAGAATTTTTCTATATGAAATTAGGTGTGTTACACTTATATACACATTTTATTTTATTGCTATTTTGAAGTCGGCTCCACTTAAACACAATTCCTACTTTCGCCCCTGGTTGTAGTTGTGTTGCTTGTACTCATTCAAAATTCTCAACAAAATAGGACGAATTGTTTAAAGATTTACTTTTATATTGTCAAGAAACGGGTGGAGAATAATCCCAGAATAAAATTATGAATGGATTAGATTGATTAGAGAAAAGACTTAAAAAAAAAAAAAAGAGAAAGGCATTGATAGATGCTTTTTTTTTTTTGGTTCTTTCAAGCAATATTTCAGAATGTTGGATAATTGACTAATTGTGGTTAAAGGGGAAGAATGGATAATGGGGCTCACATGTCTTCCATGAAGAGACAGAATCGAAGTTCTAAAGGATGGTTTTAGTGGGGGTTTATTTTATACCACTACTCCCCGTTACGTTGCAGAGGAAAGGAGACTGACCCCGCACAGAATTTTTGTTCGCTCTTTTTAATGATTTTTCAAAATATTAGGGTATGTGATATGCTTTGATTTTGAATTAAGGTAGTCTTTCCTCAGTTATTTATTTTTTTTTTTGTATAAAAGAAAAAATTATTAAGTAAATAGCACTTATAATTTTCAAATTTTGAAACGTATATAATTTTGATTTCTAAATTTTAAAACCTAATAATTTAATTTTTTATTACTATTATTATAATAAATTATTTTTATCATTAAATTTTTTATTAATTTTACACTAATGACACATGTCATGAGTTTTTGTTAACACTTGTCATATTCTTTTTTTTTTCTTTTCACTTTTTTTTTTATAAATAAATACAAATAATAATAAATAACAATATCTATTATAATTTAAATTAAATTAAATTTATAAAAATATAAATAATTATTTACTTTAAATTTATAAAAATTATTTTCAATTTTTCCATTTCATCCTTTTTTTTGTCTTTTTTCCTTTTCTCTTCTTTATTAATAAACAATAATTTATATTATAATTTAAATTAATTTTTAATATTAAAATAATTTATAAAAAATACTAAACTATGTATTTAAATTAATTTTATAAAAAATAATTCTAATTTTTTTCTTTCTTCTTCTTTTTTCCTTTTCTTTTTTTTATGAATAAACACAAAGAAAATAAATAATAATTTATATTATAATTTAAATTATTCTATAAAAATTAAATAATTAATAAGTATAAAATATTTTTTATTTTTTTCCTTTCTTATTTATTTTTTTCATTTTCTCTTCTTTATAAATATTTAAAAATTTATATTAATTTTGTAAAAATTAAATAATTTATAAAAATATAAAATAATTATTTAAATTAATTTTATAAAAAATATTTTTTATTCTTTTCTTTTTCTTTTTCTTTTCTTTTTCTTTTTTTTTTTCCTTTTCTTCTACATCACCTCCCTCTCACTGGTAAGAGGCCAACTAGCCAAGGAAAAGGGTTTATCCCATCCCCCAACGCCGATTTTGACCGTTGGAGTAGTGCCAACACCTACCTCGATCAGATCTGATGCAAGGGGCCAGATTGGACCCTTCCTCGATCTGGTGCAAGGGACCAATTTTTTATAGACAAGAAAGAAAGAAAAAAGAAAAATAAACAAGAAAATATATATTTTTAATAAAAATAATATAAAATAATATTTTATATAAATTATTTAATTTAAAAAAATCAATCTATTTATAAAAAATAAAAAAGGAAAGAAAAATGTAAAAGTAAAGTTACTTTTATAAAATTAATGTAAATAAATATTTTTATATTTTTAAAAACTATTTAATTATTACAAAATTAATTTAAAAGTATACTACAAATTATTATTAATTTTTTGGATTTATTTATAAAAAAAAAGAAAAGAAAAGAAAGAAACGAAAAAAATAAAAAAACATTTTTTATAAAATTATATAAATTAAATATATTTTTACAAAATTAATTTAATTTATAATATATGTTATCATTTATATTTTTTTTTATTTATAAAAAAATAGAAAAGATAAAAGGAACATTAAAAAAAGAAAAAAATGAATAAGAAAAAAATAATAAAAAGAGAAGTGACAAGTGTTAGTAGTCCGTTGATGATACATGTTATCAACTAACTGCAAATCAAAGAGTTATTAAAAAATCTAACGGAATGATTAATTTATTATGATATTTGTAAAAAGAAATCAAATTATTATGTTTTAAATTTTAGAGAATAAAACGCCTCAAAGTTAGAAGATTATGGATGCTATTTATTAAAAAAAAGTAAACAATCCCAACGGCTAAAGCATCGAGGGATAATTCCCTCCATCAACATTCTCCAATCTTCCCATCTCCCATTGGAAATCTCTCCCTGCCTCCTCTTCATTGCTCATAAACAATAACTTTTTTTCAAGTATTTCCATGGGACATTTAAAATGTTCACGCGTCATTCAAAGAAACTCATGGGAGATTTTTTATATATGATAACAATAATAATATAGAGGAGAGATATATTAGTATAAAATTCATTTTAATTTATATATTTATATATTTATTTAATTTGATCATTTCATTTCATGTTTTATTTATGTAAATTGTACACGTTAAATTTTGAGTAAATTAAAAAAAGTAATTATTTATTCGATGTAAAAAAATTTCAACTATCAAATATATATATATATATAAATAGTATTCACGATCGACATGATAAAAATATTTGATTGATTCGAAATTTTACATGCATGACGCGTGCTATTATATTATTAAATTCAACGGTCGATTTGTTAAAATATCAATCATACAAAAAATTATAAAAATATATAAAATTAATTAATTTTACACCAACGTAAATTAATTCTTCTCATAATAATAATAATAATAATTATATGATTTATTTTTAGTAGAATTTCAGTTATAACACATGTCTTGTAGGTAAAATAAAAATATTAAAAAAAATTTCTTATCACTTAAACTAGATGGACGGCATATAAAAATGAATTCTAACGATAATAATATATAATAATAACATATAAGATATAGATTATAAACTTGTACACTGCGATGTGCTTATATTCCACACATATGTATATATAAATTATTATTTTTTGTGTGAAAGTAATATTTTTCTCCCATCCTATTTTTTGTCCATTTTTTAATGTACCAAATATTTGATATTAAATTTTATATTATCAATTTTTATTTACTTTTTAATATTGAAAAATGATCAAACATAAATTTTATAAAAAATTTAAAAAATTATATAAAAGACATTAAAATCAATTTTTAAAAAATAAAAAAATACCTAAAAAATTCTAAATCGTACTAAAAGCAGCAGAGAAAAAAAAATGGACATTTGTTGTAGTTGAGGGTGTTAAAGAAGATAAGGCATGTTAGGTCATTATGCAAATAGTAACCCACTAACAAGTTTGCCACTTGAAGCAATAATTACTTTTTTTTTTTTAAGCAAGTCTTTAATATTTAACATTAATACATACGAAAGAAAGTTGAGTGAAAAATAAGTTCAATCACATAGGAATAGGATTGGATACGAATAGATTTTCTCTGTTTTTTTTTGGTGTACATTTAATATTTTTTGTCATGTGTTTAAATAAAAAATATTAATGTTTAACTATTTATAAATAAACAATAATTTTAAACACGTATTAAAAAGACATTGAAAAAACATTTCTGTTTCCTCTCCTCGCCAAAATATCAGCAACACCATTTGCTTCCTTATGCTGGTAACAAAGATGGACTTTAACTTGTACAAAAGAGAAGAGTTAATGGGGTATAAAAAGTGTGGAAAACAAAGGGAAAATTCAAGGTTTGTTTATTTCGCCAAAAGTAATTTATATATTTTTGGTGTTTGTTTCATGAAAATTAATTTAGTTAATGAAAAATAAATTTTGAATCAATGAAAAATTATCATTTTTTTTGGAAAAATCGTAAGACATTTCAAAAAGACTGAAACAAAGTAAAAGTTATCAATTCTTTATTTTATAGAAGCTTATTAAAAAAAATAAAATATTGATCTCTCTTATATAAAAGCTGAAGCAAAGTAAAACAAAAAAAATTGTCAAAAAAACAATTAAAGAACAAAAAATTATTATACACAGAATTATCCAAATAACATAAATATTAATTTTTTAAAAAAATCATTTTTCACCAAACAAATAAACCCTCAATTTCAAGATTTATAGCAAAATTGAGACCTTCCTTAACGGCCTAAAATTCAGCAACATTATTAGTTGACTAGAATAGGCACGTGGAAGAGAGAAAAAATTAAAAGAATTATTTATTAACAAGAGGTAAGAAATTTTTAAAAATATAAATATTCTTATAAATATATTTTTGATTTTTGTAGAATTTTTTTTTTTAATTGAATTGATGCACTTATTTTTAACATTAAATTCAATAAGAAGTTTTATATTAATGGAGATAAGCCAAGATTTAAAAAAAAAATGCAGCAGCATGTGTTAAGAAAATAAAACACCTTCACATCGGGACCAGCCAGGATTACCACATGAAGCTCCATCCGTATTCAATTTGACCCATTTGATTAACATTATTAGATTCTCCGATCAACAATTTGTAGGAAAAAATAAACAAAGTTAAGGGAGGTGTCAGCTAAAGTGTTTTGTGGAATAAAGTCATCAGGTTACTTTTTCATTTTCTTTTACATTTTTTATTATAGATTTACGTGGGTGTGATGTATTTGACTTTGACCACATGAAAACCCAATTACAAGGTCAGGCTACCCTACCTTATCACACAATAATAGCATTATATAATTAATTAATTATACTATTAAAATCCAATCCATGTTATTGGCACTACTCTAGGATTCCAATTACCAAAAGTTGAAGGTGATGATTCTTGCAGATAAGATAAGCTGCTGCATAAACTCTTGCTCCAGCTTCTAGTCTACAATCTAGATATCTGTAAATAATCATGTTCTGTTCAATAATTCAATTCCTTCATTAAACTCTTTAACACTAGTATTTTTCTAGGTAGAAAAGCCGGTGCGGGACAATCTAGATGAATCAAACACATTTCACAAGTCATGTCCACCAACAACCCACCACCGCTAGCACACCTAAATAGAATTCTTGAAAAAATTTATGAGCAATCATTCAATGTTTACCAAAACTAGAAGTTAATCTTCTAATTAGGTTTTTAAACTAAGTAGTATTTATCTGTTGTAGTCCAGTTGGTTAGGATACTGGGTGAGAGACCCGGGTTCAAGTCCCGGCGACGGAATTTTGCATTTTTTTTTTTTGCCCATTAAAATATTTAAACCTTTCAGAATTCAAGAGTACAGCGTCTTTTTCCCCATTCACCTTTCATATTGGAAGCTCAATTTTTTCCGTTTAAAACCAATCTTTAAGTTCTTTGTTTCAGGAGATAAGCAATAAATAAACATCAACCTATGATTTGATTATGTTCATTGGACTGAGATTGTCCATGGGTGACAGATATACAAATAGATCCGTAGACCGATAATATTTGCAGCGTTGTTGATCAACTGACAGCCGTTTCTGCAGACTGAAGTTTGGAGAAAGTCTCTAAAAGTTTTATAGTAAAAATGTTACTACACTGTAGACATCGGATTTTATCAGAGCCTTAATTTTATAATTTAAATTTTATTTATTTTCGAATTAAATAAAAAAAAGGAGAAATTCGAAATAAAAAAAAATAATAAAAAAAATGAAACCAAGTTTTGTTTGAACTAAGACTTTTTTTTGGATTAAACTTGGACTTTAGGTGTTGTGGTTGGAACAAAAATCTCTTCTTGATCAGATTGGGACTTCTAAGTAGATTAAAATCTAAACTCTTTTCCTATATAAACAACCTAGCCTCAAGCACAAAAATCACATGAGAAAATATACAATTTTCGGAATAAGCAAGCAAGATCAGTAAAAGAAATTTTTTTTTTTTGGTGAATTTCGAAATTCTTGATTCTTAGTGCTAGGAGTTGTTTCGAAGAGTGTTTAGTAGTGGAAAATCGTGGTTTTAATTAGACGAAGCTTAGGTTGAAGTTTGGTGATCGTTCGGCGGCCAACAGAGGAGATCGGAGAGGTTGAACTTGCGACTTTCAAACTCAGATCTAGGATTATTGGGTTAGATTCGAGAAAAACTAAGTTGATTTTTGGGTAGAAGAGGTCGAAAGAAATTTTTAGAAATTTTTTGGGATTTTTCTAAGCCCGGAGATCGACGACGGCAGTGGAGGTCTGCGGCGACGATGACGACGGAGAGGAGCAATGACGGCGATAGCAGGCAGTGACCAAAAATTTGGAAATTTTCTGGGTTGGTGTTCTTGGTATTTTTGAAGAAGAAGAAGTTGAGAGAAAATAGAAGGTTTTTTTAGAAAGGTAAGAAAAATGAAACAAACAAAAATGATTTTGAATGAGAAGAGCAACAGGTCGGGTCGGCCCGCGCGCGGCCCGCGCCTGGGCCCGACCCGTTTGCTGGGTTGTGTTATTGTTGTTTTTTTTTTCCTTTATTTCTTTTTGCTTCATTTTCTTTTATTTTTTTAGGAACATTTTTTAGATTATTATTTATTATTACTAATGGTATTTTTTAAGTTTTTTTTTGCAGGTTTATTTTGTGAGCTAATTATTAGTTGTTTACTAATTATTTATTATTAGATACTTATTAACTATTATTATTATTATTTTTATTATATTTTAGTATATTTTTATTATTAACTATTAATTTATTTATTAACAAGATTAAATTAATTTTTAAAGGATTAATTAATTTAAAATAATAAATGGAGATCTTTTCCAATGATGAAATCCAAGGACTTCACGTTTGGTTGATTTCCAAAGAATTTCTAGGTGAGAGAACTCTCTTAAAAATTCTCTAGAATGAACAGAAGGATTTTTTAAGGGATTATTTTCGATATCAATAAAGGTCAAAATTTATTCTTTTGAAATAATTAATTTTCAATGTCTTTTTTTTTCAAAATAATTTTCCATAATAAATGCCTTATTAAAATCGAAGGATAAATTAAGATTTTTCCGATGATGAAATTCAAGAGAGTCACGAATGGTTGACTTTTAAGAAATTTCTAGGTGAGAAAAATTCTCTTAAAAATTCTCCAGAACGAATGGAAGAATATTCTGAGGGATAATTTTCGATATTAAGATCAAAATTTATTTTTTAAACAAACATTATTAAAAAATATGGATTAATTTTGGAAGATTAATTTAAGAGAAATAATTTTGTTAAATAATCTAACATTTCCGATGACGGAGCCTCTTCAATAGAACGAATGGTTTCTTTTGAATACTCTCGAGGTGAGGAAACGTTTTTTTAGTAATTTTTCCAGAATGAATGGAAGAAAAACCTAAAAAATGATTTCCGAGATTTCTAATTTTAACAATTAAAATGAAAATAGGATAGATAAGACCATTTAATTAAGACTTTTTAAGTATCACGAGACTAATTAGGTACTATCTCTTAGATAGGCGTTGTGAGGGTGCTAATCCTTCCTCACACGTAACTGTACTCCCGAACCTAGTTCTGATAAGTAGACCAGAACCTATCTTTTTAAGGTGCCCTAGTCAAGCTTAGGATTACTTTAAATAGGATAGATTCGTATAGGTGACTAATCACACCTAGATTAGATGATTAGTGGCGACTCCATTGTTTGTGTCTAGCATGCTGAATTCGTATTTGACACGTTATGACAGTTTGCCGACTCCACTGGGGACACTTAGAGAGTCGAGCCATAGATTAGTCTTGTGATACCTTAGGTTTTAATAATTGGTTTTAAATATTTATTTATTTATTTTTTATTTTATTATTTGTGATAATTCTTGTTTCTTATACATTGGTGGGAAAGAGAAGGTTTGAATGTTCCTTCGCACACACGACACATTGCATATCATAAAACCCTATACCTGGGCTCGTCCCTTTTAAGAGAGGGTAAAGTACCTACGCCTTCGTGGGGTGATAACCTCCTCAACAGCTAGCAAAACACCTTCAGAGTGTAAAGTACCAAAGTTTTCGTGAGGTGATAACCTCCGCAGCAACTTTGGAAAATACTCTCACCCGAATTGAACCCTTCCAGTTGGAGCCTATAATAGGTGAGGAATGGGATGCCTTACTCATTCTACATGGATGATGTTAAGGAGCAATTTGGGGACCTTTTTAGCTTGGTCAAGTATCCTAAACCCAGCATATAAACAATACTTAAGTGACCAAACTTTAAGATAGAGCCATGTCCATCCTTATATAGAGGAGAACCCGAACTTAGGACATACGAAGGGACACTTCTTACCCTATACTTTTTCATTAACATGATGTTAAATGCTTGTTTATCTTACACATGATGTAGTGCTTACACATGTTGTTGTATTTTTATCTTTTCATAAGTTTGTTGATATAATATCTATAACTTCTTGTTTTCTTTCTTTTCATACATCATACATCATGCATCATCATAAAGTCATCTTGCCACATAGCAGTTTAGATAAAAAGAATGTTCGCTAAATCCATGGAAAGTCTAACAGTCGCCAAGCGTGAGTCTGAGGTTAGCTTAAAACTTAGATTTGAAGCAGTTCAACAGAACACAAAGGATTGTCTTCCAGTCGGATATGTCTCTACTCTTCTTGAGAAAGTTCACATGGATCTGGCACAGAACAACCTCAAAGATTTGATCAGTATTTGGCATTCTTTGGATGAAACTCGACAAGAGGCACTCAGACGAAAATATGGGGATCTGGCTTTGCTTCTATCTGTTGAAGTCTATAATAACTTGGTAAGGGCCATGATACAGTTTTGGAACCCATCATACAGGTGTTTTTTGTTCAATGAAGTAGATATGGTTCCAACTATAGAAGAATATTCAGCATTACTTCGTTTGGACCCTCCTAGTCCGGACAAAGTTTACTGGAAAACAAGACAGGTTATCGGAAGAAGTTAGCAAAGATCATGGGAATCAGCTTGATAGAAGCTGACAAAATTATGAAGACAAAGGGTAAGAGTACTTGTATTCCATGGAGTGTTCTCTGAAACTTCATTGTCAAACACTTAAATGATGATAAAGGTCTGAAGGTGATGGCTTTGGCTATCTACGGACTTGTGGTTTTCCCGAAGATATTGGGATTTGTTGAAACAACTGTGATGAATTTCATGGACCAAGTTTAACACCAGATCAATACGGCTCCAGCTATATTAGCCGAGACTATCAGGTCACTGAATCACTCCAGGCGAAATGGAAAAGGACGTTTCATCGGATGTTTACAGTTGCTCTACATCTGGATGAAAAGTCATTTTGAGTGCCAAGAGTCGAAGTTTCGAAAGCCATACTTCACCACTATCATCCCTATCAAGGAGTTCTGCGAAAGTACATGGCCTGAATCAAGGTCAAAAGAAGACTGGGTAATGATGTTGCGAGAACTTACGAGCCGACAAGTGATTTGGAAAGCACCATGGATGCCCCATGGATTAATATTATTTAGCTGTGATGACAACCTTGGGTTCCTCTCTTAGGACTTTGGGGTGTCATTAGCTACTCTCCCATCATGGTACAAAGACAGGCGGGGTATAAGCAGTTCATACCAATGACTCATGGACTTAACCAGGTGGATTTCTCTTATTCAGATAAAGGGGTTATCAACAAGATAGGGGAACTTACAAAGGCTTGGAAACTAACGATTAGAGTTGAATGAGGTAGTATCTCATGAAACACTACTCATGAATACTCTGTATGGCAGGCCAGAAGAGCAAAAGATGTTGTGATTTCTTGTGAAAGAAGTCCAGATGGTCCAGCCCAGGTTAATATCTCAGACCCTATGCTGAGGATAGAAAAGGCTAAAAGGAAGCTACAAGAAGGAAAAGATGAATTGGGAGAAGAAAAACAGAAACTGCAATCAAGGATAGAAGAGTTAGAAGAGGGTTTGAACAAAGAAAAAGGCAAGGCCAAGAAACTTCGATTAAAAGTTTGAAAGTTGGAGAATGGTTTAGTGGAAAGAGATGGCATTATTCAGAAACTTACCAAAGATGGTGACACTTTGAAAGAATCCTTGACAAGTATGGAAAAGAAATATTCGCTTTTGACTACTGAGGTCGGACGCCTAGAAGAAGAAAAATGGAGAGTTATTGTTTGATCAAGAAAGGAAGGAAGCTGATTGCCAAGAATTGGTTATCGAATTAATGAACTTGAAGGAAGAATGCTCGCAACTTCGAGATGCGAACTCTAAAAAGCAGAATCTTCTGAAGAATATGTTTGACCACTTCGATGTGGCATCCCGTAAGGCAGAAGACATATATGGTAGAATTATGGAGATTAAGGCGAAAGTACATCCGTTCCATGAAAACGGCCAGCTCATATTCGAACTTTTGGATGAAGCTCAATCTCATTATCGTCAGATTGTCAAGTTCCTTTGGAGACGTTAGGATTTTAGATTTATGTTTTTAGGATATTTTGTAAGAATTTTCATATTTTCATGCTTTAGGACCAGTTGAAGTTTTTTATTTTTATGTTTTTAGGATCGCTTTGGTTTTTAGGATTTCTATGGATTTGGTGATTTTATAAGATTCTTTTTTTTATCTACATTTGTTATGTGGCTGGTGTTCTTTCATACATCTCATCCATATGTGCATAAACATCATCAGTTTAGTTTTAAATTTTAAACACATCATCCTGATTTAAGAAATTTTGATAAAGATTCAAGGATAGCTCGACAGTGGAAACCTTCGAGACAGTCTTCTCGTCACTCTTACAATACCAGATCAAGAGTTAGAGAAATAGCCGAAGAGCAATCCTCAAGGATAGGTAGGGTTTGACAAGCTCAGGATGAGATTAGAGAGCAATTAATTGTTGGAAATGATGAAGAGTCTCAAAGGAAAAAATAAGGAAGGTGAATCTTTATGTCCGCCCGATTTTCGATCTCAAGCTCAACAGGAATAATCACAACATGTGCCATACATGGGAGGATTCACTTACCCATACGGCCAACCTCAAATCCCGGGATTCACCATTCCTGTTCCTGGGACAAAGATAAACCCAGTCCAAATTCCAGACTTAGACGATCCCAAAGAGATAGAGAAGCTGAAAGTGGCAGAAGAGATCGAGTCTCCAAAAATGAAATTGATTGAAGAAAAGCTTCAGGCTGTTGAGGGGTTAGACTTCTATGGTTCTATGGATGCTGAGGGGCTTTGTTTAGTGCCGGATGTAGTGATCCTGCCTAAGTTCAAGACTCCTGACTTCGAAAATTTTGATGGGTTCAAGTGTCCCATATCCCATATCACCATATGCTGCCGAAAAATGGCCGCCCACACCAAAGATGACAAGCTCCTTGTCCATGTCTTTCAGGACAGTCTTACAGGGCCTGCTACTAGGTGGTATGTTCAACTCGATAGGAATCGGGTTTGTACTTGGAAAGAATTGGCCAAGGCATTCATCAACCAGTATAAGCACATTGTTGATATGGCGTCGGACCGTTTGTCTCTACAAAATATGGATAAGAAGTGCACCAAAAGTTTTAAGGACTATGCCCAAAGATGGAGGGATGTTGCTGTCCAGATCCAATCGCCTCTAACTGAGAGAGAGACTACAGTGCTGTTTGTTAGTACTCTTAAGGCTCCGTACTATGATAGGATGATTGGGAACGCCACAAAGAACTTTGCTAATATGGTGATTTTCGATGAAATCATAGAGAATGCCATCAATAATGGCAAGATTGAAGGAGGAGAATCTGTTATAAAGAAGAATAGTGTGATGAAAAAAAAGAAAGTTGATGTCCAGACTGTTGCATATGGAGGGCAACAAATGGGAGGTTACGTCCCGCATTTTCCACAATCCGGTATACCAGCCATACTACCCGAATACCAATTCCATCAATCCGGGCTCATATGCTTATCCACCCACACCACCACAGGTATTCCAACCTAATTTCAGTCATAAACCATTGGCTCCTCTAGTCGGGCCACCCGTACAAACCAATCAACCCCCAATTAATCCGAAAGGACCACGAGCTGGCCAAGAAAAAACGCCTATTGATCCGTTTCCCATGTCCTATGCAGACTTGCTTCCAGATCTTATCAAGAACCATTTGGTTGCATCGGTATATTTGGAACACTTGAAACCTCCATACCTTAGATGGTATGATCCTAATGCCAGGTGTGACTACCATTCGGGGAACGTTGGACACTCCACCGAAAATTGCACAGCTTTGAAATACAAAGTGCAAAGTTTGGTTAAGGTTGGGTTGATAAACTTTGAAGAGAAGGGTGACCCAAACGTCAACGGTAATCCTTTACCAAACCATGCAGGACTGGCGATAAATGCTTTGGGAGATGATAAGATTATCGTAATCAAGGGAAAGGTAGATGAAGTTACAACATCAATGGATTACATTTTTGATGTCTTGGTCAAAGCTAGCATGATTCGTCCTGTGCCGGCTAATTCAGATAGTCATCCTGGCGAGTATGATTCAAGCAAGGTTTGCAAATATCACCAAGGGATAGTTGGCCATTCAGTTCAGAGTTGTGTTGAATTCCTACAGGGGTTGCAGAAACTGATGGATCTCACTCGGATTGAGTTTTACACAGAGTTTGGGGCAGGTGAAATTAACGTAGGAATTGAAGAATCTTCATCGCCTGTTGTGAAACAAATCACGTTCTTTTATGAGAAAAGGACGAGTCAGTTTGAAGATGAAAAGCCAGTTGGGATCAAGAATCTTGTTGTTACGATCAGTGTCCCGAGCCCATTTCCATACCGAAGCGATAAGGCAGTACCATGGAGGTATGGGTGCGATGTCATAACCCGAGAAACGCTTGGTAGTTCAGTCGTGATTAATTCTGAAGCTGCCAAGACAGCAAATCTAACTGGAGTAGGGGGAGTGACTAGTAGTGGGCATTGTTATTCGCCTGAAATACTTGATAGGGACAGGAAATGAAAGGCAAGGGAAGGGAAGAGAAAAAGAATGAAGAGCCAGGAAACAAGACGAACCCATTGGTGGTTCGAGATACGGAGTATAAGGGGCCTGTCACTGAGAGAGAAGCTTGTGAATTTTTGAAGCTGAATAAACACAGTGAATATAGTGTGGTTGAACAGTTGAATAAAATACCAGCTCGGATTTCACTGTTGTCACTGTTGTTGAATTTCGAGCCTCATAGGGAAGCTTTGCTGAAAGTTTTGAACAAGGCATATGTGCCTCACAATATTTTCATGGAGAATGTGGATCATATTGTAGGAAATCTGGTGGCTACCAATTTTATAACTTTTAATGATGATGAGATTCCTCCAGAAGGTAGGGGCAGTACTGAGGCCCTCCATATCACGGTCAAGTGTAAAAGTCATGTTAAGTGCTTATTGATAATGGTTCTTCCATTAATGTTATGCCGATGACTACGTTATCCAAGCTGCCAATTGATGTGTCTCACATTCAACCTAGTTACATGATTATGAAAGCCTTTGATAGGACCCGTCGGGCTGTTTTGGGAGATATTGAAATGCCTCTACAGATTGGGCCTTGCACTTTCAAAATAAAATTTCAGGTTATGGAGATTTCACCATCTTACAGTTGTCTGTTGGGAAGATCATGGATTCACATGGCAGGAGCAGTTCCATCATCATTACACCAAAAAATCAAGTTTGTTATGGAGGATTATCTGGTGTGTGTTAATGGGGAAGAGGATTTGTTGGTAACCAAGTCCCCAACCATGCTTTATGTAGAGGAAGCTGATGAAGCGCTAGAGTGTTCATTCAGATCTTTTGAGTTCATCAATGCCACCTATGTGGGTGAAGGATCCAAAGTACCTGCTGCGCTTTACTCTCTGATTGTCAACCTATTGTTCAAACAAACCGTTGGAATGGGTTGGCGTGTTGGATTTGGATTAGGGAAGGATCTCCAAGGAATCAGGAAGATGCCAGAGATACAAGAAAATAGAGAAAGGTTTGGGTTAGGTTAGAGGCCAACCAGGAGGGATTGGGAGATGATCGAGTTCGAGAAGAAGAAGAAAAGATTGGCTCGTGTGAAGGGGTATGAGTGGGAGCCAGGAAGATGGTTTTTCCTTATCTTTATTCCACTTTTCGTTTGGGGGGATGTATTTATCCTGATGCACCTCCACCAAATTTAGAAGAAGCATTCTGAGCTTTCTATTCAAATGGTAGAGAAAGCAGGAGTGAAGTCTGATGTTGAAGAAGAGTTGTTGGTGTACCCATGCTCACCTGAAATGGAGCTGGGTAATTGGAAAGTGACGAAGCTGCAGGTTATCCTTGAATCTCATAAAATGTAATGCAGTGAGTCAAGTCCCTAGTTGCTCATGCCCGAGGGCACTAGGGATGGTCTTTTATGTATGGGCTAGTTTATTCCTTATTATTTTAATAAATTAAGAACAAGATGCATTTTCATTCCCTCTTTCATTCATGGTCATCATTTTTCTTTTCTTTCATTGTTGCCATTCTTTCTCCGTATACCAATATATATTCTTTGAATTCAATTCAATTTCAGGATTCCAAGTAATGAATACAAAGACAATCTTAATAATAATTTGGGATTCGATTTTGAAAACACAGTTCGTGTTGATGAATTTGATAATGAAGAGGAATCAGATGATTATACTTTATCTCCGGATTTGTTGAGATTAATGGAACAGGAAAAAAAACCGATTGAACCATATCAAGAGGTTACTGAGATGATCAATTTGGGAGATGAGGAAAATAAGAAAGAAGTAAAAATTGGCGCGTCATTACCACCTGCTCAAAAGAAGAGATTAGAAGATTTGCTTAGAGAATTTGCGGATGTGTTCGCATGGTCATACAGAGACATGCCGGGTTTGGATACAGATATTGTGGAGCACAAATTGCCTTTGAGGCTAGAACACAAGCCAGTGCAACAAAAGTTAAGGCGGATGAAGCCAGAAATACTGTTAAAGATTAAAGAAGAAGTAAAAAAGTAGTTTGATGCAAGCTTTCTGGAGGTAGCTAAGTACCCGAAGTGGGTAGCCAACATAGTCCCAGTTCCTAAAAAAGATGGAAAGGTGAGAATGTGCGTCGATTACCGAGATTTGAACAAGGCAAGTCCAAAGGATAACTTTCCTTTGCCTCATATTGACACCCTCGTGGATAATACTGCTAGACATTCCATGTTTTAATTCATGGATGGTTTTTCAGGGTATAACCAGATTAAGATAGCTTCGGAGGATATGGAGAAAACCACATTTTTTACAATGTGGGGAACCTTCTGTTATAAAGTCATGCCTTTTGTGTTGAAAAATGCTGGAGCTACTTACCAAAGGACGATGATAACTCTGTCTCATGACATGATGCATAGAGAGATTGAAGTATATGTGCATGACATGATAGCAAAATCCCGTGAAGGTGAGGATCATTTAGTTAATCTCAGGAAGGTGTTTGAAAGATTGAGAAAGTTTCGGCTGAGATTGAATCCTGCCAAGTGTACGTTCAGTGTCAAATCTGAAAATTTGTTGGGTTTTGTGGTTAGTGATAGAGGAATCGAAGTGGATCCAGATAAAATAAAGGCGATTCAAAATATGTCTCCCCCTCGTACGCAAAAAAAAAAGTGAGAGGTTTCTTGGGAAGGCTGAATTACATATCACGCTTTATTTCCCAGCTCACCTTCAAATGTGATCCTATCTTCAAGCTTCTTCGCAAACAGGATATTGGTGAATAGACTGGAGAATATCAGGAAGCTTTTGATAAAGTCAAAGAATACCTGTCAAATCTGTCAGTGTTAGTTCCTCCGATTCCAGGAAAACCATTGATTCTGTATTTGGCGGTGTCTGAGAAATCCATGGGATGTGTTCTGGGGCAACGAGATGAGACGGGAAAGAAAGAACATGCCATCTATTATCTGAGTAAAAAGTTTACTGACTATGAATCTAGATACTCATCGCTAGAAAAGATGTGTTGCGCTCTAGTATGGATGGCTCATAGACTCAGACAGTACATGTTGTACAATACAATGTGGCTTATAACAAGGTTAGATCCTCTGAAGTACATTTTTGAGAAACCATCGTTATCAGGAAGAATTGCAAGATGGAAAGTCACTTTATCCGAGTATGACATTGTTTATGTGACTCAGAAAGCAATAAAAGGAAGTATGATAGCCGAATTCCTAGCGGATCGGGCTTCTTAAGAATATGAGTCAATGCAATTTGATTTCCCGAATGAGGATTTGATGGCTATTTCAAGAAGAGATGATGAAGAATGTGAAAAAAACCCTGGAAGATGTTCTTTGATGGAGCTTCTAATGCTTTTGGGCATGGAATTGGAGTAGTCTTGATATCCCCAGATGGTCAATATTATCCGATTACTACACGATTGGATTTTAATTGCACCAACAATATGGCTGAATATGAGGCATGCGTCATGGGCTTGCAAGCAGCGATTGAAAGAAAGATTATGTGTTGGAGGTATATGGTGATTCAGGTTTGGTTATTTATCAGTTGAAAGGAGAATGGGAAACAAGGGATTCGAAGTTGATCCTATACTTGAAATACAAAACTGAATTAATCAAGCATTTTGAGAAGATTCAATTTCAACACTTGCCCCGGGAGGAAAATCAGATGGCTGATGCTTTAGCTATTTTAGCTGCGATGTTTAAGTTGGATGCAAAAGCCAAGATTAAACCAATCAAGTTGGATGTGAAAGGATCTCCCGCACATTGTTTAGATGTTGAAGAAGAAGTTGATGGTGTGCCTTGATATTTTGACATCATGCAATACGTCAAATATCAACGGTACCCAAAATATACCTCGGATAATGATAAACGGCTCATCCGAAGATTAGCTATGGGTTTCTTCCTTGACGGAGAAATATTTTATAAGAGGAGTCGAGATATGGTGCTTTTGAGATGTATTGACTCCGTAGAAGCAAAGAGAATACTAGAGGAAGTGCATGATGGAATTTGTGGGGCACATGCAAATGGTCACATGATGGCTAGGAAGATAATGAGGGTAGATTATTATTGGTTGATGATGGAGAAAGACTGTATTGACTATGCTCGAAAATGTTATAAATGCCAGATCTATGCGGATAAGATCAATGCTCCTCCGAATGAGTTGTTTGTTTTGGCATCTTCGTGGCCATTCTCAATGTGGGGCATGGATGTGATTGGACCTATCACCCCAAAGGCGACGAATGGGCATCGGTTTATTTTCGTGATGATCGATTATTTCACAAAGTGGGTAGAGGTAGCCTCATATGCGAGTGTAACACGGGCAGTGGTTTGTAAGTTCATAAAGAAAGAGATAATTTGTCGATAAGGACTACCAGAGAGAATCATTTCTGATAATGCTTGTAATTTGAATAACAAGATGTTGAAAGAGGTTTCTGAACAGTTTAAGATCAAGCATCACAACTCAGCACTATATCGTCCAAAGATGAATGGAGTAGTGGAAGCAGCCAATAAGAACATCAAAAAGATTGTAGAGAAGATGACCGATGTCTACAAAGATTGGCATGAAAAGTTGCCTTTTCCTTGCATGCTTATAGAACTTCGGTTCGCACATCCACAGGGGCAACCCCATTTTTGTTGGTATATGGGATGGAGGCTGTGTTACCGGTTGAGGTAGAAATCCCTTATTTAAGAGTGATGAAGGAGTTGGATTTGGAAGAAGCAGAATCTGTACGGGATCGTTTTGAGCAGTTTAATCTCATTGAGGAAAAGAGACTTGCAGCGTTGTGCCATGGTCAGTTGTACCAGAAGCGAATGATGCGAGTGCATGATAAGAAAGTTCGTCTTAGACATTTCAGGGAATGAGAGTTAGTCTTGAAAAAGATTCTTCCGTATCAGCATGATCATCGAGGGAAGTGGACGCCGAATTGGGAAGGTCCTTATATGGTGAAAAAAGTTTTTTCAGGTGGAGCTTTGATTTTGGCTGAAATGGATGGAGATGTTTTGCCAAACCCGATTAATTCAGAAGCTATGAAGAAGTATTTTGCTTGAAAAAAAAAAGAAAAAAAAAGGAGGACTCAAATTGAAAACCCGAAAAGGGCGGTTTGGGTCAATGGGGGTTGTCTAAGTTGAAAACCTGAAAGGGCGGCTTAGATATGAGGAGGATGAACGTCGCTTAGAAAATTTCATGAAGATGGAGGCAATGTCTAGTTTTATGAACTCTGAAGGATTGAAGACATCGATTATGATTTATTTTTGGATGAGAATTTTGAATGAACTGTTAAGGTTGTCTAAGTATTCATTGTTTGGATACTGTTTTGTTATCCTAACACCTTTGTGATAAACCTTTTAAGATGCTCTTTTGTTATTCGAGATGAATTCTTTTCATTATTTTTGTTAATAAAGACCTTTCTTTCTAGATTTTTTTTGCCTTCCATTTATTCTCAATTTTATACCTTTGCATTGAATAGATGGAATGCATCCTGCATTGCGTTTGCTTGAAATTAGAATAATGATTGATAAATTGGAATATAATCTTAAGAGATCCTTGCATTTATTTTTATGAGAAATTATGGATAACTGAATAGAAAAGTAGGGAGATGAGATGAAATGAAAAATTTTAAAAGTGAGAATTTTTGAAGATAAGAATTTTCATGATGAATGTTAAGCCCAGTTGAGCTGGCATAAGATGAGATATAGAATGATTGATGTTTTGAAACTTTCGAGAAAAGAAATTGTTCATATTCAGCAGATTTTGAAAAAGGAAAGAGATAGTAAGATTCGTTCTACCAGTTTGAAGCCAAGTACAAACATAGATGAATGATGTGCTTGAGAACCTTTTATTTTGATTAAGAGATTCAGTGAGTTGATATTGTTTATTATAGAGCATTCATGACATCCATTGCATGATATGCATCTGTATTCATGGCATTCATGTACTGCATTGCATTCATGCATTTGCACCCAAGAAAGATTATTTCAGGTATTCAGTATGGTTTGGACATGAATTTTAATTTGGAATGCTAATTTGCGAGGTTAGCGATTTTTTTTTGGGATTCAAGGTAAGATTTTTGAAGTTTATTTGAAGAAGACATTTACGTTTGGTGAATTTACAAATTTCTTTTGGAATTTAAAGTTGATGCCTCGTTAGGAGGAGTTTTTTCGTCGTTGGGAATTTGAAGTTGATGCCTAGTAGAGAGGAGTTTTTCTTCGTTGGAAATTTAAAGTTGATGTCTCGTAGAGAGGAGTTTTTTTTTCATTAGGTATTTAAAGTTGAAGCCTTAGTGGAGGAGTATGTTTTCATGTTAGGTTTATTTAAAGTTGAAGCCTCGGTGGAGGAGTATGTTTTTATGTTGGGTTTATTTAAAGTTGAAGCCTCGGTGGAGGAGTATATTTTCACGTTGGGTTTATTTAAAGTTTACGCCTCGCTTAGAGGAGCTTTTCTACGATGGGATTTTCTTTAAGTACATAGGTCTTTTTAATGTTTGAAAACTTAGTAGCGTGTCTAAGTCTTTGCACATCCCTTGTTTCTCAGGGAATGCACAAAGAGGGGCAACTGTAGACACCGAATTTTATCCGGGTTTTAATTTTGTAATTTGAATCTTATTTATTTTCGAATTAAATAATAATAAAAAAATCAAAAAAAAAAATCAAAAAAAAAAAGGAGAAATTTGAAATAAAAAAAATGAAACCAAGTTTGGGTTGAACTAAGACTCTTTTTTGGATTAAACTTGGACTCTAGGTGTTTTGGTTGGAACAAGAATCTCTTCTTGATCAGATTGAGACTTCTAAGTAGATTAAAATCTAAACTCTTTTCCTATATAAACAACCTAGCCTCAAGCACAAAAATCACATGAGAAAATAAACAATTTTCGGAATAAGCAAGCAAGATCAGTAGAAGAATTTTTTTTTCTTGGTGAATTTCGAAATTCTTGATTCTTAGTGGTAGGAGTTGTTTCAAAGAGTGTTTTGTAGTGGAAAATCTTGGTTTTAATTAGACGAAGCTTAGGTTGAAGTTTGGTGATCATTCGGCGGCCAACAGAAGAGATCGGAGAGGTTGAAGTTGCGACTTTCAAACTCAGATATAGGATTATTGGGTTAGATTCGGGAAAAACTAAGTTGATTTTTGGGTAGAGGAGGTCGAAACGAATTTTTAGAAATTTTTTAGGATTTTTTTGAGCACGAAAATTGGCGGCGGTGACGAGGAGCAGCGACGACGGCAGCAAGTAGTGACCAAAAATCTAGAAATTTTCTGGGTTGGTGTTCTTGAAGAAGAAGAAGTTGAGAGAAAAAATAAGGTTTTTTTTTTTTTTTTTTAGAAAGGTAAGATAAATGAAACATAAAAAATATTTGATTTTGAATGAGAACCAGCAACGGGTCGGGTCGGCCCGCGCGCGACCTGTGCCTGGGCCCGACCTTTTTGCTAGTTCGTGTTGTTTTTTTTTTGTTGTTGTTTCCTTTTCCTTTATTTCTTTTTGCTTCGTTTTCTTTTCTTTTTATTATTTTTTAGATTATTATTTATTATTTATTTATTATTACTAATGGTATTTTTTTTAAGTTTTTTTTTCAGGTTTATTTTGTGAGCTAATTATTAGTTGTTTACTAATTATTTATTATTAGATACTTATTAACTATTACTATTTTATTTTTATTATATTTTAGTATATTTTTATTATTAACTATTAATTTATTTATTAACAAGATTAAATTAATTTTTAATTGAGGATTAATTAATTTAAAATAATAAATGGAGATCTTTTTCAATAATGAAATCGGAGGACTTCACGTTTGGTTGATTTCCAAGGAATTTTTAGGTGAGAGAACTCTTTTAAAAATTCTCCAGAATGAATGGAATGATTTTTTAAGGGATTATTTTCGATATCAATAAAGGTCAAAATTTATTCTTTTGAAATAATTAATTTTCAATGTCTTTTTTTTTTTTCAAAATAATTTTCCATAATAAATGCCTTATTAAAATCGAAGGATAAATTAAGATTTTTTCGATGATAAAATTCAAGAGAGTCACGAATGGTTGACTTTTAAGAAATTTCTAGGTGAGAAAAATTCTTTTAAAATTTCTCCAGAACGAATGGAAGAATATTCTAAGGGATAATTTTCGATATTAAGATCAAAATTTATTTTTCGAACAAACATTAATAAAAATGTGGATTAATTTTGGAAGATTAATTTAAGAGAAATAATTTTGTTAAATAATCTAACATTTCCGACGATGGAGCCTCTTCAATAGAACGAATGATTTCTTTTGAATACTCTCGAGGTGAGAAAACGTTTTTTTAGTAATTTTTCAAAAATTAATGGAAGGAAAACCTAAAAAATGATTTCCGAGATTTCTAATTTTAGCAATTAAAATGAAAAATAGGATAGATAAGACCATTTAATTAAGAGTTTTTATGTATCACAAGACTAATTAGGTACTATCTCTTAGATAAGCGTTGTGAGGATGCTAATCCTTCCTCACACGTAACCGTACTCCCGAACCTAGTTTTGATAATTAGACCAAAACCTATTCTTTTTAAAGTGTCTTAATCAAGCTTAGGATTACTTTAAATAGGATAGATTCGTATAGGTGACTAATCACACCTAGATTAGATGATTAGTGGCGACTATTGTTTGTGTCTAGCATGCTGAATTCGTATTTGGCACGTTATGACACTTGCTAGTGTTTAATTACCAAATTCAACAGCATCACCACGAACACTAAGATACACAAGGTAATAGCATAAGGTAATAAACTGCAATTTACCCAAATAAAGTAACATTTCCAGCAGAAGTTTCACTAGGAGGTAATATACAAGTACTCATATCCCTCCCAGGATATAAATGAGAAAAACGACACAAATAATATTTAAGGTCGACTCAAGTATGCGACGGCCTTTACCATCTTCCTCTTTGAGGACCACCAAAGGAATGCATATTCAACCTATCAAGCACAATATTAAAATCCAGCGACTGGCCACTGCCCTCCATCCTTTGAATCACACTGGCAACATGATCACCCCTGAATCCCATGCTCACCAATTTTTCAATCAGATCACCATAGGGATGGTTGGGAACAAACTGTGAATGGCTGGTGTTCTTAATCATAACATTAGGGCCAGTGCCAGGCTGAGGAGTCTGAAGAGAGTCATTTGCTGGGGGATACCCACCCTGTGAGAAGTTAGGCTGTTGGGACGGATGGTGTTTGCTACCTCCTTCACTATCATACATCATGTATGCACTTCCTGGAGGAAGGAGGATGGGAGCCAGGAGTCGTGTACCCATCAGCTGGTTGTGCTCCAAAAGTGCCCTTGATTTGCTAGGGAGCTGTTCTGCCAGACACTCCGTACCCTTAAGGAATGGTATCAGCACGGCTAGACACAAGTTGAGGAACTCCAGAATATGGAAGTTGCATGGGCCAGCTGTTTGGTAATGCCTCTGGCAGAGAAGGGTTTGTTGATTGAGTTGGAGGGTAGGGAGGGTAAACTGGTGTTGATGGGGGCCTCATCTGTGGTGGCATAGAGGACTACTGTTGCGGTAGTACTTGCTCTGGTAATTGTTGAGGCCATTGCTGCTGATACTGAGGGAATGATTAGATAGGGCACCTGATTTACTTGGGACTGTGCAGGCTGTGGTGGCATCCTAGAGATGTCTTGTATCTGAGGAGTTTGGTATTGAGGATCAGAAGGCAAATATTGACTCTGAGGGTGTAGGGTTGGTGCTGGGCAGGGGCAGGAGGAAGGGACTGGAGTAGGAGCTGGGACTTGGAAGTTGGATAATTGGTTTGAAGGCATGTAGTAGGATTGTTGGGTCAAATTCTGAGGTGAGGCTTGAGAGTGTGGCACCACGTGCTATTGTGGTGATGCTACTTGATGAGGCAGGGCAACAACTAGTTACTGGTTTTGCATCTCAGATATGTGGTCAATCTTTTTAGAATCAGAGCAGGTGGTGATGCTCTCTCCTCAATAGATTGTGAATGGCTGGAAGAAGAAGACTCCTTCTGTGCAAGTTGTAATTTAGCTAACTCCTTCTGAGTCTCAGCAAGCTCCTGTTTATCTCTTAGGATCTGCACAGAACTGTGGACCTACAATGTGCATTTAATACATAAGAAGTAAATATCTTGCATGAAATGGAATGGTTCCAACACATGATTATCAAGGCATCTGTAATGAGCAAGAGATAAAAGTAACAAGCAAGGTGATGGGCTAGTTGGTAGAAAATCTGAGGTCAATTCTGTAATACACATGCAGTGTATTTGACTATGAGTAGTTTCTCTCCAAGGCATTTGAATCTGAGAACTTTGAAAACATGCAGATCCATGTAGAATGAACCTACCCTGAGCCTAACATCCATATTTATATATCGTTGTCCCAAGAAACATTTTTATGAAGCAAATTTTAATGTCAAAAACAGCAGAAACTGAAGTTTAAATCCCTTTAATATAACAACTGGGACTTTATATATAACTGTTCTTTTTTCGATCCATATTAATGTACTTCTCATTCATGCTATTGCTCTATTTTAGATGATAGATTGGTGCCTTCATAGAAAAGATAAATAGATGTTTGCTCTAAAGCAAAACAAGGACCATAAAAGCATCTCAATGCTACAAAGGAAAAATAAAAACCCTAAAAGTCAGGGCTGAGTGTATAGATGTGTTGTATCTTATAGCCAAATAATTGATGAAATCCACCTTATTTGAAAATATAGGATGTTCTAGGGGTACTCACCTCTTGTAGATGTTTCTCAATAGATTTAAGCTTTGAATCTGCATCTCTATGATCACGAATTAAATCAGATCACATTTCTCCAATTGATTTATCAAGATTGTAGCAATATAACTCCAACTGTGACAATCGTGAACTTATTCCCTCAAGAAAACGCATGAGGTTGTCTGTGTATTTTTTTCGTGGTTTTTTCAACATTAGCAGTCACGTCTGAGAAGAAAGAATCTTCCGGCTGGCTATATCCATTAGGTGGAAATATTGACCGTGCCACTCTTTCTTTGTGAAAATCCTGAAGAGGTTGGTATTACAACATGATTAATTACTTTCTCTTGAAGCAAAAGGCACCAATATGCGACTAGCTCGGCAACATAATGGGAAAAAAATGAAAAGAAGAAGAAGAAGAAGTGTGGCTCATTTTCCCCATAATAGATTGAAATGCAGCACAACCCCAAAGACAATATGTTTTGATTATTGTATAACATCATAAAGATAATCATCAAAGGCTCAATCCAATGTCACGCCAGGATTGAATAACCATTAAGTATGAGAACTTTTAGGGTCTAAATTTTAGTTTGCGGAACTCTGATGGAACTGCATGTGACATTTTCTAGGTTTGGTCACTGTTTACATAGAGAACAACAAAGACAAATTCTTAGGATCAAGGATTGAATCCTCTAATAAAGATATATACTAATATGGGCAAATAAAAACCCAAATCCCTCTCCAACAATAGCTACCAAAACACATATCTGTAACTGATTTTTCAATAACTCTAGCATGTTATTAAGGTATGAGTATTCATTTGAGTAAAAAATAGGGTAACTCGCTTTTGGATCAAACATGTTCTGCCAAACTTAAAAATACTACAAATATACCACATGAAAATGTGATATAATTTGTAATATACTGACTGTGTACAATAAAGTTTCTTTCAATGTTTTACTTTCTGCAACTGGAAAACAATTTCTTCATTTTATAAAATGATGTAAGCATCCAGAAATTACGTAAAAGCTCTGTACCCCAAGAGAAAATACCCTGATAAAATTATAACTATTTGGTTATTTCATCTCTAATTAATCTCAGCTCAATATGTCACCATGAGATTCGTAATCAATGGTAATGAGAGAAGTTTATCAATATTTTTTTATGTTTCTTTAAAAAAAGAACGAAAAACCCAACAACCATCCTAAAAAAGAACCCAAAAAAAAAAAAAAAACAGCTCAAGCAACAAAAGGGGGAAAAAAACCTAGAATGTCAAAATTCATTTTTATACTCTCAAATATTCCTGTAAAATTACAATTATTTTTAATTAAAAGAAGTTTACAGGTTTTCTCACACCAATACACCCAAAAAAAGGGAAAAAAAATGGAAAATTCTAACCTTTACTAATTTAAGGTCAAACAATTGATCAACTAGATCAAATTAAAGGAAAATTCCAAAATATGCTGCAAAACAAAGCTCTTTTACATTGTTAAGAATTTTTTTTATCATACCAACCTCTCGATTAAACCCTAATCAGATCAAATTCGACCCCTAGCAAAAAAAGAGAAACCATAGAAATAAAATCTCAATTATACCTTGGTGGAGCTGTTGGTACTGATTACGGGTTCAGCGTGGCTACCATTAGATGATTCCTGGTTCCTGTAGTCCTCATACGAGCAAAGGAATATCACCGGACCCCAAATGGAACCACCTGAGTTTCCCCGACCCAATGTTCCAGATGCCATTTTCCCTAAAATAGACTTATCATAGATCGAAATAGTAAAATTACTTTTTTCGAGATAGATAGAAGAAGAAGAAGAAGAAGAAGAAGAAGAAAAAAAGCCCTTTATTTCTATTCGAGAGAGATAATAAAAATAAATTAAAATTAAAATAAAAAGGAAGAGAAAGAGAAAGATTATTGTTTTAGCTTTAACTAGGAACTATCGAACTAGCTTGTCTGCAAAGGAAAGGAAAGAAAATTTCTTTGAAGTTTTTTTTTTTTTTAATTTTCATTGAATTTTATATGTAAACAGAGAGAGTGCAGGTGCGAGAGTCGAGAAACATTTTCAAAATGGGGGATTTTGATTTGGGTGAATTTGAAAAACATCCATTCAAGAGTACTTGGAGTAGCATAATTGTTAAATAGTCTAATAATTTATAAAAGAGAAATGAAAAAATAAAAAATTGTTGGTGAGGACATTGTAAATTCAAATATCCTTAAAATCTAATTTTATTCTTCTTTTGTTTTTGTGGAATTTCTTCTTCTCTCAGTCGTCCTCTCTCTTTTAGAACCAATCTGCTGCAAAAACTTTTGGAAAGAGATGGATCTGTTGTAGAAGAAGGAAAAATTGGAGGGTTGAATGAGAAATGTTTGTAGACATTTATTTTTGATCAATAATATGTCATACTGGCACAATTTTCATAGGTAGCGCTCTTTGACAGCAGCACTCACTAACAACAGCGTTCCAACACTCCAACCTTCTAGTGCTCCACTATCTTAGCACTCTAAAGCTTTAGCACTCTCTAGTCGCTTGTGTTGTATGTATGACTTATTATGCAGCTAGCAAGATCCATAACTACGTGAAGATTTTGGAGCTAATCTCGAAAAGTTGACAGGATTCTTGAATTTGCTCTACTTTTAGGATGTCTTGGTGAGCATGGTTTGGAGGCTCAAATATGGAGACTATTAAGAAGTTCACTTCTTAACATTTCCCTAAACACAAGTGCTTCCCTTTCACGTTGAACACACGATGCACTCTTAAGTCATGTCATGTAGCTTTTCTTCACTGCTTGTAACTAAAACACTTCTCAAGATATAACCTCTATATAACTTTCATTCCACCTACTAACTTTGGTAACCTCCTTTTCTCTCCCACTACTCATGATAAATGCCACTTGCACTTATGACATCCTGATAGCTTCCTACTTTTTTTTTTTTTTTTTTTTTGTAATTCCCTTGAAGTGACTATAAATAAAGGTCCAAAGTTTTTTATTTGGGATCTTTTGGCAGTCTGACAAACTTTTGACCATCGAGAATTCTTTATAACTTTTTCTTTGCAATTACTACACCTATCATAATTTCACCATTTTCAACCACTTACAGTCTTCATCACCACCATCTGCAAACCGCACTTATTCTTCAGAATCTGCTCCTATTCCTCTATGCTATCTCCATACGACATCTCGTTTTACTAATTTAAAACGTTTTCTCATCTCATAAATAAAAATTGATTAGTGGGTAGTTCTTATGTATGGGTAAATTTTTAAAAGAAGTGGATAGTTTTTAGAAAAAAATATTATAAAATTTTCAAAATAAAAATTATATAAAAATTTGAAAAGACATTAATACCCTTATTATATTATTTGATATAATAATTTATATTTGATCTTTTTTTTTATTTTTTTCTAACTGAGTTGGTGTCACTTGACTCAGTGACATCAATTCAGTCACTCTCATTATATTAGTATAGATATAGATATAATATAGATATAATAATTTATATTTGATTTTTTTGTATTTTTTCTAATTAAATTGATATTACTTGATTCAGTGACATCAATTCAACCACTCTAATTATATATAATATAGATAATAATAGATAGCTCAAACATTAATAAGGTATTTATTATTTTTTATAATAAATAGTATGATAAACTTTGTCAAAAAGTATTCAAACTAATGATGTATCACATCTTGAATAAGTCAACCTACCATCCCGAGATGAAATTTTGTGCTTATATTGTCTACCTTATAGTCAACGAAAACGAACCGCGTTAATTTTTTTTTTTTAAATGGTTTTTAATTTTTAACAGAATTTATATTTTTTTATATATTTTAATTGATATAAACAAAATCTCTCAAAAATTTACTTTAATAAAAGTAGATATAAATAAAAGATGAAATTAATATTTAAATATTTTATTTAACAATAAATATACGTATATTCCTATAAAAAAATTAGTTTCAAATCTTAATCTTTCAAAAATTGTATTAAAAAAATAAAGCTAAGCATGAATAAAAATTTTATGCATTATATAATTTTTTATAGAATAAGTATATTACGTATAAAATAATAAAATATTTCAAATGTATTATTTAATATTATTTTATTTAATTTAATCAAGTATATTATTTTATGCTTTTATTTATTTCTTTTTTGAAATTATAAAATAATAGTATAAATAATTATTTTTTAATAAAATATATAATTTATTGGAAATTAAATAAAATTTAACATTTAAATTATAATTAATTAATATCATTTTATATTTTATCCTCTATAATCACAAAATTAATAGTTGATTGATATTTATTATATTTGATTAAGTGCATATTTTGTATCAACATTTTTTGTTTTAGTTTTTATTTTATAAATTTATTTTATCTTATTTTTGTTAGTATGAATTTTTATTTTATTTATTAATTGATCTTTTGATGATATTTTTTTATTATTTATTGTTTTCGGGGATTTTGCGAATTCTTTTTCTTGCTTTTGTAATTTATAAAATAAAAAAAACCTAAAAAATCCCTTAAGGAAAATAATAAAATACTCATTTAAAAAAAAAAAAAAAAACTCAAAGAGGTCTTAATTGACTATCATTTGGCAAACAATAGAGGCATTAAAGATAATAATGAAAAAGCTTATCTTTAATATATTGTTATATATTTCGAAAATTAATTATCTTAATACATTTTAATAAAGCTTGTAAATCCTTATAAAGGAAATTCTAGATAAATTTTTTGTTACTCAAGATTGTCCTGACAAGGGCATTGATGCACCCAAAAGAGTGTATCTTTATTAAACCTTGCACTTAATATTATCAATTATAGTAAAGTAGCATGCAAGGATCGAATCAACATAGATTGGTTTTTAGTTTATAAATACTAGTTTAAAACTTAAATTCAAAGAAAACAAAAGTTAAAGGTGTTTTGAAATCGGTTTAAACTTAAGCAAATAATAAAAATAAGAAAGCAAGTAAACAAGTAAACAAGAAATAATCAGATGTGAGAAATATGGCTAAAGGTTCATTCTTCACCACTAGACATCACTAAGAATCAAATTCAGACCTATCAATATCAATTATCTATCAAAGTTAACAACCGTAGATAACAACCTCCCGTGTTACCTCAATCCTTCCTTAGTTCGTCGTTAAGCAGGACGAACGCAACTACTTAATCTCTAACTATCAAACAACCTAGGATAAATATCTCTAAATTTAATTTGACAACAGCTTTATGATGAGAAAGATAGGTTGATCTAAGCAACAAAAGCATGAACATGAATTGTTTAACTTAGGTTATGTTCCACTTTACAATTAGTGAAAACTTTAACATAATCATTAATCACAAATTGCCACTATTGAATAGAAATCAAGATAAGCTACGTATCAAAATTCCTAAACTAGTATTAGATAATTATCAAGATCTATCTAGTATGCATCCTAAACAAATCAAGACAACATCATGAACAATTTTTATAGAAGAACACAAGCAACTTTGATAGAAAATTAATAATAGATAGAATCTGAAAATTAATTACAAAACATGTCTAGGACTTTGAAATCACCCTTAACCAAGAAGAAATTTAGCCTAGCATAGGCATAAAAAAAATAAAAAAAATAAAAGAATGGAGAAGAAGAAAATTAATGATAATCATTGAGTCTCCTCAAAAGATGTCTAGTTTGTGGCTCAAAAGATGGTATTTATAAAGTTTTAAAACCCTGGGAACAAGTCCTTGGCGCACAAGTAAGCCTGGAGGCAGAAAAATCAAGTTTTTGCGTTTTTTTCATGGTTTTTCCCAATTTTTGGGCGTTGCGACGCCGAGCATTCTGTCTCCCATTTTTCTGCTGCATCGTCTCGCACTTCTTCGACTGATTTGGATGACCATTTCTTATTCGATTTGTGTGTGTAAATTACCGTTGGAAATGTATTCAAGTCAGCTTTAAAAGTCAAGAGGAAGTTTCTTCAAATAAGGACTTTAACATCGTGTTTTCCTTGCAACAAGCTCCGGAAGTCAAATCTACATTCTTGCTTTACAACTAGAAATTGATCTTTTTGACTCCCAAATCTTCTTCCATCTTGTGATTATGATTTTGTAAGCTCTTTACCATCATTGTTGACATCTTTTGACTTCATTCTCCTTATTGTACCTAAAATTCAAAAACATAATATAAGTAAACAAGATAAAGATCGAAAATATAACAAAAACTAAAGGTAGAAAGGCATAAAATGTATATTTTATGAGCTTATCAAATACCCCACACTTAGCTTTTTGCCAGTCCTCGAGCAAAACAAAATAAAACAAAATTTAAGAAAATCTAATCTAATCTACTTTCGTAGGAAATCACGGTGGCATTTAGCATGTGACACAAGCCTTTAAACCCTTAGGTATGCCTAGTGGACGAGTTTAGTCTCGTGAGGATTTACTCGAACGATACCCACAAACATTGAGAAACTAAAATAAAAATAAACTAACATATACTAAAAATAGTTACTCCTAATCCTTTCAATATAAATTAGAGACAATCTTTGAACAAGTCTTATAAACTAATCAATAGCTTAAAGAATTTCACAAAAAATCATGCTTGAATGTAAATAGTTTGAGTTAAGCCAATATTAACATAACATATTTCAATCAAAATAGTACATATTCAAACTTAATCTCAACTTCTCACATGGGATACTCTCATGATTTTCACTCTTTAAAGCAATGGTAAAGTGTTTACACTCAATCAATCTCATGAAAATAGTTCTAACATATGCTTGCTTGTCCACCTATTCTCCACTATTTAGATCATGCAACTTCATAAATCAAGAGGTCTTTATTCAAGGTTGTAATGGTGTCAAGGGGTAGTAATGTGGTTAAAGAATAAAGATATTACAAAAGTTCCAAAGACTTCATAGAATTTAGAGACACAATAAGATTATGCAAAGAAAAACTTCTCAATACTCGTTAGAAGCACATAAACATAAGCTAAATTTTTAGCCTTTGCTTTATTCTAACCAACTTTGTAACATCTTTTTCTTTTCTTTAAGTAGAAGTTCAAGAGATGATTCATTTTTTTTTTCATTTTTTTTATTTTTCTCTTGACTTTTACCTTTCTCCTCCCCCACACTTATCTTTTGTTCTAACCCAAATTTAAAAAGTATACCTTGTTTTTGCAATATGTCTCAAACATTCTAGCCCATCTTTAGAACAAGGGTAAAGATATAAATGTGTTTAGGCTAGGTGCAAAATGTGGTTACCAATAAAATAGCTTATTCAATGTAGGCTCAAATTGGCTTACTAGGGGAATGTTCACTTGGAACATCAATAGGGGATTGGCTTATTTGGCCATGGTTATAATCCTAATGCCTCTATCATATTCATGTTATCACATACATCAATATAGTCTCAAAAAGGTTTAAAGCAAGTTCTAGAGAATCATGTAATCATAAGAGCACTCAAGAAAGAAATTAGATTGATATGTATAATGCACCAATCATATAGGTTCAAAGCTCACTAGGATGATTATACAAGTCATTATTAAGTCTAAACATGTTTTTTTCTCAATCAACATATCATATTAACATTGGCTCATAAAAAATGATATCAAGCTCGAATCTCATAAAAATCTTTTCACTAATAAACCAGTTTTAGACCTATACAATTCATATCTCATCATTGTATTGAAAGGAACTAAAACACACTAAAAACAAATTAAAAGACTAAAAAAAAATTGACAATCTAAAATAAGAAATCCTAAATTCTTCCCCCCACACTTAATTCTTTCATTGTTCTCAATGTAATACTATCACCCTATATGCAAGAATTATATGTAAGAGAAAAGAACTACTAAATAAAAGAAGAAAAATAACTAAAGAAAATATAAAAGATAGAGGGATGCAGAGTAAAAAATAGCAAATCTGATTATAATGTGTGCTCTCCATCCAATTGGGTTGCCTCCCAATAAGCGCTTGGTTTATTGTCCTTAGCCTGACTTATTAAAACACAAAAACAAACAAAATTATTAAAAACTCAAAACAAAGCAAACTAATAAAACTTAAATAAACCTAAAAAATTAAAATGAAGCAAGAAAGAAAAAGAAAACAAATCTGTTATGGCAGGTTGAAAATTTCTTCATTAATTGGGCTGCCTCCCAATTAACACTTGAGTTAGTGTTTTCAATCTAACCAACACCCCTTCTTGGCTTTTTAGGCTTGTTAGGCTCATACATGAAACTTCCCAAATTTGTGAGTTTGATAGGAAGCTTTCTTTGCACAACAGTGGATGCATTCTCCATTACAAGTATTATTTCGTCATCCTTTGTGGTGCATATCTCATCGAGGAATGGAGAATATTTTGGTACTTGTTGAATGGCATCCACAAACAAGTTGTTTAAGGTTTCCAGCATGTGTTGTTCATGTTCCTCCTCCTTGAACTTTGCGAATCTATTAGGAAAAGGTGGAGAAGAAACATTAGTAAAAAGTGGAACCTTAAACGTTTCCTCAGGTGCCGAAATACTCTTATTTGGATTTGAAGCTTCATTATCTTCAAGAAGTAAATCCATCTCTAGTTCTTTCTCATCCTCGGGTTCCCTTGGATTTTCTTATTCATCCTCAAGTTGTATGGCAATAATACTCTCATTTGGATCAATCATAGTTTGGGAAGGGAGTTATTGAGATCTTTGTTCTACTAATTCCTCCATACTATTAACCAATTGGCTCATTTGTGTTTCCAAACTCTGGATACTTACCTGAAGACTTGCCCTTGTTACCTTTGTTTCCTGTTGGAGTTGCAAACTATTAATGCAAAGAGAATTGACAAGACTTTGTAAAGAAGTACCTGAGTTTTGAGGTGGGGGCTGAAAAAGACCTGGTTCTTGAGACCATGATTGATTGAAGTTCGATGGATGAGTGTAATTGGCATAAGGATCTATTCTTGATAAGTTCTCGAGTAGCCATAATTAGTATGATCTCACCATTCCTCATTGTAAGTATTTGAGTAAGGATCATACTGTTGTTCTTTGAACCCTTGTTGGCTTTGGTATCCTCATAAATCATAGGTTGGTTCCCTTGGATTTTCTTATTCATCCTCAAGTTGTATGGCAATAATACTCTCATTTGGATCAATCATAGTTTGGGAAGGGAGTTATTGAGATCTTTGTTCTACTAATTCCTCCATACTATTAACCAATTGGCTCATTTGTGTTTCCAAACTCTGGATACTTACCTGAAGACTTGCCCTTGTTACCTTTGTTTCCTGTTGGAGTTGCAAACTATTAATGCAAAGAGAATTGACAAGACTTTGTAAAGAAGTACCTGAGTTTTGAGGTGGGGGCTGAAAAAGACCTGGTTCTTGAGACCATGATTGATTGAAGTTCGATGGATGAGTGTAATTGGCATAAGGATCTATTCTTGATAAGTTCTCGAGTAGCCATAATTAGTATGATCTCACCATTCCTCATTGTAAGTATTTGAGTAAGGATCATACTGTTGTTCTTTGAACCCTTGTTGGCTTTGGTATCCTCATAAATCATAGGTTGGTTCACAACTATCTTTTTCGAAGTATGGGCACCAATTTGTTGGATGATCCATCATGAAACACACTCCACATTGCCTTGATTGTTGAATCTTACTTATGGCCACTTGTTGAACTATGGAGATGAGATTGGCTAGTTGGTTCTGAAAGTTTGATGTAGCACCTGCCATCTCTTTTTGCTTGAAATCTGAAAAGAAAAACATGTATGTACAAGAAAAATAAAATTAATTACAATTGAAAATAAGAATAAACCAAGTAACTAATAAACTAAATAAAGCAATCCCCGGCAACGGCGCCAAAAATTTGATACACCCAAAAGAGTGTGTCTTTATTAAACCTTGCACTTAATATGATCAATTATAGTGAAGTAGCATGCAAGGGTCGAATCCACAGAGATTGGTTTTTAGTTTATAAATCACTAGTAAAACTTAAATTCAAAGAAAACAAAAGTTAAAGGGATTTTGAAATCAGTTTAAACTTAAGCAAACAATAAAAAAAATAAAGCAAGTAAACATGAAGTAATCAGATGTGAGAAATATGGCTAAAGGTTCATTCTCCACCACTAGACGTCATTAAGAATCAAATTCAGACCTATCAATATCAATTATCTATCAAAGTTAACAACCGTAGATAACAACCTCCCATGTTACCCCAATCCTTCCTTAGTTCGTCATTAAGCAGGACGAATGCCACTACTTAATCTCTAACTATCAAACAACCTAGGATAAACATCTCTAAATTTAATTTGACAGCAGCTTTATGATAAAAAAAGATAGGTTGATCTAAGCAACAAAAGTATGAACATGAATTGTTTAACTTAGGTTATGTTCCACTTTGCAATTAGCGATTTAACATAATCATTAATCACAAATTGCCACTATTGAATAGAAATCAAGATAAGCTACGTATCAAAATTCCTAAACTAGCATTAGATAATTATCAAGATCTATCTAGTATGCATCCTAAACAAATCAAGACAACATCATGAACAATTTTTATAGAACACAAGCAACTTTGATAGAAAATTAATAATAGATAGAATCTGAAAATTAATTACAAAACATGTCTAGGACTTTGAAATCACCCTTAACCAAGAAGAAGTTTAGCCTAGCATAGGCATAAAACTAAAAAGGAAATAAAAGAATAGAGAAGAAGAAGAAAATTAATGATGATCCTTGAGTCTCCTCAAAAAAATGTCTAGTTTGTGGCTTAAAAGATGGAATTTATAGAGTTTTAAAACCCTGGGAACAAGTCTTTGCCACACAAGTAAGCCTGAAGGCAGAAAAATCACGTTTTTGCGCTTTTTTCACGGTTTTTCCCGGTTTTTGGGCGCCATGGCGCCAGGCATTCTATCTCCCATTTTTCTTCTACATCGTCTCGCACTTCTTCGGCTGATTTGGATAATCCTTTCTTGTCTGATTTGGGCGTGTAAACTAACGTTGAAAAGGTATTCAAGTCAGTTTCAAAAGTCAAGAAGGAAGTTTTTTCAAGTAAGGACTTTAACATTATGTTTTCCTTGCAACAAGCTCCGGAGGTCAAATCTGCCTTCTTGCTTTGCAACCAAAAATTAATCTTTTTTACTTTCAAGTCTTCTTTCATCTTGTGATTATGATTTTATAAATTACCATCATTACTGACATCTTTTAACTTCATTGTCCTTATTGTACCTAAAATTCAAAAACATAATATAAGTAAACAAGATAAAAATCGAAAACATAACAAAAACTAAAAATAAAAATGTATAAAATATATATTTTACGAGCTTATCAGGTATAACCACCTTATAAATAGTGAGGTCATTTGACCCCATTAAAATTTGAAATTTATAATAATATACAGGATAAATCATAAATTGATTCACTACAAATAAATTTTGAGATTAAATTGACCTTATCGAAATGAAAATTTGGGAATTAATATATAATATAATAAATTAATTTAGGGTCAATACATAGTTAGCGAAAAGTAGAAAACACAAAAATAGTAGTTAAGACAACGAAAATAATATTACTTATTCACTAGACTCCTTCTGGTTAGTATTAGTATTAGTATTTGTACTTTTTGTATTTTGTTTTTTAATAAAAAATGAAAAGTAAAAAATAAAAAATAAAAAAATAATTGAAAATAAATACATATAGCAAAAACAAAAGTACCGACCAAATAATTTTCTTTTTTAATATTAAAACTAATTTTGATTTTTCCGACAACAAGTATACAAAGAGCTATTTTAGCAATGAAAATAATAAAGCATTTGTTACTTAAACCAATGTGAGATAATTGAGTAAATAATTATTCGATTATATATATGAAAAAAATACATTTGATATATTAATGACATTTTCAATATAAAATTTTTTTACGACAATTGTAAAATGATATCTTAATTTACATTGAATATATTTTTTCTCCATATGATTTGATGATTTGATGGTAGAGTTTTTAAATTACATAAATGGGATTAGATGATTGCTATATGTTCATTTAATAATTAATTAATTTATTATTTTTATGTATATCTTAATGGATACACATGTGAAATTTAAGAACTCTATTATAATACAAGATAATTGTTATTTTCTTTTTGCTATTTTAGCTTAATTTTTTGTATTGACATTGTTACTGTTTAAAGTGAAAATTTTTATTTTTACTTATTTGAGCATTTTAAAAGATAATCTTTCAATGCCTTTTAATATGTCCTTTTGAAGATTAAGATTTTTTTATTTTTTATTTTCGTGTATTTTATGTTAAAATTCTAAATTCATATTTCATGATTTTTATATAAAAAGATAAAAAAAAAATCTTGAAAAGTTAATATTCATACAATAAATATAGGAAGTTTTTGAGGATGGAGATGTCATCCACGTGGCATTTTTTTTTTGGTGGAGAAAAAGAAAGGAGAGAGAAAAATTTTATTTTTTGTGTTTAAAATATTAAAAAATTTTATAAATTTTTATACGTTAATAATTCATTTTATGTATATTTTACACGTTTGTTTAAACGTTAATAATTCGTTTTATGTATATTTTTACACTTCGCATATTCGTGTCGTATTCATGTTATTTTTGGTGTTGTGTTTTAATCATTTTTCTTATACTATATTTGTGTAGTGTCTCAATTCATCTCATATTTTACATAGTTTGTCATAATGATTCAATTTAAAGAAAAAATTTTTGTTCGTGACGTGTTCGTGTTATTTTTTGTGTTTTCAAAATATTATAAATTTTTACATGTTAATAATTTGTTTTATGTATATTTTTACACGTTCGTGCATTCGTGTCATGTTCATGTTAGTTTTCGTGTTGTGTTTTAATTATTTTTCTTATATTGTGTTCGTGTCGTGACTCAATTCATCTCATATTTTACATAATTTGTCATTGTGATTCGGTTTAGAAAAAAATTTGTATATACGTTTCGTGTCTTAATTCATGACATATTTTGCATAGCATGATGATTTAATTTAGAAAAAAATTTGTGTGTTTGTGACGTATTCGTTTTTTTTTTTTTGTATATTCAAAGTATTATAAATTGATATAAATTTTTATACGTTAATAATTACTTTTTGAAGTATTAATTTACATAAATTTTTACACATTAATAATTTATTTAGGGTATACTTTTACACATTCGTGTATTTGTGCCGTGTTTATATTATTTTTTGTGTTGCGTTTTAATTATTTTTTCTATTTTGTGTTCCTGTCGTGTTTCAATTATTCTCATATTTTATATAGTTTGTCATTATGATTCAATTTAGAGGAAAAGTTATGTGTTTGTGACGTATTCGTGTTCGTGTTATTTTTTGTGTTTTCAAAATATTATAAATTTATATAAACGTTTACACGTTAATAATTAATTTTACATGTTAATATTTATATCAAGTATTATAAATCCTTACAATAAATATAGGATGTTTTTTCGCATAAAAAAAAAAAAAAAAAAACGTCGATGGCACTGTTCACTCATTTTTTTTTTCTTTTTTCTTTCTTTTGATCAAAAATAAAAAGGGTCAAGGTGGACGCCACTCCATTTTGTTCCTTCTTTTTTTAATAACTAATTTGTGACACGTGCGATACACGGATTAATTTTATTTATTTGTATAAATATATAGAATAATTTTGTGTAACCATTTGCATATTGAAAATATATATAATACATATAACATAATAAAAATATTAAATCAAAATATGTTTTTATATACAACATATGCTTTTTTTATTATTAAAAATAAATTTTAATCAATTCATTGCATATTGCCTTACATAGTCTAAAAAAAATAAAAAAATATTTTTATATAAAAATTTTGAAAAAATTATATATTAATATACTCACATAACTTGTTACTCATGCAATGCAATGTTACAAATAGAATAAATAAAAATTGTATTTAAAAAGTAATTGAATTTATTGATTGATATAAAATAAAAAAAATATGACTGAAGTTAGTTTATAGATATGAGTAGTGATTACTTTTTGTCATCCATTTTTTCAGTAAACAAATCGAAATGTGATCTTAGAGATCTTTAAGCTTACATGATTCTGTTATTGCAATGTACATTTTAGATCCTGCATCTAGTTTGTAATAATTTTTTAATGTATTTTTTTTATTATTGAGTGGTTATTGCACCTTTTTATCTTTTTGGAAAAAAAAAAATGTTATCACAAACTACCTTTTAATCCTTTAATCTTTTAATAAACTTTCCAGTATTTTTAGAATCATGTTTAATATATTTTATTTATTATTGAGTAGGATATTGATAAACTATATTATACCTTTTAGATAATTTTTTAATATATTTTGTTTATGATTGAGTGGTTAAAAGATTATAATATTTTGTTTATATATTAACAAAATCATATAATATATATTAATAAACCGTGCACCGCAGCAAATATTTTTAATTAAAATATATATATTTTAGAATCATGTTTAATATATTTTGTTTATTATTGAGTAGGATATAAATAAACTTTAATATACATTTTAGATAATTTCTTAATATATTTTGTTTATTATTGAGTGGTTAAAAGATTATAAGTTGTTGTTTGTTTATGTTTACATCTCAATTTTTTAACATTAGCAATAGAATAATAACATCAAATTTTGAAGTGATTTAATAATATGGTGGATAAATAATCTGATTTTTTTAAAAATAAAAATAAAAAATTGATGAGAGGTAATTGAGGGATTAAACTGATTTATACCATCTCAAATAACTTATTAGTAATGTGATCACATAATTCAGTTTAATTGAGGTAATTGAGGGATTAAACTGATTGATGAGAGGTAATTGAGGTAATTGATCACATAATTCTGGAATAATTTATTAGTAATGTGATCAATTAACACAAGTTGTAGCTATAATTACATCTTGTTCCTTTATTTGAGAGTCGCAACAAAATTACATCTTGTAGTTATAATTACATCTCGCACCTTTAGTTTTCTCTGTATCATATTTTTTTTGCAATTATATTTTAAGTCTTTTACAACAATGACATAAAATAAAGAAGGTTATGTAGGAAAACAAACTAAACAAATTGATGTCCATGTCATTTGCTGAGGAAATAACTTGATATATATATATATATATATATATATAAAATATAAAATGAATTACATGAACTCTAAGGTTGTGACATGTGTCACTATTTTTGGCCCAAAAAGGAAAAAAAAAAAAGAAAAAAAGGAAAGAAATTTTTTTTATATGTTTAAAATATTAAAAAATTATATAAATTTTTACATGTTAATAATTCGTTTTATGTATATTTTGATACATTCGTGTATTTGTGTAGTGTTCATGTTACTTTTCGTGTTGTGTTTTAATTATTTTTCCTATGCTGTGTTAGTGTCGTGTTTTAATTCATTTTATATTTTGTATAGTTTGTCATTGTGATAAATTTAGAAAAAAAAATTATGTGTTCATGCCGTGTCTCAAGTCATGATATATTTTGCATAATCTGTCATAATGATTAAATTTAGAGAAAAATTTGTATGTTTATGACGTGTTCGTGTTATTTTTTGTATTCAAATTATTATAAATACATATAAAATTTTGATACGTTCTTATATTTGTGTCGTGTTCATGTTATTTTTCGTGTCGTGTCATATTTAATTATTTTTTCATGTTGTGTTTGTGTCGTGTATCAATTTATCACATATTTTATTTGTTTTATTTTTTCGTGTGTTTAAAGTATTATAATTTTTTACACGTTAATAATTCGTTTTATTTATATTTTGACACCTTCGTGTATTCGTCGTGTTCATGTTATTTTTTGTGTTGTGTTTTAATTGTTTTTCTTATATTTTGTTCGTATCGTGTCTCAATTCATTTCATATTTTGCATATTTTGTCATTGTAATTCAATTTAGAAAAAACGTTGTGCGTTCTGTCCTGTCTCAATTCATGAAATATTTTGCATAATTTGTCATGATGATTCAATTTAGAGAAAAATTATGTGTTCGTGATGCGTTCATGTTCGAGTTACTTTTTAGTGTTTTCAAAATATTATAAATTTATATAATTATTTACGCGTTAAATTCGTTTTATATAAATTTTAACAAGTTCGTGTATTCGTGTCGTGTTCATGTTATTCTTTTTGTCGTGACGTGTTTTAATTATTTTCTTATATTGTGTTGTATCGTGTCTTAATTTATCTCATATTTTACATAATTTGTCAAAATGATTCGATTTTAACTCTAAATTCTTTTACTTAAGATATTAAAATATTAAAAATTATTTAAATAAATGATAATTATTTAATATAATTCAACTTAAATTTATTTGAGACTATTAATCTAATTAAAATTTTATAAATATTAAAAAAATCTCCCAATTTTATAAATTGATTGTTTAGTGTAATTCATCCAATAATGGTACCGAAAACAGTAAAAGAAGCCTGAATTTTAATATATTTTAATAATTTTTAAATTAGCTCGGTCAAAATTAAAAAAACAAACATAACAACTTTAAAATGAAATTATTTAAAAAAAAAAAATTATGAATAAGTTGATTATAAAAGATGTCATGTACAAACAATTTAGATAATTTCAATAATTTTTACTATTTTATTGAATAAAAAATTGATTTTTTTTTTTACAATTTTCATTCTATTACCACTTTCATTTTAAATAATTATGTTAGTTTTCCCATTTAATATTGTATATTATTATATACGATAGAATCTTAAATATTGGTTAATTCTAAAATCAATAAAAATTAATGTCTTGATTTAGATATATGTTATAAAAATATTAAATACTACTCATTATGTAGCAAATTATTTATAGTAGAATTCTAGAAGGTAGATTATACTTTAATTTCTATTATTTTAAATTTTGTTAAAGAAATTTAAATATTGATCAATATAATATAAAATTGATATTTAATTTTGAAGATCATTTTTTTAAAAAGAAGTTTAAAAAAAAAAAAAAATCAAGCTCTAATAATTTTAAAGAAGTTTAAATTTTTTTAATAAAAAGAAGTTTAAAATTGTAAAAAAAAATCAAACATCTGTCATTGTTGAAATAGCGTTTTCATTTACTTTTGTATTTTAATCTTATAATTATTTCTTTTCTTCTTTTGTGGGATACAATTTGGAGTATCTTAACTTTTCTTATAGCTTGTCAGAATTATCAAAAAATTTAGTAACAGGTTGTGGTTAACTATAAAGCTAGGCAAAAAAGGAGATACTTATTAGAGGTGGCAATTGGACAGGTTCGGCCTCATTCGGATTTGAGTCATTTCAAGTTCGGGTTTATTAGGGTTCAGGCCTATTCGAGTTCGATTCGGATTCGGATATGTTTTACATCATTTTTATTTTATATTAGATGTAATTATTTATACGTAATTTAAATATTTACTTTTTAAAATAAATAAAAGATTTTATTATTATTTTTAAAAATAACATTTTATTATAATATAATATTTTTAATAATATTTATTTATTAAAATCAATATTTATCAGCAAAAGAATATAAAATTATTTTTTATAAAATTTTAAAATAATTTATTATAAAAAATATGATATAATATAAATTAATCATATTAATATTTAAAATAATTGATTTGATGAACTCGAATTTCAACATGTAAATACATTATAATTTATATTCACTATAAAATAAGATACTTTTAGGGGCGAAGTCTCCTATCCGTTTATATATTTGTAAAATGTAAAAATTTTATGCTTATGTAAAGAATCGAACCTAACATTCAACTCTTATTACTAAGGATATTACCAAATGAACCAATCTTGAATTTTGATATGATATGTTACTAAAAATAAATTATATATTAAATTATATCAAGTGTAGTAAAATAATAATAATAATTTAACTTATCCAAAATAAAATAATTAATTAATTAATTACAAAATTAAATTAGCTAATTATGTCAAATACTTTTAAATTATAAAAAGATATAATACTTTTATAAATTAATATTTGATGACTTAATTTAATAATGTGCCTAAGAAAACTATATATATGTTGCAAAAAAGGAACATATTTTTTTAAAAGTAATTTTTATTTATTTTTTAATATAAGAAATACTATTATACTAGAGATAAGTTAAAATGAATGAATTGCTGTTAATTAATTTTAATATATAGGAAAAACTATTATATTATTATAATGGTGCTCTTAAAATAATATAAATAAAGGACAAGTAATATTTTATGTCAAAAAAATTTCACATCTCTAAAATCTACATGAATTTAGAATTTTTAGATGATGGATTAATCAAAATATGGGATGTTAAAGTTATAAATACAAAATATAATTTTATTTTTAATAAAATTATTATTTTATCATATATATAAAATATAAATTAAATTTTAATTAAATTATTAAAAAAGAGATTAAAATAAAATTGATAAATAAAGTTCTTGTTTTATAAAAAAATTATTTAATTACAATTTGATAATTTGTATTTTTAGTATTAAATTCGGGTTCGGGTCATTTCGGGTTTGGGCCCTTTCGGGTTCGAGTCATTTTGGGCTCAGGCCATTTCGAGTTCGGATTTTTTCAGGTTCGGATTTTTGACTTTTTGATCAAATCAGGTTTGGACAAGTTCAGGATCGGATTTTTCTGGACGGTTTCGAGTTCGAATTCATTTTGCCACCTCTACTTTTATGGAATTAAAAATATTTCTTGATGATATAAGATTTCACTCATATCAAATACTTAATCAGGTATATCAAGGGATTGAATAAATTACCAAGCTCGGAAACATTTAATTAGTGACATAGTCAAAGTAAAAAAACAAGCCTCAGAAAATTAAAAAACATCATTAATTAGAAATATATATCAAGTCACCCAATTCCTTTTTGTTTGAACTATCATTCTAATAATAGTAATATATAAAATATGTTAATAGTGCTATTAAACATCAATTAAGATAATATTTTAAAAATATATAATTAAAGAATTGATTTTTTATTGAAATAATCATATAATTTTTTTAAAGATATTTAAAAAAAAAAAAAAAACTGATATGTTTATATGATTTAAAATTTAAAAACCAATAATCATATAATTTATTTGAAGATAATTTTAAAAAAAATCAAATCAATAGATATTTTGAAATTTGATATGTTTATATGATTTTAATTTTAAAACTGTATATTTTTTTTGTTGCTTTTAATCAACTTTTTCAGTGTTTATTGTAAAAAATATTAATATAATAATTTTTTTTAACAAAACACTTTATAACCCAATCCACTGATAATTTAAAATATATATTTATGACACACTGCACTGCAACATAAGAATAAAATTAAAAAAAAAACATGTATTGACATGCTAAATAGTTTTTACTTATCATATATCTATACAAATCAAATATGAGATACAATGAAATTATACTTTCAAATGCTTTTAAATACTGCTCTATTCTGATAACTGAAAACTTTGATCTTTATGTAAAGCATAAAAAAAAATGAAAATAATTAGAAATTGCGATCAAATAAAGAATTATAAAAAAATAATAAAAAAATGACATAATTTAATTAAACTATAATCTTTGTCAAAATACTAACAAAATATACCTCCAAATGATGTTTTAAGACTTAAAATTTACGATTTTGATCAAAATACTAAAATATAATCTTTATTGAAATAATGAAAGAAAAAGAAAAATATTTACGTTGAGCAACTATAAAAGGCTGCAATTCGTAAATAGATAAAAGTTAAATTTTAATAGATTTGGTAAATTTTTAAATTTAAGATAAATCTTTTAATAATTTTTAAATACTATTTGATAATTTAATAGATAATATTTTTGGAATAATTAAATTAAAATAATTTATTTTTCATTCATAAGATAATTTGCCTACATTTTTATTTTTTTTATAAAGTAAAATTTTGAAATCTAGATCTGTGACAGTGACGGTTCCATTCCAAAATCCAAACTAATTCCACCAAATTTTTTTTGTATTGAAATTTAGATCAGTGAGGGTTCTCTTTCAGCACAAATTTTGGATAATATTAAATCTTGAATTTAAATAATTTATTAAATAACATTATCTAATTATTAATATATATTAAATATTATTACGTGTCATTAGGAGAAGTTATCTATCTAAGCATCCATATCAACAGACACTTATCCAGTCAGCATGTACCATGTTATATTATTATAATAGTTTATGACTCGTACGATGCACGAATTAGTTTTATTTATTTGTATAAATACATAAAATAATTTTATGTAACCATTTACGTATATAATATAATGAAGATATTAAATCATAATAAGTTTTTTTATTAAACAAATTTGAAAAAAATTCAGATTTAAGATTTTGAGAATAAGTTTTATGTTATCTAGTTAAAATCAAAATTATTGGACAACAAATGTTAATAAAATATATTTATTTTGAATTTGGATATTTAAATATTTAAATAGATATTTTAAATTATCTCTTAATGTTGATAAAGTAAATTTATTTTAAAATTTAATTATTTAATGAATTTTTTTAATGAATTTTTTATTTAATATTAAGATAATGTATAATTTATTTATTTAAATATTTTGTTAACGAGTGCCTTTAAGGCACTCTTTAAGGTTAATTAATATGCTGTTTATAGTAATAGTATTATATTAAGGATTTTGTTGATAAATGTCCTAAGAACATTCTTTAAAGTTACTATATGTAATAATATTTTTACTTAATATATTAAAAATAATGAATAAAATTATCAATTTATATAATTAATATAATACTATTATTATAAATAATATATTAACTCATTTAAAAAAATGTTTAAAAGAAAATGTAATTAAAGAAGTGTAATAGTTTTTTGAATTTTGACCCATTAAATAACATTTTTGATTACACTGATCATTGATCATTAAACTAAGAGTTCAACATTTAAAGCAAAGGTCCATTTTCAGGATGATAGATCCATCTGATATCATTGAAATTTGAAACGTTGGTATTTGTTTGAATTCTTGTACTAATTTAAGGTTGGTAAGGTTCGCTTTCGCTTTTGTTTGATTTTCTTTGTTTCTTCTCTTCTATTTCCCAAAACTTGTTTCTCCATAGTTTTTTTTTTTAAAAGCTTTGTCCTGATAATTGCAATTTTCATACTAAATTGTTAAATTGATAGTATGATTGAATTACTAAGCGAAAATTCTTTCATTTTTTGCTTGCTAAAGTAGTTAATTCGTGCATGGATATTGGATATATAACCAAAGAAAAACGAAAATTTGTTTGCCACATTAGAAAAATAAAATAAATCCCCTTTTTTACTCAAATTAGGTTTTTTTAGGGTTTGCTTTGCATACTTGTAAACCGTTACTCATGTTGATTTTTTCCCCCTAATCAGTGATACAATGTGAATGGGACGCAAGAGACAGAAGCCACCAAAAGAAGCTGCAAATATTCTGAAACTACCATCTCATATCACTGTTGAAATACTTTCAAGGCTTCCTGTCAAAACCATCATCCATTGTAAAACTGTTTGCAAATCATGGCACATTGTACTCTTAGACCCTTGATTTCCTCAAATTCACCTTGCCAAATATAAAGGTAGGGAGCCGATTATGCTCGCTATCCGGGTTCGGATTTTGTCCAAGGGCTAATACATATGAGGTGATTAGAATGGTTAGATATAGTATAGTATGGCATGGATGGGGTCAAGCAATCAGGCAATGTGCGAGGTTTATTATACACTTGGAACGACTAACACTTGGAGAACAATTGAAGATGTTCCAGTCCCATGTTATGGAGGCTTGATTTGCAAGATGCCTTTCAATGGAGCTGTTCACTGGATTTGCTCTTTCAAAATCAATGATGAAAAATTCCCTATATGGATTTCTTCTTTTAAAATTGAAGATTAGAATTGGGATCCAGTTCTCCTGCCATTTCCTCTGCTTGAAGTCCCTGGCTTGGAATTTACTGATCAACGGAAAGAGCTACTGCTATCATAGTTGCAATTAGGATTCTTTGCTCAACATTTGGATGATGAAGAGTTATGGTGTTAATCTTGCATTGAAGGTTGGAGTATTGAAAGTCAGATACCATCTGAGATGCATGTTCCTGCACTTCTCCCATTAAATCTCACAAAAGATGGAGACTTACTAATGTTTGATGATTTCAATAAAGCTCTTGTTTGCTTTAATCCACAAAAGAGAATTCCCTGCAAACAAAGATTTATGGCCTTTCAAAATTCAGCAAAGGCATTGCATATGTTGAGAGCTTTATATCTCCAAAAGAGGTCATGAAGGAAGAATGTTAGATTATGGTGTAATTTTTAAGAAAAAACCTCTACTGATTTGTAGAGCTGTGGTTATATTGAGCCTTCTCTAGTGTGGTGTATTCAACTGCAAAGTGAAGAGGTATGAGCTATTTTACTTCATCCTTATGTCAATTAATTTAACATACCCTTCTTTTCCTTCTAGTTTTAAACACTTTGTGAGAAGTTCGAACTTTGAATTAATGGCGCATTTAATGTGTTTAATAATTTCTTTCTTGCTTGATGATGTATAGTATCTTGTCATATATAAACTATTCCTCTTTAATTAGTAAAGGTTGGTTAAAATGGACTAAAGAAGAATCAACCTCAAATTTTCAACAAACTAAAGAAGAAAAAAGATACAATATAGGTGATCATTCTTAACAAGTTTCTTCTACATAACCTGTCTCTTCCTAGCTAGTGAATAGTGCAAATCTGATCAAGTTAAGTATCATCTAAATTCTAAAACATTCCGACTAAGGATGCACATCAGGTTTATTATACCAAAAGTGATATTTGAAGAGAAAATAATGATGATAATAATAAAAAAGATGGAACGAGATGAAACAGAAAGCCCATATACTTGAACCTCTGTCTAATTAAGACTTTTCAACAAGCAGAAGGTCTAAAACTCTGTGAACAGAATAGAGGAGGAGCAACATGTAGATGATGACACCAATGAAACCAACAGCTAATGCTTCTTTTACTTGGTTGCAGTACTTGGTGACTTGGTCACAGATGGGTAGCCAACCTGCATTGGATTTCCTCTCTTGCCGATGTAAGCAATTGCCAAGGCCGCTGAAATGCTTGAGGTAAGCAGCATGGTGAAAACCTTGTCAGAACAAGGCTGTATTTGTTAGCAATTGTTGTAGTAGATATCCCCAATTCCTCATGCTAGAAAAAAGAAAAGGTGCTGAAGAAAAGCTATAATGAATAATTACCACATCCAAGACAACAACTAATCACTAGAGCAGGCTTTCTGACGGAAGAAACAGAAGTAAAAATTCATAGATGCTTACGATTGCATTTACAATAACAAAGAACCTGGAGCAAGTCTTTAGTTACACATTATACATCATAAAATGGTAATTGCCCTTGCATGAAGGAAACTAAAATTGTGATAATATCAACTATAGTTAATTGAAGTTTGAACTTACTTAAAAGCTGGTGTATCAGAGTATTTTCCTTCAAACGATAATGCCAAAACAGTAGTTTTCTCACGGCTTGAAGCCATTATAATTGCAGCTGAAAGTGTCATGCTTAAGGCTATAAATCGTAGCAGAAAGGTGCAGATCCTCTTGGTTTCAGCCATGGATACTGTAAAAGGAAATGTGGAAATTGTAGGGAAGATTGGGGCTTAGCACATGGAAATGACACTGAGAAAGGGTAAGCTATGGGGTATATAGGGTGTTAGGAAAGCAGATGAGTGGTGGTGGACTTAGAGTGTTTTGTTAGTTGAAATCGTCAACTGTCACCCCCCACCTCCCAGTACAAAAATTTTCTACTTTGGCTGCTTTTGCAGATTTCACTTCCATTGAATATTTGTGGATAATGGTGATTGTTGTCTTATGCAAGTCTTTCTTTATTTAGGTTACCAGTATTTTTTTCAGTAACAATGCTCTAAGACTAGAGACTGACTATGATCTGTGGATTTAAATTGAATGTCGATTTCTTTTCAAAGGAAATGGTCGAGAAAACAGATTGATGCCTTTATTTCCTACCAACAATATAGAAAAAAGGAAAGAAAAAAAAAAAAGATGTGAAAAAGATATTAATTATATATTTACTTGTTTAGTTATTGATTTTACTAGCATTTATTTGTTGCTCAACAAAAAGCTATAAAACAAAAGTAAATGAATTAAAAAGTAAAATTAAGTTGAATCAAAATGAACATATGACTAAAATTCAACATCAATATTTAATTGTTTTATAGTTAGTTTATTTAAAAGTAATAAATAACTTCATACATTTTGTTATAAGTAATCACCAAGTGATATAATTAGGAAGAATTTTTTTAGCACACCCGTAATATATATTTTTGGTTATTTGAGATTGTCAAGTATTGAACTTTAGTCATTGGAATAAAGTTAGCACACCCGTAAGAGTTCAGCACGTTACTAACAGGCCACAGGGCTGTTAATGCATATGTGATATTAAGTTACACAATAAAAAAGTAGTTTCTTTCATCTCATAAATTTCACATATTTATCTTATTCGCATTCGAATTCGAAACTTTCAAAAATAAAGTTTTAAATTGATTGTCATATACTGATTTTCCTCTTCCTTTTTCAACTTTTTGACTTAGGAATTATAGCTGTATAAGCTATTAGTTCTCCATCTCTAAGGTGACATTATTTCTTGTTGGCCACCAACTCTAGGTGACAAAAGAATTTTAGTTTTGAAAATGAAAATGAGCATTCCTCATTATAATTGACATATTTGGATGTAGGCTTTTGTATATAAATTCATCTTGCCCCTAATATTGATGGGTAACTTGCCAGTTGGTTCTTAAAATTGAGGTAACGAGGAGTTAGTCCTACACATTCATTTACCTGTTGTCAGTCTATGGCACTGTATCAATTTGTTGTTCTAAAATTCCCTGGATTCTCATAATTCTTTGATTGTTGTGCTTATGAGTGGAACCGAATGCCCTACTTTTAAAACGGATATTGACCATTTGTTATGTTTCTTTGTGGTGCATCTGCCTTCTAGCCATTTCTTCTTCAGTGGCTTTGTGCAGATACGATAATTCGGCCGTCTTTAAATGAACTTTGAATTAACTAAATGGGCTATGCAATATAGTGGAATGAGTTCGTCCTTTATTTCATCATGTAGTTTAAATGTCATGAATGAGTGTGCATCTTCAGTCACTACTCATTATACCTATGTTACTCGGACTCGGATGTGAGTGTCGGATACGGGCATCTGTTCGACATGGATATGTTCAATTTTTTCTAAGCTTTTCCATGTATTTGGAGGGTCCTTAGAGGATCATATCCCCATACCCATGTTTGAATATGTGTTGGACAATAGACACGGATGTCGGACATGGGTACTTCAAGAAAAATGAAGAGTTGGAGCAACATAGCAATATACTCCTTCCTATAGAGTTCTTTATCTCTCTCTTTCCTTCCAGTCTCATCTTTTGAGCATGATAACATATTGTTGATACAACTATTATTGACTTTGTTTTTGGCTCCATTGGTAATTTGGTATTATCTGACTGCTTTTTCTATTTCTGGTACTTTTTTTCATTAGGTTGTGTTATAATCCCTAATTATAGTGAAGTTTCTTGTTATTACTTATTACCTTCGCCTTGAGTTTGTATGAGGGAGATTCTCTTTCTTAGGCTGCCTTCTCAATCCAGATATTGACGCCCCTTTTTTTTTTTTTTTCAGGTGCTCCAAACATTTAAAAAAAAAAAAAACACTGAAATGCTGAAATTCTCAAGTTGTGTGTAATAGAATTTCTCAAATTACAGTGGCAAGAAGTTTTAATATTTCATTTCAACAAAGTGGGCTTTCACCTTGCTTCTGGATAACCAAACTTCTCTCAATTTAAAAAAAAAAAAAAAAAACCAAGTCATGATCTAGCTAAGTAGCTAGTGATTTGGCTTATACCCCAATTTGTACAAAGAACTTTGTTAGTAGGTTTATCAACTACATTGAGAAAAAGAACAAAGCTGAGCTCTAACATCAGCAACAACTTGTTGAAACACCAACTCTTGAGACTTCATCTTGTATGCTTTCTTGAATTTCTATCCCTCCAGATGTAGTAAAAAGAAGCAGTCCAAGCCAATCTAACTAGTTTAGCTTGAATGGATTTCCCTTTCTGTTTTGGACTGCCCAACGTGTGTTTTATGATTTCTGGTTGGCCCTTTGCCTGGTTCTGGTTAGGCTTAGGTGGCTTATTCAAAACTTTTTATTATTGGATGATTGGATCAACCAATCAGTCTGGTCTCCAGAGTTAAAATTTTGTCCTACATATATGTAGCATAACCTATGTTACTCGGATTCGGGTGTGTGTTGGACACGGGTATGTTCAATTTTTTTCTAAGATTTTCATGTATTTGGAAGGTCCGTAGAGGATCATATTCTAATACTCATGTCCGGATATGCATCGGACACATATACTTAAAGAAAAATGAAGAGTCGGAGCAACATAGAGCATGACAAGACTTGGGTCAAGAAATATCGTCATGCTTAATTAGTGGAAGCTGTGCATTTATAGCATTTTTTTTGGGGGGGGGGGGGGGGGGGGCAATAGAGCATTTATAGCATGTTTAGTACTAGTTTCCTTTAAGTAGTTTTCATGTTAACTGTTGTGTCCACAAACTTCCCCAAGGCTCAAACAGTTAAATTCCATTATTTGGTTTTAGATGGTGAGTGTTGTGGGTTGCCACGGGTTTACTAGTTTGCCATTGTTGAGTAAATTGATTATACTGATTATTCCTTGATTGAAGTTACTGAGATAAAAAAGAAAGAGGCCATAGGTTAGGAACTGTTGTTCTTCTGCCTCTTGTGCAAAGGACAGGGGAGAATTGCATGCATATGTTACTATCCCTGGGAGAGTGAAATCCTGGAATCATAACTCAGAAAGTGAATAATTGGTGTTGAAAAGTGTTCAGTTTCAGGCATGAATGGATTGTCCCAGCGTTAAAGGATAGTAGCAAAAGGTAAGAATAATAGATACATGATTGACAGAAGAATCTTTAAGCACTCAGTACTTGCAATCTGAGTATGCTAAGCTATGTTACTCCAACAACTTAGGTGAGTATCGAATACGGGTATATATCTAATATGGATATATTTAATTTTTTTTTTTATATATTTGAAGGATCATATTTTTATATCCATGTTTGAAAATGTGTGAACACAGTTATTGGACTGGTATTTTAAGAAAATATAGAATCCGGATAACATAAATGGTAAATTGTATTCCAGAAACCATTCTTTCACCCACTAGGGGAAAGGAAACTAAATGATGGTTGTCTTTGTCATCTGCAAAAAGTAAATAATAACAATTCTAACTATTTGGCTTTTGATCTAAGCCTTAAAGAAGGGTATCTGGCTGCTGGTGCCCATCTTCGATAGTGTTTCTCACATCAGACTCAATATTCTTAACCTCTCTGATCTGATATATGAAGCTGACTCGAAAGCAAGCTATCTTGCTGTACGCGTATTCATCGTCGTTTTCCTCTCTGCTCCTAGTAGTGGATTCTAGGATTGTGATTGGAAAGTGGAAACCCTTGATTTTTATAAGGTTTTCTGTTTTGTACATGACGAAACTACTTTGGCAGGATCGTCACCTAAGTGGCATCTGATTATGTCCAGTGAAGAATAGATTAATATTTTTGCTTCAGCTTCCCACTCAAATAGCATTTCCACCGTTTTTTTTCTTGGTGATGCCTTATTTGACCATCTATTATTATCACATATATTACCTTTTTTCTTGGGCTCAAAAATCTGTTTAGCAGATCAGTTCAGTGCCTGAGAGAACCACTGCCAATGCCATTAAAGGGGGAAAAAAAAAAATCAGAAAAAGCAGCACTTCTCATTCTCCCTCACCGACTGATTGCTTTGGTGACACATCTGTTTGGATTGGATTGGATTGGATGATAATTGGTTTCTCCAAGCAGTTTTTGTGGCTTTGGTTTGATTGTGCCTTTCTATAGACAACCCAACAAACCTCCGTGCCCACATGCTGTGCAATTGCTTCATGTCAGCAAGCACATCACATGGCTCAATACAATAATTCTGCAAATACAAATACTACAATTTAAAATCCGGTAATTTTGAATATGACACGAAAATAATACCAAAAAAATAATTAAAATACGATAAAAATATGACACGATGAATAAACGAATGTATCGAAATTTAAATACGATTATAATAAAAAATACGATACGAATATACGAATTATTTTATTTAATCTAAGTTTAGCAAAAATATAAATCATGATCAAGATCAAAGTAGTCAGTATTTGTCAATCATCAAATCACATAAAGACCTTCCGTTCATAAACAATGATGATGAATAAACCGCACCTTTAATTATGTCCACAAAAATTACAAGTACATTATAGCAGAACACAAGGAAGATGGAGTGAGTTCATTTGTCCAACATCATAGTTACATAACATCTGTTCTCTTTCTTTCTTTTTTTTTTTCTCGTTGTCTTCGCCCCAGATTTGTCGGCATAATTTTTTTCTTTGTCGGCATCAATTCCCATGACTTCTTTGCTTCTTTGAAGATAATTATGCTTTTCTACTTGCTTTGTCGAAGAATTTCTCAAACGTTTTTCCTAAGCTCTATCTACTATTTTAATCTGTGTGTCAATATCTGATGGTTTTGGTGGCTTTAACTATAAAGATTTTACCTCCTCAATTTTCAGATAATACTATATAAATTTTGATTTTTAGACATATTACACTTAGACATGTTCAAGAGTCCGACAGTCTGTTCGATTGACCCGTACTAAGCAGGATTTAGTCAAAAATATTTGTGATCCCGGCCGGACCGGGTCCGCTCGGATCACTATCACATATTAAAATAATATTATTTTTTTAAAATTTAATTATAAAAATTAATTTTTTTATTAAGGGATGAACAGTCATTCGGACCCGCGGGCCGGCACAGGGTCGGGCCTAGCCAAAGAAAATGGAAATGTTTCGGGCTCCGGCCCGACCCATGAGCACCTCTAATTGCACCTGATAATATTGAACACGACACGAATACGATACAAAAAAAAAAAACTAAAAACATCACATGAAAAAAAAAACATGAACATGAACACGACACGAATATATGAATATATCAAAATCTATATAATACGAATTATTAACGTATCAAAATTTATATAAATATAAAATATCTTAAACACAATTATAACATAACAAAATATATAAAAATAATACAGATACATAAATTGTCTAAGTCTAGGCATATACTTTACTAGTATCATCTTTCTAATGACAAGTCATATTCACAATTCACATATTTGGAGTAAGAATTGTGAGATTAACTGCTGCTTTTTCTTTCTCTTGAATCTCAAAATTTGACATTAAGCATATGATTACATCACTCTCATTCTCTAGTCAGGATTAACCTTTGTTACTTCAGCATTAAATTAAGGAATTCATAAATGTTCAAGTATCGTTTTTTTTTTTAATGATATAGTCAAACGTATTTTTAGATTTTATGTGAATTTAATTTTTTTCCAAATAACCTTAAGAGTGCATTCTCATATATATATATATATTTGGTGCATTCATGATTTTATTATTGAAGTGCTTCAACAAGGATTGAGCTTTGGTTTATTAGAAAAATGATCTTTTTTTCTTATTAATTGAACTAGTCTTTGTGGGTCAAGTATCATTTCTTTTAATACAATAATTTATTGTAAAAGATCTAGACTTTTAGAATGTGCTTTGTAGAGTGAAAACGTGAGAAGATGAATAAGGGTGGATAAAAAAGTGAAAGAAAATAATTTTTATTAGTGTTTGGTAGAAAAGAAAAATGTGAGAAAAGAAGATAAAAAAGATAACATTTTTTTTTCTTATTCATAAAGCCAAATCATTTCAAATTAGAATGATTAGTGAAAAGAATATGAGCCAAATGTTTATCTTTACAACATATAGTCCATATTTTTTAAATTTTGCTTTGTTATCTTAACTTACTAAGAGTATAATAATATAAAAAAATATAATTTTTATTTTTTTTCTTTCCATTTTTTTTAACTTTACCAAATTATAGATAGAAAGAAAATTACATTTTCTTTCAACTTTTTATCTTTCCTACCAAATACACTAATAAAAAGAAAAAAAAATGTTTTCTATCTATTTACTTCTCTCCTCTTTCATTTTTGTTTTAACCCTATGTTTTGTTTGGTAAGAAAGATGGAAAACTTGTTAATTCAATAGTTAAAAGTCATAACTATTTTCCTACTTTGTAGCTTAACCATTAGATTAACAAGTTTTCCGTCCTTACTCTTTTCCATCATTTTTGTGTGCTTCGTAAAGTGAAAAAGTGAAAGAATAGATAGGAGTTTTTTCACAAACTAGAGTTCTTATAATTTTTTATTCCTAAAATAAGGTACTTTTATTCTTATTTTCTAAAATAGGGTATTTTTAATTGAAGGGTGCCATGTCATCATCTTCTTCCTTCCTTCTTTTGTTTTTCTTTTTTTTTTTCTCATCAGAAATTTCAACAGAAGCTCATTCAATTCAAAAAATATTGAAGAGAATAAGGAAAAAAAAATCATTGATGCCTTTCTTTTATGGGGTACAATCAAAAATTAAATCAATCTTGTAAACAACCCAAACGATATTTAAAAAAAAAAAAAAAAGAACTAATTTTTTTTTCCAATGAAAACAAAACTTTCATCAAATCTCAGGAATGTTACAATTTATGAAATCTTTTCTCTCAATAAAATGCAAGTATAATCCTTTTCAAGATTTAAAGACAAATAAAAGAAGAATTATAAAATAGTTATATGTTAAAGAACCTAACTTTTGCACCCTTTGCAATCCATTCTCTTTACAATTTGCTTCTGAAATATGATGATGTTCAGAATTTAAAAGAGGAGATAATTCTTGAAATCGGTGAAGAAATTTATAACCAAAGGTTTTGTTTAAGTAATAATTCAACCAAAAATAAAAAAATGTGTTCACAAATTCTGAGATTTCATATACAGTTAGTGATAACGAAGAGAAATCTAGAAAAAAAAATTATTAGGAATAAGAGAGAGGTTCACATCCTCCATGAATCTCATCATTATTAATTAAAATTTAAACATGAATCTGGATGGGTAAATCAAATCATGTTATTATCTATTTAATTCTTAACACAATCCTGACAAATTTTGCCTGTAAATTATGGCAATTTTTTTCCAGTATTGTATGAACTGTTGTATAATAATAATAAAAAAAAAACTTAAATGCAAACATGAAAAATATTGTTCAAATAAATAATGACATTGCTTAAAGTACCCCTTTCAAGGAAAAAAGACTGAAAATACTCTTATTTGGAAATAAAAATTTTAAATTACCCTGTCTTAAGAAAAAACTCGAATAGATAGGGGTGGGTATAAAAATGGAAAGACATGGATTTTTACTAGTATTTGGTAAGAAAGAAAATGAGAATTTCTTTCCTTATTATAAAACAAATCATTTCAAATCGGAAAGATTATTGAAGAGAAAATGAGACATGCGAGCCAAAAGTATATATATACAAAGTAGTCTATAATTTTTTAAATTTTACTTTGTTAACGTATTAAAGGTATAATGATAAAATAATATAATTTTTTTTAATTTTTAATTTTATTTTTTTACATTTTTTCTTCAATTTTTTTCCATCTATTTTAGCAAGCACACCAATGAAAAAAAAAAATTTTGTTTTTCCATTTTTCTATTCTTCCATTTTTTTTATGTTTTCATTTTTTATCCACCCTACCAAGTAAACCTTTAGATTTAAACTTTCAATTTAGATATAATATTTCAAAAAAAAAAAATCACAAAATGTTAGACAATTTGAGAAAAATAAATGATATAATATTATTATTTATTATCCATATGTCCTTGTACATTTTTAAGTACTCATATAATCAAAAGTTGAATAAAATACAATTTTATTTTCATAACAATGAGACAACTAGTAATTAAGTTTAAGCTTTAATGGCAAAAAAAAAATTATTTTGCTTTACTATAATTTTTCCCTGGCAATATCGCGGTATATTGTTACATTATTATTTTTGCTATTTTTCAATATATTATGATCATTTTTAACATAAAAATTAATAAAAAAAAATTAAGTCACAAATAAATTATTATAAAATATCAAGATTAAAAAATTTTGAAATCTAATATTCAAATATGTTATGATTACTTTTTTATTGCTAGCTTTTCATATCATGTTGCAAGTGCTATATTTTTTATTTTTAATTACTATAAATTTTTATGATCAAGTGTATGTTTTTTTTTTATAAATTAAATTTTTTATATAAAAATATTTAAACACAAAAGATTGAAGATTAAAAATAAAATATAAAAAATACAACATTTAGTAAAAAAAAAAATTTGTATGAAAAGTAAATAATAAATACTAAATTTAATTAAACAAATAAAATAAAGAAATAAAACAAAGAAAAATAAAATAGAAACAAAAATACTGAAAACAATGGGCTTAGAAGAGCCCAAAATGAAATAGGCCTTGTGATTGGGCCTAGGTCAGTTCGTCTGTTGTTAGCTTGGATCACGAGTCGAGTCGGGTAACGCACGAGCTCTCATCCAAAAATACGCACCTTTCAGTTGAGAATACATGTCAATTTTTTTTTACTTTTTCTCACTTTCATGATCTTCTCTTTCCTTTTTTTTTTTTTTTTTGTTTTCTCTCTACCTTATCTCTTCCTTCCAAATCCAGACGCCACAAGAAAACTTAATTCAAACCTAGAAACCACCATGCTTCCCAGATTTCATCATTGGAATCTTCAAACTCAAATTCATAAAATTTTTAAACCCAATTTTCGTCACTAGAAACTTCAAGCCAAAACGAAAAAAAAAAAAAATCTTCAAACTTACAATCTATCATCGAAAATTTCAAAAATTGATTGTCTAAAAATTTAGATTTTCCAAAAACTATTATTCCAAAGAAACAACTATATTCTTTTAAATGTTTTTTCTTAATTTCTGAACTTATCTTCTTCAAAAATCCTTCCTAATAACTTAAATCTAAACTTAAAGATCAAAATCCTACACTATCATAAACCTCTTTAAGTCGTTCAAAAGCCTAAAACCATCAAAATAATTTCCCTTCTTCTTCCTAGTAATCTAGAAAGCCAAAAGGCCTCTGAAAGAAAACCCTTAGACCACTAATCTAAAATTCAAAAAAAAAAAAAAAAAAAACGAAAACTCTTTGCAAAAAAAATTCTGCAATTTTTTCTTGTTTTGTGTTTTTTATTTATTTATTAATTTTACATTTTTATTCCTACTACTTTCTGTAATTTTTCAGTGTTTTTTCTTGTTGATTTATTTTTTTTAAAAGAAAAAATGAAAATAAATAAAAATAAAATCGTTACATGTCAGCAAGCAGAGACCTACTTGAATCTTGCTATCCTATATATAAATTTTGGACATTTTCTCGCCTGGGGAGAGTGTTTACGTGGCATGGACATTGTTCGCTTTCCTTTCCTTCCTTTCCCTTATTTTTTTTTTTTGGTGAAAGGAAAAAGAAACAAAGGAAAGGAGAGAGGAAAAAAAAAAAAAAAGAAAGAGGGAAGAAAGGAAAGAGAAAAAAATGAGAACAATTTGTGTTTTTTTTTTGTTTAAAGTATTATAAATTTTTACACATTAATAATTTATTTTATGTATATTTTTCACGTTTGTGTATTCGTTTCGTGTTCATGTTATTTTTCGTGTTGTGTTTTAATTATTTTTTCTATATTGTGTTCGTGTCATGTCTCAATTCATCTCATATTTTACATAGTTTGTCGTTGTGATTCAATTTAGAGAAAATTTTGTGTGTTCGTGTTATTTTTTTTTTTGTATTTTCAAAATATTATAAATTTATATAAAGTTTTATTCGTTAATAATTAGTTTTACATGTTAATAATTTATATAAGATATTATAAATTTATATAAATTTTTACATGTTAATAATTATTTTATGTATATTTTTACACGTTCGTGTATTCATGTCGTGTTCATGTTGCATTTTAATAATTTTTCTTATGTTTTGTTCGTGTCGTGTCGCAATTTATCTCATATTTTACATAGTTTGTCATTGTGATTCAATTTAGAGAAAATTTGTGTGTTCGTGACGTGTTCACGTTATTTTTTTTGTGTTTCAAAATATTATAAATTTATATAATTTTTTACATATTAATAATTTATTTTATATGTATTTTTACACGTTCGTGTATTCGTGTCGTGTTCATGTTATTTTTCTTGTTGTGTTTTAATTATTTTTCCTACGTTGTTCGTGTCGTGTCTCAATTCATCTCATATTTTACATTGTTATGTAAAATTCGAATTGAATTACACGTTAATAAATCTTTTTAAGTTCGAATTGAAGTGGACAAACATATGTTTATGTATTCAAATAAGTAATATTCTTTTTTTAATTTTTAACATTATTTCATTATTTACATATTTTTATTATGATATTATTATTGTTAATGTAAAGTAAAAATATTTTTTAATTTAAAAACTCAAAGTAGAATATAGATTATAGATGTTTGGTTTCCTAATTATTAGGAGACAAATTTTATCCTATGTAGGCTGTACATAGACCTGCTCACGGGCTGGGCAGCCCGTCCGGCAGGCCCGGCCCGTATCGAGCCGGGCCTGGGCAGGTTATTTTATGTTCCGGCCCGGCCCGGTCCGGAACAGTGATTTTTATTATAATAATATTATTTTATTTAATTTTAATTTTAATTATAAAAAAAATTATTTTTTTATTCCAATGAACAGTGTTTCGGGCCTAAACGTGCGGGCTTGGACTACCCAGGGCCGGGCCTGGATAGAGGAAAAAAAAAACGAATCGCGGCCCGGCCCGGCCCGGCCATGATCACCTCTAGGCCTGTACATATGAGGGTCAACAAAACAAAGTTGAATGCTATGAACATGTCCATAATTTTACTTATTCAATCTTTAAATTTATCGTCTTACGTCAATATTTAACATTTACTGGGCTGTACTATAAAAATCCCAATACTCCACCTGTCATATATCTATTTGACTTAAGCTAACCAAGATTGATCAAACAAGGCCAACTGCACCACGCCTTTTCTTGGAGAACTTCCTTACATCTTCCTACTTAATTTAAAATAAAAATTTATTTAAATATAAATAAAAAGATAAAATTATTTAGATATAATAAAAGAGTTTATGTTTGATGCATTGTCAGTATATAGATTTAGATATTGACAATGAATTTTACAATAATACTTTATTAAAAAACTAACCACTAACCCCTAACTAGAGGTGCTCATGGGCCAGACCGAGTCTCGAAACATTTTCATTTTCTTTGTCCAGGCTCGGCCCGCGGGCTCCAATTATTGTTCATCTTTTAATAAAAAAATATTTTCTTATTAATTTTTATAATTGAATTTAAAAAATATATAATTTTTAATATATGAACAGTGATCTGGACCGGGCCGGGCCGATCCTGATCACAACTATTCCTACCCAGATCCGATCCAGTACGGATCGGGCGGGCTACCCGACCCTTGAACAGGTCTACCCCTAACCCTAACCACTAACTCGATAAGTGACATCGTAAGGTCAATGTATAAACTTATATACTGAGAATATATTAAATATAAATCCGTAATAAAAATATATAAACTTATACATATTTTTTTTAATATTTTAGTTACGAAAGAATCATGAACTCGTGCATCACACGTGATGACTTTACAATAGTACCCTTCCAGATTCCAAATTCAATAAAAGGATTATCATTTTGACGAGCCTTTTTTATGTCTAAACTCAGAAAAAAAAAAGGGGAGATTTTTTTGAGGGACTGTAGTGGAAATTCATACAATAACTGCCGAATATGAATGAATATCTTCTACTACTTTTCCAACGAGAAATAGAATTGGAAACTGGGTTGATTGCGTGGTTTGATTTGGACCATACACGTGCCCTGCAATAATTGACTGTTACTTTAAATCATCAGCCTATCAGAGCCTATCTCGAAAATATCAACGTCGTCGTGCCGCGAAATAACTTCCTTAACTTTTTTCTATTACGGAACTGCCCTTTTCCACGTTTTTCCAAATGCAAAACAAAAAATTATCTTATTTTATCAAAATTATTGCCCTTATCTTAGTCTAAAATCCAAACTTTATGTTAACTTCTCTCCTTTTAATTATTTCTTTGGGACATATTTATCACAATTTTTTTCCATTTTAAATCTCAAAGTATATTCTTAAACAAGAATAATACTAACAATTAAGTCAAACATAAAATATCAAACGATCGATTCGAATTTTTTTAAATAAAATTTTGTTTTTATATTTGATCATTTGATTTAATGATTTTTTTTTTTTCAAATCAAGAAAAAAAAGCTTGTTAAAAATTATAGGAAGTGAATGAAAAGGAAAAAAAATTGAAAAGAAAGAGGATATCTTTATTAAAAAACAAATACTAAAACAAGGAAGAATTAAATGGGCAAGAAGGTAGCAGTAGCCAAAAGACCAAGGTGGGTACGGTTGCCGCGTAAATATTCGAAATTACCATTAACTAACTGGAAATCTCCCCCTTATATATAAATGCCGTCAAAAACCCAATTTTTTCTGACAGATTCTCTTCACTTTTTCTTCTTAACTTTCCCATCCAAGAAAAAAACGTTCTTCGTTCCGCTTCTCCCGAGGTCTTTGAATCAGATTGCTTATCGTCAATCATGAAGAAATCAGGCCTCTTCGCTGCTTCTGTCGCTGCTGCCTCTGCCTCTGCCATCTCTGCTTCTTCTTCCCCTTCTCCTTCTTCCTCCAATTTTACTTGTAACTCCAATTTTCAGTCTTCTAGCGAGGTAAAATCTTTTAACTTTATTCTGGATCTTCTTCTTTTACTCTTTGCTTTAGATGAAAACTGGGTTTCTCTTCTTTTTTGGAAAAATATTTGTCCTCTCGAGTTTTGCCCTGTTTGGTTGCCAAGAAAATAATGACCAAGAATTCATGATTTCAATGGTGAAGTTTACAATTTTCAATATATATATATATATATATATAATTTTGGCTTCTTTCTTGGCATAATATCAATTTGAAAGTTTGATCTTTCTGATTTTCTATCCTTTCCCTGTCATGAAATTCTCAAATATTTTTATATGATTACTTTGGTATCAATCTTTGTTTCCCTATTTTCTGTTAGTTCTTAGAAATAAAATCATTTATCTTTCCTTTTTTCCTTCTAATTTTTTAATTTTCAAATTAAAGATGATGATTGAATTTGTTTAATATTGCAGAACAAGAAACAACATGAAAATTCTTCAATCAAGAAATCAGCTTCAACCGAGAAATTTGCACCGAAGTTTGATGGCTTAAGGTTCATTGAGACTTTGGTCACTGCTCATAGATAAAAAGCCTGGTCACCACAAGCTTCGATTTTTACCTGATTTGAAGACTTTTTTATTATTTTGACCTTTTTGGCCTTTGGTAGTAGTTTCTTAAATCAATAAATCTTAAGAAGAGAAAGAGATGAACTGTAATGTTTCAGGTTTTTTAGTACTAAGTATATTAAAAGTCCCTTTTTTTTTTTAAATGTAGGACTTTCTTTTTTATTTTCTCACATCTCTCTATTTTCCTTTTTTTTTTTTTTTTTTGTGTGTGGAGAAAAGGATGAACATAAATTGAGTAATTGAGTAAAGGGCAGTTCTTGTGGCAATATTGTCATATGATGAAGTATCAGGAAATTGGATTCCCACTTGCTATTCACCCAATAAACCTCTGTTAGCATCATTCTGGTTTAGCCATTTCAAGCTTGGCAAGCTTGGTGAGTATTGTGCTGCTGTTGTTGCATTCCCTTTTTGGTGAAACTGTTGAAGGCACCGTTTTGTTAAACCTTTTTTTAGGTAAATGTGGGTTTTCAATGTTCAAAAAAGATCTCCAAACGAGGAAACAGAATTCTAACCCATTTTTTTTTTGGTTAGAAAAGAAGCGTATGATAGGAGAAATGGTTGAGATGTTAAAATCCGAATCTAAAATTTATTAGATGTCATATCTTAAAGATTAAAGATGATAGCATAAATCAACTAAATTAAATTTCAAATTGAGAATTCTAACCCAATTTTGTTAAGCTATTCCTACTCTTTAACTGTTTGGTTGAATCTGCATTGATATTGAGCCAACCTCGTGCTTAAGTTAACTACTCAAAGCTAGCTATGCTAGAAGTTTCTTGGCAACCTAACCTTCCCATCCAACTCCAATAAAAAGTATTGCACCCGCTTTAGATTTTTGTTTTCTAATCCCAACTTTACACTTGACACTTCACCATCCAATTTGGCTTATGATTTGCTGAAGCAGCCCACCATTGAAGCAAGACTTCTCACTTGCAAAATCACTGCTGAATTGCTGTGCTGTTACACGTTACATCCACTTAATTGGCTATAAAAACAAAGAGAGAGAGAGAGAGAGAGATTTTACAAGTTTGTTGCACATTTATAAATTCCTTCCAAGTTTTTTCACATTATTCTTCTGTGGCTTTGCTGCTATTGGAGTTCCCTTTCTTCTTGATTGCGATGTTGATTTTTCTGGGTGGCCCCTTTTGGTGAGTAGTGAGGGATGGGGAACTTTCTCAGCCTTTTTGCACAACCTTTTTTTCTTTTCTTTTTTTTTTTGTTGTTGATGATTATGCTTTTTATCGGTTGCCTAAAAGTATGACTTATCTGTATCAATAAAAACAGACCCAACAGTGAAAGAAAAAAAAAATTGATTCCAAAACGGTGTTCTTGAATTGATGACTATTTCAGATGGTTAGACTATTAACATGGCACGAGATGTTGGATTTTATTTAATTCTGCTTCCAACTTTGAACGTTTCATTTTCAAAACCTTGCACGGAATTGAATATGGGACAACTTGATCCAATTTCAAAGTTACAGAAATAGTTAAATATTGTTATTGTTTAACAGTGACTTTTATTGTTCTTATCCGGTTAAACGCTTAAACTGGACTAATTAGAGATTGATGGGAATTTGATTATGGATCAAGAAAAACATGAGAAGATGCAATTTTAGTTGAAGTGATGGCAGCTTTTAAATTAAAGTCGTTTCATTGACTTGACAATTGACCCAAAATCTGATATCATCATATGTTCATGATAAAATTAAAAGGTCTCTCTTTTGAGAGGAAAGATTTAAAAAGACAATGGGAGACAACAAATACATGTATAGCCAAGAAGCTCTTGGCTAAGTGGCCAAGAGTCTTGGGGGCATGAAGTCTTGGGTTCAAACCCAAGCAACCCCTCCCCCTACCCAATTATCAAAAAAAAAAACAAATACATGTATAAACGTAAGCAATATGAAGAAAATTTAGTGCTGTCCAGAGCCGTAATAAAGAATGGGAATATAAAATCATTAATTTAATACATCCAATTATTCTTAAAAAAATTGATATCAAATAGATTTAAAATTCAAATTTTAATATTTATTATTATTTTTAATTTTCGTACTATATTCTCTTTTATTATATATATATATATATATACAAACACGATCCGTTGAAATGTCCTTTGCTTCTCTGCCCCTTCCCTTTCCCCTTTTTCATTCTTAACTTTTTTTTGATAGTTTAAAGACGAGAGATTCGAACTGTGTTTTTTTTAGCAGAGAATAAATCACCAATCACTGAATCAAAAGTTCGGGTGCTTCATTTTTCACTTTAAAAGATGGATAATGCATATACTTTTCAAATTTATTACCTTATCCTGAAGTCGCCTAAAGGATTGAAGTGAAGCCAAGATGGAATCCCATTTCTTCATGAGTGTAGGGATAAAGATGATGAAAGCCACTCTTCCTGTAGATTTGGATCATAATATGGTCAAGCTTGGAGAACGACTGGTACGTATTATCCTTGCTTTTTTCTTTGCTATCAGCATGAATCACGTAATGGTGGCATGGAAGGGCAGGGCAGCCGCAGCATGAATCATAATGCTTTGGATGCAACTAAAGGTCTCCATGAAAGGGCAGGCCCGGAATATTTTATTTTTACTTGCCCAAGCTCTGGACCGGATCTAAAAACTTGTTTTAATATTTAAAAAATATTTTATATTAATATTTATATAATTTAAATAAAAAATGTCTTTTTATTAAATAAATAACAGTTCAAATTAAGGAGGGCTGCGGACCGGATATCTGCATTTTTTGTACTATTCGAATTCGAATCTGCAAAACTGTTTTAAAATCCGAATCCGCAAATTATCCGCATTTAATCCACATATGACTATCCGAATCCGAATTAAATAACATTATCCTTCGGATATCCAAATCCGCTAAAAATTCGAATTCAATAAATCAATTTTTTAAAAATAAAAATATAAAATCAAACAAAATTTATGTGTTTTATAAATAAGCAGATTCGGATTCGGATATCGGAATCCGCAGAAGTGATGCGGATTCGGATAATGGATATCCGAGGTTTCATATCCGCATCCGCTGCAGATAATAATTATAATATCCGAATCCGACTTTTATCCGAATCCACAAATCCATATCCGCAAAAAATGGATTAGATATCCGCGGATATTCGAATCCGCATTTTAAATTGCCATCCCTAATTCAAATCAATTTAAATTTTTTTATTAAAGTCTGGCCCAATTCGAATTGGGCCTAGCCATGGACATATTTAGATGTAACATCAATTAGAAAGAAAAAAAAAAAAAAAAAAGAAGGGTTGTTGTCATAAAAAATGTAAGGTCAATAGACAAAATTTACTTCTGGCTGAACGTCAAAAGAAAAAATCTCCAGTTCTCCAATATTTTTATCCTCTTCAAATTCAATCCATCCACTGAACCTAGCTAGTTTTGAAAGACACACTACAGATATCTCAAACCTTCAGAGGCAAACATCACAATTTGGAAAGATCTCAAATATTAATTCCGAACTAAGCAGATATGGTGTCAGTGAGGAAAACATTCAAGAATGTTTCAAGGCTCTTGTCTGAATTTCAAACATTTTCACAGGAATAAGTTAGCATAGTCTTTTCAATCAAGCTAAGAATTTAATTTATGCACAAATTAACAAACAGATTATATAGGATCATACTCTTAGGGTATTTTAATTAAATAATATGAACCAGAGCTTACAAAATAGTAGAAAACATCACCTGATAACCAGACGTTTGGAAGAAATTAAATAGCATTAACAAATGAATAATATCCACATTGTTATCTTCAGAACAACTGAAATAACAACAGTAGGAATCCAGATGTGAGGATCAGCAATGTAGGCTTAGTGAGCGCCATACCACTTGGGGTAGATAAAGGACATATAAGACCCTCTTTCCCCTCACGGCACATATGGGCGAACAGGCCAGGCGGGTATTTTCCATACAAGTTTATGTAGCTGAACATGGTTGAAGCACAATCAGAGCTGAGGTCATTTAGTTTATCAGCGAAAGGGCAAGCGAATTCCTTGAGAGCTTCACAACAACCTTTGCTTGGGTACTGGGGTCCTTTGCACCTGCTTGTGACGATTGTGTAGTTCTTGTGCTCAAAGTCTTCAGTGCAAGCTGCAGGTTCATCACATTTCAAACATATCATATCAGTTTATTTTTCAATGATTACAGACAAATTTGGAAGCATGTTCATGCTTTTAATCCTTTTTATGTGGGGGGAATGGAAGTAAAATAGATGGTCATTCATATGAAGGTCTTTCAATCAAAAGCATGAATGCTATATCAAGCTTAATGAGAAGAAAAAATGGGGGCAAAAGCAAATGCAGGACTTTTAATCTCATTAATTTGATTTTGATGAATATAGAAAACAAATACAATTCCAGACAGGAACATTTTCTGTTTTTATTTTTTATTTTTCTTCAAAAAGGGGACGTACTCTTTTTAGCCTGAAGGAGGTAACGTCCAGTAGTTCCATGAGATTCAAAGGCACCATCTGCATGCAAATTAAACAATTACTAAATGTCAAGTTGAATCAAAATATGTATTAACTTTTTTTTAATGAAACATTGTTAATGTGCTTAAGAATTCAACCTAATGTGTGTGTCTGTGTATATATATATATATATAATGTGTAACAATGGAAAATCAAGAAAGAAAAAAAAAAGAGAAAAGGGAGAATTACTTGAAATGTGGGTGGAAGAAGAGGCAAATCCAGCTAGAAGGAGAAAGAAAATAAGAAACATAAAGCTTTGATTTAAACCCATTTATTTTCTGTGTTTCTTGGAGACCTATAATATATTATGATCTCCTCACCAAGGCAAGTCTCCCTCTCTTCTTTTCCTTTCGAGTCTCTTTCTTTCTCCCCTTTGTTTTTTGTTTTGGTTGGTTTTGCCAAACAGAGAGAAAGAACAAGAAGAGAAGAGGAGGAGAGGAAAAAGTTGCAAAAATGTTGGGACATTATTATTTATGGCATTTGGAAACAAAACAAACAATGCCAGTCAGTTGCATGTTTATGTTTTACTAACTTAAACGTAAGCCAACGGTTATCGGTTCCTCCTTTGCACCAAAAACATAAGAATATATATTTAATGAGGTGTTAGGGTTTTCAGTTTATTTATTAATGAGATGTCATGATAAAATTTACCACATATCTATATATATTTACTAGTGTAAAATTAAATTAATTTTACTTACTTCTATAATTATATTTATTTAATCCGACCGTCGCATGTCATATTTCATTTATTTTATTTATGTAAATCATGCACATTGAATTTCGAATAAATTAAAAATATTTAACTATTTGTTCGATGTAAAAAACTTTCAACCGTTAAATATATATTGAAAATGACAATATTTTCGATCGCTATGATAAAAATATCGGATCGATTCAAAATTTTACACGACGAATAAAATTATATTGTTAAACTGGTAGGCAAGGATAAAATCAAATTGAGACACCTCTCTAAATTAAAATATTTAGAAAACAATTTCAAGAGCTTGGCAGTCAAATATGGCTGAGCTTGTTACTTGATGGTTCACTATATCGATCGGTTAGTCCAAACATAGAAACCTACAAACACAAGAAACGATGTTAATGTTCAGAAGAAAAAAAAAATTGATTATTTGGGGAGAGAACTTGACCTTCAAAAGTATAGGGGATAGGAACTGACTACTGATCCATAAGTATCAACAATAGTTACCCATCTAATGGAAAAAAAATAAATAGCTCAAACAGAAAACTGGATTTGTTTGTTCATAGCATTTATCTCATGTCTATTAACAATTGGACTCCAGTCACTGAAGACCAGTCAATCATGGAAAAAAATTTGCAGAAATCAATATAACAAAATCCCCAACCTAAATAAGTGGAGTAACCTTGCTTCTGATCACCAGTACCTGTATCATTAAATCTGTTAGCTGTTTAACAAATGTTCCTAGAGTGTCGTACTTTACGAGTGATGGACCTGCCCATCCGAAGGCGTCGAGCCGTCAGTGCTTCTAGCAGAACAACTAAAGCATCCTCCACTGCTTCACCCTGTTTATCCAATCCAAGGGTGCTACACTCTGGAAGAAGCTGCAGCTCAGCAAGAACACCAATGGCTGCTGCTGCTGTACAAGTACGGTCCCATGATGGTTGAGGTCTGCCCTCAAAAGAAAAATAAACTGTTATTATATATACTTCAACTGATCCAAAGGGATTTAAGAATCAAAATAAGAAGCTAATGCCTATGAAATTTGACAAAACAATGATAAGCAATTCGTTTACAACTTACCGAAGTTTATGCATTGCAGATGCACCTGTGGCAAGAGATATGCAAGGGAGGTCTTCCTCTCCCCAGACTAACTTTGCTTGCTCCTACAAATAACATTTCCATCAACTTCTCAAATAGCAGTCCAGGAAAGTTTTTTAAAATATAGGTTCAGGCTATAATTAGACAATGACAGAACCATCCCTTATTTTGATTTGAAGCAAGCACCATTTAATAAGCAAATGCAATTCTACCCACATTTTACAGAACTTCCAGCCCCATGTATTAATAGTTTAGTACAAATGCTCAATCATGAAGGCTAAATCTCGTCAACAGCCGTGTGGTCTGTTGGTAGAGTGCTAGACTCTTAGTTCTAGTGATCAGGGATCAAACCCTGACAACCTCAAATATATATATATATATATATATATATATATATATATATATATATATATATATAAAAGAAGGCTAAATCTCTGTGGCATCTAAAGAGTAGAGATAGTGTCAGTGTTGACATTCATTGTTAACAATTAATGACAGTATAACCCATATCTCAAAACGCAATCTACTGACAAAAGCAAATGTAAAATAAAATGCTTAATCAAATTACCTTTAGACGCCTGAACATTGCTGCAGAATTGCTCCATGTACCATCAATCAGAACAAAATTCAGAGGTCTACCACTATTTGTCTGTGAAACAGAACCAACATGAAAATTACAACAACAAAAAAAAAAATCTAAGTGACATAATTTGAAGGAAGAGGTAACAGATTACAAGTAATATATTGAATTTTAACTGAAATGTGCTAATGCAAGAACTTTCTGCACCTGGCTACCATTTCTTTTTCTAATTTAAGCTGTTTCAAACACTTGTAAAATACAATCTCAATAAGCTTTAAATATTACTCTTGTCATAGTTACTTAAACAAATACCACATGGCTTCCCCGATGCTTTACCGCATATGGAGAAAAGATACTTCAGACCTATGTTGCTCCGACTCTTCATTTTTCTTGAAGTACCCATGTCCGACGCATATCCGGACATGGGTATGGGGATATGATCCTCCAAGAACCCTCCAAATACATGAAAATCTTAGATAAAATTGAACATACCCGTGTCCGACACTCACACCCGAGTCCGAGTAACATAGCTTCAGACAAAGCATATTGAAAGGAAAGAATTCAAAAAATGAACCAAACACAACATTGCAATGCAAATTGTCTTTCAAAATAGTATTAATATATAACAATTCAACTAGAATTCAAAAAATTTATAACATCTAAAATAACTTATCATCAAGCAGTTCCATGCAATTTTTTTATAATGTGTGGTGAAATGACATTTAGGACATTATTGAAGTAATCTCCACCCTCTCAAAATCAATACATTACTCTTCAAATATCATAAAGTACAATGCAAAGCAAGCAAATTGTATAAGAGTGATTTAGCATGTAAGAGGACAGTACCAACGAATATGAACATTCCAGATCTGCTGAAGATTGACAGCTAAAGGCATCCTGAACTGTCTTCGGTACTATATTGTGATTTGGATAAAGGCACCAAACCTTAGCTTTTCCTGAGATTGCAAAGAAAATTATCAAAACTCACTAGGAAGACCTTTCTTTAATACCAAAATGTAAATAAAATAAACCTTAGAAGGCAGAGCATCTGCAAGACAAGATAACAGCTCACATGTAATAATGGAGAGCAAACACTAATGATAATATTTTGACACATAGTTTGCTAATAGTCCTTGATTCATAATAACAAAAGAACAATATAAAAAAGGAAAACCCAAAATATATGTTACCCTCAGTCAAACAGTGCAGATGATAGTTTATCTTAAATGCAATAAAAGATGATTACGTCTCAAAGAAAAGTATTTGGATACATAAGTAGCGAGAAAAGAAAAAAAAAAAAAAAAGAAAAAAAGAGATTTTTACTATATTACACTTCTAATCTAATGGACCAAATCCAAAAGTAATTCCACCTGCTCAGAACTAAGCTTAAAACTCAACCACATGATTCTGTAAATAATTTACCCCATCAATACTGCAATATTTCCCTTTTTTAGAAGAAGGCTGAAAGAAACCTGCATCCTTAAATGCATTCCACATGATTTCCTCATCTTCAGAAATTCCATAAAGGCACAATGTTGCAGCTTGAACACCAAATACTTGCCATAACAACTTCCCAGTGTTGTTCTGCCGTAGAAAATCCTGAAAAAGGAATTGCACATTTGATGATATTAAAACGAATATACTATCAATCAGGAGCATCAGTATATCAAACGGTAAAAGAAAATCCTAACCTTTGGATGCATATACAACCAAAACCTTATGCCATGCCGTAGCGAGCAAGGCTTGACTTTTGAACACATACAATCTTCCATAGGAAGCCAACACTGAAAATTGGTAAATTCATTATCAAATTATGAAAATAAAAGGAAATTACTTCTAAGGGTTGTTCTTCTTGTCTGAAACATATCAATGATAGATCTGAAAAGGACCACATACCTTCTGGCAGAGGTAGCCCCGACTTCCAAGCAATCGGCATGCTATTTGTCGAGCAGAAAAGAACTGGAACTTTTTGTCTGAGTCACCCAAAGTCTGATATTTTGCTCTGTGCTTCTTGTCCTCCTGAATTTTAAAATCCCCCTAATTTTCACCGCAATAGACCAAAAATAAGAAAATGCAATAACAGAAAACTACTAAATGACATAATGATCATAGATAAGAAGAGTAGAAGAGAAAAAGCAATAACGGAAAAAAATGATGATAACAACAATGAAGAAAGCGGCACCGCAGAAACTAAAGGAAACATATAACTGGCAAACTGATAAACCATGAGAAAATGATGACTAGTCTATTTGCGTTTATTTACCTAAGTGGAATTACAATTTCAGTACATTGACTAAAACCCATTTGGCATCCACGAAACAAGGCAAATATACATGGTCTTCTGGATGCAATATTATCTATGATCCAAATACTAGAAGATATGGAAAGGTAGAAAAAAGGGTCTTAGTTTTTTCAAATAACAAAATACCCTGTGCAGCCATAATGCTATAGTCCTTACTTACTTCAATCAAAACATACAGGTTTTTTTCTCCCATTTCAGACATCAAAAATGAAATACCAAAGGAAACATATATAAATATATATTATTGATGCCAGAAAAATGAAAGAAAAAAAAAAGGTTGAATGGCGAACCTGTAATTTGCCACCATTACCACCAAAAACCATGAGGTCATCAATATTATTCTCCAAAAGCTTCAACTCCTGAATGACCTCGTTTACCATTGCTGGTACTGGAGATACACAGCCCCATCCTTGCCACTCCTCCAATGTGATGGGACCACCGCAACCAGTATCATTTGATTGAGCTTCTCTTGGAGAAGAACGAGAAGCAGAGCTCATGATTGATCTGTGAAGGCTTCTGGGTCGAAACTCTAGAAAGGTTTTGGCTGAGAATTTGAGAGATGGGGAGAATTGCAATGTAAGTGTCAAGACCCTATTGCTGCCGCTGCTCAGCATGGTTCTTTTGCTGGGTTTTCTCAGGGTTTTTCTTTCTTTTTCTTTTTCTCACTTTTCCCCCTTTTATTTTTCTATTTTTTTTTTTAATTTGGGGCTTTGATTCTTGGCCCAAACAACTTAGGCCTTCATCAAGAAAATGTAAGTTGGGCCATGTAGAAATTCTAGTAGTCCACAACTACTTTAAGAACAGATTTGTTAAAGTGGGATTGTGGGCTGTGGCCCTCCGGGAGTTTGAGAGACTTTGAGATATATTAAAATTCACTATCCTTCCAAGTTTTTTTTTTTTTAATAAATTAAATTTCTCGAAATTTTATTGATTTTTTATTATATGCCAACACAAGTAATATAAAATGATTAATACCATTAAAAAAATAAAATGCTTAATACAATAAGACGTACTCAAAGGAAGAACCATTTGGCAGGCTTTATATACTCGAAGGAAGTAGTTGGAGTTGGGGAAATTGCTGCCGATAGCTGCTCAGTTTATAAGGCAAACAAGGTGGGAAAGCAATATGGATCTTTCCTGGATCAAAATATTCGGTGGCTTCAGTTCGGAAAGAGATTAGGCCTAAGCAGAAAAAAGTTGGTTGGGATATGGTGTTGTAGTTCACACTTCACACATCACATCCTTAAGCAAAGCATGCAATGATCTCCTGGATACCCATTCTTAATAGTCTACCTACTAAGGATTGACTGAATAGGAGGAGGTTGTATGCTCTGCCATTCAATGCAGGAAACATGATGATCACATATTCCTTTAATGTGATTCCTCAATGGGTATATGGATGGAGATTCTACAACTTTGTCAGTTACATCGAGTAGACCTGATAATTTCATATACGACACGAAGACAACACGAAAAAAAAATAAATTAAACACGACATGAAAAAATAATATGAACACAATACGAATACATGAACACGATACGAATATACAAACATGTCAAAATTTATATAACACGAATTAATAACATATTAAAATTTATATAATATATAACACCTTAAACACGATTAAGACATGAAAAAATAATACGAATACGATACAAATACACGTATTACCGGATGTAACATCGAGGAGTAGCTAGTTGGAAGGAAAAGTTAAGCTGGATGTGAACAAATTTTAAGTATAAACCTTGATTCCAATCATTTTACATATTGCTTGGAGTGCTTCCATTAACTAGGTTTGGAAGGAGAGGAACATTAATTAATAGTCCTCTATATATGCAAGTTCTTGATCGTATCAAGGAAGTTGTTAATTAGATTGAGATTAGCAAGTTTGAAGAATATTGCATCATACTATGTATATAACAATCATTTTATTGCTTGGGCTTAAATAGCTCCATGTTTGATGCTTGATTTCTGGCTAATTGTGCTAGAATAATAGTTATGATGTAGCAGTTTTATTGCTTCTTTTGTGTAATAAAACAACTTGCTTCTAAAAAAAAAAAAAAAAACCTTCCCAGGCATTGATTATATCGAATATACTTATCAAGAAAAAAAAATTGATTAAATAAAGGGATAAGGTTCAAATTTATTATTGTACTTAGAATGATAAGTTAAATTTATAACTTATATTTGAATATGTGCAATTTTATAACTGTATTTTTGAAATTGATTAAAAATATAAAATTATTTTTATCTTCTACTATTTTTTTTACTAGAGGTGTTCGTATCTAAACTTGAGTCAAGTCACGCTTAATTGACATCTCAAAAATTCAAGTTTTAATTTGCTCGTTCATTTAAACTAAATTTATTATTAAAACATTTCAAATATAATTTTTTATTTTTAAATATATTTTAAATTTAAAAATTTAATTAAAACATATAATTTATTAATAAAAAATGTTTTAGATCGGGTTAGACTTAAAAATTATGTTTTTGAGCCTAATGAGTAGTTTGAATTAAGAACATCTCTATTTTTTATATTTTTAATTAAATAAAAAATATATAAGAAATTCATTTTTTTTATACAGCGATGATTGAGAAATGATAAATTTAGTCTTTTATTTTAGCGTTAGACATGGACCGACCTGATTAGATTTAATTTTAATTATGATAATGTAAAGCATTTATTATGGCGGCTATGAATTGAGTAGCTAGTTTTCCTAAGGCAATATTATAGTATATACTAATGGCAACGGGTAGCGTACCCGTTATTTATAGGCACCGGGTCCTTATTATTTATCATGATACCAGAATTCGGTAATTACTCCATTAATATTTGATCTTATTACCCGAATCCTACCCTAATTAAATAAGAGATATCCTTAAATTTTTAGATCCATTAAATATCCGATTATAAAAAATCTTAACAAGAGAACACAATCTCGACATCTTCAGCTTCCGGCTTTTTTAGAAGTCCTATAAATAATTTAAATTATACAATTAAATAGAAATTAAAAAAGAAATATATTCTGGAAACTAGAAAAAGATGTTTCTTCAAATATATATCTTTATTGCATTAATTTACATAAGAGATTGTTTAGAGTTGTGATAACTGATAAGGAAATGACTAACCATTTTGGGCTAACAAATAAGAAAAATAAAATATATAAACCGAAGCAAAGAAGAAAATTAAAAGAAAATTTTCAAGTTAACAATGAAGAAAATTACAAGAAATAAAAATACATAAACCTAAAAGCAAAGAACTGAAGTTGAAGTTGAGCTATGCACCAATATCGGATCTCGTTCAGTTTTGGGAGTTGTGGCTTTAACTTGAATCCATGAGAGTAAAGTTGAAATTGAGCAAAAGCGAAATCCAGATCTGAACTTGTGTGGAAGAGGATGAAAATTTTACTAGCTAGCTAGGGTTTCATGGATTTGAAGCATAAACAAGCACCGATTCTTACTCTAGGCTTTGGAGTTTAGGTGTCTAATTTTAGGGTTTGAATCCCCTTAAAACTTGCATGCATACATTTTTTTTTTTTACTTATATTATCATATATAATCGGCTATCGGGTATCCAAGAGGTGATACTCGTATCAGAGGAGGAGCCTCATGAAAGCTTATATATATATATCAAGAGCAGGTCCAGTCCACCAAACACAAAGTCCTGCTGAATAGCCCAACTAGACAAGTCCAACGAGCATTAAGAACAGAAACCCAGGACACGTGACAGTCTCCCCTCTTCTCAAAGGTCACATCACTAGTCACTTCGGCGCCCACCTAAAGCAGTGCAAGGCATTAAATGCTACAGTCTGCAGACGACGAATATTTAATGCAGCCGTCTCCTCGACAAGGCCCCCCAAGACTGCTTATATCAAACGACCTACCAGAGTCAGACACGTGGAACTAGTTGGGCGAGCACTAGCTCGCCCAACCTCCCCTATATAAAGCCCTCTTCAAGGCTACTCACGGTTAAGCTCTTTCTCTCTCTCTTAAGACCATTCTCTCTCTCTTTCATATCCTTTTTCCTCCTCCAAACACTGACTTAATCATCGGAGTGTGTCCCGGAGCTTACCCTCTGGTGCCCTCTGACATATCTCCTCTCCTTTTCAGGGCCTCGAATCACCAAGGACTTCAAGAATACCATCACAATACAAAAAGACATCAACATTTGGCGCCGTCTGTGGGAATCGACAAGCCATGTCTTTGCCACTACCGATCCTAACAACCTCCTCACTAGGGGATCAGGGGACCACCCCCCATCACCAACTCCTCCACACCTCCGGTCACAAGTAGCTTTCATTCTCCTCTCCCCTAAAATTTTCCCAACCCCCAGGACTTGACACTAGCTACCAACCATCCTTTATGCCCAACTTCTGGTCCCAACAACCTTTTTACCACCAGCCTTACTACCAGAACTTACTCACAACCCCTTCCCAGTGTTCTCAACCCTCACAACTCCGTTGCGAGACGTACCTCCAATCGCTCAACAAACCACTCACACAGCCCTTTCCAACCCCTTAGAAGCTCAGTTTAAAGCCGCGGGACAAACCAGTATTTCCTTTGTCCCCGTAGCAGACCCCCACCAGTTGGCCGTCAAAACCCGCCAGCCACGCCACCGTCGCATACCACCATTGGACCCCCACCAATAACCAATCCTACCGTCCGAACACCCGATACCACCTTCCAACCCCCCGTGCTACCCTACGTCGACCCAATGTACCAAATGCTCATGAGCGAGATACAAACCCTCCAGGCTTAACTGGCTGAACAACAACATGCTACCCATCAAAAACCAGGCCAAACCAACGTAGCAACAACGACAACCACGCAAAAAATAGCGCCACCTCGTCCTATCGAGGCAGCCACCGGACAGTCGCCAACAGGGCCCACCGACAAACCAAGGGGCAACGCTCTAAGGAGAGACCTCAGCATCCGAAAAACCTACCAGTCAATAAAGAGGTCGTTGTCTCCGCAATGAAGGCACAGATGGCGGCCCTAAGAAAAAAAGTCCACAGTATAATGAAAGACAAGAATTAGGAAACAGAGTGGATGACGGATGATAACAGCCCCCTAACCCTGGAAATCCGGTAAGAAATGGTGCTCGGAACCACCAAGCTCCCCAAAGAAACCTATGATGGCACCAGGGACCCTACAGATCACCTCATTTAGTATAAAAATTACATGGACCTGCTCGGGTCTACCGACACCCAGAAGTGCAGAGTGTTTCCCATGACACTTAGGGTACACGCCAGAACATGGTACCACTCACTGCCAGCAGGGTCCATTAACAGCTTCCAAAAGCTCGGCAGAACTTTCATCGCCCATTTCCTAGCCAACAAAGCGACTTTCAAAACACCCGTCAGCCTCCTTGCAGTGAAGCAAAAGGAAAGCGAGACCCTTAGAGAATACATCCGCAGCTTCAACTCCGCACTATAGAAATCAAGGACATGCACGATGATTGGGCTATCCAAGCGTTCATCTATGGGGTCCGCCACGAACATCTACGGTACTCCCTAACGGGCGAGAAACCTGAAAAACTCTACAACCTGTATGAGAAAGCCCAAAGGTACGCAGAAACAGAAGAGATGAAACTGGCCGGGAGGCCCGAAGAAAGAACGAACTACTAATGGGACCAGGGACGCCCGCCAAAAAATAAGCAGGTATATCAAGACAACATAAGACAATTGGGTCTTGACTCACATCGGCATAGATCCAGATCACCAGAAAGAGCAATCTGACAAAGTAACACAGATAGAGGCGTCCATGGCCGAAGGCGAAGAGGGGAAAGAACCTCGTACTCTGAGTTCGACGAATACACCTCCCTCAATGCCTCAAAGGCGTGCATCTTGAATGCTGTGGCCCACGAAGGCATCTTGGGAGCACCTTACCCGATGAAAGATAACCCTCGCGCCTTAACTCCAAGGAAATGTGCAACTACCATAATGACGTGGGACACAGCATGAAAGATTGCAGATCTCTGAAAGACGCAATCGAGACCGCCATCAGAAAAGGGTAGATTAAACAGTTTGTGAGGAAGTCAGAGGCCATACAGGGCCATTTGTTGACAAACACTCAAAGAAATTCAGGAATGACTGAATTGAAGAAACCGATATAGGGGGTGATAAATATGATAGTGGGGGGCACAGAAGAATGGACAGCCAGTAACTCAAAAAGAAAAGCTCACTTAAGAAGTATAATGGCAATCGATGCAACTCCCAAGCGAGTAAGACAAAATGAAGACTAGATAGTAGACTTCACCGACAACGATGTCGACATCCTAGAAGACAATGGTAACAACCCAATTGTAGTGGCTGCCACAATCAAAAATTTTAAAATAAAAAGGGTCTTTGTCGACAGTGGCAGTGCAGTGGAAGTTATTCAGTGGAAAGCCTTCAAGAAGATGGACATCCCTAAAAAAGATCTGAAACCAGCAAGCCCGATTTTTGGCTTTGCTAACCAGCCAATCATAGTCAAAGGGTCGATCACTTTGCCAGTAACACTGGGAAACGGCGACCACACCCTCACCACAATCTCAGAATTCCTAGTGGTCGACCAGTCCTCGGCCTACGATGTCATCCTAGAAAGACCTGTGATGAGAAAGACAAGAATGGTGGTCGCCGTTTACTGTTTGACAGTGAAATTTCCAACACCAATAGAGATCGATTATATGAAGACATACCAGCAAACAACTCGATAATGCCACGTGTTGTCTATACAGATCGCAAATAAACACAAAAACGGCGAACAGAACGATGAAATGGCAGAGGCAAGGGGGCAACTAATAGAAGGTCAGGTCAACTTGATCGACAAAATCATGCTCACTCTGGAAAGCCTAGACAACACAGCAGAAACAAGTCAGTATAAGGCAGAGCCTGCAGAGCAAACAAAGACGATCCCCTTGGATCCAGAAAACCCGTCTAAAATAGCCAAGGTCGGGTCCTCCTTAGAAAGTCAGGAAAGACGACCACTGATCTCCATGCTGCAAGAAAATACCGATATCTTTGCATGGTCGGAGGCTGACATGCCTGGAATAGACCCAGTATTATCACCCGCTCCTTCAACGTGAACCCTGGAACAAGACTAGTTAGACAAAAGAAGTGCCAATTCACCCCCGAGAGAATCAAGGCAGTTAAAGAAGAAGTTGAGAAACTGCTCGTCGTCGACTTTATCAAGGAAGTGGCCTACCCCGACTGGCTTGCCAACGTAGTAATGGTGAAAAAGACCAGTGGTAAATGACGAATGTGTGTTGACTTCACTGATCTGAACAAGGCCTGTCCTAAAGGTAGCTTCCCCCTACCAGCCATAGATCGATTGGTCGACTCCTCGGCAGGCTACAAATACCTAAGTTTTATGGATGCTTTCTCCGGCTACAAACAGATCAAAATGAATCCTGCAGACCAAAACAAGACCTCTTTTGTAACGGAAGAGGGTCTATTCTGCTACCAAGTCATGCCCTTTGGACTAAAGAACGTAGAAGCCACCTACCAAAGGTTGGTAAACAGACTCTTTAAAGACCGAATCGTGAGGAGTATGGAAATATACGTGGATGACATGCTGGTCAAGAGCCCTACATTAGAACAACATGTCCGAGATCTAGGAGAAGCTTTTAATATGATTAGGAAGTACAACATGAGATTGAACCCTGAAAAAAGCGCACTCGCAGTGGGAGCAGTGAAGTTCCTCTGCTTCATGGTCTCCGACAGAGGGATAGAAGCCAATCTAGAAAAAATTCAGGCAATGTTAGGCATGTGTCCCCCAAGAAACACCAAAGAAATGCAAAGACTTACTGGCAGGGTGGTTGCCCTCAACAGGTTCGTCTCCAAGCTTGCCGACAAGTGCTTACCTTTTTTAAAGTGCTCAGAGAAGCCTCTAGATTTCAATGGACCGAAGATTGCCAAAAGGATTTTGAGGAACTAAAAAAGTATTTGTGCTCACCACCCCTACTCACCAGCCCGCTCCCAGGAGACCAGCTGTATATCTACCTTTCAGCTTCAGATGAAACCATAACAGTCGTACTCCTTAAAGTGGTAGAAGGCCGCCAAACGCCAGTCTACTATGTCAGTTGAGCCCTGCAGAATGGAGAAATTAATTGCACTCGGCTGGAAAAAACCACCTAAGCCCTGATAGTGGCCTCTAGACGCCTAAGACAGTATTTCCAGGCTCATCCCATAATGGTATTAACGGATCAACCCCTAAGAGAGGTTCTACAAAAAGTAGATACGGTGGGCAGAATGACCAAGTGGAGTGTTGAACTCAGTGAGTTTGGTTTGGAATATAAGTCAAGGAAGGCCATTAAGGCCCAGGCTTTGGCGGACTTCATAGCTGAATGCTCTTTTGACAACGCCATCACACGCCAATCCACTATCTCGAAGAGTTACCACCAAACCCTGACGAAGAGACACAGCCACCACTCCCAGAACCAACTTTGATACAAAAGCCGCAGCAGCAAGAAGCCGCACCAACCGGCATGTGGACCTTGTACGTGGACGGATCCTTAGGAAAAAAGGGATCGGGGGTTGGAATCCTGCTGACCGACCCTGAAAAAAATGAATGGCAGTACGATTTGTCCTTCGGTTTTCTCGCTTCGAACAACGCAGCAGAATATGAAGCCCTACTGGTAGGGCTCGAGCTAGCCCTGAAACTTGGGGCCTTAAGCTTATCTGTGTCCGCAGACTCCCAGCTAGTAGCAAAACAAGTAAACGGGGAATACGAAGTAAGGGAGCCCGCTCTAATAAAGTATCACAAAAAGGTCATGGACCTAAAGCTATGTTTCAGCTAGTTAATAATTCGCTAGATCGCCAGAGAAGAAAATGTTAGAGCAGACTGTTTGTCCAAGCTCGCATCCTCCATCGAAATAAGACAAAGGAGAAAGATCCTTCTCGAAGACCGTCTTCTGCCAAGCCACCAAGAAGGTGAAGAGATCTTCCCAATAACTAATGAACAGAGCTGGTCAGCAAGCATCACAGACTTCCTCATAAACGGGACTCTGCCCGCCAATTCCAAAGAGCAACTCAAACTAAGGAGAAGAGCCGCCAGATACACCATAATAGGAAAAACTCTTTACAGAAAATCATTCAGCGAACCCTTGTTGAGATGTTTAGAGCCCACATAAGCCGAATACGTCCTCCGAGAAATCTACGAAGAGGTATGTGGAAATCATATGGGAGGCAGGTCTCTAGCACAGAAAGCACTTAGACAAAGCTTTTACTAGCCGACAATGAAGAAGGAAACCACATAAATGGTAAAGAAGTGCGACAAATGCCAAAAGTTTGCAACCGTTCCAAGGCAACCAGCAGAATTGCTTAACCAGCTGTCTAACCCATGGCCCTTCGTAATGTGGGGGATCGATATCCTTGGGCTATTCCCAGTTGCCATAGGACTAGAAGAAGTTCATAGTGGTAGCCTGCGAGTACTTCACCAAATGGGTAGAAGCGGAGGCCGTGGCGACCATCACAGAAAAGGTAATTGAGAACTTTGTCTGGAAATCCATGGTATGCAGATACGAGGTCCCTAACACAGTCGTGGCAGACAATGGCGCACAGTTCCAAGAGGGCAAGCTGAGAAAATTTTGTGAAAACTTTAAAATCCTGCTCACCCATAGCTCGGTCAAACACCTTCAAACAAATGGACAAGTGGAGGCAATGAACAAAAAAATCCTTCAAGGCTTGAAAAAGAAGCTTGACGAAGCCAATGGGGCATGACTGGAAGAAATGCCAGGAATACTCTGGGCCATTAGAATTACGGCCCACTCCGGTACGGGCGAGACCCCCTTCAATCTGATGTACGAAACAGAAGCTGTAATACCAGCAGAAATAGGCATCAATTCTATGAGAATAGCCCACTACGACTCCGCCGCCAACGAAGAAGCACTCAGAAGGAATCTAGATCTCCTGGAAGAAACCAGAGACTGGACACAAGTCAGACAGACAGCCAGGTCACATCAGGTCGTCCAGTACTACAACTCGAAAGTCAAAGGCAGACAGTTCCAAGTAGGCGACCTTGTCCTCAGAAGTTGCGAAGCCAGCAAACCCACGGGCGAACAAGGGAAGATGGCCCCGAACTGGGAAAGTCCTTACAAAGTAATAAAAAAGATTGGCTTTGGAGCCTACGCTCTGCAACGAAAGGACGGAAGCCCTTTGCCAATGCAATTGATAACTCGTATAATTATATAGTTTTTAGTTATGTTTTATTATTGTTTTGTGTCAAATACGAGTTATTATTGTTTAGTCTAATTGTGTTTATGATCTTTTATATTTTTATGTAATTTGGTGTTTTTCACAAGTTTCTTTGAGTGATTTCAGATTACTAGTATTAAGGGCAAATCCAGTTCAGTTCCAGTTCCGACACCTTTTGCCATATCAGCTATATCTTGAGTTTCACTGAAGAAATAAGGACGAACTTTGTATCCCTGTAAAGATAAGAGGCATATCTATCTTTTTCATGTTTTACACTTCTTGAAACGGAGTCGTTTTACCTAGCGAAATCGACCATCAAGTTGGCTGATGTGCAATGACGTCTGTTCTGCACCATTTTGGTATTTTGACCATATCTTCCGATCCACGTGCGCAAATGATCTGATTCCAACGGCTATGGATCCGTAACTGATAGGGTTATATTTTTATAGAAGACCATTTTATCAGATCGAGCCTCCAACATTGACAAAATCGACCATCAAGCTGGCTGATCAGAATTGTCATACAATATGACGAAAATTGTTAGAAAAATGCACCCACCTATTATACCTACCTTTGAAATTTGTAAAGCTTGTCTCTTGTCATTTAGCCCTCCAAAATGTGTATAAATAGAGGGCCTTGGATGAGTATTGGGATACATTGATACATTGGTAGGATAGCCATTGTAATAAAATTCTCTAAGTTTTCTTTTTCTTTCCTTTCTCTAGTTTTCTTTTTCTTCTTACATTTCTTTTCATTTTATTCATATCTAGTATGTGTTTCTAATCATATTGTTGAGGTGATGAGGTGAAGCTCTTGGTAAATGCTAAGGTTAGTCTCTTAAACATGAGCTAAAATGAATCATCATTTATAAGCACTAGTATAGATAATATTTTCTTTTGGTTTAAAATCATACTTGCAAAGTAGAGATCTTGATTCATTATTGACAATGAAAATGGCACAGTAAATGCTTGGTTTCATAACCTTGATTTGTTGTAGACATATAACTTGGCATAAGGAATGCTTGGACTCTTTTTATGAGTTTTGAGGACACCAAATGAACATAATATCATATGCTATGGACGTTGGACAATTTGGACTGAATTGCTAAACCTTCCGGTTGGAACCTCCCTTATGTGTGGATTTCAATTGTGTAATAAAACAAGATTAATCTTAGCATAACACCAAGAGTGGATTCTCTAACCTCAACATCTTTTCTTATTGTTTTTTTTATATCTTGTTTAATTGCTTTTATGTTATTTTGTTTATTTTGTTCTCTAATATCTTGTTTACTTTCTTTGTTATTGATTCCCTAATATCTTGTTTATTTTCTTTTTCTTATATATTTATAAACTTATACTTACTAATACGCTTCCCTGTGGTTCGACCTCGGACACCCGAGAATTTATTACTTGAACATAACCTGCACTTGGGTTTACAACTCTTAATTGAGTTTCCATCAAGTTTTTGGCGCCGTTGCCGGGGAAGCAATACTAAGTATATAAGTTTATAAGTATATTTATTTTTTTTTTGGCTGGTTATACCGCCTAATTTGTTTATATTTATATTTATTGGCTGGTTATACCGCCTAATTTGTATATTAACTTTGTTTTATGCTTGTTTGGCGACGTGATTTTAGATCTCGTCGTTTAGTTAGATTTTATTGTGAAACTTTTTCAGGTAATCTTTCTAATACAACTCCTACCATGGCTGACAATGAAAGTGTTCATGCTGAAGATGAGAACAGACAAGTACGCACCATGCGTGACTACTTGCAACCAACTCGAAGCTCATCACCCTCTTGTTTTATTTTTCCTCTCAATGCAAACAACTTTCGTTTTAAACCAGGTATGATAGCTTTGCTTCCAAATTTCCATGGGTTAGAATCGGAAAGTGCTTACTCGTTTCTAAAAGACTTCGAAGATGTATGTGTCACCTTTAATGACCAACAATGTACAAATGAAATTGTCAAGCTAAAATTATTTCCTTTTTCTTTAAAAGATAAAGCAAAAATTTGGCTTCATAATTTAAAACCAAGGTCAATTGGCACATGGCAAGAATTACAAACTGAGTTTCTAAAGAAATTTTTCCCAGCACATAAAACTACTGCTTTGAAAAGACAGATTCAAAATTTCAATCAAAATCAAAATGAAGCATTTTTTCAGTGCTGGGAGCGTTTTAAAGATTTGTTAAGTTCTTGTCCACATCATGGTTTTGAAAAATGGCGTCTTATTAGTTTCTTTTATGAAAGTTTAACTCCCGAAACTAAACAATTTGTTGAAACAATGTGTAACGGTGAGTTTCTAGAAAAAGAACCTGAAGAAGCCTTTGACTACCTAGACCATTTGGCAGATAACTCTCAAGCCTGGCACACAGATAATTCCTCTGAAAGTTCCAATAGATCTAATCTTGTTTCTAACAGAGGAAAATATCATTTTAGTCAAGAAGATGAGATAAAAGCTAAAGTAGCTAATTTGGCTAGAAAGATTGAAGCCATGGAACTTAGAGAAGTAAAAGAAGTCAAAACGGTTAAAAATGAAGAAAGTTGTGGAATTTGTGAAATCATGGGACACCCCACTTCTGAATGTCCAAACATTCCCATTCTTAAAGAAGCGTTGCATGATCAAGTAAATTCCATAAACACATTTAAAAAGCCTTTTCCTTCTCCTTACTCTGAAACGTATAACCCTGAATGGAGAAATCATCCCAACTTCAGTTGGCGGAATAATAATCATGTTCAGGTACCACAATCTCAAAAGCCGGGCAACACTTTTTCCTATCAACCTTCACGTGTACAAACCTTGGAAGAGACATTGCAAGCATTCATGCAAACACAAGCAAATGTGAATAGCCGGACTTCACAGGACATCAATGAGATCAAAAACACCTTGTCCACATTGACAGCTTCATTACGCACTCAAGAAAAAGGTAAGTTTCCTGCTCAACCTCAGCCTAACCCTTCTACTCAATGTCTTGTTTCTTGCTCCAATGAAACTCAACAGGAAAATGCCAGTTCTATCACAACTCTTCGAAGTGGAAAGGCAATTGACAAAAAGATTCCATCAAAAGACCAAGATCCTCTTTCCCCTCCGAAAAGTAATGGTAAGGATGATGGTAAGTCTGAACTTCTTGAAAATTTGGACAAAGAAAAAGGTATGCATCCTGCTCCTTTTCCTCAAAGGTTGCAAACAATAAAGAATTTGAATCAAAATGCAGAAATTTATGAACTTTTCAAACAAGTTAAGATTAACATTCCTTTATTGGATGCAATCAAACAAGTTCCATCTTATGCTAAATTTTTGAAGGACATGTGCACAGTTAAAAGGAAACATAATGTACAAAAGAAAGCATTTTTGACGGAAAGTGTGAGCTCAATCATTCAGCACCTTACTCCACCAAAATTCAAAGATCCTGGATGTCCAACAATCTCATGCATCATTGGAAACACTAGAATAGAACGTGCATTGCTTGATCTTGGTGCTAGTGTTAATCTTTTGCCTTTTTCTGTTTATCAACAGTTAGGTTTAGGTGAACTCAAGGAAACACCTGTTACACTTCAACTAGCTGATCGTTCTGTAAAAATTCCTCGAGGGATAGTTGAAGATGTTTTGGTTCAAATTGATAATTTTTACTTCCCTGTTGATTTTATTGTTTTGGACACACATCCTGTTTCAAATCCAAATGTTCAAATTCCTGTTATATTAGGCCGTCCATTTCTTGCAACTTCTAATGCTCTGATAAATTGCAGGAATGGTATGTTGAACATTTCTTTTGGAAATATGACTTTAGAATTAAATGTGTTCAACATTTGCAAGCAACCTGGTGATAATTCAGAAGTACATGAAGTGGATTTCATTGAAGAACTTGTTCATGAACATCTCACCACTACCACATTCCATGATCCTTTAGAAGCTTATTTAATTGAATATGAGTTTGATAATGCTTCAGAAATTTCACACACTGATTCTTTGTTAAAATCTTTTCAGGATAAGCATTGTTGGAAACAAAAGTTTGAGGAACTACCATCACTTACAAATGTCACTGTACCATCAACTATTGAACCACCCAAGCTGGAGTTAAAACCATTGCCATCCGAGCTAAAATATTCCTTTTTGGGTGAGAGTGAAACTTTTCCAGTCATAATTTCTTCACATCTTGATGAACTACAAGAAGGTAAGTTGTTACAACTTTTGAAGATGCACAAAAATGCATTAGGATGGACCTTAGCTGACATAAAGGGAATAAGCCCATTAATCTGCACACATAATATTTATTTAGAGGAAAATGCTAAACCCTCTAGACAAATGCAACGAAGGCTTAATCCTAATATGAAAGAAGTAGTGAGAAATGAAGTCATTAAACTTCTAGATAATGGAATCATTTATCCTATCTCTGATAGCAAATGGGTAAGTCCTACTCAAGTCGTACCTAAGAAATCTGGAGTTACTGTAGTTAAAAATGAAAACAATGAATTAATTCCAGCTAGGACTGTTACTGGTTGGCGCATGTGCATTGACTATAGGAAACTTAACTCAGTGACGAGGAAAGATCATTTCCCTTTGCCTTTCATGGATCAAATCTTAGAAAGAGTTGCAGGGCATGAGTTTTATTGTTTTCTAGATGGATATTCTGGGTATAATCAAATTGCCATTGCACTTGAGGACCAAGAGAAAACCACTTTTACATGTCCTTTTGGTACTTTTGCATATCGTAGAATGCCATTTGGATTATGTAACGCCCCTGCCACATTTCAAAGATGCATGCTTAGCATTTTTAGTGACATGATTGAACGTAATCTTGAGATTTTCATGGATGATTTTTCTGTTTCTGGTGATTCATTTGATGATTGCTTAGCCAATTTGAAAAATGTATTGATTAGGTGTGAAGAAAAAAATCTTGTTCTTAATTGGGAAAAATGTCATTTCATGGTCACTAAAGGTATTGTACTAGGTCACATTGTTTCTGCAAAAGGGATTGAGGTAGACAAGTCAAAACTTGAATTGATTGCTAATCTACCCACACCAAAGACAGTAAAGGACATTAGGTCATTCTTGGGACATGCAGGTTTTTATAGAAGATTCATAAAAGATTTTAGCACGATATCTAAACCTCTATGTAATCTTTTAATGAAAGACACTGCATTTGAATGGACTAAAGATTGTGAAGATGCTTTTGAAAAACTCAAAAATATGCTCACTACTGCTCCTATTATGAGATCTCCTGATTGGTCTTTACCATTTGAAATAATGTGTGATGCTAGTGACTATGCTGTTGGTGCTGTGTTAGGACAAAGGAAAGATAATAAACCACATGTAATTTACTATGCAAGTAAAACTTTAAATAGAGCCCAAATGAATTATTCCACTACAGAAAAGGAATTACTTGCAGTTGTTTTTGCATTGGATAAATTCAGATCTTACCTTGTTGGATCATCAATTGTTGTCTTTAGTGATCATGCAGCTTTAAAATATCTTCTCTCTAAGAAGGATGCAAAACCTAGGTTGCTGAGGTGGATCCTTTTGCTGCAAGAATTTGACATCACCATTCGAGATAAAAAAGGAGTAGAAAATGTGGTGGCTGATCATTTATCAAGACTTGTTTGTGATGAATCTTTTGGAACCTCACCAATAAATGATACTTTTCCTGATGAACAACTTCTAATTGTCTCCACGACACCTTGGTTTGCTGACATTGCTAATTTTCTTGCTACAGGAAAAATTCCTTCTCAATGGAGCACACAAGATAAAAGGAAGTTTCTGAATGAGGTAAAGAAGTTCTATTGGGATGACCCTTACTTGTTCAAATATTGTCCTGATCAGATTTTTCGAAGATGCATTCCCGACAATGAGGTAAGTAGTGTAATTAAGTTTTGTCATTCCGAGGCATGTGGTGGTCATTTTTCATCAAAGAAAACTGCTGCAAAAATTTTACAGTGTGGATTTTACTGGCCAACTTTGTTCAAAGATGCACATAATTTTTGCAAGTCATGTGAAAGTTGTCAAAAATTAGGTTCCATTTCGAAAAGAAACATGATGCCTTTGAACCCAATTCTTGTAATTGAAATTTTTGACTGTTGGGGTATTGATTTCATGGGACCATTTCCACCATCTTTTGGTTTCTTATACATTTTAGTTGCAATAGATTATGTTTCAAAGTGGATAGAGGCAATTCCATGTCGAAATAATGATCACAAAACAGTGATTAAATTTTTAAAAGAAAATATTTTGAGTCGATTTGGAATTCCTCGATCTATCATAAGCGATGGGGGAACACATTTTTGCAACAAGGTTTTTGAAACATTAATGAAGAAATATGCCATTACACACAAAGTTGCAACCCCTTATCACCCGCAGACAAATGGACAGGTAGAATTAGCAAATAGGGAGATTAAACAAATTTTGGAAAAGACAGTTAATCCAAATCGCAAAGATTGGTCTCTTAGACTTAACGATGCATTATGGGCCTATCGAACAGCTTTTAAAACAGCATTGGGCATGTCTCCTTATAGGCTAGTTTATGGAAAACCTTGTCATTTACCTGTGGAACTTGAGCATAAAGCATATTGGGCCATTAAAATGTTCAACTCAAACCTTGATGACGCTTCTAATTTACGAAAATTACAAATAAATGAACTTGAGGAACTCAGAAATGATGCATATGAGAATTCTAAAATTCATAAAGAAAGAACTAAAGCCTTTCATGACAAGTTAATTTCAAGAAAAACATTTAATGTTGGGCAAAAAGTTCTACTTTATAATTCTAGACTTCACATATTTCCTGGTAAGTTGAGATCAAGATGGACTGGCCCATTTGTGGTTAAGCATGTGTATCATTATGGAGCAGTTGACATTGAGAATCCTCAAAATGGTAACGTATTCAAGGTAAATGGACAAAGACTCAAACTCTTTTTGGAAAATCATGTTACTCAAGAAGAGGTTGTTTTTCTTTCTGATCCTTGTTTTGAAAATAACTAGATGTAAATATAATTTTTTTTTTACCCCGGTTAAATGGCGGATAACGGTACTCCGTGATTATTTAAGTCGGTTCCATCAGCTACCCACAAAACTGATATTGTATATAAATTTCTCTTTCATTTTATTTTATTTCATTTTTTTTTTCAGGATGGATGATATTCTCAAAAGATTGCAGAAACGATTTCCTCCTTTTCCTCGGAATATTTTACTGAAGCTTTACCAAGTTCGATTAGAAAGATTAAGAATGCTTATGAACAAAGGGATTCCTGAAGACATACGTTGGATAATTGAAGCCAAGGTACGTGAAGATGAATATCTTCCTGTTTTGCATTTACCAGGTACAGGTAGAAGCACTTATGCAAAGAAGCGACGAGCAAAGCGCATGAGTTCAAATTGCCACAAGTGTGCACGATGGACGTGTAACGGTAAATGTCGTTCTATTGGGATTCCGTCCTCTAATCGAGATGATAAAATTGAATTCATTAAGGATGGACTGAGTAAGGAGAATTTGGGTAATATCCAACTTTCTCTTGAGACGCATTCTAGTGGAGACGTACAAAGAGAAATTCTTGATTTATGGCCGCAATTCCAAAGGGAATGGCAACATCTTGGGAATCTGATGATAAAAGACCCTGTTTGCCAGCTTGTAAGAAAACTGGATGGGAAGCATATCCTCGACTCATAGAAGGCGTTTAAGCCGTTTCTGGACGTAAAACCAGAGGAAGATGCCAAATACACTTTCGGCGACATTATTACTTTTGACTTTTACGGTTGATTTTTCTTCTCTTTTTGATTTTCTTCCTGAAATCACGCAAAAATCTTTTGTTAGGTTAACATTTTCTTCTGACAGGTCAAATACACTTTCGGCGACATTATTACTCTTGTCTGATTCACTACTCAGTCCTCTATATATTAAACCATGTACTCATTCTCTTTCAGGCACTCGAAAAAGAAAAAAAAAATGGAAAGCACTTCGTCCCAGCGCATTAAAAAAATTTGTGTCTTTGGAGGTGCTTATCCAGGGAAAAATAACATATTCGCTGATGAAGCCATAAGAGTTGGAGTAATACTTGCCCAACAAAAGATCCACTTGATTTATGGAGGCGGTAGTACGGGTTTAATGGGAGCAGTCGCTACAGCAGCACACGCCGGAGGAAGTCCAGTTCTAGGAATCGTGCCAAAACTATTCACAGATTTTTGTGGACCTACCGTGGGTAAGGAAATACAAGTCTGGAGTATCCCTGAACGGATAACAATCATGTACCATTCTGCCGATGCATTCATTGCCTTACCAGGAGGTCTGGGTACATTGGAAGAAATAGCTTGCGTGGCTTCTTGGTCATCTTTGGTCACAAATAAGAAACCCATTGGTTTGCTTAATATTAATGGTTATTTTAGTAATTTACTCTCATATTTAGATAATGCTGTGGATAATGGATTCATGTTTTCAGAGGCAAGGAGAACCATAATTTCTGCTACAACCATTGAAGATTTACTCAAAAAGCTACAAGCTTATGAGTGTTTATCTGCTACGGTTGTTTCGCAAACGCTCGGAAAAAGAAAAAGAGATATGGACGAGCAAGGAGTGGATTGCACTTTGTCTTTGTGACATTATCTAACATTTTGTTTGTTGTGTCTCAGTTATAATAAGTGGTTAGCAACCTCTGCAGGTAATATCTCCTAAATTCTACCTTTAAAAATTTGACATTGGGGACAATGTCATATTTTAGTAGGGGGTAAGGGACATATTTTGCTAAAAAAAAAAAAAAAATTTGTTGTGTTTTAAGACATTTAGAAGTATTCATTCTGAACAAGGTCTGAGTAAGGGAGACTTGAGACATACCTTGTCAGTTTGATTTAATCTTCTTCTTCAAAAAAAAAACAAAAAAAACAAAAAAAAAAAAACAAAAAAAAAAAAGCATGTTTAGACTTAGTGTGTTTTTTTTTTAGTTACTTTCAATACAATGATGAGATATGAATTGCATAAGTCTAAAACAGATTTATTAGTGAGAAGATTTTCATGAGAATTGAGCTTGATGTCAACCTTTTTATGAGCCAATGTTAATATGATATGTTGATTGAGAAAGAAGCATGTTTAGACTTAATCTGACTTGTATAATCATCTTTGTGAGTTTTTGAGCCTATAATGATTGATGCATTATACAAATCAATCTAATTTCTTTCTTGAGTGCTCTTATGATTACATGATTCTCTAGAACTTGCTTTAAACCGTTTGAGACTATATTGATACATGTGACAACATGAATATGATAGAGGCATTAGGATTATAACCAGAGCCAAACAGCCATCCATTATTAATGTTCTACGAGAACATCCCCACTAGTGAGCCAATTTGAGCCTACATTAAATATGATGTTTTATTGGTAACCACAACTTACACCTAGCCTAAATATGCTTATATCCTTACCCTTGTTCTAAAGATGAATTTTATATTTTGAGACATATTGCAAAAAAACAAGGGATATTTTTATTTGAAAATTTGGGTTAGAAACAAAAGATAAGTGTGGGGGAAGAAAAGAAAAGAAAAAGTCAAGAGAAAAAGAAAGGGATCATTGTCAAATACATTCCCATATTAAAAAAAAAAAAAAAAAAAATCTTCTCTTGAACTTCTAGAAAAAGATGTTACAAAGTTGGTTAGAATGATGCAAAGGCTCAACATGAATATTTAGCCTATGTGACTATGTACTTGTAAAGAGTTTTGAGAAGTTTCTTTGTATGATCTTATTATGTCTCTAAAATCTATGAACTCTTTGGAACCTTTGTGATATCTTTATCCTTTTGTTCTTTAACCACATTATAACCCTTTGGCCCCATTACAACCTTGAATAAAGACCTCTTGATTTATGAAGTTGTATGATCTAAATAGTGGAGAATAGGTGGACAAGCAAGCATATGGTAGAAGTGTTTTCATGAGATTGATTGAGTGTAAACACTTTACCACTACTTTAAAGAGTGAAAATCATGAGAGTATAGTGAGAAGTTGAGATTAAGTTGAATATGCACTATTTTGATTGAAATATGTTATGTTAATATTGGCTTAACTCATTTATTTACATTCAAGCATAAATTTTTGTGAAATTCTTTGAGCTATTGATTAGTTTATAAGACTTGTTCAAAGATTGTCTCTAATTTATATTGAAAGGATTAGGAGTAAATATTTTTAGTGTATGTAGTTTACTTATATTTTAGTTTTTCAATGTTTGTGGGTATCGTTCTAGTAAACCCTCACGAGACTAAACTCGTCCACTAGGGACACCTAGGGGTTTAAAGGCTTGTGTCACATGCTAAGTGCCACCGTGATTTCCTACGAAAATGGATTAGATTAGATTTTCTTATTTTATTTTTATTGAGTCGTTGCTAGGGACTAGCAACAATCTAAGTATGGGGGTGTGATAACTCGTATAATTATATAGTTTTTAGTTATGTTTTATTATTGTTTTGTGTCAAATACGAGTTATTATTGTTTAGTCTAATTGTGTTTATGATCTTTTATATTTTTATGTAATTTGGTGTTTTTCACAAGTTTCTTTGAGTGATTTCAGATTACTAGTATTAAGGGCAAATCCAGTTCAGTTCCAGTTCCGACACCTTTTGCCATATCAGCTATATCTTGAGTTTCACTGAAGAAATAAGGACGAACTTTGTATCCCTGTAAAGATAAGAGGCATATCTATCTTTTTCATGTTTTACACTTCTTGAAACGGAGTCGTTTTACCTAGCGAAATCGACCATCAAGTTGGCTGATGTGCAATGACGTCTGTTCTGCACCGTTTTGGTATTTTGACCATATCTTCCGATCCACGTGCGCAAATGATCTGATTCCAACGGCTATGGATCCGTAACTGATAGGGTTATATTTTTATAGAAGACCATTTTATCAGATCGAGCCTCCAACATTGACAAAATCGACCATCAAGCTGGCTGATCAGAATTGTCATACAATATGACGAAAATTGTTAGAAAAATGCACCCACCTATTATACCTACCTTTGAAATTTGTAAAGCTTGTCTCTTGTCATTTAGCCCTCCAAAATGTGTATAAATAGAGGGCCTTGGATGAGTATTGGGATACATTGATACATTGGTAGGATAGCCATTGTAATAAAATTCTCTAAGTTTTCTTTTTCTTTCCTTTCTCTAGTTTTCTTTTTCTTCTTACATTTCTTTTCATTTTATTCATATCTAGTATGTGTTTCTAATCATATTGTTGAGGTGATGAGGTGAAGCTCTTGGTAAATGCTAAGGTTAGTCTCTTAAACATGAGCTAAAATGAATCATCATTTATAAGCACTAGTATAGATAATATTTTCTTTTGGTTTAAAATCATACTTGCAAAGTAGAGATCTTGATTCATTATTGACAATGAAAATGGCACAGTAAATGCTTGGTTTCATAACCTTGATTTGTTGTAGACATATAACTTGGCATAAGGAATGCTTGGACTCTTTTTATGAGTTTTGAGGACACCAAATGAACATAATATCATATGCTATGGACGTTGGACAATTTGGACTGAATTGCTAAACCTTCCGGTTGGAACCTCCCTTATGTGTGGATTTCAATTGTGTAATAAAACAAGATTAATCTTAGCATAACACCAAGAGTGGATTCTCTAACCTCAACATCTTTTCTTATTGTTTTTTTTTATATCTTGTTTAATTGCTTTTATGTTATTTTGTTTATTTTGTTCTCTAATATCTTGTTTACTTTCTTTGTTATTGATTCCCTAATATCTTGTTTATTTTCTTTTTCTTATATATTTATAAACTTATACTTACTAATACGCTTCCCTGTGGTTCGACCTCGGACACCCGAGAATTTATTACTTGAACATAACCTGCACTTGGGTTTACAACTCTTAATTGAGTTTCTATCAGCAATCCACCTGAAGAAATATTTCCTATAATCTCACATACAAGTTGTATTTCCTTTTATAAGAATAACAAGACAACTTGCTTTTTGCAGGAAAAATAACAAAAAGCCAACACTTTGACCAATGGCCTCTAACTGGCCCATTCATCCATCGCGTCCACCATGTGCGCTCGTAATAAGACGTCATGCTGCACGCCCAATGGTCTCTAACTGGCCCATTCATCCCTCGCGTCCACCATTTGCGCTCGCAATAAGACGCCATGTTGCACGCCCAATGGCCTCTAACTGGCCCATTCATCCCTCGTGTCCACCATGTGCTCTCACAATACGACACCATACCACATGCCCAATGGCCTCTAACTGGACCACTCATCCCTCGCATCCACCATGTGAGTTCGCAATAAGATGCCATGCTGCATGCCCAATGGCCTCTAACTGGTCCATTCATCAGTCGCGTCCACCATGTATGCTCATAATAAGACGCCATGATGCACGCCCAATGGCCTCTAACTGGCCCATTCATCACTCGCGTCCATCATGTGCGCTCGGAATAAGACGCCATGCTGAACGCCCAACGACCTCTTGTCTCCATCCAATCCCTGCGCGCCCCAAAAAAAATCAGCCAAGTTAACAACCTGCAACAAGTCCAACAGCCTACCAACATACCAGCAATATTCTCAAAGGCAAATCAAGCAAAATATGCAAAAAATGGACAAATAAACGAAAAATTAAACAAGTTACTCATTGATAAAAAGGGAGATTACAAATTTTAATTAATATGTACAAGGTCCTCGCCTAGAGGACCACTACCCAACCCGGTTACATTGACCCCCGCAGCTACAACAGCGGCATCCCTAACTTCGCCATCTTCAGGAGGCTCAACGATAAGGGTATCAGCAGCGCGCATCTCCTCTGTAGCTACAACAGGCGGGGGCAGTTCGCTTTGTGTGGTGGAAGGCAAGAGCTCCACCTGTGGAGGGGAGAAGATGCCCTCAACTTGGGGCGTGGTAGGAACATTAGACCTTGGAGTAATCTCATAAGTCACCCTCAAGCTCTCCAACGAGGGTATTTCAGGGTATAAAGGGTCAAAGCCCTCATGAGGGTTCTCAATGGCCCCAAAGTCAATCCCCCTGTAGTCAAGAGGCCCGTGAAACAATTGGACCCCAGTAAGGGTGGTCGCCCGAAACTCTTCAACTATTCCAAGGGCCACTTCGACCACCTCACCCTTTTTTTCCTCCAAGGCTTTCTGCAGCTCGAGAGCATGCTTCTCTTTCTCAGCCTCCACAGCCTCAGCAACGGCGGCCTCCACGGCTTTAGACACAGATTCGACAATAGCAGCCTCCCTCTCCTTATCCTTAGCAGCCAAATCATGCTGCAGCCGTTGAATCTCTGACTCCTTGGCTTTAACGCTATCCTCCGACTGAGTAAGCTTCCCATGCAATAGCGTAACTTGCTTCTCAGACTCTGTCACCTTGGCAAGACAGGACTGCTCAGTGGAAGCTACCTTATCCTCAGCAACCTTTGTGGAAGCCTTCTCAGCCTTCAAAAGAACTTTCAGCTCTTTCACGCGAGAGGCCTTGAGCTGAAGATCAGCCTCCACATCATGAAGACGGGCGTTCGCTTCCTCAACACGGTTGTATATGGCCACGGTCACAGCCAAATTCTGAAAAAAGATGACAAATCACGTTACAAAGAATGGCCGATGACAACTCACTAAAGAGTTTAAAAGATAAAATCCACCTCCACCATATGAGAAATGACCCCGCGTTGCACAGCATGGAGACTGCAGTTTTCAATGACCTTCACCTCCTGGAAGAAAAGATGGCTGCGAGCCCAGCTGACGCACGAGTCAACATCACCAAGCAAAGATCCAACAGGCATACGACTTTGATACTCGAAATACGAGTCAGACCTACAGCGTGCGCCTCGGTGGTCGCCAACTTGAGATGAAGGCGAAGAACGCACAGAACTCCCTACAGTGTCTTCACGGGTGGACGAAGAACTATCCCTACCCGATGAGGCTGATATGAGCGGCAAAGTCTTACCACCCCTAGCAAGATCTGAGGTCTTCTTGGTTCGAGGAGCCATTTCAGTCGAAGCAACCTCTTGCCCCGTCCCAACCAATGGCTGCTGAGAGCCTTGACCCACTTTTGATGGACCCACGCCAAGGCCCACCTGTTTCGCGGACAAGGAAGGGACAGTTTTCTGCCTTTTGGGTCCTCGACAACCTTTGTCCTCTTAGGAACAGGTTCGACTAGAAGACTGTCTTGCCTATGCCTTTTGGCGGGAGGATCCTGAACAGACGCTGCAACAGGCTCTTGCCCAAACTCGGGGCTTTATTATTTTTCGTCGCTTGGCGAATCCTCTCGGCGATAGCTTCACTTGACATCCCTGCACAGAAGATAATGATCAAGATGAGAACTGATCGAAAAGGTAACAAATGAAGCATACTAAATATACCGGCTCGCCAAAGGTCTAAAAACAATTCTGCCGCGATAGAACTACCACGCCAAGCACCATCTTCATCGACAGAGCTATCAAAACTATCAAAACTCAGAGAATCCCCCATGCCGAACTCCGTTTTCTCATCACTGTCATCATCCACAACAATAACTTTAATTGGCTTCTGACTAGCTCTTACACCATCACCGTCTTCGTTCTCAGGAAAACTAAGGGAGGGTGGCAGTTCTATCACAACGGGATCTGAAGCAAGAGAGATAGGTTCAGGAACCCAAGACACCAAAGCAAGCGTATGGCTGGACGATCCAGGACCATTACCTTCATCGACGCCAATCGCTTCTTCAGAAACCTCCTCGCCAGGAGAGACAACACTTTCCTTTCCTAATGGAGCAGCCCCATGGCGAGGATGGGTGTTCGACTTCCTGCGCCTCTTCTTCCTCTTCTTAGGCTCGATAAGGCCCATCAAAACCTCGGCGTAATAGTCAATACCACCCACAGGATAATTCTTACCTTTGGAAGGAGGGACCAGGCCAACGAACTTGGCGGCCACCCTGTTCAGACTAACATTCTCCAAACAGTGCCTATAGATGAGACAATCTGACACCGCCTTTTCCCAATCGATCCTGTTCGACATATAATGGTCGAACTGTTTCTTCTCCAAATCGTTCATTGGAAATACCGCCTTCTATGGATCCTTCGGGGGTTCACACCACTTCACGGGGAATCCCCAATCATTCTCCAACTTCAACTTCACAGCAAAAAACTTTTACCTCCTAATGTGGTTATTGCAAGGAGCATTCTCCACAACCACTCGATGTTTAGGACTAAGATAACAGGACTTGTCCTACCTCACTTTCACATGATACAGATTATGAAAAGCGGCGAACAATAGCTCCTCTTTCCTATCTTTACAGTCTAAGAAGTACGCCACCATAATAGGCCAGGAGGAACCTGTCAGCTGAGCAGCAGCAATACCAAACCCCTCGAGGGAAGTGGCGAAGAAAGGGTGCAATGGTAGGTGAAACCCCCCTTGAACATATGCTCAAAGAAGATCACGTCTTTCCCACCTCCCCTAATCTGACTAGGACGCCGTCCTACCTCGGGCACATAGAAGTTGTAGCAATAATTGGGGATGAAAATACCACAAGTCAGCATCAGAGCACCAACCTGGTCCTCGGTCATAGTGCAACGAATGTTGTTGTGAAATTGGACGCCAGCGACCTCATCATTCTCCCCACTTTCCTCGTCCCCCCCACTTTCCTCACTTTCCCTAGAAAACGTTTGATCTACCTCTAAGGCACCACCACCAGTAGTCCCAGCCCCAAAACCAGCAGCCACCCTAGCCCCCTCCTCGATCTCACGATCCAAGTCAGCACACACCTCATCAACGCTTCGACCACCGGCGTAGGACAGACCCTTCATCCTCTCCAGTGCATCGGAGCCACCGCTATCACTCGAATCCATTCCACCAACCACCGCAAACAACAAAAATCAAACAAAAAATCAAAAGAAGCTCCGAAAATACCTATCCTGATGTGAATCAACCTCCTCGAACCGGCGAACAAGCACAACGGAGCAATCCACCACCGGAGCGGAGCACAATGCATGTAGATCAGACCTTCGGCAGCAAAATGGACATCACTTCGACAGCAAAAACGATAAACCAACAAAGGAAACCAACCCAGACACTCCTATTTATAGCCAAAGAAGAATCTCAATGACCGCCCAACGCACTACACAACTCTCGAAACGTGTCTTTTCCTCGAACAACCCGCTCAGCTTTTAAGACTGTCATTAAGAGGCAGGCACGTCAAACGTTACCTCGTACCAACTAAGAGACAGCAGCAAATGCAGAGCATCTCCTCGCCCAACCTCACCCACCCCTTGGTTTTTTCCACGCACCACTCTTCGACACACATCAACATTAACCTTTCGAAGGTTTTCACTCCTCGACATTACAACACAACCTGTGCAGCATAAAATACCCTCTGTCCACAGGCTTGCCATCGGCCACTTTATAACCTCCACCTCGCATGGGGTGCAATTGTTGAATCCAATCAGCTTATCAAGAGCAGGCCCAGTCCACCAAGCATAAAAGTCCTACTGAACTGCTCAACTAAACAAGTATAACGAGCATTAAGAACAGAAACCCAGGACACGGGGCCGTCCCCCTTCTTCTCAAAGGTCATATCTCTAGTCACCTCGGCGCCCATCTAGGGTAGTGCAAGACATTAAATGCTACAGTCTGCAGACGACGGACATTTAATGCAGCTGTCTCCTCGACAAGGCCCCCCGAGGCCGCTTACATCAAACGACCTACCAGAGTCAGACACGTGGAACTAGTTGGGCGAGCACTAGCTCGCCCAACCTCCCCTATATAAAGCCCTCTTCAAGGCTACTCACGGTTAAGCTCTTTCTCTCTCTCTTAAGACCATTCTCTCTCTCTCTCTCATATCTTTTTTCCTCCTCCAAACACTAACTTAATCATCGGAGTGTGTCCTGGAGCTTACCCTCCGGTGCCCTTTGACATATCTCCTCTCATTTTCAAGGCTTCGAATCACCAAGGACTTCAAGAATACCATCACAATACAAAAAGACATCAACATATATATATATATATATATATATATATATATATCAAACAAATTTAAATTGATTCTTTTAAATTAAAATTGTTAGTTTTACTTATTTTTCTAGATGTTATAATTTAATTTTATATATTATTATAATTTAAGATGAGTTAAAATCATAGTACTACTTATTTTTTGTACACATCAATTATTATTTACAAATCAATTTAAATTGATTCTTTTAAATTAAAATTGTTAGTTTTACTTATTTTTCTAGATGTTATAATTTAATTTTATATATTATTATAATTTAAGAGGAGTTAAAATCATAGTACTACTTATTTTTTGTACACATCAATTATTATTTACAAATCTTTAAAATTAAGAAACTTATAGTTTTAAATTACAATAATGTGAACTTAACAAAAATCAATTTAACTTTTGACTTTTAACAAAACTCCAAATCTTCAATCAAGTACCAAATATATGTGTTTTTTATTTTCTTTTTAGCTTATTACAATTTTTCCTCTTCATTTAATTTTTGCACTTTTAATTTTACTCTAGATCTCTATCCCATGTTGTCATGCAATCTCGTTTCAACAAAAAAAAAAAAAAGAAGACAAATCAGATTGGAAATCATTTTATAAAAAGTTAGGATAAAATCATAATTTGTAATTTCAAAGTTTCAACTTCATTCTTTTAAAATTATATTTATTTTTTTTTCGATGAAAAATATATTGTTTAGAGATTGGTTTATTTACTTTTTATTTCAATTTTAATTTGCCAAAGAAATTCTCATAATTTATTAAAAATATTGTATAATTAGTAGTTTACTAGACACTGGTACATGCACTCATCTCATACATTGATTTCACACACTCACTTTTTATCTAAGGACTTAAATGAAAAGTACTAGAATTTTTATAGATTATAATAGAATTTTAAAAACTTATATACTATGTGTGTGTGAAATGATTACAATATTAGATGAATGTATAAATAGTCTTTTCCTTTTTATTATTAATTTGAAATCTTTTTATCGTTAAAAGTTTAATGCTATTATAGTAATATTTATAATTTTATGAGATTTATTACTTTTTATTAATATATTATTTGCGTGTATATATATATATATATATATATATATATATATATATATATGAATGAATGATAATATGAATTTAATATAAAATATAATATTAATTGACCCTTCCAAAATTAAAAGTCAAGATTCGTCATTGACTCGTATCCTATTCAAACCCGAAACGGGTAATAAATTTTCACTCGAATTCGTTCCAAACCCGAATATATATAATGGGATCAGATAGACTCGAATACTCGAAAATCAAGTATCCATCGTCATTCCTTAATATATTTACTACTGTTATTAAGATATCTATAAATATACATCCCAAACTCTAACGGATAATGCTTTTGCAAATAGTTTAGAAATCAAGATCAATGAATAAATTGTAACTCTTGATGAATATGAAACTTGGATTCTATAGGCTTCTTTTTCCTTTTATGTTGTCTTTTTTCCTTTTAGGGTTAAAGCACAAATTTATCACTATTATAGGTGAATATTAAAATTTATTACTATATATTTTTATTTTATTATTTATTTTTAGACCTCACTAACGGACACTAATGAAAACCGTTATTTTTTTATATTATAATCATATATATATATATAAATTATGAAAGAAAAGAAACTAAAGAGCTGTAAAATTATCGCAAAACAAGAGGATAAAAATACAAGAAAAATAGCAAGTGACTTTTATTGGGTTTTTCAATATCATCTCATTCTAACAACTTAAGCAATTTGATTTTAAGAAATTGAAAGTGAAATAAAGATTGATGCAATTAGAGAAAAGGTAAAAGTTTATTTTGTTAATTTAATTGTATTTACTATTTAGGTTACGGATTTTTTAATTTATTGTGTTTTGTTTATAAAGTGATTTTTTATGATTTAACTTAAGTGATTTAAGGTATTTTTAATGATTTTGTTAGAATTCTATTTATATAATGATTAGCTACGAGTTTTAACAACAAAGTGAATAGGTATTTCTATATATTTTTTTTGGTAAATTAAAATTAATTTTTTAAAAAAATTATTTTAAATTTATATTTGAAAAAATATTTATTTTAATATAAATTTCATAAAAAAATAAATAATAATTTTCATAATTTGATATATCATGTATATATTTTTACACTTGAACATTCACATTTTGATATATCATGTATATATTTTTACACTTGAACATTCACATTTTGATATATCATGTATATATTTTTACACTTGAACATTCACATTATATTTCTTATTTTATAAAAAATTAATTTTATATATACTAACGGAATATTTAATAAAATATTTCATTTCTATTAAGCGTAATACAAAAATATAATAACAAATATTAATCAAAATAAAAGTATAACGATAAATTTCAATATTCACTTACAGTATGATGACAAATTTACCCTTTAATTTTTTATTATTATTGTGTGTAAAACTGTAATACTAGTAAAAACTTTTTTTTTTGGTTTTGTTTTATAAACTTGGTCAACAAATTAAAAAACGCATTGCCATATTAATAGCAAAATTTCTTCAACAAGCTTCTAGATTGTCTACACTACGCACTTGTGTAATGGGCCGTCAAACACTCGGTCCATGTCCTTTTCAACATTCTAGAATTTCAAACCCAACACGGAAATCAAGAGAAAAATAAATTCTATCTTCTTCTAAAATTCCATTTAAAATATAATTAATTAATTAAATCTCGCTTCTAGAAAAACAATACTGAATTGAACTTTGCCTCTTTTTTTCTTTTCTTTTTTTCGGTTTTAGTGTATATAGATGGAACACATTGTGTTTGATACTCTTTGATAAGAAAGCACGTATTGTATACATATTTTGAATTTTTGTTTTAGATTTTTCTAAATTTTATTTATTAGAAATATCCAGCCATTAAATTGACTGATGTGTGAGCATTTTTTGTCAACAAGGGATAACAATGGTCGAATATCTACTATTTTTGAAGTATTTGTTTTTTGAATCCGACTAATTTTCATAATATTCAAATTTGTTTATTATTTGATTAAATTTAAATATTATTATCTGAATTCAAATCCGAATTAGATCGCATTATTTGTCAGATATCTAAGTTCGTTAAATATCTAAATCCATTAAGTCATTTTTTTGGGCCAAAATAAAGATATAAAATTAAATAAAAATTAAATTTAATGTTCAAATCGAATCATAATTAACAACAAACAACTTTTAAAATACAAAAAAAAAAAAAAAACTTAAATGATATTATTTTGGATAAAAATTTATTAAATTATTATTATATTTCATTATACTTGATAATTTAACTTTTAAGTAAAGTTTAAGATATAATTTAATTTTAGTAAAATTTTTAACAATAAGAGTTGCTTGCCAAGGTTTAAACCTCTCTACAAGCATAGAATTTTTCATATTTTAAAAATTGGATTCGTATATCGGATATTTAAGGGTTGCTATTAGAATTTGACACGGATAGTAAATATCCTATCTGAATCCGAAAAAAATTCAATTATAAAGTATTTAAATCTAAAAATATCAAATTGAATAATACCGAATATTCAATTTTTTACTATCCATTACCATCCCTATTGACAATTGACTACATAATGTAAACACCTTAAAATCTAATATATATTTTGATACAAAGAAGATCTTAGTTTGGGAATAAAAAAAAAATATTGTAGATACTGAAATTCGAAACTCAAACCTATTAGATGTAATCTCTTAAAAATAACTATATGAACTAATTGGATTAAACTCGAATTCATATATATATTTTTTAATAGTTGGTTACATGTATATATTTTAACTTATCTTTTTAGATGCTTGGAATATGTAGCTAGTTGACAACCTATATTTTTAACGGCCTTTTTGCTAGCAGATTACATAGTTTGGGCGTCTAAAATATATAATTTTTAAGTTTTCTTATTTAATTATAAATTATTATAATTATTAATTAAAAAACAAAAATAATTATTTTTGAACTGAGTGATCAAAGAACAAAAAAGTCCACATGACTAAAATAATGTCACATAAAACAATATTTGAGAGTTGAATATTTACACAATCATCGATTATATTGATTCAACATTTAATAAAAATATAAGATTAAATTTGTCAAAATTGTGATATAAAGATTAAGATGTTGTTTGATAAATTGGATAAATTTAATTTTAAAAATTTATATATTAAAGTTGAAAACTTTAAATATTAAATTTATAGTATAAAAATTATTTAATATAATACTAAAAGTTATCTGTAAACACCTAATCTTTGAAAATTTTCAATTATTCATTATACATACCTTAAAATTCTTAATATTATCATTAATTTGCGTATGTAAAGTGTGAAAACGAGTAACGAACTCATAAAAGAAACTGATTGTTTTTAATCTTTCATGTCACGTGGAATTGAATGAAGCCGAATGGGGTTGACCGAAGGTCAGATATTGGGTTCTTGTGCTCCGCGTATCATAACGGTGCATCGTCGAGCGCATTGCTGCGCTGGTCACCGCCCCCATCAGCCACTCACACCTCACCTTTCTGGAGGAGTTCTGCCATCAATTTCTTATGAAGCGTTTGCCGTCAGCTCTGATATCTAAATTTTTTATCGGTTAAAAATTAATTAATCTGATGAAAAAAATACTAAATATTATTATTAATTATTTATTTTATTATCAATAACATAATTTTTTATAAAAATATAAAAAAATGAAAATATCAATTTTATTATGTTATAAAATTACTTAATTTGTTTACTAAATTATTTGTAATTTTTTAAAATAAAATAATATAAAATAGTATTACAAGTTTTATTATGTTTACATTTTTCTTAAGAAATTATGTTTTACAAATTTTATTATAAAAATAAAGTATTAAATATTGTTATAATTATCTATTTTTATTATGAATAACATGATTTTTTTTTTTTTTTACAGAAGATAAGGAAAATGATAATATTAGCTTTTATTATGTTTACATAATTTATTTGCTAAATTACATAAAGTTTTACAAAAAATAAGAAAAAATGATAATATCAATTTTATTATGTTTATATAATTTGTTAGCATAAGTTATATAAAATTGTATTACAGGTTTTATTACTTTTACAATTTTTCTTAAGAATTTATTTTTATACAATTTTTATTATAAAGAGTAAAATTACAAAATCTTGTTATAATTACATATTTTTATTATTAGTAACATAATTTTTTACATAAGATAAGAAAAAAATGATAACATAATTTTTGAAATTACATCTCTTTCTTAAGAAATTACAAGATATATTATACATAAACATTGCAACTTTTTTTTCTTATCAAGTTACATGATTTTATTATAAATTACGTAATTTATTAGAATACATGATAACATAATTATGTACTCAAAGCTTAAATAATTTTTTCCCTTAAATTAATTTTTTTTTAAGAAAGTACAAGATATATTATATAAATAAATAATATATGCTGTAATTTAATTATATTTTTACAAAAATTATAATTTTTTTTTATAAAATTACGTGAATTTATTATATATTATTTAAATATAAATTTTGCTAATAAGTGTCCTAAGAGCACTATTTAAGGTTACTTATGTAGTAATATCTTCAAATAATGTATTGAACTTCAATTAATGCATTGAAAATGATGAATAAAGTTATCAACTTTTGTAATTAATACAATATTATTATTATAAATAATATATTAACTAAGTTTAAAGAGTACCCCTAAAGACACTCGTTAACAAAACCCTTTAAAAATTTATCTTACAAACCTTAAAAATCTCAATCTTTGAGCCGTACGTTAACGATTTCTCGGAGTTGAGCCCCTTGGTTCGTTATTTACTCTCTCTCTCTCTGAGTTAGCCTCGACCTCGAGATGTGTTATAAATCTTGGGCAATTTCTATCATTCTCACACTATTAATTGACAATATTGTTGCGAACTCAAAGCCGATAGCATGATTGTGTCACGGACTCGAAACTTTAGCCCTGCGAATCGTGCAGTCTTATGTTAGAAGTAGCTTCCTTAGATGCCTAAGTCAGACTGTTAACACTCAAGAAAGGCACTGGTAACTAAAAGTTACTAGAACTAAGTAGAAAAACTGAATAAGAGAGAGTAGAGAAGAATGCTCTTGTATATTACTCAAATGAGTTGAATGATACAAATGAGGCTGGGGGAGTCCTCTATTTATAGTTGAGTCCCCCTTACATCAACGGTTCAGATTTAAACAAATAAACGGCTAAGATTATATTATCTAGAGGTTTAAAGGAATTTAAACTCTATCTCTTGGAGTTCTAGATAAGCTAGAATTGTTGGGCAGTAACTATCTTTTACTGCTTCTAGAACCTCCAGGTAAAATCTGTCTTCTAGGGCCTTCTAGAATGCTCCAGGAATTGGGTCTAGTCTGGATGCTTCAGGGATTGGGTCTGGTCTGGTGGGTCAGGATCCTCCATGTAAGTCAGATTCTGGACTGGACCTGCTATGCGCGTAACGGACCCGAGCGGGCTCGCGCGGGCCGTGACATTCTCCCCCACCTGTTCCAGCGATGCCCTCATCGTGTCCTGTGCATGGAACTGCTCAATCTGTTCCTGGAACTGCCATAATGCCTCGGATGGTTCCCAACTTGCCTCATTGTCGGGTAGTCCTTTCCACCGGACAAAGTACTCATGCCTTGGCCTGTAATTCTTTCACCGTACCACTCGATCTGCAAGTATACACTGTACATCTCTGTCGTAGGAGGACTTCACTCCTACTGGTGCACGTTGAGACTCGCCCCTGGTTGGATCCTTCTGATCTACCTGAAAAGGCTTAAGCATACTAACATGAAAAACTGGGTGTATCTTGAGTTTCGCTGGCAGCTCAAGTTTGTAGGCCACCTTGCCTACCCGTTTCAGAACTCTGAAAGGCCCCTCGTATCTCCGCACAAGCCTTGAAAATTTCAATCTTTGAGCCGTACGTTAACGATTTATCGGGGAGATCGAGGTGTTGAGTTGAGCCCCTTGATTCGTTATTTACTCTCTCTCTCTCTGAGTTAGCCTCGACCTCGAGATGTGTTATAATTCTTGGGCAATTTCTATCATTCTCACACTGTTAATTGACAATATTGTTGCGAACTCAAAGCCGATAGCATGATTGTGTCACGGACTCGGAACTTTAGTCCTGCGAATCATGCGGTTTTATGTTGGAAGTCGTTTCCTTATATGCTTAAATCAGACTGTTAACACTCAAGAAAGGAACTGGTAACTAAAAGTTACTAAGGCTAAGCAGAAAAACTGAACAAGAGAGTATAGAGAAGAATGCTCTTGTATATTACTCAAATGAGTTGAATGATACAAATGAGGTTGGGGGAGACCTCTATTTATAGTTGATTCGTTCTTACATCAACGGTTCAGATTTAAACAAATAAACGGCTAAGATTACATTATCTAGAGGCCTAAAGGAATTTAAACTATATCTCTTAGACTAGATAAGCTGGAATTATTGGGCAATTACTATCTTTTACTACTTCAAGAACCTCCAGGAAAAATCTGTTTTCTAGGGCCTTCTAGAATGCTCCAGGAATTGGGTCTGGTCTGGATGCTTCAGAGATTGGGCCTGGTCTGGTGGGTCATGATGCTCCATGTAACTCAGATTCTGGTATGGACCTGCTATGCGCGTAACGAACCCGAGTGGGCTCGCGCGGGCCGTGACATTCTCCCCCACCTGTTCCAGCGATGCCCTTATCGTGTCTTGTGCATGGAACTGCTCAATCTGTTCCTAGAACTGCCATAATGCCTCGGCTGGTTCCCAACTTGCCTCATTGTCGGGTAGTCCTTTCCACCGGACAAAGTACTCATGCCTTGGCCGGTAATTCTTTCGCCGTACCACTTGATCTGCAAGTATACAATGTACATCTCTGTCGTAGGAGGACTTCACTACTACTGGTGCACGTTGAGACTCGCCCCTAGTTGGATCTTCTTGATCTACCTGAAAAGGCTTAAGCATACTAACATGAAAAACTGGGTGTACCTTGAGTTTCGCTGGCAGCTCAAGTTTGTAGGCCACCTTGCCTACCCGTTTCAGAACTCTGAAAAGCTCCTAGTATCTCCACACTAGCCCTTTGTGCATGCCCGGGTGACGCAACACCAAATGTAATTTGACAAGGACTAAGTCTCCAACCTGAAACTGTACATCCCTACGCTTTCGATTTGCCCACTTCTTGGTACACTTTCCTGCCTTGTGTAGGCAAGCCTTGGCTAAGTCAGTCTGCTCCTGCCAAGCCTTAGCAAACCTGTAAGCTGCTGGATTTGGTCCTGTGTAGCCTGTTGCAACAGCACTGGGTGTAAGTGGCTGCTGCCCGGTCACTATCTCGAACAGACTTTGGTTTGTGGCTTCACTCCGCTGCAAGTTGTAAAAAAACTGAGCCACATCAAACAACTTTGGCCAGTCTCACTGTGTTGCACTCACATAGTACCTGAGATATACCTCCAGTAAAGCATTCACTCTTTCGGTCTGCCCATCTGTTTGGGGATGCACACTGGTGGAAAAGTTCAAGTCTGACCCCAACAGCTTAAACAACTCAGTCTAGAACCGTCCCATGAATCGCCCGTCCCGATCACTAACAATGGTCAGTGGTATTCCCCAATACTTCACCACGTTCTCCAGGAACAATCGGGCTGCTTCTTCCGCTGGGCACTATTTGGTTGTGGAATGAAAGTCCCATACTTTGAGAACCTGTCCACCACTACCATGATGCTGCCAAATCCATTCGTCTTGGGCAAACCTACAATAAAATCCATAGAGTCACTCTCACCTTGGTGCTCCGGTATGGACAATGGCTGTAAGAGTCTAGCTGGTGTCTTAAGCTCAACCTTGTCTTGTTGGCACACTAGACAAGTTTCCATATAGGCCTCAACATCTTCTTGCATGTGTGGCCAATAATAAAGGTCCTCCAACAGGGCTCTATCTTGGACCATGCAGCAAAACTCTGTCTCATCGAGCTTCTGACTCTCTAACATCACTGTTTGTCCATCTTGCATCAGGACTTCTCTGCTAGCAAAGTCAAATGCATCATTTTTATCCACCTTTCTCTTGGATGGCTGCCCTTCGAGCAACTCGGCAGGCATCATATCCTCAAAGGATTGCTGCACCTCTAGCACCTCCATGGGGGTCTCATCCTTAGGCTCCTGAGGCTCATCAAATTTCAGAGCCGTCAAGTAGGTGTCTTTATCTCTGGGCACCTCCTTGGCAAACTGGAGACAGCACCTTGACTCCAACACTCGTCTCTCGATTCACCGGCATAACACATTGATAATAGGTATCCAAGATACATATGCAATCAGCAAAAGGTACAAGGAGAGCATTAATCCGGTCAAGGAAATTTAATCCAAATACAAAATCATAGTCATCCAATGGGATTACCTCAATATTTTCCTTGCCCTTCCAATCTCCAAGTTGTAGCTCCACTCCTTGTGCTACACCCATGGTTGGGACCTCCTTAAAGTTAACAGTCTTGATCCATCCGGCTGTTTTCTCAACCTTGAGACCAAATTTTCTGGCTGCCTTTTCAGACATGAACAGGTCAGATGCTTCTGTGTCAACTAGAGCACTATTTCGTCTGCCTGCGATGGTGATGTCCACGAACATCAACCCCTTCTATTTTCGACACCTCCTTGCCTTGACAGAACTGAGTATAATTGAACCAAGCTTTAGAGTTTCATCCTCTGGCTCATCATCCTCCCTATTGATGGCAGACAACTTGGTTCGCTCTGGGCAGTCTCGCATCTGGTGCGGACCTGCATATAAAAAGCACTCCACTGGCTCCCTGTCTTTCTTCTTGTCGGACTATTTGTTGGACTTCCACTTCCCTTTCGGTGGCTTTCCATCGCCATTCTTGGACTGTTGATCCTTGTCTCCCCCACCATTGCCCTTGCCCTTGGGCTTGGAAGACTCGAACTTGTCCGACTTCTTTGAACTGAGGTCGAGCAAGGACTCAGCTATAGCCATGGTTTTGGTCAGATCCTGGACACTTCTCCACCACAACTCTTTCTTTACCCATGGTTTAAGTCCATCCATAAATGAGAAGAATGCCTCATTTTCCCCGAGATCAAAAATCTGGAGCATGGGTTCACTAAACTCTCGCACATACTCCTGAACTGTGCCTTGTTGCGTAAGCCGTCGCAACTTGGCATGCGCCTCATCCTCGGCATATTCTGGGTAAAACTGCTTTCTGAATTCACTTTGAAACTCCTCCCAGGTTCCAATGACAGTGCAACCACGCCTCTAATCGCTGCACCTACAACGCCACCATAAAAGAGCAACATCAGTAAAATACATGGAATCAGTGTTTACCTTAGTGGCATCATCATCAATGCCCATTGCACGGAAATACTGTTCCATCCCCCAAAAGAAGTTGTCAACATCCTTCGTCGATCTGGTTCCCTTGAACTCCTTTGGCTTAGGAATCTCCATCCTGTACTTGGGTGTCACAGCTAGCACGCCACCCCCTATGACTGCTTTGCATGAAATGAGCTCTCCCTTAAGCTCCTCCATCTCATTCTGCATGGCCACCATCATGGCCTCTAGAGCATCATTCTTCTCAGTCAGCATGTCTATCGCCTCATGGAGAGCCCCTTGCATCCTGTCCTTGAGCTCCTCCCCAGCGGAGTCTAGCTTTTCGATGCGACCCTCAACGATCTCTAGGTTCTCCCGCATGTCTCCAACAGTCACCTCGAGCTTGGCTACCCTGCCATCCATGGACGATAGAACATCCCTCGAACTAGCCTTCTTGGCTCTCCCACGAGTCTCTGGGACCTCATGTGTCTGATTATCTGCCTGAGACTCCATCCTTATGATCAGCACCTTTCACGAACCACGAGCTCTGATACCAACTGTCACGGACTCGAAACTTTAGCCCTGCGAACCGTGCGGCCTTAGGCTGGAAGTCGCTTCCCTAAATGCCTAAGTCAGCCTGTTAACACTCAAAAAAGGCACTGGTAACTAAAAATTACTAGGGCTAAGTAGAAAAACTGAACAAGAGAGAGTAGAGAAGAATGCTCTTGTATATTACTCAAATGAGTTGAATGATACAAATGAGGCTGAGGGAGGCCTCTATTTATAGTTGAGTTCCCCTTACATCAACGGTTCAGATTTAAACAAATAAACGGCTAAGATTACATTATCTAGATAAGCTGAAACTGTTGGGCAGTAACTATCTTTTACTGCTTCTAGAACCTCAAGGTAAAATTTGTCTTCTAGGGCCTTCTAGAATGCTCCAGGAATTGGGCCTAGTCTGGATGCTTCAGGGATTGGACCTGGTCTGGTGGGTCAGGATACTCCATGTAAGTCAGATTCTAGTCTAGACCTGTTATGCGTGTAATGGACCCGAGCGGACTCGCGCGGCTGTGACAACTGCATGAAAATGGGAACTCTAACCAATTGGCTAAAGATTTTCAGAGAAAAAAACATTACTCAACGTCGAGCCCATAATGTGCCCATTCTGACTGTTGCTTTTGTTTCTTTTTCATTCTCTTTTTGTTTCTTTTGCATTTAAAATAAAATTTTCGTATTCCAGTCCACATCATTGTTCATTTAAGCATAATTTGAAGGAGTTGTAATTAAAATAAATTCTTTAAATTAATTAAACACACAAAATTCAAGTCAGAAAGAAAAAATTACTGTAGATCATGATGCATGTGGCAATAGATTGTATATGACACTATTTATAATATATTAATTTTATTATGCATGCGGTGGACAATTTTTTTTCTACTTTTTGGTGTTTTTTTAATAAGTTTTTAACACTTATTTATGATAAATAAATTAATTAAATATATGATAAATTATAATGAAAAGATATTAAACGAGACAAAAAATAAGAACAGATGATATTTGTCCGTGTGATGTTCGGTTATACCAATATAGAAACCAATGACTTTATTTTGCCAAGACAAAAAAAAAAATTCCGTTGACCTTGTTTTGCAAACTAACATGCATTGTACCAATGACCGTGCTTCATTGCTCATCACAGTTATAAAAAAAGATAGGATTTTTTAAAAGTTTTGTTGAAACACCTAACCCAAACAAGTTGATATAACAATAAATAAGTCTGCAAGAAAAATTTTCGTACGAGGATGATAAAAAACACAAACAATCAAAGATTGATCTTCATCATCAGTTTTAATATCAATATTATTGAGATCCATAATAATAATAATAATAATAAAACTATTAAGTTGTTAAGAAATAAGTGTATCTTCTTTCATTTTAAAGATGTAAAATCGTTGCTTGAAGTAGAACTAATTTATCAATGATTTTTCATGTACTTGTTCTCTAATCAGAGTCACAAACCAGATGCAATAATCTCCTTTTCTACCTCACGCAACAATTCATCTCCAAGACTCAACCGAATAGCACATATAGTGACTTTTCTACTATCTCATCCTTCTGATCCTCTAAAAGCGTGTTCCATAATTTATATTTGCCATTTCCCATTTTACCATTAGTGAAAGAAGACACGAGACAAATAAAGCTTTAGGTAAAAATGTAAAGGACAAACATGTAAAACTCGCATGGTGCACACAAGCCGGCTCGTCGGCTAATTTCAAGCCAAACAATTTCATCAAGTTTCAACCAATATATATATATATATATATATATATATATATATATATATATAAAAGCTTTTAATTCCCAATAGTCAAGCATACGGTCTATAAAGAACTTCTGAATTCTGAATTCTGAATTCATAGTCTTATATAGGTGATGAGTTTATTTACCACCTTTTGGTTTTGGACTCTTGACAATTAAAATGCTCTTGTTAATTAATTTCATTTTATTTTATTTTTTGATTATTTTGATTCTTTAAAAGGTAGAACATATACGTATCTATGTTCAGTGTTTACTGTTGCATCCTATTAGTTATCTTGCTTGTCCAGGACGTCTTTTAGTAATTAAAACTTATTTCCTTATCTTTTCAAATTCTCTCCTTGATTTTGGGTTTAAATGTGAAATTACAATCCTCCTTAATGATTAAATAATATGACATTTAAGAAAACTTAACAATATTTCCATGTATTAGAAAAAAAGAAGATAAAACGGCATAACTATCAAAAGAATTTAATTGTATATTTAATGAGTAATAAATAGAAAAGTTGGAGAGGGTGTAGTCCATGCATGTTTCATGAATTCTTTTGTTGGGTACAACTTACAACGACTTAGAAAGTGATGAGAAATGACAATAATAATCAAATTTAACTTAGAAGCAAAAACAAAAATTGGATGGTAGACACTTGATACCATGATGTATCGATATGCATGATTAACAAATACAATGTTAAATTTAAGGTTTTGTATATGTACTAATTCACCTCTTATAAAGAAAGAAGCATCATTTCCCTATTGACACGCATTTTTTCAAACGACAAAATTATTGGAACGGTTTTTAGATTTTCAAAACGGATAATATCTCATATCGAGTGCAATCCAACAATATTCTTTGCATCAGCAATCTACTTATCTAGGATGAAAATATCCATCCATATATCTTTCTTTTTTTGCTCAATTCAAAAAAAATAAAAAAATAAAGAGGGTTTGGAAAAAAAATTCGGTGGCAGCTTTTAAATGGAAGAAAGGAAGAGAATGATGGGTTCATCGGTCGAAACTTGAACGGACGGCGGTAGAGGAGAACTCCGAGAGAGGTTAGGGTTTTTTAGGTAGAGAAGAAAGGGAGGCGGTAGAGAGAGGAAATCCATCCATATATAATCTAAAATTATATATACTATATTATATAAGGTTGACGCGAAGAAGGATCGGAATTGAAGGAGGCGGAAGTGGAGAGAGGTTTGGAGGAGGAGGTACGGCATACGGCGAGGAAGACGTCGTAAGCGGTGAGTCGGAGGTCGGAATCGGCGAGTTGAGAGGCGAGTTGGCCGAGTGGAGATTGGAGATCGGTTGAGGTGAGCTTGCTCGGCATTGGTTGAGGTTTAATTTGCAGTGGCGTTGACTCTCTCTTTGAGTGGCAGAGTGAAAGGTCTCTAAAAAAAAAAAAAAAGTCTAAAAAGCAAGAAACTTTTTCTCTCAAAAAAGTAGCCGTTACCTTCCTATCGTTGCAGGCCCTAGTGCTCAGCTTCTGATATGTCCTCTGGTTCTCTGCGTTTGCATGGGGACGTTAGTGACTCTTTATCCACTGAGGAGGAAGATGAGCTATATCGCAGCACTAAAAAGATAGACGAGCACCTCCCGGCATCGTCAAACCAGCAACAGCCAAAGGTCTCCTCCTTCAAAGAGTCTTTGTTGGGGGCCAGTTATGGGGCGTATGAGCAAGGCTTCACTCACCAAGGAATGGAGTCACCTGAAGCCATACCAGAATATACAAGCATGGAGCAGGACCACACTGCCAGCGACGGCAGTATTAACATTGTTCTCAGCAAGGATGAGAAGCTTCGCATCAGAAGTAAATGGTCTCAAACTCTCATTGTCAAAGTCTTTGGCAAGACCATGGGCTACCATTTTCTCTCTAACAAGCTCCACTCTCTTTGGAAACCTCAAGGTCGAATGCTCTTTATTGACCTGGGCTCCAATTACTTCCTTATTAAATTCCAAACAGGATCAGATTATGAAGCAGTCATTAAGGGAGGGCCTTGGTTTGTCGGGGGACACTTCCTAGCTGTTAGAAACTGGGAGCCAAACTTCAAAGCCTCTGAAGCCTCCTTCTCTTCAGTTGCAGTATGGTTAAGACTTCCTGAACTCCCGATCGAATACTACGATGTCGAAATCCTCAAGAAGATTGGCAGGCATATCGGACCACTGCTAAGAGTCGACAGCCACACACTTTCGGGAGAACGAGGGAAGTATGCCTGACTTTGCGTCCAGCTCAACTTGGACAAACCACTCCCAAAATACGTGATCATTGAAGGGCTCAAGCAAGCCATTATCTATGAAGGCATATATTCCCTATGCTTCCACTGTGGAAGAATCGACCACCGAACAGCAATGTGTTCAGCAAAATCACCTCCAACAAATACCGACCAGCCTGCCATGGTCGACAGCATTGAAACCCCAGCTCCAGCTCTGGCCAAAGAGGATGAAGGCTTCGATCCTTGGATGCTAGTGCAAAGGAGACGCCCCAAGAGCCAAGCAGGTAAAACCATTGTCCAAGAGACAAAGACCCCTGCCAAGGACCACCCCAACGGTCAACCTAGAGGAAATGTGACAGACAAAACCCACAACCCCCCAAAAACCGTAATAGGCGCTGGCATTGGTACCATGCACAACATGCAAGCTCAAACAAGGGCAGCACCTCAAGCTGGCATACTGCCAAAAGCAACCAAAGCCTTACACGTCAATACCATTAAGGAAAGTGGCAGCTCCCAAATCGCACGTCAGGTATCATTGGCCCCCACAACCGCTCCTCAAATGCTTGCTGGGGATAGCCAAACTCATGATGGTATGTGTGTCGACACTTTATCTTCCCCCAATAGCAATAGCCCCACCTCCATGCAAGTTTGCTTTAATCCACAACATCCTCTCGTACCCCAAAGTAAGACAAGTTATAATACCCCCATGCAACAAACAACCGAACCCTTTCCTTCACGACCTAGCTCCTCCACTGCCCCTTGCACTGATAACCCCACACCTTTCTTTACTAATGGCCCTCCGATGGAACCACAAGCGCCTTCAGAGACCCGAGTACAGGGGCCTCAATGCCAGCCAAAGAATGAGAGTATGCTTGGAAATGAGGCAGAGAAGGGACCGTCTCAGGAGTTCCACCATCTCCCAAACAAATGCTCCATCCCTGCACCCTCCATCATTCCTTCTACTATCACTGCTTGGCCAAGCCCACGATCCATTGAGACTAGCTCTGAACGAGATGAGACTCGCCGAAAGTTTAGAAGATCCGTTTCACCCAGAGACCGTAAACCAAGCGGGTATTCAACCCCCTCCTCCACCAACATTAGCATGCCTGATCTTGCCGCCTTCACTGCAGCAATTGCAACTTCCAAGCTCATCTCCCTCAGCTCCAACAACATGGACCCCCCACATACCAGTCTACCAGCTTGCAACCCACCCATTGGAAATTCACTTGCGCAACACGCAGCCCGCAGCCTTGCTTTTGCTAGTCAATGTGAACCTCCATATTCTGAAGCTCTATGCCAGCACTCTCCTCATCCAGGAAACGCAATCTCTCCTTTACAAGGTAGAACTTCTTCCAAAGATAGATCAAGTTCAGGGGCCCAGCCTAAACAGGACTCACCAACGGGTCCTGCACCAACCGAATCTTAATCCCATGTCCATTCTAATATGGAACTGTAGAGGTGCCAAGCACCCTAACTTTATTCGCACTGCTAGAGACCTGGTCCATACTCATCATCCGGATATTATGGTCATCACGGAAACGAAGGCCCGTGGGGTGGATGTCCGGCACATCATCGATAGGCTGCCTTTCGATGCTTGGAAGGACACCACTACCATTGGGCTCAAGGGTGGTATTTGGATGCTATGGAGCTCAAATAATGTCTCTATTCAGAATCTATGTGACACTGAGCAAGAAATTCATGCTACTGTTAAGGTACTTTCCTCAAACCACTCTTGGTTATTTTCAGCTATTTATGCAAGTCCACGTTTCCATGAAAGAACTGCTTTATGGCATAACCTAGAAACTGTTGCTTCACATCACTCTCTTCCTTGGCTTGTTGTGGGTGACTTTAATGAGGTCCTTTCTTCACAAGATAAACTGGGAGGACTCCCCCTCTCGGCTTCTCGACAGAAAGTTTTCCATGAGTGCCTTGACGCTTGTCAGCTGACCGACCTTGGCTTCACTGGCCCCCGCTTCACCTGGTCGAATCTTCGTAATCAGAATTGTCTCATTCAGGAAAGAATTGATTTTGCCCTTGCAAACCCCTCCTGGAGAATTCTTTATCCTGAAGCTTCTGTTAAGCACCTTCCTAGAACCCACTCCGATCACTGCCCCATCCTTCTTTCCCTCAAGACAAATCGCTTTCTTTTTGGCGAAAAACCCTTTAGGTTCCAAAAAATATGGTTTGATCACCCTGATTTCTCCCGCATTATCCACAACAATTGGACAACAAATGACCTGTCACTTGGATCCTCTCTTGCAAATCTGACACAATGCCTTAGAAACTGGAACCATTTTGTCTTTGGTAATGTGTTGTCCCGAAAGCGCAAAACCCTGGCTCGTCTTAATGGGATTCAAAGATCTTTAGCAATGCAACCGAACCCTTACCTGGTGAGCCTTCAACGCTCCCTGACCGAGGAATATCAGTCTATTCTCAAGCAGGAGGAAGATCTTTGGGTTATGAAGTCCCGTGTCCACTGGCTTATTGAAGGAGAGAGGAACACTAGATTCTTTCACACCACATGTATGATTAGGAGGAAGCACAACAGAATCTCTTCCCTGAAGGACAGCTATGGCAATTGGATCACTAATGAAGCCTCCCTCGGGTGCTTGATTAACAATTTTTTCAAGGATATCTTCACCACATCCAATGATTCGGAAGCTTTCACTATTGAACAGAATTCGCTAAACTGGGCTCGCTTGTCAACTGATGCTAAGGCTACTCTCGGACAACCAGTTACTGATATTGAGATCCAAAAGGCCCTATGGTCTCTCAAACCCCTCAAAGCCCCGGGTCCTGATGGGTTCCACCTTATATTTTTTCAAAGATGTTGGCCTACTTTACAGAACAAAGTCTGTGCCGCGGTTAAAGCTATCTTCACCACAGCTACAATGCCGAGCGAGCTTAACCGAACTTTGATTTCTCTCATTCCTAAGTGTCAGAATCCAGCCTCCATCACCCAGTTCCGTCCGATAAGTCTTTGTAATACCACTTACAAGATTGTTACAAAAATTCTCTCTCTTAGGCTAAGACCCCTTCTGGACAAGCTAATCTCTCCTCTCCAATCCAGTTTTATCCCTGGAAGGCAAACGTCTGATAACTTCATAGTGGTCCAAGAAGCTATCCACTCTATGAAGAGCAAGAAAGGAAAATGGGGTTCTATGGCCATTAAGCTTGACCTGGAAAAAGCATTCGACAGACTCGAGTGGGGCTTCATCCGTAAGGTCCTCACCTATTTCAATTTCCCTTCAAGCTGGATCCAACTTATTATGAGTTGCATCTCCTCTTCTTGCTTATCCGTCTTAGTGAATGGTGGCCAGCTCGAAAAATTTTATCCTTCTCGGGGAATCAGACAAGGTGATCCAATCTCACCCTACCTCTTCATCCTTTGTATGGAATTTCTAAATCATAAGATCCTGGAAGCTGTGGACAACAAAAAATGGTTCCCTGTCAATATTGCCCGATCCAGCCCTAAGCTCTCGCACATTTTGTTTGCGGACGACATTGTTCTCTTTGCAAGGACTGATAAGAAAACAACTTGTACCATTATGAAGGTTCTTGAAGACTTTTGTAAGGAATCCGGTCAAAAAATTAGCAACCAAAAATCAAGAGTGTTTTTCTCTCCAAACACCAATGAAAATCAAAAGAGACGGATCCTGCAGACTCTCAACTTCACCGAGACTGATGACTTAGGAAAATATTTGGGCCATCCGATCCACCATAGGCGTATGAACAAACAAGATTATGCCTTCATCATTGAAAAAGTCCGCTCAAAGCTTGCGGGGTGGAAAGCAAGTTTGCTCTCCCCAGCGGGGCGCCTTTCTCTCATCCAATCTACCACTGCTGCCATCCCTTCTTATTACATGCAATGTAAGAAGCTCCCAAGTAGTGTTTGCGAGTCCCTTGATAGAATCAATCGCAATTTCCTTTGGGGAGGTACTGAACGATCTACCAAACTGCATCGTATCAATTGGAGAGTTGTAACACTTCCAAAAGGTGAAGGGGGACTTGGCATTAGGCAGACAAAAGCACAAAATCAGGCTCAACTTACAAAGCTCTGTTGGCGGCTCCTAACGGATCAGGAATCCTTATGGGCACAACTTCTCAAATCAAAATACCTTTCAAGGAAAGGACATAACAACAGAGCTTCTGTTACTTGGCGAGCTTTGAAAAGTGTCCAGCATCTTATTGAAAAAGGGATCAGATGGGTTGTGAGAGATGGGTCAAGCATAAGTTTTTGGCTGGATAACTGGACGGGCCTTGGTCCCCTTAGAAGTTTTGTTGCTGGTCCATTCAATATTAATGAAGAAGCCTTCACAGTCAAGGAGTTTAGAACGATCTTAAACGATACTGGCTCCATCTCAATTTCTCTCCTCCTACCGACCCATATTGTTGATTCTCTCTTGGGTACCCCCTACTCCCTGCATACTGGAGCTGACTCCATTTGCTGGAATTTCTCCAGTAAGGGCGACTTCACCCTTCGTTCTGCCTATCGCATTGCTCTTGAAGCTTACACCTCCTCTCCAACAAAGGACACGAACACGTGGGATTGGGTTTGGAAACAGCGTCTGATCCCCAAACTGTCTTTCTTTCTTTGGGAGTGTGCCCACCAAATTTTACCAACAAAAACCCTCCTTCACAGGCGCGGTATCATCGACAATTTTCTTTGCCCCCTCTGCGGTCTTGAACCCGAAACCATCAACCACCTCTTCCGAGACTGTCCCTCTACACAGTGTCTGTGGCTCTCTCTTCACCCGCCTTCACAGCTCTCTAACTCCACAAACCTCTCTTTTATTGACTGGATCAAGACCAATATGTCCTCTAAGCTCTCTTTTCATGCGCATAGAATCCCCTGGAGGTTGGTGTTCATCTACTTTCTCTGGTGTGTCTGGCTCTCGAGAAATGCTGTTGTTTTTGGCAACCCCGAGCACCACGACACCATCATTCATCGAGCCGTCTCTTTGGCAGCTGAGTTCTTTGCCATTACCTCCAGGCCTTCCTCGCCATCCCTACCTACTTTTATTCAGGTTAAGTGGAACCCCCCTTTGCATGGTTGGTTTAAGCTCAACACTGACGGTTCTGCTATTGGTAATCCGGGACGAGCTGGTGCAGGTTCCATCATAAGGGATCATGATGGACTGTGGGTTATAGGCTCTCATAGGTCCATCGGCCACACCACCAGTGCTATTGCCGAGCTCTGGGCTCTTCGTGATGGTCTCATGTTGGCAAAACAAAAGCAGATCACTCACCTTGAAATTGAGCTTGATGCGCTGTCTGTTATAAGCCTTGTTTCAAACCCATTGTCAGTTAATCACATACTTGATCCTTTAGTTTCTGATTGCAGGACTCTGCTGAATGAGCTTCATCACAAGAAGATCCTACATGTTTTCCGGGAAGGAAATAAGTGTGCTGATGCCCTTGCTAGAAAAGGCAGTGACACTGCTCCTACCGTCTCTCCTCATGACAGGACTTATGTTCTCTCTTTTGAGTTGTATTATGAAACTCCTGCTTTTATGTTTTCTTTTGTGGCTGCTGACGCAGCTGGACTTTATATGTATCGCACTATTCCTTAATCTAATTATGTTCTTTTTTTCGACCAAAAAAAAAAATTTCTGTGATATATAGTACATGAATATTCCTACTTTAATTCCTTCTCTTAATTGGTCTTTTTGAAAAATCACCCATTTTTAATAACTATACTAGATTGGTCCTTCTGCTGAAGGAGCATAGCATAGGGTCTATTATAACCAAAAAAACAAAAAGCATAGGGTTCATATTTAGAACGCGTATAACTTTATTATCTCAAAAAATTGGTAAGAGTGCTAGAAATTAGTAATATATTTTTTTAAAAAAAACCCTATTTAACAAAAAGTGAAATTAATTTTTGGCGAGAATTCTTTTTTTACTTAGACTTTGATATTTTCCTAATGATTTATATACTAATTAATCATCCTCAAATTGTGAATTGGTTCATGGCTTGTGTACTATTGGTACTATATCATATCATTTTATTTACATCAATTTTCATGAGTCAAGCCAATAGATTCAACTCCGGTAGAATTAGCCCAAAAGATTGGGTACACTGATTTTTAAGTGATACGCAATATCTTTGAATTTCAATTTTCTTGAAGAAAAAATCAATATTCTTAAATTTATCATTTTTTCTTTCCTCTCATGATTTTCTACATTTATTTCCCAGTAAAAGGCATTCTAGAAAATCTAAAAGTCATGTACATGGGAAATTATTAGTCCAATTTTCTATGTTTAATTGGTTCTTATATTAAACTAAAGTTGATAGCAAAATGAGAAGAAATATGAATTTGTCTAGGAGAGAAAAAGAAAGAAATTGAAAAGTAATTATCATTTTCAAAGCAAGAGAGATGTCCAAATCAGTGACTAGAAAAGTTGCCTTCATTTACACGAAGTTTAGTTTGTTTAGTATATTTTTAATTTGCTGTTTAAGTGCCAACCGAATCAAATGATAATCGAAAGGTCGGTCTCAAAGGTAAAATTAGAATATCAGCTTCCCTTTAGAGACAATTTATTGGACCCTCCTGTCCTTTCCACGTGCATCTTATGCAATAGAAAATATAATTGTTATTTCTTTTTATAATTAGATAGTTTAACGCGTAATTCCATCCTTATATCTTAATTTTGTATTGATAAAATGTTAATAAATGTTAATGAGTAAATTATCCCATACATCCATGAGTTTTGTGCAGCATTTCATTTTCATCCACGATTTTTTTAAAATATTCCAAATTCAGCCGTTCCATCAACCATTTTTAAAAGGATATAACACACCTACTCTTTTAAGATTTGATAGAAAATCCATTTATCCGTTTTAGTTTGAAAAACACTCATTTACCCACTCGGACTTGATAGAAAATTCATTTATCCCCAAGATATTATTTTTAGGTTAATTTTAAATGAAAACACAAATATATCCTTTATTAATATTAATGATTTTTTTCCTTTTCATGTTTTGTTACTCAAAAAAAAAATTTAACTATAAAATAATGAGAATTTATTTAATCTTTAAATTATCTTTAATTACTATTAAATTAAATTCTAATTAAGTTATATTCTAATTCAAGTGCATGTTAAATATTTTAAACTTATATTTAATTCAATTATATATTAAATTAAATTTTATTAAAATATCTTTATTTATTGAATTAATTATTGGTATTTAAAATTTTTAGTGGTAATGAAATTGTTAAAAAAATGAAAAAAAAAGGAAGAATGGAGAATAAAAAAGTATATAATTATCTTTCATAAGATTTTATTAAAAATAAATTTACCCGTATTATTTTGAAAAACATATTTTATCTCTTGAAAAAGTAACTATGTTAGTATTCTGCTAATCAAATTAATACTTATTCAAATTAATACTTATTCAAATTTTAAAATTAAAAATATGATTAATTTTTTTTTTTTTAATAAATTTCTTTATCATTAAACTTTTTAAAATAATGATAATTGATTCATTTTTAAATAAAAATAACATAATATATTAATATCAAAGTTAATATATATAATTAAATTAAAGATAAGTTTAAAATATTTTTTTGGTACAAAAAAGTTTAAGTGAGGGGAGACTACCCAATCCAAGGTCAGGACATGTCACAGGCTTTAAAGAGGGTTAACAATGGTACCTATAGATCACTCACCAAATGGAACTGCTAGTAAGAATCGAACTTTGGTGCTTGCCGAGATGCTAATGAATACTCAATCAACTGAATCAATCCACATTGGCATAAATTTAAAATATTTAACATTTATACTTGAATTAGAATATAATTTAATTACAATTTAACTTGATAGTAATTAAAGATAATTTTGTAGTTAAAAAAAGTTTTGAGTAAAAAAAAGAATGAAAAAAAAAATAAATGATTAATAATTAATAAAAAGTATATTTATCTTTTTATTTAAAATTAACTTAGAAATAATACCTTAAGGGTTAGTGTATTTTGTGCAAACTTTAGGGGGTAAGTGGGTGTTTTTCAAACCTTAAGAGGATAAGTGTATTTTCTATCAAACCTTAGAGGGTAAATATACTTTTCTTTTTAAAAATTTGACAAAAATTGTCATGTATATCTATGTAAATGTTCTTGTGAAAAAAAAAAGGATAAATATGAAAAACATGTCCTCAATAATTAAATAATTGTTAAATGGTTTAATAGTTAAAAGTTATTTGAAAAAGAGAAACGAAGAGATAGAAATTATTAGGAAGGATATTGTAAAAACAAAATTGTCCTTAATGAAAAAACTTCCTTTTTCTTTCTCCTTCCATTAAAGAATTATTATTTTTTAAAAATTTTAATTAAAAAATTATTTTTTAAAATTTTAAATTTAAAAAAATTTAATTTTAGAAATATTATTTGTATTATTTATTATTTATTTAATTTTTTAATTAAAAAAGTGAATAAAAAAAATTATGTTTTAAAATAAAAAAATTATTTTTAGAAAAAATTATTTTTTAATTAAAAAAATAAATTAAAAAATAAGAGAAGCAGAAAGAAGAAGATTTTTTTTATCAAGAGTCATTTTGTCTTTACAATTTTCTTTCAAATAATTTTATATTTTTCATTTTTCTTTTTCAAATAATTTTTATTCATTATACCATTTAATAATTATTATATTGAAAAAGGTATGCTTTTCAAATTTACCTTAAAAAAAAAAAGTGAAATCCTTTGACGTTTTGGAGCTCAAATTTATGTCATATGAATATCCATGTGACATGATCCGGATGAATTTGAAATATTTTTGAAAAATTGTGGATGAAAGGAAATAAGTTTTAAAAGTAATAAATGAAAATGAAATATTACACAAAGATTATGGATGTAACGTGCTATGGGTAGACCTGTTTATGGGCTCGATAATCCACCTGGCTCGACAGGTTCGGTTTGTACTGGATCGGACTTGAATAAAAATATTTGTGATTCGGGTCAGCCTAGCTCAAATCACTGTTCATATATTAAAATAATAATATCTTTTTAAAATTTAATTATAAAAATATATAATAAAAAAATAAAAAAAATAATTTTTTATATATGATGAACAGTAACTTCGAACCCGTGGGCCGACCCGAGCCCACCTAGGTCTAATTTGGATAAAAAAGAAGAAAAAAATTAGGTCGTGGCCCAACCCATGAGCAAGTCTAACTATGGGTTGATGTATGATTTTTTTATTTTATTTTAATTTTAAACATTGAATCAAAGGGGGAAAAAAACTCATAATTGTTTTTGATAATTTTGGGGGAAGGGATTTGAACCTGATCTTTGAGCAGGAGGTATGCACCAACCAACTGAACTAAAAATTCGAGTAAAAAACTTATAATCGTTAAATGGTAGAAAAAATTAAATTAAATGATGCTATAACTTATGATCAATTATGATAGTTGTTAGGTTTGTTTTTTTTAATTTTTTTCATATATTTTAAATTGAATGATAGATATTAAACATAATTTAAATAAATTAAATTTTATATTTCATTAAATTTTTTTTTATATAGATAACTTCCAAAATTGTTTATATATATTAAAAATAAAGTACCTGCAGATGTCAAATTATATAAATACATTTATAATTTATTGATGTAAAAAGTTGACCACATGCAAAACGAGACCAAACATTAGTATAGGAAATTAAAAAAGGATAATTATAAAAAAAATGCCACGTAAGAAAGCGGAAATCGTGAAGCCATCAAACTAACCGTGCGACAATGGCAAAGGTTTTTATTTATTTATTAATGTTTAGTATTGTTCGTCTCATTATTATTTTATTTTATTTTAAAAATTATTATTTTATTATAATTATGATTCGTCTCTATATAAAAAGCAAAAGCAGAGCCGGATAGCTTCTATGCTCTCCTCAAAGCCTCTTTTCTTTCTTGATTTCATTAACTTATAGCCTTAAAAATCTGATTCCTTCTCAACTCAACCTCTCTGATTCCTTCTCAATCACTCATTTTTTTTGTTTATATTTCTCTCTTCTATTTTTTTTTTTTATATATTTCACTCTTCTGTTTTTGGGTTTCTTTCAAAGACGAGCTTTACCAGATTCTCCATTCAGAAAAGAAAGCTCTCTGTTGATCAAAGTTCACGTAAAAAGACTTGTCAACTGGTATGTTATCCAAACTTTTCTACGTATAAACATTGTGCGTGTTTTTTGTTTTTCTTCTCTGGGTAAGATTATGTTTTGAAGTTTGTACTGAGTATCTTTATATTCATAACTCTCTGTTTCAAAGCCTCCCTGTTTTTAACTTTCTGTTTATTTTTTGTTGTGTTTTCTTTTTTTTTTTTTATGGAAAATTGTTTTTATAATAATCAGGTGACGAAGAAAAACTTAATTATTTAAGTTTGAGGAAGATTTTCTAGTGTCTAAATTAAATTTCTTTGATCAAATATCCATAGCATTGGAGGGATTTCAAGCCTCAAATTTTTTTTTTTTTACTTTCTTTTAAATCGTTAATTCCAAGTCTTTGTAACCTGCAAAAATAAAAAACAAAAACAAAATAGATTTATGGTTTTTTTTTTTGTTGAAGTTCGACTCTTGAAGTTGAGTCTTTGAAATCTGAGCGTTTCTGAGTTTATGTTTCCTTGAAATCCTCATCCGGTTCAAAATATAACTAAAAGCTGAAGTAGGTATTTATCTTTTTCAGCTTTCTTATCTTTTCTCTCTTTTCCTATTGTTTTATTGGATTTTAGTACAGATATATGTCAAGTTGGCCTATATAAAATTTTGTCCTGATGGATCTAGCTTCATGCCAATCTTGGAAAAAGTGAAGTCCATATAATCTCAATGTTTGATGGAATTTGATTGCATAATATTATCTATTTCTGCTGAGTGCAGAAACACAGAAATCAAAAGCTTTTCACAATTTGTTTTTGACTTGATTGAAGTAACTGGTATTTATTGTATTTGTTTTGATCAAATATCTTTTGTTTATAAATTTGGTCTGTATAAAAAAAATTTGAGTTACTAGGATTCTAGAAGAAACACAGTAGTAATAGCATTCAAGATCATTCTTTCTCAGGCATGCCAATTTTTAGCTCTTCTTGTTTTGATTAGACAGTTTAAAGAAGCCAAATAAAGAAATTTAATAACCACAATTCATCTGATATGGTTGATGATGTAGAAGATGTAGCATGTTTTCTGCATTGAGATATCCATCTGGACTGTCAATTTGATAAATGTTTTGAAAGAAATAAATGTTTTGTGTTGTGTTCTTCAAAATAAATATAAAAATAATGTTTAGGTTTGTTGCCCCACCATTGGAAGATAAGCATTCATGTAATTAAAGGGGGCGGTTGAGCACATAAAGATTTTGATGGTAGCTTTTGTGGAATTTGGTTTCACGAATTTATGCATATAGGCCAGTTCTTACCAACCAACAGCTACGGTGCCTCTCTTTCTGAATATAGAACAAATATGCCTTCGTGCATAATCCTCTGCTATAGTTTTGCTTGAGAATGAAACGCTGGAACTTGTATTAATTCATCCACCAAACTAGGGTAGTTGGGATGGGATCTGTCTTTGTTTTGTTGTTAACCCCTTCAGAAGTGTTCTTGCAAAACAAATCTCCTTCTCCTTCATGTAAATTAACACTTTGTGAAAAGAAAAGAATCATTGGTATCTACGTGTTTGAGTACAGTGATCGTTAGAGATACAATACTTGGGTTGCAATTAAGATGTTCATGATTCTAATCTGGTTTCTTTTGCATATATATTACAGATTTTGGCAGCAGATCATGGCCATTGAGCAGTACTTTGAAGATGTTGTAGCTCATAACCCTTTAAGTGGAGAAGGTGAAAATTCCTTGGAGAAGTGGGAGAATTCACCAGGTGCAGTCACAGGTTCTGATGATAATCCCTCCGGAGGGTTTGACTGCAACATCTGCCTGGACTCTGTGCACGATCCGGTGGTTACTCTATGCGGCCACCTGTATTGTTGGCCCTGCATTTACAAGTGGCTTCATTTTCAGACCATCTCCACTGAAAACCTAGACCAGAAACAGCAGCAATGTCCTGTATGCAAAGCTGAAGTTTCACATACCACAGTTATTCCGCTTTATGGCAGGGGCCTAATAAGTAAGGCATCAAGAGGCGAGACTCCCCAATTTGGTATAGTCATACCAAAGAGACCTCTTGGTCCTATTTGTGGTGTTGGCACAATAAGATCACCTGATACGACCAATAGTCAGCAGTTTCAGCAGCAATTACATCACCAAGGTTATTCATATCAACCACAAATCTACTACCCTCAACAGGGCGGTTATCCAGCTTCATCGATGCTTACTCCTGGTGGCATGCCGATAAATGTACTAGATCCAGTGACCCGAATGTTTGGTGAGATGGTATACACAAGGGTATTTGGGAACTCGATAACGAATTTATATACAATTCCAAATTCATACAATCTTGAGGGGAGCACTAGTCGTAGGATCAGAAGGCACGTAATGCAAGCCGATAAGTCACTAAGCAGAATAAGTTTTTTCCTCTTCTGTTGCATATTCTTCTGTCTTCTTTTGTTCTGATTTTTTATACTCTTCTTCCATTCTCAATTTATACCTGTATAGGAAACCAAAAATATACAAAATTCAGCCGGATGTACTAATACCTTATGAGATGTTGCATCTCCTGTGCTGCAACATAGCATTCATGTAATTATGTGTTCTGTGCACATCTTGTTCTGCGCTATGATACGAATTCTGTTTCAAGCTTAAAAATCAATCATCTCTCTAGGGATATTCAACAAAAATGTATCTTGTACAGTGTGATTCATAGCTTAAACTTGGCTATGGAATATTTCAATGACATTATGTTGTATATATATCTGCTTTAAATTTTAACAGTTATCAGTACCACAGTACAATATTCAAAATCCTAGTTGTCACATTGAAGAACTATTGACACTATGCCTAATGAAATGATTCAGGTTTCAAATTGCTCATTAATCTGATGTGGTTACGTGAGTATTACTCATTATTTCGATGTAGTTTCTTTAATGGGATTGGCATATTTATGTTTGGAGGGCTAAGATTTTCAATATTGGGGGTTGTCATTTCACTTTCAGTTATTGTAATTAAATATCAAGTCTGTAGAGTTAAGACGGAAATGGTGGTGGGATTCGGTAGCGGCTGCTAATGCTATTGCTATAGGTTGCATTTGTAGACTGTGGATGGTCAGTAACTGAGAAGCTTCCAAGAAAGAGAGGTCGACTGGTAGTGTTTGTTTCAACTTTGTATATATTTAATATAATACAATCCGCCTATCGCTGTTATTTTTGACGCCTCAGGCTAAGACCTAGGAAGGGGCCAAAATAGGGTCGCTGCCTTCAGTCTCCTGCATCCTTTCACACCAAAGAGGTCATTGCATTCCATTTAATTAAATTTAACTTCTAAAATGCAACGAAGTAAATTAAAGAAAATCTTAATATCATATTATAGATATTCCGCAAAACAAAAATTTAACTGACAAAATGGTCCCATTACATGCTTATTCTGCTATAGTGACATACCTGCTCAGCTTGGTTTAAAAACCTCTGTGCCTGCCCATAATATATTATCACATACCATGGATTATGGAATAATATTAAAAGAAGAAGAAAAAAAAAAAAAAAACAACTATCCTATCCTATCCAGTGCTCGATCTTATCGTTTTTTTCTTGGTTTGTAAATTTTGTTCAGCTAGTTGATCTTGATAGAAAAAGACATCACTTCTTTCCCGAATTGTGATCATCATCGATATCGTGAAGATGAGGTGACGTGATTTTATGATGAGAGTGGCATCTTCCATGCAGGGGGTTGGTGGCCTCTCATTTTCTTACGGCTTCTTCTTTGGATATGTCCCAATCGCCCAATTACATCATCATCCTTTGCATTTGGTGTATATATATGGTTTTGGTTGTGTGCGACTGCGATCCAATCCAACCAGAGAACATAGAGTGGAATAATACTTATCTACTGATAAGGATTTGCATTTAAGATATCAACACAAGAAAACGTGAAAATAAAAGTTTTAAACACAATAATTAGTGCTAGAGAAAGCTAACATATAATGCTTGTAGATACTTGATATGGAAGCAAGTTAACTAGAACATGAAAATTTCTGCTTACTATTCAGCTAGGCATTGAAATTTTGCTCTACCGTTGCTGAAGGAATTAAATTAATGAGGGCAGTTTCAGATGTAATATATACACCATTAGATCGTGTCTGGCTATAGGGGAACCATATTAGATCGTTGCTGAAGGAATTAAATTAATGAGATGTTGCTGTGACCATATGTAATGTTTCAATTAAATTTCTGTCCAAGTCTTTTCTCTATCGCTTTTAGAGCTTTCTTAAGCAAAGATCAAGAGTTCATATTAATTGCGAATTAAATCCTAGTGAAAGTTGAAACCAAGTGGGGACTTGAGGTCTTTTGGTTCCTACTATGTTCTCAACCATTTTTTACAAGAAGGGGACATTTGGTTTCTTGCTATTCAGAATTGTAGACTGTCATCAGTGCTTGCTGCTTAGTTTGGCATAATCTTTCATGGAAACACTGCTTCCCATTCCTGCCATGCAATCAGCTCCACCACCCCGTCAAATCTGTCCTTTTCACATTTGACATGGTTGTGGTGCATTGAACTTGAAATGCATTTGCTTCTTGTTGATTGAGTATTTGCTTCTTGTTGATTGGAGATCACATCAAGCAAGCCTTTCTGGATTTGGGTATTACTGCTGGGTTCAGATAATCAGAATGAACAATTTGGCAGAACCAAGACGTTTCACCAAACTTGTTTATAATCAGTAAGTTGATTTCTTTACGTAGGGTTACAAAATAGGTTGATTAGGTTTTTATCTAAGTTTGGACGTAAAGTTTACTCAAGTCATGCCTTACCAGGATGAGTTTGCTTTACTTTGATAATCAATTTTTATCCAAATTTCAGAACCATAATTTAACAATTGAAGTGAGGGATCTCTCCTTTTCCCTTTGCATGTCTATTTATTACATTGAATCATGTAGAAAAGGAAAACATAAAATCGTTCATACTGGAACCCTTTGGCGTGAGCTTTTAAGTATTGATCAAGTGGATATTTTAGCAATAGTTTGCCTAGATTTCAAATTTTAAAGAGAACTAAATAAAGAATGAGATTTTAACACTCGGTCTACACTTGTATAGTTGTATTACATGATGATTATAATGGCAAAAGTCTAAGAAAGAAGACTTATTTTTCTGACGATCAATTTAATAACACTCGAGCAGAAGGTAGTAGTTGCTTGCTATACCAGATAATTGGTGTTTTAGCCACAGCCGATTTCAAGAACCAGGCAGTAGATGAACATTTTTTGCAATTGTCAGTTGGAAAGAAAAACATCTCGTAGTTGATTAGCTTATGTTTTGAGATCTAAACAGCATTACATAAAGAATGGCACTGTGATTTTATACCTGATCTTACTTGCATTGAATAATCATTCATCGTGCTAGATTGCTTTTTGTAGATACTTGATTTTAGCTACTAATATATTATCTCTTCTTAAAGAAAAATAGTTGTTTTGCAGGAAGTTACACTTCCCCCTACAATAGTAAAGGGATTCCAAAACAAGTAATAAGATCGCTTCACCGAAGGTTGTTTCACCGAAAGTTGCTTCACTGAAAGTTCTTTCATTGGAACAACTCTTGTTGAGAACAACTCTTGTTCAGAACAGCTTCTGTTTGGAACAGTTTATATTCAGAATAGCTCCTGTTCGGAAACAACACCTTGAATAAATAATTCACAGAACAACACTCTCATGGAAATGGACCTCTACCGAGAAGTATTCTACAGAAGACGTCTGTCTGATACTACTTCACTGAAGCAGAAGAAGTGGAAATAACCCCGAAACATAACAGGGTTCTTAGGTTAATTTTACTATTGTGATGTTCTTGAGAGCTTGGCTTAGTGGATCAGATATGGAGATAGTTAAGAGGTCTCCTTTTAACCTTTCGTTGAAGTATGAGTGTTTCTCTCTTTCTTTCAGAACAAATAGTGAACTCTTGTTTACTATTTACTATTACCAACAACAATCTAAACTCCCATCAAAGAAAGCATTAATACCTCAGTAACTGACAATTTCTATCATTATTCTTATTTAATGCTTATGATATGTAACTCCTATTCTTGACACCTATAAATAGGAGCTCCCACATCTCATTTGGGGACTTTTGGGCATTGGAGCAAATTTTCTCTCTAAAATTCTCTCTGCAATTCTCTTTTCTCTAATTCTCTCCTCAGGCTTGTTTTCAGCCTTATTCCACCATCTCTCCACCTTACTTACTGCCACCTGCTACTGCGCTCAGTGCTTCAGGGTCTGCTCCAATCCTCTTCTCCACCGTCTCCTGGCAACATTCCTTTTCACTTGTTTGCAATGCTTCCTCTCTACCAAAGAACCCTTTACACTTTTTAAAATGAAATCATTCTTTCGTAGTTCAGCAAGACATTTCCTAGCTAAGTTGCCCACCAAATTTAGCAGTTACCCTCATAGTTGGACTCAATGAGTCCTTGATACTTCTTCTTCATCATCAAGATTCTCATCGACTCCTCTTGTCACATCAAGGGCTTTGGCACCTAAGCCTTTATCTCTAACATTATTCATTAATCTATCACAAACAGTCATTGAGAAATGACCTTTAGTTCTAAGCAACTTTACGAGCTCTTCTGCTACTTCTATGCCTCTCTCTCTTTTCAAATAATCAAAACATGCAGCTAAAATAACAGAGTTGGGTTGCCATCCTTGTGGACTGGAAAACATTGCTTTCTTCTTGTTTTGACTGCCTTCTCCATCTGATCAACTTTTTAACATGCAGTTGCCTAAGTACCCCATATAAATGCATCAAACACCTTCCCTTTTTCCATAAGCCTGTTTGCATAAGCTTCAACCTTTTCAAAGAGCCCATTTTTGCAATAAGAACTGATTATTGGTCTTGGAACCCCGAGATCTGTACATTGAGATTCCCACAAATCAACGATCTTCTCTGCACCATCAAAGTCATCCAACTTCACCAATGAGCTTATCATCAACACATAGCTTCGACTACGAAGTTTCCCAATATCCTTATACAATTTCCATATTCGGTATTCATCCTCTTTGCTCCCAATATTGGCTATAATGTTAGGAAATTTTAATAAGGCTTGCTTTTTGTCTTTATCATTGATTCCTTGCTCCATTCTTTTCAACACTTTTGCAACATTTTCAGCTAGGTTAGCTTTTGCGTACCCATTGGCTTTCGTAACATATGTATGCCAATCAGTATAGACGCAATGATGATTTTCCATCTTCATCAGGAATTTCTCTATTCCCTCAATATCAGAAGCAGAAGCATAAGCATAAGCATTCAATCGAGCGTTATATGTGAATGCATCAAACTCATTGCTTTTTTCTTGCATCTCTTGTAAAAGGGTCTAACTTGTCATATTTGATTATTTTCTCAGCTGTACATATAAGTTTAGCATTATGTTATAAGGAAGTGTGTGAGTAGCGAAACCTAACTCCCTTATCTGTGGCAATAGTGGCCTTTGCTTTTTCAAGGCATTTACAATGTGCATAGCAATTAAAAAAGTCACCATAAACCTATTTGGTTTTCAAGATTGAATCCGGCGGGACGGCAATGTATGGATCAAGGTTCCTTTCTTGGGTCATCAATTCAAAAACCTAAGAGCATAACTAGTGACCGTGACAGTTAAGTAGAGGATATGGAGGTAGTGGATTGGATCATTGTGAAAACTGTTGGAACAAGCCATTAAGGAAGCCCAATAACGCAGCTAGTGTAGTAGGCCCATGGTAGCTTAAACAGACTGTTACTTTGTTGCATTTATGTTATTTTCAATCTCTGAGCATTCCTAGATTCTCGGAGGTGGAATGAATGTTATATAAGGCTGGTAGGTCGTTAGTGACAGTCATGGAAAAACGCAATTGAAAATCTCTCTCTCTTTCTCTTTCTCTCCTATCTTTTTGGAATTCTACCATTCTTCTCTGTTGAGCAATTCATTTTTCATCCTTATTGAATTGTGAGGTATCATTTAGTATCAGAGCCTCGACTTGGCAACCATGGCTGACGGTATCACCACCAGATTGCAGAAGGAATTAAACCAGACACAGCAGGAACTGTCGTGCACTCAGTCTGATCTTCAACAGTTGGATAAGAAAATGGAGGATCGATTTGACAGCCTCAAGAATGAAATTAAGTTGGGTTGCCATCCTTGTGGACTGGCAAATATTGCTTTCTTCTTGTTTTTGATTGCCTTCTCCATCTGATCAACTTTTTGACATGCAGTTGCCAAACTACTCCATATAAATGCATCAAACACCTTCCCATTTTCCATAAGCCTGTTTGCATAAGCTTCAGCCTTTTCAAAGAGCTCGTTTTTGCAATAAGCACTGATTATCGATCTTGGAACCCCGAGATCTGTACATTGAGATTCCTACAAATCAACGATCTTTTCTACACCATCAAGGTCATCCAACTTCACTAGCGAACTTATCATCAACATATAGCTTCGACTATGAAGTTTCCCAATATCCGTATACAATTTCCATATCCGGTTTGTATCGTCTTTGCTCCTAATATTGGGATATAATGTGAGGAAAATTTCATAACCCTTGCCTTTTGTCTTTATATTGATTCCTTGCTCCGCTCTCTTCAACACTTTTACAGCATTTTTAGCTAGGTAGCTTTTGAGTACCCATTGGCTGCCGTAACATATGTATGCTAATCAGTATAGACATAATGCTGATCTTCCATCTTCATCAGGATTTCTCCATTCCTTCATATCAGAAGCAGAAGCAATCAATCGAGTGTTGTATGTGAATGCTTTGCACTTTTTGGCCTAAACACTTAGATTCCGTCCAATTTTTTCTACACTTTCAGACATTAAAACACAACACTGCCACCACCAATTGACTCCTCTTATCGCCATCTCTCCAACACCGTCAACCTCATCGGAATCAGAGCCCCTACACGTCGCCAAGCGCTGGTCAAAGTTTCGGCCATTTTTCTACCTTTTGTGCGTGGGATTGACCAGGAGTCAATCAGAAACCTCCATGTGTCCTGCCACCAGTATGCCATGTCAGCACCAGTCAATCATAGTCTGCCACGTCAGCATCAACCACTAATACTCTGCCACGTGTCACGCTGCCTGCCTACCACGTCAGCGCCACCTACAAAGTCATTATTTTTGCCAAATAACTTTTCCAGCTATTTTTGACATCCTGATTTTGATTCGGGTCTCCATTTTTGCTGATAAAATGGAGAAATTTGATATTTCTAGACCAATTACCACTGTTCTCAATGGAACCAACTATAACCTATAGGTTCAAGGTATGAAAGTTTCTTGATAGGACAGAACTATGGCACATTGTCACTGGAGATATTGTTCAGCCGACACACATAATTGGTGAATCTAAAGAGAAAATTGCAGATCGTCTTGAAGACTAGGATAGCAAAAACTATCAAATTATAACATGGTTTAACAATACCTCTATTGAAGATATTCATGTTCAGTTTGCTGATTCTGAGACAGCAAAAGAGATTTTGGATTTTCTGGCCATCCGGTATAAAACCTCTAGACTTGCTCATTGTTATCAATTGTGGACAACTCTTCATAATCACAAACAAGAATTTGGTCAATCCGTGAATGTGTTTTTAACCAAAGTCCAGCCTTTATGGAATCAGCTTACTCAAGCCAAGATCAGTGAAGATCATTATCATCTTATTCAGGTGCTCATGGCTCTTCGTCCAGAATATGAATCTGTCAGAACTTCATTGTTACATCGGAACCCACTTCTATCATTAGCTACTACTATTCGGGAGATTCTATTTGAAGAAACTCGCCTTGGACTAGATAAAATGTCACATAATGAAGTTGCTCTTGCGTCTCATTCCAAGCCATAAGTTTTGATATGAAATAATCCACAATTCTATTATCTTATCTTCTTTTGTGTCACAGACTGAAATTTCTGGTTTTGATATGATCATTGCTCTTGTCGTCTAATCTCTGAAGTGAAGAATCATATCAAAATCTGAACTTACCAGAGATTCTATTATCTTATCTTCTTTTGGTTGTCAATTACAAGATCCACAAACGGGGAAGATTTTTGGGACGGGTCACAAAGTAGGACGCTTATTTGAGCTTGTCTCTTTTCATCTTCCTGTCAAACAAGTCTCTGTTGCCACAGCTGATTCTTCCTTATACAAGTGGCATCTTCGTCTTGATCATGCTTTCGCAAGTAAATTATGTCCCCTGGTCTCTCGTGGGTTATTAGGATCTATTAAATTTGAGTTTTTTCATTGTTTTCACTCTCAACTTGCTAAACATCCAACTTTGTCTTTCAATAATAGTCATTATATTTCCCAGTCTCCCTTTGATCTTGTCCATTTAGACATTTTGGGTCATTCCCTTATTTCACCAGTAAATAGATTTCAGTATTTTGTTATATTTATTGATGACTATTCTTGAATTACATGGATTTATTTCTTTAAACAGCGATCTGAGTTACCCCAAATATACATTAAATATACCACCATGATTAAAACCCACTTTTCTTCTACTATTAAAACACTTCGAACTGATAATGCCATGGAATATAAAGAAACTTCTCTTCATCAGTTCCTTAATCAACAGGGTAGCTTAGTTTAATGGTCTTGTCCTCGTACCTCTCAACAGAATGGTAAAGAAGAACGTAAACATCGTCACCTTCTTGATTCCATTCGCGGTCTTCATCTTTCTACCAACTGTCCTGGAATTTTTTGGGGTGAGGCTACCTTAACAGCTGTGCATACAATAAATCGTATTCCAACTAAAATTCTTCATAATCTATCTCCTTTTGAACGTCTGTTTGGTAAAATTCCTAATTATTCTACTCTTAAACCTTTTGGGTCTACCTGTTTTGTTCTATTTCAACCACATGAATACAATAAGTTGGAACCATGGGCTCGTCTTTGTTGTTTTCTTGGTTATGGGATTGAATACAAGGGTTATCGTTGTTGGGATCCTATTTCTAATAGATTATGAATCTCTAGACATGTCATTTTTTGGAAGGATACTATGTTCTCTTTGTAGAAGGAGAAAATTTGTAACCAATTACAAATTGCCACGTGTTAATTGAAATTTCTTTTAATTAAGAAATTTTCAATTAAATTATACATTACCATGTGAAATTGATAATATCATATTATAATTAATTATTTTATAATTAATTAAATATGTACACATGGTTTGACCAATCAAATTGCAAGGATTCATGGGTTATCCAATCAAATTTCACCCATGTGTCATAATTATTTTACCTCTAATTAAATTAAATTAATTAAGAGATAAATAATAAATTTTTATCTCTAATTAAATTAAATTAATTAAGAGATAAATAATAAATTTTTATCTCTAATTAAATTAAATTAATTAAGAGATAAATAATAAAATTTCATCTCTAATTAAATTAAATTAATTAAGAGATAAATAATAAATTTTTATCTCTAATTAAATTAAATTAATTAAGAGATAAATAAATATTTTATCTCTAATTTAATTAATTAATTAAGTGATAAAAAATAAATATTTTATCTCTAATTTAATTAATTAATTAAGTGATAAAAAAATAAATATTTTATCTCTAATTTAATTAATTAATTAAGTGATAAATAAATAAATATTTTATCTCTAATTTAATTAATTAAGTGATAAAAATAAATATTTTATCTCTAATTAAATTAAATTAATTAAGAGATAAATAAGAAGATATTATCTCTAATTAAAATAATTAAGAGATAAATAAGGAGGCTGAGTTCTTTTAAAACTCTCTTTCACCTGGCTAGCTACCACTATAAATAGAGACCTCCCATTAACACAAATTAACAATTCAGAAAGCCTGAAGAGAAGAAGATTTTGAAGAGCCAAATCCTCTCAAAATTCTTAAGAAGAAATTAGAGAAATTCTAAGAACGCGGTGCTTGTTCTTGAGAATTCTCTAAGAAGCTGCTCTCCGATCTTATTCATCGAAGGAAATGAGATAATTCCTGTTTTTCAAGATCAAGTCTAGAAGACCCTTGAAGCAGATCTCACCGATTCAAGATCAAGTCGTGAAGACCCTTGGATCAAAGTTTTACTGAAGAAAAGAATCAAAGAATTTCTTTCTTTAAGAATATTCAGAGATTGTAACCTCAAAAGTTTGATTAATAAAATTCTTATTTGACTACAAATTTTCCTTGTCATATTTTTGACATAAAATTTGTGTGTACAAATTTTGGCACACCCAGTGGGACAATTCAGAAAGCCTGAAGAGAATAAGATTTTGAAGATCCAAATCCTCTCAAAATTCTTAAGAAGAAATTAGAGAAATTCTAAGAACGCGGTGCTTGTTCTTGAGAATTCTCTAAGAAGCTGCTCTCCGATCTTATTCATCGAAGGAAATGAGATAATTCCTGTTTTTCAAGATCAAGTCTAGAAGACCCTTGAAGCAGATCTCACCGATTCAAGATCAAGTCGTGAAGACCCTTGGATCAAAGTTTTACTGAAGAAAAGAATCAAAGGATTTCTTTCTTTAAGAATATTCAGAGATTGTAACCTCAAAAGTTTGATTAATAAAATTCTTATTTGACTACAAATTTTCCTTGTCATATTTTTGACATAAAATTTGTGTGTACAAATTTTGGGACACGTATCATAGCATTTTGGTTCCTTGTTCTTTTTGCAATCATTTTTTTTTTAAAATAATAAATAAATAAATAAATAAATCTTCAATCTTTGTAAATTGGTGAAAGCACTCCAAGATTGGATTCATTTATTTATTATTTATTTATTTATTTATTTATTTATCTTTATTTTTATTTATTTATTTATTTTTTTACTTATTTATTTATTTCTCTACCTACTTTGACATTTTTTTTTTGTTTTTTTTTTGTAGAATCATCATGGTGTATTTCAAAGATCACAAAGATTATCTTGTGATTCTTTCCAAGGAAGACGAAGACATAAAATTTGTGTGTACAAATTTTGGCACGCCTGATGGGACAATCTCTGCCTTTCATCTCTTTTCTTCAAAACTCAAGTTATCAAGTTGCAATGGCTCCCAAGAAGAACCTTGCTAACAAACCAACTCTCAAGCCTGCTCGAGCTAATCCTGCAGTCTACCCCACTTCATCATCAAGCGTTGATATCCCCGCTCATCCTTATGGCACTAGGAGCAAGACCAAAACTCTTGCTGAATTGTATGAGCAAACTTTTCCGGTGCTCAATCAAAACCCTCTCTATGACACTTCTTCTCCAATTCAAGACTTAGAAGAAGTTTCCGCTGAACAAGTCGATTCTCCTCGAGGATCAAGTGCAAGTCGCCAGTTAACATACAAAGAACAAGATAGCTACTCAAGCAACAAGCCTATTCCATCATCTACTCCAAAATCAAGTTTTGGAGTAATGGTTGTCATGACAACTGGCACCATATCATTGGAAGAACAAGTTGCACTTCTGGCAAAATCTGTTGAAATTCTTTCAGCAAGTATCAAAGAAAAGGATAACCAGATAGCTTCTATGATGGACAAGATCGCCGGTCTCACTGGAAAAAGGAACGAAGCTTCAAACCAAAATTGGCAATCAATCTTTCAAGATGATGGTGAGAACTCTGGCAAGGAAGTTGCTAAGGATTCTGAAGAAAAGATCAACGAACTCGTCACTACCAGTCAGCTCAAGGATCTTATCAAGGAGGCTATCAAAGATCAAGTTGAAAGCATCACTCAACCTTCATATACATATGCAAAACCATATTCTCAAAGGATCGATCGTCTGAGGATGCCTGGGAACTATCAACCCCCAAAGTTTCAGCAGTTCGATGGAAAAGGAAATCCACGCCAACATGTTGCACATTTCGTGGAAACTTGCAATAATGCTGGTACCTATGGGGATCTCATGGTGAAGCAGTTCGTTCGCTCCCTAAAAAGCAACGCCTTTGATTGGTATACTGATCTTGAGCCTAGGACGATTGACAGCTGGGAACAACTTGAGCGTGAATTCCTTAATCGATTCTACAGCACTCGCCGCTTAGTCAGCATGATCGAACTCACAAGCTCACGTCAATGGAAGGATGAGCCAGTCATTGATTACATCCACAGATGGAGAAATCTGAGCCTTAACTGCAAAGAAAGACTGTCTGAGTCTTCTGCCCTTGACATGTGCATCCAAGGCATGAATTGGGGCTTGCGTTACATTCTTCAAGGCATCAAGCCTAAGACCTTTGAAGAATTAGCCACTCGTGCTCATGATATGGAGTTGAGTATGACAGCTGCTGGAAATCAAGAACCTCCGGTGCAAGAGCCAAAGAAAGCCAAGGAAAAACAAGATACCCGCAAAGGGGGCAAAACCTTTGTCAACAAGGGAGAAAGCAAACAGTCCATGGCTGTGACTACCAAGCCTCTTAAGATATCTCCCAAGTCAAAACAATCTCAAGAGACGAAATCTTCTTCTATCCAAGACAAAGGTAAAGGCAAGATCACTTTGAAGGAGAGGCAAGAAAAGAAGTATCCTTTTCCTGATTCTGATGTTTCAAGCATTCTTGAAGAGCTTTTAAAAACTAAGCTGATTCAGTTGCCAGAAATGAAGCGACCTGAAGAAGCTGATAAAGTAGAAGACCCCAATTATTGCAAGTATCATCGCTTGATTAGCCATCCTCTGGAGAAGTGCTTTATTTTGAAGGATAGAATTATGCGACTCTATGAAGAAGGGAAAATCGAGTTTGAAGAAGAAACGGTATCGTCAAATTTGGCATCAGTCAATATGGTTTCTCAATCCAATTTGCTGGATAGAACCATAAAATTTGGCTCTTTTGATCCTATCATACTGGCTCCAAGTACGATGGTGGATCTTCAGGAAAGTGGGGGCAACTATTTGCTTCAAAGACAAAATCAAGATCACGATGGTTGGACTCTAGTCACACGTCGAAGAAGCAAAAAGAAGAATCTTCCAAAAGTTGTGAAAGTGCCTACAAGAGCTAAGATGATCAAACAACCATCTAAATCTCCAAAGCCCAATGTGCCTCAAGAAGCAAAAATGCCATCTCGGAGCAAAAATTCAGTAGGGAGGAAGTCAAGGAAGCCAATCACTTTGAACGAATTCATGCCAATTCAGCTTAGAGATGAAGATTTGGTTTTCATGACTTGTTACCATAACGGTGGCAATGAAGAAAATGAAAACAACATTAACTCAGTAGCATTTGAAGTTGATGATCATTCTTGTGCTACGAAAATTAACTTTTCTGATGAAGATCTGTTGCTGGGGTCAACCCCTCATAATCGGCCGTTGTTCGTCGTAGGATATACTCGGGAACAGAAGATCAATAGAATCTTGATCAATGATGGTTCTGCTGTCAACATACTCCCGTTGATGACAATGAAAGAATTGGGAGTTCCTTTGGATGAATTGATGCAAAGCCGCTTGATGATCCAAGGATTCAACCAAGGGGGACAAAGAGCTCTTGGAAAACTTAGACTTCAACTTTTCATTGGAGATATGGAGTCAAGTCCACTTTCCCATGTAATCGATGCCAAAACGACGTACAACATGTTGTTAGGACGACCGTGGATACATCAAAATGGTGTAGTCTCCTCAACTCTGCATCAATGTCTCAAGTATTGCAGAAACGGTCAAGTCAAGACGATCCTTGCAGACGCTAAGCCATTTACTATAGCAGAAGCACATTTCGCAGATGCAAAGTTTTATCTAAAAGATACATTTATCGAAGAAGTAATGCCCAACCCGATGCAAGAATTAAAGCAAAAGGGAAAGAATTTGGCTTCTTCCACAGTTGGAGAAGATGAAATTTCTCAAGGTTTAAAGGATCTAACTCTTCCCCTCACTAACCTGGAAGAATCAAGAGGCCTTATACCTCCACTGCAAGGATTTGTTAGACCAGTAGAAGAATCTCTTTGCGAACATCAGGATCTTCCTACTCATCGAGCTAAAGATTTTGATCCTAATGCTTATAAGTTGCTTGTCAAAGCTGGATATAAACAAGAGGATGTTGCAAAATTGGCTCACGAGACAAAAGAGCCTAGCAAAGAAAAGCCGCAAAGTTCATTCAAGATCCGACAGGTCTGGCAAAAGAAGATTGATCACATCGGAACTTCTAAAGAGGGGCTTGGATATTCTCCATTAAAATTGAAGATTCATAAACAAACTTCGAGGTACATAAATGTGGAGGAAGTTCCCGAGGAGCAAGAAGATGCAGTGAAGCCACCAGGACTTTCAGTGTTTGATCGCTTGGGGGCACGCTCAACACGATGTTCAGTGTTTGAGCGTTTGAGCATTCAATCATCACGAAGGTCAGTTTTTGAACGAATGGGAGAAAAATGCAGTGAAGTTTCTGTAAGTAAACCAATTTCCATTCAATCAAGGCTTGGAAGTCTGTACTCTGAAGAAGTTAACTGTGGTCGAAAAAGAAAGTCTTCCACTTTAAAGGAATCAAGAGATTTTCACAGCAAAATTCCTTCTCGAATGAAAAGGCAAAGCGAATGGAAGGTAACTACTGGTGAAGTTTTAAAGGCTAGAAAGCACACAGTGGTTATAACCAAATCAGTCTCATCCTCAGAGGAAGAAGAACTTGAAGAAACAGAAATCCTTACTTCTAACCATGTATCTGTAAAAGAAACTGGTGAAAAATCTCAAGAAGAAGAAGCCCAAGAAGCCCCTTCGTCTTTTGAAGAAGGAAATCAAGCTACTATTGATGAGCTAAAGGAGGTCAACATCAGTACTAGTGAAGATCCACGACCGATCTTTATTAATGCTTGCTTACCACCAGAAGAAAAAAAAGCTTATCTTGATCTTTTGATAGAGTATCGAGATATCTTTGCTTGGACTTACAAAGAAATGCCGGGACTTGATCCAAAAGTAGCTACGCATCATCTGGCTGTCAAGAAAAGTGTCCGGCCTATCAAACAAGCTCAACGACGCTTCCATCCTGACTTGATCCCCCAAATTGAAGCTGAGGTCAATAAGCTCATCAAAGCTGGCTTTATTAGAGAAGTCAAGTATCCCACTTGGATCTCAAATATTGTTCCAGTGAGAAAGAAAAATGGTCAACTTCGAGTTTGTGTAGATTTTCGAGATTTGAACAATGTTTGTCCAAAGGACGACTTTCCTCTCCCTATAACAGAAATAATGGTTGATGCTACAACTGGCCATGAAGCTTTGTCATTTATGGATGGATCGTCTGGTTATAATCAAATTCGTATGGCTCCAAGAGATGAAGAACTTACCGCATTTCGAACTCCAAAAGGAATATACTGTTACAAAGTTATGCCGTTTGGGTTAAAGAATGCAGGGGCTACTTATCAAAGAGCAATGCAAAAGATCTTTGATGATATGCTTCACAAAAATGTCGAATGTTATGTTGATGACTTGGTAGTGAAGTCAAAGGAAAAATCCAATCATCTCGCTGATCTTCGCCAAGTGTTTGAAAGATTGCGCAGATACCAATTGAAGATGAATCCGCTCAAGTGTGCGTTCGGAGTATCCTCGGGCAAGTTTTTGGGGTTCATCGTACGACATCGTGGGATTGAGATCGATCAATCAAAAATAGATGCAATCATGAAAATGCCTTAACCGCGCAATCTGCATGAACTTAAAAGTCTGCAAGGAAGATTGGCATATATCCGACGCTTTATCTCAAACTTGGCTGGTCGATGTCAACCATTTAGTCGGCTAATGAAGAAAGATGTCCCTTTTGTCTGGGATGAGGCCTGCAGTAATGCTTTTAAGAGCATTAAGACTTTTTTGTTACAACCACCTATTCTGAAGGCACCTATACCAGGACAACCGTTAATCCTTTATATTGCTGCACAAGAACGTTCCTTAGGAGCATTGTTGGCACAAGAGAATGATGAAGGAAAAGAAACTGCACTCTACTATCTTAGTAGAACTCTTAATGGCGCTGAATTAAATTATTCTCCCATTGAAAAGACTTGCTTGTCATTGATGTTTGCAGTTAAAAAGCTGAGGCATTATTTGCAAGCTCATTCTGTTCGTTTGATTTCGCGAGCAGATCCCCTCAAATATCTCATGTCCAAGTCTGTGCTCAGTGGAAGATTGGCAAAATGGGCTCTTTTGCTACAAGAGTTCGATATTACTTATATTCCACAAAAGGCCGTTAAAGGGCAAGCACTTGCCGATTTCCTTACAAACCATCCGATTCCAGACGATTGGGAATTTTCTGAAGATCTCCCAGATGAAGATGCTCTTTTCATCGAAATTCCCAGGCCATGGAAACTATTCTTCGATGGGGCTGCCCGTCAAGATGGAGCTGGAGCAGGTATTGTCTTTGTCACTTCAGAAGGAGATGTATTGCCTTATGCATTTACTCTCACTGAAAATTGTTCCAACAATGTAGCAGAATACTAAGCTCTGATCATTGGATTGGAAATGGCAGTGGATATGAAGATCACTCAACTTAAAGTGTTTGGTGATTCCAAATTGGTCATCAACCAACTTCTTTCACTTTATGAAGTTAAGAAGCCTGACCTCTTACCATATGTCGACTATGCGAAGAAGATTTTGGAATGGTTTGACAATGTAAGCTTAGAACATGTACCAAGAAGAGAGAACAAGCAAGCAGATTCTCTAGCTAATCTAGCATCTGCTCTTGCCATGCCAAGTGTAGAAGTAAAAGTCCCTCTTTGCAAACGATGGATTTTGCCTCCAGTTGATTTTAAAGATAATAATACGGAATCCAATGTTGTTTCAGTTTGCGAAGTTGAAAAAGAAGATTGGAGACAACCATTGATTGATTATTTAGAGCATGGGAGGCTACCCAATGATCCAAGGCATAAAACAGAAGTGAAACGTCGAGCTCCTCGATTTATTTACTTCAAGGGTACGCTCTATCGTCGCTCTTTTGATGGTGTCTTCCTTCGATGTTTAGGAGAAGATGAAGTATCCAAAACCTTACAAGAAGCTCACTCAGGAATTTGTGGTGCACATCAGTCTGGAGCTAAATTGCACTTTCAAATTAAAAGAATGGGATACTATTGGCCAACAATGGTAAAGGATAGCATGGACTACTCCAAGAAATGTCAAGCTTGTCAGTTTCATGCAAACTTCATCCATCAACCTCCTGAACCATTACATCCGACAGTCACATCTTGGCCGTTCGATGCTTGGGGACTTGATTTGGTAGGACCATTACCTAAGAGTTCACTAGGGCATATGTACATACTTGCCGCTACAGATTATTTTTCAAAGTGGGCAGAAGTGGCACCTTACAGGGAAGTAAAAAAAGAAACTGTTGCAACTTTTATCAGGACAAACATCATTTATCGGTATGGTGTACCTCGTCACATCATAACTGATAATGGGAAGCAGTTTGACATGAGCAAATTATGTGCACAGTTTGACTTCAAGCAGTACAAGTCTTCAATGTACCATGCTCCAGCAAACGGATTAGCAGAAGCTTTTAACAAGACTTTGTGCAATCTTCTCAAGAAAGTTGTTAACCGTTCAAAGAAAGATTGGCATGAAAGGATAGGAGAAGCTCTGTGGGCTTATCGAACTACATATCGCACACCAACTCAAGCCACTCCATATGCACTTGTTTATGGTGTAGAAGCTGTTCTACCACTTGAGCGACAAATTCCATCATTAAGGATTGCAATCCAGGAAGATCTTTCTAGTGAAGACAATGTACGCTTACGTTTGGAAGAATTAGAAGCACTGGATGAGAAAAGGTTGGAAGCCCAACAACGCTTGGAGTGCTATCAAGCTCGACTATCCAAAGCTTTTAATAAGAAAGTCAAGCAGCGATCTTTCCAAGTTGGAGATTTAGTCCTTGCTGTAAGAAGACCCATAAATACTTCACATCGTATTGGCAACAAGTTCCTTTCAAAATGGGATGGACCATACGTTGTTCGAGAAGTTTATACCAATGGTGCATACAAGATCGTTGATCAAGATGGTGTCAAAGTCGGACCGATCAATAGAAAGTTTTTGAAGCGATACTATGCTTAAAGAAGATACTGCTCCTAAGCACGAGCTTAAACTGCACAATTCAAAAAAAAAAAAAAAAAGGCCCGCTATGTTGAAAATCCTTTCTAGGACAACTTAGGCAAAAGTTAGGGCACAAAAAAAAAAATTGATGAACTACGTTATGACTTGATCCTTCAAATTCGAGGGTACGTAGGCAGCTTGGTTTCATTGCCAAGTTCAGTCCAAACAAAAAAAAAATTTGATTCAAATATTATCTTTTGTTCACTTGAAAGTATCATGATAATTCTCCATTCAAATTTCATGATTCAAATTATTTTTCAAGTAAAACAAATCTTTTGCAAATTAAAGATCTTTGGGAATTTAATAGCAGTCCATACATGATGCAAAAATGCTTCAGAAAGTGCAAAAGAAAGATGATATATGAAAAAAAAAAAATTTAACTTCATTTCAAACTTGAAAAGAACTTACAATAAAAAATAAAATAAAAAAACTAGCAAGCCTAAGAACTAATATAAATTTCAAAAAAAAAAGTTACATCAAAAGGGATTCAGGGCTTCCATTTGAAATTCTTCAAGTCGTCTCGAGAGGCTTCCAACATATTTCGCAACAAATCTAAGTTTTTGGCTTCATCCTCAGTAAGGGTAGTAATAGACTCAACAGAATTCATCTCTTCACGAATCTTGGAGGTGTTGGTTCTTCTTCTTTTCAGTTCATCTTTAGTTTCTTGGAGCGAAGACTCAAGTCTATGTTTTTTGCGTTGCAAAGTAATGAACTCTTGCTCTATATCTGACAAGTTCGACTGCAAGGTGTTAAGGTTCTCAACAGTCTTATGTTCAAGTAACATTGAATCTTTAAGTCGAATTTCAAGTGCTTGAAGTCTTTCAATTCTATCCTTGGATGAAGAAATGGAAGATTCAAGCTCATTAAACTTTTGGACTTGTGTAAAGTAGTCTTCCACCATGCCTTTCAATAGGGATGAATCAACGGACTTGATTGCTTCTATTGCATCAAAGATCTTGTGAACATCACCACTAAGTGAAGAAACCCGATCAAAAGAAGCGCGAATAATCCTTGGTTGAATGCTTTCCCACAAAATAGTTGCAAGCTTCAACTGACTATCGGATATCACTTTTTCAGCACTAAACTTAGAAAATTCTGGAAGGGCGAGATGACTAGCTTCAACAAGAGGGCCTGTGGAAGTCTTCACTATAGGGGAAGTATTATTAACAATCACATTAGGGCAAGCATCTTCTTGGTTGGAAATGGTACTTGAAACATTATTTCTGATCTTAGCTGCAAGTTTGTTGAACTCATGCGAACTAGAAACTGAAGCTTCACTTTTGGCGGGGGATATATCACCTTGAAAGGATTTCCTTGGCCTAGTTCGCTTCCAATGTCTTTCATGATCACTCTCATCAATTGAATCTTCAACGATCGCATTATCCTTCCCTTCGATGACTTTCGGTAAAACCCTTTGCCCTTCATCAACTAATGACATTGATCGAGGAACTTCTTGTGAAGTCTTCACATGCTCCTCTGTTAAATCTATGGTGGACGAGACTTTGGCTTTATTGGATTTGTCTTGCGAAATCTCTAAAGACTTTTTCTTAACATCCTTTGGAGGTTTTCTTCTCTTCGATGGTGATGTACGGATGCTCGAAATCAAAATATCAATAGAATGCTCAAGATATGGCTCATGAACTTTCGACCACCATTCTATGTATCTTGCGGTTGCATGATCATTAGGATTTAGAGAACGAGCTGGAGAGATCAATCTGGACTTTGTATGAGAACGAGTGCAAATTCTCCAAAACCTACATAAATCATCCACAGATCCAGAACGAATATCTTCCTTAAGAGCTCCGGGAATATCTTGACAAAACCCAAATTGTCTCCCAAATCGATGAGGACTGTAAGGTTCTACAATGATGGCTTGGTTACATCGGGCAGGCAAATAGCTCGAACGAACATTAACAAGGTAGCCATGATTGATCTTACTAAGAGCGTCATCATCAACAATCACTTCATCTCTATTCCTGGGATATAAGTTAGCATTCCACACTATGCCACTATGAATCAACTTGCGGGCGTCATAATCCTCAAAGTATTTGGCTCCACCTTCTCCTGAAAACTTGCTCATCAAAAGCCCATAGACATCATCTGGATTTTGAAAGTGAGTCCGGAAGTAATAACTTAGCCACCCATAAATATAGTGAATTGGAAAACACGCATCTGAAGAGCCCGCTTGAGCGGAAAGTGTAATTCGGTTTAGTCCATGGTAAATATTGGCTAACACCGGGACCGCGAGATTAACAGTTCTCCCAATCGCCATCAGGCTGGCTATCTTAAATGTCTCTGGCCGAACAAATTCTGAATCTTTACTTGGAAAAACGAAAACACAAATCCAACAAGAAAGGAAGGCAGCTAAATAAGTGTCTGTTGTTAAACTGTCTTTGATTCCAAGTGTAGTGAATGCTCCATCTCCTGCCATTCCCCGACCTTGGTATTTCCGAAGAATCCCAGTAGGGTTATGTGTAGCTTTTGGACGAACAAGCTTCTTTGTTTTTCGAGCAGGTGGTTTGGTGTAACGCAATTTCCCTTGAAACCAAAAATTGATCCAATCTTCAATAGACACCTTATCCTCCTTGCCTTGCTTCAAAAGATGGAATGCAGCAAATAGATATTCACAACATCTCGGGATGAATCTTCCCTTGTTATCAAAGCCAGTCAATTCGGCAGCACAAGGAATGACTTCATCATAAAATATGCCGTGAATGGGCAAACCGCCTAGCTTATGCAAATCCCATAAGGAGATGGAAGCTTCCCCAGTAGCAAGATGGAGAGTATTGGTAGCCGGACACCAAGCTTCACAAAAAGCGCGAATGACATCCTTGTTGTGATCATAAGTGTATAATGATGCATAAACAGCATCATATATACTAACAGTCGTTAAATTTTTATTGAAGTGGTACAACACATCTTCAGCCCATTCCCAGTACTTTGGTATGTAACCAAACTCTCCAAAAATCTTGAAGGAAAATCCCCAATATGACCTTTCGGAAATGATACGGCTTCCCAACGTGTCAAACTTCTCATGATTAGAAGTATTGACGTGAAGATTAGATTGAAGAGATCTCGCCTTTGGAGAAGATTGTGAAGTTGGAGAAAGTTCTATCGACCAATCTTCTAGAGTGGCAGGAAAATCAAATGATTTCCAAGCGGATTTATATCTACCCGATATGGGCTTGTTGGTGAAGAGATATAATCCTTCTTTTATGTCTTCGTCTTCCTTGGAAAGAATCACAAGATAATCTTTGTGATCTTTGAAATACACCATGATGATTCTACAAAAAAAAAAAAAAAAAAAAAATGTCAAAGGAGGTAGAGAAATAAATAAATAAGTAAAAAATAAATAAATAAATAAAAATAAAGATAAATAAATAAATAAATAAATAAATAAATAAATAAATAATAAATAAATGAATCCAATCTTGGAGTGCTTTCACCAATTTACAAAGATTGAAGATTTATTTATTTATTTATTTATTATTTTAAAAAAAAATGATTGCAAAAAGAACAAGGAACCAAAATGCTATGATACGTGTCTTTAAAGTAGAACAATCAAGCTTGTTTTAACGTGCATAATTTTAAACCAAAGAAAATAATGCATGGCTTTGATATAATGCAACACTTAGGCGTTATGATGAGCTAAAGAAAAGATATCCGAAGGGCTCGGGTTCAAGCAAGACGAGCTCGAGAATTTTGTTAGGAAAACTTCCGATTCAGTGGCCGACACTACTTCCAAGACCAAGGACAAGGTCCAAGACGTGGCCTCAGGAGCTGGTAAATACAATGCAAAGAAGACTAAGGACTTAAAAAAAAAAAAAAAAAGCATGCAAAGTGTCAAGGTTTCATGGTGGCAAAGCAATTACAAGAAATCATGGTGTCATGATGCAAATATAGGTGTCAACATGCATGGCTTTAAACCAAATTAATATTTATATGCATGGCAACAAGATTTTCACGTGACATGCGCATATGGCTAAATGAAACTTGGAATTGATATAATATTTGCCAACACAAAGAGAATTGCAAGGGAAAGTAATATAAAAGTTAGTGGAAGTCGAAGATCAATTTGAGCAAACAAGACAATAGCTATTTCAATGGATAACACCGAACAAAAAGCTACTATTAGTTTTTTTAGGCCAAGTAGTTTCGGGCAGGCTATACCGCCTCTGGTCCTGGACCTACAGGAGGCAAGTCTGGTTCAGCCTCATTTAAAAAGTCAAATCTTGGACCACTGAATAAACATGGGGATCCGGTAAAGAAACCATCTGGCCCTCAATCTGGTGGAGTAACACCAAGTGGACGCCAAAACTCTGGTCTCATTCCTGTTCTTCCTGCAACTGGTCTCATTACATCAGGGCCTATCTCGTCTGGCCCACTAAATTCATCTGGGGTCTACACGTTTCTTCCAACAGAGATGGTGACCAACTTACCCTTCATTATTCAAGCAGATTTTGTTTTATCATCGTCAAGGGAAACAATACGTTTAGACAACAAATGGAACCAAGGGATTCTTGATTGTGTTCCCACTGCTTTTGTGAATGCATTTATCCCAAGCATGGATTCAAAGCCAATAAATAAATAATAAAAAAAAAAAAAAAAAAGAGGAACCGTGACCCACCCAACGCAGGGATGATATGCCAAAGCCGGTTGATCAAGTTCCTCGTCCAAGTGCTGCGAATCAAGCACCTCGTGCTTAAAGGCTCTTCAAGTTTCAGATGAATTTTTTTCGCTGACCGCTTGAGTTTTCGCGAATATGAAGTTGTGTAGGAAGGTTTTGATTGGTTAATCTGCATATTGACACCTTTTGTTAAGCTATGAATTGCTGAGAATACACATTAGTTAAAAAAGAAAAAGAAAAAAAAAAGAACTCACCTGTTAAGCTCTCCAACGTAGCGATCTTTGGCAATTAATTTGATATGCAAATTAGCTTGAGAAGGCCTTGCTTTTATAGGGGAAATAATTCAAGTCCCATGTGGTCAAGGAATAGAACTTCTAATTGCATTAGAATTTCTTTAAGACTGGATGGTATCAAGCATGGGAGAAGTCTTTGCCAATTAAGAGTCCTACTCTTAGTTGATTAAGAGATGTTCATATCAAGTAAAATTGCAAAACAATTCTAATTGGAATATAAGTATTTGGATTCGAAAAGAACTGATTCTTAAAGTCAGGAGGTTTGTGTTTTGGCTTCTTAGGAAATCAAATTCTAGTTGGATAACAACATCATAAGCCGGCTAGGATATAATAATACTACTGCCATCTACATCTTGTTCCAGGTCAACCACTTCTCTAGCAAGGACAAACTTTATACAACAACGATAACAAGCACAAGGAGCTTTAGCATGTTTAGCACTACCAAACTTGCAGACTTGATAACAAAAACCTAAGACAAAAGTAATCTCTGTGTGCATGGCCACATATGACATATGTACAAAAAGCATGCCGTTATCAAACTTACTTGGCTCGCTCTAGTGCCGACGATATGACAAATTTTTGTGGCCTAAATCCCACGTGGGCCAATATTGGTCCATATTTACTTTACGTAGGTCAATGTTGGTCCAATATCCATTTTTGTTAAATCATTTAGGGTGGGCTAATCTTCTATTCATGGTCCATTTTGATGCATAGGAAATTATATTTGCTAAATCAAATTTTTTGTCTCATATACAAAATTATATGAGGATAATTAATTGGTGTAAATAAATTCTAACATCAAAAACAAATTAAATTTCAAGACTTGTCCACTTGCTACACTAAAAAAAAAAAATTCGTGTACGTAACCAAGTCTTGAGGGGGCATTTGTAGAAGGAGAAAATTTGTAACCAATTACAAATTGCCACGTGTTAATTGAAATTTCTTTTAATTAAGAAATTTTCAATTAAATTATACATTACCATGTGAAATTGATAATATCATATTATAATTAATTATTTTATAATTAATTAAATATGTACACATGGTTTGACCAATCAAATTGCAAGGATTCATGGGTTATCCAATCAAATTTCACCCATGTGTCATAATTATTTTACCTCTAATTAAATTAAATTAATTAAGAGATAAATAATAAATTTTTATCTCTAATTAAATTAAATTAATTAAGAGATAAATAATAAATTTTTATCTCTAATTAAATTAAATTAATTAAGAGATAAATAATAAAATTTCATCTCTAATTAAATTAAATTAATTAAGAGATAAATAATAAATTTTTATCTCTAATTAAATTAAATTAATTAAGAGATAAATAAATATTTTATCTCTAATTTAATTAATTAATTAAGTGATAAAAAATAAATATTTTATCTCTAATTTAATTAATTAATTAAGTGATAAAAAAATAAATATTTTATCTCTAATTTAATTAATTAATTAAGTGATAAATAAATAAATATTTTATCTCTAATTTAATTAATTAAGTGATAAAAATAAATATTTTATCTCTAATTAAATTAAATTAATTAAGAGATAAATAAGAAGATATTATCTCTAATTAAAATAATTAAGAGATAAATAAGGAGGCTGAGTTCTTTTAAAACTCTCTTTCACCTGGCTAGCTACCACTATAAATAGAGACCTCCCATTAACACAAATTAACAATTCAGAAAGCCTGAAGAGAAGAAGATTTTGAAGAGCCAAATCCTCTCAAAATTCTTAAGAAGAAATTAGAGAAATTCTAAGAACGCGGTGCTTGTTCTTGAGAATTCTCTAAGAAGCTGCTCTCCGATCTTATTCATCGAAGGAAATGAGATAATTCCTGTTTTTCAAGATCAAGTCTAGAAGACCCTTGAAGCAGATCTCACCGATTCAAGATCAAGTCGTGAAGACCCTTGGATCAAAGTTTTACTGAAGAAAAGAATCAAAGGATTTCTTTCTTTAAGAATATTCAGAGATTGTAACCTCAAAAGTTTGATTAATAAAATTCTTATTTGACTACAAATTTTCCTTGTCATATTTTTGACATAAAATTTGTGTGTACACTCTTCTTTGTCAAAGTTTCATTCTTCTTTTTCCACTTTCTCTCAGTTCTTTACTGATCCATCTGTTGAGTTATTTCCCAGTTCAGAGACCACTACATCTGATGAGCTAAATCAAGCTTCTACTCTTGCTCCTGTTCCCATTGCATCTAATCCGATTGTTGATAATGTACTTGCTCCTCGTCGGTCTACCCGGGTAAGAGAAATTCCCCATAATCTTAATGACTATCATTGCTTTTTTGCTATTGTTAACTTACATGAACCTTAATCTTATCGTGAGGCTACTACTGGCCCTCATTGGTAGCAAGCTATGGCTGAAGAACTTTAGGCTATCGAGAAAACTCATACTTGGAATTTAGTTGATCTTCTTCATGGCAAGACTACTATTAGTTGCAAATGGGTCTACAAAATCAAAACCCGTTTTGATGGTTCTATTGAAAGGTAAAAAGCTCGTCTTGTAGCCAAGGGGTATAAACAAGAATATGGGATCGATTATGAGGAAACCTTTGCTTCAGTGGCTTGGATAATTTCTATACGTAGCTTATTATCTATCGCTGCTGTTAAACAGTGGAAACTTCTTCAGATAGATGTTAAAAATACTTTTCTCAATGGTGACTTACAGGAAGAAGTATATATGGTGCCCCCACCTGGTTATTCTCATCCTCCTCACACAGTTCGACTATTGCCCAACTTGGTTTTACTTCTAGTCCTCATGATTCAGTATCATTCATTCGACAAAGTAGTCGTGGTATTGTTCCACTTTTGCTCTATGTGGATGATATGATTATCACTGGTGATGACCAGTCTTGTATTGCTAAATTAAAGGAGTTTCTTTATACGCAGTTTGAAATTAAGCATCTTGGTTCTCAAAATTATTTCTTGGGGCTTGAGGTATCTTCTAATTTTGATGGCTATTATCTCTCCCAGGCTAAATATGCTTCTGATTTGCTTTCTAGAGCTGGCATTATTGACAATAAAACTGTCTCTACTTCGTTGGAGACTAATATTAAAATAACTCCAATGGTGGTACATTGCTCACTGATCCTACATTATATCGCCAACTCGTTGGAAGTTTGGTCTATCTCACGATGACTCGACCTGATATTGCCTATGTTGTCCATCTTGTTAGCCAATTTATGGTGGCTCCTCGATCCACTCATTTTTCAATTGTTCTTAGGATTCTTCGATATATCAAAGGTACACTATTTCATGGGCTTCGCTTCTCTGCCCATACATCTTTGGTACTATCGGGGTATTCTGATATTGATTGGGTCGGAGATCCTACAAATCGTCGTTCCACTACTGGTTATTGTTTCTTCTTAGGAGATTCTCTCATCTCTTGGTGAAGCAAGAAACAAATTGTTATTGCTCGATCCAGTATTGAAGCTGAATATCGTGCTCTTGCTGATGCCACTTTAGAGTTACTTTGGCGTCGCCGATTACTTGTTGATATGGGTATTTCATCATCTTTTGGCACCAAACTTTACTGTGATAATCGTAGTGTCATTCAGATTGCCCATAATGATGTGTTTCATGAACGCACCAATCATATTGAGATTGATTGTCATTTTATCCATCATCATGTTACACAAGGAACTATTCATCTGACTTCTGTGTCTTCCTTGGATCAACCAGTTGATATTTTCACAAAGACATATTTTCCTAACCGTTTTCAAGCTTTGGTTTCCAAACTCAAATTGAAATCTACAATACCACCTTGAGTTTGAGGGGGTGTTAATGTATTAATTGTATAAGTCAACTGTAATTAGGTTATTAGAGTAATCTTAGAGATTATGATATTATTCAGATTACGATTCTGATATTATATTATATTGTAATTATTACTGTGATGATTTTCTCCTTAATTGGTGAGAACCTTCATGTATAAATAGGAGACTCTTGTATAGATTTTTACACAATTTAATATACAAAAACTCTTTTTCTTGTAACAGGTCTAACTTGTCATATTTCCTCAGCTGTACATATAAGTTTAACATTATGTTTATAAGGCAGTGCGTGAGTAGCAAAACCCAACTCCCTCATCTGTTGCAATGTGGTCTCTGCTTTTCCAATACATTTATAATGTGTATAGCAATTCAAAAGGGCACCATAAACCTGTTTAGTTTTCAAGATTGAATCCGACGGGACGACAATGTATGGATCAAGATTCCTTTCTTGGGTCATCCATTCAAAACCTGCCATTCAAAAATGAGAGAGACTGAATAATTCTAGGATTCATGTTTTATTTGAAGCAATGGTTATGGATAGATATTACATATATTACCTGGACAACTTGTTTGAAGCACTTTGTGGCGCAGAGATGTCGGCTAAGATCTTGGAGGTGAGATGCGTGAGGAGTTCGCCTTCTGATACAGGTTGTTTATTCTAAATAGTAGTAGCAGGTTTAGCTGGTGAGTTTTTCCATTAAAGAAAGCCCAGACTATATCCCAAGTCAATTGTTTGTTACTGTCAGTGTCAGTTTCGTTATTTCTATTTCATTTCTGTTAGTGGTGGTTACCATATAACTCACGTGAATTTACATAGAATTGCATCAATGAGAATATACTGAATTTCCTTACTCTTTTTTCTCTCTAAATTCTTCTTCTCTTTCTATAACATTCTATCTTCTTCTTATTCTTCTTTTCTCTGGTTTTCTTGACTTGCAGATTTGGATCGTATTAAGTGGTATCAGAGCTTTCAATCTTAGCAACAATGGTAAAGGGGTCACCACACGTCTTCAACGGGAGGTTAACCAACATCAACAAGATCTTACCAAGCTCCAGTTTGATATGCAGCAGCTTGATAAGAAGTTTGAGGACAGATTTGAGAGTCTCAGATCTGAGATTAAGCTCAGGCTTAAAAGCTTCTTAGATCTTCTGGCCAACAATGGAGGAACAAATAATAGCAAGGGAGTTGCGATCGAGTCTGGCTCTCACAGTGGCACTAGTCTCGGGGGAGTAGCACATGGACAAACTGATCACTTAGGCCCGTTAATCACACCTGTAAAAACCTCATTTGATGATGGCAGCCATGTACGTTTGTACAAGCTCGATTGCCCTCGGTTCTCAGGCGAGGATTTTAAAGGATGGCTTATGAAATTGGAACAATACTTTGATTCAGAAAGGGTTCCTGAAGCATCCAAGGTCAGAACAGTCATGCTCAACTTGGAGGGTAGAGCCTTGCAATGGCATCACTACTATGCTAAGTTGCAGGGGGAACCGGTCGTTTGAGTTGCGCCAAATATTTGACAGAAATGAGGGACAGATTTGCACCGGGTGAGTTTGAGGATCCTATGGCAGAACTTGTAGCGTTGCGACAGACAGGTACTGTGGATTTTTTTCATGAAGAATTTTTAGCTATCTTGAACTTACTTGACCTTTCTAATACCTATGCATTGAGCATCTTCATGTGTAATCTAAAAACTGAAATTTTACAGTCTATTAAGTTGTTTAAATCCAAGAACATGAGTGAGGCACTACATGTGGCCAAACAAATTGAATCCATTGTTAGCCCAGTTGACAAGAAACCATAACCGCAAACCGTTGTCAAACAGACTTATTTGAGCCAGAATACCCATCACCATCCTCCACCTCCACGCCTTAGCACTCTGCCTCCATTATTGCCAACACCCAAACAGCCTCCAAACTTTCACCCATCCCATTCCAACAACCTTAAACCATTTCAACCAAACAACCAGAAACCATTCAACAGCTCTAATTTACCTCATCCAAGGCCTAACTTCACTGCTAAGATGGAGGAGAGAAGAAGGAAGGGTCTATGCTACTGGTGTGGAGTCAAATACACAGTAGGCCATAGATGTCTTAAGTCCCAGCTGTATACGCTTATTTCTGAAGGTCCAGAGGAAGAGAATGAGCAAGAGGTATTTTCAGATTGTGTTGACACACCTGATTTGCTTGGGACTGATGCTGCACCTAGTGAACAGCCTACCTTATCTTTGCATGCCATGTTGTGAACTTCGAGGTATCAGATAATGCGTGTTCATGGGAAACTAGGGAAACATAATGTGGCTATCCTAATTGACTCAGGAAGCACCCACAACTTTATTGACTGTAATCTGGCCAAGCTTCTCGGACTACCTATTTGGCAACAGAACAGGTTGAGGGTTACTATTGCTGATGGGGGTAGTATGCTTACCTCGGGGGTCTGCAGACAAGTACAGTGGACAGTGCAAGGGGTTCAGTTCACCACTGATTTCATGGTATTGCTATTAAAGGGATGTGATGTTGTTTTAGGCGTGCAATGGTTGGTGTCTTTGGGTCCTATCCTCTGGGATTTAACAGCGCTAACAATGCAGTTTGAGGTTGAGTCTAGGTGGTTAACTCTGCAGGACATCCATTCAGGTTAGGTGCAATTGATGAATTCTAAGCATGGCTCCAAGATCATTGCTTCTATGCTTAATGGATCTGTCCATCATCCATGTGCTTATGTGATGACAGTTAGTCCACATCTCCAAGTCAGACCATCTAACAAGGTCACTACTGCTACCTCTGAAGTCATATCCCTCCAAGAGGTTTTTGAGGAACCTACAAGACTGCCTCCTTCTCGCGTCCAAGATCACAGGATACCATTGAAAAATAAAAACCAATCTTTCAAACTCAGACCCTATAGGTATCCTACTATCTAGAAGGATGAGCTTGAGAAGATGGTGCAGCAAATGCTTGACACTGGCATCATTAGGAACAACTGCAGTTCTTTTGCTTTCCGGTAGTGATGGTCAAGAAGAAAGATGAGAGCTGGAGACTTTGTGTGGACTATAGGCAGCTGAACCAGCTTACCGTTAAGGATAAGTTTCCCATTCCCTTGGTAGGTGAGCTTCTTGATGAATTGGTGGGTGCCACTTATTTCTCCAAATTGGATCTTAGGTCCGGGTATCATCAAATTCGAATGTTTGAAGGTAATGTGCATAAGACAACTTTTAAAACTCATGAAGGCCATTATGAGTTTTTGGTCATGCCTTTCGGATTGACCAATGCCCCTGCTACCTTCCAAGGATTAATGAATCAACTCTTTAAACCTTATCTCAGGAAATTTATACTGATTTTTTTAATGATATTTTGGTATATTCAGCTGATTGGGAAGCTCACTTACAACATATTCGATGGGTGCTAGAAGTTTTGAAGGCTAATCAACTATTTGTGAAGCTCAGTAAGTGCAAGTTTGGTGCTACTAAACTGGATTACATGGGGCATGTGATTAGCAAACAAGGTATAGCTATGGATGAGGGCAAGGTCAGTTGCATCAAGGGGTGGCCAGTTCCCAAATCAGTAAGGGAATTGAGGGGGTTCTTAGGCTTCACTGGTTACTACAGACGATTTATAAAGGGGTATGGAGAGGTTGCTAAGCCTCTAACTGACTGCTCAAGAAAGAGGATGGAGGTGGATTGACTGTGCAACTTAGTCTTTTTAGCAGCTCAAATTGGCCATGACAACAGCAGCTGTCCTGGCCATACCGGATTTCTCCTCAGTATTCGCAGTTGAGATTGATGCCTCAAGAGTAGGTGTTGGAGCTGTCCTCACACAGCAAGGAAGACCTATGGCCTATTTCAGCAAGGCTTTAGGGCCTTGCCACCAGGCATTATCCATTTACAAGAAAGAAATGATGGCAATATTAATGGCAGTGAAGAAATGGAGTGCTTACCTGGTAGGGCGACATTTTCAGGTGAAAAGGGATCATCAAAGCTTGAGATTCCTTCTTGACCAGCAGGCCACTACCCTAGCTCAACACCTTTGGGTGTCGAAGATTATGGGATACGACTATGAAGTTTTATACAGAAAAGGAACAGCTAACACTGTGGCAGATGCTTTATCTCGGAATCCAGTAACACTAACTGGACAGTTGATGGCCATTTCAACCATGAAGACTAGTTTGATGGAGAGGATTTGTGAATCATGGGACCAGGATCCTAAACTGAGGCGACTTATTTCTGAACTCACCTAATGTTCAGCTCCTTCCTCTAAGTATACTTGGCACCAGGGTCAACTTAGAAGAAAGGGCAAGCTTCTGGTTGGAGACCAATCTGAGTTGAAAACAGAATTAATAAACTACTTCCATACTAGTTCTTCAGGGGGGGCATTCAGGGGCACATGTTACTATCACCAGACTTTCCAGTGTGATGTATTGGAAGGGGCTCCGGAAGGATGTCAAACGGGCAGTCCGAGAATGCACTATGTGACAATAGTGTAAGTATGATCATGCAACTAAACCAGGTCTTTTGCAACCTCTGCCTATACCCGATAGGATATGGATTGATATCAGCATGGATTTTATAGAGGGTCTTCCTAAGTCAGCTGGTAGAAAGGTTATATTGGTAGTGGTTGATCGACTGACCAAGAGTGCCATTTCCTATCATTGGCACACACGTTCACTGCGTTGACAATGGCTCAGCTATTCTTAGACCAGGTCTACAAGCTCCATGGCATGTCTAGCAATATAGTATCTGATCGAGATAGAGTGTTCTTGAGCAGTTTTTGGTAGGAGCTATTTAAAAGGGTTGGCACCACACTGAAATTCTCTACTGCCTATCATCCAAAAATAGACGGCCAGACGAAAATGGTCAACAGGTGCTTGGAAAATTACCTTCGGTGTATGACTGAAGAGAAACCCAAGGAGTGGACTCATTGGCTGCCACTGGCGGAATGGTGGTACAACACGTCTTACCATTCCGCTATCAATACTACACCTTATGAAGCTCTATATGGTCAACCACCTCTTGTCCATTTGCTTTATTTGGCAGGAGAATCCTTAATTGCTTCTGTTGATCGGAGTCTGCAAGTGAGAGAGGCTGCCGTAAAAGTTTTGAAGTTTTACCTTCAGAGAGCTCAGAATCGCATGAAGACACAGGCTGATAAGAAGCGTAGTGAGAGAGAATTTTGTCAAGGTGACTGGGTGTACCTTAAACTACAGCCTTATATGCAACAATCAGTGAGTTTCAGGAGTAACAAGAAGCTAGCACCTAAGTATTTTGGACCGTTCCAGGTGTTAGAAAAAATTTGTAAGGTTGCCTACAGGTTACAGCTACCACCAGGGTCTAAAGTACATCCTACGTTCCATGTGTCACAGTTAAAGAAGCATATTGCCAGAAAACCTTCAGCAGCACAGTTACCAATCGTAGCGAAGGATGGCACTATTGCTAAGGAACCAACACTAGTACTTCATAGGCGTATGGTGAAGAAAGGTAATCGAGAAGTTACGGAGGTTTTAGTTCACTGGACAAATTCGTCCTATGAGGATGCTTCTTGGGAAGTGCTCCATGAACTCCAACAGAAGTTCCCTACCTTTAGTCCTTGAGGACAAGGACTGCTTTAACCGGAGGGTATTGATACATGTTGTTTCTTCTAAATAGTAGTAGCAGGCTTAGCTGGTGAGTTTATCCATTAAAGAAGGCCCGGGCCATAGCCCAAGTCAATTGTTTGTTACTGTCAGTGTCAGTTTCGTTATTTCCATCTCATTTCTGTTAATGGTGGTTACCATATAACTCGCGTGAATTTACCCAGAATTGCATCAATGAGAATATACTGAATTTCCTCTCTCTCTTTTCTCTCTAAATTTTTTTTCCCTTTCTATAACATTCTATCTTCTTCTTCTTTTCTCTGGTTTTCTTGACTTGCAGATTCGGATCGTATTACCTTCCTAGAGCCATCCATCGAGAACAGCAACGAAGGAGTCTTTAAGGTCTTTGGCTCGTGAGATCAAAAGCTGCACAGGGTTTCTTGCAATGGAAAGAAGACGGTGCTTAGGGTTCTAGTGGAGAAAGAGATAACCCTCCCAATAACATGCTTCATCGCCAAAGTGGGATAGAAATGAGAATCATCAGAGTTTAGGACTTTGGCTATGTAACTGTGTTTTATTAGAAACAAAAAGAACAATACTCAAAACCATTTCTTTTAATGGGTTAAGCTCCAAGGTTTTAAGCCCGTTTATATCACGGTTTTGTATTTGATGCATTGTCAGTGTATAGGTCTATACACTGACAGTGAATTCTATACTGACATTTAATTAAAAAACTAACCACTAACCTCTAACCCTAACTCCTAACCCTTAACCCCTAATCCTGATAGGTGGCATCGTAAGATGCACTGTCAGTGTATGGTCTATACCTATATACTGACAATGCATCAAATATAAATCTTTATATCACAACTTTTTTTTTCTATTCTTTTAGCAAAATCCTACAGAATTTGGCTGAGGTTTAATAAATTTATGAGATTTCACTGGCTATAGTTGAACGTAATTAGCCAGTAGAAAACTACTTGCTTATCTCATTGTCTTCTAGTTATCATCTTTTAAAGCACCTTCAGATTGTTAGTGCAAATCCTGTTTTATCTCATTGTCTTCTAGTTATCTTCTTTTAAAATACCTTCAGATTGTTAGTGCAAATCCTTTTTGATGTTGTTGCAATGATATTGTGATTCTCTTCACCAATATATAAATTTCGTTATTACTTCTTGCTAATTTGTGAGTGGCATTAGATCAGAAGAATCAAAATGAAACCAGAATTTTATTAGGAAATACCCATGTCGTGCTTCTTTTTTTGTTTAGGGAGTGCGAGCCCTAAAGCCAGGCCGTCAGGGGAAGGGAGCTGACCATTTAGGGAATAAAGGGGAGGGGGAACATGTAGTGGCACCTTAAGTTTTGAAGGAAATATGGAGCTGAACTACATAAAACCTAGGTGAAGCAGGTGTAGCACCCACGAGTCAGGCTAGGAGCCGGTCCGTAGGTGCAGCAAAGTCCCACGAATCAAGTCCGCATCAGAAGCCTTTCTTAGAACAACTCAGGTCATCAACCGCCTAGCATTGCTTCCGGCACAGTTTTTGAGGTCAAAAGCTGTTTTTCACCGCAAACACAATGCTAAACAGATAAAAAAATTTTGACTTTTGCTATTGAAACCATGGTTTGAAAAGCCAAACCAAAAAATATAACTTTTGGGCTTTAACAACTGGCTTTTGGATAAAATGACTTTATTATCCTCACATCTCTACACTTTTATTATTTTAAACATATCTTTTTTTAACATTTCAATTTTCTATAACAATTTTCTACAGCAATGCTAAACACTTGCAAGTTTTTAAACAACAATTTTTCACTACACTTTTTCAACCAAAACTTTTTTCAACAGCAATGCTAAACTAACCCTAAAAAGGTAAAGTCTGGAGAATCACTCAAAGTAATCATTATCGTTTAAGTGGAGATATCATTTTGTTTTATTACGGATACATATTGATATTTTAGTGTTTTAAAGTATCATTTCGAATTTAACAACATTATCTAATATTTTATGTATAAATTATATATACACATATAAATACACCTCCATTGCATACATCTATATGTTTATATGCAAATATAGATTTTAAAAATTATAAATATTTAATATCCAAAATTTTCAAATCTCAAATAAATGAAATAAAATAAAAATATAAAAAAATATAATAAGTTATTATTCAATAGCCTAACTTAATGAGTATATATTATTTTTGGATTAAACTATGAAAAATAAAAATAATCATGAGAGAGAATATTAGAAATTGATTAGACAAATAAAATAAATGAAAAGATTAAAAGAAAAAGACAAAGATAAAATTTTGTATCGATTCATACGGACCGAAATAATCAGCACGATTCGGTAAAAATTGGTACGACTCGATACAGACCGATAGATCAGTACAATTTGGTATAAAAAGCGAACGGGTACATAAGTCTATTGTTTGAATGGTATAGCCGCTATCAATAACATTGGAATCCCTCCTTTTTTCAATAATATCTGTAAAATTTATGAATTCAGGCAGCCTATCCAAACTACCAGAAATCGCAATTCGGTGCCTAATCAAAATACAGAGACCGATTATTCAACATAATGTATAGCAAATAATTAATGCGGGAGAAAGATGGCATCATTGTTTTGGCAGTTCAACTAAAGCCTCGTTTAGCATTGCTTCTGGCACAGCTTTTGAGGTCAAAAGCTGCTTTTCACCGCAAACGCAATGCTAAACAGATAAAAAAAATTGGCTTCTGTTGTTGAAACCATGGTTTGAAAAGCCAAACCAAAAAGCCAAAAAATATAGCTTTTGGGTTTTAAAAACTAGCTTTTGGATAAAATGACTTTATTATCCTCACATCTCTACACTTTTATTATTTTAAACATATCTTTTTTTGACATTTCAATTTCCTACAACACTTTTTCACAGCAATGCTAAACACTTAAAAGTTTTTAAACCACACTTTATAAACACACTTTTTCCAACTCAAGCTTTTTTCAACTCAAGTTTTTTCCAACAGCAATGCTAAACTAGCCCTAAATATACAGTTCAACTGCTACCCTCATATTTAAACTCCATGCGTCCTTGTACTTTCTTCCTCAAGAGTCTTCATTATCTCCTTTTATCTGGTCAAGGGCACTGGCATCCAGATTTCCGTCCCCAATATTCATCACTAATCTATCATAAACATCAGTTGAGAAAGGACCTTTGACTCTAAGCAACTGCAATAGCTCTTCAGCTGCTTCTATGTTATTCTCTCCTTTCAAAAATCTGAGGCAAGCAGCCAAAGTAACAATGTTGGGTTTCCATCCAGAGATGCTAGCCAAGATTGCCTTCTTCAGGGTTTCCACTGCCTTTGCCATCTGACCATCTATTTGATATCCAGTTGCCAGACTATTCAATATAAATGCATCAGGCTCTTTAAGAACACCCCTTTCTATAAGACTCTTTGTATATGCTTCAGCCTTTTCGATAAAACCCCTTTTACAATAGGCACTGATTATCAGATTCAAAATCTGAGCATCATAAACCGTATATCCAGACTCCCACTCTGCAAAAATTTTCTCAGCACCATCCAAATCATCCAACTTTATCAATGAGCTTATCATACATAAATAGCCAGAGTTAAGGACTTTCCCCAAGTTTCTATACAACTTCCATATCCGATGTACTTCATCTTTTCTCCCTAGATTGGTATATACTGTGAGGAACACTTCATAAGCATGCCTTCTTGTTTTACTAGTAACTAGTTGCTCTGCTCTATTCAACATTTGTAAAGACTTTTCAGTTAACCCAGTTTTCAAGTATCCATTCGCAGCAACAAGATAAGCATGCCAATCAATAGAGATTCCAACATCATTTTCCATCTTGGTTAGGAATTTCTCCATCCCTTCAATATCAGAAGAGGATGCATAAGCATTCAGCCGAATGTTGTTCGTGAACGTGTCATGCTTAATTCCCTTTTCTTTCATCTCTTGCATTAGACCATCTAATTTTTCATGTTTTCCTAGGTGACTATAGAGATTTAACATTACATTGTAAGAGACTGCATTAAGCGGAAACCCCGATTCCCTCATATGTTGCATGGTAGCCTCTGCTTTTTCTAAACATTTTTTGTGTGCATAGCAATTTAAAAGTGCACCATATACCTGGAAAGATCTCATTGTGTCAGGAAGACGATCAAAATATTTCTCAGCTTGATCAATGCCGTGCACTTTTGAGATTAAATCCAGCCTTACAGCTATGTCCCCAATTGAAATATCAACGTTCATTTCTTCGCTCATATACTCCGATACCTTTCATAGTATTATTATTGAAGAATCAGTGATCAAACGAATATGGGACAATCTTACAATTCTTGGCAAAAGTTTAAAAAAGAAATCGCTATTGCTTGTTTGTTTGTTATGAAGTAATGTACCTCGAGGGCGTGCTTGAAGCGTCGGAAACTGCGGAGCTGTCGGATTAGAGTTTGAAGCATCGATGGCTTGAGGGGTTTGCCTTCTTCGAGCCATTGGTTGAGTACTGGGACGATGGAGGCTTTGGGATCTCCGGTTCGAGAGACGCGAATGTGCAGGGAGTCGGTTGCTTTTGAAGGGGAGGTGATGGGGCTCAGGGTCGTCTTAGTAGAGTAGAAGAGAACTCTCCGAACCCAAGAAATGCCAGAACTGGTCCTTGGATTTGATCCAATAAGATGCTTCATCAACACAAACAAGAAAATGTAAGCTCTTTTGATTTGAAGGAGGGGGGGGGGTTAGATTCAGAGCAGTTTAGAAAACTGAGAGGAGAGAAGACTTGATTTATTAGACTAGGGTTCAGGGAGGGTTTAGGATTAGGAGGGCTTACCCTTTCAAATTTGCAGGGCCGAAATAATGGATGGTTAAGGCTGTTTGTGGGCCGTGAGCCCATATTGTTAAGCCTATGTTGTTTGATTGGGTGATATTATTATGAAAATGATTAATTGGGTGCGGGTGACTAGAGCTGTTCATGGCGGGTAAGGCTCGGATGATTTTATTTTCTTTGACAAAGTTCGATTCGATTTGGAGTCAAAAGTTCATTTTATTATTTTAAAAATATTAAATTTTAAATAAAATGTTTATATATTTTATAATTAAATTAAAATTAAAATATTTTTTGTTAAATGAATAATAATTTATGTTGGACCATATTACAAAAGAAAAATTTTGTTCAGACTCGACTTAATTCAAATCAGATCTATCAAGTCGAACGAGTAATCCAACCCAAAGACAAGTCTACGTGGATCTGGCCTCGTCCTCTTGGGCACTTCCTTTTTGACATTTTGTGTGTTATTTAGAAACCCTCTTTACTCTAATTTTTCCTTCCCCGGGGATCATGATTCTTTTGATCAGTAGACAGAGCCCAAAATATGGACAGGACACCAATGAGAAGAATCAAATCGAAACGAAAATCATGAAGGGGAAATTCAACAAGTTATAAGATCAAGCTATCTAGCTCCTTGGTTTAAATTGAGTTCATTTCAGTAAAATCCAGAACAGAATCAGCGCAGTCCTACTCGTACTACGGCTAATTTCAACTCTTGTTTCTATGGTAACTAAAAAACTTCAAGTTACAAAAGTAATGCACTATTAACATTAACGGAGGAGTGAGCTTTCAACTAGGGTTGAGCAAAAAATCAAGAAAATATTGTACGATTCGGTTTCGATTCAATTTTTATTAAATTTAGTTCGATTTCGATTCGGATGGTAATTAAACTTATTCGATTTGATTCTATTTTCAGTTCATATGTTAAAAAATCGAAATTATTCAAATCGAATCGAACCGAACCGAATCAAATTATTTTATTTTATTTTTATAATATAAAAAATTATATTTTAAACTAGCAAAAAATACTATAAAAAAGATAAAATTTAAAAATCGATTAATTAAACCGATTCGAACCGATAAAATTCTATTCGGTTTAATTATAAATGTTATTTGATTCGATTTTTAAAAATCAAAATACTATAAATTAACTACAATTTTTTTAAAAAACAAAATGAGACCGAATCGTTATCACCCTACTTTAACTTATAAAGCTGCCTATTATTTGAATTGTATTCTACAATGATGTATACTATATATCATAACTTATAAGGCTGCCTATTATTTGACTTGTACTATACAATGATGTATACTATATATCAAATAATATTGAGATCAAGATGAATGTGAGCTCACGCTTGTGGTTGCCTAGCCATAAAATTCCATGGAAAATCGTCTTCTGTTTCTTTCTATGGGAAGTGTGGCTGACAAGAAATGCAATGGTGTTCCGAGAGAAAATGGATGAAAATAGGGTAACTACAAGGGCTGTGGAAAAAGCAGGTGAATTCTTTGTCCTCTCACAATGAAGAGGGTCCCTCTCCCACGATCATTGGAATCTCATGGAAAATACCACCCTTTGACTAGCACAAACTTAACACGGATGGGTCCTCTATTGGGAACCCAGGCAAAGTAGGGGCAAGAGCAGTCATCAGAGACCACGAGGGAAAATGGATTGTCGGATCATACAGAAACATACCCTAGGCCACGAGTGTTGAAGCTGAATTATGGGCACTGAGGGATGGCCTTATGTTAGCAAAACAAGCTAGGATAAGATAATTGGAGATCGAAGTGGATGCAACATCGGTCATTAGCCTTATTTCTAACCAGGGATATACAAACTTTTTTCTTAATACACTTGTTTGTGATTGCAAGATTCTCCTTTCTGAATTTGATCAAAGAAGGATTAAGCACACGTTTCGGGAGGAGAACAGATGTGCTGATGCCCTGGCTCAAAGAGGGAGCAATTTTTCAAACCCCCCATCCACGAATGCTTTTAGTGTTAATGCTCTTCTTGTTGTTTGTAATGTGACACCTATCTTTTTATCCCCTATTTTATCAGCTGAGGCCAATGGGGAAGTGGTGTATCATACTATTACTTAATCTATGAAAGCTCCTTTTATGACCAAAAAAATAATAATATTGAGATCATTTTTTAATAATAATAATAATAAGGGAAAAGTACACTAATCCCCTGAGATTTACTAAAAAATACACTTATCCCCTATAGTTTGAAAACTACCCACTTATCTCCTGAGGTTTGATGAAAAACACACTAACCCCCCCTGAGTCCTAAACCCTAAGTAAATTTTAAATAAAAAAACAATTATACTCTTGTTAATTATTAATCATATATATTTTTATTTTATTTTATTCATTTTACTCATTTTTTAATTACAAAATAATGAGAAGTTAATTAATTTGAAAATTATCTTTAATTCAATAGAAAAAATAACTTATCTTTAATTCAATATATTAACTTTGAGATGAATGTTTTACTTTTTTTATTTGAAATAAATTAATAATTTCATTTAAAAAAGTTTAGTGATAAAAAAATTGATTAAAACAAAAAAAAAAGGACGAAAATAAGAAAAATAAATAAATTTAGGGTCTTAATATTTAAAGTCAAATTTAAACAAATATAAATTTGATTAATGAAATCCTAACATCAGTTACTTTTTTAGAGAGATAAATGTACTGTTCAAGTTAATATATGTAAGTTTATTTTAAATAAAATCTCATGGATGATAATTATATTTTCTTTTTTTCTTCTTTTTTTAATCAATTTTTATGCAAATACATGTTAAATATTTTAAACTTATCTTTAATTCAATTATATATTAACTTTGAGATGAATTCATTAAATTAATTTTATTTTCTTTTCTTTTAAATAAATAAATAAAAATTATTTTAAAAAGTTTAATGACAAAAAAAATAATTAAAACAAAATATAAAAATAAAGAAAAATAAATAAAATGAGGGTATTTTAATATTTAAAGTAAAATTTGAATAAATATTAGTTTGATTAATGAAATCCTAACATTAATTATTTTTTAGAGAGATAAAATGTGGTTTTCAAACTAATAGAGGTAAGTTTAATTTCAATAAAATCTCATGAATGATTGTGATAGTTATATTTTTCATTTTTTTCTTCTCCTTTATTTCTCTCTTTTTATTTTAATCAATTTCTTTACCATTAAATTTTTTTAAACTTGATAATTAATTTATTTTAAATAAATAATTTAATGAATTCATCTCAAAATTAATATATAATTGAATTAAAGATAAGTTTAAAATATTTAACATTTACTTAAATTAAAATATAATTTAATTAGAATTTAATTTTATAGTAATTAAAGATAATTTTAAAATTAATTAAATTCGCATTATTTTGTAATTAAAAATGAATAAAATAAATAAAAATATATATGATTAATAATTAACAAAGGCATAATTGTCTTTTTATTTAAAATTTACTTACGGTTTAGAGCTCAGGGAATTAGTGTGTTTTTCATCAAACCTCAGAGGGTAAGTGGATAGTTTTTAAACTATATGGGGTAAGTGTATTTTTTAATAAACCTCAAGAAGAGTTAGTGTACTTTTCCTTAATAATAAAAATCATATTGAGTTAATTTAAAAAAAAGGTTACGAAAGTAAAATTCAACTCAAAGCTTGTCAAATACTTTAACTGTGAATATTAATATATGATTTATGATCCATTAAGGGAGCCAACAAAACATGGGGCGGTCGCCATGGCCGCTTGGACTTTCTACTTCTTCCATTTTTAAGTATACTCTTCAACTTGGAACTTTTCTTTAAAATTTTATTTTTCTACTTCTCCCATTTAAGTCTAACCTCTTCAGTTTAGGTACTTTCTTTAAATTTTTCTTTATTATCCTTAATTTGACAAAAATATATTTTGAGATCATGTTAAATTTTGAAACAAATATTTAACCTAAAATTAATTGAAAATAAATGTGATTTTGTTATATATATGTGTTCAAGATATATATTTCCAACTTAATTTATGTGGGATTAATTTTTATTATTACTTCTTTATTACGGAGTGTATAGGGTGTTTTTGATCGGGTGAGGAAACGTTGCAAACCAGTAAAACGAGATGTCGTAGGGAGATGTGTTTTTGATCGGGTGAGGAAACGTTGCAAACTAGTAAAACGAGATGTCGTAGGGAGATGGAGGAGAGAAAGATTGGAGCAGACCCTGGAGAACAAGTGCGGTGGCAGGTGGTGGTGATGAAGGCTGTAAGTGGCTGAGGACGGTGGAAAGTATGGTGGTTGTAGAAATTGCAGAGAAAATGTTGCAGAGAATTCTTAATGTCTGAAAATTTGTCAAATGGCCAAAAGATCCAAAATGAAGTATTTGGACTTCTATTTATAACCTCTCCAAAGAAGTTACAAGGAGAAGTTACGTAGAGAGTGGGGAGTTATTTTATATAAGCATGATCTCAATCATGGGTAGTGGAGAGGTTATATATGATAATGGAGAAATGTTAGTTATGAGAGGTTACATCAGGAGAAGTGTTTCAGTCACATGTAGTGAAGGAAGGCTACTGACAGCACGCTTGAGAATGCACTGTCCGTTCAGCGGGATAGGGAAGCACTTGTGTTCCAGGGAAAGGTTAAGAAGCGAACTTCTTAACAATCTCCATATCTGAGCCTCCAAACCATACTCTCCACGACATCCCAAGAGTGGAGCAAACTCGAGAATCCTGCCAACCTTCTCGGGTTAGCTCCACAGTCTTCATGTAGTTGTGCATTACTGCAGGAACTCCTGCTGCCAAGAAGCGACGTGTCAAGCGACGTGCCAAGAGACATGCCAAGAGACGTGTCAAGTGACGTGCCAAGAGACGTGCCAAGAGACGTGTCAAGAGACGTGCCAAGTGACGTGCCAAGTGACGTGCCAAGCGACGTGCCAAGAGCGCTGCTGACAGGGAGACTATTACTCAGTCCCGCTGCATATAGGATTTGTTCCTGCATAAAATGTTATTAACCAAAAACGAGTGTCTACATTTTGCCCCCTGCATGATAATTTTTTTTTATTTTAAATATATATATAAAAAATTCTCATGCACTGTAAATAATATTTAGTAAGAAGATATAGTTCCAAATTTGACGTAATTGTCCTCCCTTTTATTATTTATTTATTTTTTTGAATAAATAAATAATAATAATCATAACAAAAGGAGTTATAATTAGGCAAGAAGATTTAAAAAAAAATAATAATAAAATAATAATAATAATAAAAACTAACAAGATAAAAAGATAAATATCTTTTTAGAGTTCAAATAGCACAAGGGCACTACATGTTGTCTATAAATAAGAAAGTCACTTGAAAAATTATTTTCAATAATCTCAAAAGCTCTTCCCAAGCAAGAAGATTTCAATTCTTTTCCTCAATTTTTTTCTTTGAGAAAAGGTAAGTTCTCATCCATGTATCTCCAAAATTTTTTTTATTTATTAAGACATTAGATGAAAAGTTTCATATGAGAATTGATTTTATTTTGTTTCTTTTAAATCAAGAATAAACTAGGGTTTTGAATTTATTTATTTTTTTATAAATCTTATATGAAGCGGGATATAGAAGCACTATCAAAATTTGTTAAAAAAAATGTTTTAACATCAGGGGGGTCTAGAGGCCACTATAAAAATTTGTTATTTGTTATCAAATTTGCAAGACAAGGTGCAAAGATTCAGCTGAGGGGGGCTGCAGGCGGGGCCTGCAGTGGGACCTGCAGGGGGGCCTGCAGGGGGGCCTGTAGGATTTTTTTTTAACCAGATTAATATATAAATATATATATATATTTTTAAAAATCAAGCATGCTTTATTAAAAGCAATAAATAATATATATATTTTTTAAACATGCTTTATTAAAAAGAAAGTTTTAATTAATAAATAAATAACATATATGCAATTCTGATTTTGCCTTTTGTCTAATTTTAATTAATTAATTTTTTTATGCTACTTGAATAAGAATACTTACTTGACCTTTTGTTGTTGTTTTGCAGGATTTTCACACTGACCATGGTGAAAACTATGAATATACATCGTCCAAGTTATGGTCAACCCTCCAGAGATGCTATTCCACCTCCAAAGAAAAGGAAACAGACTGCTGGCAAAATTCTCACTCAAAAGATTACTCTTAGAACGAACAAAGATGGTTTAGTCCCTGCTGTGCCCAGGCATTGGGAGGATTCAATCATCAAGGTGGGCGGGGCTGGTCGTTTTTGGGAATATGTAAATGAGAATGAGTATGGTCAACATCCACCTGCGCCAGCTGGATACACCTTCAAATATATCAATCCTGAGTCACGTGAGAGAGAATATATCCCAGGCAATTCTATCTTGAAGTTCAGATTTGAACAAGGACAATTTCCATTTTCCATTACCAAACTTGCCAATACCTGTCCAGTTCAAGGATGGGATGAGTGGATAAATAAAATCTTGGCGAAACCTGCTAATGTGAGCATCCTTTCGAAGGCAGGAGTATTTCATGCTATCCGAATTAGTTCCAAGCTTCTCCAAATAAAGAAGGAGAAGAAATTAGAGGTGTGGCGTGCTATTCTTGCTAGATGGAGCACTTTCTCTCATACCATGATTACAGCTTGGGGTGAGTTCACATATACTCTAGAAGATGTGCATATCTTACTCGAGCTTCCCTGTTATGGCGGTTATGAAATTTCTTTTATTAGGCTTGCTGAAGAAGAGAGAGACATTTACAGGTTCTTTTGTAATTTACTCCAGAGTCAAACTAACAGTTCTAAGGTTGCACGGTTTTCCAATTGGGTAGGTCTTTTCTTCCAGAAATATAATTCTAAAGGGGATAAAACTACAGATCCTACTTATCCAGATCATAAGTGGGAACTGATAGCACTATTGATTCTATGGTTGGCACGACATGTGTTTCCAGGCTGTCGAGACGACGGGATTTCTCCAGGTGTAATTTCTCTGGCCATCAAGATTTCTAAGGGATTTGACTTTCCTCTTGCTCCATACTACCTGGGGTCCTTGTATAAACGACTGGACTTGTACCAATCTAAAACCAAAGATTCAGCTGGTCGTTACAAAATCATGACTTTTGTGGATGCCACTTTTATTCTTATGTGTCTATGGGAGAGATTCGGCTCTTGCGCTCCTGAGCCTAATGTCTACAACTCATCTGGGACTTTTAATTCAACGACCGTTCTCAGGAATGACTATAGAGCTTGGGCATGGCTTGCTCGAACATCAAAGAAGAGTGTTCTTGAAGTGATGGACGTGGCAGATGAATTCGAACCTAGGCCATATGTTAACTCGCTCAATGGGTATGGAAGTCCTACTCTTTATTATAACTTGTCTGATTCCGTGAGTGTACAAAGAATGCATTTTTATTTGTGAGTTCAATGTCGTGCGCTACCCTGCATGATTGAAAATTCTAGCTCAGGAGTTACTAGGGACTCATATTCGGCAGTAGTATATTAGGCCTCTAGGGTAGCACGTCAATTTGGGTATGATCAAGGAGTTCCACCTGGCCCTTCTATGTCCCGTGAAACATTTGCTACTAGTGCTAAATGGTTTCTCAAAGATTCAGTCAAGGGTCTTCCAGTTAAGAGTGTAACTGCCCCAGCACTTGATAGAGTTGGCATGTGTTCATCTGGCTGGCGGGCCTATTGGGGTGTATGCCTTGATGAGTGGAAGGTTTTTGTGAGGCCCTTAGCTAATCTTAGAGCTGAACTTAAGCCCCCAAATATTACTACTAGCGACATATCCTTGCGTATGCCCGACAAACCAAGACCGAAAACTTCTACAGTTGTAGATATTGATGATGGAGAAGAAGATGATGTTCTGATCCTTCATCAACGAAAAAAAAGTCGTGCTTCATCTCATGCATCTCAAGAAGTAAGTTTCCTTTTATATATATATATATATATATATATATATATATACTCACTCTTTACCCTTCACTTATCACTTTTCTACTTGTGTTTCTTGTAGGGTGTATCAACTTTTGAAGCTAGTGATCCTCGAGTAGAAGAGGTAGATGAGTAGGTTGATACTGATAGTGATGATGATGACGATGACGATGATAACGATGATGATGATGCATCAAAACGTTCTGAGCCAGAAACTGATGCTGCTTCTTCCAGGTCAAGGAATTGTGCTTCTGAAATTGATGCTCTCTTTTCTTCACAAGATATAGAGACTGTTCAAAGTCAAGAGAGGGAACATACTAGAGATACCACTCAGCCTGAATTTGGTGATGCTACTGCTCAAAGTCAGGAGAGGGAACATACCAGGGATACCATTCAGCCTGAACTTGGTGATGCTACCGTACAAAGTCAGGAGAAGGAACATACTAGAGATACTGCTCAGCCTGAATTTGGTGATGCTATGGTTTCTACTAATGCTCTAGGTGTTCCTCCTGTTCCTTCCTCCCCAGTACTAGGAGTTAGAGATTCTAACCTAACTACAAGTTCTGGAACAGTCACCTTTGCAACAGGATCCGCCTTTGGGACAATCACTTCTTTCGGAACAGTTGCCTTTGGACCGAGTATCCTTGGGTCAACTCCATCTCAGACTATTGGAGTCAATACTTCTCTTGGTACTTCAAAAGTGGATTTCCATGGTTTCTCCGTTGACTCACAATATCAGCGGTATTTGGAAGACATTTATAAAATAGAAGGTGAATTCTGGACTACTTGCACCTTTCAGATTGAAGGATTTATTTCATTTTTTCTGGGACAGTTTGGTAAGGCTTTAGTAATTGCTGATGCTCGATGGTTGGATATCCCTCCAGCAAAGTTGCAAGAGATGTTTGCACTCATGGATGCGGTTACCAAAACTGGGTTCAGACTGGGATGTCTTACTTCTTGTATGGCTAAGGCCAAAGCTATTCTTAACATAGAGGTAGACAAAGCTCAGGTAGAGACGAGTTTGGATGAAGTTAGACAGAAGCTTGATTCTCTTAAGCAGGAAACAGAGATATATCAGCGCAAGAACCTGGAGTTGCAGAACCAACTAGATAATATTCATCATCTCCGTAGCTCTAATTCTTCTCCATGGGACAACATAAGGGAGTAGACTTGTTTCATTTTGATTTTATTTTTTTTTGTAACTTTTTTTTTATCGGAGTTGTCTTTGAACTTTTATATCATAATAAAACATACATATATTATGCTAAAATTTTTTTATAGCAATTGTGTACTTATGTGAATGTCATAAGTTCTTCACACACACTTTTTACTTTTGATAGAGTCGTGCGGCCAAGGGGAACTATTCACTTTCATTAGGGAGATTGAATCTCAACCTTAAATAAAGTAAACTATTCAACCCTTTAAAATAAGCGTTAGAGCTGCGGCCAAAGGGAACTATCTGCTTTCATTAGGGAGATTGTATCTCAACCTTAAATGAAGTAAACCATTCAACCCAAAAAGCGACTTGTGGCCAAAGTATGAGCGATTATAGCTGCGGCCAAAATGTAATTATCACATTACAGCCAAAATTTAAGCATGAAGCTGCGGCTGGTTTATAATCAATGTCATAGTCAAAGTAAGCGTTAAAGCTGCGCTATGACAGGAACAATAGAGTACAGCCAGATTTTAAGTGATAAAGCTGCGACTGAAAACCATCAATTTTCATACATGTCATAGATCTTTACAGAGGAACATAGTAGTCAACTGATAATAAAAGATAAGTATTGGACATGCAATTAACTTCTAATTACAAAAGTATTAAAAAATAATTAGAGACAGGGTCCGAATTTCATACATGGAATTTCTTGACATATTTAAAGTTAATAGGCGCAGTAACAGCATTATTCTTTGGGTTGATCAACTTGCAGTAACCACTATCATTCACTTCATGGATAATGTAAGGTCCTTCCCATTTTGGACTAAACTTAGGAGCTGAAGTTCCTCTTCTGACGTGTTCGGCAGCGCGGAGAACTAGATCACCCTCTTCAAAGTTTCTCCTCTTTACTAGCTTGTCATAAGCTCTACTCAACCTCCTTTGATACACTGTCAAATTCTTCCTTGCTCTATCCCTTCTTTCTTTTAGTGCTTCTAACTCCAACATCCGCAGGCTATCATTGTCAAGTTCAGCGTCCAACGCTAACCTTGCAGACGGAATAGTATCTCGGCAGGAAGTACAGCTTCTGTTCCATATACCAGTGAAAAAGGAGTTGCTTTTGTAGGTCCACGCTTGGAAGTCCTGTAAGCCCATAGTGCCACTGGCAATGCATCTCCCCACATCTTTGGATCTTCATGTACCATCCTACTCAACACCTTCAGCAAAGTCTTATTTGTTGCCTCAGCTTGGCCATTGCCTTTCGGGTAGTATGGAGTTGACTTAACATGATCTACTTCATACAAGGCAAGCAATTCCCTCACGTTACTATTAATGAAAGGAGTTCCATTATCTGACAAGATTCTCCTTGGTATCCCAAAACGACATATAATGTACTCCTTAATGAAATTAGCCACTACTGGACCTGTTGCTTTCTTCAGAGGGATAGCTTCCACCCATTTTGTAAAACACTCTGTTGCTGCTAGTATCCATGTGTAGCCTTTAGCAGGAGGATTGATAGGCCCGATTAGATCAAATGCCCAAGTATGGAAAGGCCAAGGAGTAGTGATGCTATGGAGCTCTACTGCTGGAGCATGTATGGCGTTGCCATGAACCTGGCATGGATAGCACTTCCTTGCATGACGTGTAGCATCTGCTTCCATGGTTGGCCAATAATACCCCAAGTCTAAGAGCTTCTGATATAACTTTCTACCTCATTCATGTTCTCCACTACTCTTACCATGCACTTCTTCTAGCAATGAACCCACATCTGCTGGAGAGACACATTTCAAAGACCTCCCTGAGAATGAAACACGAAACAAGTTATTCTCCCTTAGAAAGAAACGTTGAGCTCTCCGCTTGAGTTGTCTAGCATCTTGACGATTAATAGGAAGAACTCCATTTCTGAGAAACTCAATATAAGGCCTACGCCAATCTCCAGCGCTTCCAACAAAATGACATTCTTGTACATCTGGTGGTTCAGAGCACTTCTTGCAAGACCCTTGTAATATCAAAGCATCCTTGGCCATGGTTGGCCAAAAGTAGCATGCCCTTTGTATCAAACGATATAATGGTGGACCTTCCTCTCCACACCACTGTTCATGAGATGTTTTCAACCCATCCTTTGCCTCAACCTTAGAGATACACCTTGCTAACACCCCACCAACATTTCTATGGTATAGCACACCATGAATCATAACAAAATGTCTCAAGTTGGGAATATCAGCAAGAGTAGGATGAAGCAATTGATTAATAATGGGTGCACGCCAATCTTTGTCATCCTCGTAATCTGAAGGCTGAAGCAATTCACTAGCTGGGCAAGGCAAATTTCTTCTAACCACTGACATAGCAATATTCAAGCTCTCCTCTGGAATATGAATTTTGGAAGCCAAGGTAGCAAGAGCATCAGCATATCTATTCGTGGATCTTGGACTATGTTCACATCTTATGATCTGAAACTTCTTCCATAGAGCTTGTACAAGAGTTCTATAAGAAGCTAGCATAGGTTCCTTCAACGCAAACTCACCATTAGCCTGCTTAACAATGAGATTAGAATCTCCATAGATGCAAAGATTATTAATCCCAATGGTAGTAGCTGTGAACAACCCCAAAATAAGTGCCTCATACTCTGCTTGATTGTTGGTACAAGGAAAGTCCAACTTGAATGCCAATGAGATTGGTTCTCTACCTAATTCTGGGGAGGTTAACTCTAGACTCGGAATCAAGGAGCTCCGTTCTCTACTTGGCTCATCATCCAGAGAGATGTCATTTCTACTTGAAGAAGAGGAGGTTAACTCTGAACTCTCTATCAAGGAATCGACTTCTCTACTTGGAGGAATTAAGACTATGCCAGCGCCTCCTCCATTTCTAGTTGAAGAACCATCAAAATACAACTTCCATTCTCCTTCTTCTACATTCACAGAGCATACCTCTTCATTCAATTCACCAAGAATAGAATCGGGTACAACTTCATCATAATGAGATGGGAAATATGCTAGCAAATCTGATAGTGCTTGAGACTTGATAGCCTTTGGCTGGACAACTGAGATGTCAAACTCTCCTAACAACAAAAGCCACTTCGCTATTCTCCCTGACAAAGCTGGGCTAGAGAGCAAGAATTTAATTGGATCTGACTTGGTCACCACTATGAGTTTATGAGCTAGGAAGTAGTGGCGGAGTTTTTGAGTAGCAAATACCAAAGCGAGACAATGCTTCTCCATTGGCGGATAATTCAACTCACTACCATGTAGACATCTACTCAAGTAGTACACAGGTCGCTCTTGCCCATCCATTTCTTGTACCAGTAAAGCACCTATGGAGTGAGGAGTAGAAGTGAGATACAACATCATTGGTTGATCCTTAACCGGCATTGTCATTGTCATTGGAGAACTCAGGATCCGTTTGATCTTCTCAAAAGCTTTGTGTTGTTGTCCACCCCACACAAAAGAAATTCCCTTCTTCAATAGACTCTGAAAGGGTGTAATGATTTCTTCCAGAGCTGGAACGAACCTCCTGATGTATGAAACCTTTCCTAAGAAGCTTTTGAGTTGTTTCTGACTTACTGGAGATGGCATAGACTGAATAGCTTTTACTTTTGCAGGATCAACATCTATACCTTTTCTGTGAACCACAAAACCCAAGAACTTTCCAGCAGTAACACCGAAAGCACACTTCAGAGGATTCATACGGAGTTTGAATTTCTGCACCTTTCAAACACTCTTCTCAATTCTTCCAAATGACTGGAGGCTTTTTTAGACTTCACAACAATATCATCTACATAGTCTTCCATGCAGTCATGCATCATATCATGGAAGATCGCTGTCATAGCACGTTGATAAGTTGCTCCTGCATTCTTCAACCCAAACGGCATAACAGTGTAGTAGAAGTTGCCAAATGGAGTTCTGAAAGCCGTTTTCTCTGCATCACCTGGTGCCATTTTAATTTGGTTGTAGCCACTAAACCCATCCATAAAGGAAAACATCTCATGACCAGCGGTAGCGTCAACCAAAGTATCAATGTTTGGAAGAGGAAAATCATCCTTGGGACATGACTTGTTTAAATCTCTAAAATCAACACACACCCTTATTGTCCCATTCTTCTTCTTCACTGGCACAACATTTGCTAGCCATGTAGGATGATGTATGGGTTTAATGAATCCCACCTTGAGCAACTTATTAATCTCCTCCTTGATCTGAGTCTCCACTTCATGCCGAAAGACCCTAGCCTGCTGCTTAACTGGCCTACTTCCAGAAGAGATGTGCAATTCATGAGTAACGAAATTCTCATCCAATCCAGGCATTTCTTCATAGGTCCAGGCAAACACATCTCTGTACTCCTTTAGAAGTTGAACCAAATTAACCTTTTGCTCTTCTGAGAGACTCTTACTTATGAACAAGGGTCTAGTTGATTCTCCTTCCCCTGCCATATTTATCTCTTCTAACTCATCCCCTTGAGGCTTCGATTGATCTTGCAACTTTTCTGGTGCTTGCACTATTTCTTGTATTTCCTCACATACTGATTCCACCTGAGAACAAGATGGTTTTTTATCAGGCGGTTCCCATGATACGGAGCCAGAAGAAGGTGTTTCTCCTGACCCCGCGCCCCATCATAAGTAATACACTGTCTTTCCATCATCATGTGTGTATGAACGAACTCCCGTATCCTGTACTCCTTTCACCTCCTTACTTGCACCTGCATTTCCAAGCTTCCTTTTTCTTCCCCGGTGTTTCTTCTTCTTACCTTCTCCATCTTTCTTCCCAACATACTCTTCCCATTTTGGGAGTGGCACTCCAATGGGTCTAGCAATAGCAGTTTCTCTTTCTTTCGCTGGATCTTTAAAGAAAGTAGCTTCTGTATAATTCACCTCATTTCGCTTGAAAGGTGCCTTAGTAGCAGGAATGAAAATTTCTTTCCCCTTCCAGTGACCCTTGATACATTGGTGGCGTGAAGATGGAATGATGTTGTGGGTGTGCAGAAATTTTCTCCCTATGAGGATATGGTAGGCTACATCGGCATCAATAACATGGAAGCAGGTTTGGTCTTGAACAGGACCTATCTTAAAGTTCACTGTCACTTGTCCGAGAGTTTGAATCTCCTTGCTATCAAAAGAAGAAATTGTCATAGGACGCCTCAAACTCTTCACGTCTATCTTCACAGCCTTCAGGGTAGACAGAGGCATAAGGTTTACGGATGATCCATCATCGATGAAAGTCCGCTTAATGGGATAGTCATTAATGCTACTCTCTACATAAAGAGGCTTGTTGTGGTAAGGATGTGGAGTGCACATATCTACCTTCGTGAACACTATTGCATTCTCATACCCACTATACATCTTTCCCATAGGCTTTCCTACCAGGTTACACTCTCCATACTGTTCACCCGCAATCTTAACTAGTGACAGAGCTGCTTCCTTTCTTGATTCCTCTGAAAACCCCAACTGATCAAAGAAATGCCTGAAATTTGGTGTTTTAATAAGAGAGTTTGCAATGGAGGACGTAACCATCCCAGCTGCTTGTACATCTTCAGCCTGATTACCTGAGGAAGTAGGATCATCATGTTGAGCATGGCTAATAGTGTTCACATGTCCTCTTGCATCATGTTGAGAAGTAGTTTTGAGCTTAACTCTTTGAATAAAAAGATACATGTGCTTAAAAGTTTACATTTCTCGAAATACTATCTTAAGGTAAAACATCAATTATCAAAGATGGTTATATTTTTTAATTTTTGAGACAATTAAATAGCAAAATAGCAATGGAAATTACTAGGCTTGAGATTGTTGGAATATGGGTCGGGTCAAGTGGACCCAAATTCATTAGCAAATCCAAATAGGTGTTATCTAACTTTTAATATGAATTGAATTATAATTATATTCTTAATAGAATTACACACAAGTGTTATTAGAATGTCTATTCCTAATACGATTGAGATATGTATTATATAGATAGACATATATACTTGTAAAAATTAATATGAAGAGTAATTCTCAATTACTCTAATGAAAATTCTTTCATAAACTTTCTCTTGTCTAATTCTTGGGTAATCCATCTAGAATCATAAGATTTGAAGTGTGAAATTTAAGAACAACTCTAATAATTGTACCCTAGACGATCGAGAAAGATTAAAGAGTTGTTGAAGAAGTAAAATTTTGAAAGTTTGTGAAATAAGTATCCATAAATTAATTTTAATAATTCATATAAATATTAGAATAGATAATCCTAAACTTATTAAATTTATATAAATATTGGCCCGCAGGAAATGGTATGCTTAAATATAAAAACGCGCAATGAATCGAGCAGCTACTTCCCTATTTAACACTCAAGCTGTCAAGCGTTCATGTATAGTTAACGCTTGATCGATCTGATTAACGCCTTTCATTATTTAATTATTATTACTGTAGAGGATGTTTTTGATCGGGTGAGGAAATATTGCAAACCCGTAAAACGATATGCTGTAGGGAGACGACGAAAAGGAAGATTGGAGCAGACCCTGAAGAACAAGTGTGATGGCAGGTGGTGGTGATGAAGGCTGTAAGTGGCTGAGGATGGTGGAGAGTATGATTGTTGTAGAAATTGCAGAGAAAATATTGCAGAGAATTCTTAACGGCTGAAAGTTTGTCAAATGGCCAAAAAGATCTCAAATGAAGCGTTTGGACCTCTATTTATAGCCTCTCCAAGGAAGTTACTAGGAGAAGTTACTAAGAGAATGGGAAGTTATTTTGTACGAAAGTGGTCTTAGTCATGGGTAGGGCTGTAATCGAGCCGAGCCGAGCTCGAATACTGAGAAGCTCGAGCTCGAGCTCGATTCGAAACTCGAGGCTCGAAGCTCGGTTCGAGCTCGATCGAGTATCATTTTTTAAGCTCGAGCTCGGCTCGAGATAAAATCGAACTATTCGAGCTCGACTCGATTAGGCTCGTTTATATGCTCGAGCTCGAGCTCGAATTAAGGGTTTTTAAGTATGTATATATATTAAGGGTAAAATAGTAAATTAATAATAAAAATATTATAAATAAAAAGCTCGATTAGGCTCGCGAGCTGCTCGAATCGGGTATTAAGATACTCGAACTCGGCTCGCTCGATAGCTCGAGCTGCTCGAGCTCGAGCTCGGCTCGATAATGACCGAATTGAATTCGAGTTTTTTCGAGTCGAACTCGAGTAGCTTGCGAGCACAAGTGTCTCGTTTACACCCCTAGTCATGGGTAGTGGAGAAGTTATAAGAGGTTACATCATGAGAGTTGCTTTAGTTACATGCAGTGAAGAAAGGTTATGTGATAGTACGCTTAAGAATGCATTGTCTATTCAGCGGGAAAAAGGAAGCACTTGTGTTCCAGGGGAAGGTTAAGAAGCGGACTTCTTAATAGTCTCCATATTTGAGCCTCCAAGCCATGCTCTCCAGGACATCCCAAGAGTGGAGCAAACCCAAGAATCTTGCCAACCTTCCCGGGTTAGCTCCACAGTCTTCATGTAGTTGTGTATTACTGTAAGAAGTCCTGCTGCCAAAAAGCGACGTGCCAGAAAGTGCTGTTGACAGGAAGACTATTACTAAAGCCCGCTGCATATAAGATACCAAAAACGAGTGTCTACATTTTGCCCCCTGCATGAGAATTTTTTTTAAAAGGATTCTCATGCACTGTAAATAATATCAAGTATGAAATAAAAAATAATTTCAAAATTTGATGCAATTGTCCCCCGCCTACATGCATGTGCTATATATTGGTGGTTGTATTTTTCCAGTGTGGGTTATGATAATTCGATGGAGACAACCTTCATAATGGAATAAAACTCAATCTTCCATGCTTAAGAGTGCATGCACCAAAAGAAAAAGTGGCATCATAAGAGTGAAATTAATATCGAAAAGTAACAAAGAATTGACATCATGAAGAAATTGAAGCTTTACAAATATATTTGGCATTTTCAAATATAGTGCATGGTAGTTCGCCTGCATGCCCCCCATCTTTTTTTTTGAATAAATAAATAATAAATAAAAATAACAAAATTAGTTATAATTAGGAAAGAAGTTTTTTTTTAAATCTAACGAGATAAAAAGATAAATATCTTTTTAGAGTTCAAATAGCACAAGGACACTACATGTTGTCTATAAATACGAGGGTCACTTGGAAAATTATTTTCACTAATCTCAAAAGCTTTTCCCAAGCAAAAAGTTTTCAATTCTTCTCCTCAATTTTTCTTTGAGAAAAGGTAAGTTCTCATCCATGTATCTCTTTTTATTTTTTATTTTTTAGACATGAGATGGAAATTTTCATATGAGAATTGATTTTGATTTTGTTTCCTTTAAATCAAGAATAAACTAGGGTTTTGGAGTTTTAATAAAAAATTGCCCCCAATTTTTTGCAAATCAATTTGATTATTTGATTTTCTTTTTCTCTTATAGAATAAAAAAAATTAAAATTTTGTTTTTGTAGATTTGTGTTTAACGCCTGCAGGCAGGGGGGTTCGGGTGCCTTCAGACGGGTGCTTGCAGGGGGTTTCGGGTGCTTGTAGTGGGTTTCGGGTGTTTGCAAGCGGGTGCCTGCAAGCGCGCCCCCTCTGGCACCTCAGCACCTGGTCCCGTTTATTTTCTTTTTAATTCTAAATAAATAAACATGAAATTATGACTTTGCCTTTTGTTCAATTTTATGCTACTTGAATAAAAAAAATACTTACTTGACCTTTTTTGTTGTTTCGAAGGATTTTCACTCTCACCATGGTGAAAACTATGAACATACACCGGCCAAGTTATGGTCAGCCCTCCAAAGATGTTATTCCACCTCCAAAGAAAAGAAAACAGATTGCTGGAAAAGCTCCCACGCAAAAGTTTATTCTTAAAACGGGCGAAGATGGTTTAGTCCTTGCTGTCCCCAGGCATTGGGAGGATTCAATCATCAAAGCGGGCGGGGCTGATCGTTTTTGGGAATGTGTGAATGAGAACGAGTATGGACAACATCCACCTGCGTCGGCTGGATACACCTTCAAATATATCAATCCTGAGTCACGTGAGAGACAATATATCCGAGGCAATTCTGTCTTGAAGTTTAGATTTGAGCAAGGACAATTTTTGCTTTCCATTACCAAACTTGCCAATACCTGTCCAGTCAAGGATGGGATAAGTGGGTAAATAAAATCTTGGTGAAACCTGCTAATGTGAGCGGCAGGAGTACTCCATGCTATCCTAATTAGTTCCAAGCTCCTCCAAATAAGAAAGGAGAAGAAATTAGAGGTATGGCGTGCTGTTCTTGCTAGATGGAGCACTTTCTCTCATACCATGATTACAGCTTGGGGTGAGTTCACATTTACTCTAGAAGATGTGCATATCTTACTCGAGCTTCCCTGTTATGGCGGTTATGAAATTTCTTCTATTAAGCTTACTGAAGAAGAGAGACATTTACAGGTTCTTTCGTAATTTGCTCCAGAGTCAAACTAATAGTTCTAAGGTTGCACGATTTTCCAACTGGGTAGGTCTTTTCTTCCAAAAATACAACTCTAAAGGGGGTAAAACTACATATCCCAATTATCCAGATCATAAGTGGAAACTAATAGCACTATTGATTATGTAGTTGGCACAACACGTGTTTCCAGGCTGTTCAGACGATGAGATTTCTCCAGGTGTAATTCCTATGGCCATCAAGATTTCTAAGGGATTGGACTTTCCTCTTGCTCCATACTACTTGGGGTCCTTGTATAAACGACTAGATTTGTACCAATCTAAAACCAAAGATTCAGCTGGTCAGTACAAAATCATGACTTTTGTGGATGCTACTTTTATTCAGATGTGACTATAGGAGAGATTCGGCTCTTGCGCTCCTGAGCCTAATGTATACGACTCATCTAGGACTTCTAATTCAGCGACCGTTCTCAGGAATGACTATAAAGCTTAGGCATGGCTTGCTCGAACATCAAAGAAGAGTGTTCTCGAAGTGATGGACGTGGTAGATGAATTTGAACCTAGGCCATAGGTTAACTCGCTCAATTGGTATGGAAGTCCTACTCTTTATTATAACTTGTCTAATTCCGTGAGTGTACAAAGAATGCATTTTTATCTATGGGTTCAGTGTCATGCGCTACCTTGCATGATTGAAAATTCTGGCTCAGGAGTTACTAGAGACTCATATTCACCATAAGTATATTCGACATCCAGGGTAGCACATCAATTCGGGTATGATCAAGGAGTTCCACCTGGCCCTTCTATATCCCATGAAATATTTGCTACTAGTGCCAAATGGTTTCTCAAAGATTCAGTCAGGGGTTTTCCAGTTAGGAGTGTAATTGTCCTAGCACTTGATAGACTTGGCATGTGTTCATCTGGCTGGCGGGCCTATTGGGGTATATGCCTTGATGAGTGGAAGGTTTTTGTGAGGCCCTTAGCTAATCTTAGAGCTGAACTTAAGCCCCCAAAATATTACTACTACCGACATATCCTTCCGTATGCCTGACAAACCAAGACAGAAGACTTCTGTAGTTGTAGATGTTGCTGATGAAGAAGAGGATGATGTTCTGATCCTTCATCGATGAAAAAAACTTTGTGCTTTATCTCATGCATCTCAAGAAGTAAGTTTGCTTTTTTCTTTTCTTTTTTTACATACTTAGTCTTCACCTTTCACTTTATCACTTTTCTACTTGTGTTTCTTGCATGGTGTATCAATTACTTCTGAAGCTAGTGATCCTCAAGTAGAAGAGGTAGAGGAGCAGGCTGTTTTTGATACTGATAGTGACAATGATGATGATGATGCAACAAATCATTCTGAGCCAAAAACTGATATTGCTTCTTCCAGATCAAGGAATTGTGGTTATGACATTGTTGAAATTGATGCTCTCTTCTCTCCACTAGACATAGAGACTGTTTAAAGCCAGGAGAGGAAATATACCAGGGATACCACTCAGAATGAACTTGGTGATGCTGTGGTTTCTACTAACGCTATAGATGTTCCTCCTGTTTCTTCCTCCCCAGTACTAGGAGTTAGAGATTCCAGTCTAGCTTCTAGTACTTTTAGCAAAGATCCTGTTAATGCAACAAGTTCTGGGATAGTCACCTTTGCAACGGGATCTGCTTTTGGGAGTAGTGCTTTCGGGACAATCACTTCCTTCGGAATAGTTGCCTTTGGACCAAGTATCCTTGGGTCAACTCCATCTCAAACTATTGGAGTCAATACTTATCTTGGTACTTCAAAGGTGGATTTTCATGGTTTCTCCATTGACTTACAATATCAGCTGTATTTGGAAGACATTTATAAGATAGAGGGTGAATTCTGGAGTACTTGCACCTTCCATATTGAAAGATTTATTTCATTTTTTCTGGGACAGTTGGGTGAGGCTATAGTAATTGCTGATGCTCGATGGTCAGATATCCCTCCAGCAAAATTGCAAGAGATGTTGGCACTCATGAATGAGGTTACCAAGACTGGGTTCAAACTGGGATGTCTTACTTCTTGTATAGCTAAGACCAAATCTATTTTTAACATAGGGGTGGACGAAGCTCAGGTGGAGGGGAGTCTGGATGAAGTTAAACAGAAGCTCGATTCCCTTAAGCAGGAAACAGAGACATATCAGTACAAAAAACTTGAGTTGCAGAATCGACTAGATAATTCATAATCTTCGTAGCTCTAATTCTTCTCCATGAGACAACATTAGAGAGTAGACTTGTTTTATTTTGATTTTTTTTTCTTTTTTTTTTTAGACTGAGTTGTATTGGAACTTTTCTATCATAATAATAGATACATATATTATGCCAAATTTTTCTTAGCAGTGGTGTACTTATATGAATGTCATATGTTCTTCACACACACTTTTTACATTTGATAGAGTCGTGCGGCGAAGGGAAACTATTCACTTTCATTAGTGAGACTAAAAATCAACCTTAAATAAATTAAACTATTCAACCCTTTAAAATAAGCGTTAGAGCTGCTGCCAAAAGAACTATCTACTTTTATTAGGGAGATTGGATCTCAACCTTAAATGAAGTAAACCATCCAACCTAATAAGCGACTTGTGGCCAAGGTATGAGCGATTATAGCTACGGCCAAAGTATAATTATCACATTACAGCCAAAATTTAAGCATGAAGCTGCGGTTGGTTTATAATCAATGTCATAGTCAATGTAAGCGTTAAAGCTGCACTATGACAGGAACAACAGAGTACAGCCAGATTTTAAGAGATAAAGTCGCGGTTGGTTTATAATCAATGTCATAGTCAATGTAAGCGTTAAATCCACGCTATGACAGGAACAATAGAGTACAGCCAGATTTTAAGCGATAAAGTTGCGGGCTGATATAGAATTCATCCTTTTTCATACATGTCATAGTTCTTTACAGATGGACATAGTAATCAACTGATAATGAAAGATAAGTACTGGACATGCAATTAACTTCTAATTACAAAAGTATTACAAATAATTAGAGACAGAGTCCAGATTTCATACATGGAATTTCTTTACATATTGAAAGTTAATGGGTGGAGTAACAACATTGTTCTTTGGGTTGATCAACTTGTTGTAACCACTATCATTCACTTCATGGACAATGTAAGGTCCTTCCCACTTTGGACTAAACTTAGGAGCTGAAGTTCCTCTTTTGACGTGTTCGGCAGCGCGGAGGACTAGATCACCCTATTCAAAGTTTCTCTTCTTTACTAGCTTTTCAGAAGCTCTACTCAACCTCCTTTGATACACTGTCAAGTTCTTCCTTGCTCTATCCCTCTTTTCTTCCAGTGCTTCTAACTCCAACATCCGCAGGCTATCATTGTCAAGTTCAGCATCCAACGCTAACCTTACAGACGAAACTAGTATCTCCGCAGGAAGTACAACTTTTGTTCCATATACAAGTAAAAAAGAAGTTGCCTTTGTAGGTCCACGCTTGGAAGTCGTGTAAGCCTATAGTGCCACTGACAATACATCTCCCCACATCTTTGGATCTTCATGTACCATTCTACTCAACACCTTCAGCAAAATCTTGTTTGTTGCCTCAGCTTGGCCATTCCCTTTTGGGTAGTATGGAGTTGACTTGACATGATCTACATCATACAAGGCAAGCAATTTCCTCACGCTACTATTAACGAAATGAGTTCCATTGTCTGACAAGATTCTCCTTGGTATCCCAAAATGACATATAATGTACTCCTTAGTGAAATTAGCCACAGCTGGACCAGTTGCTTTCTTCAGAAGGATAGCTTCCACCCACTTTGTAAAACACTCTGTTGCTGCCAGTATCCATGTGTAGCCTTTAGCAGAAGGATTGATAGGCCCAATCAAATCAAATGCCCAAGTATGAAAAGGCCAAGGTATAGTAATGCTGTGGAGCTCTACTACTGGAGCATGTTAGCGTTGCCATGAACCTGGCATGGATAGCATTTCCTTGCATGACGTGTAGCATCTGCTTTCATAGTTGGCCAATAATACCCCAAGTCTAAGAGCTTATGATATAGCTTCCTACCTCTTTCATGTTCTCCACTACTCCCACCATGCACTTCTTCTAGCAATGAACCCACATCTGCTGGAGAAACACACTTCAAAGACCTGCCTGGAATGAAACTCGAAACAAGTCATTCTCTTTTAGAAAGAAATGTTGAGCTCTCCGCTTGAGTTGTCTAGCATCCTGACGATTAGTTGGAAGAACTTCATTTTTAAGATACTCAATATAAGCCCTACGCCAATCTCCAGCGCTTCCAACAGAATGACATTCCTGCACATCTGGTGGTTCAGAACACTTCTTGCATGACCCTTGCAATAGCGGAGCATCTTTTGCCATGGTTGGCCAAAAGTAGCCTGCTCTTTGTAGCAAACGGTGTAATGGTGGACCTTCCTCCCCACACCACTGTTCATGAGTTGTTTTCAACATGGCCATGGCCTCAACCTTGGAAATACACCTTGCTAACACTCCACCAGCATCCCTATGGTATAACACACCATGATTCAAAACAAAATGTTTCAGGTTTGGAATATTAGCAAGAGTAGGATGAAGTAATTGGTCAATGATAGGTACACGCCAATCTTCATCATCCTCATAGTCTGGAGGCTGAAGCAACTCGCTAGCTGGGTAAGGTAGATTTCTTCTAACCACTGACATAGCAATGTTCTGACTCTCCTTCGAAATATGAATTTTGAAGCCAAGGTAGCAAGTGCATCAACATACCTGTTTGTGGATCTCTAGCTATGTTCGCGTCTCACATTCTGGAACTTTTTCCATAAAGTCTGAACAAGAGTTCTGTAAGAAGCTAACATGGGTTCTTTTAATGAAAATTCCCCATTAGTCTGTTTCACAATAAGGTTGGAATCTCTGTGAATACAGAGGTTGTTGATCCCAATTGCATTTGCAGTATATAAACCCAAGATCAATGCTTCATATTCTGCTTGATTATTAGTGCAAGGAAAATCCAACTTGAAAGATAAGGAGATAGGTTTTCTAGTTGATTCTGAGGAGTTTAACTCTAAACCCGGAATCAATAAGAACTCTTCTTCTCTCAGCTCTTCTTCCAAGGATGTGTCATTTCTACTCAAATTAGAAGAGATTAACTCAAAACTCGTCATCAAGGAATCGACCTCTCTACTTGGAGGGATTAATACTATGCCAGTGTCTCCTCCATTTCTAGTTGAAGAACTATCAAAATACAACTTCCATTCCCCTTTTTCTACATTCACGGAACATACCTCTTCATTCAATTCACCAAGAATAGAATCGGGTATAACTTCATCATAGTGAGATGGGAAATATGCTAGCAAATCTGATAGTGCTTGAGACTTGATGGACTTTGACTGGACAACTGAAATGTCAAACTCTCCTAACAATAAAAGCCACTTCGCTATCCTCCCTGAAAAAGCTGGCCTGGAGAGCAAGAACTTAATTGGGTTTGACTTGGTCACCACTATGAGTTTGTGAGCTAGGAAGTAGTGGCGGAGTTTTTGAGTAGCAAACACCGAAGCAAGACAATGCTTCTCCATTGGCAAATAATTCAACTCACTACCATGTAGACATCTACTCAAGTAGTACACAGGTCGCTCCTGCCCATCCATTTCTTGTACCAGTAAAGCACTTATGGAGTTAGGAGTAGAAATAAGATACAACATCATTGGTTGATCCTTAAATAGCATTGTCATTGTAATTGTCATTGGAGAACTCAGGACCCGTTTGATCTTCTCAAAAGCTTCATGTTGTTGTCCACCCCACACAAAAGAAACTCTCTTCTTCGACAGGCTTTGAAAGGTTGTGATGATTTCTCCTAGCGCTGGAATGAACCTCCTGATGTATGAAACCTTTCCTAAAAAACTCTTAAGTTGTTTCTGACTTACTGGAGGTGACATAGACTGAATAGCTTTTACCTTTGCAGGATCAACATCTATACTGTAGCAACCTAAAAAATAACAAGTCTCATCGCAAGACTTTATTATTCGTTAAGCATGACATTAAAAAATCGAGGAAAAGTCTACTTTAATTCCTCTTGAAAAATGAATGTTTTGAAAATGACCTTGAAAAAGACATGGAGTCGCAACCAATCTTTTTTAGCTAGGTGTGATAGGCCACCTATTAAAATCGGTTTTATAAAATATTTTAAAATTAATTAAAACATTTTTAAAACCAATTTCAAGTCTGTGTTTTAAACCAGAGAAATCAAAGAAGCGGGTTCAGGACTCGGTTATGTGTGGGGAAGGATTAGCACCCCCATAACGCCCGTATAAAACGGTACCTTATTAATCATGTGTTATCTCAAATCTCGGTAAAAAGTCAGTTTTAAATTTAGTATTTCAAGTTAATTCCCAATTAAAGAAAATATAATTCCATTTTTAATTGAAAATAATCTGAAATTTATAAATTCAAAATTTTTCTATATTCCCCAACAAACGTGGCAAAATATATACATTTTTATTAGTTTGAAAATTTTCCGGATCATTCTCATTTTAAAGAAAATATTCCGTTATTAATGATAATTGATGATATCCTATCCAGCAAACCTGGCAGAGAACTCATGAATTATTTTAACTCGGGAATATCTTTATTTTATTTAAAATCATTACCTTTTTCAAGACATTTAAAAAAATATATGAATATGAATATGTGTGGACATAGCAAAGTCTAAATAATATAATGCAACCTAAATGGTATGACATAATTTAAATGTCTTAGCATATTCTAAATGAAATGAAATATCCTAAGTTATATGATATATTCTAAATGAAATGAAATGACCTATGAAGAATTATATATTCTATATGAAATGTAATAACCTAGGTAACATAATATATTCTATATGAAATGAAATGAAATAATTTAAATGACATGGCAAATATAAATGATATGGCCTATAATCTAAATGACATGAAACATAAAATAATGCTATCATATAATATGCATGGAAAAAATAAAAATAATAATGCATGAACATAGTATATGCTAAATAATATGACAAAAATAACTAAATAAAAAACATAGGATATCATGAAATATTCAAAACCATATAACAAATAATATAGTATCAAAAATTTATACAAGATAATAACACCATCATGAAAATTAAACATAGCAAAAATACATATTATATAATATGCATGAGTATGGAAAATGCAATGTATGAGAATATATTTTTTCCTTTAATTAAGGAAATCCGTATATCTAAAAAGATATCCGGCAACCTTAGGAAAATATATCAAATTAAATATTCTAAAACCAAAATACTTTGTGATTGTTTGAAAACAATTTTGAAAAAACTTAGATTAAAAATAAAAACTTAGCTAAACCCTCTTTTAAATCGCTCTAATTTCCTAAGTTTAAAATTTCGAACTTGACCACCCTTAACCCGAGAATTAAAAAATTATTTTTAGAGCTAAGTCAGTAGCTACACTTCCTAATCAGCCCTCTCTAAGTAACTTAACCAAAACAGAAAAATGATCTTCTTTCAAATTCAATTATGACTCCACTATCCAATTTTAAAGCATGATTTTTTACCCTATTTTTATAAATTCAAAAAAATATAAAAACAATACTGGAGACTCAAGACATGTAAAACTACACGGAAAAAAATTGACTTAATTTTTTGATTAAAGATGACTGCCTAGAAAAATCGGGAAAGTACGAGTACTGGGTGAAAAAACTGTTTTGCCAAAACACATTTTTTTGCCTTTGATAAATCATTTAAAAATCAAAGTAAAAATATTAGAGACTCTCTAAAATACTCACAAATAGTAGCTAACACTTTTGAAAATTTAGGCAAAAATTAGCTAAATAAAAAAAATCACAAAGGTAGAATAATCAATTTGACAACTCTTTAATTTTCCACAAGTATGCTCAAAAGAGCATGACTTTGAGCCATTGATTGGCTTAAGTCATAAATCATGTGGCAAGGTCATGAAATGCATGAAAAATACAGCAAATATGATGCATGAAATGCATGATTCAAAACCTAAATGACATGAAAAATACATGGCATCAATAAAATGACCTAGACCTAAATGACTTGCATGGCATTTAATGCAACCTATATCTAAAATGCATGAATATGCATGGCAAAACAAACCAATCCTAAACCTAAAATATGCATGGCAATAACACAAACACATGGCATGCTTAAACAAAATACTCAACCAAATATCATGAAAATGCAAACCTATCAACTAACATAACAAAAATGCACACACAAAGTAAACAATATGAAGTGGCCGAATGTCCTCATGTTTAAAATGAGCATGATATTTTCACAAACACATGATATAATAACATACTTAGCTAAAGAATAACACTCAAATCATGCAAATATAATGTAAAGGCATGAAAACCAATAATCATTTTCACAAACACATGGATTACAAAATATAAAACATAAACTAACTTAAACATTTTGAAAATAGAAAATCAAAAATGCAAGACAAGTAAAATAAACATAAGCAAGCAACCAAATTAAAACAAGCTTCATATTTATGTATTAGAAGAAGATTAAAGCATCAAAACTTGTTAAATATCAAGAATAACATGAACATAAAAATACAAACAGCAACCCTCAAAAACTAGGCCATTCGGCCATCTCATAAACAAAAGGAAAAAAAAAATTCAAGAGCTTTTTACAAGAAAGAATAAAGAAGGAACTTAAAGCAGAACATTAAAAACACTTATTTTAAAAGAAAAATCAAAAGAAACTCACCAAAATAGTGATCAAAACAGCAAATCAAGAATGGAAAATCAAAGAAAGTGCAAGAGTATGGTGCTTAAAGCAACCTCTAAAAGCTATTTTTCAAGCTTTTTCTCTTCTAACTTTCTTTTCTAAACTTTTCTTTTTGCTTTTCAACAATGGAGAGAAAAATCAGTTAAAACCAAGAGAGAATAGAGAGTAAATAGCCCCAAATGAAAGAGAGAGTCCCCTTTCTTTAGTGTGGCCGAATGGCCCCCCTAGGCTAGGATGTTGTCATTTTTCCTTCAACCAATTTTCATCTAAAGGCTATTGATCCAAGATGTTTAAAACATAAAATTATCACCCTTAGATTAGGCCATCAGCTATCCACAATTACAGTTGTTCAAGAATCTTAAGCCATTATGTTGACACTCTCCCTCTTCATGCATTGGTCCATGTGGCTTATTTGCAAAGGCTTGATAAAAAAAATAACTAACTTCCTCTTCATTGTTGGCCTTTTGATTTAAAAATCAGAAACTATCTACCTATCCTTGGGCCTTGGCTGGCCAACCCTCATTCTTCCAGCCCATGTTTCATTTTTTTTAAATGCAAGAAAAGCCCTTTTCGGTTTCTTGGGTAAAATGACCTTTTAAAAAAAATGAAACATGGGTAACTGGCCTAAATTAACTGGCCTACTTCCATAAGAGATATGCAACTCATGAGTAACGAGATTCTCATCCAACCTAGGAATTTCTTCATAGGTCCAGGCAAACACATTCTGTACTCCTTTAGAAGCTGAACCAAATTCACCTTTTGCTCTTCTGGATACTCTTACTTATGAACAAAGGCCTAGCTGGTTCTCTTTTCCCTGCCATGTTTATCTCTTCCAACTCATCCCTTGAGGCTTCAGTTGATCTTGCAACTGTTCTGGTGCTTGTACTATCTCTTGTATTTCTTCACATACTGATTCCACCTGAGAACAAGATGGGTGCTTATCAGGAGGTTCCCATGATACGGAGCCAGAAGAAGGTATTTCTCCTGACCCCGTGCCCCATCATAAGTAATACACTGTCTTTTCATCATCACGGGTATATGAACTAACTCTCGTATCCTATACTCCTCCTTTCACCTCCTTACCTGCACCTGCATTTCCACGTTTCCTTTTTCCTCCCCTGTGCTTCTTCTTCTTACCTTCTCCATCTTTCTTCCAACATACTCTTCCCACTTTGGGAGTGGCACTCCAATGGGTCTAGCAATAGTAGTTTCTCCTTCTTCCACTGGATCTTCAAAGAAAGTAGCTTTTGTATAATTCACCTCATTCCGCTCAAAGGGTGCCTTAGTAGCAAGAATGAAAATTTTTTTCCCCTTCCAGTGACCCTTGATACATTGGTGGAGTGAAGATGGAATGATGTTGTGGGTGTGCAGAAATTTTCTCCCTATGAGGATATGGTAGGCTACGTCAGCATCAATAACATGGAAGGAGGTTTGGTCTTGAACAGGACCCATCTTAAAGTTCACTGTCACCTGTCCAAGAGTTTGAATCTCCTTGCTATCAAAAGAAGAAATTGTCATAGGACGCCTCAAACTCTTCATGTCTATCTTCACTGCCTTCAGGGTAGACAGAGGCATAAGGTTTACGGATGATCCATTGTCAGTGAAAGTACGCTTAATAGGATAGTATTGATGCTACTCTCCACATAAAGAGGCTTGTTGTGGTAAGGATGTGGAGTGTACATGTCTGTCTCCATGAACATTATTGCATTCTCATACCCACTAGACATCTTCCCCATAGGCTTTCCTACCAGGTTACATTCCCCATACTGTTCACCAGCAATCTTGACTAGTGACAGAGCTGCTTCTTTTCTTGATTCCTCTGAAAACCCCAACTGATAAAGAAATGCCTGAAGTTTGGTGTTTTAATAAGAGAGTTTGCAATAGAAGACGTAACCATCCCAGCTGCTTGTATATCTTCAGCCTGATTACCTGAGGAAGTAGGATCATCATGCTGAGCACATGTCCTATTGCATTCTGGTGGACTGGAAGTGGATTGTTCTGAACTATATCATTCCCAATTACTATCTCTCTGGCCTGCACCCTCTGATGAAACATTCTACGAAGGTTCCTACACTCCGTAGTTGGATGACCTACCCTCTTAAGAAAATCACAATACCTTGGGTTAGCTTTCTCTTCCGCATTTGGCGATCATGGTAAATATGGAAAATTTATGTTGTCATCCCTGATCCACTCTTGGAGAAGGACTTTCACTCTATCTACTGGAATCGGGAATGGAGGTGGAAGATCAACCCCTTCATCCTATCTCCTTCTTGGGTTATCCCTCTTAGGACGTATGTAGGGTCACATCGGACCTCTTTTTTTCCCTTTCTCCTTCTTGGATGTCATTCACTGTAGGGGTATTTCTTCGCAAGAATCTATTGCTCCTCCCTTGTCTCATTATAGTATTATTGGTTCTCCTTGCAGCTTCTACAAGAGTAGCAAAGGTTGGCAGGGGTAGATTCTCCATATGCACCCTATACTCATCAAACATTCCCTGTATGCACGCATTCACTAGCTCATTCTCATCATGTGAGTCCTGAATGTCCAATACTCTTTCCTTGAAGCATTGGATAAACTCCATAAGATCTTCCCTTGACTTTTGGTGTTTTTTCCCCAAATCAATCAAAGTAACCTTCTCTTGGGTGGAAAAGAACTTCTCACCGAACATTCTACACATATGGCTCCATGACTCCACAGAACTAGGAGTAAGGTTGACATACCAGGTGTATGCCTTCTCTATTAGGGACTTAGAAAATTCTTTTAATTTCAAATCAATATCCAACCCAACAACTCTTAATGTCTCCACAAACTTCGTCACATGCTCACGGGTATTACCAGACTTTCCATTAAACTACTTGAACTTAGGACTAGTGTAGTCCTTGGGATATGGCTTAGCGGCTACCTTGGCCGAGTATGGAAGCTTAAGATCAAACTCAGAGAAACTAAGGCTTTTATTTTTCTGTTCAAGCAACCTCTGAAGTTCCTCTTTTGTGACAAAGCCCTGGGCTTCAGTGGGACGTGCCAGTGATGTGGAAGTTCCAGCTTGGTGTTCGTCATGCCATGATTGCCATTGGGAGTAATCAGGGTGTTGGTCAGGCCAAGGGTTTCAGTTGGCATAGGGTTGGAAGTATTTGATGTATTTTCTCCATTTCTATTTGTGGTAGGAGTAATGCCACCCGCGGCGTTCTCATTTCCATTGTTCACAAGTTGAACTTGGGTGGTAGTAGCATTGGAGGAAGGGGTAAATTGAGAGATGGTTTCCATCATCTTTCTATTGTTCTCTTCTAACATTTGCAGTCTTTCTTCGTTAGCCTTCATCATCTTCATCAGATCTTGGATGTAAGATGGAACTGGTGCACTTTGGTTTCCAATAGAGTCTTCTATTTTTTTCGGTGAAAATGTTTCACTCAATGCAATCGCTCCTCCCCAGTGGAGTCGCCAAAATGTAGAGGGTGTTTTTGATCGGGTGAGAAAACGTTGCAAACCAGTAAAATGAGATGTCGTAGGGAGACGACAGAGAGGAAGATTAGAGCAGACCCTGAAAAACAAGTGCGGTGGCAGGTGGTGGTGATGAAGGCTGTAAGTGGCTGAGGATGGTGGAGAGTATGGTTGTTGTAGAAATTGCAGAGAAAAGGTTGCAGAGAATTCTTAACGACTGAAAGTTTGTCAAATGGCCAAAAAGATCTCAAATGAAGCGTTTGGACCTCTATTCATAGCCTCTACAAGGAAGTTACCAGGAAATGTTACTAAGAGAGTGGGAAATTATTTTGTATGAAAGTGGTCTCAGTCATGGGTAGTGGAGAAGTTATAAGAGGTTACATCATGAGAGTTGCTTTAATCACATGCAGTGAAGAAAGGTTACGTGATAGCACGTTTAAAAATGCACTGTCTGTTCAGCGGGAAAGGGAAGCACTTGTGTTCCAGGGAAAGGTTAAGAAGTGGACTTCTTAACAGTCTCCATATCTAAGCCTCCAAGCCATGCTCTCCAGGACATCCCAAGAGTGGAGCAAACCCAAAAATCCTGCCAACCTTCCCGGGTTAGCTCCATAGTCTTCCTGTAGTTGTGTATTACTGCAGGAAGTCCTGTTGCCAAGAAGCGACGTGCCAAGAAGCAACGTGCCAAGAAGCGACGTGCCAGGAAGTGCTGCTGACAAGAAGACTATTACTAAAGCCCGCTGCATATGAGATACCAAAAACGAGTGTCTATAATTACACTTTTAGCTTGAGTAGTAACAATGGAATTCTTCGGGAACTATTTTTAATGATTGATAAGCTGAAACCAAAAGTATGAAAGCCTTGTTCACACTCATAATTATTAATCCAACTAAAATACATAAATAGAAAAGAATAAAGAACAAAGGATATGGAGAGAGAATAAATATATAAAAAAAAGAACCATAACAAAGTCCATCATGTATATATATATATATATATATATATATATATATATATATATATATATATATATACAGTGGCGGATCTTGCTATTTGATTTTGGGGGGACCAATTAAAAATCTAAATTTATATTATTTTTTTTATTTGAGGTATGTCATTATATTTTACTAATATAAAACATATGCAAATAAGATACTAATAAAAACAACAAATTTATAAAATTATAGATTTTATCAATTCATAAATAAAAGTATATGCAAACAAAATACATCAAATAAATAATTTTACCTAAAATTATGAGCGACGTTCTTTTAAAGAAACAAAATCTTCAAGAATTGAATTTGAACTAAATGTCTCAGCCATCTCTCTTTCGATGTTGACAACCAAGTTATCTGCAAGAAACTCATCTTCCATCTTGTTTCGTAGTCTTGTTTTGACGATCTTCATAGCTGAAAATGCTCGCTCACTAGTTGCTGTAGACACTGGAAGAGTTAAAACAAGTCTGATCAATCTGTCAAGGAGATAATATACTTTTGATTTTCCCGTCTCTGTCAAAACAAGGCATAGCTGTGATAAGGAAGACAAATTTTGCAGTTTCACATCATTGTGCATATCATACTCAAAATGTTTCAATTGAAATTTCAAATTCAACTTCTCTTGCTCAGTAAAACCAAAAGGATAATACTTTTTCCGCAAGAGTGCAAATATCCTCAATATTGAAAGATTTGTAATCTTCCTTTGGATCCAAAGCAGAGCTAAGTGTCAAAAGATCCATTGCCTGTATGCTAAACCTATTATTTAGCTCCTGCAATTGAAAATCAACGACTTCATTGAATATGTCAAATGATAATGGTGCTCCACAGTTATTTGACTTTGTTGGTGTTGTCGATGTCGACCTTCAAAATATTGAGCATTCAAATCAAGAACATTCAAGTCATGCTTTTCACAAAACGATAGCACATCTTCAAGCAAACTATTCCACCTATTTTCTCTCAATTTCTGAATCAACATCTTTGTACTTGAAACCAAATGCATAGCATTTAAAATGTCTTGAGATTTTTGCTGCAAAGCTTGGCATAGTATATCAGTAATGCCCATGACTTCTTTCATCAAATGTAAAATAAAATGAATTCAAATGATTTAATCAACTTGGATGCAGCACTGGCATCCCCTCGTTGAGAATAAGTAGATCCATCTCTTTTAATAATTTCAAACACCGAACAAGTTGCATCAAACATTGTTATAAGACTACATATATAATGAAAATGAGAACCCCAATGAGTATCTCCAATCCGTTTTTAAAGTGCCAATTTGATTGGCACCTTTTCCAGTCTTAAGCTCACCATCAATTAGCATGCTTTCAATTTTAGCTGCTTGAGCAACTTGTAATTCTTCATGACATTTGCACGACGCATCAGCAGAATTGATAATGAAAGTCAAATTATTGAAAAATTCATGAACATGATGTACCTCTCTAGATGCAGCAGCAACAAGAGCCAATTGGAGTCGATGAGCTAAACAATGCACATAATAAGCAGAAGGACAATCATTAAGGAATAATGCTTGCAATCCTTTCCATTCCCCGCGCATATTACTAGCCCCATCGTAACCTTGACTACGAATATTCTAAACATCAAGAATAAGACGAGAGAGAATAACACATATCTCATTCTTAAAAGTTTATGCAGATGTATCTTTAACATGAGCAAGATCAAAAAAGCGCTCCCTAATAAAGCCATATTTATCAACAAATCTCAAAACAAGAGCCATTTGTTCTCTTTTGGATTCATCACGAGACTCAACAACAATGATGCAAAATTTTGAATCTTGAATATCTTCACGAATCTTGTTTCGTGCTTTATTAGCAAGAACATCCAAAATCTCTTTTTGAATTGAATGCGAAATATACTTGGTCGATTTAGGAGCATTTTCCAACACAACTTTCTTAACATTACCATTATAGGAAGCTAAAAGTTCAATCAACTCAAGAAAATTTCCATGATTTTTTGAATCAGGTGTCTCATCATGACCTCTAAAAGCACAAGCTTGAAATGCAAGCCATCGAACAGCATCTATAGAAGTCTTGACTCGTAGCCTATTATTCAAAATTTGTTCTGAACTTTGTTCATGCATTACTTTATCAATGTGCCCAGATTGTTTCATCAAATTCACACAAGATATCCTGGCATTGTTATGCGGTGAACAAGGTCCATCCCCAATATGATTAAGAAATGCACAATTCTTCCCAGCATTAACTTTTCTCCAACTTCTAAATCCTTTAATAGTGAATACATCCCAACCAGGTCGCCCATTGGGTTTCATGTTAAAAAGGTAACATGGTAAACAATATGCAGCATCTTTAGTTGGAGAATACTCAAGCCAAGAAGAAAATTGAGTAAACCAAGAATGTTGAAAACGCCTAGGATGCTTTTCTAATGAATATGGATAACTAGAGAGATGAATTTGATATGGACCTGCTCGCAAGTAAGCTCGTCGAATTTCATCTCGTTGATTAACTGGATGTTCCCACATTGGTCGTCGTAGCCCGGGATCAGGTTCTATATTAAAAGGAATATTAACTTCTTCAACACCCACAACAAGAGATTTAGGAGGAGATTGACTAGGACTTTGGTGCTCAAGCCTTGGAGATTTGGATGGTACAATACTTTCTAAATCATCAGCGTCTTTCTTTTTAAAAAATGAGTCCAATCTTTTTTACTTGCTCATTACTGATGGATCCACTACACCTGCAATTATATAAATATATTAGTTTAATTTTCATAATAATTTTTTTAATACATTTATATTGATAGCATCTAAAACTCACAATTGTAAGCCTCGAATATCTCTAGCATGCATAACATTTTGGCCTTAAAAAATATTGAATTACAAAGAAAAATTCAGGTTAGTAACTACAAGGAGCGAGACCTACCATGCATATTTTCCCTAACTACATATTTTTTTAATATTTACCTAGAAAATAATATATATATATATATATATATATATATATAAAGAGTTACATTTTCTTAAACTTTCCTTTTCCTGTAAAACTGTAAAAGATACTAACTCAAGACAATTGATATTTTACTCATAATACAATAGAAGAATGTTGGTTTTTACATGATAGTGATGGCATAATATATATATTATTGTAATATAATTTATAATACTTATTTATAAATTATAAAATAAAATTTTAAAATTTTAAAGGATAATATGACTTTCAAATAATATTTTTTCATAAGTATAATATATATATACATATATATATGTTTAACTTCATCCTTATATTTGCTAAACAGTTAACAAAAACTCTTCATCGGTTTTACTAGACAATGCATATGTATAGTGATAACTTTATCAGGGGACTAGGTCCGGATGGAGGTACAGGCTGACATTTCGGAAGCATGGTTCCAAGAGTCCTAAAGCTCGACTGCCATGTGTCCTCAGGTCGAAATCCGGAAACTTTTGCCAGAGACAAGGGCCGTGCATGATATTGTGAACCACCGAAGAGAAAGAGAGCAATGGCTAGAACAACCAGGAAATTCATCAAGGTCTTGGATTGGTTTAAGTAGCCCATTTTTAAGTACCTTGTATTAGATGAGTAGAAAGGGAAAGGTTTATATATATAACGTATTAACTTTGCTAAGATTTTTCCCGCATGAAAGGTGGGCCGGCTTGTCAACTGGGATTTTGTACAGCCTGTATGGATAATCTTTTGTTGGATGGACCATGAAATTGCCGGCTGATTATCTCAGGATTACTCTTTTTTTTTTTTTTTTTTTTCTGCTTAAAAACTTGTTCGGAATTTCTGTTGGCCGGCTACTTGTTGCTGTTAAAATGGAAGACCTGATTCTTTTTTTAGGCGCGGGAGAAAGGGTGTAATGCAATCGAATTATATTGGATTGGCAATGTAGGTGACAAATAGACGTAGCATTTCGTGTATTTATATCGTGTTATTTTTCTGTATCAAATTTGTGTTTAAAATGTTATTTATTTATATAAATTCTGATACATTAATAATTTATGTTATATATACGTTTATATATTTATGTCGCATTTATATTATTTTTTCATATCGTATTTTAATTATTTTTTCAATACCATGTTCAAAATTGCACAAATCCAAATTCAAAGTTGCAATGTTAATGCAACATTTTCAGAGTGGGTAAGGGGTCACATCCACTTGAAAATCATTGACTTGTTAAGGTTGATGCCGCTAATTTTCACATTAACATATCTGTTAAACTTAAAACCGCCTTTTATTTCTTAAGTTTTAGTGCTGAATGCTGATGCATTATATCAGCCTCCCACCAACCCCTCAACATAATAGACTTCGATAAAAGAAATGCACTGTATCTCATTCATAAATCGTGTTACAACTGGGAAGTAAAATTTTCATTCATAATTAAAATTACAGGAAGTACAGTAGAGGAAGAGTCGAGACAAGTTAAAACTAATCCTCATATGAAAGTCAATGTAGCATTGGGTCATGGACTGCCTGTTCATTTACAATGCAGACAGGTGTCAGCAATGTACAACAATTATTTACAAAACCCCTCCAGGGAAGGGAAGAGAATATCCTATTCCAGAAGTGCTATTCATGGTTTTCATGACGACCATGGCCTTGAATGTAAAGGTATAAACAGGTTACACATAGTTGCTAACACTAAAACCTACATGCTAAAATCAAATAAAAGGTCGATTGCAGAGTTCATCCAAGGAAACTTGTACCTGACTCGCACTTGTCAGCGCTGGAGAAATGCAGCAACTTTAGGGGCAATACTTTCTCCTCCAACGAAGAAATGAGTAATTTTATGAATACAAGGTCTCCAAGTTTTCATTGATATAAAAGGAAATGGTGAGCAAAAGACTGAACCTGAACCATCTCTCCAGATGGAGAAGGAAAATGAAAGCCTGTTGAACAATTCTCCAACATTTCAGGATTTTTCATCCATGCTCTACCAGCATCACTTACTTTAATCTTATATCTAAACATCTGAAAGGGCAATAAAAACCATGTTAATCAACAAAGATATAAGCCACATAATTTGAATAACATATGCATACTTAGTTCTAGTTCATTTTGAAAGAAATGAACCCCAAAAAGTTTTCTTGTACAACAGCACCTTAATGTTTTAGGATCTCAAAATGCATACCTGAGAAAGAGAGACACCAGGCTTCTCCAGCTCATCTCCCTCAACCTCAATACCAGTACCTTGGCACTCTGGGCAGAGTACAGAAGAAATCAGGGTCCCTGTAGCTTTAGTCTCTCCATCCTTCCCCATCTCATTGCATTTGGCTCCATCTTTTCTCCTAGATCTTCGTCTTACTATTGGATTAACTGAATGGTTCTCAATCCTCTCAATCTCACAAAGAAGTATCCAATGTATAAGGCATGAAGTGTGAAATACATGGAATGCCTAAATGTAAAAAAAATGATAAATGTAAATAAAACTCTAACTTAGAAGTGTACACAAGTTAACATGTTAATCAACACTTCAAGTTGAGACTAAAATATAGGCCATACTGACCAATATGATGCAAATTTAAGGTGCTCCTCAATAATTTAGAAGGTGATCCAAAGCCAAGTTGTGAGTAGAAAGTCATACCCCATTAACATTTCTATGTTGGTATTTTCTTCTTTGTCATTTTATTTTTAATTTGATACAACATAATATTAGATGAAATATTTTTCGTTTTTGCCACATTTTTTAATCTTTATTTTGATACAAGCCTTAACTCTCGTCTTATAGCCTTACTTGATATAAATCTTGTGAGCAGAAGCTGATCATCATATCGATCTAATGCCAGTCTTGAAGAAGCACTATTTGAAGCTGAAGAGTCTTCTCCAGATGAATCATACTGATTACTAAAAGATTCACTTATATCCTCGGGGTCAGAAAATGACTTCTTCCTTTTCCTACTAGTGGCTTCACCATTATCCAATTCTGTGGGTGAACCGTGAACCAGATGTTAATAGTGATTTGACATCATCAAGCAATCCCTTTCTGCCTAAATCACAATTATAAACAAAAGTAACAACAGCAAAGTCATGCTTTGGAACCTTCAACTTATCATCATTTCTTGGAGTCCCTTTCCCCAACCATTCACACCAGATTCTGGTAATCCCATTTGAGACTCCATCCTTCTCACAAAACCTAGCTGCAATTTTCCCAAAACCAATAAAACTCACTTTCAAGTCAGAAACTTCATCCTTGATAAGCACCCCCGGAATCACCAGATCAGAATCCCCTGCTCCACCATTTATATTCTTGTTATAGGAACTAACTTCACTGGCAACATATTCCACAATAGCAAGGTTGCTATCATTGTTTTGGAACTCCAACAACCTATTTTCATTACCATTTACAACTGTCAACTGTTTCTCTTTTTTATTCAACTTACCAAAGAACAGAACACCATCATTGAAAGGCCATGGATTAGTTCCTAGCAATGTAACCTTAGCAGCAGTCAACCTCTCTGTGTGAAGGCTCCCCTTCAGATGGTCAAGTAACACTGAATCACTATAACACGGTGCAGGACACAAAGTGCAGAAGAATATGAACCGTTTCCCATCCTTACGAAGTTCTATGTAAGTATGCCCTTGCGATTTTACATTGTTAAGAGTGGTTCATACTAACTGTCCTTTAAACTACAAACACTCGTCCTTGGAAATCCTATCTCCCTCCTTTCCGCCGTTCAAAATTTCCCACCAAAACAATACTTAGTAATTCCACAATTCCACCAAAACTAAATCCAAAATCAGTTTGTTTATTTTTCCTATATAACTTCTTACACACACGTAAAAGCCCTAACAATCAAATTTCACATCAACTTCAATTGAAGGTTAAACATCATTCAAAGCCACAATTCCACCAAAACTAAATCCAAAATCTGTTTGTTTATTTTTTCCTATATAACTTCTTACACACACGTAAAAGCCCTAACAATCAAATTTCACATCAACTTCAATTGAAGGTTAAACATCATTCAAAGCCATAACCTTCAAATTTATAAGTTTCTTCAACTTCTTCCAGACTTTAAAGCTCAAGCATTGTCAGCAATTCCACATGAAACCCTAACCAAAGGAGCGGTAATTCCACAAAACCCTAAAAACTCAATTCACCGATTCTTTCAAATATAACCTTCTAAATTCTCATAGAATTTCATGACAAACCCTAGATATATTTACTTCAATTCTTCAAATTTCCAGGTTTCAAGCAAAGACATAGTCAAAAAGTCAAAGCAACAAATTTCCACAAAAAAGAACACTAAAAATAGAGAAACACTTTAACAAACTCCAAATACAGATATTCGTGGAGAACTAGGTATCGGATTCTTAACAAACTGTCGTATTCGAACAGCGGCAGAGAGAGCCTCGAAAGCCATGGAGTGAATAGGATGCAAGCTGCTCGAGCGCGAATCCTCCATAGGCATCTCCATTTCTCAGAGCAGCAAAGAGAGGGGAAAACAGTTAAAGAGGCTGTTTGGGTAACGAGAAAATTGAACAGAAAAAGAGATTATAAAAGAAAGCGAGAAAAATCAGAGGGAAAACTGAAAAATGAAAAGAAAGAAACGATTTCTTAACAGATTTTTGAGAGGGTTTTTTTTTTTTTTTTTTTTTTTGCAAAAGGAACTTTGACTTTGGATTAGTTTATTAATCGACAAAATCAAAATGATATTATACGAAAAGGAAGATACTTGTAAGTGTTGCTGTTGATTGTAGACCGTTGGATTAGTGGTTGTAAGAGTTGTTGATTGCGATGAACGGTAAGCGATTAATATTGTAAAATTATTGCAATAATGTGATGAAGCTTGGGCGACGGGTTAGAAGTAGACCTGTACAAACGTCGTGTTACCTACTCGATCCGACAGATTCGATTCAAATTGAATCAAAATTAGGTAAGAATTTTAATAATTTAAATTGATCCAATTTGAATTACTATTCATTAAATAAAAAATATTTTTTAGTTAACTTTTATTCTAATATATATAGATATTAATAAAGCTTGAAATGAGCTTAGGTAAAGAAAAAAATCTTAGGTCACCATCCAACCATGAACAAATCTAGTTAAAAGCGAATTTTTGGATAATCAGATACTGCGAAAGGTGAAATAAATGGGTAAAAATTAGGACAATTGTTTTTTTTAATTATTTAATCTCTCGTAAATTTAGTAGGGTAATATATATTTTTATATATAAAAAATATTTAAAAAATTAATATAACAAAAAATTTAAGAGAAGTTGTTTTATAGTTTTTTTTTAAGTTCATAACCTATCTATAACCTCCAAATCTTATCTAATTAACTCATTTGATGAGAATATTAGATATCTAAATCTGTAATTTACAAGAAGCTGTCAATAACATCGTATCATTTGAGCTAAAATTCAGTTAACTTTTAATGTATTTAATTTGTATTTGAGATGGATTTCTTTATCTAAATGATTCAAAATATAGTTTTACGTTGCATTATAATAATAATTATCTTCCTGTAGCCAAACTTTAAGTTTGTCAAAACACTTTTCCATGCATGTATTCATTGTTCAAGACACATGCATTACTTCATTAAAATTTAATACTATGCCTTTCAAATTTTTAATAGGGTCCGCTTAATCACTGTTTATAGACATCAATTAAAAATTATTTAATTATCATTATAGGAAAAAAATTTACATTTAATATATTACTTTTACTGATTTCAAAAAAAAAAAATCATTAATTACACTTTTTTTATATATATATCACTTTAATCAGTGTCACAGTGTCACTAGACACTGATTAACATTACCCTTTTTAATAATGACTAACTTATTTAACCTCTTTAATATTTCATTACTATTTTTTAGCATTCGAATATTATATACATATATATATGTTATATATATTTACTAATATCATCTCCTTAATATTATCTCAACTGTAGAGGGTTTTTTCAATAGGATGAGAAAAACATTGCAAACCATTAAAACAAGATGTCGTAGGGAGATGGCAGAGAGAATGATTGGAGCAGGCTCTAAAGAACAAGTGTGGTGGTAGGTAGTGGTGATTAAGACTGTAAGTGATTATGGATGGTGAAAAGTATGATCACTATAGTAGTTGCAGAAAGAGTTGCAAAGAATTTTTTAAGAGTCAAAAGATTGTCAGACCACCAAAAGATCCAAAATGAAGTTTTTGGACCTCTATTTATTGCCTCTCCAAGAAATTATCAAGAGAAGTTACAAAGAAAGTGAGAAAATTATCAGAAGACCACTCACATGAAAGTAAAATCAATCATGAGTAGTGGAAGAGAGAGGTTACCAAAGGTAGTGGGTGGAATGAAAGTTATGTGAAGATTACATCCTGTGTAATGCTTTGGTCACAAACAGTAAAGAAAGGTTACGTGAGAGCACACTTAAGAGCGTACTGTCTGTTCAACGGTAAAGGGAAGCACTTTTGTTCTAAGGAAAGGTTAAGAAGTGGATTTCTTAACAGTCTCCATATCTGAGCCTTTAAGTCATGCTCTCTAGGACATCCCAAGAGTGAAGCAAACCCAAGAATCTTGCAAACCTTCTGAGGTTAGCTCCACAGTCTTCACGTAGTTGTGTATCTTGATAACTGCATTGTAAGTCATCTTTGACACATGCTACACAAGCGACTAGAGACTGCTAGAGCGCTGCTGCAAGGAGGACTATTGCAAGTTGTTAGAGATATTTGTACATTTCTAAAAACCTTGTCGGAAAATTTAATTGTAACAATTAAATAGCATGCCTTTAAATAAAATTTTAGAGAACTTACTTGTAGAAGAAAAATTGAAAAACAAAGAACTTAACGTTATTGCTAATGATTGAACCCTTTGTCCTTAAGGCGAAACTGTACGGTTTCAATACAATTGTCTTCCAAGATTTCAACAACACCACATTGAAAAGTTGCATAGCTTTTCAAAGTCCACGAACTTAAGGAATTTGACTTAATTTTTTCTTTACAATGATAGATTCATAAGCTTTAGAGTAGAAGAAATAGATAAGACAAATGCCATATAAAACCATAACAACAAAAAAAGAAAAGAGTTTAAGAATTGTTGAATCTTTTTAATCAATTTCTCATCTACTCAAAGCACCTATATATAGGACTTTAGGGATCTAAACATTAATTATTCAAATGAATGTACATGATACATGAATGTACATTAATTATGATGAATATACATGGTACATGAATGATTAAATTCATGAATGTACATAAATTAAGTTCATGAATTTTATAATTCATGAATGTCCACAATTCATGAATGTTCATAGTTCATGAATGTCCATAATTCATCAATTTCCATAAATAACATTCAAATATATCACACCATAATTAATATTTTGATATGTCCTGAGACATTTAGGGACTGAAATGTTACTGATTAGACGGAGATTAAACATCAAAATATTTTTCATTTAACCAAACTCGAGCCCACGGGCCCACAGCCAAACTACAAGACAAGCTTGTAAACTATCAAATTTTTGAGAATTTTTTTGTTTGTCATTTTGCCATCCAAAAGTTCTTTGAGATCAATTTCTCATTCACCTATAATTGGTTTTAAGCATGTTAATGTTAAATAACTCATGTTGGAGTATAAAATCCAGCAAAATTTTAACCACAAATGTGAGTGAACCACCACAAATAATTTGGCCTCAAAAGTGCTTATTAACCATGTTTTATAAAACCAATTCCAACACAAGTTGCCAAGGAACATTGTTGTCAAAGAACGCTGCTACTAGAGAACGTTATTGCTATGGAACGTTATTTATAGGGAGCGTTGCTGCAAGGAACGCTACTATCACGAAGCGTTGCCTGCTACCAATGAGCACTTTTGTCTGGGAGCGCTGCCTACTACCAGGGAGCACTGCTGTCAAGGAGCACAATTACCAAAAAGCGCTCCTGTGAAAAATACTGTTGTCAAAGAAAACAACCCTATTGCCACCAAAGAGAGCTGTTTATAAAAGTTATGCATACATCACATGTTACTAACTAAAAACAGTCATCTACACGTCTTTAACATTTCTTGACTATTTTTTAGCATTGGATTATATATATATATATATATATATATATAGATTAAAACTATCTCCTAAGGGCTCAGCTTATGATAGCTGTTCTTTTTTTCTTTTCTTTTTTTTTTTAGTTTTTAGGTAAAATTACAAAATAGGTTAATTGATTAAAAATATTTATAACATTTAGTTATTATAATAAATAATTATTATAAAGAAATATATATTTTTTACTTTATGTGATTCGATTCGCTTTTTACGAATTCGGATAATTTTTTTATTCGGATATTGAATTTACTATTCTCATCGGATTCAGAGCGGAATCGGATATGAACCCTTTGATATTTATTATCCGAATCCGTTTTAATTTTGGTCTGGATAGTGTCAGATATCTAAATTCATTATTCGCTCCGATTATATATTTAAAGTGATAGCGGTTTTTTTTCAATGTTTTAAAAAAATAATAAAACAGATTGATCAATTAAAAATATTTATAATTTATAGTCATTATAATAAATAATTGTTAATAAAGAAATAATTTTTTTTTTGTGATTCGATCCGTTTTTTATGGATTCCGATATTATGGATTCGGATAATTTGTGAACTCGGATATTGAATTTACTACCCGCAGCAGATTAGGATATGAACCCCTAGATATCCGTTACTCGAATCCGCTTTAATTTTTGTTCAGATATTTGAATCCGTTATCCGCTCCATTTACATATTTAGTTCTTATTTTATTTTTATTTTTATTTTTTTTAAATGATTTAATAAATTCCTATTTTAGCAGATCTGAATATTCGATGGATATTGCTCTTTAAGTCGGATGCGGATTCGGATAATAAACAGATTCAAATTTCGAATAAGTTAAGTGAATTCAGATTGGGATATTTAAAAAATTGAAGATATCCGATCCACTCTCATCTCTATTTATGAAAAAAAAAATGGAAGAATTATAAAATTAACTAATAAACCAAAAATATTTTTATTTATATATTATTTTTTTGAAAAAGTGTAATCAAAAGAGAAAAAATTTTAAAAGAACTACAAAATGAATCAATTAACTAAAAATATTTATTATCTACTATTATAATAAATAATTATTAATAAAAAAATAAAAAAAATTATGTGAAAATAAGGTTTTGCAAATATTTTTCTCTTTTGAGAAGAACAAAATACTTAGACTCTCACAACGGAAGAAAGTGAAATTTGATTAGTAAAAAAATCGATTTAAGTTTTATTTTTTGATGAATTTGTCGCTTGATTTTAAAAAATATAATTTTATAATTTTATTTTTTATTTAAAATTGATTTAGTAATAATAAAATTTTATTAAGATGTAATTTGAAATATTTGATTTCTATATTAAAAAAATAATTATTTTAATAGATATATTAAAATATTAAAACAATATTTAAATAAATAATTACTAATTATTATAATTGAAATTATATAAAACAATCCAATCCCTAGCGAAGCGGGAAGAAATATTCTAGTATATATATATATATATATATATATTTACTAATATCATCTCCTTAATATTATCTCAAATTATATAAATCTCGAACCGAGTCGCTTGGGTTTGTGTTAAAAATATAATCTACAATAACAAACCGTTGAAGCCAGGCTTTGCTGCTAGTCCCAGTTATTTCCCAATCAGATGGTGGAGTACAGCCCAAGCTAATTTGTTCACGAATTACCATTATTCCCTTGAAAGGCCCCAACCTTGCCAGCAATGGTTGCTCTGATTTTTACTAGTAGTATTATCGATGACTACTAAGTCCATTTAGCATTAATGTTGGCTTAATTTTTAAAATCAAAAATTGTATTTTATCATGAACATAATATTAAACAGATAATTTTTTATGACTTTTATGATTAAAATTATAGTTTGATAACCCAAATCAAAAAATTAAAAAAATAGAACTTTTGCAATCTAGAAAATGACTTTTGAATAAAATAATTTTTATTATTCTCACATTTTTAAACTTTTATTATTTTCAATATATATATTTTTGATATTTTAATTTCTCAAAACACTTTTTTATAGTAATGTCAAACACTTAAAAAAATTTAAACTGCATTTTTCACCACATTTTTCAACCAAATTTTTTTTCAACAATAATGCTAAACTAACCTTAAATCTACCTGAAATAAAAAAAAAAAAATAGTGATATCTAACAGTAATTGGTTTTTGGGATCATTTAGATTTAGTAATTAGGGGTGAGCATTAATCGGTTTGAGCCGATTTAACCGATCGAACTGATCACATTTGGTTAATTCGGTTCAATTTATTCGGTTTTAAAATTAACCGGTTATGAAAAACGGTTTCTTGGATTAGTTCGGTTGGTTATCGATTTTTAAAATTGATAACCGAATAGACCGAACTAACTGAACTTTTTAATTTTGTTTTTATTTTTAAGTATATTTTATATTTAAGATAAATAAAATATATTTATATAATAATTTAAAACAAATAATATATCATATATCATTTATAGTATATATTATATAATATGTAATATACAATAAATAATTTATTTGTTAAATAATTAAAATCGATTAAACGGATCGAACCGACCGACTTAAGTCGATTTTGATTTTTTCGATTTTAGGATTTTTTGTCGGTCGGTTCGATCGATTTTGTAAGTTTATTCGATTTAATCGATTTTTAGAATTTTAAAACCGAATCGACCGAATGCTCACCCCTATTAGTAATTTTGTATGTATGTTATTTATTTTTATTTTTTTAAATTTTAATAATGTAGATATAAGTATAATACAAAGTACAAACTAGTTTTTTTAACCCGTGCGCAGCACCAAATTTTTTATTATATTTTTAGAATTTTAAATTATTTTAAAACTTTTTATAATAATTTTATATTCTTTTTTAATATATTATTAAAATTAGTATGAATTACAAAAATATATATTTTTTATTTCATTTTTATTTTCTCTTATTTTCTATCATTTTTTCAATTCACAGTAATAATCTAGAAAAAATACATAATTTCATAGTAATAATTTTATTAGTAAATAAATCAAGATAAATTTGAATGATACTTAGGTTAAATGGTAGTTTCATAATTTGCACACTTTTGAAAATTAAATTTACAATTTTTTGTGGCCATGATGATTTTTCTATTAAAATATATATTTATTTATATTGTTTTCAATAATAAATTATATTATTCATCAATTCTTTTAATACAAAAAATTACTCTTGAATGACTCTTAAAGATAATTAATAAATATATATAACTTTGAACTAAAATGACAATAAAATTCTAATTGAAAATCAAGTAAAAAACAATCTAAAATATGGAGAGATTGAAAATTGTATATAAAATTCATTTTAATTATGACATGTTACGTCTCGTACATAATTCAAGTTTAATACTTAAATGATTAAAAAAAGTACTTTATAATTAAAATTTATTTTAATGATGACATGTTAAATCATTATTTTTCTTATAGTATAATAGTTGTTATTGGCCATAAATTGAAACCACTGAAAGTAGTAGTGAGATGAAAAGGTCACTTAGCTACCTTAAAAATAGACTAAATTATATTATTTTATTCTTTCCTCTTATTATTGTGGGATTGAAGATTGTATCAAAAAAATGAAAAACTTCTTACAATAATTAAGTTGAACTTTTTTTTAGGTACAATGAGGTTGATCTTTGTGTTGTCATTTTTACCATCGACAACAAAAATTGTTATTAAAAGGAAGAAGACTATTTTATTAAATTTATCTTTTAAATTGAAAATAGAAAAAAAAAAATCTAATAATCCTGATTCAAAATTTATATGCATATATATATATATAAAATTATAATTCAATTAAAAAATAAATTATGAATTTGTTATGTTATGTTAGAATTTAAAATTTATGTAAAAAATTTTAATCTTGGATAAATTTTGATTTTAATTTTAAATAATTTATTAAATAAAATTATTTAATCATTAATATATTTTAAATATTATCTTATATATCATTAGGATAAAATATTTCATATCAACAAAAATTTAATATATAATTATTAAATATATCAAAATTTTAAAAATAAATATAATACGTATATTAAATATATTATTTTAATTATATTTAAACATATATTTTTATATTTAGTAAACATTTCGTCCTCGTATCGTATTTAAAATTATCAAATTTAAAATCTTCCTAAAAAAAAATGTAGCAAAATAAAGAATTGTACAGTCCTGGAAAGTATAAAGCCAAACAGAAACAATAAATAAGATCTCAAAAATCAAAATAATAAGACATGTAAACAACATTAAAGATCAACTCATAAGATGCTAAATAGTAAAAAAAAAAAAAAAAAAAAAAAACCCAAAAGTAACAGAAAACAGGACCAAATCCTTCAAAAATTTAAAGCAAACCCCCCAAAAAAGAAGACTGACAGAGAGATCTCTACATGGGAAAAACAACGCTAAAATAAGGAAAACACGAATAAATAAGAAGTGGGTATTGAAATATAGATCAAGATCAAAACATGGTAAACTGAAGCCTAATCATCAGCCTTTGATGTGCTTGACTTTGTACCAGCCTTTCTTGCATGAATCGCCCACGATCTTCACACCCTTCTTGAAGAAAACCTTGAGCTCCTTGGCTCTCTCCTTTACTTGCTGCTCGAACCCAGCCATTGAAACAAGGAAGAAGAGATTAATGGAACAAACAAAAGAAAGCTTATGAGATTTTTGAGTTGTTGAAGGTAGCTTTTTTGGATTGCTGCGTGTCTTGGCTGTAAACGGCTGGAACTGGGAAGGAAACTCTGGGCTGTTTTAAAGCTGAGATAGGCCTCGTGGGATCCAACGCATCAGGAGACACGTGGCGGACATCTGGTGGGTTATAGGTGTTTTGAATTTTGGTAAAGTCATGGGTGATCAACACGTTGATTGCGGGACAAGCATGAGACAGATACGTTGGATGTTGATTGGTTTTTCGGTTTTCCATGGGCCCAGGACCACTTTAAGATTTAAAAATAATAATAATAAAAAATAAAGTGGTGGCCTGGTGGGGGAGAAGACTGAAGAGTATTTTCAATTTTTTTCTGAATTTTGAAGTAAACTCGATGAAAGTAATGTTACTTCTCGGACCCCACAATGGGACCATTTTTTGGGCTCAAGACACCTAAGTAAGAATTGTTTAATACATATTACATAGAATATATAATAAATATTTTGTTTTTTTTTTTTGTAAAGTTTGTGTTTTGAATGAAAGGATCGTGGAGTAATCGTTTTATATAATTATTTTTTAAATATAATAAGTATTAGTATAATAGTATTAAAGCAAATTTTAGCTATCAAAGAAAAAAATTGAAATCGATTATTTAGATCAGCAATGAAATTGAGTATTATAACGATAAAATTAAAATTAGTGATGAGATAGTAAAATAGCAATAGCAGAAAGATAGGATTGAAAAACTATTGTTAAAAATATTAATCTAAAAGTATAATAATTAATTATTTATATATTTTTTAATGATGTTTAATTAGGGATGACAGCGGGTCGGATATCTGCCATTTTTTGTATTATTCGAATCCGAATTCGCAAATCTGCATTGAAATCCGAATCCCGTTTATTATCCGCAATAATCCGAATATTACTATCCGAATCCGAATTAATTAACATTATCAGCCGAATATCCGAATTTGCAAAAAATCAAAATCCGATAAGTCAAAATTATAAAAAAAAAAAAATACTTATAAAATCAAATAAAAATTAATTTTAAATTCAAAATCACTCATAATTAATAACAAATAAATTCTAAAATATAAGAACAACAACTTAAATAAGAAAATAACAATTCCAAAATACAAAAAACAACTTACGTAATACAAGGAATTAGTTCCATAAATTAAAAGTATTTGTTCCATAAACATAAAAAAATATAAAACTTAGTTATATCAACTATGAAAGATTACGCATCTTCCTCAACAACACATGTGCTAGCTGAATCTCCAACTGAATTGGATACTACATAAAGAAAAAATTAAACATTAGTTTAACTCTTGAGATGAAATATAATAGATTGAATGTTTTTTTTTAATCCTTAAATAAAAAAAAATTGAATGTTTCTTTTTATTATGCTATTTTATATTGAACGTTTCTTTTATTATGTTATTTTATAATGTTAAAATAAATAAATAAATCCTTAAATTTTATTTTTTTTATTTAAATATATTGATAAATATTAAAATACTAAAAATATTGATAAATATTATTAAAATATTTTATATCAATATTCAAGTCAAATTAAACATGATTTAAAAAGTTATGTTCAAAACTTTGATCCGAATCAAGTCAAACACGTTGACATGGAACACGATTAGACAAAATGATACAATATTTTTTCATACAATTTAGAATAAAGTACATAAAATAGGTAATTGAGAATGATATGTGTATTTTATTTAGACCCGTCAATATGTGTATTTATATCGTTCATGATCTTGTACTTTAACGTTTCATAATCGTGTTTAAGGTATTATATATTAATATAAATTATGACACATTAATAATTCGTGTTATATAGATTTTGACACATTCGTGTATTCATGTGGTGTTTGTGTTATTTTTATATTGTGTTTTAATTATTGGACTCGTTGCCATCCTTAATCGTAATCATGTCGTGTAAAGGGTTTCAAAGAAATATATATACATATATGTATATAATTTGTTAAGGCATTTGTATATTTAGAATTTATAAATGTTTAACATATACTAACTAATTTAATTTTATAATTATTTTATCATTATACTTTTATATTGTCCAATAAAATTAAAGAATAAAAGATGAAAAAGGATTTTATGTATAATTTTTGAAGCTAATAAAAGTTTGATTCTTAAGGTTTATACTTAATATATATATATATATATTTATATATATATATATTTATATATAAATATTTATGTCGTATTAAACAAAATTTACTTTTATATTGTCCAATAAAATTAAAGAATAAAAGACGAAAAAATATTTTATGTATAATTTTTTAAGCTAATAAAAGTTTGATTCTTAAGATTTATACTTAAAACATCTATATATATTTATGTCGTATTAGAAAAAAATTATATTTTAATATTTATTTTAATTAACATAAGTACTAAAGTACATAACTTCTTTACAAGGTCATTGTGTAAAAAATAAAATAAATATTGTCATTAGAGTGATTTAACTAATTAAGTTGATTAAGTAATCAAATATTATTTTATAAAAGTACCATGTATTTTTTTAATTTAAAGGTATTTAACATAATTAATTTAATTATTATTATATTTTATTTTCAAAAAATATTTTAAAATTATTATTATATTTCATTATACTTGATATAATTTAATTTTAGTAGCATATTATATCAAAATTGAAGCTTAGCTCACTTGGTTAAGTTTTTGGTAGATAACTTGCCAAGGTTCAAGTATCTCCAAGAGCAAAACTTATGTGGATTCGGATAATGGATATCCGAAGATTCATATCCGCATCCTCTCCGAATCCGCTGCGGATAGTAATTATAATATCCGAATCCGCAAAAAAAGATCGGATATTCGCGGATATACGAATCCGCAGTACAAATTGTCATCCTTATGTTTAACATTTAAAATTTTAACATATATTATTTTATATATTTATTTAAATATTTTAACTAATTAACTAATTATTATATTAAATAAAAAATTTAAATTTATACTGTTTACTAATAAAATTAAAAAATTTAAGTGAAAAATAAATTAATAAAAAAATTGAAAAGAAAAAAAGGTAAAAGGGGATACAAGTTTCACCCAAAATCCAGTAAAACTACTAGATTTTTATCTCTCCAATGTCCAATTGAAAAGTAAATGAAATTAAAAGCACTGCAAGATGATATCCAAATCAATGTAATCTGTACTGTACGAATATCGGGCATATCAACCAATATGAATCGGTATAAAAATTAAAACAGTTCTAATAAGTGTAAGTAATTTACATGATGTTTACTGTTTAGTAATGTTGAAACAGTAGTATTAACATAAGAGAGAATTACAATTACAATTAGAAATACTGATGTCTGATGGGGCTTTGATAGTTGGCTTAAAACCCCCAACCAAGGGTCCCTCCCACACGAAGTAAGTGGCTGGCTTTGCCTTTGAGCACAGCACTGTTAGTACAAATTAAAGGAGCTCCAAATGGTTTAAAATTTAAATCTTGAGATTGTTGATTGATCAATCAACTCTCTAAAGTTTCCTCCATTTCCATTACTTAGAATAAATAGATTAATAGTCATTATTAAAGCAACCGCTGGCACAGCTCATGCCATATTAAAAGTGATTCACAAAAAGAAATTCACCAGCTGGACTTAACTAAAGGATTAAAAGCCTCAACTATATTATATATATACTTATAAAAAAACCCCACCCTGATAATTGCTAAATTTGCCTGTCAATCTCAATCCAACTTGCAATTATGCTTTTCAATATCTGGGGAGTGGGACCATAGTCTTTTTTGGAATATTAATTAGGTGGACCCTTCTCAAACTTGTTTCCCTCGATATCAAGTTTTAAAGCAATATTATTATTATTGCTAGTTGGTATCAATGACAAAATGGCCTCAACATTTGAGGCAAATGTGGGAACAAAATCAAGAGAAAGGGATTTCTATGAAAGAATTCTGAAACAAATACACTAATTCTGTCCTTCTTAAAATAACCAAGTCTTCATCTGGAAGCTTCATATAATGACATTGAAATATATCTGTATAGAATCCCCATGGAATTTGAAATTTTATACATTTTTGCAACAACTCTTTAAAAGAAGCACCATCCACAATTAGCCAATCAGTGTATGCTGTTGCTTGATTGTTGGACTGCCACAAAAATATATTGGATTATGTAGTGAGGAGACATGTTCAAGCGTCGTTTACGAAAAATGATTTTATGGATCATCGTACCGTACTAATTGTATCAATCAATACGTATCGATTTAAAAAAAAAAAACGATATCAACATCGTATCATTTTGATTTTTATACGATCGATACCGACCTATATTTGTTTGTATCGGTCTGTATCAAATACGTACCGAACCATACCGATTGATACAATTTTTTTTTTTTTTTAAAATTTCACTTGATTTTTTTAAAATGAATTCTTAATACTTTTTAGTCATAATAATTTTTATTTTTTTATAATTTCATTCAATTTTTTTTTATTAAATTAGGCTATTGAATCTAATTAATAATAATTTATTATATATTTTATTTATTTATGATTAAAAATTTTAGATATTAAATATTTAAAAATATATATTTACATATAAATATATATATGTATGTAATTAAGATATATTTGTACATGTATATAATATATTTTATTAAAAAAACTTAAAAATGAGTTTTATAAAGATATATATAAATATTTGAAAAATATCAATAAACCCGAAACGGTATGTCGAAACACACTAATACCGATACGTACTAGTACCAAAAGAAAAACGATACGTCCACCAGTAGGATACTGACTATTTTGCTTCCTACCACGTCGGCTATGATCCTGACCAATCAAATTAAAACAAATCAGATTTTCATTTCACATTGTACTTACCCTTCAACATAAAACACGAGTTATTTCTCGTAAGAAAAAACGAAAAACAATAAAAATGTTATGTTTTTCACTTCTTCTTTCTCTCTCTCGGGAAAATAAACAAAACGAAAAAAATAAATAAATAAGTATGACGTGAAAGAGAAATCTGATATGGTTTAACTTGATTGGTTGGGACTAGACCTGTTCATGAGCCGGACCAGGCCGCGGCTCAGAAAATTTATTTTTTCCTTGCACAAGCCCATTCGGGTCAGGCCCGGGCTGACCCGTATAAGCTAGTTTTACTATTCAAAAATATTAAAATATTTTTGAATAATTTTTATATTTAATATTTATATATATATTTTATAATTAAATTTAAATAAAAAATATTTTTTATTTAATAAATAGTAATTCGAGCCAGATCAGGTTAGCCCGAATTATAAAATACCTTGTCCAAACCTGATTCAATATGAGTCGGACGGGCTACGCAGTCCATAAACAGGTCTAGTTGGGATTATGACTGACGTGATAAGTTGGATCTATGAAAAAACTTTTTGTCGTTTACACGTCAAGGCCTAAGACCCGCCTAATTTTGGAAGAGTTTAGGAAAAAAAACAAAACAAAACAAAACCAGTTTAAAAACAAATCAATCTAATGTCAACAACATTCAAAACTCAAGGTAAAATTATTCAAGATCAAATAAAAAATATCTTTTTCATCTTTTAAGGGAAAAAATTATAGGCAAGTCTGGATAGAATTTGAAACTCGAATTATCGAATCAAACCAGACTTGAACAAATATATATAGTGTTGATACTATGCATAACCCTAGCCCGACCTCAATCCGACTTATGAACACATCTAGTTGTGAGTTTGCATATGAAAGGGAGGTGATAATAATGATATGAAACTATTAGAACTTGAAGAGATGATGGTGATAGATTAAAAAATATTGGAGGATTCATATACCCGACATAAATGTTTCTATGTCTTAGTTCTTGTAGCCGACCCCAAATATTGGGATTAAGGCTTGTTGATTTGGTTTGGTTTAGTAGGTAGCAAAGCACATGCACAAGTTGACAGGAAAACTTAAGATTCGCCAGATTTATGCCAGGACGATTGTTTCACATCGTATGCTAAAGATAACAGAGAATACAGAGCAAGATCATCCCATGACCAAAAGGCTGAGGGGCAGTTTAAAGAGCTTTCCACAATTAAATGCTAAACATGTATAAAAAAAAGAAATAAATGCAATCTCCACCCACCATTCTCCCCTTTCTCTTCTCTGTCATCAGACTGCCCTTAGAAAATATTAGAAATCTCACGGTGACGTCCCTATTGTCTGCTATGTGTGTGTATCAACGTGAATTGATTATGTTTTAACACCAGTGCAATATCACATATTCACAAAATGCTACTCACTGATGAATAGCTAAGCTTCTCAAGAGGCTTATATGTTGTAGAACAGTTCCAAGATGTTTTTCCTATTATGGGCTGTTTATTCTAGTCGGCACTTGTATCAAACTGTTGAGTAGACAAGGCAGTAGAGACCTATGTTACTCGGACTTGGGTGTGAGTGTCGGATACGGGTATGTGTCTGACACGGGTATGTTCAATTTTTTCTACATTTTTCCATGTATTTGGAAGATCTTTGAAGGATCATATCCCCATATCCATGTTCAGATATGCGTCGGACACAGTCGTCGGACACGGATACTTCAAGAAAAATAAAGAGTCGGAGCAACATAAGTAGAGACACCAGAGGATATATCAAATGGCTTAAGTTTTATTCTATATTTAAGATAAAAAAGTTATAATCAATGTCAAGGCATTATACAAAGAATGTATGAGAATGGAAGAGCTCAAGTTTCCAGTTCCACAATAAGAGCACCCAAGGACGCAGCCAATGACAAACAATTGCAAAAAGTTCTCACCAGAGAAGTGAGCTGCACTAAAGATGGTTGCGCTAAGAACAACTGCTTGCGGCCAGTTCATTGTTGAGGCAAGAGATGCCAGCATGAAGCCTCTGTAAACCATTTCTTCCAGGAGAGGAGTTATGATGCAGTAAACAATAACACAAGCAAGTTTTGAGATGTCACTGCTTAGAAGCATTTCCTTCAGTATGGGATTATTTACATCCTAAATTTTAGAGTAAAAAAAAAGATGCATAAGTCACGTTTCTTGACAACCATCCTTCTTTCTGTTAACACTTCGCTAGAGACAATATTATGAATTAAAAAATACAGGAAAATGAATTAGAAAGCATGAAAGGGGTAAAACTTCGGAGAAAAGCATGCCAAATGCTTACGATGACACATAAATAGAATGCTATTAAAGCAAGCAAGACATTACAAACAATTTTAACATGATGAGGTAACTCTACCAGGCACTCACCATCTTTAGAAGTTTGAGTTAGAGTGCCAATGGGTCTACAACTTCTGTTTTTCTTTAGGAGGTTAAATCAGTTAAGTTGCTTTGGCCGGCTTAATCAATCAGCAAAAATATCTCGATTACAACAAAGTCTCATCATACCATTTGATGTTAAGTGCTGAACATCATATCTGATAAAAAAACATACTAGAAGCAATGAAGAAGAAGAAGAAGAAGAAGAAACCAACCTTTACCCCATATAATCTGTCAGCAATGATCGATGTCAGGAAAACTAACAAAATAAGTATCCCAAAACCCAGTGCTGATGCCAATAACCAGTTCCTCTCAAAAGACAACTCGTTAAATTTGAAAATGTTCATAAGCCTATTTTTTGGCTTAATGGTGCTCTTTAGGAGAAGGAGAGTAGCAAGCAGTTCCAAAATATCAAGTACAAGCAACGATAGTGCCTGCAGAAAAAAATAGAATCAAGATAGAAAAACAACTTAAAGAATGTGTATAAGCCTACAAGTAACATTTCTAGCACAAATGATTTGCTGTTTCACTTCTTTAAAGGAACAATTAAGACTAGAAAATGTAAGTTTAAGTGGACCTTTGTCCGATGAACCATCAAAAACTGAACCTATCAAAAGCTGAACCCAAAGCTTAGCTCAGTTGGTTCATGCAGCCACCCTTAAGAGGTGGCATCCAGCAGGTCTGGAATTTGAATCCCAGCATATGCAACCCCCTACCCTATCCCTAGGTTGTGGCCTCCTTTGTACAAAAAAAAAAAAAAAAAAAGGCTCCCAATATCTTACAGACGTGTAGATTTTTTTCTAAACAAATGCCAGGGGAATAACTAATCAACTACTTTTATGATTAATAAATTTTCTCAAAAAAGTTACTTATAGATTAGTATTATGATTAGTGTAAACTTATAAATACATAAAAAGCTCTATGTCATAGATCCAAGCCCGTAAATTCGATTTCTATTTGTACCTAGCAATAAACTGACTTTCATACTAAGTAAAAAGCTGAACCGGCATTTGGCTTTTGAAAAAAAATTCAGGTCCTTAGCCTTACCTAACCTCTAGCAGCACACAACAAGGTTCCAATTTATCTATTCCTAAACCAAGCAAAAGCAAGAGGCTCAAGAAATGGCACAGAGATACAGACCACACTCTTCATCGCTATTCTAATTGGATTACAATCGACAACATTATGCCATAAAAAACAATTAAAAACCAAAAAAGGCACTTAAATTACCTGAGTCTGGGGATCAAGAACAGGTTGATGCAAGATATAAGCAACAATTGAAAGACCTCCAAAACCCAAAGGAATATGCAAATTGAACATGTACACAACCATGGTGCTCCATAAACTCCCTGTCTTCCATGGAATATCTGATGTCAACACAGAAAACCCCTGTTCATCCCCATATTAAAAAAACCCATTCCCACAAATTGATCAGAAACCATCTAAAAAATAGTTGGGTAAGTTCAGTTTAGTTCATAAAATTATAAACATGGAAGTAAGAGTGCTTACCTGAGTGGAATTATCTGTATTTTTGTTCAGGTTGCAGCGACACTTGAGAAGAGTGGAACTAAATTTAGAACTAAAAAAGGAGCAGCAAAGGAAAGGATTGGTAGATATAGCGAGTGTTTTGCTAAAAACGCCGCCAAATGTAGGTTTGGGGTTAACGGTAGGCCAAGCAAGAATCATTTTTGGTTTCCCTCTCTTTATCTCCGGTTTCTCAATTGGAAGGCCATTTTATACGGTATATATTATACATATATAAAAGAAGAAAAAGGAAGTTGATTAATAGATAGAATTTTTTTTTTTTTTTTTTTAAAAGGCGATTACTATATTGTTAACTTCAATTTATGAAGCACAAGTACATAATAATCTATACCATACCATACCCTCTAGCAATCCCCAATTACTGTTTATAATTGGGGCAATTCTTTCAAATTGGCTTGCGACGTCGGCAAGTCAAAATTAAAAAAAAAAAAAAAAAATTATATATTTATATCGTATTCGTATTATTTTTTATGTTCGTATTTTTTTTTAAAGTATTATATTATTATATAAATTTTGTATATTTATGTTATATTTATGTTATTTTTGTGTTAAGGTCGTATTTTAAATTTTTTTATGTGTTCGTGTTGTGTTTCAATTCATCCAAATATTTTGCATAATTTGCCATGGTGATCCAATTAAGAAAAAATTTTGTATGTCCGTGTTGTGTCTCAATTCATCCCATATTTTATAATTTGTTATAATTATTCAATTTTGTGTGTTCGTGTTATTTTATTGTGTGTTTAACATATCATAAATTTATATAATTTTTACACGTTAATAATTCGTTTAATTCGATTTTGACACGTTCGTGTATTTATGTTGTGTTCATGTTATTTTTCTTGTCATGTTTTAATTACTTTTTCCATATTGTGTTCGAGTCGTATAATCATGTTGTGTCCGAAATTGTCGAGTCTAATTGACATTATTCAAATAACTCACAAATTTGTGTCGCGCGTCATCATGTTCGTGTTATTGTTTCTGTTATAATTGTATTTAAGGTATTATATATTTATATAAAATTTGATACGTTAATAATTTGTTTTATGTAGATTTGGACACGTACGTTCGTGTATTTATGTCGTATTCATGTTATTTTTTGTGTCATGTCGTGCTTTAATTATTTTTTTCATATTATGTTCGTATCGTATAATTATGTTGTATTTGAAATTACCGGATGTAATTGATCATATTCAAATAACTCTTAATTTTATACCATATGTTGTATAAGAATAAAAATTATTATTTTTCTAAATTATTATCTTTACTACTTGATGCACCCAAAAGAGTGTATCTTATTTAACCTTGCACTAAAAAGATCAATTGTAAGTATAATGATTAGCAAGGGTCGAGTCCTCAGGGATTGGGTTTTAATCTATGAGTTATTAGTTTATAACTTACGTTCAAAGAAAACAATAAAAGAAAAGGGGTTTTTGAAGCTAGATTTAAACTAAAGTAAATAATAAGAATAAGATGCAATGCGGTATAACCAGCCAATAAAAATATATATACTAAATTAGGCGGTATAACCAGCCAATAAAAATATATATACTAAATTAGGCGGTATAACCAGCCAATAAAAATAAAACAAAGTTAATATACAAATTAGGCGGTATAACCAGCCAATAAAAATAAATATACTTTTAAAAATAAGCAAACTAGAAAAGTAAGAAAACAAGTAAGTAAGAAGAATCAAATATGAAAAATATGGTTAAGGTTTCATTCTCCACCACTAGACATCATTAAGAATCAATTTCAGATCTATCAATATCAACCAACTATCAAAGTTAACAACCGTAGATAACAACAAGCTCTGTTATCCCAATCTTTCCTTAGTTTGTCGTTAAATAGAACAAGCTCTCTAATTAATCTCTAACCATTAAACAACCTAGAATAAGCTCTCTAAATTCAATTTAATGGCAGCTTTATGATGAGAAAGATAGGTTGATCTAAGCAACAAACACATAAGCTCGGATTGTTCAACTTAGGTTATGTTCCACTTTGCAATTATTGAAAACTTGACCATAATCATTAATCACAAATTGCCACTTATGAATAGGAAATCAAAACAATTACACGGATCAAGACTCCTAGACTAGCAATAGATAATTATCAAGATCTATCTAGTTGTACACCTAAATAAATCAAGACAACATCATGAACAATTCTTGTAGAAGAACATAAGCAACTTTGATAGAAAATTAATGATAGATAGAATCTGAAAATCAATCACAAAACATGTCTAGGGCTTTGAAATCACCCTTAACCAAATAGAAGTTTAGCCTAGCATAGGCATTGTAAACATAAACATAAAATTAAAGAGAATCTAAGAAGGAAATAAAAGAAAGAAAGAAGAAGAAGAAAATAAAGAAAAAAAAAACTAGAGAAAAGAAAGAAGAAGAAAACTTAGAGAATTTTATTACAATGGCTAATATCCTACCAATGTACAATATGATCCCAATACTCATCCAAGGCCCTTTATTTATACACATTTTGGAGGGCTAAATGACAAGAGACAAGCTTTACAAATTTCAAAGGTAGGTATAATAGGTGGGTGCATTTTTCTAACAATTTTCGTCATATTGTATGACAATTCTGATCAGCCAACTTGATGGTCGATTTTTTCAATTTTGGAGGCTTGATCTGATAAAATGGTCTTCTAGAAAAATATACCCCTATCAGTTACGGATCCATATCCATTGGAATCAGCTCATTTGCTGATGTGGATAAGAAGATATGGGCAAAATACGAAAACAGGTCAGCACAGACGTCATTGCACATCAGCCAACTGGATGGTCGATTTCGCTAGGGAAAACGACTCCGTTTCAAGAAGTGTAAAACATGAAAAAGATAGATATGCCTCTTAGCTTTGCATGGCTACAAATTTCAGCCTTATTGCTTCAGTAAAACTCGAGATATAGCTGATATGGCAAAAGGTGTCGGAACAGGAACTGAACTGGATTTGCCCTTAATTCTAGTAATCTGAAATCACTCAAAGAAACTTGTGAAAAACACCAAATTACATAAAAATATAAAAGATCATAAACACAATTAGACTAAACAATAATAACTCGTATTTGACACAAAACAATAATAAAACATAACTAAAAACTATATAATTATACGAGTTATCACACCCCCACACTTAGATTGTTGCTAGTCCCTAGCAACGACTCAATAAAAATAAAATAATAAAATCTAATCTAATCCACTTTCGTAGGAAATCACGGTGGCACTTAGCATGTGACACAAGCCTTTAAACCCCTAGGTGTCTCTAGTGGACGAGTTTAGTCTCGTGAGGGTTTACTAGAACGATACCCACAAACATTGAAGACATAAGAAAAAATAAAAATAATAATTATAACTAATCCTTCCAATATAAATTAGAGATAATCATTGGACAAGTCTTAAAAACTAATCAATAGCTTAAAGAAATTCACAAAAAATCTTGCTTGAATGTAAATTGTTTGAGTTAAGCCAATATTAACATAACATATTTCAATCAAAATAGTGCATATTCAAACTTAATCTCAACTTCTCACATGGGATACTCTCTTGATTTTCACTTTTTAAAGTAGTGGTAAAGTGTTTACACTAAATCAATCTCATGAAAACACTTCTACCATATGCTTGCTTGTCCACCTATTATCCACTATTTAGATCATACAACTTCATAAATCAAGAGGTCTTTATTCAAGGTTGTAATGGGGCCAAAGGGTTATAATGTGGTTAAAGAACAAAAGGATAAAGATATCACAAAGGTTCCAAAGAGTTCATAGAGTTTAGAGACATAATAAGATCATACAAATAAAACTTCTCAAAACTCTTATAAAGCACATAATAACATAGGCTAAATATTCATGTTGAGCCTTTGCATCATTCTAACCAACTTTGTAACATCTTTTTCTTTACTTTAACTAGAAGTTCAAGAGAAGATTTTTTTTTTTAATATGGGAATGTATTTGACAATGATCCCTTTCTTTTTCTCTTGACTTTTTTCTTTCTTTTCCCCCCACACTTATTTCTTGTTTCTAACCCAAATTTTCAATAAATCTTCCTTGTCTTTGCAACTTGTCTCAAAACATGCTAATTCATCTTTGGAACAAAGGTAAAGATATAAGTATATTTAGGTTAGGGACAAGTTATGGTTACCAAAGAGATAGCTTATTCAATGTAGGCTCAAATTGGTTCACTAAGGGTGTGTTCTCTTGGAACATTAATAATGGATGGCTGTTTGGCTCTGGTTATAATCCTAATGCCTCTATCATATTCATGTTGTCACATGTATCAATATAGTCTCAAACGGTTTAAAGCAAGTTCTAGAGAATCATGTAATCATAAGAGCACTCAAGAAATAAATTAGATTGATTTGTATAATGCATCAATCATTATAGGCTCAAAAACTCACAAGGATGATTATACAAGTGAGATTAAGTCTAAACATGCTTCTTTCTCAATCAACATATCATATTAACATTGGCTCATAAAAAGGTTGACATCAAGCTCAATTCTCATGAAAATCTTCTCACTAATAAATCTGTTTTAGACTTATGCAATTCATATCTCATCATTGTATTAAAAAGGAACTAAAACACACTAAAAAAATAATAATAATAATAATAAAGACTCATAAAAAAAAATAGTAGACAAAAATAAAAGAAATCCTAAATCATTCCCCCCACACTTAATTCTTACATTGTCCTCAATGTAAGTCTATTAACCCAAATGAAAGAATCATGTGTAAGAGAAAAGAACTAATAACATAAGAATAGGAACAACTAAGACTCAAAACAAAACAAACTCATGCAACCTAAATAATCCTAAAATACTAAACAAAAATTAACAAGTAAACATAAAAAGATTAAAATCAAACTGACAAGGTATGTCTCAAGTCTCCCTTACTCAGACCTTGTTCAGAATGAATATTTCTAAATTGCTTAAAACACAACAAACTTTTTTTTTATTTTTTTTTTTTGAAAAGAAGAAATCAAGCTGACAAGGTATGTCTCAAGTCTCCCTTACTCAGACCTTGTTCAAAATGAATACTTCTAAATGGCTTAAAACACATCAATTTTTTTTTTTTTTTTTTAGCAAAATATGTCCCTTACCCCCTACTAAAGGTAGAATTTAGGAGATATTACCTGCAGAGGTTGCTAACCACTTATTATAACTGAGACACAACAAACAAAATGTTAGATAATGTCACAAAGACAAAGTGCAATCCACTCCTTGCTCGTCCATATCTCTTTTTCTTTTTCCGAGCGTTTGCGAAACAACCGTAGCAGATAAACACTCATAAGCTTGGAGCTTTTTGAGTAAATCTTCAATGGTTGTAGCAGAAATTATGGTTCTCCTTGCCTCTGAAAACATGAATCCATTATCCACAGCATTATCTAAATATGAAAGCAAATTACTAAAATAACTATTAATATTAAGCAAACCAATGGGTTTCTTATTTGTGACCAAAGATGACCAAGAAGTCACGCAAGCTATTTCTTTCAATGTACCCAGACCTCCTGGTAAAGCAATGAATGCATCTGCAGAATGGTACATGATTGTCATCCGTTCAGGGATACTCCAGACTTGTATTTCCTTACCCACGGTAGGTCCACAAAAACTTGTGAATAGTTTTGGCACGATTCCTAGAACTGGACTTCCTCCGACGTGTGCTGCTGTAGCGACTGCTCCCATTAAACCCGTACTACCGCCTCCATAAATCAAGTGGATCTTTTGTTGGGCAAGTATTACTCCAACTCTTATGGCTTCATCAGCGAATATGTTATTTTTCCCTAGATAAGCACCTCCAAAGACACAATTTTTTTTAATACGCTGGGACGAAGTACTTTCCATTTTTTTCTTTTTTTTCGAGTGCCTGAAAGAGAATGAGTACATGGTGTAATATATAGAGGACTGAGTAGTGAATCAGACAAGAGTAATAATGTCACCGAAAGTGTATCTGACCTGTCAGAAGAAAATGTTAACCTAACAAAAGATTTTTGCGTGATTTCAGGAAGAAAATCAAAAAGAGAAGAAAAAATCAACCGTAAAAGACAAATAAAAAAAAAAACGAGAATAATTACACAAATCGAACAACACGTAAATTAAACCAAAATAAAGTTATTGCAAATCAAACCAAAAGCTGAGAAGTCGTTTATTGTAGTTGTGATTGTGGCTCACATCTTCCTCTGGTTTTACGTCCAGAAACGGCTTGAACGCCTTCTATGAGTCGAGGCTATGCTTCCCATCCAGTTTTCTTACAAGCTGGCAAACAGGGTCTTTTAACATCAGATTCCCAAGATGTTGCCATTCCCTTTGGAATTGCGGCCATAAATCAAGAATTTCTCTTTGTACGTCTCCACAAGGATGCGTCTCAAGAGAAAGTTGGATATTACCCAAATTCTCCTTACTCAGTCCATCCTTAATGAATTCAATTTTATCATCTCGATTAGAGGACGGAATCCCAATAGAACGACATTTACCGTTACACGTCCATCGTGCACATTTGTGGCAGTTTGAACCCATGCGCTTTGCTCGTCGCTTCTTTGCAAAAGTGCTTCTACCTGTACCTGGTAAATGCAAAACAGGAAGATATTCATCTTCACGTACCTTGGCTTCAATTATCCAACGTATGTCTCCAGGAATTCCTTTGTGCATAAGCATTCTTAATCTTTCAAATTGAACTTGGTAAAGCTTCAGTAAAATATTTCGAGGAAAAGGAGGAAATCGTTTCTGCAATCGTGTGAGAATATCATCCATCCTGAAAAAAAAAATGAAAGAGAAATTGAAAGAGAAAGAGAAATTTATATACAATATCAGTTTTGTGGGTAGCTGATGGAACCGATTTAAATAATCACGGAGTACCGTTATCCGCCATTTAACCGGGGTTAAAAAAATTAAAAATTATATTTACATCTAGTTATTTTCAAAACAAGGATCAGAAAGAAAAACAACATAAAAAGACTCAAAAACAAAACACTCTAAATAAAATCCTAAATTCTTTCCCCCACACATAATTCTTACATTGTCATTAATGTAATGCTATTAATCCCAAATGAACGAATCATGTGTAAGTGAAAAGAACTAATAAACAAAATAAACTTATGCAACCTAAATGAACTTAGAAACACTAAGCACAATTAGCAAAGAAACATAAGAAATAGATAAAAGAAAAAATAGAGCAAATCTGAGGATGGCAGTTTGGCAATGCTTTCACTAATTAGGCTGCCTCCCCCAATTAGCACTTGATTGATTGTTTTCAGCCTAGCCAATTCCCCTTCTTGGCTTTTTAGGATCTTTTGGCTTAGACATGAAACTTCTCGGATTTTTGCGTTTTGGAGGAAGTTTTCTTTGCAAAACAGCCAATACATTCTCCCCCACACGTATTATTTCATCATTCTTGGTGGGGTATAGCTCTTTGAGGAATTGTGCATATCTTGGTACTTGTCTAATGGCATCCACAAGCAAGCTGTTTAAGGTTTCCAAAAATTGTTGTTCATGTTCCTCCTTCTTGGACTTTGCAAATCTGCTAGGAAAAAGTGGAGAAGGAACATTAGTAGAAATAAGAACCTTAAAAGCTACCTGAGGTGTCAAAGTACTCTCAATTTGAATGGTGGATTCATTATCCTCAAGAAGTGAATCCATCTTTGGTTTTGTCTCATCCTCATCTTGTTCCTCATTTCTCAAGGTCACAATAGTAGCATTCTCCTTTGGGTTAATCACCGTTTGGGAAGGGAGTGCTAGAGATTTTTCTGCTACTAATTCCACCATACTACTAGCCAATAGGCTCATTTGCCTTTCCAAACTCTGGATGCTTGCCCTTGTTTCCTGTTGAAATTGCAAAGTATCAGAACAAGAGAATGTACAAGATCTTCTAAAGAAGTACCTGAGTTTTGAGTCATATGTGGTGGTTGAAAAAGATCTGGTTCTTCAGACCATGATTGATTGAAGCTAGATGGATGAGTATAATTGGCATAAGGAACTACTTCTTGGTAATTTTCTGAGTAGCCATAATTAGTATGATCCCACCATCCCTCATGGTAAGTGTTTGAGTAATGATCATACTGTTGGTCTTGGAACACTTGATGGCCTTGACATCCTCCCATGGCCAATTGATGAACTGGGGAGGTGAGCTTGGCTTGTTGATTCTCCATGTTCATGTATGCCACCAACTCTTCAAGTGTTAGATTGCTCAATTCCATCGTTTTTTTTTTTTATTTTTTTCTTTTCAAAATTTGATAAGAAAAACCCGTATGTACAAGAAAATAAAACTCATTAGAACTGAAAATAAGAATAAACCAAGTAATAAATAAACTAAAGAAAACAATCCCCGGCAACGGCGCCAAAAATTTGATGCACCCAAAAGAGTGTATCTTATTTAACCTTGCACTAAAAAGATCAATTGTAAGTATAATGATTAGCAAGGGTCGAGTCCTCAGGGATTGGGTTTTAATCTATGAGTTATTAGTTTATAACTTACGTTCAAAGAAAACAATAAAAGAAAAGGGGTTTTTGAAGCTAGATTTAAACTAAAGTAAATAATAAGAATAAGATGCAAGGCGGTATAACCAGCCAATAAAAATATATATACTAAATTAGGCGGTATAACCAGCCAATAAAAATATATATACTAAATTAGGCGGTATAACCAGCCAATAAAAATAAAACAAAGTTAATATACAAATTAGGCGGTATAACCAGCCAATAAAAATAAATATACTTTTAAAAATAAGCAAACTAGAAAAGTAAGAAAACAAGTAAGTAAGAAGAATCAAATATGAAAAATATGGTTAAGGTTTCATTCTCCACCACTAGACATCATTAAGAATCAATTTCAGATCTATCAATATCAACCAACTATCAAAGTTAACAACCGTAGATAACAACAAGCTCTGTTATCCCAATCTTTCCTTAGTTTGTCGTTAAATAGAACAAGCTCTCTATTTAATCTCTAACCATTAAACAACCTAGAATAAGCTCTCTAAATTCAATTTAATGGCAGCTTTATGATGAGAAAGATAGGTTGATCTAAGCAACAAACACATAAGCTCGGATTGTTCAACTTAGGTTATGTTCCACTTTGCAATTATTGAAAACTTGACCATAATCATTAATCACAAATTGCCACTTATGAATAGGAAATCAAGACAATTACACGGATCAAGACTCCTAGACTAGCAATAGATAATTATCAAGATCTATCTAGTTGTACACCTAAATAAATCAAGACAACATCATGAACAATTCTTGTAGAAGAACATAAGCAACTTTGATAGAAAATTAATGATAGATAGAATCTGAAAATCAATCACAAAACATGTCTAGGGCTTTGAAATCACCCTTAACCAAATAGAAGTTTATCCTAGCATAGGCATTGTAAACATAAACATAAAATTAAAGAGAATCTAAGAAGGAAATAAAAGAAAGAAAGAAGAAGAAGAAAATAAAGAAAAAGAAAACTAGAGAAAAGAAAGAAGAAGAAAACTTAGAGAATTTTATTACAATGGCTAATATCCTACCAATGTACAATATGATCCCAATACTCATCCAAGGCCCTTTATTTATACACATTTTGGAGGGCTAAATGACAAGAGACAAGCTTTACAAATTTCAAAGGTAGGTATAATAGGTGGGTGCATTTTTCTAACAATTTTCGTCATATTGTATGACAATTCTGATCAGCCAACTTGATGGTCGATTTTGTCAATTTTGGAGGCTTGATCTGATAAAATTGTCTTCTAGAAAAATATACCCCTATCAGTTACGGATCCATAGCCGTTGGAATCAGCTCATTTGCTGATGTGGATAAGAAGATATGGGCAAAATACGAAAACAGGTCAGCACAGACGTCATTGCACATCAGCCAACTTGATGGTCGATTTCGCTAGGGAAAACGACTCCGTTTCAAGAAGTGTAAAACATGAAAAAGATAGATATGCCTCTTAGCTTTGCACGGCTACAAATTTCAGCCTTATTGCTTCAGTGAAACTCGAGATATAGCTGATATGGCAAAAGGTGTCGGAACAGGAACTGAACTGGATTTGCCCTTAATTCTAGTAATCTGAAATCACTCAAAGAAACTTGTGAAAAACACCAAATTACATAAAAATATAAAAGATCATAAACACAATTAGACTAAACAATAATAACTCGTATTTGACACAAAACAATAATAAAACATAACTAAAAACTATATAATTATACGAGTTATCACAACTCTTACTTTTTTATATTTCAAATTTATTACAAAATATTAATTCAAAATATTAATATTACAAAATATTAATACAAAATATTAATTTATTACTAATTATTATCCAAATATTTTTTTTATTAACAAGTTCATATATTTGTATCATATTCATTTTATTTTTCGTGTTGTGTAGTGTTTTAATTATTTTATTATGTTATATTTGTATCGTATAATTATGTTTTATCCAAAATTACTGGATCTAATTGACCATATCAAATAACTCTCAATTTTATATCAGGTATCCTATAATGATAGAAGTTATTATTTTTCTAAATTATTTTCATTTTTTTATATTTCAAATTTATTATAAAATTCAATTCAAATTCGATAACATACTCACAATAAAGCGCGAGAATTTTTCTAATAACAATAATTTTGGTCAAAACACACCACTTAAATTAAATTTATAATAATAGTTAGATAAATTAGTTCTACCAAGTTATCACGTAATTTTGATGTGATTTAATTATAATTATAGAATTTTAATTGAAATTAATTTTTAATAAAAAATAAATTTATTTAATTAAAATATTTAAAAGAAAATTTATTTAAGATTTTATGATTGTAATCAAGTCATATCAAAATCTTGTGTGAACCCTTAAAGATCAAAACTATTGTTTGTAAAAGAAAATAAGGTTAGTTTTTAGTAGACGTGTTCATGAATCGGATTGCGACCTGAATTTAATTTTTTTTATTTTTTATTTTTATCTGAGCCAGCTTGAAAGTAGACCTGCTCATGGGTCGGTTAGCCCGCCCGGCCCGTATTGGGCTGGGCCTGGGCAGGATATTTTTGTTTCGGGTCGGCCCAGAACAATGTTTTTTTTTTTATTATAATAATATTATTTTATTTAATTTTAATTATAAAAATATAAAATATATATATATTTTTAATTCGATGAACAGTGAATTCGGGCCTATCGGGCCGGCCTGGCCCGATCCAGGGCCGGGCCTGGGCAAAGAATATGAAAAAAAGGGCTGCGGCCTAGCCCGGCCCATGAACAGGTCTACTTGAAAGGTCGGATTACTGTTTAAAAAATTATTTTTATATTAATATATATTAATATTATTTTATAATTAGATTTAAATAAAAATATTTTTATTAATAAATAATAATTCGGGTCGATCCAACTCAAATTAAAAAATATCCTATCCAAACTCGACTCTATACCCCTGGCCTTTGGACAAATCTATTTTTTAGTAGTAATAACTATTTTTTAGTAGTAATACTTGTACAATAGAATAGACTTTCTCCATTATTATAACAAAATTATCGTATTATGATTTAGGCAAATAAGTAAGATGGTAGTAGTATAATTTTATTTATTTTTTTGAAAAAAAAATTAGTATTTGTTTACTCATGCAATTTTATTTATTTTAAATAATAGTTATATATATATATATATATATATTTAGTGGCGGATCTTGACATTTGACTTTGAAGGTGCCAATTAATATATGAATTTATATTTAATACACTGACCGTGTATAGATTTATGCACTGATAGTGAACCACATGATGTCACGTGTTAAAAAGTATAGTTATCCATATTTATTTTTAAAAATTTTAAATTTGTTTCTTAATGAGGTGTTATCGTATGATTCACTGTCAGTGTGTAAATTTATACACTAACAGTGCATCAAATACAAACCCTTAATATATTACTAAATCTTATTTTTTTTTAATAAAATTTATCTTATCTTATTATATTAATATAAATATACATATATATATATATATGTAAGCAATATACTAACAAAAATAAATACACTTTCAAATTTATAAATTTTGTCAATTCATAAAAAATATATAAAGAAACATAATACATAAAATAAATAATTTTATGCATAATATATCAAATAAATAATCTTTTTTAAAATTATGGACAACTTTATTTTAAAAAAATATAAATATATAAATTGCTAAATAATATATATTTTTTTATCAAAACAGAAAAAATAAAATATTTCATTAAATACTGAAGTTCAAAGTTTGAGTTTAAAACTTAGGATATTTTTATAATTTTTTATAAAGTGATTCCAATTTGATTTTTGTGTTAATGAAAAGTTGTGTGGTAACAAGATAAAAAGATCTACGATAAAATTAAAAATGAAAAATTATATGAAAAGAAAAAATTATATTCAAGTAATAAAAATGAAAAAAAAAATATTTGGTATATAGTTTTATTGAAAAAGTTAAAAAGTCAATTTAGTTTTTGTTAAATTTACATAAATGTGATTCAATCTTTGTGACAAACTTTTTTATTTTAAGAATTTATGAGTTATGACTAGTTAATACAATAAATAGATAAATAGTAATTCTTAAATGATCAATGCATAAAACTAAATAAATAAATTACATAAATAAACAAAATAAACAATATTAATTTAGAAAAATATTTAAATCTATTTAATATATATATATATTTAAAAAAACTAAAAAAATTTGGGGGGCCTTGGCCCCCCTGGCCTTTATTAGGAGCCGCCACTGTAATATATTAAATATATAGTTATCATAAAATAAATAAGACAACAAATATGAGAAAGGAAGGCATGATTGCCATGTTCTATTTACAGTGTGTATATATAAAGTTGTTGTGGGTAAAACCTGATAAAGAACTAAACTTAAAATACAAGATTACAAGATAATATAAATATATTTAAACTATAAAATTTAATCTGGAAGCTCATGTAGATTTTGATCTTTATCCATTGAGGATTTAAAATCAGGTTTCCCTTCTTTATACCCTAGTAAGATGGTGGTACCGTTTGTGAGACCAATCTTGGATAGATTAGAAATTGAAATCTTGCTTGAGACAAAGGTTTGGTGAGAGCATCAACTAGCTGCTGTTGAGTTGATGAAACATGTTTAACTTGCAGAGTTCCCGGCTGAATTTCTCTCTCTGACAAAATAAAAAATAAAAAAAATCTAGAGCTAAGTGTTTCATTCTTGTGTGAAACATAGGATGAACACATGTATATGTTGCACTTCATTAGATTATCACAATAAACAACATGAGCCATGGAAGGATGGATGTGAAGTTCTAAAAGTAGAGGTTTAATCCATGGAAGTTCAGAAACAGCAGTTGCATGCAATAATATTCAGCTTCAGTAGAAGAACGAGAGCTACTGTCTTTTGCTTTTTAGAACCCCATGAAATTGGAGTGCCTCCAACTCCAAGATAAATCATATAAGCGATGTTCTGTCATCTGGATTGTCTGCCCAATCCGAATCAGAAAAAAGTAGACAAGGTAAACTGAGATTATGGAATAATTTGCCTTTGGAGTATCTCAAGATTCGTTTAAGTGTTGTCAGATGGAGTTGAGTTGGCTTATGCATTAGCTATGATAATTTGTTGATAGCAGAGCGAACATCTGGTCTGGTGAGCGATTAATACTAAAGTGAGCCAACAATTTTCATAAACTCTTCAACATCAATAGCAGAGGAACCATCAAATAGCTCAAGGGACACAGAGGTTGAGAGAGGAGTTATTGGCTTCTTTTGTGCCAAACATGTTGGTGGGAGATAGAATATTGTCACTCATGTACTTTACTTTAAGACAGAAATAGGCCTTTGGAGTGTGGGATTTACTTAAACTCCCAAAAAATAGTTAAGTCTGCCTATATCTTTGAGAGAGAATTTCTAAAACAATGCCTTGACAAAGGATAAGGGAAAAAGATTGATCGTTGCCTGTGACTGTGAGGGTAATGTCATCTACATAGATAGGCAAGCATATAGGTAGTAACACCATTGTCAAAGTAAATAAACATAGATGTATCTGCAGCTGAACTCTTAAAACCAAAAGAGATAAGAAAAGAGCTAAGTGCAAATACCAGGCCCTTGGAGCCTGTTTTAACCCAAACATAATGCGATCTGGTCTTATCAACAAAAACAAAAGGTTGCTTCATGTAAACCTCCTCAAACAAGTCACCTTGTAGAAAAAAAAAAGCATTGTTGACAATATCTAATTGGTGTAAAGGCCAATTGTTAGAAACAACAATAGACAAAACTGATCCAACAGTAATTGATTTCACCACTGGACTGAAAGTTTCATTATAATCCAGGCATGGTCTTTGATTGAACCCTTTTGCTACCACCAGTCTCGCCTTATACCGAGAGATGCTACCATCAGGATTGCGCTTGACTTGAAATACCCATTAACAGCCCACAATAATTCTATTTGAGGGTGGAGGAACAAGTTTCCATGTGTTTTTTTTTATTCAAAGTCTAAAGCTCATCAAGTATAAGCCTGCTTGCGTAAAGGATCTTTAATGGCAGCAATAGCACAAGATGGTTCCATAGATGAAGTTACAGGTTGAAGGATTTGAAATTATTTGGACTTAAGAGGATGAAATTCTGTCACTTGATTCAACCACTTAATGCACCAGGTGTTCGTTGTATTGGTGAGAATTCAGCCACTTGCTTGCTTCACAGATATTTGCTGGATTTGTGGTGAGAAGAAAGTATTTGAAGTTGTGACAGATGGAGAAGGAAGCAATTAATGCAGGTATTGGTTGTGCTAAAACTGCAACGAGAATTATCAGAGGCAGCAGAGCATTGAGATATGGTAGTAGAAATTAAGGTCAAATTGTGGAAATTAACTTGTCAGAACACAAAGGAAACTTTGGTTTCATTAAACAAGACATGCTTAGAGGTGAAAATCTTATTAGTGATAGGATTAAGGCAGTAGTAGGCACTTTGATTTTTGGAATAACCTATAAAACACATGGTTTTGAACTTTAATGTATGCTGACTTGCATAATGATAGCAAATTTTATATTCATGAATATTTAAATTTATATATTTATTATTTAAAATTAAAATTATGTTTTTTTCTTCTGATTTTTCTTAATTATCTTCTTTTTTCCTTGCGTTGATTATTCTCTTTTTTTTCTTTACCCTATAATTTTGAATATTTATTATTATTTTTATAATTATTATAATCTTTAACTTTAATTTGAAAAAAGTATTTAAAAAATAGTTTTATTTTCTTTCGTTTGCTACAAAAATGAAATAAAAAAAAAATGAGAAAATGAGAGAAAATTAGTTTAAGGTTATTTTACATTTTCTCTGCTTTCTTTTTTGTAAATTTTTTATGAAGAATATTTATATAGAAACAATGAAAATAGGGGAAATGAAAAAATGCTTAATTTTTTCTTTTATTTTTCTTGGTTTGCTTTCTTTTGTATTTTTTTTTTTAAATATCAATTTCTTAATCTTTTCTAAAAAATAAAAAGGAAATTAAAAAAAAAAGAAAAAAAGAAAAAGTGAATAAAAAGAATGATCTAATTGCTTAATGAATGACAGCTAATTGGACTGCCAATTAAGTGTCAAGTAACTGCAATTGACAATTTTAGACGTGATAGAAAAATATGATACATGAAGGACACATTTTAATTGTGTATGAATTTTATATAATTATATTTTATGTCGACATATTTAAAACATTATAAATTTGGTATCATAAATATATTAAACATGAATAGCACGTCTAAAATATGTTTAATTAATTAAACATTTATCGTTTCAAAATGGTTATGTCTACACTCTACAAAGAATACCTTTATCCCCTCCATGTTGCATGTGAAAATGGCCACGTCCGCGTAGTCGAGCAATTGCTTATTGACTGGCCTGATCCCACGGAATTCATCACTAAAATGGGGCAAAACATTCTTCATGTTGCCGCCATGAATGGCCAAGATAGTGGGCCTGAATTTTATAACTTCGTAAACAAAAAGGATGCGGCTGGAAATTCACCTTTGCATTCGGCATTGGTTTTTAGACCAAAGCTTAATCATGCCCAACCCAATTAAACAATTTTATTAATAAATAATATATTTTCATTTGATTTTAATTATTAAAATATATGTAAAAATATAAACATAAATTATATTTTATTATTTTATAATAAAATAATAGTCAAATAGTCCGGTCAAGCCAGGATTAAGTTTGGCTTTAGATAAAGAACCAATAAGCTCAGATTGGCACATAGACATCTCTATTGGTGTTCATGAAATAATTTCATGTTGTCTAATTTCTATTTTTTAGTGCCAAAATACCATACGTTTTGATGTAATTGTTTCCGAAATAATTGGGAATTACATTTTTTCTCACATATAATCTATCATATACCAAATTCAATTAAGGGTTAATTTATATTTGATGCACTTCACATATAAATTTTATATACTATTAGTCAATCAAATATTGCCATCTCATAATTAAATAAACCTAAATTTTTTGGTGTCCTTATAAATAAATACAATAACTTTTAAATGCAATTCACTCTTCTTATTTTTAAAAAGAATTCAAGGTTTTGCTTAACTCAAAAAGGTTTTTTTGATTTAATAGTGTATTTTACATAATCGAAATCAATTTTAAATCAAACGAAAATTTCAAAATTTAAATATTCGAGTATATGGGTCAATGATAGTGCATGTATTCTTATACTCAAAGAGATGGATTCAAATTTCCTCTTTCCCCAAATAATAAAAAATTAAAATTAAAAACCCAAAAGATAAGTCTATATATATATATATAAACATATATATATATATATATTGAAAAATGGTAGCAATTTCATTTCAAATCAAATATTGATAGCATCATACATGATTGTTTGGTAGAGAAAATCAGGGTATTCATCTATCGAGTACATATTCTCTAGACATGTGAGACTAAATCTAACTAAAAGATGTGCTGCCTCATTCCCTTGTCTTCTTATATGTTGGAGCTGGCATTCCTCAAAACCTTTGAGCTTGTGTTTTCCTTCCTCAATTATCGGACCCATGACAGATAAATCAGCTTCATTCGTTCATAGATTGTTAATGACTTGTAAGGCGTCTCCTTCCAGCATAATGTTTCTGTAACCCATTTGACTTGCAACCTCCAAAGCCTTGACTGCAGCTTTTGCCTCTGCTAAACAGGGCTCGGTAACTTTGCTGATTTTTATTGCTGCACATCCCACTACAAAACCCTCATGATCGCGAGCTACTATCCCGGTTCCTCCTCTTTTTAAGTTTCCATCAAATGATCCATCAAAGTTAATTTTATAGAGGTGATTTGGTGGCGGCTTCCATGAGATCCGATATAAGGATGCATAATGTCCAGGGACTTGTTCTTGAGCTTTTTTGAATTCTGTTAGCTGGTATCTCGTGTTAGAGATGACAACTCTCTCTTCCTGTTTCCTGTTTTGCTTCAAATCAAAATTCCTCACATTCCATAAATCCCACAGTAGCATCAATAGAAAATCAAAGAAGTAGTTGACCTGCATGTTCTAGCCAATCAACACCTCTAGTAACTGGATCCTGTATCAAGCTTTGAGGGAAGCTACACATCTCTAAGACTTTTTTGGAAAACTGACAATATTTGAGTGCATGAAGTTCCGATACAAATTCTTCCCCGCATCTAAAGAAAATGGATTCTGTCTCTTTTATTAATGCTGCCAACTTCTCAGCAGTAGGAAGGATCCCATTGCAAAATCTCCAGCCAAAGAACCGAATCTTATTTGGAACTTTTGCTTTCCATAAGACACGCCATATGTTTCTTTGAGGTCCAATCCCGAGCTTTGTCCCCAATTGCAGTCTATATGAACTCTTGACCGAATATCTTCCATCTTTGTTGAAATGCCAAACCAGCTGATCACGAGTGTCATTCTCATACAGTGGTATACTGCAAATTGTTTTTGCTTTCCATAAGACACGCCATATGTTTCTTTGAGGTCCAATCCCGAGCTTCATCCCCAATTGCAGTCTATATGCACTCTTGACCGAATATCTTCCATCTTTGTTGAAATGCCAAACTAGCTGATCACGAGTGTCATTCTCATATAGTGGTATACTGCAAATTGTTTCTGCTTCATCCTCATAGAACTCAGTTTTTTATCAAACTTTCTTTCCATTGTCCATTATCCGTATCTATAAGCTCAGATACTTTTGCATCTTGTGGGAGACTTCAAGTATTGGAACTAAATTTAAAAGAACCGTTACAAGGCAGCCAGTTATCCCCCCATATCCTGATTTGTGTCCCATTGCCAACCCTTCACCTTGCGCCATTCTGTAACAATTCCTTTGAGGACCAGATACTCCTCCAAACATATGATGGTTTTGCACCCAAAGTAGCTTCAAGAAAATCTGTGTTAGGAAAATATTTTGATTTAAGGATCTTTGAGCTTATTGAACCAGTATTTTGTAACAGTCGCCATCCCTGTTTTCCTAGCAAAGCTAAGTTGAACATGTGTAAATCTATGAAACCTAACCCCCCATGTCTTTTGGCATAGACATCTTTTCCCAGATTAACCAATGGATTTCTCGCCCAATCGATTTATTTGTCCACCAGTACCTCCTGATAACTCGCATTATATAATCACATAAAGTGCTTGGTAATAGGAAACAGTTCATCACATAAGCTGGTAGGGATTGTAATACAGCCTTTATAAATATTTCCTTGCCTCCATGGGATAAAAACCTCCTGCTCCAGCTTTGGATTTTGCCTTATACCCTATTAATGATCTCTTTGAATGCCTTTTTTTTTTTTTTTTTTCTTTCTTTCTTCTTCCAACCATTGTTGGCATTCCTAAGTATTTGTCAGGATTTGCTACTACTTGGATGCCAAACAACCGTTGCAGCTCATCTTTCTTATCCACACTTGTGTTTGGGCTAAAAAATAGAGCAGACTTTGTAAAGTTGATTTGTTGTCGTGAGCTTTCCTCATATATCTTTAGCATGTTCTTCAACTTTTCTCTTTCGCCTTTATTTGCACGTGCAAACAACAGGCTATCATCTGCGAAGAAAAGATGATTAACTCTAGGACCCCCTCTACTAGCTTGAACTCTTTTTATTTCACCCTCATTCTGTGATTTGGTGAGCAACGCTGACAAACCCTCTGTACACAACAAGAACAAATATGGTGATAGAGGATCTCCTTGTGAGAGTCCTCTTTCTGGTTTGAACGTGTCAGTAATTTTGCCATTAATAATGGAGTAAGACACCGATTTGACACAATGCATGATTATCGAAATCCATTTAGCAGCGAACCCTATTTTAAACATCATAGCTTCTAAGAAAGACTATTCCACCCTATCATAAGCTTTACTCATGTCAAGTTTTAAGGCAAAAGCTCCATTTTCCCCCTATTTTTCAGTTTCAGAGAATGAATAAGCTCATAGGCAACCACTATGTTATCCGTAATCAACCTACCGGGCACAAAAGCACTCTGATTTTCACTAACACACACAGGTATAACATGTTTTATCCTGTTCACTACGACTTTGGCTACAATCTTGTAAATGAAAATTCACAAACTAATTGGCCTAAAGTGGGACATATGGCTAGGGTTTATGATTTTGGATATTAGGGCAATATGAGTATGGTTAAAATCATGCAATGTAAATTGTCCTGTAACATTTTGAGACACAAATAAGTAATATCATTCCCAATAATATGCCAATATTTTTGGTAGAAGAGTGCAGGCATACCATCTGGTCCTGGCGATTTGGTTGGGTGCATCTGTTTGAGGGCTGTGACTATTTCCTCAGGCTTGAAATCTGCACAAAGGAGCTGATTCATCTCACTTGTGATCCGTGGTTCTATTGCCTCAAGAATAGTTTGGTTATTGTGTGACCCATGGGATTAAAAAAGTTTCATAAAATAAAGTCGAGCCACTTGATGCACGTCTTCCTCAGTGTCCTGCCAAACCCCATCATCATCCTCCAGCCCTAATATCAAAATTTTCCTTCTTCTATTAGTGGCCTGTGCATGAAAATAAGCCGTATTTTTGTCACCTGCTTGTAGCCATGAAACTCTTGACCGTTGTTTCCAATATATTTCCTCTTTCTCCATTAACTCATCAAGCTCTTCTCTAACTACCTTTTCTTGCTCAAGTGTCTCATTATCTGACTGCATATTTTGTAGTGATCTCAATTCTTTATACAAGAATTGAATTCGAGCTCCCAGTAAGCCAATATTCTCCCTGTGCCATTTAACCAGATTTCCCCCTACTTCCATAATTCTGCTGCCCATATCCATATGTTAAGTTTTTTTCCAAGCATCGTGGATGACTTCCTCGCATGCTGTTTCCTTTGTCCAAATTGCTTAAAAAAGAAACATCTTTTTCTTGCCTGGTCTTCCACTTCCCTGCTTGATAGCCACTGTGTTTAGTTTTAATGGACAATGGTCGGACCTTGAGCAAACAATATGTTCCACACTATATCCCGAGTACATGTTGATCCAGTCCATATTGCCAAGAAACCTATCCAGTCTTTCACGAACAAGATCATCTGCTCTACGATTATTCGACCATGTATACCATTCACCTTTGAAGCCCATGTCTAGCAAACTACTTTCCGCAACTGACTTAGTAAAAGCTTCCATTAGCCTTTCTGCTCTTAGGCATCTACCACTTTTCTCACCTCCATTCATAATTTCATTGAAATCTCCAAAACAAATCCATGGCAACCGAGACTGCCCTGATAACCTCTTAAAAAGATCCTATGGCAGATGCCTTCTGCTTGTTTCAGGTTCACCATAAAAGCCTGTTAGCCTTTGAGTAACTGTTCCATTCTCCATCAATTCCATATCAATATGATGCTGTGAAAAATGCCTCAAACTTAAACAACATCTTCTTTCCACATAAAAGCTAGGCTACCCCTTCTTCCCTTGCAATCAACTACAAAACAATTGTCCATCGCACATTTCCTTCGAATTCTATCAAACTCAGCTGTGTTCAAGCGAGTTTCACACAAGAACACTACCTCGGGACCTTGACTCTGAATGAGCCTCTTCAAGGCTCGAACTGTTCGTGGGTTCCCAAGCCCACGACAGTTCCAGCTTAGGATCTTCATAGTTGTTGGCGGAGCTGGGATCCAGACTCCGCCATTAGAATTAGGTCCTGTGTTCCATCAAATTGGTCATATTTTGATTTTTTTCCCAGTAGCATCACTTTCATTATATTGTTACTATCAATCTCCATTCTATCTTTTCTCTTCCCATTCGCCTTTTTAGCACAGGTCATGCTATTATTAGACTGTCTAGCTAGCTTTTTCCATTTTGTATAAACTTCCCCTCTCCATCCTTGTCTGATTTTCGTTCATTCAATTTCATAAAATCCACAACATTTGTAGTTGGCACGTGTTCAGAACTGGGGGCAAAAGTCAAACCATTATCAACCAATATGTTTTCTCTTTCTTCAAAAGTTCTTTTATTCACGAGATCTTTGTCAACTGTGAGTTGTGTCTTCTCCTTTAAACATGCCACTAGTTTAGGAGAGTTTGGAGGACTTTCTGTCATTGGGACCTTTTGACCAATATTTGTAATTACTGCCATATCTTCAGTTACCATAGATCTTCCACTTTCCTTATGCACCAGTCTTCCCTCTCCCCTCTCTGCTCCCTGCTCCACCCTCCGACGCCATTGTTTTCCCCCATGCAGTTAGTCGTCCACCATTTCCTTCTCCTTCGTTCACGCTGGTTTTGTATGTATCTTCATGTATCATCAACACTTTTCTTGTATCAGTTGCCATTTGTTTGCTCCCCAGTCGTTTTATTGGTGATGCTCGTAGCCATTCTCCATACTGTTGGTGATGATTCCCCTGGTTTTCCTTTATGTTCTTGACAGCACAATCTGATTCAGTATGACCTATTATTCCACATTCATAGCAGAAGTTTGGTAGCCTTTCATATTTGATCCCCCACACTTTCTCCCCTCCTGCTCTTTTTTCCAGTAAAATACATCTCATCAAAGGTTTGTCGATGCTCACTTCTACTCTCATTCTGATAAATCTTCCCCAACCACCCTCATTTGTATTCAGATCGAGACCCATCACCCTTCCTACCTTGCTTCCAAGCCTTAATGCCATCTCCTTATTAAGCCACCCCAACGGGAGATCATAAATTCTCACCCAAAATACTGTATGCAAAAAAAAAATAATCTTTTGATCTTAAACTAGGGTTATACTCTTGCAATAACAGTAGGTGTTTGTCAAAGCTCCAGGGACTTCCTTCCAGGACTCATTGCTTATCACCTTCAAATGAAAGCTTGAACAAGAACAGATTCACATCAAGTACTTCAATATTAACTTCCTTAGCTAACCTCCATAGCATTTTAAAAGTTGCCATCATTGCATCTTTATTAAAAGGCCTATTGGACAGCAGTTTTCCAACTAGCCAGGCTTTGGAACTTTCTTCATCTTCTAATCCAATCACACCTCCAGTGTTGACAACATCATTCTCTTCCTTTGTGAAGGATAACTTTTTCCACAACTCTTCCAACTCCGAATCCATGGATACAGTTTAGGACTACAACCAGAACAAAACTCTACTGTACCTCACTAATCAAATCCCAAAAATCACTATCGCAATCTTGAGATAGAACCACTTGCACAAGACAAGACTTGATGAAAGCCTTGAAGAATAAGAAGAAAGGGCCCATTGACAAGGGGAAAAGAGGTAAGGCAGTTTTACCTGCCTCTGGAGTGACCCCCCCTCAACTTTCATGAATTTTATAGTATGGAATACTAGGGGGCTAAACAACCCTCAAAAGCAGAAAAGTATTATACAGAGAATAAACTGCCTGAAGGCAGACCTTGTTTGCTTACTGGAAACAAGAGTGAAACAACAAAACATGCCAGCTATAGTACATAGGCTCTTTCAGGGATGGAAGCTACATCACAACTACTTAGAAGCTTATAATGGGAGAATATGGTTCCTATGGAGAAATCAGATGCAGGTTGATCTTATTGCAACATCTGATCAGAGCATTACATGCTGCACCACTTATAATTCTACCAGGTTCTACATTACAACAATTTATGGAAGCAATGAAGGCATAAGTAGAAGAAGGCTTTGGCACCATCTTCAGGACATTCAAGGCAGAATTGATGGCTCTCCTTGGCTTTTGGCTGGAGATTTCAATGTTATAGCAAGACCACAGGAAAGCTCAGATTTCAATGGCTCCTACATGCTTACCTCTGATATGAAGGATTTTCAGGACTGCTTGACACAGCTATCAGTGTTTGATCATACCAGTACTGGACCAGCATTCACTTGGTCCAACCACCAAACTGATGCTTACTTGGCTAAAAAGCTTGATAGGGTTTTGGTGAATGATTGCTGGCATACACAGTTTGCTCACTCATTTGTTGAGTTTTTGGCTCCAATGGTTTCTGATCACTGCCTAGCATACATAAAGATGAACTTGACTGCTCATTCTCCCCCAAAGCCATTTAGGTTTTTTAATTTCTGGACTAGGAATCCAGAGTTCCTGAACATTGTGGAAAACTCTTGGCAAGAGCCTTTCATTGGCAATCCTATGACCACTCTATTCCACAAATTGAAGAGATTAAAGGCAGTACTGAGGGCATTTAACCTGGCCATATATGGCAACATTTCAGGGAAGGTTCAAGATAAAAGGCAAGAATTGGAGAGCATGCAGATGATCAATCTGCATCAAAGGCCATCTAATTCTCTTGTTGAAACAGAAAGAAGACTCTATGCAGAATTGATGGAACTCCAAAAGGCTGAGGAAAGTTATTACAGGCAGAAATCAAGGATAAAATGGCTGCAGGAGGGGGATCAGAACACTCATTATTTCCATAAAATGGTGTCAGCAAAGCATAGCAAGCAATCCATCAGAGTCCTCTATGATGATGAGGGAAGGAAGTTGGAAGATTTTGGCCAAATCTCAAAGGAGGCTGTAAGGTTCTTTCAGAAGTTGATTGGGACTGAGGACAAACAGGTCACAGACTGCCCTAGGGAGCTTCTTACTGAACTTATTCAGCCTGCCTTGCCTGCTGAAGCTAAGGACAATTTAGCTAAGGCTGTTACAAAAGAGGAGGTGAAAAGAGCCATGTTTGAGCAGAATGGGGACAAAGCCCCAGGGCCAGATGGATACACTGCACAGTTTTTTAAAACTGCTTGGCCTATTGTGGAAGAGGATGTCACTGCAGCAATCTTATCCTTCTTTCAATCAGGGAGCAGGATATCAGTCTTTAACTCTACATGTATTGCTCTTGTCCCAAAATTCCAGAATCCTAATCATATGAAGGACTTCAGGCCTATTTCATGCTGCTCTGTCATTTATAAATGTATTACCAGGATCATCACTGCCAGGCTCACTCCACTCCTTCCTGCTATGATCTCCAGCAATCAGAGTGCCTTCATACCAGGGAGAAGCATCTCAGATAATATTCTCATGGCTCAGGAACTGGTCAAAGGGTATGGAAGAGCAACCTTATCCCCTCGTTTTGCAATGAAGATTGATCTCCAAAAAGCTTTTGATTCATTAAATTGGGACTTCATTCTCACTGTTTTATCAGTTTATGGATTGCCTGATAAGTTCATAGGATGGATCAAGGCATGCATCACTTCCCCAAAGTTCTCAATTTCTCTTAATGGGGGATTAGTAGGGTACTTTGAAGGAGCAAAGGGGTTAAGGCAGGGAGACCCTCTCTCTCCTTATCTTTTTGTCATTGCTATGAATGTTTTATCCAGACTTCTGGATGCAGGGGCTCTTCATGGAGTTTACAGCTACCATCCTAAATGTCACAGAATCAAGCTTACTCACCTGTGCTTTGCAGATGATCTGCTGATTTTTGCAAAGGGTAACTTGGATTCTGTTGTGGGCATACAGGGTATTCTCCATTACTTTTATACTATTTCTGGTTTGCAATTAAACCCTTCCAAGAGTGAAGTCTTCTCCTCTGGTGTTAGTAGGACCACTCTACTTGAGATGCAAGAGTTGACAGGGTTTAAACTTGGCAAACTACCTGTTAGGTACCTTGGGGTCCCTTTGGTCACAAGAAGACTCTCTGAAAAGGATTGTTCTCCTTTGATCGACAGAATTACTCAGAGAATCAATGGCTGGGCAGCACGCATGTTATCCTATGCAGGAAGGCTTCAGCTCATTCAATCTGTTCTTTTTAATGTGTCCAGTTTCTGGTGCAGGCACTTTGTATTGCCTAAGGCTGTTCTTAAAAGAGTTAATCAATTATGCAGCAGGTTCTTCTGGAAAGGAAGAGATGACTCAGCTAAGGGAGCAAGAGTCAAATGGAGTTCCATTTGCTGTCCAAAGTCAGAGGGGGGTCTTGGATTAAAAGACTTGGGAATATGGAATAAGGCTTGCATTATTCAGCACCTATGGGCACTTCTCTCTCAGGCAGGTTCATTGTGGATTGCCTGGCTTCATGCCTATGTGCTGAAAGGAAGAACAGTGTGGCAGGTTCAACCTTCCCCAGGAAGCAGCTGGACATGGCGTAAAATGCTTCAGCTGAGGGCTTTGGCTTTGAGGTTCACCTCCAACCAGAATGGTGCTCTAACTTGGAAGTTCCCTGGGAACAGATTTATGGTGGCTAAGGTCTGGAATGATCTCAGGCCTAAGCAGGACAAGGTGGAGTGGGATAAACTGATCTGGTTTCCATTTCATATTTCTAAACATGCACTGGTAGCTTGGATGGCTATATTGGACAAACTGCCTACAAAGAACAGATTGATGTCATGGGGCATGGAGGTGGATGGCAAATGTGAGCTATGTCAAACTGAGCAAGAAACCCGGAATCATATATTTTTTGAATGTGACTATTCAAAGGAAATCTGGGGGCATATACTATGCTTATGTCAACTTCATAGAAGCATAAGGAGCTGGCAAGCAGATCTGCAATGGGCAGTAAACAGAATCAGAGGAAAAACTCTCATTTCTGTTATTTTGCGTTTATCATGGAGTGCCTTTCTTTACTCGATCTGGAGGGAGAGAAATAATAGGTGTTTTAATCGCCTTCAATCCACACAAGGAGCCATCATTGAGCAGATAAAAGAGATCATCAGAATGCGATTGTTGGGGCTCAAGAACATTAGTCCTGATGAAGTGAACCGAAGATTGGATGCAGATTGGGGACTGTCTCTTTTTTCCTAGGATCTTTGTCCATTCTGGTATAGCTTTAAGTATTGCTGAAGTATGTTGCTATTGTTCCCTGATTGATTAGTGGTCTTAAGTTTTGTTCAAGTATTGTTTAAGTATGTATAGCTTTAAGTACATGTTGCACATGATGTTGGATGTAGCAGTTTAACTGCTTTCTGGATAAATAAAACACTTACTTATCCAAAAAAAAAAAAAAAAAAAAACTCCTACAGAACATAAGCGCTGAGGAGAAGTCTATTTGTATCTTTAAAGCTTCAAGTAATGCTCTTCATAAATGCCATACTCCAGAAGGCTCAATAAATTTTCAATGAACTTGGAAATTTCAAACTTTTTTTTTTGAGACCGAGGGTTTCACTTAGAAGTGTTTATGGGGTTTGGGTCCAAATTTTTTTGAAACCTCTTATTCAAGTTGGTTTAGAGGTCCGTTGTTTTAAAAAATTTAAAATATATTTTTATATTAATAAACAGTAATTCATGTCGGATCAATCCGAATTATAAAAATTTATGCATAAACCCGGTGCAATACGAATAAAATTTGTCGAACCGAATGGATAACTCAATCTTTAAATAAGTCTAATTTCAGTATCAGTGAGTTGGGTTACTATTTTCATTCTGGCTTCTAAAGAAATTTAACTAAAAAAACATAGCCAAACTGATTCACTAAAAAAAGTTTAGAGAATACATTGGATGTAATCATGTGTTGTTAAGTAAGTGAAAGATTGAATCAGAAATCGTATCTTTAAATTTGTTGGTTTCATAATTAAATTAAAGAACAATCACATTCGTTGGTTTTTCAACAGCTATTACCTTAGCTTAGATATATAGATTTACAAATCATCAAAAAGTGGCATGTGCTAAACAACTCATATATATATATATATATATATATATATATATATATATATATATATATATATATATATATATATATATATAACAAAATCAAACATAACCAAAACACCCTAGCTAGCATCCATGCATCCACGACGATTATCAATTTTTCATACAGCTCGTAAAGATACTTTACAACTACCAAATACCAGTACTTAGCAAGATAAAGCTAGAGAAAACATGAAATAAAGGTAAAATCTTAAAAGTAATTGAACCCAGCTTTATTTGAGCTTTTGCCTTCCCTCCATGGGTGTGGTGTGTATATTTGCCTTTTCAAAAGCATGATTCAAGTACTTATTCTCTGGACTACAACTGTACATTGATTAGATCGGATCAGACTCGAATAATAAAAAAATCATCATCAAAGACCCGGTTTGACTCGAAAAACATATATGATTATTTAAAATCAATTTTATAATAATATTTATATATTTTTATAATTAAATTTATATAATAATTTTAACCGAATCAAATTAACCTGAATCAAAAATATCTTATCTCATATCCTAACTAAACTGTGGAAGTCTACTTTGGAGACCCATCCTTTATTCTTGAATAAAATTTTGTGCTATAATAAGCTGAATGGATTCACATTCACATGGTATCTTCTTCAACGGTAGCTGCTTTAACTACCAAAATAATCATTCTTTATTAGAGCATCATTGAAAATTATGTTATCATTAATTTTAATAAGTAGAAGCACTTTTTTAGTTTTTTTTCCCCTATAATTCATATATCGTGCATGTTTATGTTGTATAATATATTTATTAACTGACAGGTTTGCTTTACTTTTTTGCTACATGCCCTCATTACAAAGTAAGAAAACTTGGGTTTAAACCCATCATGGAGGAGTGAAGATAGCAGAAAATGGAGCGTTAACAACGCCATATTTTTCTGACCACGAATACGATTTCATGTGCTCTTTTGTTAAAAGGATTTCATAACAAAGTTTCTGTCTGAGATATATAGTCAAAGAATGCTTCTCTTTTTTCATTTCCTTTAATAGAGATTCATACAAATCTTCTTTTGAGAGCACTAACCCTTTATTTAATTAATTCGATGCAAATTGCTTTTAATCTTTTACATTACAGCTATAATTCTAATGCATCAACAGTGAAATAACTAATATCAATGACTTAAAATATTTTATAATTATTGAAATTTAAGCACGATCATTGATAGTATTATATCCTCAATTAATTTAGACGCAGCCACTTTTGAATGGAGTCTTTTTATCTTGTCACACCCATTGGAGTTTTTTTTTTTTTTTTTTTTGAGTATATTGAGTTCAAATCCCACATCGAGTAATTTGGTTAAACCAATGGGAGTGCTCATCCCATATTGAGTAATTATGTTAAGCCAAGGGGAGTGCTCACCTATAAGTAGGAGCTTTGGCTTTTTGGGAGAAACCATCACTTGTGAGAGAGAGTCTATACATTTGAGAGAAGTTGTATTGGGACTTTTTGAGTGGTGATTTATAATATTTGTGAGGAAAGTTTGTAGGTGGTTTGTTCGTATAAAAGTTACAAATTGTAATATTCTTTTTTAGTGAAGTATTTTATACTTTTGGGATCGTGGACGTAAACTAGAAGGGTTGAACCACATTAAAATTTGAGTTATTTTATTTTTCTTCTTCTTCAGTAATTATTGTGGATTGTTACGCTATTCCCAACATTTTTAGCTCCAGTCAGACATTTTTTCTCCATCGGACTTTTCTTTCAATTATATACATTTTTTCCCTTTAAGATTACAGTGCAAAGACAAAAATATTCGTGTTACTTATAGTCTTTGCCTTTGTTTATTATTATTTTATTTAAAATTTTAAAATAATTTTAGAAATATTTAACAAATTATTCATATAATTATTATTTGAACAAATTATTTATATTATTTAATAATTTTTATTTAAGATGTGTAAATGTATTGTTATTTTTTTTTAAAAATTATTATTATTATTTTGAAATAAAAATAATTATATAAATAAAACATAAATAATTTATCAATAGACTAATGTCTTTAATCATTATTTTTCATTCTCACTTCACCATCACCGTTGTTTTGTTATCTGAATACATATTTCACCATTGATTTTAATTTTTTCGCTACAATATCATGTATCCAATCTCACAGTTATAGTAACTAATCTCACCACTATCGCTGCCAATTTATCGCTCATCCAAATGAAGCCTAGTTACTGCCGCAGTGAGATTGGTTCTAGTAAGATTGAAAACAATGGTGGCGGTGAAATTGAGTAATGTAACGATGGGATTAAAATCAATAGTGGAATATGTATTTGGATAAAAAAACAGCGGTAGCAGTAAGTTAAAATTTAATGGAAAAAAATATCATTAAGGGCATTAGATTTAAATTTGTATAAAATGAAATTTATAGTATATTTAAGAAGTTAATAAATAAGTGAAAATTATTAAAAAAAAATATATTAAATAATACTTTTGTTAAAAATTAATAATAATATATTTACACATACTAAATTAAAAAAAAATATTTTTTCACTTAATTATTTATGATCTATTTTTTTATATAATTAATTATGCATGTATTAAAAACTATAAAAATATTTGATAATGTTTAATATATATTTTAAAGAAATAATACTTTTAAAAATTATTTAATAAAATAAATATTATACATATGAATATAAAATATATTACAAAATAATCATATAATTACACAATAAAATTTCAAAACAAAAACCTTTATGTTAGGGGTATTTTAAAAAAACAAAAATTAAAAATGAGAGTATTATAATTAGGTCCAATACATTTGTTTCAGTAGACCCTTCTTTTTCCGGTCCAATTGAAGGGGCATTTCACCTATAATTTTGTTTATTATATTTTTGCAATTATTCAATCACAATAAAAAATTATATATTAGGGTCCACCACTTAAAAACATGGGATCCATATAATATTTTGATAAATCCTGTGCAATTCAAAATTATAATTAATTAATTATACTACAGTAATTATAAGTGATATGCTCTCAACTGAAGGGGATGTGATTAAATGCATTATGAAATTGGAATGCCATCCAAATGAACCCACAGGACAACTAATCTTAAAAAAGGCCAAATTTCCTTTGCACATCAGTTGCATGGAATTCATACGAGCCCTTAAACAAAAATATAACTACTTGAGTTTGAACTAGACCTGTTCAGAGGTTAGGTTATCCGTTCAAACTCGAAGGTCCGTTCATATTTAGGAGAATTTTGATAAAAATATTAGGTCCAAAAAATGAGTGGACAAAAAAATGAAGCCGGTTTAAAAAATAAGTTGAGCATTGGCTTCAACATTCAAGTCTCGAGTCCAGCCTGACCTGTTTTCCAATTAAATAATATTTTGTTTTTATATATATTATGTCATATAAAAATTAAATATATATAATATTATATTGTAAACATTAAAAAATATATTAAGTTGTCTATGTTTAAGAACTTAATAAAAGGAAAAAAATATAAAGTTACTAAAGATAAAATAAAAAAAATAACATTTTTTTTTTAATTTTTTAGAAAAAAAAAATATGGACGAGTCTAAATGGATTTGGGCTATCAATTTATAAATATGGACGGGTTTGGACAAAATTTAAGGCCTATATTTCAGGCAAGATCAGGCTTGGATAAGCATATATGATATTGATATCATATATAAATCTAGTCCGACCCGAACTTGATCTGGCCTGATCATGAACACCTCTAGTTTGAAAATGAGCATGACATCAAAATTTCTACGTGGAGACGAGTCTATCATTGTTTATTAACTCATGTTTCGTGTGAGCGTAGGAAATTATGATTTCAGTTGCAATTCAATAAACGATAAGCCAATCAAAGGAAATTTATTTGGTAAATTAACTATAGAATATTTTATATTAATCTCCATAATTATTGTGCAATATTCTCCAATAATTTATGTATACGTATTATGTTTTATATATTTTTTTTTGTTAATCGTATAGATATAAATACAATATAAATTATTAATTGTGTCAAAATCTTAAATATAAATATAATATGTATATTAAACGTGTTATATTGTATTTATTATATTATTTTCGTATTTATTAAATATATATTAAATTATTAAATTTAGATGGTATAGCACTAGAGTTAAGAATGTGTGAACAGAGCAGAGTCAGTAGAGGATCCTTGTGAATAAGACGTACGCAGGCAAGTGTTCACATGCAATGCCTAAGCTTGCAGACAAATTAAAGACGAATTTTTATGCAATCATCTTTTGAAATTTGATGAGATTTTGTTTTTGTACCGATTAATGTTTTAGAGAAATTTGTGGAGCAACTGAAGTTCAGTTTGCTCTCCCCAGGCCAGCTAGTCTCTTGAAATTTGTGGAGATTTTTCTCTTCCTGGATTGTTGGGTCTCGGATCAGCTCCCAAAGAACCCATCACTCAACCAAAACTAACAAACAAAAGAGCAGAATTTTTTTTTTTTTTTAATCTCATAATTAGTGATTGGAAGCTGCTTTTTCCAACAAATAAATGTTGCTTAATCCACTAAATTACATGTAACTTCAGTGGAGAGAGCAATATTACCAGTAGTGGCAAATAATGGCTAATTCTTTAAAAAAAAAAAAACTTTTAAAAATGAGAAACAGTGGTATAATTCTAGAAAAATTGGAATAAGTACTTGATCTGATTTCAAATCTTTTATTTACCCTGTTGATGTCTTTTTGTGTCTTGGTGTTGCTCCTGAGATCTTTGGTGGTCTGAGGTCCTGAGAAGGAGGAAAATAGGTCAGAGGGCACTGGAAGTTGAGCTCCGGGACGCACTTCGATGGTTAAGTCAGTGTTTGGAGGAGGAGAGAGAAGTATCTGAGAGAGAGAGAGAGAGCTTATCCGTGAATAGTCTTAAAGAGGGCTATATTAGGGGAGGTTGGGCGAGCTGGCGCTTGCCTTACGAGTTTCACGTGCCCGACTCTGATAGGTCGTCTGATGTAAGCGGCCTCGGGAGGCCTTGTCGAGGAGACGACTGCATTTAATGTCCGTCGTCTGCAGACTGTAGCATTTAATGCCTCGCACAGCCCCAGGTGGGCGTCGAGGTGACCAGAAACGTGACTTCTGGCGGAAGGGTAGGTGCCCACATGTCCCAGGCCTTTGTTCTCGGTGATTGTTGGGCTCGTCTGGTTGGGCTGTTTAGCTGGGCCTTGTGCTTGGCGGACTGGGCCCACTTTTGGTGGGCTGAGTGGGTTCAACAATTACCCTCCAGGCGAGGTAGAGGTTATAAAGTGACCGACGGCGAGCCTGTGGATAAAAGGTTCCTCGTGCTGCAAGGGTTGTCTCGTGCTGGCGAGGAGTAAGAGGCTTTAATTTTTGGGGGTTTCCTGACTAAGTTAGATGCGGCGGTCTTGTTTGCTTGGGGTGTGTCGGAGAGTAGTGTGTTGAAGTGGCCTAGGTGTGGTTGTGTTTGGGCGAAGAGATGCTCTGCATTTGCTGCTATCCTTTGGTTGGTACAACACGACGTTTGACGTGCCTGTCTCTTAATGACAGCCTTAAAGGGTGGGCGCGTCGTTCGAGAGATGAACACGTGTCGAACGTTGTGTGGTGCATTGGGCGGCCATCAGGGTTCCTCTTTGATTATAAATAGGGGTGGCTGGGTCAGTTTTCTCTGTTGGTTTGTCGTTTATGCTATCGAGGTGCTGCCCATTTATTGTCGAACGTCTTCAGAGTTTCGATATGCTTGCACTGTTCTCCGTTCTGGTGGTGGATTGCTTCGTTCTGCTTGTTCGTTGCTTCGAGGAGGTTGATTCGAGTCCGGAGAGGTACTTTCGAAGTTTGTTTTTGACTTTTGTTTGATTTTTTTTGCTGTTTGTGGTGGTTTGCGGGATGGGTTCGAGTGATAGTAGTTGGCGCCCTAATACTGACACGTGGTATCTTCATGCCCAATTACTGCTACAAGTTCCATATGCCTGCCCCTGGTCGGCACCCAAGTCAAATTACGAAAGATGGGAGGGATGTGATCTTCTTCGAGCACATGTTTAAAAGGGGGTTCCACCTTCCTCTAAATCCCTTCTTCGCCACCTGCCTTGAGAGGTATGTTATTGCGGGCGCCCAGCTGATAGGGTCTTCTTGGCCGGTTATGGTGGCGTACTTCCTTCACTGCAAGAATAGGGGCGTGGAGCCTTTGTACGCCACCTTTCGTAACTTATACCAGTTGAAAGTGAAGTAGGATAAGTTCTGTTATCTTAGTCCTCACCACCGGGTGATCGTAGAGAATGCTCCTTGCAACAACCATATCAAAAAGTCACAGTTTTTTGCGGTGAGGCTGAAGTTGGAGAAAAGTTGGGACTTTCCTGTTCGGTGGTCTGAGCCACCTAAGGATCCACAGAAAATGGCTGTGACCATGAATGATCTGGAGAAGGACCAGTTCGACTATTATATGCAAAATAAGATCTACTTGGAGGACGCCGTCACAGATAGCCGTATTTACAAGTTCTGTTTGAAGAATATTAGTCCAAATAGGGTGGCGGCCAAGTTTGTCGATCTAGTCCCTCCCCCCGAAGGTAAAGAGTGGCCCGTGGGTGGTATTGATTATTACGCCGAGGTTTTGATGGGTATCATCAAGCCTAAGAAGAAGAAGAGGAAAAGGAGCAAAAAATCGACCACCTCTCATTGACTCGGGGCTTCTCCATTGGGAGAGGCAAGTGCTGCCTCTCCTGGCGAGGTGGTTTCTGAAGAGGTGGGCACCACCGATGAAGGTAATGGTCTTGGGGCTTCCAGTAATATGCTTGCTTTGGTGCCTTGGGTCCCTGAGCCTGCCCCTCTTGCTTCAAACCCCGGTGTGATAGAACTGCCACCCTACCCTAGTTTGTTAGAGAGCGTAGGTGGTGATGGTTTAGGAGCTGAGATAAAGCCGGTCAAAGTTATTATCCTGGATGATGACAATAATGAGGAAAGGGTGTTCGACATGGGGGATTTTATGAGCTCCGATAGCACTGATAGCTCTGATAGTGAGGATAATGTTTGGTGTGGTAGTTCTACTACGACGGCGTTGTTTCTTAATCTTTGGCGAGCTGGTATACTTTGCGTGCCCTTGTCGTTTGGGCTTTGATGAGCTTTATTTTGATTGTTTTCTTCTGCGCAGGTATGTCAAGCGGTACCATTGCTGAGAAGATTCGCCAAGCGGCGAAGAAGAATAAAGCCCCGAGTCAGAGCACGGGGCCCCTTGCTCTGCTTGTTCAGGATCCACTGTTGTCGGATTTCACCATGCAAGTGTACGTATCGCAAACAAGTAATAAAGTGGAAGTAGAGTGTTATACCCACGAGGAATTGTTATTAATTTTGTCAAGTACTAAAATTAACAAACTCAATCCTATCTAAACAACTAATTAAAGATGATAATCTAAAACTAAATTAAAATAAACTAATATTAGAAGCAAGTAAATTAAAAAGGGTGAATTCACTTAATTATAAAAGCCTAGGATTACAACTTTCCTCAATACTTCGCTTGAATCTCTCTCTACTTCTTCACTTGATTAATGATCATGAGTTTTTAACTTAGAGTTCTATCTTATTTATAAGCATCTGCCGATGGTCTTATAAAAATATCCTTCCTAACCAATTAATTATATGTCTATGATAATTGAATTAAATAAGAACTCATTAAGCTTAGGCTCTAACAATGGTTACACATGACAAGTAAGTATATTTCTACCCTACTTGTAGATCAATTCATCCTAATAAATGAATATGAAACATGTGTCATTCAATCCATGCCTAACACTAAACTCCCTATGTCTAGTTGTATTTAGGTTAACAATATAATCTAATTGGTGATCAAGCAATTAGAAGCATTAAGAACAAGATTGAACAAACAACTCAACAACCCATTAAATCAAGCTAGAGAGAGAAAGTAAATTCAAACTATGTGTTGAGTTCCATTGAAATCCTAGTAAAAGAAAATTAGTTCATGATAATTAATGAAAGCAAATAATCAAATAGTTTCACCATCATCAACAACACAAGAAAAATAAAGAAGAGAAAAGAGAAAACTAAGAGTTGTCAACTCTTGAATCTTCAAATCGTCAATCTTCTTAATAGAGAATTTTAATGACGACTATCTTCTTGAGAGAGAATTAGGTTTCTAGGTATCCAATCTTCTTTATTTTGACCTAAAATAGTCTTATTTAAAGTGTCCAAGGCCTCCTAGAGTCCGAAACTTCGCTCCCAAGCGAAACAGGTAATTCTTACTTTTTTGCGATTTTTTGCGAGTTGCAAACAGTAGCTGGACAACACGGTGCCGACATTCTGCCCTGTCTCCGGATTCTGTAATCTTTGCAAACTTTGTTAGCTGTTTTTATTGGGCAAATCTTATGCGATTTTGACGCGCCTTATACCATTGGAAAGGTATGGAAGTCATCTTCAAAATTCAAGATGTAGTTTTCTCATTTGAAGTATTTAAAATCAAGTTTTTCTTGAAAGAAGCTTCGGAGGTCGAATCTGCCTGCTCATTGGAATGCATCGATTTTTGTCGTTTTACACCTCGAAGCTCCATATCACCTTGTACCTAGAAAAACATATAAATAACAACTAAATAACTATTTTAAACATAAAATGAATAATTAATATAAATATAAAAACATCTAAAACTAATCAAATCCTAATAAAATCCTCAAAGACTTAGCTGATTCAAAAGCATAAAAGATGGCAAAATAACTATATTTCCTAGAGTTATCATCCACCCGCCAATAAGTATAAGCGGGATAGCCTGCCCGTCGAACAACTCCAAAGAAGTTGAAGGTTGGCGTGGAGCCGAAGAAACAGAGGTTAGTCCCTTCCTTGTCTGCTAAGCAAGCAGGCTTTGGCTTAGCCCTATAGAAGGCGGGTCAAGGCTCCCTACAACTATTGGCTGGGATAGAGAAAGAGGTGGCCCCAACCGATGTGGCTCCCCAATCCAAGAGGATCCTCCTAGAGGTGGTAAGACTCTGCCCCTCATACCAGCCTCACCGGGTAGGGATGGATCTTCTTCCACCCTTGACGATGCTGTGGGGCACTCTGCATGCTCTTCGCCTTCACCTCATGGGGGCAGACTCTGAGATGCATGCCAAGGGTCTCACTTATATTTCGAGTATCAGGGCTATATGCCCGTCGGGTCTTTGCTCGACAATGTTGACTCGTGTGTCAGCTGGCTTGCAACCATCTCCCCTTTCAGGAGGTGAAAATGATTGAGAACTGCGGCCTTCGCGCTGTTCAGCGCGAGGTCATTTCGAACATGGTGGATGTGAGCTTCGTTCTTCGAGTTTCTTGGCGGTTGTTGTTCAGCTAGTCTTTCTGACATGATTTGCTATTTTTTTTAGAATTTGGCCACGACCGTGGCTATATATAACCAAGTTGGTGAAGCAGACGCCCGTCTTCGCGACGTGGAGGCGAATCTCTAGCTTAAGGCTCCCCTCTCAAAAGAGCTGGAGGTCTTTTTGAAGGCTGAGAAGACCTCAACTAAGGCTGCTGAGGATAAGATGACCTCCACCAAGCAGTCCTGTCTGGCCAAAGTGGCAGAGTCTGAGAAACAAGTCACGCTGTTGCGGGGAAACTCACCAAGTCAGAGGATCGCGTTAAATCCAGAGAGTTAAAAATCCAATGGCTGAAACAGGATTTGGCTGAGAAGGACAAAGAGAAAGAGGCTGTTGTTGTCGAAGCTGTGTCCAAAGCTGTGGAGGTCACCCTTGTCGAGGTTGTAGAGGTTGAGAGGGAGAAGCATGCCCTCGAGCTGAAGAAAGCCTTGGAGGCCAAAGAGGGTGAGGTGGTCGAGGTGGCCCTTGGAATGATGGATGAGTTTCGGGCGATCACCCTTACTGGGGTCCAACTATTTCATGGGCCTCTTGATTGCAGGGGGATTGATTTTGGGGTCATTGAGAATTCTCCTGAGGGCTTTAACCCTATGTGCCCTAAAATGCCCTCGTTGGAGAGTTTGAGGGTGGTTTATGATATTGCCCCAAGGTTTGATATTCCTTCCACGCCCTAAGTTGAAGGCATCTTTTCCCCTCAGCAGGACGAGCTTTTGCCCTCCACCATGCAAGGCGAACTGCCTCAGCCTGCTGCGGTCATAGAAAAGATGCGTGCGGCTGATGGCCTTATCGTGGATCCTCCCGAAGATGGCGAAGTTAGAGACCTAGCTATTGTAGCTGCAGGGGGATAATGTAACTGGGTTGGGTAGTGGTCTTGTAGGCGAGGACCTTGTACATATCAATAAGGAAATTTATAATCTTTCTCTTTTATCAATGAATAACTTGTCTGGTTTTCATTTGTTTTCCTTCTTTGTGCATATTGCTGGTGCGTTGGTAGGCTATTGGACTTGTTACAGGTTGCTACCCTGACTGATTATTTGTGTGAGTGCGAGGGTTGGATGGAGACGAGTAGTCGTGTTGGCGTCCATGGTTTTCATGGACGGGTGGATGTATGGGCCAGTTAGAGGCCATTGGGCGTGTGGCGTGGCGTCTTATTACGAACGCGCATGGTGGACGCGAGGATGGATGGGCTAGTTAGAGGCCGTTGGGCATGTAGTATGATGTCTTATTGTGAGTGCACATGGTGGACGCGATGGTGGATGGTCCAGTTAGAGGTCGTTGAGCCTACATCATGGCATCTTATTGAGAGTGCACATGGTGGACGCGATGATGGATGGGCCAGTTAGAGACTGTTGGGCGTGCAGCATGGCGTCTTATTGCGAGCGCACATGGTGGATGCGATGGTGGACGGGCCAGTTAAAGGCCGTTGGGCATGTAGAATGGCTTCTTATTGCGAGCGCACATGGTGGACGCGATGATGGATAGGCCAGTTAGAGGCCGTTGAGCTTACAGCATGGCGTCTTATTACGAGCGCACATGGTGGAAGAAATGGTGGATGGGCCAGTTAGAAGCCGTTGAGCGTACAACATGGCATCTTATTGTGAGCGCACATGGTGGACGCGATGATGGATGGGCCAGTTAGAAACCGTTGGGCGTGCAACATGACTTCTTATTATGAGTGCACACGGTGGACACGATGGTGGATGGGCCAGTTAGAGGTCGTTGGGCATGCAATATGGCATCTTATTGCGAGCTCACATGGTGGACACGATGGTGAATGGGCCAGTTAGAGGCCGTTGGGCAAAGTGTTGGCTTTTTGTCATTTTTCTTGCAAAAGGCAAGTTGTCTTATTATTCTTATGAAGGAAAATACAACTTGTATGTAAGATTATAGGAAATATTTTTTCAGGTGGACTGCATTCCAAGTCCTTGGTACAGGGCTTCCATCCACTCGCTCTAAAGCGTAAGCTCCAAAGCCAATCTTCTTTGTTACTTTGTAAGGGCATTCCCAGTTTGGGGCCATCTTCCCCTATTCGCCCATGGCCTTCTGGCTTCTTAAATTTTGAGGACAAGGTCGCCGACTTGGAATTGTCTACCTTTGACCTTTGAGTTATAGTACTGGACGACCTGATGTGATCTGGCTACCTGTCTGACTTGTTCCCAATCTCTGGTTTCTTCCAAGAGATCTAGATTTCTTCTAAGTGCTTCTTCGTTGGTGTTGGGGTCGTACTGGGATGCTCTCAAGGAATTGATGCCTATCTCGGCTGGTATTACAGCCTCTGTTCCATACATCAGATTGAAAGGGGTCTCTCCCGTGTCAGAGTGGGACGTGGTCCTGATGGCCTAGAGTATTCCTGGAATTTCTTCTAGCCATGCCCCCTTGGCATCATCAAGCTTCTTTTTCAAGCCTTGGAGGATTTTCTTGTTCGTCGCCTCCACCTGTCCATTTGTTTGGGGGTGCTTGATTGAGCTATATGTGAACAGGATTTTAAAGTTTTCACAGAATTTCTTCAACTTGCCCCCTGGAACTGTGCACCATTGTGCGCCAAGATGGTGTTGGGGACCCCGTATCTGCATACCATGGACTTCTAGATGAAATTCTCGATTACCCTTTTCGTGATGGTCGCCACAGCCTCCGCTTCTACCCATTTGGTAAATTACTTGCAGGCTACAACCACGAACTTTTTTTGCCCTATGACAATCGGGAAAGGTCCAAGGATGTCGATCCCCCACATTGCGAAGGGCCTTGGGCTTGACAATTGGTTAAGCAATTCTGCTGGCTGCCTTGGAATGGTAGCGAACTTCTGGCATTTGTCATACTTTTTTACCATTTATGTGGCGTCCTTCTTCATTGTCGGCCAATAAAAACCCTGTCTAAATGCTTTCTATACCAAAGACCTGCCCCCATGTGATTTCCACATACCCCTTCAATGATTTCTCGGAGGATGTAGTCAGCTTCTGCGGGCTCTAGACACCTCAACAAGGGTTCACTGAATGACTTCTTGTACAGAGTTTCCCCCATTATGGTGTATCTAACAGCTCTTTTTCTTAGCCTGAGTTGCTCTTTGGGATCAATGAGCAAAGCCCCATTTGTGAGGAAGTCTGTGATGCTTGTTAACTAGCTTTGTTCATTAGTTATTGGGAAGACCCCTTCGCCTTCTTGGTGGCTTGGTAGAAGGCGATGTTTGAGAATGATCTTTCCTCTTTGTATTATTTCAATGGCGGAGGCGAGCTTGGACAAAGAGTCTGCCTGACATTTTTTTCTCTGGCGATCTGTTGAATTATCAACTGATTGAAGCACAGCTTTAGGTCCATGACCTTTTTGTGATACTTTACCAAGGCAGGCTCCCTTACTTCGTATTCCCCGTTTACCTGTTTCACCACTAACTTGGAATCGGTAGACACAGATAATCTTGCGACCCCGAGTTTGAGTGCCAACTCGAGCCCTGCCAGGAGAGCCTCATATTCTGCTGCATTGTTCGAGGTGGGGAAACCGAAGGATAAACCGTACTGCCATTCACTTCCCTGAGGGTCAGTCAACAGGATTCCAGCCCCCGATCCCTCTTTTCCTGAGGATCCATCCACATACAGAGTCCACATGCCAGTTGGGGTAACTTCCTGTTGCTAGGGTTTTGTATCAGGGTTGGCGCTGAGGGCGATGCTTGTGTTCCCTCGTCAGGGTTCGGTGATGGCTCTTCGGGGTAGTGGATTGGGGCCATGATGGAGTTGTCAAAAGAGCACTCAACTATGAAGTCTGCCAAAGCCTGGGCCTTGATGGCCTTTATTGGCTTATACTCTAAACCAAACTCACTGGGTTCAATGCTTCACTTGGCCATTCTGACCGTTGTATCTACTTTTCGCAAAACCTCCCTTAGCGGTTGATCCGTTAATACTGTGATGGGATGAGCCTGGAAATACTGTCTCAGGCGTCTGGTGGCCACTATTAGAACATAGGTGGTTTTTTCCAGCCGAGTGTAATTAACTTCTCCATTCTGGAGGGTTCGACTGACATGATAAACTAGCATTGGCGGCCTTCTTCTTCTTTAAGGAGCAAAGCTGCTACGATTTCATCTGAAGCTGCAAGGTAGACATACAACTGATCTCCTAGCAATGGACTGGTGAGCAGAGGTAGCGAGCACAGATACTTCTTTAGTTCCTCAAAAGCCTTTTCGAAATCTTCAGTTCATTGATACCTGAAGGCCCCTCTGAGCACTTTGAAAAAAGGTAGGCACTTGTTGGCGAGCTTAGAGACGAACCTATTAAGGGCGACCACCTTGTCGGTGAGTCTTTGCATTTCTTTAGTGTTTCTTGGTGGACACATGCCTAAGATTGCCTGGATCTTTTCTGAATTTGCTTCTATCCCTCTGTCAGAGTCCATAAATCCGAGGAACTTCCCTGCTCCTACTGCGAATGCATATTTTTTGGGATTCAACCTCATGTTGTACTTCCTGATGATCCAGATTCCGGACGTGCTGGTCTAGCGAGGAGGTTTTGATCAGCATGTTATCCACGTATACCTCCATACTCCGTCCAATTTGGTCCTTGAAGAGTCAGTTTATCAATCTTTGATAGGTGGCTCCTTCATTTTTTAGCCCGAAGGGCATAACTTGGTAGCAGAATAGACCCTCCTTCGTCACAAAGGACGTCTTATCTTGGTCTTCAGGATTCATTTTGATCTGGTTGTAGCTGGAGAAAGCGTCTATAAAACTTAGGTATTTGTGGCCTGTCGAGGAGTCGACCAATCGATCTATGGCTGGTAGGGGAAGCTATTTTTATGGCAGACCTTGTTTAGATCTGTGAAGTCTACACACATTCTCCATTTACCACTGGTTTTTTTCACCATCACTACGTTGGCGAGCCAGTCGAGATAGACCACTTCCTTGATAAAGTCTGCGGCGAGCAGTTTCTCAACTTCTTCTCTAACTGCCTTGACTCTCTCGGAGGCCAACTAACGTTTCTTTTGTCTAACTGGCCTTGCTGTTGGGTTCATATTGAGGGAGTGGGTGATGACACTGGGGTCTATTCCAAGCATATCAGCTGTCAACCATGCAAAGATGTCAGTGTTTTCTTGCAGCATGGCCACCAATGGTCGCTTTTCTTCACCTCCCAAGGAGAACACAACTTTGGTTGTTTTAAATGGGTTTCCTAGATTCAAAGGGACTGTCTTTGTTTGCTCTGCAGGCTCCGCCTTATGCTGACTTGTTTCTGCCCTGTTATCTAAGCTTTCCAAAGTGAGCATGGTTTTGTCAATCAATTTGACCTAGGCCTCTATCAGTTGCCCCCCCTGTTTTTTCCTTTTTCCACTACTTCTGCCATGGTGACATCATGCTCGACGTTTTTGTGTTTATTTGCAATTTGTATGGACAATACATGGCATTGTCGCGCTGTTTGCTGGTCTGTCTTCATGTAACCGATCTTCATTGGTGTTGGGAATTTCACAGTCAGGCAGTAGACAGCAGCCACCATTTTTGCCTTTCTCATCACAGGCCTTCCAAGGATGACATTGTAGGCCGAAGACTGGTCGACCACTAGGAACTCAGAGATGACGGTGAGGGTGTGGTAGCCGTCTCCCATTGTTACTGGCAAGGTGATCGACCCTTTGACTGTGATTGGCTAATTCGCGAAGCCAAAGATCGGGCTTGCTGGCTTCAGATCTTTTTCAGGGATGCCCATCTTCTTAAAAGCCTCCTATTGAATAACTTTCATTGCACTGCCACTGTCGATAAGGACCCTTTTTACTTTGAAGTTTCCGATTGTGGCTGCCACAACAATTGGGTCATTACCATTATCCTTTAAGATGTCGACATCGTTATCAGTGAAGTCTACCATCCAGTCTTCATTTTGCTTTACTCGCTTGGGAGTTGCATCGATTGCCATTATGCTCCTTAAGTGAGTCTTTCTTTTAGAGTTACTGCTACCCATTCTTCTGTGCCCCCCACTATCATATTTATCACTCCCTGTATTGGTTTCTTCCCTTTTATCCTGCATGGGTTTCTTTATGTGTTCGCCGAAAACTGCCTCTGTTGGGCCTATATTTTTCTTACAAATTGCTTAATCTGCCCTTTTCTGATGGCGGTCTTAATTGCGTCTTTCAAAGACCTATAATCCTCTGTGTTGTGTCCCACATCATTGTGGTAGTTGCACCTTTCCTTGGAGTTAAGGAGCGACAGGTTGTCCTTCATGGGTAAGGCACTCTCAAGATACCCTCGTGGGCTACTGCGTTCAAGATGTATGCCTTTGAGGTGTTGAGAGGGGTGTACTCATCAAACTTGGAGTATAGGGCTATTTCCCCTCTCCGTCCGCAACCCTAGATGGTCCTGTCCGTATTATTCTAACAGGTCATTTTTGCGGGTGACTTGGATCTTTGGCGATGTGAGTTGAGAACCAACTGTCTCCTGTTGTCTTGGTAACCCTGTCTATTCTTTGGAGGCATCCCTAACTTTACTGGTAGTGTGTTTTTTCATCGGGCACTTCGGCTAGTTTCATTTTTTCTGTTTCGACATACCTCTGGGTTTTCTCATATAGGCTATAGAGGTTTTTTCGGTTTCTCATCTATTAAAGCATACAAAGGTGTTTGTGGTGGACCCCGCATATGAACGCTTGTATGGCCTAGTCATCGTGGATGTTCTTAATTTCCATGGTTGAGGAGTTGAACCTGTGGATGTACTCTCGAAGTGTTTCATTTTTCTTTTGTCTTATTGCGAGGAGGCTAGCCGGTGTTTTGAAAGTTGCCTTGTTGGCTAGAAAGTGGGCGATGAAGGTTCTATTGAGCTTCTGGAAGTTGTCGATGGACCCTGCCAGCAGTGAGTAATACCAGGTTCTGGCGTGCACTCTGAGAGTCATAGGAAACACTTGGCACTTCTGGGCGTCAGTAGCCCCTAGCAAGTCCATGTAGTTCTTGTATTGGATGAGGTGGTCCGTGGGGTCCCTGGTGCCATCATAGATTTCTTTGGAGAGCTTGATTGTTTTGGGCACCAGTTCCTGTCGGATTTCCAGGATAAGAGGACTATTGTCGTCCGTTATCCATTCTGCCTCCTCGGCCTTTTCTTTCATCATGCCATGGACTTCTCTTCTTAGGGCCGCCATCTGGGCCTCCACGGTGCGAACGACGGTCTCTTTATTGGCGAGTAGGTCGTCTTGGCCTTGGGGTCTCTCATCGAAGTGGTGTCCCCTGGTTTATCGGTGGGCTGCCTCGATAAGACGAGGTGGCACTATTTTTTGCGTGATTATTATGGTTGCCTTGTTGGTCTGGCCTCGCCTTCTGATGGGCCTGGCGGACAACATGTTGTTGCTCAACCAGTTGAGTTTGGAGGGTTTGTATCTGGCTCATGAGCATCTGGTACATTGGGTCAACGGAGGGTAGCACGAGGGGGTGGAAAGTGGTGTTGGGTGTTTGGGTGGTAGGGTTGGTTGTCGGTGGAGGTCTAGTGGTGGTATTCGGTAGCAGTGTGGTTGGTGCATTCTCCTAGCCAGCTGGTGGAGGGTCTGCTCCAAGGACGAAGGAAATGCTTGCTTGTCCCGTGGCATTAAACTGGGTTTCTAGGGGGTAGGGAGTGCTGCGGGTGGTTTGTTGGGTGGCTAGAGGTACGTCTCGCAGCGGAGTCTTGAGGGTCGAGAACATTGGAGAGGGGGCTATGAGTAGACTCTGGTAGTAAGGGTAGAAGGGTTTTTGGTGCCAGAAGTTGGGCATAAAAGGTGCCTGGTAGTTGGTGCCAAGTCCTGGGAGGTTGAGGGAGGTTCGTGGGGAGGGAGATTGGAAACTGCCTGTAACCAGAGGTGTGGAGGAGTTTGTGATGGGGGGAATGGTACCTGGGTCTCCAGGTGAGGAGGTTGTTAGGATTGGTGGTGGTAAAAACATGGCTTGTCGTTTCCCACGGATGGCGCCAAATGTTGATATCTTTTCGTGTCGTGGTGCTGCTCATTAGATCCTTGGTGGTCTGAGGTCCTGAGAAGAAGGAAAGTAGATCAGAGGGCACCGGAAGTTGAGCTCTGGGATGCACTCCGATGGTTAAGTCAGTGTTTGGAGGAGGAGAGAGAAGTATTTGAGAGAGAGAGAGAGAGAGCTTACCTATGAATAGTCTTGAGGATGGCTATATATAAGGGAGGTTGGGCGAGCTGGTGCTCGCCCTACGAATTCCACGTGCCCGACTCTGATAGGTCGTCTGATTTAAGCAGCCTCGGGGGGCCTTGTCGAGGAGACGACTGCATTTAATGTCTGTCGTCTGCAGACTGTAGCATTTAATGCCTTGCACTGCCGCAGGTAGGCGCCGAGGTGACCATAGACGTGACTTTTGGGGGAAGGGGAGGCGCCCACGTGTCCCAGGCCTCTGTTCCTGGTGATTGTTGGGCTAGTCTGGTTGGGCTGTTTAGTTGAGCCTTGTGCTTGGCGGACTGGGCCCACTCTTGGTGGGCCGAGTGGGTTCAACATACCCAACATTGATTTGATTAACTAGAAAGCTTCAGTTTAAAATTTTCTAGAATTGGCATTTACAGGTTTATTCTAACTACAAGAGATGCACTGTTGTAAGGATATGAGTCAGACTAGAAGATGGGTTCATATTTAGATTTGATAATTTTGAATATAATATAAAATTATGATACAAACATTATATATTTAATAAATATAAAAATAGTGTAATAAACATAATACATATTTCAACAAGATTAACATAACATATTTAATACATATATTTAAAATTTTAATATATTATATTATATTTATATTTACACAACTAATAAAAAAAATATATAAATACAACATTAATACCCAGCTTGTCATATCTAGGTTTTTTTTTATCATAATATAGCCAAAAAAAAAATTATTTATCAAAATATCGTTGTTTTCAGATTAATTTCCAAAATCCACTTGTTTTAAAACCAGCTGGGAAATCGCCAATGGGGAATGGCGATTTCCCAGCGTAAAATTTTCAAAAAATTCAAAAAACACTAAGAGAAATCATAATGGGGGGTGGCGATTTCCCTTGATGTATTTTAAAAAAAATTCAAAATACACCAAGGGAAATCGCCACCCCACATGGCAATTTCCGTTGTGTAAATTGAAATTTTTTTCAATTTCACCAAGGGAAATCACCATGGGGGTGGATTTCCCTTGGTGGTATATTTTTTTTAAAAAAAATTTTACTTAAATTTAAAAGTCCAACGGTTAGAAAAAAAAAATACAAATTTATTTTTAAAATTTGTATTTTAATTTTAAAAATTGCAAATTAAATAAAAAAATTACCTTGGTTTATATTCTTATTTTTTAAAATATATATTATAATTTTATAAAAATAAAATTTAATTTATTATTAAAATTTTATGAAAAAGAAAATTTTATTTCTTATTAAAATTTAAAAAATAAAATTATATTTCTTATTAAATTTTCGTATAAAAAATTTTATTTCTTATTTAAATTTTATATAAATAAAAATTTTGACTTCTTATTTAAATTTTATATGTGAGATCTGTAACAAACGGGTATAAAAAAATTAAATAAAAAAATTATATTGGTTTGTTTTTATTTTTTAAAAATATATATACTAAAATTTTATAATTTATTTAATTTTTTAATTTTATAAAAAATTTAATTTAATTTTTATTGAAATTTTATAAAAATAAAATAAAATATATTATTTTAATTTTATAAAAAGTAAAATTTTATTTCTTATTAAAATTAAAAAAAATTCTTATTAAAATTTTATATAATTTTTTTTTATTTCTTATTTAAATTTTATAGAAAATACAATTTTATTTCTTATTAAAATTTTATTTTAAAAAATGTATTTCTTATTTAAATTTTATATAAATTAAAATTTGATTTCTTATTTAAATTTTATATAAATTAAAATTTGATATGTTATTTAAATTTTATATAAAAATTAAATTAATTTCTTATTTGGATTTTATATAAAATGAAATTTTATTTATTATTTTAATTAATTCTGCAGAAATATTAGAAATGTATTCCTTCTACAATTGATGGGAATAATGATTTAGGGTTAAGGTTTTAGCTATTTTTCAGTGAATCAAATTCTACAGAAAATATTGGAATTGGATTCCTTCTACAATGGATGAGACTATTGACCAAATTTAGGGTTAGGGTTTCAGGTATTTTTTAGTTAATAAAATGTTGTAGAAAATATTGGAATTAGATTCCTTCTGCAATGGATTGGACTATTGACTAGATTTAGGGTTAGGGTTATAGCTATTTTTCAGTCAATCAAATGCTGTAGAAAATATTGGAATTGGATTCTTTCTGCAATGGATGAGACTAATGATTTAGGGTTAGGGATAGGTTTAAGCTATTTTCCAGTCAATCAATGCTGCAGAAAATATTGGAATTAGATTCCTTCTGCAATGGATGGGACTATTGGACAGTCCGGTACAAAGGATGGGATTTATCATCAGTTTTTGCATTGAATGAGTTATCAGTTTTTCAGTCAATTATCCCTAGCCAGAAAATGGGAATAAGATTTCATCCTGTACAAAGGATGGGATTTGTCATCCAGTACAACATAATGAACCATTATAAATTCATAATACTGATGAAGGTTTACAATACCCCCTACAGTAGTTTTTCAATCAGATTTTTTCTGAGTGCTAATACCTCCTCATTCTCATCCTTCTTTATTTCTTCTTTATTTTGCTGAGTGATAATACCTTCATTCTCATCCTTCTCAGTTTCATTATTACACAACATGAGCAACAGAGTGATCGCATTGGTCTACTATAATGGTCAAATTCATAATACTGACGAATGTGCTACCTTTGATTGTGAACGTCCTAAAAGTTTTCGTGTTGATGAAGACGTCATATTATAGGAACTGAAGCTGCAAATTCATACAAAAATTAAAGCTGAAAATAGAAAAAGAGTTTCAGAGATTAAGTGTAGGCATCCTCTTTCTATTGGTGAAGGATGTGTCCGATATAGAACATTTCCACTTGAAGATGATGATGATGCCAGATGCATGTTTTATGTTCATGAGACATTTGCAAATGTTGGTGTACTTGAGTTATATGCAGACATAGAAGATGTTCACGATAATTGTGGGCCTTCAAATGTTCGCACTACAGAAAATTTTCCCATATACGACGTTCCCATAGAAGAAGTCGTTCCACTATCTCAAGCTACAACGTTTCATAATTCATTAGTCTCACAAACAATTCCTACTGCCCTCGAAGATGAGCCAGCTGGTGTTGATCCTGTTCCGCCATGTGGAGTCCATGGTGAATATGTTGGTGATTTAGTAAGCAGGAAGAGGATGCTGAATTCGCAAGTGATGACAACAGTGATTCTGACCCAGACGTCATCCCTGCTGAGATCAACACTCATGGAGATCTTCCCCCATATGAGGCTGCATCCCATATGCACACCCTGGATCTGGAGGCAATGCAAGTGCCAGAATTTCCTGAGTATGTTCATACATTAGCTACGCCTCTGACATTTGATCCATCTACAGTTGATCTGTGTGTTGGGTTACAATTTCCAACGAAAGAGGCTGTGCTTTCAGCTATTAAGCACTATAACATCAAAAGCTCTGTAGATTACAGAGTAATTGAATCTGAGCGGACCAAATATTATGCCAAATGTCTAATGTATGGGAAAGGGTTCAATTGGAGAATAAGGGCAACTTTTATGAAGAAGAAACGGGCATGGGAGATTAGAAAATATGAAGGGCCTCATACTTGCACATCGGGGAGGATTTCACAAGATCATTGCAAGTTAGATTCTAACATGATTAGTTCATACATTCTGTCATTGGTCCAAGCAAATCTGGAGATCTATGTTTCAGTTTTGATCGCTGAGATGCGAATCCGGTATGGATACATCACCTCCTATAAGAAAACGTGGAAAGCAAAGCAAAAGGCAATTGTTCGAGTTTTTGGTGATTGGGATTAGATCGTACAATGAGCTACCTAAATGGTTAGGTGCAATGTAACATTTCATGCCTGGTACAATTGTGGAATTGCAAACGGTACCTGCATATCACGGTGATCGACTGGTCCAAGGTAAGAGAATATTCCATCGACTCTTTTGGACATTCAAATCATGCATTGAAGGGTATCCTTATTGTAATCCTATTCTGCAAATAGACGGTACATTCTTATATGGAAAATACAAAAGAACATTATTGTTAGCTATTGCACAAGATGGCAACCGAAACATAATGCCAATTGCCTTTGCCATTGTGGAGGGTGAGACAACGGAGGCTTGGTCATTTTTTCTCCTAATTTGCGTAGACATGTGATAAAACAGCCTGGTATATGCTTGATGTCTGATCGACATGAAGTCATCAAAGCTGCGATCAGATGCGATGGTAGTGGATGGAATCCTCCACATGCATATTCAGTGTACTGCATTCGACACATTGCAGCTAACTTTATGAAGAAGTTTAACAATAAGGAATTGCGTCGACACATTGTTAACATGGGTATGGAATTGAATCATAGTTATTTTATCTCTTATATTTCTTTTAGTATATAAAACAATATTGAAATTCACAAGTCTTTTGTTTTTAATTTTATTAGGATATGAGTTGAGGCGATCGAATGTTCATTTCATGTATGAGAATCTTCGTGGAGAAAATGCAGAGGTGGCTAATTGGCTTGATAGGATCTCCAAGGAGAAGTGGGCCCAATCACATGATCAAGGAAGACGTTAAGGCCATATGACAACCAACCTAGCTAAATCTATCAATTCGGTGTTGAAGGGAACGCGTTATCTTCCCATTACTGCTTGAGTGCAATCAACATATTATAGGTTGGTTGCACTTTTTGTTAAAATGGGGAACAAGCAAATTGCAATGATGGGCGGAGGGCACACATACTGTGAAACAGTCACACAGGCTATGCAAGAAAATCGCAGGAAAGCTAACTCCCACTTTGTTCGTAATTTTACGCGAGCAAATCAATCTTTTTTGATTGAAGAGTTAGTTGATCCACAAGATGGTGTTTCTGCAATGAAGTACAAAGTCAAGCTTAATGACATGTGGTGTGACTGTGGGAAGTTTCAATCACAAAGGTTCCCTTGTTCACATGTAGTTGATGTTTGTGCACATGTCCATGTTGATTGCATGCAATATGTGGACAATGTCTATAGGCTGGAAAATATATTGAATGTTTATAGACATGAGTTTGAAACAGTTGGAAATGAAGGTTATTGGCCTCAATATGATGGTCTAGAAGTGTGTCCCAATCAAGAAATGAGGAGAAATCCACATGGTCGTCCAAAATCAAGTCGTATTCGTAATGAAATGAAATGGACCTCAAGGAGAAAGGCCAACCAAACGTTGTGGATTATGCAGAAATGAAGATCATAGCCGTCGAAAATGACCGCATCAATTTGGCACATCGGGCGAGAGTTCGCATCAACAATAAAAGAATTACATGTTTTCATAACCTATAATATTTACATATTTTTGCCATTAAGGGAAAATGTTATGCAAGTTTTTTTCTACTTATCATGTAATTTGGATTATTATTTTATATAAAATTAAGAAATTTTATAAAAATATATTGAATAATATATTTTATTACATTTTTATAAATTAAATAACAACATTAACATTTTAGTTAGATATGCTGAATAAAAAATTAAAAATAACAATTAATTTAAAATAAATAACATGAAATGCAAAACATATAAATTTATATATTACAAATTTAAAATACATTATTCTTGTTATATTGATAAAAGTGCATTTATTCTAATTATTGCATGGTGTAGAGCAACAGTGTCGAGCTCTCCTAGTGCGTGGTGGTTGGACCCGTCGTTCAACCTCGTCAGTGGCACGTATTCGCGGTCGACCACGACCTGTTGCTGTAACCGCCACTGGTTTCGATTGTACGTCATCCACTATTTCTTCTGTATCAAAAATTTGAAACCCACTGTTGGAGGAGCCAACACCTAGTTCACCCATAAAGGGTACCTGACTACTAGATGGACCCAGAAATGATGTACCATCAAATGCTGACGCAGGGGTTCCAAACTGATACATTGATGTTAGATATGCTGAACTTGGACTTGGGATGGGGAACTGGTCATCTAACCTCGTCATTGACGGTGATGGTCGGTAACACTCATCAACGTCATATCCGGGGTGACTGACGGAATAACGATGACTGGATGGTACTCCATGATCCCCTTTAGGTTCAGGATGACTAAATGACATCCTTGGTGCAGTGAACTCCGATGAGGCCGGTTGACGCGTCCGCCCACGTTGTCAGGTAGGTCTAGGAGCTTCCATATCCTGTGTAGGAGGGACTGGAGTTGAAGTTCGTCCGGTAAATGGCATACTCCTAACATCCTCATACACTGACGATGGACAAACAAAAGGCCGACCTTCATTTTTATACCATCCTATGTAATCATCAGATGGGTTGAAATTATTACCAAAAATCAGATAACTTGTCAGAATTCGTTGACAACGTATATTCCACCAATGGATCCAATGTTAATGCTTCGCAGGCCAGAATTCTTCATGACACCCACGCATGTCGATCTTGTGACTCTTATCAAAGTTCACCGGTGCTTGCGGAATTGGTTGTTGCATCCTAAATTGTCACAACACCCTGTCAGTTTAGTGCCACTCTACATATGAAAAGCATATCAATGTTGTGTTTGCTTTCGATATATTATAATTATTGTAGGCATCCGATGGGAGGCATGCCATGGCATCCATAGAAACTACGAATAATTATTACAAATTATTAGTTTCATATGGATTAAATACAAAAATACTTAAATGTAACAATCGAAACATTTACCTTATCATATCCTACTCGATTTAGTCGCAATCTTATACTTGCAAGGCCAGTCGGAGTCTCGGTAAAATCTCTACTCCTAGTCCTACTCCACCTGTTAAAATGTATATAAAATCTTAATAGACCTATAAAAATACAAGTTCGTACAAAATTAATAAAATAGTAAAGATTATTACCTGCTTGCAAGGGGGTATACAGCCGAAACATCCACGCTCGAGCAATAAATAGCAGCCGATATCAAGCCCATGATTGTAGAAGCACTAAACATCCACCTATGTCATGGCTTTTTGGAACTGCAGCCCAGTACAGTTCTCTATACAAAACCGCCAAACACGCAGAACCCCAACTATAATTTGCCTCATGCTTTAAATCACGTAGTAATGGAAGATACACTAAATGTACCCGACTGTTCGATTTGTCAGGCATTAGTAATCCTCCAATCAAACATCAAATATATGCTCTAGCAGTATTTTGTATTTGTTCTTCAGTTCGTGTAATGGAAGATTTTGAAAGAATTTCAACCAATTTAGTCTCACCGTTGAGCCAGATACATACTCATCTGGAGGTACCACGCCTAATAGATTTTGACACTCTTCATTCCAATCTAGCAAGCTTCCGCCTGTAACTGCATCGCCATGGACCGGAAGTCCAAGTTGAAGCGCAACATCTTCTAGAGTTATTATGCATTCACCAAATAAAAAATGAAAAGTGTGCGTCTCGGGTCTCCATCGTTCAATCAACGCACTGATTAAGTCGGGTTGTATAAAAAATCGTCGAATTTGAGTTGCATGATAAAATCAGGCTTTTCTTAAGTGGTTAATAATAGATGGATGCGGGTCCTCCAATGTAAATTTTCTCGAACGTAACACGCGACGAGTATCATGTTGATAATTAATTAAATTAAATAAAATAATTATAAAAATTATAAAACTATAATAATTCAAAAATTAAACAATATAAAAATTTTAAAAAATTCTAAAACTATAGAATAACAAAACAATAATAATATAAAATTTTAAAATTATTTATATAATAATTAAATAATGAAATGATATAAAAAACTATAAAATAAAAAAAATAATTATAAAATTATAAAACTATAATAATAAAAAATTAAATAATATAAAAAAATATAATATAAAACTATAAAATGAAAAAACTATAATAATTAAAAATTTAATAAACTATAATAATAAAAAATTAAACAATATAAAAATAAATAATTATAAAACTATAAAATGATAAAACAATAATAATTAAAAATGATAAAACTATAATAATTAAAACATTATAAATATAAAAATTATAAAATTATAAAACTATAAAATTACAAAATAATAATAATTAAAAAATTACTAAAAATTGATAATGTAATACAAATAATATTACAACAATTTACTTACCTCTTTAAATATAATCGAGGATATGTGATTTTCTTGCAACCTCAATAGTGATGATGAAGCCATTTTTAAATATTTTTGTAGAAAACAAATATTTTTGTTAGAAAAAAAATTGATTGTAGAAAGAAAAAAGAAAATTAAAATAAGTTGTAGAAAATGATGGGGGGTTATTTATAGAAGAGTGGTGTGTGTGTGTGGGAGGGAATTTTTGAAGCAACGGTCAAGTTACTTTTGCCTTCAAAAAGTTTGAAATTTTTTTTATTTTAAAATTTTTTTTATTATTATTATTTTTGTTTCAAAAGGTTATATGTTAAAATTTAACTAATTTTTTTTATTTTATAAAATTCATAAAATTTAAAATTTAAATAAGAAATAAAGTTTTTTATATAAGAATTTAATAAGAAATATAATTTTCTTTTTTAAATTTTAATAAGAAATAAAATTTTAATAATAAATAAAATTTTATTTTTTATTTTTTATAAAATTTTAATATATATATTTAAAAAAAATAAAAAACAAACCAATATAAATTTTTTTTATTTAATTTGCAATTTTTAAAATTAAAATACAAATTTTAAAAACAAATTTGTAATTTTTTTTTAACCATTGGACTTTTAAATTTAAGTAAAAAATTAAAAAAAAAATACCACTAAGGGAAATCGCCATGGGGGTGGTGATTTCTCTTGGTGTATTTTGAAAATTTTTAAAATACATCAAGAGAAATCGCCACCCCTCATGACGATTTTTCTTGGTGTTTTTTTGAATTTTTTGAATATTTTACGCTGGAAAATCGTCATGGGAGATGACGATTTTCTAGTTGGTTTTAAAACAAGCGAATTTTGAAAATTAATCTGAAAACAATGATATTTTGATAAATAATTTTTAAGCTATATTGTGGTAAAAAAACCTCATATCTATTCATATCATTATTTTTGTTACAAACAAATTAAATAAGATTCATTTATTTGGTCAACCCTCCATCATCAGTTCAGTGATCCAATTGTGGAACAGATAAGGTACTATTACACAAACGATAAATATATTTTGCTTGATAAGACCACCAATAATTAAAGACTTTCGCTAGCACCTGTTAAATTTCCAACCAGACATCGTTACAGCCACACCAATTACAACTTAACGACTAACTTCACATGGCCCTGAAAGAAAAATAGGCACACTCTCTGTCTCTTTCATAAATTAAAAAAATTTATATATATATATGATATATTGATAGTTATAAATTTATATATTGTGAATAAATTATATGATATTATTTTATTAATTTTCTTTTAAACAATTAAATTTTTAATTAAAATATCATTATGTAATTTATTAATATTATCAATACATCAAATATAAATCTTAAACTAAAAAAACAATATTAACGGTCGAATTTCCAATTTGCGGTACAATCACGCGGAATTAACGCCTTAACCGTCGGTGGACCTCCCATCCCTAATGTTGGCACCTATGTAAATAAATCCAAAACTAGTGGATCGCATAGTCTCACCAAAGAATTAATTAATTAAAAAAAAGCACATTTAACTTTTAACTCTGCTTTCTCTGCTTCTTCTATATGTCAGGTTTTGTAAAGCATATGATTTGATATGTTAATTAAATTAATATATTAAATATTAAAAATTATTTAAATATATTATTTACAAAAAATTATTAAAATTAAAAAAAAAGCATCAAAATACTAATTTAATTTATACAAATATCAATTAATACAAATAAAAATTAATGAAATCTAAAAGTTAAGTAATAAATATTAATTATTGAATATAAAAATTTATAAAATTATTGCGAGATAGATTAATATTTTAGTGGTTGATACACCAAGAATTTGTAGAGTATATAAATAAATAGAAATTTAAGAATAAGTTTTTATTTTTTTTCCTTTTTCCTTTTAATTCACTTTTAACAAAAAAAAAAAAATAGTACAAGTAAAAATAAAACCATTAAGATTTATGTTCGAAAGATTGTGTGATTCATCACTTTTATTTTATTTTATTTTAAATGTCTTGTTATCAAAGTTCATTGTGAATTATTCTTTTTAAAGCATTATTATGTACGTATAAATTATTGATTTATTGCTTTGGTCGGTTCTAAAAGTTAGTATATATTTTTACTACATAAATGATATATTTAGGGTTAATTTAGCATTATTGTTGAAAAAATTTTGAGTTGAAAAAAATTTGGGTTGAAAAAAGTGTGTTTAAAAAGTGTAGTGAAAAATTGTGGTTTAAAATTTTTTAAGTGTTTAGCATTACTGTGAAAAAGTGTTGTAGAAAATTGAAATGTCAAAAAAAATGTTTAAAATAATAAAAGTGTAGAAATATGAAGATAATAGAATCATTTTATCCAAAAGCTAAGTTTTAAAATCCAAAAGCTATATTTTTTGACTTTTTGATTTGGCTTTTTAAATCATGATTTCAATAGTAGAAATTAAATTTTTTTATTTATTTAACATTGGATTTACGGTGAAAAGCAATTTTTGATCTAAAAAACTGTACAAGAATCAATATTAAACAAAGCCTAAGTATCAGAGTTTAAAGTCATTCTTATTTTGGCTTTTACCTATCTCAATCGCAATTTTCACCTTTTCTTTTAATAAGAGTAATTTAAAAATTGTTAACGAAAAAAATCCCACGCAAGGATTAATCAATTTGAGAAATTGGAAACATCAAGCTTGTTGGGATTATAAGAATATGAATTAAGGATATATTATCCATTTATATTATAAGATCAAACACTTTGCAATCAAACAATTATATGATTTTGGCTCTCAATTTGAAATAATTCAATGTCCTTAAATTTTTTATTAATATTCCTAAATTTAATCCTAAAATGATTAGTTTTTTACACATATATAACTTGCAAGTTGTTAAAAAATTTATGAAGTTAAGAAATACATGAATTTATCATTATAAAATTATAAAAAATAGTGTCATGTTAAATAAATGAATTTATAAACAAAAATTAGTTTTTTTAAAAAAAAATCTTATTAATATATTTCTAAATTATAATTTTAAAATATAAATAAATAATTTTTTATTAATAATTGCTTATTAATAAAGTTTTACATTATTTAATATTAAAAAAACTCTATTTGTATGAAATTGAGAAATCTTATATTAAAAGAAGATTTTAATTATAAAGAGAAAATTTTCATCAAATTAAACTAAAATATAAAAACAGTATAACTAAATATATCAATATAAATATATATTGTTAATGGAAGAACATGCAAATCAATTAGAAAAATTAATTTATTATATTTTGAACTAGAATACTTCTCTAACTTCAAAACTAATAAATCATGAATATTAAACATAAAAATATAAAAATATATATATAATAACATGATATTAAAAAATCGTATAAAAAATTATGAAAATGTTGTAAAACTAATTTAATTTTATGTTAATGTAAGTGGATCCCTCCTCTCTCTATATATATAATAACATGATATTTAATTATGAGTTTATATTGATGTACTGACAGTGTATAAGACTCATACACTGTCAGTGAATCACAATAAAACACATTATTAATGTGCAAAACAAAAAATAAGGAAGAACTTATAAATAAATATTAATAACGTGTCTTATTTTTTTCTATTTCGAATTCTATATTTATTTATAAGTTCCTTTCTTGTTTTTTGGTTTCCATATTAATGATGTGTCTTGTTGTGATTCATTGACAATGTATAAGTCTATACACTGTCAGTGTATCAAATACAAACTCTTTAATTATTTAACCAATGAAGAGTTATCTAAATCTTTTTATCATAATGAAGAAATTCAATATATAAAAAAAAAAAATTCTATTTCTAAAAATAATCTATTATTAACATTAAAAATTATAATAAATAAAAATTAATTTAAAATGATAACTTAATATATAATAAAAATAATTTTAATTACTCATAGACTTTAACTTCATTTTTGTTAAAAATTAACCAGTTAATGGTTATTTAAAAAATTATTTTATAAAAAATTCATAGTGATTCAATATAATTAAAATTGTTATTTATAAAACTAATTTTATTATTAAAATTTAAAATTATAATAGAATTGATTAAAATGTCAATTTAAACATATAATTAAAAGAATATTTATTTTCATTTAATTAAAATTTCTTCACATAGCACCCGAGCTTTTGGTTTAATGTTTGATGCATGCTCCTCTGCTTAAAAAAGCAGATTCGAATCCTCTATCCCCAAACTATCACAAAAAAAAATCTTCACATATGAATCTTGAATTTAATTCAATTAATTCATGCAATAATGAGATATAAAATTCGAATACCAACCGCGGCCTCCTTGATAAATTTTTTTTTCTTCACATATGCGTTTATCTATATATTTATTATAGATGTATGAGGATCTGCATACCGTCTTCAGTCTATCAATACAAATGCAAATAACAACTGTCGGCAGAACTAGCTAGCTATATTACCTGCATTTTTCTAGCTACTTTTTCTTTCACTTTTCCTTTCAACTTAATTTGCACCTTCCTGAACAAGTGGTGGCGCCGCCAGTTAACACAATGCAGCGCCGCTGTGGATTCATTGGGGTTGTTATATTGTGTTGCCTACTGTTGTTGGAGTGTTTAAAGGTGTCTGGTCAGGTCCCAGTTCCGCACAAAGTTTCTGACCTACATTGGCATCCTGCCACCGCCACTTGGTACGGCAGTCCTGACGGTGATGGTAGCGACGGTAAGTGCCCACCAGTGGCATCGATCTATTGCCATAAGATGTCAAATGTTTTTAAAGTATTTTAGATCTGTAACAGGGTTTCTTGCATTTTATATTTGCTGCTTTACTGTCTTTCTCCAGTCCACTAGTAGAGTTCCGAGTCAACTCAAGCTAATCAAGAGAAAATGTTAAAATTTAGTGCTCAATTATGTCATAATTTTACTTTTTCTGAGTTGAATTATCTCATATATTTTTTCTTAACAGAAGTAATATATCTGGTGTTTGTGATATTAATGTGGCAGGGGGGGCATGTGGGTACGGGTCGTTAGTAGACGTGAAGCCGCTGAAGGCTAGAGTGGGAGCGGTGAGGCCAGTGCTGTTCAAGAACGGGGAAGGGTGTGGAGCATGCTACAAAGTTAGGTGCCTAGACAAGAGCATATGCTCAAGAAAGGCCGTGACCATCATTGTAACTGACGAGTGCCCTGGAGGGTACTGCGCCAATGGGCGCACCCACTTCGACCTAAGTGGTGCAGCCTTTGGCCGCATGGCTGTAAACGGTGAGAATGCACTGCTCAGGAACCGAGGCGAACTCCCAGTCGTTTATAGAAGGTATGTGCTCTAGCTAGGACTGCCTCGCTCTATACTACGTTGTTATTTGTCGCTTCCTTCAACGGTCTTTCTCTTTCATTTTCACTTCTATTTTGTCATTTTTTTTCTTACTCTCTTTCTTTTTTTTTTTTTTCTTTCTCTTTAATATGATGGTTTTACGATGTGGAAATTACCATAAGCCTATAGCACCATGTTAACATTGGAGTTTGTTTCATATTTTATGGAAAAAGAACGAAATCTTGAGGGAATTAGATATCAAAATCAATTTATTAAAGAAAAAAAACTAAGATGAGGGCAAATTACCTCGAAAGCAATGCATTCAAGGTTCAAAATCAAAATAAATTCGGTAAATTTGTTAATATTTTTGGTACAAATTAAAAAATCGTAACTTGAAATAAGAAAAAAATTATAAATGTTAAGATTCGAATTTTAAATTTATTGAATGTTATATTTTAAAAGTGACTGTATGAAATAACTTTACTAAATCCTAAGTTCAAATTTTGCCTCAATATTTTTACTCTTTAACACAATTTTACTTTTGTCTCCATATTATTGAAATTTCTAAACTGAATATTTTTCATTTAAAATTATAGGACCCCATGTAAATATCCAGGGAAGAAAATTGCCTTCCATGTCAATGAAGGTTCAACTGATTATTGGCTATCTCTTCTGGTGGAATTTGAGGATGGAGATGGAGATGTTGGGTCAATGCATATAAGAGAAGTAAGTGATATTATTCTCTTTTCCATAAATTCAACTATTTCTTTGGTTGGAAAAGTTTTAGAAAGAAAGTTATTTTGATTTTAAATGCATAAAATCTTTGTGACTTCCATGGCCCATGTAAAGGCAAAAGCAGAAGAAAAAAAAAAAAGCCATCTTTACTCTCTAGGCCCCACAAAATTGAGATATGACTAACTTTTGGAAAATTCTTAGTGCTACATCAATAAAAGTGCAAAAGCTATCCCTGCATGCATCTTCACAAATGCACTTAATTTCATGAAATCAGGTTTCATTAACCCAACATACCAACACTTTTTTAAGAAAACATTGGCCTTGTTTGTCTAAAACAAAGCATTAGTCTTATTTTTATTAGTAGTAGTAATATAAGGGCCAGGCCACAATAAAAAAGTTGCATCCTTCAATTGACTACTTAACTATTTTCTTGAATCTTGACTCAATGCATGTGATATAAGGGCCAGGCAACACTAAAAAAGTCTCATCCAGCATCTTCAAAATTATATTTTTCTGTCATTTCTTTTGTTTTCCCTCCAAATCCAAAAGGCAAAAGAATATGATTTGGACATCATGATATTAGCATGTGTGTTTCTTTTTATCCTGACATCTGTATTCAATACATATTCATATTCATATAATCTTTCAAATATATAATTTAAAAAAAAAAAATTGATTATACTCATATCATATGCATATCCATATTCGACACTCATTCTAAGCCCAGATAACACAACTTTTCATTAACACTATCTGATTAGGGCATCGGTGAGCTATGGAAATAACCTTATTCAAACCAAGTTTTAGTCACTTCTTGTTCTTGTTTTTTAACCGGCCCTTTTATTCCCAAGTTTGAAGGTGAAAAAAAAAAAAAGCAACACGCATGAATGGAATTGCTTGAAAAAACTTACAAAAAGTAAAGAGACTCAAAATCCACAAAACTAAATTGAGAGATAAAAACAAGGTTATCTTGCAGTGGTTATTATATTTATATATATCCTAATTAATTGCTACTAATAGATTTTGACATTGGTATGTTGGCAATGGCAGGCAAGTTCTAATGAGTGGTTAGAGATGAATCATATATGGGGAGCAAATTGGTGCATAATTAGGGGACCCTTGAAAGGACCATTCTCAGTTAAACTAACAACACTATCAACAGGAAGAACACTCTCTGCAAGGGATGTCATTCCAAGAAATTGGTCGCCAAAAGCAACTTACACCTCTCGTCTCAACTTCTTCTAAGTTTTAATTGTGAAAGTAACAATAATTGGTCCATGACAAAGAGGGAACTAAGCCCCTTTTTTATGTCAAAAGGCTCCCTAGTCCCCGTGACACCAAAAGTATTCCTTGTCTCTTTTTTTTTTTTCCCTTTTTTTTTTTGAAAAGAAAAGGTAGCCTTGGACAGCATAATAGCATCCAAGGGCTCTTTCTTTTCTTTTTTTTTTCTTCAATAGTTTTCCCTACTTTTGTAGCGTGTGCAAGTGTTTGAAGGTCATGTAGCCCTCTCCAAAGGAGAGAGTGCGTTAGTATTATTAATGCCATTCATGTTTGAAGAATGTAAGTTTGTGGTCTTGTTGGATTTTAATGAAAATTTGGAGCATTGAATGTAAAATGTTACTCATGTTGTCAATTTGTGCTGGAACTTCCCTCCCCACGATCTTATGCAAAACCTCCAATAGTTGCATTAATTCGATTGAAGAAGTTAACTTTCGTGAATGAAAATATAAAATAATTTAATTTAATTGATTTTTACAATTACTTTTGATATTTAATAAATTTAAATTTTAAAATTTTTATTTTATTTTCAAGCTGTGGTTTCCGATGATTGAATGTTTTAATCATAAAAATTGTCAAAAATTATAAGAAATGAGATCACTACCAAATTAAAATTTTGACATAAAAATCTCTCTAAGAAAGTAGTACTATTTTAGTAGTGAGGTGGATCACACTATTTAGTCACATGCAAAGTGTTGTAATGTCCTAGCAAAGTAGGTCAGGGAGTAATGTGAGTGCTGAAAAGAGGTAATGTGACCACCACACACGTGGAGGAGATCCCATTGAATCCTCATTGAAAGACTCTTGTCATTCAAAAAAAAAAAAAAGAAAAAGGAATCTCATTCGGAATTTATTGTCATGTGGGAGGCCACATGTTTGAAGCTAGGGTAAGGAAAATATCATAAAATAGGAGTCCCTAAAGTTTTTCCTTCCAATATTAATCCAGGAAATTCTAATATGCTATTTGGGGCAGGTGTTGTGGTCAATCCAACATTGCAACAAAAACCAGAGATTTTGACAATTTAATAATGTTGGAATATGGGTCGAGTTAAATGATTAAATTCATTAGTACATTTATACGAGTATATATATATAATTTTTAATATGAATTGAGTTAAAAATTATATTTTTAATAGAATTTTACATAAGGTGCTATTAGAGATTCATTCTATAATTTAATAGGATTATAGTATGTGCTATATAAATAGTTATGTATGTTTATGTAAATTAACAAGAAATGTTAATTATTATTACACTAGAAAAAACTTCTCTCTTAAATTCTCTCTTGCCTGACCATTAGGTAATCCTCCAAGAGTCTTTAGAATTTGAAGTGTGAACATTTGTAGACAGCTGCTCCATATAAAGATCAAGAAGCTGTTTAAGAGTACATGAAGAAATAGTTCTTGGATGTCAATGAAGCAAGTATCAATAAATCGATTTTGCAAACTCAGATTGGCATTGGGGTAGATAATCCTAAACCTATTAGGTTGTTTTCAATGACATCATAATTACATATACTTGTTTTTACTTATGGTGTTCGCATTTATGGTTGTTTGACAGCTAAAATATTTTTTAATAACCTAAAATGACTTTTAATGATGAAATTTCGATTACATACTTTTAGGCTGAAATTTTTGCATAAATATGTATCCTAGGGCAGTAAGAATTGTGGTAGAAATTTGGTATTAAAAGAACTTATGATTAGAGAGAAAAATCAAAATCAAATTAAAAAACTAGAAACTTTGATTTTAAATTTCTCACACATGATTTGACATTAGAGCGTAAAAGTTATATGGTTAGAATCCTTGTCTCATAAACTTTTCAGCATATATTATTCGAATTTTTAGATGTATATAATGAAAATTAAGAATTTAAAATTTCGAAACTAAACTAAAAAAAATAGAAAAGTTTGTCTAATAAAAAACAGAAACTGCTTTTTTTTTTCTTTGGCTAACCGCTCAACTTTGGGATGATAATGGATAGTAAAGAATTGAATATTCGATATTATTTGATTCGTTTTTTTTTTTTTTTTTTTTGTGGATTAGATACTGTAGATAATGTTATTAGATTTATTATCAACAACAGATTCGGATATGAACCCTTAGATATCTGTTATTCAAATCCATTTTGCTTTTGATGCGGATAATGTCAGATATCCGAATCCGCTTTATTTATACGGATAACAGATTCGGATATCCGAATCCGATATCCGTTTATATATTTAATTATTTAATTATTTTTATCTTTAAAAATGATTTAACAAATTCTGATATTTAGCGGATTCGAATATCCGAAATATATTACTATCTAAATCCGATACGGATTCGGATAATAATATTCGGATACTAAGCATATAATAAATGAATTTGAATATCGGATAAATTAAATGAATTTAGATTCAAACATTTAAAAAATTATAGATATCCGATCCATTGTCATTCCTACGCTCAAGTGACTTGTGGGGTACGTACAACGCTGTTTTGCATGTTTAACTGTGTTTTTCCAAAATATTTCAAAATCGATTTATAATTTTTCATATATTTTTTGGAATTTTTTATAAATTGAAAATATGTTTTTTGTAATTTTTTTTATAGAAAATTATATAATTTTGGTGTTTACAAATTCATTCCTCACACTTTGAAACATGTTTATGAGTAATTTTGATAAAATGAGAAATAGTTTCAACCTTTTAAGAATGTGAACTACTCTGTGGTGCTAAAATCTAATTAATTAATTAGTTAAGATTATAAATAAAATTTTATTTTATGTCCAATAGTTAATAATTTTGGCAAGAATTTATTTGATAACAAATATATTCAGTAGAGTACAAAGGAGGCAGCATATATTCAGCAGAAAAAAGAGTAGGATATACTGGGCTAATAAGACATTGGACGGGCCTTGGCTAAAACTTAAACCAACAGACTTATCCAGAAATTCTGAAATCTGAATACATTTTTTTTCTTTAAACAAGAATTTATGCTATTATAAAAGAAATAAGTGAGTTGATGTCACAAATAAAGTACACCAACTTAATAGAAAAAATTACTAAAAAAACCAAATTGAATATATATGATATAAAACAAAATTAAGGATATTTATGTAATTTAATTTCTTAAAAAAAAAATACCTTACATGATCTCATCAGATAATTTTTTTTTATTTAAAAAACTCACATTACATCATCAAATAATTTTCGTATTTAAAAAAAAAACCTAAATCTTATATTATTAAATTATTTATTTCAAAATATATTTTTTAAACTCATTTTTTTACTTTTTCACCCACACTGTGGGTATGCATGCAATATCTAGTTTTGATTAATGGGAATTATCAGCAAATTTTTTTTTTTTGTTTCTCAAACAAGATAACTGAGGAAAAAAACGTTTCTCTACACTCCATTGCAGCCGGAAACCAAACTCTCTGCCTTTTCATTGAAAGAAACAATCTTATCCGTATTTAAACTAAAAATCTATCAGGGAAAAATGCGTGTATGGCAACATCAAGGAATCAGACGCTCATGGTTCCCTTCAAAGATAGAACCAACAATGGAAATGCTTACATGTTTGGACCATGTTCCAATCCTTTACCACTTCCCTTTCAGCAGAAAAGAAACCTCAAGGAAGAGTCAAGACAAGGGTCCACTGGCACACGCAACGCGAGAACTTGGATAGATGAATGCAGTACTGAAGAACAAACACTTGCTAGGCAATAATTAATGTCCTAACAAGAGGAATTTACTAGAAAATCTTCCCTCAACATGTTGCCAATAATTTTCAAAATCAAATTAGAAGGAAAGCTATCTGCAGCTCATGTTGCAGACTTTAAAAAGCCAACCAAGGTCTCTGCTCTTATTCTCCATTGGGAATGGTTAAGCGACACTTAAAAAATAAAGCAAAGAAATTATAAATACGAGAAAAGGACAAAGAGAAAAAAAAAATAAAAAAAAAGGGTTGTCATCAATTGGAAGCATCAGGATCGGGTTTGACTGTCTTATCAGCCTCAGCTGGAGCTGCAGTCTCTGGTGTCTCTGGTTTTGGTTGTTCAGGGGCAGCATTAGCAGCAGCATCTTTCCCTGGTGAAGCAGGTGTATTTTCTGCAGCAGTACCCGAATCAGTTGGAGTTGAAGTTTTCCCATTCTTGGCGTCCTTCCCTTCCTTTGCATCTTTTCCATCTTTTTCCTCTTTCCCATTCTTGCCATCCTTTCCATCTTTGCCTTCTTTTCCATCCTTTCCATCTTTGCCTTCTTTTCCATCTTTTCCATCTTTGCCATCTTTGGGTGGAGGCATCATATGAGGTGGAGGGTTCTGTTTCAGCTTCACGAAAATTTGCCTCATTCTTGAAAGATCAGTAGGCTTCCCAGGCTTTGGACCCTGAATGATCAAAACTGAAGGCTTCTTGTCAGGATCTTTCCTTCCTCTCCTCTTCTCAATATTAGCCACCTCACGAGGAATGAGCTCAGCAATTGCTTTCCAGTAGTGCTGGTGAGCTTCTTTGTGGAACTTTTCTTGATTAGCCAAGTATAGCTGCATAAAAAATACAAAATTGATTTAGTTTAGTCCTGTAAAGCAAAGAGAAGAGGACCAGTAATCATAATGCTGATTTCCAAACTTTTCTAGTTTCTACCTTCTCTCTTTCTCTGTTGTTAGCCTTGTTTGTTTCACAATTTTGATTCCTTTTCTCATAAAAAGATCGTTTGTATTCTTCTGCTTCTGCAATTATCTGATCCCGCATCTCCTTCTCTCTTTTCTCCTTTTCCTCAAGATGAATGGCATTTAGGCTTGTATCAAAGGAAATTTAAAAGAGTAGAATCAACAGTAACATATAAGCATGGCATTAATTGCATAATGTGGCAAACATCTGCTGACAATTATCTATGTATCGCTTTGCCTTTCATATGCATATTAGTCAAACTGAATCAAAACAAAGTAACCAGAAGTACAGGATAGTGGAAGAAGATAAAGTAGAAGGAATGGAAGATTTTGCATTATGAAACAAATATATACTAATGGGGCTGACATGTGAAACGGGCTGAAGAACATAGTAGGCAGTGCAATAGGCTTGGCTAATGGGAGGAAATTAAAAAAAATGGATTCTATCAAACTCATGAAAAACAGGAGAATTAAAAAGTAACAAGTACACAATTCAATCTAAACTTGCAAAATATAAAACCCCACGTATTTCATCACATATTGACCTGTCCAAGTGCCGGACGAGTACATGCCGGGCTGGAGATAACTTTTTTTTTCAATTCGGCAACAAGTCTAAATTATTATTTATATATAATTTTGAAAAAAATAAAAATTATAAAAATATAAAAAAATTAATATAAAAATAAAAAAAATTTTAAACAATAAAAAAGATTTTTCGGATTCATGGTCTTTTCAAATTCATAAAACTAGATTTTGGACAATTAATTTTTTTTAACCGAATTTGGCTCGACTCAACCCAGTCTATGAACAAATATAATCACATGAACCACAAGAGAAATGCGTTTTGACCAAATTAAGTCGCAAGAGAAGAATTACAAGAATCATATACCAAAAACTAAAAGAAAAAGTAGGTATAACCAAAAAGGAAACATGAACCATCCATGCATATAAATGGCAAACACCTCATAGTATCACAAGACTAGAAATTCATATTTGACTGGCTCATTGTGCCTCCTAATTTAAACTCCAAAGGAAGAAAAAGTCACCATGCATTATGAATGTAACCAACCGCAGTTCATGTTGCCGACTAGGAAGCTATGCCAGCAACTTTCTCTTTCTCAAATCTTTTTCCTTAACTAAAGAAACGCTAGCTTCCCAAAACGTTTTCATGTATCATATATAGATCTACCCCTTAGTTAAATCACAAACAAATCCCATTAATTTTAGCATCCTAAAGCGTATGCGCACTTTATGGTCATATCAAGTTTCAACTGCTTAGATCCTACATGCAAATGCACGTCGAAAAAAGATGTATATACATTCTTCTTTCAGTAAATACATATACATTGATTGAAATAAGAAATGTCCCAAAGAACAAGATAAAGGAAACAAACCGGCGCCATTCACGTCGCGCAAAGCATTCCTCTCGCATCTGTTCAGGCGGAGGCAACACCGGCCCTTCAGAGGCAAAAAACCCATCATCATCATCATCATCACCACCACCACCACCAGCAATTCCACTACCATCAACATGATCTGCAGCTCCATCCATCACAGACGTCCCAAAAGGCGTCACGTAGTCAGGGTTGGGCGTGGACATCCCGAAGCCATAAACATCTGGAGAATGCGGGTCATTGTTGTTGTTGGTAGTGTCAATATAATCCATGCTGTGACTGTGAGCAATGTGGGAAGGATCGGTGGTGAGATCATCGGAAGGGAAAGCATGGGAAGGAGGGAAAGAGGAGGAGTCGTAGCCCATGTAGGCATCGTCATCGAAAGGGCGAGATGATGAATTAATGTCTTCTCCTCCGTCATTGCTCATTGTGTCGAAGGACTCCATGATCAAATGGATGGGAGATACAAAACAACTTTGATTACGTTGGTGGGCTTCTGTGGAGTGTATGTGGATGGGGGTTTCAGGTTTGAGCTATTTTTGCTCGGGATAGATCGTTATATTCGGATCCAGAGAGGGAAGAGGGAGTTTGTTAGTACAATTAATTAATTATAATTTTAAATTTATATAAAGATCATCACAATATTAAGTGGAATTTACATTTATATAAGTGATGAACCTTACATAATTTTATGTTATGATTAACTAATTAATTAATTATCAATTATAATAAAAAATAATATAAGTAAATACCCTTGAAAGATATTTTAGAATGGAAAAGTCTTTGCTTAATTCATTTGGTAGGACGACAACGTTGACTTTAAGAAGCTATGAAGGACTTTTTTTTTTTTTTTTCTTTCGAAAAGCTAGTTAGGACTTTTAGAATTATACACGCTTTACAAAATGTAATTATCTTACTACTAAGGTAATAGACAATAAAAATGCTTTATCTAATAATACTAATAACTCTAACCTATCATATCCTGAACCTCATTGTTCTCATAAACTTAATAAAAGCAAAATATGTCTACCTTGAAAGAAAATTATGATACTAGTATTTCTTTATATGTATTTAGTAGATTGTTAAAATATAGATTTAATCTTGAGATAATGGTCTAACTCTCTCAAAACTTTATTATTCTTTCAATTATATAAGAAGAAAGAAAGGGGAAATGGTTTTTACAAAGGATGTAGTAGCTTGGAAACGATTGCCAAGTGGGAAGTTGGAACTACCCTGCAAGTGGACAAGATAGAAAGAGGGATGTTCTTGTGCGTTGGTGTCATGGAGCTCCAGGGATCGCCCTCTCTCTTGTCAAGGCTGCTGAGGTAAGATCACAATTTTATGAAGTTTAGTGCAAATTTTTTGAATCTCTGGAGTGAAAACTATATTTAAATGAACTCAAATATTGTGTTATTCTCCAGAGGTCCTGTTATGGAAAGCACTAGATTTCCAAGTTTTTGGGAGAATGGCATTGATTTCATACGCTTTTGCTTAACAATGGTCGGGAGTGTTTGAAAGTAAGTTATTCCTATTTCCTACAATGAGATTTATGTATTTGCAAAAGCATTTAATTCAGGTTTGTAATTTTATATCGTAGCTACTAGAGAAAGAACTTAGGCATAGCCTCCTACACTTGCTAGAATTGTTCAAATGACCATTATTTAATATAAAGAATTCATGAATATGCCCATTCTTAGTTTGCTTGAATGGAATTCATTAAATTTAATTTCAATTCTAAGTAATTCTTTCTTGAAGGGCTGGCTAGCAAAAGAATTAAAATTAGCAACAAGCAACGATTTGTGGACTATCAAAGAAATAGAATTTATTAGAATTTCTGTGTTCTTTAGGTCTTTGGAGATGATGAATTTCTGGAAGAAGCTGTGGATACAGCAGAGGTGGTGTGGAACCGTGGGTTGCTGAAGCCAGATGGAATTTGCCATGGCATTAGTGGGAATGCTTATGTTTTCCTCTCACTTAACAGAAAAGGAGGCAATGTAGAGTTCTTATATAGGGCCAAAGCGTTTGCTTACTTGATTGGGCTCACAAGCTTATATCCGAGGAGAGAGAGATGCATGGAGGTGATAGCCCCTATTCCCTGTTTGAAGGGATTGCTCAATGTCATGCTCAAGCCTCAATGTCACAAGTTGTCACAGGTCACTAGCTTGAGATATACTCAACTTTCTTATTACGAGAAGAATCTATCAGATCTTTCTAATAGCTGATATCTATTATGCCTTCTCTTCCAGATTGAGATAGAAACTTCTGGCGCACCTTGTAGAGAATGAAATGAAATAAGCGCCTGGTAGGCAATAGTATTCCCCTTTTGTTTTGTACTTTCCTCTTTGTTTTTTTTTTTTTTTTGTTGACACTGAATTAAACTTTTCAAATCATTAAATGAGTGGCACAAAAAAGAAAAACCATAACTCTTTCCCAAGAGAGCACTTTCCAGATAACAAGTTCTGCCTGTCTCCCAACTTTTACCAGAATGTTTTAGTAGTATTCCATTGGGGGTATGTCATATCTTTTGCTTGACACGATTGAGGTCCAGAATCCCAGCATATGAGCTCTAAGTTGTAGACTGATAAAATAAGTGTTATTTGAAATCCGAGGTTTAGTCCAATTGGTTAATGCAGTCACTTTTAAGAGATAGCATTTAATAGGTTTGAAATTTGAATATCAAAATCTATAATTTTTTTCTCTCTATTTTCAAGGTGCGATCTCATTTGCAAAAAAAAAAAAAAAAAAAAAAAAAAAAAAAAAAAAAACCTTATTTCTAGATTGGGACCTCTTCTTGTCTACTTTCGTGAAATATATATGGACTTGGATAATGAGTTCATATCACTTACAATAATTATTTGCAATTACGAAATGGGCTGAAGCATCTAAAAGTTTGGGATTTGGACTTTATATAGGTCGCATGATGAATGGCCAGGATTAAATAATTGTAGTGAAAATAAATGCAAGTGATATGAACCTGATAGTGATGTATTGTATTCAAACAGGCTCTTTTGAAACAAGCTCATGGCACTTGACAGGGGTCACATCAATACTCTGTGTTTCCATCGCCTTCTATGGAGCAAAGAAATACCAACTCCATGCGTAAACCTTGTCCACAATTTGCCATATGATGAGGAGAAATTTCAATTCATTTTTGTCTCTGTCAAATCACCTTTTTTGGCAGTTTGCCTTTCAGTTTTCAGACCGAATGACAAAGATGGGTAGCTCTGTCGAAGCTTAATCAATTTTCGTCACTGAAGGAACTAAAAATATATTTGATTATACCTCCTAGCATTAAAATTTACTGAGCTCAAAAGATAGACCAATTTATTGCACAAATTCATGGACTTGAAATTATAAGACTAAATTTAACATGTCAGTTCACTGCCGGTGGTTGTCAGCAAGGTAATTGGGGTAGAGATCTGAAACTCTAATCCACAAATACATCATATTCAGTATATATATGTTTATTGGAGAAGGAAGAAAAAAAAAATTATATATATGGCCTGAAGAAGGAAATAATTAGCTGATTCATCTTCTCAGTGTATTTCTCTTGGACAAAGTGAGTTCCTTCTGGTTCTGGCAACAATGTGATTTCAAGATCATCAGGATTCAGGAACATATATTTTCACTGTCCCACTTCTTCGGCAATCCTCAAAACTGGGAAATTTAAGGCATAATCCATCTCATTGATCTCATCCAATGATCAGCAATCCAGCTCCTGGATTGAGATCCCTGATAATGGATACCATTTACTAGACAAATACCATTCTTCCCAATCTTTTGTCTACAGCCTACAGTGTTACTATGTAATTTAAGTAGAATGAAATTATCAAAGATAATTGAATTCACAATGGACTCTGCTGGAAAATTCACCTTGTAACATCTGAATGAGAGCCTGTTTCCCTAACTTGAGTCTGAAACAAACATATTTCTACAGTTCTTTGCATAGTTAGAACATAAAATCTACTTTGAGATTGTAGAACTACCGACTTCAAGTATTAAAATGCTAACATCCATGGTCTGTACAGGACGTGCATGACTTAACAGGTATGCTAAGTCCAATATAGGTTGAAAAGCTTCCAAAATAAAACAGTTTACCTGTATGGCACTAGCAATGGGGTTTGGAAACCGGAATTTTCATACAAAGCTTTATAGTTTGCAAGAACAATTCAGTGAACCAGATAGGCAGGGGAGCGGCAGCAGAGAAGTCTACCAAGTCCACACTTTCCTGGCCCTTTTGTAGCCTTGGAAGTCCACACTCCAAATGGCTTGACCGACTTATGGTTGTTAACTTGTTATACCTGGGAGATGTGGAATAAATCAATAGTGGCAAAAAGTTCATCAACCAAGTTTTCAAGTATTGCTTTCTCTTGTTCTCGAGGTTGTTCAGACAGCCCATAACCCTCTAATCTGGAGCTATTTTTCGAAAACCATTAGCCACCGCTATCATCTGATGCCGCCATGAATGCCATATGTCTCGAAACTCTTGCAAGGAAATCACTGCAGGACTTGCATGATGTTGAAATTTTTTGATGAAGTTGAAACATTATGGTATAGAAGTCAGGCCTGTTCCGATCTCTGCTACATGAAGCTTAAGCCCTCCACTAGACCTTCTTGTGTTGGACTGTTCCATTTCTGCTTGTGATTACAAGTTCAAAAGGAGACAATCATATTAGCTAAGCAAGTTAACCATCAAAATGGAAAATGTGAGGAACCAAGCAAGTCGAATTTAGCATATGCAAGATTCCAAGATCCAGAAAGCAAATCTTAACCACGGAAAAAAGAAGACAACAAAACAAAACAAAAGACACCAGCCATTATCTTTCACATTTTAAATTTAAGTTCTAATATCTCAAAGTCTGATTTAAAATGATCCCCATATTCATTGAACTAAACATGATATGACATGCCTAAAAGGTACAAACATGAAGAAGCACAACTGTATTTGGCAAACTTTATTACGATTTGCCTGAAGAAGCAAATACTGATACAGGTAAGTATTTGGCAAGATTCCAATCTATAATTCTAACATCAATACTATTTTGTCATGGATCTCAAGATAAATCAACCGTATAGGAAGAGACGGAGAACAAAAATAATTTCAGGCATGCTTCTGACTCTAATAATGCACCTCAAATAACATTATACTTCCTCCTTTTGGTTACCAACTCATAGAGCTTTGAATTACAGATACCTAGGGTGCTTGTAAACATCCTCTTTAGAAATCCAAGTCTTGCATGCTAATGTACAATGATATGGTTCCTGCCTTTTCCACTTCAATCATTAAACCATACAAATTTGCAAGATTCCACCTTGAAAAATGCACCTGATAATCCCCATTTACTCATGCTTTCTGTACTAGATGCTCAGAGTCTCCCAGCTCCACTTCACTTCCTTGCCATTCATTGTGGTTTTGAAAAAGCAACTCAATCTGTTCCAATGATTTTCCCTTTGTCTCTGGAACAAGTGTGTAAACAAAGAGAATGGAAAGGGCTGACAAGAGTGAAAAGAGGAAAAAGGTTCCAGCCACTGTTATTGTATGGGAGAGAGAGAGGAACGACATGGCAACAAAGCCACTGCATACCCTGTTACCTACAGCGCCAAGAGCAGATGCTTGAGCTCGCAACCTCAAGGGAAAGATTTCGGATGTCAAAATCCAGCAAATAGGACCCATTCCCACAGAGAAAAAAGCTACATTTCCACAAACACACAAGACCGACAGTGCAATTCCAAGCTGCCCATTCCCCAGTACGGCGAGGCTAAGGCTTAAGGTAAGCAAACAGACAGTCATTCCAATTGTGCTCACATAGAGCAAGGGCTTCCTTCCGACTCTATCAACAAGAAACATAGCAATCAATATAAAAGCAGTCTTTGTGACACCGACAGCCACAGTTGCAGCAAGAAGATTAGAATTACTCTCAATCCCAGCATTCTTGAAGATTTCAGGGCTATAATACACAGTTGCATCTATTCCAGTGATTTGTTGGAAATACTGGATTCCAAAGCCAGTGATCAGCATGTGACGAAGTGAAGGAGAAGGGCTTAACAATTCACGCCACACAGCTTTCTCTTCATTCTTGTCTCCATTAGAAATTGCAGCTGCTGCTACTATTTCTGAGAGCCTCTCATCCACCTCTTTCTCATTTTCATTTGTTTTTAATAGCACGGATCTTGCTTCTTCAACTCGGTTCTGCATGACCAACCACCTTGGGGATTCAGGGATAATGAAAAGTGCGAACCCTATGAAGACTGAAGGAAAAATTCCAACAGCCAGCATTACCCTCCAGTTCGTATGTACTGAAAGACCGGAAAATGCATAATTTGAGACATAACCAAGCAAAATTCCTAGATTTATGAAAATCTCTGTGAAGGAGGTAAGAGAGCCTTATAAAACAGTTGGTGATATCTCGGCAATATAGACAGGAGCAATCATGACTCCAAAGCCTATACCAACCCCAGCCAAAACTCGTCCTATCATTAGTACTTTGAATGAAGGTGCAAGTGTCATTATAGCTACACCGATTTGAAATACGATAGCAGCAAAGGCCATTGTCCACTTCCTACCAATAATATCTGATGTCCTTCCACCAGCTAAGCTTCCCAAAAGTGAAATGATGCTCAAAATCCCAACAAGAACTTCTACTTGCACCTCAGTTATCTTCAGGTCTTCCTGTATAAATATAATTGCTCCACTCATAACACCTACATCTGGACATAGAAGAGAAATTCTTAGCTGCAAAGTGTTCTAAAACTGGTTTTTTGGTGGAAAACGATCAAGCAAGTAGTTGAGAATGACGTTGTTCTTGACAATCATAGCAGATAAAATTTTCCAGGCTCGCGTCATGAGAATCTATGATAAAGTTTAAGATCAAAGCTAGACTAAGGATGGAGAGACCCGGCAGTATTGGACAAGACACTGAATTTGAAAATCTATTTCACTAATTTAAGTTGTACATTCTGCAGTGATTAGAAGAGGAAAAAAGGAGGGAATGGAATTTCAAAATAATTATGAGAACCATTACACACCAAATAATACACTGCCTCCAGAAAATTGGGATACATATGTGTAAAATTTTTTATTAAAATGTTCCATCAACTAGTGGAAAGACAGAATTCCCCGATTAAATTTGAGTTTCATTCATGCAGGTTAACTGTAACAGCATTTTGGTCTTTGTCAATTAAGTCTAAGGTTACTACAAAACAAATATGCCAGCAAAAATGAGTTAGCTGATGCTATATAAAATATGAAAGCATGTTTTTCCGGAATGTTCAACTCCATGATCTCCATTAATGATTTGCAAGCCCCAAAATTGATCACTGGTGCATCCTCAACGGAGATGAGCAATAATAAGATGTCCAGGGTACACAAACTAAGATCTGCTTATGATGATAGAATGAAAGAAATAGATTTTGAGACAAAATGGTGAATCTTAAGCATCCCAAGGAGCTTAATAGCCACAAAGGTGGCAATCAACCACTCACCCCAGTTAAAGTTTCTAAATTACAGTTAAGTGTTGTTATTCCACATATGTTAAGTTTTGGTTTTCCTGTAATCTATTTTAAAGTTGAGCCTGTCAATTGGCTTTAGGTTGAATGCTTAACAATTACTATTTTTTACTTACAAGCTCAGAAAATATTGCTGAATTTTTATGCCTATATTATCTGGTTCTATATAAAACCATATCAATGAACTTTATAATGCTAAGGATTGAATGTAACAACATTCCAATGATTTGAAGTTAAACCATTCTTTTCCTGCTATATTCATGCAGGTCAACAAAGAAAAAAGAAAAGCTATCAAAATTCAACTATTCCCTGAGAGAAAAAAAGAGCAGTCATAACTCGTAATAAGTCCTGAAGCAACCAAAGCAAACAGAAAATATGAGAGATGAAGAGAGAAAAACTTACCATAGCCAAGAAGAACATTGTTGAGAGATGCAAAAATGGCACAAGCAAGAACATATTTCCTGGTACTTTTCTTCCTCTCTAGTTGATGATGATGATGTGAGGCATCATCCTCAAAATCATCTGATAGCTCAGAATCCATTCTCTTGTACTTGTTCTTGTTCCCCAAAGACAAAGCCCTTTTCCTATTCCCATTTTCTTGGACACCCACCAACCCCATAGCTCTCTTTCCTTAGTTTTCTCCCCTTGCCTGTTTTAACTCACAAAACAGGAAAAAGAACAAAACAGACCCTGAAGTTCCCTTCTGGTTAACAAGAAGGATTAAGCCATGAATTGGGATTTTAGATCTAAAGCCAGAAAGGAAGAAAAAGAAAGTCCAATAAGCAAGTGGGTCCTTTCTTGTTATCACGCAAGCAGGCCATTGGTATTTTTCTAAAGCTTACTTCCATATGCAAATGAAAAAATGGTTAACATCACAAGGTCTAAACAAAGGTTTTATGATGTTTTCAAGGTATCAGGTACAGCTCCTTAAGTGTTTTTTATTTAGACACGTGTCAGAATAATATTGAAGGGACAAAAAAGAGCACCAAATGGAAGCAGAAAAAACTTATTCTAAGCAAAATGGAGTGAAGAGAAATGCCATGAAAATATCAAAAGCTATAAACTTCATAAGCTTGATCTAAAGGTCAAAAACCATTTAGTTCTCATGATTCTCGTATAAAAAATTCTCATTGTAGTCTTTTATCTTTTCAAAGCAATCCTTGAGTTGCTTTCAGCATAAATGTCTCCAAATTGTCTGAATTAGATTCCCTGATTTAGAATGTAACATAAGACACTTGATTGTATGATATATTTTCAGTAATAGAAACAAATAAAGACTTTTCTCTTATAACAGGCAGAATTTATGACATTTTGCTCAAATTTTTTTACCGTCAAAAACATCAACTGACTTGGTTTGTTTCAATCCTAGTAAGGCATACTTTTCAATTTTCACATCCGGTTAGACTTAAATTTGACAATTCGTATATCCATATTATGTTTGTATATTTTTTTATATTATAATCGTATTTAAAGTGTTTTATATTTGTATAAATTTTGATGTATTAATAATTTATGTTATATAAATTTTGACGTGTTCGTACATTCGTAACGTATCCGTATTTTTTTCGTATCATGTTCAATATTTTCAGATCTAGTTACACTTCTACTTGATCTTCCTTTGAAAAAACAGCCAGGTTTTAAAATTCTTTAAAATTCAACCCTCTGAATTTGAACAAGATGATGCCTCTTTAAAACACTTAAATTTTACAAATCTCCATAAAATTATGGTGGAATGAAACTCATTAGTTTATCATGGGGCTTGAGCATGAGAATTTTCCATGCCAATTACGTAAGGGCACAGTGCAATTTCGTGTTTGCAACCAACTCTCCTTGGCACTATTATATACCATTGATTGGCAAATCAAACATGGGCAGCAGCACTCGGCACCCTAAGAATTGTACCATTCAATTCAGGAAGGTGGAAAATCCAAGCAAAGGAAAAAAAAACGTTTGAAAGAATTTTTAGACAAAAAAAAAAAAGATTAGAAGTTATAAAAACTATATTTATTTTTGTTTTAAACATTTGGCTATTATAATGTTCGGTTTTGTCTCATCGACAGTCCATTTTGTCGCTTTCTATGTCTAGCAGGCACATGACACGACTCACGAGCCATGATTCTCGCCTGGGAAATAAAACCTTTCATGACTCGAGATTAGATCAGTTATGTATTCGTTTAAATTTAAAAATTCATTCAATATTTAAAAGGTTATAAATTATAGAGGCAAAATTATCAGAATATTGTAAAAAAAAAAATTATCAAATTATCCATAATATAAAATTAAGTACTGAATTGTGCTAAAAAAAAATGTCATGGGAAGTCGCCATATGATATGGCAACTTCCCATGGTTAATTTTTTTTTTCGAAAAAATTAAAAAGGAAGTCGTCATATCATATGGCGGCTTCTGACCTGTTTTTTGTAAAAAAATTTAAAACCTTAGTTCGAAAGTTGCTATATGATATGACGACTTTTAAACTGTATTTGTTTAAAATTTTAAATGTTGTAACGGTTAAAAAAATAAATAAATAAATTAAATTTAACCGTTGTAAACACAACGGATAAAAAAAAAAAAACCCACCTATAAATACCCCCATTCCCTTCATATTTTTTCACACAAAATTTCATTTACTACTCTCTCTCTCTCTAAAATTTTCAGTTACTACTCTCTCTCTCTCTCTAACATTTTCTTTTAGTTTACGAATTCAAATGGCTTCATCGTTATTGAGTTTGCAAGATAAGCACATATCCACGGTTATATATCAAGAGGTTAGTATTTTTTTTAATTTTTTATCATATTTTTTATAATTGTTTATAATTTTTTTTTTAATTTAACATTATTAATTTATTATTAATTTTGTTATTAATTTTTATAAAATTATAAAATTATTATTATAAATAATAATTTTATAATTAATTATATTTCAAAGAGATTGCATTATTAATTTTTTATGATTTTATAATAATTTTATTTTATTAATTATGAACAGGACCCTGTTCGCGTCTTACAATCGAGGAAATTTTTTTTCGAAGATCCGTATCCATCTATTATTGACCACTTAAAGAGTGCCGGATTTTATTATGTAAGTCAAATTTGACAATGTATGCTTCTGCCAGACTTAATTAGCGAGTTGGTTGAACGATGGAGACCGAAGACGCACACTTTTCATTTGCTGTGTGGTGAATGCACAATCACTTTAGAAGATGTTGCGCTCCAACTTGGACTACCAGTAGATGGCATGCCAGTTACAGGCACAAGTCTTCTAGATTAGAATGAAGAGTGCCAAAATTTATTGGGCGTTGTACCTCCAGAAGAGTATCTGAAGGGCTCAATGGTGACAAAAATGTGGCTGCAGTCATTGCAAAATATCTCCGAACATGCAAGCGAAGAAGAGGTAAAATATGCTGCTAGAGCATATATTTTACGTTTAATTGGAGGAATGCTAATGCCGAACAAATCGAGCAGTCGGGTATATTTAATGTATCTTTCATTGCTTCGTGATTTAGAGAACGCAGCAAATTATAGTTGGGGTTCTGCGTGTTTGGCGGTTTTGTATAAAGAACTGTGCTGGGCTACAGTTCCCGACTGCCATGACATAGGTGGATGTTTACTGCTTCTACAGTCATGAGCTTGGCATCGACTGCCATTTCTTACTCCGCGCGAGAATTTTTCGCCTGTATACCCCCTTGCAAGCAGGTAATAATCTTGACTATTTTTATTAATTTTGTACGAACTTGTATTTTTATTAAGTCTATTAAGATTTTATATGCTATTTAATAGGTGGAGTCATCTTAAAGATTGTAGCGATATTCCACTCGACCTTCGAATTATAAGATCACGACTAGATCGAGAAGCATATTAAAAGGTAAATGTTTCGATTGTTACATTCAAGTATTTTTGTATTTAATCCATATGAAACTAATAATTTGTAATAATTATTCGCAATTTGTGTGGATGTCGTATTCTTCAAATCAAATTATGGCATGTCTTCCATCGGATACAACTATTAATTGCAATATATGGATAGCAAACACATCATTTATATGCTTTGCATATGTAGAGTGGCACGATATTGACAGGGTATTGCGATAATTTGGGATGCAACAACCAATTCCGGAACCACCGGCGAACCTTGATAAGGCTAATAAGATTGATATGCGTGGGCGCCACGAAGTATTTTGGCCTACGAAGCATCGACAATGGATCCATTTGTGGAATGAACGTTCTGAATAAATTCCGACAGGTATACCCATTGTTCGTAATAATTTCAACCCATCTACTGATTACATAAGATGGTGTAAAAATGAAGGTCGGCCTTTTGTTTGTCCACCGTCGAAGTTTGAGGATGTTAGGAGTATGTCATTTCCCGGACAGACTTCAAATCTAGTCTGTCCTACACATGAAATGGAAGTTCCTACAGTTGTCGGCGGACGCGTCAACCGACCTCATCACATACGGCGGAGTTCACTGCACCAAGGATGTCATTTAGTCATCCTCAACCTCAACTAGAACATGGCGTAGCATCCAGTCATCGTCATTCCGTCAGTCACCCCAGATTTGATGTTAAAGATGTTTACCGACCAGAACCGCCAATGACGAGGTTAGATGACTAGCTCCTCACCCCAACTCCAAGTTCAGCATATCTAACTTCAATGTATCAGTTTGGAACCCCTATGTCAGTATTTGGTACTACATCACTTGTGGATCCATCTAGTAGTGAGGTCTTTATGGGTGTTGGCTCCTCGAGCAGTGGGTTTCCATTTTTTGATGCAAAACATGTGGTTCCCTCTTGTATTGCGTTCCCATCGACTGATGTGGGTGAGCATACGGATCACATAGAACTAGAACCAGAACCAGTGGCGGTAGGTCGAGGTCGACAGCGAATACGTCCCACTGACGAGGTTGAACGACGGGTGCAACCAGCACGGAATAGGAGAGCTCGACATTGTTGCTCAACACCACGCGATCGGGAGCTCCTCCGTATATAATTAGAATAAACATACTTTTTGTATAATAATCATGTATTTTTTAGAAGATGTTTTTAATAATGCACGTTTTGTATAATAATCATGTACTTTTTGTATTTTTCTTTCATTAAATGTAAAAATTAACCGTTATTTTAAATTTTAAATGATTATTTATTAATTTTGTTATTTACATTTTATTATTAATTTTGTTATTTAATTTTGTTATTTATTATTTAGTCTTTTAAAATATTATCAAAAAATATTATTTAGTCTTTTAAAATAATTTTAAAAAATTACTTTTTTTACAAAAATACTTTAATAATGTTAATTTTTAAAATTAAAAAATATACTTTAATTATAAAATTTAAAAATTAAAAATTAAAAAAAAAAATTGGTGTTGGGAAGTCGCCATATCATATGGCGACTTCCAAGTTTAATTTTTTTAATTTTACAAAATTTATAGCTTTGAAGTTGCCATATCATATGGCGACTTTAGAGCAAGATTTTTTTAAAAAAATAAAATTTTCAGTTGGGAAGTCTCCATATCATAGGGCGACTTCCTAACTTATTTTAAAATAAACGTATTTTGGTACATAATTTAGAAACATTGGTAATTTGGTTAAAAAAAAAATAGCAATATCTAAATAAAAAAAACCGATTATAGACAGAAATATTAAATTAAAAAAAAATTGAGTAAAAAAAATAAAAATTGTTTTAAAAACAAGTTGTGCCTGAACATAACATTTTTTTTCTCTGATCCAACCAATCCATTAAACTATTAATTATATAATTTTTTTTTTAAAAATATATATATATTTTTTAAGAATGATCAATTTTTTTAAAAATTATCGATCTTTTTAAGAAGTAATCAATTTTTTTTAAAGAATGATTGATTTGTGTAAAAATTTGAACGAATCTATATCTAGACAATATTTTTATATAGTCAAATCGCGCATGGTATAAAATTTTATCTATATTTTAAGTTGGATCAAACCTAAATAACCACAAAAACTCTTTAATACGCTATTTGAATCCAATAAAAACCCAATAAATAAATAAATCTATTCGAGAAATGAAGAGGCCACGTCATCTCATTTTTTAAGCTCAAAACTGGTTATCCACTCTTACAAGTAACCTTAGTTCACATGGAAATAAAATGAGCATTTGACCATGAGAAAAAGATAAACACGCTTTCCCAAACACATTTTAGAAGACAAATTGTGCGATTAATCTCAGTATTTATTTAAAATTTAAGATTTAATTTTTATAATATAAAATTGAATTCTTTTAATATCTCGATTTAATAATGCTAATCTAATTAATAACACCATCAAATTCATGCCGTTACGTATGCTGACTTAGTTGTTGACTTTGTTGATTGTTTTAATTGAATTTAGAGTTTAAATGAAAAAAATTTAGTGCCACGTGGCATACCAATGTAATAAGTGGGCTATTTTTACCCATTAAGCCAACTTGGCATTTTCCTTTTTCAGCATTAATAATTAACAAAAAAAGAAAAACAATTTATTAAAAGAAAAAAAATCCCAAAATGCTTTAATCCCATAAAACAATTAGAAAAAAGTATTAATACTCTCATGAAGTTTGGTTATAATTTCAGATGCCCCTGATATTTGGATAATATCTTTTTTTTTTCTTCTGAAAATTAATATCACGTCAAAATTATCTTTCTATGGCATAGAACATGTCTAGAGTTGGCAAAATAATTCGAACCGTCGGGTCAGACAGATAATTTCAAAAAATAACGGGTTTGAGTCGGGTTTGGGTTTACCATAAACCCGAATTGACCTGCCCTGAATATTATTATTATTATTATTTTACTTTTACTTTTTTATATATGTTAACTCTATATATTATTAGGGGTGAACATTCAATCGGTCCGGTTGGTTCGGTTCTAAAATTTTGAAAACCGATTAAACCAATTAAACTTATAAAACCGACCGAACCGACCGACAAAGATTCTAAAACAGAAAAAAAAGGAAACCAACTTAAGTCGGTTAGTTCGAACGTTTTAATCGATTTTAACTGTTTAAAAAATAATTTATTTATTTATTGTATATTATATATTATTATTATATAATACAAATGATATTATATTATATATAATTTTAAATTATTATATAAATAATTATAAATAAAATAAAATTAAAATGGTTGGTTAGTTCTGTCTATTCGGGATGGGATTGAGGGAGATTTTCGAGGTCGGGAGCTAAAATTTTAAATAAAATCGGGTTAAGGGTAGTTTCGCGTATATCTAAATGGACCATTTATAGGGAAAAGTATTAAAACCCCCTGAAATATGATCATAATTTCAGATACCCCCTTTAGTTTGGATAATACCCTATTTCCCCCTAAAAATTAATATCATGTCAAAACTGTCATTCTATGGCATAGAACATGTCTAGTGTTGGCAAAATAATCTGAACCGTCGGGTCAGGCAGGTCATTTCAAAAAATAACGGGTTCAGGTTGGGTTCGGGTTTACCATAAACCCGAATTGACCCGCCCCCGATTATTTTTTTATTTTTCTTACTTTTAATTTTTTAAATATGTTAATTTAATTTTATATATTATTAGGGTGAGCATTCAGTCGTTTCGGTTGGTTCGGTTCCAAAATTTCAAAAATCGATTAAACTGACTAAACTTATAAAACCGATCGAACCGATCGACAAAGATTCTAAAACCGAAAAAAACCAAAATCGACTTAAATCGGTCGATTTAATCAATTTTAACTATTTAAAAAATAATTTATTTATTGTATATTATATATTATTATATAATATAAATGATATATTATATTATATATAATTTTAAATAATTATATTTAAAATAAAATTAAAAGGGTCGATTAGTTCAGTTTAGTCGAGATGGGATGGGGGTCTTTTCGGGGTCGGGGGTTAAAATTTTAAATAAAATCGGGTTTGGGACGCTTTCGAGTATATCTAAAAGGAAGTCGGGTTGGGGGCTAAAATTTTAAATAAAATCATGTTCGGGTCCGAACTGATGGAATTCAGTTCGGGTCGGTTCGATTTTTGATTCTATTTGATTCGGTAACCATAAAGTGTTAAAAACTATAATACTACACATTAATCGTAATTTTTGTCTAAAACCGAACTTAATCGAACTGTTATCACCTCTAATCGTGGGTTATCTCCAAAACCCTTAAAAGATAAAATTGTCATTTGATTCTTTTATAACTTGAATAAGGAGATAAAGTAGAATTTTTAAAACTTTAGGAAGTAAGTGGAATTTTCATTAAATCCTAAAGGGTAAATGTCTTTTACCCAAATAATTAAATAAAAAAAAATTATCCGAGTTGAACGAAAACCCAAAAGCAAATTAATCATCCTTTAATCCCATAAAACAATCAAATCAAAATATTCACACAAAACTATAGCTACATTCCTTACAAAAGAATAAAACTTTTCGGTACAAAAGAAAATTACTTAGCTTTATTAAGCATTAAGATTTCCCAATTAAACCAAAACCAGAAAATTAAAAACCAAACTAATGAGCTTTTCTTTGTATGTAAAAATTACTTAGCTTTAATCAATATCCAGAACTAAAATCCAAAAGATAACATCGTAAAATTGAAAAAAAAAAAGAAAAATTTAATAAAAACCCTAAACCAAAACAATAACCCTAAAAAGTACAGTGCAAAATACTAATGGAAGCACAAATATAAAAGGAAAAAGAGAAAGAGAGATCGAGATTCGAAAGGGACCTTGAGAATTCGAATCTCGTTATCAAGAAGATGAGAAGTTCGGATGAAGTCCTCGATGCAATCAAAGCTAGCTGGCCTTCTTCAAAGCTCGAATCTTCCACCATGGCTCTTGCCATCGGTGATGGTTTTTGAAAAAAAAAAATGATGATTTTGATGGAAAGATTGGTCGGAGAAATTAAATCGATTTTGATGGTTAGGATTAGAAGTTATTGGTTACATCAAGAAAATTTTCGGGTTGTTAGCTAAGCTTTGAGGTTAGGGTTAGAATTTTTTGGGGTTTTCGACTGAGATAAAAAAATTTCAATTTCAATTTTTAGTTTTAAATTTTAATTGTTTAGGGTAAATACCATAAAATATAGAGGGAATAGCCACCCAAGAAAACTCGTGCCAGGTGGCATAAATTTTCCATATCAGCATTTTTTCTTTTTTACCAATCGAAAATGCCCTAAAACCATGAAGGGAAATCGCCATGGGGTGGCGATTTCCCTTCATGTATATTTTTTTTTTTAATTAATAAACAAAAATTATATTAAAACAAAATTTTATTTTAATTTGATAAATTTATTTTTAAAAATTATAAATTAAATTAAAATATTTTTTTTATAATTTAAAAAAATTTAAAAATTCGTAAAATATATTTTAGGTTTTTTTTATAATTTAATATTTTGAATTTTTTTTTTAAAATTTTAAATTTCAAATGAAAAAATAAATAAAAAATAAAAAAAAAAAAAATTTCAAAGGGGGCAACGGTCATATGACCGTTGCCCCCATCCCCCCTCCCCCCCACACCCCCCACCCTCTATAAATACCCCCCTCCTTTTCTTCAAATTTTCATTCCTCTCATTCAAATTTTCATTTTCTTTCAAAAATTTTTCATTTTTCTACCAAAAAAAATTTCTTTCTACAAATTTTTTTTTTCTACAACAATATTTTGAAATGGCTTCACTATTGAGGTTACAAGAAAATCACATCTCGGAGGTTATATTTAACGAGGTAAGTAAATTGTTATATTATTATTGTTTTTTATATTATTATTATTTTTTATATTATTATTGTTTTTTATATTATTATTGTTTTTTATATTATTATATTATTATTGTTTTTTATATTATTATTGTTTTTTATATTATTATTGTGTTATATTATATTATATTATTATTGTGTTATATTATATTATTATTGTTTTTTATATTATTATTGTTTTATATTATATTATATTATTATTGTTTTATATATTATTATTGTTTTATATTATTATTGTTTTATATTATATTATTATTGTTTTATATTATATTATTATTGTTTTATATTATATTATTATTGTTTTTATATTATTATTGTATTGTATTATATTATATTATTATTGTTTTTTATATTATTATTGTTTTATATTATATTATTATAGTTTTTTATATTATTATTGTTTTATATTATATTATATTATTATTGTTTTATATATTATTATTGTTTTATATTATATTATATTATTATTGTTTTATATTATATTATTATTGTTTTTTATATTATTATTGTTTTATATTATATTATTATTGTTTTTTATATTATTATTGTATTATATTATATTATTATTGTTTTTTATATTATTATTGTTTTATATTATATTATTATAGTTTTTTATATTATTATTGTTTTATATTATATTATATTATTATTCTTTATATTATATTATATTATTATTGTTTTTTTATATTATATTATTATTGTTTTTTTATATTATATTATTATTGTTTTTTTATACGAAATTATTGTTTTATATTATATTATTATTGTTTTTTATACGAAATTATTGTTTTATATTATATTATTATTGTTTTATATTATATTATATTATTATTGTTTATATTATATTATATTATATTATATTATTATTGTTTTATATTATATTATATTATATTATTATATTATTATTGTTTATATTATATTATATTATATTATTATTTTGTTATTTTATAGTTTTATTTATTACTTTTTAATTGTTATAGTTTTATAATATATTAATTTTTATTATTATAACAGGAAACTCGTCGCGTATTACGTTCGAGGAAATTTACATTGGAGGACCCGCATCCTTATATTATTGACCACTTAAGAAGAGCCAGATTTTATCACGCAAGTCAAATTCGACGACTTGTGATACAACCCGATTTAATCTCTGCGTTGGTCGAACGATGGAGACCCGAGACGCACACTTTTCATTTTCCATGTGGTGAATGCACGGTCAGTCTCGAAGATGTTGCGCTGCAACTTGGACTTCCGATCCATGGCGATGCAGTTACAGGCGGAAGCCTGCTAGATTGGAATGAACTGTGTCAAGATCTATTGGGTGAGGTACCTCCAGAAGACGTCGTATCTGGCTCAACGGTGAGACTGACTTGGTTGAAAACGTTTCAAAATCTGCCATTACATGCAACCGAACAACAAATACAATATGCTGCTAGAGCATATATTTTACGTTTGATTGGAGGATTACTGATGCCTGACAAATCGAGCAGTCGGGTACATTTAATGTATCTTCCATTGCTACGTGATTTAGAGGAAGCAGCAAATTATAGTTGGGGTTCTGCGTGTTTGACAGTTTTGTATAGAGAACTTTGCCGAGCTACAGTTCCAAAAAACCATGACATAGGTGGATGTCTAGTGTTTCTACAATCATGGGCTTGGTATCGGCTACCATTTCTTGCTCCGCGCGTGGATATTTCGGCTGTATACCCCCTTGCAAGCAGGTAATAATCTTTACTATTTTATTAATTTTGTACGAAATTGTATTTTTATAGGTCATTAAGATATTATATGCATTTTAATAGGTGGAGTAGGAGTACGGGTAGAGATTTTACAGAGACTCCGAGCGATCTTGCAAGTATAAGACTACGACTAGATCGACTAGGATATGATAAGGTAAATATTTCGATTGTTACATTGAAGTTTTTTTTATTTATTTAATCCTTATGAAACTAATAATTTGTAATAATTATTCGCAGTTTCTGTGGATGCCATATTCCTCGAGTGAAATTATGGCATGCCTCCCATCGGATGCCTACAATAATTTCAATATATGGAAAGCAAACACAGCATTGATATGCTTTTCATATGTAGAGTGGCACCAAACTGATCGGGTGTTGCGACAATTTGGGATGCAACAACCAATTCCTGCAGCCCCGATGAACCTTGATAAGCTTCACAAGGTCGACATGCGTGGTCGTAATGATGAATTCTGGCCTGCGAAGCATGAACGTTGGATCCAATGGTGGAACATACGTTTTCAACGAATTCCGACAGGTTACCCGATTGTTGGTAATAATTTCAACCCGTCTGCTGATTACATAAGATGGTATAGAAATGAAGGTCGGCCTTTCGTTTGTCCACCGTCGATGCACGAGGATGTTAGGAGTATGCCATTTACCGGACAAACTTCAGCTCCAGTCCCTCCTACACAGGATATGGATGCTCCTAGACCTCGCCGACAACGTGGGCGAAGGCGTCAACCGACCTCATCGGAGTTCACAGCACCGAGGATGTCATTTGATCATCCTGAACCTGAACGGGATCATGGAGTACCATCCAGCCATCGTTATTCCGTAAGTCACCCCGGATATGATGTTGATGAGTGTTACCGACCATCACCGCCAAGAACGAGGTTAGATGACCAGCTCCCCGTCCTAAGTCCAAGTTCAGCATATTTAACATCCATGTATCAGTTTGGAACCCCTTCGTCAGCATTTGATGCTACATCATTTATGGGTGCATCTAGTAGTCAGGTTCCCGTTATGGGTGAACTAGGTGTTGGCTCATCCAGCAGTGGGTTTCAAATTTTTGATACGGATGAAACGACTGATGACATACAACCGGAACCAGTGGCGGTTATAGCAAGAGGTCGTGGTGGACCGCGAATACGTGCCACTGACGAGGTTGAACGACGGGTGCAACCACCACGCACTAGAAGAACTCGACACTGTTGCTCTACACCACGCAATAATTAGAATAATTGTAATGTGTTTTAAATTTCTAATATAAATTTATATGTTTTGCATTTCATGTAATTTGTTCGGAAATTAATTGTTATATTTTATTTTAATTTATATCTTAATGTTGTTATTTAATTTTAATATAATAATCCAAATTACATGATAAGTTGCTTTTCTTTTTTTCATTTTAATTTAATTTTCTTTTTAAATTATAATAAGAAAAAAAAATTTAATCAGAAATTAAATTAAAATTTTTTTATCAAATATCCAGTTTTAAACTGTAACAATCTATATTATTATTAAAAACAATGATTAAATTAATGTCACGAGTTAATCGAATACCAACTCAAAAAAACTAATCAAATTAAAAAAATTATTTTACGATACCAACTTAAAAATAACTTCTTTATTTAAAAAAGTGACTCGATAAATTTCTTTTAAAAAAAATTTATTTACATTTTACATCATTAAATTATTTTTGATATAAATTAAATTTTCTTTTTTATAATATTACAAAATTATAAAAAATAAAATTTTTGATATAAAAATTTAATAAAAAATATAATCTTCTTTTTAAATTTTAATAAGAAATATATTTTTATTTTTTATAAAATTGTAATAATAAATTAAATTACATTTTTAATATATATTTTAAAAAAATAAATAACCAAACCTATAAAAAAAATATTTTAATTTAATTTATAATTTTTAAAAATAAATTTATCAAATTAAAATAAAATATTGTTTTAATATAATTTTTTTTTATTAATTGAAAAAATATATATATACATGAAGGGAAATCGCCACCCCCCATGGCGATTTCCCTTCATGGTTTTAGCAAATTTTGCTAAAATTACCAAGGGAAATCGCCATGGCGGGTGGCGATTTCCCTTGGTATTTTTTTGCAAATTTGCAAAAAAACACGCTGGGAAATCGCCATGGGGGATGGCGATTTCCCAGCTGAAAAAAAAAAATCCGTATTTTGGGAAATAATCAAAAAGTAACGGTAATTTGATAAAAAAATTTTTTTGGCTATATTGTAATAAAAAAGCCAACGAATAGATGAAGACTAGAATTTATTTTTAAAAGTTTTTTATTTTATAGTGAATATAAATTATAATGTATTTATATTTTGAAATTCGAGTTCATCAAATCAATTATTTTAAATATCAATAGGATTAAAATATAATATATCATATTTTTTATAATAAATTATTTCAAAATTTGATTTTATATAACAAATTAATTTCTTATTCTTTTGGTGCTAACAAATATTAATTTTAAAAAATAAATATAATTAAAAATATCATATAATAGCAAAAGTATAAAATTAATAATAAATTAATAATTTTTTTTAGATATAAATATTTAAATTACGTAAAAATGATTACATCTAATATAAAATAAAATGATGTAAAACATACCTGAATCCAGACAGAACCCGAACCCAGACCGAACCCGAACCCGAATGGGCCCGAACCCGAATGAGCCCGAACCCGAATGGGCCCGAACCCGAATGAGCCCGAACCCGAATGAGTCCGAACCCGAATGGACCCGAACCCGAATGAGCCCGAACCCGGATGGACCCGAACCCGAATGAACCCGACCCGAACCCGCCCGAACCCGCCCAATTGCCACCTCTAATTGGAAGCATGATCTTGTTTCTTATGTCGTAGTGGGCATGATGATATAAGATTTGCTATATGATATTCTTTGTGCTTATAATTAAATTTTTATTACAATTAATATGTTTAATTTTCTATGTGAAGCACTTTTTTATTGTACAAATTGTGTTGGCACTTGGAAGACCATGGAATACAAAGTTAGTTTTAACTCGTGAATAAACAAATTTACTAAATAACATATACAAAAAAAAAATGATTTTGTTACCGATTCTTTCTTATTTGATCAAAATGCAAAGATTCAATCGTTAGATAATCAAGATTAAGACTTATTTTTTAGATAATATTTTTATAAGTATTTAATGTATTTAATTTTTATATTAGATTTTGATTTTAAAAAACATAATGATAAGAAATTTAAAAAAATCAATTTATCTTTTAAATTCAAAGCAAAAAAAAAAAAGTAAATACCAATTAATTTTAATCAAGTATGCATTCCAAATTTATTATTATTATTATTATATATATATCTTAAAATTATGATTAAATTCAAAAAGAGAAAATAAATTATGAAGCATACCATTAACCATACCGTATGTAAAATTTGCTTTAAGTTATAATATTTATTCAAAAAGAAAAAAATATAAAATAAAATATAATCACCATGTTGAGATTGAAAAATTAAAAATAAGACATGTAAAATCAATTCTTTAAATTACTGAGGCTAGTATTGCTTTTGTTAATTATTTTTTCTTCCAAAAGCAATATGTGCATTGGGATACAAAAACAATAAAATTTTGAACAAACATTAAATTAAAATTGTAATTACTTCGAAGAACAAAATGGATATTTTACTTAATCCTTTATTTTTTCGAATCAAGGCAAAAGAAATTTTACTACTTCATATATATATATAATATAAAAGGAAAGAAAACAAAGATTCCAATCGCCAACATGGTTAATACAATGAATTTACGCTTTTTCAAATTCACACAGAATGCAACAATAATATTTTTATATCAAATGCATTAACCAAGTAGAGAATCACCAGAAATCAGTCTTTGGTATCCAAAACCTCGTATTCTCTTGTTTTCTGTTTCCATCCAATACATTCTAGGTGCCCTCATACTCCTATTGTTTTGTAGTTTAGGCATAAATCTCGACATAATTATGACATTGCCCAAGTTTGAACTATCCACTGTCGCTTCATATTGGATGTACTGTTGATGATTAAATTAAGACCTTAGCTTCTTCACTATTTTGGCCTCTATTTTCACTCACTCTATTTTATTCATCTCTGAAACAAAACCTTCACTTTGTTACTACTTAAATACCTGTTTAAGGTAGCTTAGGAAAGAAGGATTCTAGTGGGATATGCTTAATTATTTAATTATGGGTAAAAAAGGTGGATAATGTAGTTTGGTTTTGAATCTTGAAATTTAATTATTTAAAGGGATAATTTTAATTATTTAAGTATTGGATAATAAATTATTTAAATGGATAATTTAAAACTTAAACCATCAGAAATAATTTACTATATTTTATCTATTTATCTCTATAGTAATTACATAAAGTTAGCAAATTTATCCGGATATTGCTTTTTTTTTTTTAAATTTTCAAACTTCCTACATTTTGCAATTATATACCAAAATGCGCTGATTTGTTTATTAGTTGAGAAGTCGCCATATGATATGACGACTTTCCAACTTTAAATTTTATTTAAAAAAAATAAAATTAGGCTCAGAAGTCGCCATATCATATGGTGACTTCCGAGTTGAAAAATGGAAAAAAAAATTATGCACTGGGAAGTCGCAATATCATATGGCGACTTTCCAGTGCAATTTTTTAATTTTTTTTTTGTTACCTAGTTGGGAAGTCGCCATATCATATGGCGACTTCCTAACACTATTTTTTTAAAAAAAAAAATAAATTTAATATTCTTTAATTAAATATAAAAATATATTTTTAAAATTATTTTAAAAGCCTAAATAATTTTTTTTATAAAATATATAAAATAAATAAATTTATTTATTTATAAATTTTTTAAAAACATATTCTAAATTTTTTTACTTAACTTTTTAAAAATTTTAAAAATTCGTATTATAAAAATTTTCAGTGAATGAGTGATCAGTTTTTCAATCAATTAACTTTAGCCAGAAAATGGGAATCAGATTTCATCCGGTACAAAGGATGGGATTTGTCATCAGATTTTTCAGTGAATTAGCCCTAGTCAAAAAATGGGAATCAGATTCCATCCGGTACAAAGGATGTGATTTGTCATCAGATTTTTCAGTCAATGAGTGATCAGTTTTTCAGTGAATTAACCCTAGCCAGAAAATGGGAATCAGATTCCATCCTGTACAAAGGATGGGATTTGTCATCAAATTTTTCAGTCAATAAGTGATCAGTTTTTCAGTCAATTAACCCTAGCTAGAAAATGGGAATAAGATTCCATCCTGTACAAAGGATGAGATTTGTCATCCGGTACAACACAATGAACCATTATAAATTCATAATACTGATGAAGGTTTACAATACCCCCTACACCAGTTTTTCAATCAGATTTTTGCTGAGTGCTAATACCTCCTCATTCTCTATTTCTTCTTTCTTTTGCTCAGTGATAATACCTCCATTCTCATCCTTCTCACTTTCATTACTATACAACATGAGCAACATAGTGGTCGCATTGGTCTACTATAATGGTCGAATTCATAATACTGATGAAGTTGCTACCTTTGACTGTGAACGTCCTAAAAGCTTTCGTGTTGATGAAGACATCACATTAGAGGAACTGAAGGTGAAAATTCATACAAAAATCAAAGCTGGAAATACGAAAAGAGTTTCAGAAATTAAGTATAGGCTTCCTCTTTCTATTGGTGAAGGATGTGTCCGATATAGGACTTTTCCACTAGAAGATGATGATGATGTGAAAGGCATGTTTCATGCTCACGAGACATTTCAAAATGTTGGAGTACTTGAGTTATATGCTAACATTGAGGATTGTGGGCTTCCAGAAGATGATGATTCTCAGCCGTTGTATGATGTTCCCACTTCATACAACGTCCCCACAGAAGAAGTGTCATCTCAAGCTACAACTTTCATAATTCATTTGTCTCACCAACAATTCCTACTGCCCTGGATGATGTGCCAGTTGGTGATGATCTTGTTCAGTCATGTGGAGCCCATGGTGAATATATTGGTGACTTTAGTGAGCAAGAAAAAGAGTATGCTAAATTCGCAAATGACAGTGATGAGAGCAATGACTCTGACCGAGACGTTGGCCCTGATATCAACACTTATAGAGTTCTTCCCCCTTATGAGCCTGCATTTCATATGCGCACCCTGGATCGATCTGGAGGCAATGCAAGTGCCAGAATTTCCTGAATATGGTCATACATTTGCTGCACCTCTGAGTTGGAATCCATCTACAGCTAATCTCTGTGTTGGTTACAATTTCCAAAGAAAGAGTCTATGCTTTCAGCTATTAAGCACTACAACATAAAAAACTCTGTAGATTACAGAGTTATTGAATCCGAGCCAACCAAATATCATGGAAAGTGTCCAATGTATGGGAAAGGGTGCAATTGGAGAATAAGGGCAACATTCATGAAGAAGAAACAAGCATGGGAGATTATAAAATATAATGGGCCTCATACTTGCACATCAGGTAGAATTTCACAGGATCATTGCAAATTAGATTCTAACATGATCTGTTGATGCATTCTGTCATTGGTCTAAGCAAATCCGGAGATTTTCGTGTCATTTGATCGCTGAGATGCGAATCCAGTATGGATACATAACTTCTTATAGGAAAGCGTGGAAAGCAAAGAAAAAGGCAATTGTTTGAGGCTTTGGCGATTGGGATAGATCATACAATGATCTGCCTAAATGGTTTGGGTGCAATGCAACATTTCGTTCCTGGTACAATTGTGGAATTGCAAACGATACCTACATATCACGGTGATCGACTGGTCCAGGGTAAGAGAATATTCCATCAACTCTTTTGGACATTCAAGTCGTGCATTGAAGGGTTTCCGTATTGTAAACCTATTGTGCAAATAGACGGTACGTTCTTATATGGAAAATACAAAGAAACATTATTGTTAGCTATTGCACAAGATGGCAACCGAAATATACTACCAATTGCCTTTGCCATTATGGAGGGTGAGAGAGCGGAGGCTTGGTCCTTCTTTCTCACTAATTTGCGTACACATGTGACAACACAACCTGGCATATGCTTGATGTCTGACCGACATGAATCCATCAAAGCTGCAATCAGACGCCATGGTAGTGGATGGAATCCTCCAAATGCATACTCTGTGTACAACATTCGACACATTGCAGCTAATTTCATGAAGAGGTTTAACAATAAGGAATTGCGTCGACAAATTGTCAACATGGGTATGGAATTGGATCATTGTTATTTTATCTCTTATATTTCCTTTAATATATAAAATAAAATTGAAATTAACAAGCTTTTTATTTTTATTTTATCAGGATACATGTATGAGATTCTTCATGGAGAAAACGTAGAGGTGGCTAATTGGCTTGATAAGATCCCTAAGGAGAAGTGGGCCCAATCATATGACGAAGGAATACGCTATGGGCATATGACAACCAACCTAGCTGAATCTATCAATTTAGTGTTGAAATGGATGCGCCATCTTCCCATTACTGCTTTGGTGCAAGCAACATATTATAGGTTGGCCTGAACTTTTTGTTAAGATGGGCAACAAGCAACAAACAATGATCGAGGGAGGGCACACATACTGTGAAACAGTCACAGAGGCAATGCAAGAAAATCACAAGAAAGTTAACTCCCACTCGGTTTGTAATTTTACGCGCGCAAATCAATCTTTTTTTATTGAGGAGTTACTTGACCCACAAGAGGGAGTTGCTGCAATGAAGTACAAAGTAAATCTTAGTGAGATGTGGTGTGACTGTGGGAAGTTTCAAGCACAAAGGTTCCCTTGTTCACATGTAGTTGCTGCTTGTGCACATGTCCATGTAGATTGCATGCAATATGTGGACAATATCTATAAACTTGACACTATATTCAATGTTTATATGCATGAGTTTGAAGCAGTTGCAAATGAAGGTTATTGGCCTCAATATAATGGACCAGAAGTGTGTCTCAATCCAGAAATGCTAAGAGATCCACATGGTCGGCCAAAATCAAGTCGTATTCGTAATGAAATGGACCTCAGGGTGAAAGGCCAACCAAAACATTGTGGATTATGCAGAAATGAAGGTCATAGCCGTCGAAAATGTCCTTATCCATCTGGCACATCGGGGGAGAGTTCACATCAACAATGAACCAATTACATGTTTTGCACCTGTAATATTTAAAAATTTCGTAATATTTACATATTTCACATTCCATGTTATATGCTAATTTATTCTTATTTATCATTACATTCTTATTTATATAATTAATTAATTATATATAAAAATAATAATATTATAAAAAAAATATTATTTAGACTTTTAAAATAATTTGAAAAAAATATATTATATAGGCTTTTAAAATAATTTAAAAAAATATTTTTTATATTTATTTAAAAAAATTAAATTTTTATAATACTAATTTTTAAATTTTTTAAAAAGTTAAATAAAAAAATTATATAAAATTTTAAAATAAAAATTTAGAATATGCATTTTAAAAAATTTATATATATATTTTTATTATATATATATAAATAATTAATTAATTATATATGAAATAATAATATTATAAAAAAAATATATTATTTAGGCTTTTAAAATAATTTAAAATATATTTTTTTATTTAATTAAAAAATATTAAATTTAAAAATTAAAAAAAAAATAGCGTTGGGAAGTCGCCATATCATATGGCGACTTCCCAGCTAGGTAACAAAAAAACAAAAATTGCACTGGGAAGTCGCCATATCATATGGCGACTTCTCAGTGCATATATATATATATATATTTTTTTCATTTTTCAATGGCGACTTCCGAGCCTATTTTTTTTTTTAAATAAAATTAAAAGTTGGGAAGTCGCCATATGATATGGCGACTTCCCAACGGGTAAAAAAATCATTTTGGTATATAATTGCACAATATAGGTAGTTTGAAAATTAAAAAAGAAAAAAAGCAATATCCGGATAAATTTGCCTTTATTGGATAAAAAAGGTGGATATTGTCATTTGATTTTGAATCTTAAAATTTAATTATTTAAGTATTGGATAACAAATTTAATCTTGAGTTTGAATTTTGAGCTTTAATGAATTGATAAAATATAATTCTATTTATACTTATCCTACGTGTTATTAAGAAGAGATGTTCACATAAGCGTCCATGTCAGCAGAGTTTACACAATCAGAATGGACCTTGTTATATTATAATAATCCATATATATAAATATATATATATATATATATAATTTGCACACTCATAATGTGAGTGGAAGAAAAAGTGTTTTTTAAAGAAAAAAAATTAGATATGGCAGTTTTTTTTTAAAAGAAGTGAGCAGTTTTTTTTAGAAAATAAAAAAATAATTTTCTTAAAAAAATTATTAAATAAAAACAAAAGACATGAATGCTCTTACTAAATTATTTAATATTAATATTTAATTTGATTTTTTTTTTGTAAATTCACTAACTAAATTGATGTCACTTGACTCGTGACATCAACTCAGTCAAGCGCTTTATATATAACTAGATTTTGATACACCTACAATGTGGGTGGAAAAGGAAAAATAGATAAAGAGAAAGTGAAAAAAATAGGAAGTTACATACATATAGTGGGTAGTTTTTTAAATTGGATAAGTGCAAATTTTATAAACAAAATTAATTAAAAATACTTAAATTTTATATTAAATAACATTTTAAAATTTAATTAAGGTTTTTTTGTCAATTTTCCAACTGAGTTGGTGTCACTTGACTCGTGACACCAAACTCAATCAGCAACATTAATAATAGTAATAGTAATATAAAATATAGATTGACACACTTACTGTGTGGATGAAAAAAATAATGATTAAAAAAATATTTTTAGAAATAATAATATTTTAAAATAAGAGTGGGTATTTTTTTTAGTGAATAGTATTCCTTTTACCACTAGAAAAAGTATATATATCTTTAATTTTATATTTTATAATAATTTTGTCGATACCTAAAAAAATATAACGATGACAAGTCTCATCGCGAGACTTTATTATTCATTAGGCGTGACATAAAAAAAAGAAGAGGAAAAGTCGACTTAATTTCTCTAGAAAAACGAAGGTGTCGATACGTGATCCCGAATCGCGGGGAACCCGTTCGAGTGAGGGGAAACAGAAGTAGAGGAAAAGACGACTTAATTCCTCTAGAAATAATAAAAAGTCGAGGGTATGAAAACGGCCTCATAAAAAGATATGGAGTCGCCACCAATCTTTTTTAGCTAGGTGTGATCGGTCACCTATTAAAATCGATTTTGTAAAACATTTTAAAATTAATTAAAACATTTTTTAAAACCAATTTCAGGTCTGCGTTATAAACCAGAGAAATCAAAGAGGCGGGTTCGGGAGTCGGTTACGTGCGGGGAAGGATTAGCACCCCCACAACGCCCATATAAATCGGTACCTTATTAATCGTGTATTATCTCAAGTCTCGGTAAAAAGTTGGTTTTTAATTTAGTTTTTCAAGTTAATTCACAATTTTAAGAAAAATAATTTCATTTTCAATTGAAAATGATCCGGAATTTATTCATTCAAAATTTTTCTACATTCCCCGACAAAATCGGCAAAATATAAAAAAATTTATTCATTTGGAAAACTTTCCGAATCATTCTCGTTTTTGAAAGAAAGATATTCCTTTCTTAATGATAATTGATGATATTCCCTCCAGCAAACCCGGTAGAGAACTCATGAATTATTTTAACTCGGGAATATCTTTATTTTTATTAAAAATCATTATCTTTTTCAAAACATTTAAAAATTATGAACATGAACATGTATGGCATAAATAAAATGACATGGCAAAATCTAGATAATATAATGCAACCTAAATGATATGAATAATTTAAAGGACATGGTACATTCTAGGTAAAATGAAAAATCCTAAGTATCATGGTATATTCTAAATGAGATAAAATAATTTAAATGAAATAAAATAATTTAAATGACATGGCAATTTTAAATGATATGGCATATTTTAAATGACATGGCATGTTATAAATGAAATAACCTAAATGGCATGGAATATGATCTAAATGACAAGAAATGACATGAAATTAAAATAATGCTAACATATAATATGCATGAAAATAAAATAAAAATGCATTAACATAGTTTATGCTAAATGATGTGACAAAAATAAATGACTAAATTAAAAAAAGGATATCATGAAACATTCAAAATCATATGGCAAACAATATAAGATCATAAAATGTGAAATAAAATAATAATAATACCATGGAAAATATCATAGTAAAAATCACACATTTAAATAAAATGCATGAACATGGAAAATGCAATGCATGAAAATGTATTTTTTCCTTTAAATAAAGAAATCCGTATATCTAAAAAGATATCCGGCTACCTTAGGAAAATATGTCAAATTAGATTTTCTAAAAAAATAAAACTTTGTGATTGTTTGAAAACAATTTTGAGGAAAACTTGAATAAAAATTAAAACCCTTACCAAACCCTTTTAAAATGGCTCTAATTTCCTAAGTTTAAAATCTCGGACTTAACTACCCTTAACCCGAGATTTATAAAATCATTTTTAAAGTTTAAAAAGGCTTAGAAACTACCCTGAGACAGTAGCTAAAGCTTATAACCAACCCCCTCTAAATGCCTTAGCCAAATTCAACCATTATTCCTCTTTTGTTTTCAAATCTGCCTTTACTGTCCGGTTTTGCCACATGATTGTTTAGCCTATTTTTAAAAATTCAAAAAATATAAAAACATACTGGAGACTCAGAACATGTAAATATACACGAGAAAAAATTGGCTTAATTTTCTGATTAAAGATGACTGCCCAGAAAAACCAGAGAAGTTCGAGTACTGGGTAAAAAAAACTGTTTTGTCAAAACATATTTTTTGCATTTGATAAATTCATTCAAAAATGCAAGGAAGAAAAAAAATGAAAAACAAGGCAAATAAATGTGCCATTTTCGGCCATAGCATGAAACCATAGAAAAAAAATGTTTTCCACCATTTTAAAGAAGAAGAAGAGATGAAAACATAAGTAAACATTAAAAAACTTTATTTCTATGAAAAATGTAGTAGGAAAACATGATAGAAAAATCAAGAAAACACCATGGAAATGAAGAAGAAAGCTAGGCTAGAGCTTGGTAGAGATGACTACCTTAAAGCTCTCAATTGAAAGCTTTTTTTTTTCTTTCAAAACCTTTTTGTTTTTGTTGCCAAATTAGCAACTGTTTTCAGTCCAAAAACCTCTGAAAAAATGAAATCATCCTCCTCCCTTTAGCCTTGGCCGAATGGCCCCCTAACCCTTGGATTGGAATTGCACTTTTTCTCCTCCAATCTTGGCCTTTAGATTAAGATATTTTGATGACAACATAAAAATGTCATCTTTCCAATTGATAGTAGCCCTTAAGATGTGTACTCAGCCCTTGTAGTAACCTTAGCCCTTAGATGCAAAAGAGGACCAATCCCATGCACTCCCTTGCTTGCTCCCTTGAGTGCCTACCCTTGGATGAGTTGTGCTCTTCCATTCTTGGTCATTGGATGAGGACAACATAAAAATGAAATCTTGTAAATTAAATCCAGCCCTCAACATGTGTACTCAGCCCTTGTAGATGTCCTAAGCCATTGGATGAAAAGAGATAATCCCATGCACTCTCTTGCTCAACCGAATGAATACTCACCCTTGGATGAATTGTGCTTATCTTTTTTCTTCCATTCATGGCCATTAGATGAAGGTTCTTTTATGACAAATAAAAATTTCATTTTGGCATTTAAACTTGGCCATTGGATGGTGCATTCAACTTTCCTACAAGGCACCTAAGCCATTGGATGAAGGGGGGACCATTTGCAAGGTGTTAGTAGTAGCATGTGGCTTGATAGTGACTAGGGAATTAAATTGTTCAAGCTTCCTTCTTCTCCTCTATGTTGGCTGACCAAGGGAAGCAAAAATCCCAGCAATTCCTTCTCCTTTAATATTTTCATCAATTACAAATTTGCCCTTTTTGGTTTCTTTGGTGAAATGACTTTTTTGCCCCCCAAATCTAAATAAATAGAAAACGGACTCCAAATTCGAATTTTATTTTGTCAATACTTCTGAAATAATAAAAAATTGAATTCTGGAAGTTTTTAAAATTTTTCGAGTCCATTTTCTATTTATTTCGGATTTATTTCTGAAATTATCCCTTTTATGCACACGAACTTTATCATTTTTTAAACGAGCTCCGAATCCAGATTTTTCTTCACCAATCTTTTCCAAATAATTTAAAAATGTGATCTAGAAGTTTTCATAATTTTTGGAGCTCATTTGCTATTTTTTTCAGGATTTATCTGCTTGAATTACTGCATAGGGGACTCGGGATTTGGCCATTTTGCAAACGAACTCCGAATCAAGATTTCCTTTCTTCAATCTCTTCCAAATAATTTAAAAATGAGATTTTAAAATTTTCAGAATTTTTGGAACTCGTTTGCTATTTTTTCGGGATTTATCTGCTTGAATTACTGCATAGGAGACCCGGTATTTGGCCATTTTGCAAACAAACTCCGAATCAAGATTTTCTTTCGCCAATCTCTTCAAAATGGTTTAAGAATGAGATTTGCAAATTTTCAGAATTTTTGGAGTTCATTTGCTATTTTTCCCATATTTTCCAATTTTGTCTTTTTGCCTCCGAAACCCGATTTTGCTCAAAACAAGTTCGATTTTCAGATTTTCTTCAAACTGAGCCTTGGGTTGTCCTTGTTTAATCATTTTTCATCAATTAAGGGCTTTAGATCTACCGAATCGGGCCATTTCTATAATTCTTCCAAATTTCACCGAAATCCACCAAAAAACCCTAATCCTCGATTTTCTTCCGAATTGACTTTTCTATCAGTTTTTCTTCCAAGTAGCTTCTCCATTACCCGTAGTCAGTGCTTATCTTTCATTTGAGACATTCAATTCCGACCAATTTGATCGTTTAAGCACTTTTCCCCAAATTTCCCGAATTAGGGTTTTTTTTCTACTAAATCTCGTAACCCAACTTTCGAACTCCATATCTTTCAATGTAGACCTCGGATTATCAAAATTCTTTCACTGTTTTTCAATTGAACCTCAAATCTTGATTTTGAAAGTGGGTTGACTTTTTCAGTGGGTTGACAGTTTTGGGGTTGATTTTTTCGGGGTTGACTTTTTTTTGAGTTTGACTTTTTCTATATGCTTTCTTAGACTAAGCCTCGGAGTACCACCTGCATGATGAGAAAAGCCTTTTAGCATTCTGAAACATCAATTTAGGAAGAAAATGTACAGGATTTAGGGGTCCGGACAAAATTATGTGTCTACAGCTGCCACTCTTTTGCTATTGCTGAGAATTTAGAATCCGGCAGAGATAAACAAACACTAATTTTGTACGGTTAGTAAATCACATGTGAAGAAAAGGGAAATGGGTTTTCTTTTCTTTTTATTCTTTTGCATCATCAAATTTTTTGGTGAAAAAGCTGTAAATTGAAGATTTTATCCTTAAATTGAATTCCCTGAGTAATCAAGGCTCGACCCGTCTTAAGGAAATGGGTTCGATTTGCAAAAGAAAAAATTATGCCCGAAGGTCTTAAAAATGGTGCATGGAGGTCTTAAAAATGATGCCCGAAGGTCTTTAAAATGATGCCCGGAGGTCTTAAAAATGGTGACCGAAGGTCTTTAAAAAGGTGCCCGAAGGTCTTTAAAATGGTGCCCGAAGGTCTTTAATAATGGTGCTCAAAGGTCTTTAAAAATGGTGCCCGAAGGTCTTTAAAAATGTGCCTGAAGATCTTTAAAATGGTGCCCGAGGGTCTTTAAAAAGGTGCCCAAAGGTTTTTAAAATGGTGCCCGAAGGTCTTTAAAAATGGTGCTCGAAGGTCTTACCCGTGATTAAAATACCTTGACGATGGTCTCAAGGCTCGACTTATTTGATAAAACAGAATGAATTCGATTTACAACAAAAGGAAATACCTCGACGGTGGTCTCAAGGCTCGACTCATTTGATAAAATAGAATTAATTCCATTTAAAACAAAAGGAAATACCTCGACGGTTGTCTCAAGGCTCGACTCATTTGAGAAGCAGAACGAATTCGATTTGGGAAGCCAAAGTTTTCTTGATTCCTACAATGTTAGCTAAATGCAATGATGAGAATGACATGCTTTGCAAATGCTTATATGTTTCCTGAGGATGAATGCAGTCAAATGATTGTGTCATGATTTCTAATCCATGGTTTCTTTGAGGTTCACAGATTATTCGACTTCATGATGGAGTCTTCAATTATTCACTACCCCACTTAAAGAACCCTTTACTCAAGATAATTTGTCAAACAGTCCAGTTTCTGACTTCACTGAAATTCACAAATTTCTGACTTTTTGACGGAGTCTCCACCACTTTCATTGTTTTCCTGTACTTGGTGAATTTTCCATCGGGATTAGTGGTTTCCAAAACTTTTCTAAGATTTAGATCTATTCCTTAGTAATACCTTTAAACTCTTTTTTATTAAAAAATTTAGGTTTACTAATCGTCATTCAATTTAATAACAAACAAAATGCAATTTCAAAAATGTATGAAAGAAAGTATGAAACAAGCAATTGTCATAAAAATGGGTAACAAAAATTTATTGCAAAAAAATGTTTTAAAATGATAAAAGTAGATATCAAGGATATAAGAAACAAATGTAAAGTTATAGGTTGTTGATGCCCCGGATGCAGAATATCTTGGACCCCTCCTTTTTCAAACCATCTGAAATTTCTCTTGAACGGTCAATTTACTTGGGTAATCCCTCGGCTTTCGTAGTTATGTCAGACTGAGTCGTTCCCTTTTTCTCTGATTTTCAAACACTTTCTCCCCCTTTACACGAAGCATTGATTCAAACCTTAATCAGTACTTGAGCCGTCCTTTGAGGGTTTTTAGCTCAAGTGTCCCCATTCAATATTAAGTCACTCTTTGCGGGTTTTCGGCTTAAACCTCTCTTTTTTTTTTTTTGTATTCTACCATGCATTTGAGAATTCTAAATGTTTCCAAGGTAAAAATGTTAATTCAAAAAATGGGATGAATTTTGAGAAAAACCTTTCAAATTAAATACCCATGCTTGATCAAAATGGACTTTTAAAGTACGTAACGTAGGCCAAGGTTCGGGTTTAGAAGGAAAGGATAAAATAGGCCAAAATGTGTTTAAGAGTAATCGGATCAAGGATCATTTCCTGAGGAGAATTCATTCTTGAGACATTTGTCCCCTTTTTAGACTTTTTTTTACTGGCTTTCATTTGCCATTGTTTGATTTCAGATTTTCCAATGGCTCTCTTTTTTGCCATGATTTTGATTATTTTTTCTCGTATTTGCCCTTCAGTGTAGAGGGTGATCCTTGATTAGGGTTCAACGGAAGAAATAATTCCTAAGGCTCAAAGGGGTTTCTAGGGATAATTTCTTCTTAATGAAGGGAATATGAAAGATGGTCATTTATCATACCAAGCATGAATATTCTCTTTGAAAAACAATTCTCAGGGGAGATAGATATATAGAATTTCCATTTCTACACTTGGAATCATTCGAATTCCCATGTGCATAGCATCACATTTTTTTTTAAGCATAATACTTCTTCAGTTCATCAGCATTCACAGGATGTCTAAAATCATCTCTGTCCATCCGAGTTAGAATCAATGCTCCTCCAAAAAAAGTTATTTTTACCACATAGGGTCCTTCCCAATTTGGAGCCCATTTTCCTCGCGGATCTTTCACTATGCGGAGAATTTTTCTCAGTACCAACTCTCCTTCTTGGAACTGTCTGGGTCGAACCTTCTTGTTATGGGCTCGAATCATCCTTTTCTGATACAACTGCCCGTGACAAATTGCTTTCAATCTTTTCTCCTTGATGAGATTCAGCTGTTCATAACGAGCTCTAACCCATTCTACCTCTTCTAGGCCGACCTCCATCAAAACCCGAAGCGAAGGAATCTCAACTTCAATAGGTAACACTGCTTCCATACCGTATACCAAAGAAAACGGCGTTGCCCCTGTAGATATGCGAACCGAAGTGCGATATGCGTGAAGAGCAAAAGGCAAAATCTCATGCCAATCCTTGTACACATCAGTCATCTTCTTGACAATCTTCTTGATGTTCTTGTTGGCTGCTTCTACTGCCCCATTCATCTTCGGACGGTAAGGTGCCGAATTGTGATACGTGATCTTGAACTGAGTATATACGTCTCTCATCATCTTATTATTCAAATTGAGAGCATTATCTGAAATAATTCTTGTTGGCAATCCATATCGGCATATGATTTCCTTCTTAACAAATTTGCATACCACCGACTTCGTTACATTCGTATAAGAAGCAGCTTCCACCCACTTTGTGAAATAGTCTATCGCCACAAGGATGAAACGATGTCCATTTGAAGCTTTCGGGGTAATAGGCCCAATCATGTATATTCCCCACATTGAAAACGGCCATGATGCTGTCATGACATGCAATGGCAATGGCGGCACATGAATCTTATCTACATAGATCTGGCATTTATGATACTTCCGGGAATAACTGATACAATCTCCTTCCATCGTCAGCCAATAATATCCTGCCCTCATAATCTGCTTAGCAAGCATGTGACCATTAGCATGGGTGCCACATATCCCTTCATGGACTTCTTCTATGATTCTTCGAGCTTCAAAGACCTGACACATCTCAATAGGACTTGATATTTCCCTTTCTTGTAGAGAATCTTCCCATCTAGAACAAAACCCATTGCTAGCCTTCTCAGAGTTCTCTTGTCATTTTCTGTTGCCTGTTCTGGATATTGTTGACTCTTGATGTACTGCAAGATGTCGTTATACCAAGGGAGACCATCTATCTGCTTCTTCTTCAATACTCAAGCAGTGGGTAGGAGACTCATATATGCTCATCTTGATCGGCACAACTTTCGCCCCTTCATTCACTTTAAACATTGATGACAAAGTAGCCAGAGCATCTGCCATTTGGTTTTCTTCTCGGGGGAAGTAATTGAAACTTACTTCTTCAAACTCCTCCAATAAACTCAAAATGAGTTCTCGATATCTGCTTAGCTTTGTGTCTCGGGTTTCCCATTCTCCCCGTAACTGGTATATCACTAAGGCTGAGTCTCCGAAAACTTCCAAAACTTTGATTTTTCTGTCCACTGCTGCACGAATACCCATAGTACACGCCTCATACTCAGCCGTATTGTTTGTACAATCAAAATCCAATCTGGCGGTGAAGGGATAATAATCTTCTTCTAGGGATATGAGCACTGCACCGATTCCGTGCCCCATAGCATTGGATGCCCCGTGTTCAGCTTTTGGTGGAGAGATGAAGGTACAGCCCCTGCTGAATGTATCTACGGCCTTTCCAACAAGCAATTATAGGATGGATTAATATCCATGACCTGAAAGTTCATTGTATAGGTGCATGGGCCTATCTCCAGAGGAACCTCAATAGTTCCTGGTACCATCAAAGGCTCTGACCACCGTGCAGCTTGGCAGCATATAAGAAATATCCACTGGTAATTTGGATAAGGTTGCCAAGGGCATGTCATTTAATGAAAAACCATTATCCAAAAGGACCTTTGGTAATATGTGCCCCTTAAAAGTGGTAGTTATATGGAGAGCTTTTGTTGACCCAATACCATTGGATGGTATCTCCTCATAACTGAAATATATATGGTCGTATGCCGCGATGTTTCCCACCAGGCTGTCCAATTTTTCTATCGATATATTGTTAGCCATATATGCCTGATTCAAAACTCTCAACAGGGCATTTGTGTGTGGCTCCGAATTCAAAACCAAAGATAAGATTGAAATTCTAGTTGGTTGACGTTGCAGTTGCTCAACCACGCTATACTCACTGTGCTTTATGAATTTTAAGAACTCGCAGGCTTCCTTCTCATTCATCGGCTCTTTTATTCTATTAACCGGGGCTGATCCCCTTTCTGTTTCTTTTGACAAATCCATCTCAATATGGATTGGTTTAGCTGCTTTCTTCCCTTTGTCTGCTCCTCTATCTTTCCCTGTTAACCCCTGTTTGACAGCCTCAGGACCATAACACCTTCCACTTCATGTTAAGTGCCCCACACCCGTGATATCTTGCTGACTCGAAGACCCAAGTAGAACCATGCTGAAGTCGTATTTCCATGGTGCAGCTTTGTTTTCCTTGTATGAAAAGGAAACAGGCAAATCAATGATTAACTTAGGTGCACTTTCCTCAATGACTGGCATGACTTTCTCCTATGGTTCATCATAATAAATGATCAAGGGTCTTCCTATCCCGTAACCAGCTGTATTCTCAATAACCTTTATTTCCTCCTCTGTCTCTTCGTAAAACTGGGCCTCCTCATTATCCATCATCTTTTGGACTTTAGCCAGAAAGTCCCCGCAGTCCTGTATGACATGACCTCTACACTTATGGAACGGGCACCAATTCTGCACCCTCTTTGCGACCATTTTTAAACTGTTCGCATCTCCCACCATTTCTGCCTTGACCATCTCGACCCATACTGTCAACATTGGAGTCTTGACTTCCCTAGCATTCTTTTTTACCCTTCTGACTTCCCTTATCCATACTGCATTTGCCCGATTCCCTGCATGATTTGGTAGTGGGTTCCCCGCTACATTTGGCCCATTCTTTGCCCCAAACTTCACAACTCCGGCGTTGATCAGGCTTTGGACTTTCTTTTTGAAGGCCAGGCAATCTTCAGTCGAATGTCCTTGAATTCTTGCGTGGTATGCGTAGTTAGTGTTTGCATTGTACCACCTTGGATATGGAGGTGTCAGAGGTTTGAGGTTCACGGTGCAACAAGTTGACCTTGTAATAGTTTGGGATATAGCTCACCATAGGTGGTAGGAATCGGATCAAATTGGGGTTTTTGATCGTTCTTTGGTGAACTTTGGTCATTGCGCCCGGCTCCCTGAGTGCTTGGGACAGTGTTTCGGGGAAGGTTCATTTGTGGGGATATGCCAGTTGGAAACGGCTGTTGTGGTATATTGGTATAAGGGAAGGGATTATGGGTAAGGTGGTTCACATTGGGGTAATAAGGATTATACCCCGCGGTAAGGTGTGTAGGGTGTAGGAGGTGCATAAGATGTGGTAGGAGTATAGGGCCTTGGTGGTGTATGTGGTGTGGGAGGTATATATGGGTATTGGTTGATACTAACTGCATGGGTCTCCTCTTTCTTCCTGGCTGGGAATGCCTTTTTCGAAATAGAAGGCTCACCCCTTTCCATTTTCCCATTCTTAATGGCCGACTCTATCATCTCTCTAGATATTACCATGTCTGCAAAGTCCTTGGTGGCACTCCCCACCAATTTATCATAATATGGTGCTTTCAAAGTGTTGATGAAAAGCACTGTGGTTTCTTTGCTAGTTAAAGGGGGTTGCACTTGTGTGGCCAGATCCCTCCACCTTTGCGAGTATTCTTTGAAACTCTCATTGGTCCTCTTTTCCATGTTCTGTAGCGACAACCTATCAAGTACCATGTCAGACACATGCTTATAATATTCCATGAAAGCCCTGGCTAAATTTGTCCATGAACGAATCTTGGTACGACTCAGTTGATAGTACCATCGGGTTGCTGACCCTGTCAAGCTATCTTGGAAACAATGCATAAGCAGTTTCTCATTATCATCATGCCCTGTCATCCTTCTGCAATACATGGTCAGATGTTCTGATGGGTTGGTAGTCCCTTTATATTTTTCAAAGTCTGGTAAATTGAACTTGGGGGAATTACTAGATCGTGCACTAAGCTCATCTCTTTGGCATCTAGACTGCCAAATAACTCTGCCCCTTCGACGACCCTTAACCTCTCTTCCAGCAGTTGATATTTTTTCTGTGACTCTGCCATTTCGACCCTCTTCAGCTCAATCGTCTTTGCTTTTTCCTTTTCAGCTAGTTCTTCAAAGTCCGGAACATTAACATCATTTAGGTCAGCTCCCATATTACCCTTTCCGGGAACATAGTTCTGTGTCTCAGCAGCTGGTTGGATGTAAACATAGGAGGCTGCCCCAATTGTCACCTCTTGGCCCTTTTGCTGTATGTTTTCAGGCTGATCCTCTTCAACTACCACCTTTTTCCCGATGACCGAATTCTCTCCCGGCCCTTTTTGTTTCATCATGGCACTCATCATTTCCATGAGTTTAGTTATCTGTTCTCGAGACTCCTCCTGAGATTTAGCTAACTGTTCCTGCAGTTCCCTCTGAGTTCTTTCCATTATTTCAATTCTAGCAAGCTGATCGTTTTTTATAGCTCTGGCTTGAGATCGAGTATTGTAAGGGTGTCGGAAATCTGTTTCTTTCTGAGTGCGACCAATTGTACCTTTAGTTTTGAAAACCATGAATTAAAAATTATTGACACATCTTTTTATGTTTTATAAAAAATGAATGAATGTATGACTAAATGTGAACGAATGAATCAAATAAAATGGATAAGTACATGACCACGTCTATGAATACGAAAGAATGAATGAACAAGCGAAATGAATAAATGAGTGGTTAAATGTATGAATATGAATGAATGAACAAGTAAAAGGAATAAATAAGTGGTTAAGTGTATGAATATAAACGAATTTAAAAAATGAATGATTATAAATATGAATAAATGTAGAAATGAACAAACAAAACATATAAAGTATGAATGCATTTGAATGTATTGGCCCCGGGATAATTTCAACCGAACGATCTTTCATTGATTTCCTGGAACTAAATACATCATAGATAGAATAAAAGGATCATTGCCTAAGATAAGTCCGTGATTCGCCTTATTTAATATGATTCAAATTAAAGTTATTTATGATTGTTAACTTAATTAAAAATTTATAATTTATTAAAAAAAAAAAATCCCCAATGAAGCGGAATTTTTTTTTTAGTTTAATAGTAAAAAGGAGATACAATTGGTATCTAATATCATAAATTCAAACTTCTTTTAGATTTATTATAGCTATGTTGGGTAATGTTGTTAATTTTTATATTTTTTATTATTTGTCATAGATTAGTGGATTTACATGTTAAGAGGTAACTCTTTTTTCATCCCATTTAAAGCTAATTTAAGTTAATTATTATATATGAATGAAGAAGTTGAGCATAATGTTAAAACATCTCTGAAATATGAAACTCAAACTTGTGATTATTAGGTCGAAATGAAATATGTTGAGAATGTTAAATAGAGGTGCCTATGGGTCGGGCCAGACTTATATATGGTATCAACACTATATATGTTTATCCAAACCCGGCCTGGCCCAAAATTTAGGCCTAAAATTTTGTCCAAACCTGCTTATATTTGTAAATGGATAATCAAAACCCGTTTAGACACGCCCATATTTTTTTTCTAATTTTTTTTAAAAAATATATTAATTTTTATTTAATTTTTAAAAATTATATATATATTTTTTATTAAATTCTTAAACATGAACTACTTAACATATTTTTTAATGTTTACACTATAATATTATATATATTTTTAAAGAAGAAACTAATAAATCTTTATCTAAATGCTCTGACTATCTGGTTATTAACATATTTGTACACTAGGTGCCTAATAAATATCAACTAGAGAAAATATCCAACTCTGCATTTCATCTTTTCCTGTAACAAACAAAACTCACTAAATCAAATCCATCCTATATCACTCATCGTCTGAGCCAAGGACTTGTTGTTTAAGCTCTTCAATTTAGCAGTCAATTCCTTCATGTTTTTCTTGAACATAAATTACATAATATATATAAATAAAAACAATATATTATTTAATTGATGTCGATACATGATCCAGTTGCGGGAACCCGTTCGGGTGAGAGGGAAACAGAAGCAGAGGAAAAGATGACTTAATTTTTCTTGATTGAAATAAAAGGTCGAGGGTTTGAAAACAACCTTGGAAAAAGTCATGGAGCCGCCACCAATCTTTTTTAGCTAGGTGTGATCGACCACTTATTAAAACCTATTTTACAAAATATTTTAAAATTAATTAAAACATTTTTAAAACCAATTTCAAGTCTGCGTTATAAACCAAAGAAAATCGAAGAATCGGGTTCGGGACTCGGTTATGTGCGGGGAAGGATTAGCACCCCCACAACTCTCGTATAAAACGGTACCTTATTAATTATGTGTTATCTCAAGTCTCGGTAAAAAGTTGGTTTTTAATTTAGTATTTCAAGATAATTCCCAATTTAAAGAAAAATAATTACATTTTTAGTTGAAAGTGATCCGGAATTTATTAATTCAAATTTTTTCTATCCCAACAAACGTGGAAAAATATAAAAAATTTTATTAACTTGGAAAAATTTTCGAATCATTCTCGTTTCAAAGAAGATATTCAGTTATTAATGATAATTGATGATATCCTCCCCAGCAAACCCGGCAGAGAACTCATGAATTATTTTAACTCGGGAATATCTTTATTTTATTGAAAATCATTATCTTTTTCAAAATATTTAAAAAAATGAATATGAACATGGGTGATATAAATAAAATGACATAGCAAAGTCTAGCTAATATAATGCAACCTAAATCATATAATTTAAATGGCATAGTATATTCTAAATGAAATGATTTAAATGACATGGCAAATGTAAATGATATGGCATATTTTGAATGACATGGCATATTCTAAATAATATAATCTAAATGACATGGAATATAATCTAAGTGACATAAAATGACATGAAACATAATATAATGCTATCATTGAATATGCATGAAAATAAAATAATAAATGCATGAGCATAGTATATGCTAAATAATGTGACAACAATAAATAACTAAATTAAAAAGCATAGGATGGCATGAAATATTCAAAACCATATGGCAAACAATATAACATCATAAAATGTAAATCAAAATAATAATAATACCATGGCAAATATCATAGCAGAAATCACATATTAAATAAAATGCATAAACATGGAGAATGCAATGGATGAAAATGTATTTTTTCCTTTAAATAAGAAAATCCGTATATCTAAAAAAATATCCGACTACCTTAGGAAAAAATATCAAATTAAATTTTCTAAAAAAAAAAAAAAACTTTGTGATTGTTTGAAAACAATTTTAAAGAGACTTAAATGAAGATTGAAACCCTAGACAAACCCTTTAAAAATGACTCTAATTTCCTAAGTTTAAAATCCCGGACTTGACCACCATCAACCCGAGATTTATAAAATCATTTTTAAAATTTGAAAAGACTTAGAAACTATCCTAATACAGTAGCTAAAGCTTCTAACCAACCCCCTCTAAATACCTTAGGCAAATTCAACAATTGTTTTTCTTTTGAATTCAAATCTGCCTCTACTGTCCCGTTTTGATACACGATTTTTTAACCTATTTTTAAAAATTCAAAAAAATCTAAAAAAAATACTGAAGACTTAGAACATGTAAAACTATGCGAGAAAACATTGGCTTAATTTTCTGATTAAATATGTCTGTCCAGAAAAATCAGGAAAATACGAGTACTGGGTGAAAAACTGTTTTGCCGAAACACATTTTCTTTGCCTTTGATAAAATCATTTAAATCAAAGTAAAAATGTTGGAGACTCTCCTAAAGACCTAAAAACAGTAGCTAAAACATTTAAAAACCTTGGACAGTAATTGGCTAAGTAAAAAAATCATAAAGGTAGAATAATCAATTTGACAACTCTTTAATTTTTCACAAGTATGCTCAAGTGAGCATGACTTTGAGCCATTGATTGGCCTAAGTCATAAATCATGTGGCATGACATAAAATGCATGAAAATACAGCAAAGTGAATGCATGAATTGCATGGTTTAAAGCCTAAGTGATATGGAAAATGCATGGCATAAATAACCTAAATGCCTAGCATGAGTTTGCATGGCAATAAATGCTATCCTAACTTAACATGCATGAACTAGTGTCTAAATGACATGGAAAATAACATGAAATAATGAAAATGGCCTAGTGCCTAAATGACATGGGAAATGACATTGCATATGAAAATGGCCTAATGTCTAAATGTCATGGAAAAACAACATAGCATATGAAAATAGCCTAATGCTTAAATGACATGTAAAATGACATGGAATAATAAAAATGGCTTAAAGCTAAATGGCATGTGAAATGACATGACATATGAAAATGGCCTAATGTCTAAATGTCATGGAAAAATATCATGGCATATGAAAATGGCCTAATGCTTAAATGACATGTAAAATGACATGGAATAATAAAAATGACCTAAAGCTAAATGACATGTAAAATGACATGGCATATGAAAATGGCCTAAAGTTTTAATGACATGTAAAATGACACGGTATATGAAAATGGCCTAAAGTTTTAATGACATGTAAAATGACATGGTATATGAACATGGCCTAAAGTTTAAATGGCATGTAAAATGACATAGAATAATAAAATGACCTAAACTTAAATGACATGGAATAACAAAAATGGCCTAAAGCTAAATGACATGTAAAATGACCTAGATGTCTAAATGAAATGGCAAATATCATGGCCTAGAAAAATGACCTAAAGCTTAGAGAAAATACACATGGCCAAATGGCCTAGGAACCAAAGTGTTGTGTGAAATGTCATGTAAAATGACCTAACTAAATGCTATGGAAGATGATATGAAAAATGGAAATGGCCTAAACTATATGACAATAGCCCTAAGACGCAAAAATATGACATAAGTCAAAAGATCAAGATGGTTAGCAAGAATATAAATATACATAAAGATAAACAATAATAGAAATAAGCAAGTTAAAGTAAGCAAATGAATAACAAAGAGATGAGTTCCATGGTTGGTACATTGGACTAAGCCTTATTTCTTGATTTTCATCAAGTTCATGAAGCCTTTTCAATCTCAAAATCATAAAAAATAACTAAGGTAAAAAAATTTGGAGATGAGCTCCATGGTTGGTATATTGGACAAAGCCCACTCTAACCATTATCACTTGATTTTCATCAAGATCATGAAGCCTAACCATTGTTTTATTTATTTTTTGAAAAGCAAGAACAACAAGAATGATGTAAAAAAATGGTAGGAAATCACATGGAAAACAAGAAATAAAGCATGAGGAAGAAGAAGAAAAAATGTAGTAGCAATGGTAGAATGGCTACCTTAACAAAAGCTTTCTTCCTTTCTTTCAAAAACCTTTGTTTTTTTTTTCTTTCTAAATTAGCTACTGACTTTTCTCTTCAAATGACTTAGCCTATATGGAAAAAACTCAAACATTCCTTCTCATCCTTCCTCTTGGCCAGTTGGCATGCCTACCATTGGATGATTTTTGCATTTTTTCTCCTCCAATCTTGGCCCTTAGATTAAGATATTTTTTTGACAACATAAAAATGTCATCTTGCCAATTGATAGCAGCCCTTAAGATGTGTACTCAGCCCTTGTAATAACCTCATCCCTTAGATGAAAAAGAGGACCAATCCCATGCACTCATTTGTTTGGCCCTTTGAGTGCCTACTCTTGGATGAGTTATGCTCTTCTATTGTTGGCCATTGGATGAGGATTCTTTCATGACAACATAAAAATTTCATCTTGGCATTTAATCCCAGCCCTTTACATGTGTACTCAGCCCTTGTACATGGCCTAAGCCATTGGATGAAAAGGAACAATCCCATGCACTTCCTTGCTTGGCCGAATGGATGTCCATCTTTGGATGAGTTGTGCTCTTCCATTCTTGGCCATTAGATGAGGGTTCTTTCATGACAAATAAAAATGTCATCTTGGCATTTAATCTTGGCCATTGAATGGTGTATTCAACTTTTCTACAAGGCACCTAAGCCATTGGATGAAGGGGGAACCATTTGCAAGGTACTAGTAGTAGCATGTGAGCTTGATAGTGACTAAGGAATGAAATTGATCAAGCTTCCTTCTTATCCTCTATGCTGGCTAATCAAAGGACTTAAAATCCCAGCAATTCCTTACTCTTTCATATTTTTCTTAATTTCAAATTTACCATTTTCCGTTTTTTTTTTCGGTAAAATGACCTTTTTGACCCCCAAACCTAAATAAATAGCAAACGGACTCCAAATTCAAAATTTTTTTTCAATACTTCCAAAATTGTAAAAAAATGAATTCTAGAAATTTTCAAAATTTTTCGAGTCCATTTGCTATTTATTTGGATTTTTTCTTCTAAAATTGCCCTTTTGTGCACCCGAACTTTCACCAATTTTAAACGAGCTCCAAATCCAGATTTTTCTTCACCAATCTCTTCCAAATAATTTTAAAGTGTGATCTGAAAGTTTTCAATATTTTTGGAGCTCATTTGCTATATGTTTGGGATTTATCTGCTTGAATTTCTACATTGGGGACCTGGGATTTGGCCTTTTGCAAACGAACTCCGAATTCGGATTTTATTTTGCCAATCTCTTCCAAATAATTTAAGAGTGAGATATGCAAAATTTCAGAATTTTTAAAACTCATTTGCTATTTTTCTAGGATTTATCTCTTTGAATTTTTACATAATGGGCCCGGGATTTGGCCATTTTGCAAACGAACTCCGAATCCAGATTTTCTTTCTCCAATCTTTCTGAAATGATTTAAGAATGAGATCTGCAAATTTTCAAAAAATTTGGAGTTCATTTGGTATTTTTCCCGAATTTTCCAGTTTTGCCTTTTTGTCTCCGAAACCCGATTTTGCCCAAAACAAGTCCGATTTTTAGATTTCTTTTCCTGGGCCTTTTTCCTATATTGAATTGAAGTTGGTCTAAAAATGCCCAATTTTTATGATCAAATTCCCTTTCGTTTTGATTTTTCCTCTTTTTAATATCGGGAATTTCCTCGTTTTTTCGTTTTTCCTCCAATCGGCTCTTTTCTCGGAATTACTTCAAACTGAGCCTTAGGCTATCCTTATATAACCATTCCTCATCAATTAGGGGCTTTAATCTTATCGAATCAAGCCATTTCTGTAATTTTCCCAATTTTCACCAAAATCCACTAAAAAACCCTAATTCTCGGTTTTCTTCTGAATTGACTTTTCTTTCATCTTTTCTTCCAAGTAGCCTCTCCATTACCTGTAGTCAATGCTTATATTTCATTTGGAACCTTCAATTCCAACCAATTTGGTCGTTTAAGCATTTTCCCCAAATTTCCTGAACTAGGGTTTCTTTTCTACCGAATCTTCATAACCCAACTTCCAAACTCCATATTTTTCAATGTAGACCTCGGATTATCAAAATTCTTTCACCATTTTTCAATTGAACTTCAAATCTTGATTTTGAAAGTGAGTTGACTTTTTTAGTAGTTGACTTTTTAGGGTTGACTTTTTTAGGTTGACTTTTTCAAGTTTAACTTTTTTTGTTTGCTTTCTTAGACCAAGTCATGGAGTACCACCTGCAGGATGAGAAAAGTCTTTTTGCATTCTGAAACATCAATTTAGGAAGAAAATATACCTGATTTTGTGGTCCGGACAAAATTAAGTGTCTACAGCTGCCTCTCTTTGGCTATTGCTGAGAAATAGAAATCAGGCAAAGATAAACAAACACAAATTTTGTCCGGTTAGTGAAATCACATGTGAAGAAAAGGGAAAGGGGTTTACATTCATTTCCATTTTTTCATCATTTTTTCATTTTCATTTTTCATCATTTTTCATCATTTCATTTTTTTTCAAAAAAGCTGTAAATTATAGATTTTGTCCTCAAATTGAGTTCCTTGACTAATCAAGGCTCGACCTGTCTTAAGGAAATGAGTTCGATTTGCAGGAGAAGAAAAGACCTCGACGATGGTCTCAGGGGCTTAACCTATCTTGTGCTAAGTTGTATTTAAAATTCTGGGTATCTCCTCCAAAAGCTTCGGCTATCACCACCAAAGACTTGCTCAAACAAATGTAAAACTCTGGATATCTCCACCAGAGGCTTTGGCTATCACCACCAAAGACTTGTTCACTTTTAAAACAGAAAAAATCTGGATATCTCCATCAGAGGCTTTGGTTATCACCACCAAAGACTTGTTCATTGTTTAAAACTGTAAAACTCAGGAAACTTGTGCCTGAAGGTCTTAAAAATGGTACTCGGAGGTCTTATCCATGATTTAAAAAGAAAAATTCCTTGACGACAGTCCCAAAGCTCGACTCATTTGAGAAGCAGAAGGGAATTCGATTTAAAACAAAAGGAAATTCCTCGAGGATGGTCTCGGGGCTCGACTCATTTGATAAACAGAATGAATTCGATTTAGAACATAAGGAAATACCTCGAGGATGGTCTTGGGGCTCGACTCATTTGATAAAACAGAATGAATTCGATTTAAAACATAAGGAAATACCTCGACGATAGTCTCGGGGCTTGACTCATTTGATAAAACAGAATGAATTCGATTTACAACATAAGGAAGTACCTCAAAGATGATCTCGGGGCTCGACTCATTTGATAAAACAAAATGAATTCGATTTAAAATAAAAGGTAATACCTCGACGATGGTCTCGGGGCTCGACTCATTTGATAAAACAGTATGAATTCGATTTAAAACAAAAGGAAATACCTCGACGATGGTCTTGGGGCTCGACTTATTTGATAAAACAGAATGAATTCGATTTAAAACAAAAGGAAATACCTCAACGATGGTCTCAGGGCTCGACTCATTTGGGAAGTGGAACGAGTTCAATTTAGGGAAGCCAAAGTTTTCCTGATTCCTGCAGTGTTAGCTAAATGCAATGATGAGAATGACATGCTTTGCAAATGCTTGTATGTTTCCTAAGGATGAATTCAATCAAATGATTGTGTCATGATTTCTAATCCATGGTTTCTTTGAGGTTCACATATTATCTGACTTCATGACAGAGTTTTCAATTGTTCACTGATGCCCCACTTAAGGAACCCTTTACTCAAGATAAATTGTCAAACAATCCCAGTTTTTGACTTTGATGAAATTCATAAATTTCTGACTTCATGACGGAGTCTCCAACATATTCACTGTTTTACTTTACTTGGTGAATTTTCCATCAAGATTAGTGGTTTCCAAACCCTTTTCTAAGATTTAAATCTATTCTTTAGTAATACTTTTAAAATCCCTTTATTTAAAGATTTTTATGTTTACTAATCATCATTCAATTTAATAACAAACAAAATGCATCTTAAAAATGTATGAAAGAAAGTATGAAACAAGCAACTGTCATAAAAGGGGTAACAAAAATTTATTGCAACAAAATGTTTTAAAATGATAAAAGTGGATATCAAGGATATAAGAAACAAATGTAAAGTTATAGGTTGTAGATGCCCCGGATGTGGAATATCTTGGACCCCTCCTTTTTCAAATCATCTGAAATTTCTCTTGAACAAGCAATTTACTTAGGTAATCTCTCGGCTTTCGTAGTTACGTCAGACTGAGTTGTTCCCCTTTTCTTCTGATTTTCAAATACTTTCTCCCCCTTTACACGAAGCATTGATTCAAATTTAATCAGTACTTGAGCCACCCTTTGCGGGTTTTCAACTCAGGTGTCCCCCATTCGGTATTAAGTCGCCCTTTGCGGGTTTTCGGCTTAAACCTCTCCTTTTACATTCTTTTTTTTTTCTTGTATTCTACCATGCATCTAAGAATTCTAAATGCTTCCAAGGTAAAAATGTCAATTCAAAAGATGGGATGAATTCTGAGAAAAACCTTTCAAATTAAATATCCATGCTTGATCAAAATGGACTTTCAAAGCACGTAATGTAGGCCAAGGTTCGGGTTTAGAAAGAAAGGATAAATAGGCCCAAAGTGTGTTTAAGGGTGATTATATAAAGGATCAATTCCTGAGGATAATTCATTCTTGAAATATTTATCCCTTTTTTTTTGGACTTTTCTTTTTTCTGTTTTTTTTTTGCTGGTTTTCATTTGCCATTCTTTGATTTCACATTTTCCAGTGGCTCTTGTTTTTTGCCATGATTTTGATTATTTTCCCTCGTATTTTCCCTCCAATGTAGAGGGTGATCCTTGATCAAGGTTCAAAGAAAGAAATAATTCCTAATGCTCAAAGGGGTGACTAGGGGTAATTTCTTCTTAGTGAAAGGAATATGAAAGATGGTCATTCATCATATCAAGCATGAATATTCTCTTTGAAAAGCGATTCTCATGGGAGGTAGATATAGAATTTTCATTTTACACTTGGAATCATTCAAATTCCCGCGTGCATAGCATCACACTTTTTCTTTTTTTTTTCTTCAAGCGTAATACTTCTTCAATTCATTAGCATTCACGGGATTTTTGAAATCATCCCCGTCCATCCGAGTTATAATCAATACTCCTCCAGAAAAAACTCTTTTTATTATATAGGGTCCTTCCCAATTTGGGGCCCATTTCCCTTTCGGATCCTTCACGATAAGGAGAATTTTTCTTAGTACTAACTCCCCCTCTCGGAACTGTCTGGGACGAACCTTCTTGTTGTAGGCTCGAATCATCATTTTTTGATACAATTGCCCATGACAAATTGCCTTCAATCTTTTCTCCTCGATGAGGTTTAGTTGTTCATAACGAGCTCTAACCCATTCTACCTCTTCTAGACCAACTTCCATCAAAACACGAAGTGAAGAAATCTCAACTTCAATAGGTAACACTACTTCCATACTATATACCAAAGAAAATGGCGTTGCCCTTGTAGATGTGCGAACCGAAGTGTGATATGTGCGAAGAGCAAAAGGCAAGATTCATGCCAATCATTGTACGCATCAGTCATCTTCTCGACAATCTTCTTGATGTTTTTGTTGGCTGCTTCTACTGCCCCATTCATTTTCAGACGATAAGGTGTCGAATTGTGATGTGTGATCTTGAACTGAGTACATACCTCTCTCATCATCTTATTATTCAGATTGAGAGCATTATCTGAAATAGTTCTTGCTGGCAATCCATATCGGCATATGATTTCCTTCTTAACAAATCTGCATACCACCGACTTTGTTACATTCGCGTTGGAAGCAGCTTCTACCCACTTTGTGAAATAATCTATGGCCACCAGGATGAAGCGATGTCCATTTGAAGCTTTTGGGGTAATAGGCCCAATCATATCCATTCCCCACATTGAAAACGGCCATGGTGCGATCATGACATGCAATGGCGATGGCGGCACATGAATCTTATATGCATAGATCTGCCATTTATGACACTTCTGGGAATAACTGATGCAATCTCCTTCATCGTCAGCCAATAATATCCTTCCCTCATAATCTGTTTAGCAAGCATGTGACCATTAGCATTGGTGCCACATATCCCTTCATGGACTTCCTCTATGATTCTCCGAGCTTCGGCAGATCTGACACATCTCAATATGACTCTTTCCCTTTCTTGTAGAGAATCTCGCCATCTAGAACAAAACTCATTGCTAGCCTTTTTAGAGTTCTCTTGTCGTTTCTGTTGCTCGCTCTGGATACTGTTGATTCTTGATGTATTGCAAAATGTCGTTATACCAAAGGAGACCATCTGCTTCTTCTTCGATACTCGAGCAGTGGGTAAAAGATTCATATATGCTCATCTTGATCGGCACAACTTCAGCCCATTCATTCACTTTAAACATTGATGACAAAGTAGCCAGAGCATCCGCCATTCGATTTTCTTCTCGAGAGAAGTAATTGAAAGTCACCTCTTCAAATCCCTCCAATAAACTCAGTATGAGTTCTCGGTATCAGATTAATTTTGTATCTCAGGTTTCCCATTCTCCGCGTAACTGGTATATCACTAGGGTTGAATCTCCGAAACCTCCAGTTTTTTATCTTTCTGTCTACGGCAGCACGGAGGCCCATTGTACATGCCTCATATTCTGCAGTATTGTTTGTACAATCAAAATCCAATCTAGCAGTGAAAGGATAATAATCTTCTTTTGGGGATATGAGGACTGCACCAATTTTGTGCCCCATGGCATTGGATGCCCCATCAAAGTACATCTTCAATATTTTCTTCTTCGGGGGAACCTCATCTGCTTGCGAAACATACATCAAATCTTCGTCTGGGAAATCAAAGTTCAATGGCTCATAATCCTCCACTACCCGACTTGCTAAGAATTCAGCCACTGCATTGCCCTTGATAGCTTTCTGACTCACATATATAATGTCGTACTCTGACAACAAAACCTGCCATCTCGCCGTCCTCCTTGACAAAGAAGTTGCTTTCAACATGTACTTGATTGGATCTAGCTTGGCGATCAACCACGTTGTGTGGTACAACATGTACGGTCTGAGCCTCCGAGCAGTCCAAGCTAAGGCATAGCACAACTTTTCTACCGACGAATATTTCAACTCACAATCTGTGAATTTCTTGCTAAGCTAGTAAACCGCCTGTTCTTTCTTTTCAGTCTCATCAAGCTGCCCCAAAACACAACCCATGGATCTTTCTAATACTGATAAATACAGTATCATTGGTTTATCCGAAACATGTGACATTAATACTGGTGGGTTTGATAGATAATGCTTAACCTTTTCAAAAGCAATCTGACACCCTTCATCCCACTCTCCTGGATCACGTTTTCGAAGTAGCTTAAATATTGGATCACATTTGTCGGTTAATTGAGAAATAAACCAAGCAATGTAATTCAATTTTCCCAGAAAACCTCTTACTTCTTTTTGAGTACGAGGTGGTGGCAAATTATCCGGATCAATCTCAATTCCCCTTTTGCTAACGATAAAACCCAACAATTTCCTCGAAGTGACTCCAAAAGTGCATTTTGCCGGGTTTAGCTTGAGTTGAAACTTTCTTAGTCTTTCAAAGAGTTTCCTAAGATTTGCAATATGCTCCTCTTCTCCTTGTGACTTTGCAATCATATCATCAACATAGACCTCAATTCCCTTATGCATCATGTCATGAAAAAAGGTCACCATGGCCCTCTGATATGTTGCCCCAGCATTTTTCAACCCAAACGGCATTACCTTGTAGCAGAATGTTCCCCACATTGTAACAAATATGGTTTTCTCCATATCTTCCTGTGCCATCTTAATCTGATTATATCCCGAGAATCTGTCCATGAAAGAAAACAAAGAACTATTCATCGTATTATCCACCAAAGTATCAATGTGGGGCAAAAGGAAATTATCTTTGGGACTGGCTTTGTTCAAATCTCGGTAATCGATGCACATACACAACTTGCCATCCTTCTTTGGTACTGGATCAATGTTTGCCACCCATTCCGGATATTTTGCCACCTCTAAGAATCCAGCACTTAACTGTCTCTTCACCTCCTCTTTTACTTCTAACAGCATGTTCGGCCTCATTCTTCTCAACTTTTGCTGAATTGGCTTGCACTCTGACCTTAAAGAGAGCTTATGAACCACAATATCTGGATCCAAACCCGGCATGTCTTGGTATGACCATGCAAATACATCTACATATTCCCGGAGCAAGGCTATCAATTCTCCCTTTATTGATGACGACAATGTAGTCCCAATTTTAACCTCTTTTATCTCATCACTACTTCCCAAATTTAACAAATCCAATAGCTCCTCATGAGGAAGTACTTGTTTCTCTTGTTGTTATATTTTCCTTAATAAGTCCGGAGGTAGACCATAATCCTCAGTATCTTCATCGGCCTCAAAATCACCTTGCAAATGGGTCTTTCAAAATCAATTTCAGAATTATTGACAGGAAGGTCCTCATATTCCGCATCCGTACACCTGTAAATATGTGGGGAAAAAACAATATAGGAAAACATATATACAATGAAAGCAAAATAAATAGCATTAATGAAAGAATATGGACACATCAATATGAAGAAAATGCATCGTGTTTGTTATTTATTGAATGAAAATGTTTAAACAAAAGCCCATTACAGAAAAATTCTTAATATCTCTGGGCAAAGATAATTAAGATTCTTTTAAAGTATTATTTCGGAATAGACCGAAAGACTATGGACAGCTCGGTTGCATTCCAATTGGTCAGTCTATATCCTGGTGGACAAGGTCGCACCATCCAATTAGCATTCTCACTTTCAATACTTTCCTCCCTGGTCATGCAGATCTCCATATCCTGTATCTGCTCATCCCTATTCACCTAGAATCTCTCGAAGGCCTGCTCAACCATTATAAGTACATCATCTGAATTCTTTTCTCCAAACAGAAAACCGGTCGAACAGAAGCTGTGAAGGATTGGTTGGAATGTCATAGGCTCCAACTCAATATCCATACCAGCAAGACGGGTCATCCTCATTTGTTAGTTCTTTTCAACTTGTTTTCTTTTTTCATGGGCCTTTGAAAGATATCATAGGCCAAACCGGTCTTTCTTTCCCACCATTTCCATTGCTCGGGCCATTCCTTGAAGATATTTTCCGAGACCTTCTCCAGCCCTGCAGCCTTTTCCCACAGTAGTTCTTACTCCCAACCTTGTATTCTTGGACAACTTCGGTTTTGGAATTCTTCGTCTTTCAGTGACGAATACTGCATGTCGCAACCTAAAAAATGACAAGTGTCATCGCAAGCCTTTATTATTCGTTAAGCGTGACATTGGAAAAAAACAGAGAAAAGACGACTTAATTCCTCTTGAAAAATGAAGGTTTTGAAAATGACCTTGAAAAAGACATGGAGTCGCCACCAATCTTTTTTAGCTAGGTGTGATCGGCCACCTATTAAAACCGGTTTGTAAAATATTTTAAAATTAATTAAAACATTTTTAAAACCAATTTCAAGTCTGCATTATAAACCAGAGAAAATCGAAGAATCGGGTTCGGGATTCGATTACGTGCGGGGAAGGATTAGCATCCCCACAATGCCCTTATAAAACGGTACCTTATTAATCATGTATTATCTCAAGTCTCGGTAAAAATTCAATTTTAAATTTAGTATTTCAAGTTAATTCCCAATTTAAAGAAAAATAATTCCATTTTTAATTGAAAATGATCCGAAATTTATAGATTCAAAATTTTCCTATATTCCCCAACAAATGTGGCAAAATATAAAAAATTTATTAGTTTGGAAAACTTTCCGAATCATTCTTATTTTAAAGAAGATATTCCGTTATTAATGATAATTGATGATATCCTCCCCAACAAACTTGGCAGAGAAGTCATGAATTATTTTAACTCGAGAATATCTTTATTTTATTGAAAATCATTACCTTTTCCAAAACATTTTAAAAAATATGAATATGAATATGTATGACATAAATAAAATGACATAGCAAAATCTAAATAATACAATGCAACCTAAATGGTATGACATAATTTATATATCTTAGCATATTCTAAATGAAATGAAATATCCTAAGTTATATGATATATTCTAAATGAAATGAAATGACCTAGGTAACATGATATATTCAATATGAAATGTAATATCCTAAGTCATATGGTATATTCTAAACGAAATAAAATATCCTAAGTGACATAATATATTCTAAATGAAATGAAATGACCTAGGTAACATAATATATTCTACATGAAATGAAATGACCTAGGTAACATAATATATTCTATATGAAATGAAATAATTTAAATGACATGGCAAATATAAATGATATGGCATATAACCTAAATGACATGAAATATAAAATAATGCTATCATATAATATGCATGAAAAAAAAATAAAAATAATAATGCATGAACATAGCATATACTAAATAATATAACAAAAATAACTAAATAAAAAGCATAGGATATCATGAAATATTCAAAACCATATAACAAATAATATAATATCAAAATTTTAAATCAAAGATAATAACACCATCATGAAAATTAAACATAGCAAAAATTACATATTATATAATATGCATGAATATGGAAAATGCAATGCATAAGAATGTATTTTTTCCTTTAATTAAGGAAATCCGTATATCTAAAAAGATATTCGGCTACCTTAGGAAAATATATCAAATTAAATATTCAAAAATCAAAATACTTTGTGATTGTTTGAAAACAATTTTTTGAAAAGCTTAGATTAAAAAAAAAAAATTTAGCTAAACCCTTTTTAAATGGCTCTAATTTCCTAAGTTTAAAATCCCAGACTTGACCACCCTTAACCCGAGACTTAAAAAATCATTTTTAGAGTTTAAAAAGGCTTAGAAACTACCCTAAGTCAGTAGCTAAACTTCCGAATCAGCCTCCTCTAAGTGACTTAACCAAAACAGAAAAATGATTTTCCTTCAAATTCAATTCTGACTCCACTGTCTAGTTTTAAACCATGATTTTTTACCCTATTTTTAAAAATACCAAAAAATATAAAAAAAATACTAGAGACTTAGAACATGTAAAAATACATGGGAAAAAATTGGATTAATTTTTTGATTAAATATGACTGCCCAAAAAAATCAGAAAAGTACGAGTACTGGGTGAAAAAACTGTTTTGCCAAAACACATTTTTTTTGCCTTTGATAAAATCATTTAAAAATCAAAGTAAAAATATTAGAGACTCTCCTAAGGACTCACAAACAGTAGCTAATACTTTTGAAAAGTTAGACAAAAATTGGCTAAGTAAAAAAAATCACAAAGGTAGAATAATCAATTTGACAACTCTTTAATTTTCCACAAGTATGCGCAAGAGAGCATGACTTTGAACCATTGATTGGCCTAAGTCATAAGTCAAGTGGAAAGGGCATGAAATGCATGAAAAATATAACAAATATGATGCATGAAATGCATTATTTAAATTCTAAATGACATGAAAAATGCATGGCATCAATGAAATGACCTAGACCTAAATGAACTTGCATGGCATTTAATGCAACCTATGTCTAAAATGCATGAATATGCATGGCAAAACAAACCAATCCTAAATCTAAAATATGCATGACAATAACACAAACACATGGCATGCTTAAACAAAATACTCAACCAAATATCATGAAAATGCAAACCTATCAACTAACATAACAAAAATGCACATACAAAGCAAACAATATGAAGTGGCCGAATGTCCTCATGTTTAAAACGAGCATGGCATTTTCACAAACACATGATATACTAACATGCTTAGCTAAAGAATAACACTCAAATCATGCAAATATAAATTAAAGGCATGAAACCAATAAGCATTTTCACAAACACATGGATTACAAAATATAAAACATAAACAAACTTAAACATTTTGAAAACAAAAAATCAAAAATGCAAGAATAGTAAAATAAACATGATAATAGACTCAAAAATGGAAATAAGTAAGCAACCAAATTAAAACAAGCTTTCAAGTTTATGTATTAGAAGAAGATTTAAAGCATCAAAACTTATTAAATATCAAGAATAACATGAAATAACAAAGCAAAACAGCAACACTCAAAAATACTAGGCCATTCGGCCAACCCAAAAGCAAGAGGAAAAAATATTTTCAAAAGCTTTTTACAAAAAAGAATCAAGAAGGAACTTAAAGAAGAACATTAAAAACACTTATTTAAAAATAGAAATCAAAAGAAACTCACCAAAATAATAATCAAAACAGCAAATCAAGAATGGAAAATCAAAGAAAGTGCAAGAGTATGGTGCTTAAAGCAACCTCTAGAAGCTATCTTTCAAGCTTTTTCTCTTCTAACTTTCTTTTCTTTTCTAAACTTTTCTTTTTGCCTTTCAACAATGGAGAGAAAAATCAGCCAAAACCAAGAGAGAATAGAGAGTGAATAGCTGAAAATGAAAGAGAGAGTGCCTCTCCCTTGTGGTGGCCGAATGCCCCTCTAGGCTAGGATGTTGTTATTTTTCATTCAACCAATTTCCATCCAAAGGCTATTGATCCAAGATGTTTAAAACATGAAATTATCACCCTTAGATTAGGCCATCAGCTATCCATAATTACAGCTGTTCAAGAATCTTAAGTCATTATGTTGACACTCTCCCTCTTCATACATTGGTCCATATGGCTTATTTGCAAAGGCTTGATCAAAAAATAACTAACTTCCTCTTCGTTGTTGGCCTTTTGATTAAAAATCAGAAACTATCTACCTATCCTTGGGCCTTGGCCGGCCAACCCCCCTTTTTCTAGCCCATATTTCATTTTTTTTAAAATTCAAGAAAAGCCCTTTTCGATTTCTCGGGTAAAATGACCTTTTTGCCCCCCCGAACATAAATAAATGGCAAATGGACTTCAAATTAAAATTTTCTTTTTTCAATACTTTCAAAATAATAAAAAGTTGAATTTTGAAAGTTTTCAAAAAAGTTCGAGTCCATTTGCTATTTATTTGGATTTTTGCTTCCAAAATTGCCCTTTAGTGCTCCCAAACTTTACCATTTTTTAAACAAGCTCCAAATCCAGATTTTTCTTCACCAATCTCTTCCAAATATTTTAAAAGTGTGATCTAGAAGTTTTCATAATTTTTTGAACTCATTTGGTATTTTTTTCGAGATTTATCTGCTTGAATTACTACATAGGGGGCCCGGGATTTAGCCATTTTGCAAACGAACTCCGAATCTAGATTTTTCTTTCAATATCTTCCAAATAATTTAAAAATGAGATTTGCAAATTTTTAGAATTTTTGGAGTTCATTTGCTATTTTTTCCAAATTTTTCAATTTTGCCCTTTTATCTTTGAAACTCGGTTTTGCTCAAAACAAGTTCGATTTTCAGATTTTCTTCAAACTGAGCCTTGGGCTATCCTTTTTTAATCACTCCTCATCCATTAGGGGCTTTAGTCCTATCGAGTCGGGCCATTTCTGTAATTCTTCCCAATTTCACCGAAATCCACCAAAAACCCTAATTCTCGGTTTTCTTTCGGATTGACTAATCTTTCAGTTTTTCTTTCAAGTGACTTCTCCATTACTCGTAGTCAGTGCTTATCTTTCATTTGGAACCTTCAATTTCTACCAATTCGATCGTTTAAGCACTTTTCCCCAAATTTCCTGGATTAGGGTTTCCTTTCTACTGAATCTCTATAACCTAACTTTCGAACTCCATATCTTTCGATGTAGACCTCGGATTATCAAAATTATTTCACCATTTTTCAATTGAAGTTCAAATCTTGATTTTGAAAGTGGGTTGACTTTTTCAGTAGTTGACATTTTGGGGTTGACTTTTCGTGGTTGACTTTCCGAGATTGACTTTTTCAAGTTTGACTTTTTATGCTCGCCTTCTTAGACTAAGTCCCAGAGTACCACCTGCAGGATGAAAAAAGTCTTTTTACATTCTGAAACATCAATTTAGGAAGAAAACATACATGTTTTAGTGGTCCGGACAAAATTAGGTGTCTAAAGCTGCCTCTCTTTGGCTATTACTGAGAATTAGGAATCAGGCAAACATAAAAAAACACTAATTTTGTCCGGTTAGTGAAATCACATGTGAAAGGAAGGGAAAGGGGTTTCTTTTTTTCTTTGTTTCGTTTTTTCATTTTTTTTCATTCAATTTTTTTTTTTGAAAAAAGCTGTAAATAGAAGATATTGTCCTTAATTTGAGTTTCCTGACTAATTAAGGCTCGACCTGTCTTAAGGAAACGAGTTCGATTTGCAAAATGAAAATTGTGCCCGGAGGCCTTACTCGTGATTTGGAAAAAAAATACGCTGTATGCGACTTTAAAAATAATGCCCGGAGGTCTTAAGAATAGTGCCCGGAGGTTTTATCTATAATTTAAAGAAAAATTATGCCCGGAGGTCTTAAAAATGGTGCCCGAAGGCCTTATCCATGATTTGAAAAAAAAATAACTGCATGCGACTTTAAAAATGATGCCTGGAGGTTTTAAAAATAATGCCCGGAGGCCTTACCCGTGATTTGGAAAAAATACGCTGTATGCGACTTTAAAAATAATGCCCGGAGGTCTTAAGAATGGTGCTCGGAGGCCTTACCCGTAATTTGGAAAAAAATGCGCTGTATGCGACTTTAAAAATAATGCCCGGAGGTCTTAAGAATGGTGCCCGGAGGCCTTACCCGTGATTTGGAAAAAATACGTTGTATGCGACTTTAGAAATAATGTCTGGAGGTCTTAAGAATAGTGCCCGGAGGTCTTATCTATAATTTAAAGAAACATTATGCTCGGAGGTCTTAAAAATGGTGCCCGGAGGCCTTATCCGTGATTTGAAAAAAATGCACTGTATGCAACTTTAAAAATGATGCCCGAAGGTCTTAAGGATGGTGCCCGGAGGCCTTACCTGTGATTTGGAAAAAATGCATTGTATGGGACTTTAAAAATAATGCCCGGAGGTCTTAAAAATGGTGCCCAGAGGCTTTACCCGTGATTTGGAAAAAAAATGCGCTATATGCGACTTTAAAAATAATGCCCGGAGGTCTTAAGAATAGTGCCCGGAGGTCTTATCTATAATTTAAAGAAAAATTTGCCTCGAGGTCTTAAAAATGGTGCCCGGAGGCCTTATCCATGATTTGAAAAAAAATGCACTGTATGCGACTTTAAAAATGATGCCCGGAGGTCTTAAGAATGGTGCCCGGAGGCCTTACCCGTGATTTGGAAAAAATGAGCTGTATGCGACTTGGAAAATAATGCTCGGAGGTCTTAAGAATGGTGCCCGGAGGCCTTACCCGTAATTTGGAAAACATGCGTTGTATGCGACTTTAAAAATGACGTCCGGAGGTCTTAAAAATGGTGCCCGAAGGCCTTATCCTTGATTTGGAAAAAATGCGTTGTATGCGACTTTAAAAAATGATGCCTGGAGGTCTTAAGAATGTTGCCTAGAGGCCTTACCCGTGATTTGGAAAAAATGCTCTAAATGCGACTTTAAAAATAATGCCCGGAGGTCTTAAGAATAGTGCGTGGAAGCCTTACCCGTAATTTGGAAAAAATGTGCTGTATGCAACTTTAAAAATGATGCCTAGAGGTCTTAAGAATGGTGCCCGGAGGCCTTATCCGTGATTTGGAAAAAATGCGCTGTATGCGACTTTAAAAAAATGATGCTCGAAGGTCTTAAGAATAGTGCCCGGAGGCCTTACCCATATTTAAAAAGAAAAACTATGCCCGGAGATCTTATCTATGATTTAGAAAATTGATGCCCGGAGGTCTTTAAAAATGGTGTCCGGAGGTCTTAAAAATGATTTTTGAAGAATTGTTGAAAATTAACTTGAAGATTTTGAGAAGATGCGAATGCTTTTTGATGCTGGTGCAAACGATTAACAGGATACACATACTTCATATTGCAAATGTAAATGTTTTGAATTGATGCAAATGTTTCTTGATGTAGATGCAGATGTTGGATAAAATGCAAATGTTTCGTGGTGTATATGCAAACGGCTTAGATTGATGCAAATGCTTATTGATGCAGATGTTGAATAAGATGCATATGCTTCTAAATGATGCAAATGCAAATGATCCTCAAATAACGCAATTACTTCTGAGAAGGATGCAAAGGTCAATAATATGTAAATGCTTCTTTATGATGCAAATGTGAAAATTGGTGTTAACGCAACTACTTCATGGAATGATGCAGATGCAAAGATTGGCATTATGCAAATGCTTCTAAATGATGCAAATGCAAGGATTTGACAACGTGCAGAATGCTTCTTCATGATGCAAAAGCAAAGATCGATAATGATGCAAACGCTTCATGAAAAGATGCAAATGCCCCTGATCATTTTTTTAGATTTTGGCTTAGCCTTTCCAATTCATTTCTCCTTTTCAAATCAGAGTATATCTTCAATTCATTTTTCAATCTTTGGCTAATTTTTTGCCCCAACAGTTTTCGGAATCTTATTGATAGAAGTCTTTTTGCCGAGTTCTATCAAGATAAACCCTAGTAGTTCCACACCTTTGGGTTAGAAAAACCCTTATCTCATGTCAACATCAAAATGGGTATTTTCAAAAAAATATATATCTTTATTTGTTTTCTCATTTTGAAAACTTCTGAACAAAAATATTAACCCCACAGTGTGTTATGTACAAATCTTTTGAAGACTGATGATCATTGTTAAAAACTTCTCTAAGTGTCAATCTGGGTTTTTCAATTTGAATTGGCAATGCTTGGTATAACAAGATTTTGGTTGATCAAAGGAAATTTTATAACAAAAATGTATGTCCCTTCTAGGTTCACAAATGGAACAGGTTTTATAAATCATGAATTCATTGAAAATCAAACAAATTCAACATTCTTTTAGTTTTCATATCAAGTCATTTTGACAAACTTCAAGATTGGCTGGTATGTTTAAACTGGAAAGTTTAATCTTGAAGGAAAAAAAATCTCAGTTTTTGAAGTCAATCCTCCAAATAGAGCTAACAATTTATGAGGTTCATGAATTTCTAGATGTTCCTCGATGACCGCTTCTTCAAGATGACCTCCTCTTTTGTGGTATCGGCACTAATGTAAATGGCATCAAAAATTGCATTTTACTCTAGACCGCCTATTTTTGGGTTTTCGCCCTAGAGTCCCATTCTTTCCATTTTTTCTTCTCTTTTTTTTCGTTGTTTTACCACGCACTTGAGAATTCTAAATTCTTCCTTAGTGAAATGAGAATTCGATGAGATGGGATCAAATCTGAGGAAAAACCCTTCAAGTTGAATATTCATGCTTGATCAAAATGGGCTTTTAAAGCACGTAATGTAGGCCATGGCTCAGGGTTCAGAAAGAAAGGATAAATATGCCCAAAATCAAGGATCATTTCTTGAGGAGGATTTCTTTTGAAATATTTGTCCTTTTTTTACTTTTCTTTCCTTTTTACTTTTGCTCTTTTTCTTCTTTGCTTTTGGTTTCCATTTGCCATACTTTTTCATACACTTTTTTGTTATTGGCTTTCATTTCGCCATCTTTTCCTTTTGACAGAGTGAACCCATATTCATTCAAGGCTCCATTTGCTTTATATCTATCTTTAAGCCAGGACTCATTCCTCCGTGGTCTTTAAAAAGATCTTTCCTCGCATTTGCCCCCCAGTGTAGAGGGTGATCCTTGATCAGGGTTCAAAGAAGAAATAATTCTTTTGGCTCAAAATGGGTGACTATGGATAATTTCTTTTTTTGCGAAAAGGATAGGAAAGATGGCCATTCATCATATCAAGCACAAATATTCTCATTGAAAAGCAATCCCCAGAGGAAATAGATAATCAAATTTTCATTTTGCACTTTGGAATCATCCGAATTCTCATATGCATGATATCACAATTTTTCTCTCTATTTTTTTATTTTTGCATGCCCCCAATGATTTAGGCATTAGTCCCATCCTTTTTCACCATATAATCATCACTTCCACATATGATGCCCCAATTTGATTAACCATGAGAATTTGTATCATTACGAGGAACATCACAAGTCTAGCTTTACACTGAAAAAAGCTGAGTTTCAGTCCTTGTTTTTTTTTTTTTTTTTTTGAAGAGATGAGAAAAAATTTGACCCAAAATAGGATAATCTAATTTAGTCGTGGTGCCCCGAGGTGTCAATCATGAAGTGATGTTTGGGCAATTAGTGTTTTGTGGTTGTCGAAAATGACATGAATGGTTTTGACACAACCTTGACACACACCAAATTACCATGATCTAAATTCATGAAAGAAAGTCTCATTTGTTTGAATTTCAAGGAGTTCGAAAAAATTTTGAAAAGTTCGTTCCTTTGTTCATAGCCTAGACTAGGATCTACATCTTTGCTTATTCTATGCTGACAAATGGTTTTATGAAGTTCAATCATTCATATTCCTTGAAGCATTAGGTCTTTCAAGTGTTCTCGATTCAAGGGGTTTAGGCCTAGTAAAGCCTAAAAGAGAGGGGAAAATGTATTGGGTCATTTGTAACAATGATCATCAATATTCTCGAGATTATCCATTGTAAAAACTTTCTTAATGCTTGTTTTTGCAAATTCAAATTATTGTTAAAACACAACAAACACAAAGCATTTAAAATTCATAATTCATTTAATTCATATGAATGTCGACATGAGACAAGTGTTTTCATCATAAGGTCTGAAACTACATGCATCAAAATGCTCATATTGACATCCTGTAATAATTCTCCCCCTAAAACCCTGAAAGAAACTGATTTACGGCAAAGCGGCCTTCCACTAATTGATAAGCTCCGGTGTCAAAATACTATCGCGGATAAGACTCCCAATCCTATCTGTCAGTTGTCTGCATTTTTTAGTTGAATGCCCAACTACCCCCAGGTGATAATCATACTTGCTGTCAGGGTCATAACTCCTCGCTGATGGATTCGGAGCTATTTTCAAAGGTACCGGGGTAAGGTACTGATTCTTTATTAATAATGGCAGCAGGTCAGGGATAGGATTAGAATTCTTTCTTGGTTGTCCCGTGGTCGTTTTCTGGAAGTAGGCCTTCTTGCAAGGACTGGTATAGATTAGGTGCTTGGGTTGGTAGGTAAGGATAAAGGTTTGGAGATACCTCAGTATGGTAACATGATTGGTATGAGGGAAATTAAGAATATGGGGTGAAATTTCCCATAGCTTGGACATCTTCCTCTTTATTTCTAGGTGCCTTATTTCTCTCTTCATTGGATGTTCTTTCTCCTTCAAGTTTCCCATTCTTGATAGCATTCTTAATCATCTCCCCTGAGATTACTATATCCTTAAAATTCTTTGAGGCATTGCCGACGAGTCTATCATAGTACGGGCCTGCAGTGTATTCACAAAAAGGACGGTGATTTCCTTTTGTGTCAAAGGTGGTTGTACTTGGGTAGACATGTTCCTCCACCTCTGAGCATACTCTTTGAAGCTCTCAATAGCTCTTTTCTCCATATTTTGCAAAGTGAGACGATCAAGTGTCCTGTCAGTCATATGTTTGTACTGTTTTAGAAAAGCCCTAGCCAAATCATTCCAAGAGCGAATCTGATCCTTGCTCAATTGACTATACCACCTAATTGCGGACCCGCTAAGGCTATCCTGAAAGTAGTGAATCAAAAGCTTATCATTATCTATATGACTTGTTATCTTTTGGCAGAACATAGTGATGTGGGCTGACGGATCAGTCGTCCCGTCATATTTCACAAAGTCAGGGACCTTGAATTTAGGAGGGATAACTAAATCGAAGACCAAGCATCGTTCTTTTGCCTCCACACTCCCGAATACGTTTGTATTTTCTACTGCCCGGAACCTTTCATCTAGCAACTGATATTTCCCTTGGGAATCTGCCAACTCTACCTCATTAACCATTTTCAACGTTGCCTGTTTAGCTGGATCATCTTAATTTAAGACATTGACGGGGTTAACTGTGTTCTGGGCATCCATCATTACGACCTCATTCTGACCCTTTCGTGCCTCTAACCCTTCTCTGGCGGCCAAGTTTTCAGTGTATCCCTTGATTTTGGTGGACATTAGCTCTATCAATTTAGTCATCTGATCTTTAGATTCTGCTTGAGACTTTGCCAGCTGTTCTCGCAATTCTTCTTGTACCCTTTCCATTCTTTCCATTCGGGCAGCTTGTTCATTCTCCATAGCACTAGCCTGTATTAAAAGGGTACTCAGTACTTCTTATACCTCTGATTTGAAATGGAAATTCTTTCAAAGACTCTTAAAGCCAAGCCAACTTCTGTTTTATTCCCCCAAAGTGCGTGTCATGATGAAGGAGCCATGAATGCAATTTGATACACATGAAGCCTAAGCAATATGATATATGGACATGTACAGTGGAAACATGTTAACCATATATGTAATAAATGCAATCATGATGCCAACATGTTGCAAGCAAAGAATAAACAAATCAACGCATGGATATATGCAATGACTGATCATATACATTTTAGCGTATTTCCCAATGAATGATCATATACACTATGAATGCAACACGATGTCAATTATGATACATGCAAACAATGAATGATTGATACAAAGTATATACAAAGAAAATCATGCTGACCATGTGTGTCATGAATGCATCCTGATGTTAATATGACAGATTAATGCATGAGCATATACAGAGAAATCATGCTGACTATGTTTATCATGAATGCAACCCAAAGTCAACATGATGCATGTAAAGAATAAGCAAATTAATGCATGGATATATACAGAAAAATCATGCTGATTATGAATGCATGAATGCAACCTGATACTAACATGATGCACGTATAAATGTATGGTATGACAAATAATTGATCGGATGCAACATGCAAAAGGAAAGATATCACGGAGGAAATAAGAATCGTAGGAACTTAATCATCAACATCTCATAAATTTGAAACATAGTCAATTAATTCCCATATCAACGTTCACAATGGTATAAACCATGTTTTACAAAATCTGAGCAATAGTTAAAACTATCATTTACAAGCACTTTATTCTTCCTAGCATCCTAAGGCTATAAGAGCCGGCTATTGAAAAAGTGAAATCCTACTACATCATATCAGACTGAAGTCTTTCTACATCATTGCTGTAGATCTCCCAATCCTAATTACCCTTTTCTATTCCTTTGTCAATCAGTGTCGTTGGATCCAACCACTTGGCGTCTATAAGGGATTGTACTTTGTTCTTGAGTGCATTGCAGTGCTCAATGCTATGCCCAACAGATCCACAGTGATAATCACATCTTGCATTCGAATTATACCACTTTGGGTATGGTGGTGATAGGGGTTTCAACGGCACATAGGCAACCAGGAGATTTCGGACCAACATTAGGAAAAACTCTTGATAGCTGATTGGAAGGGGATCAAAATGCCTTTGGATCTTATCCTGGGGTCGTTTCTTAGTCACACAGAGCCTAGGAGTTGGGGCACTTGGTGGTGGCACTAAGGTCCGAACCGGAGTGTTTACATAGGGAGATGGAGGAATAACAAGGCAAGGGTATGGATTTGGACACGGGGCCTTTGGAGGTTGTACAGAGCTCGAGGTTCCTAACCCAGATACTAGATAAGGTGATTGATGAGGGAAATAGTACGAACTGGCAGTTGGTGGTGATGGAGTGGGATTCAGGAATCCCGTAGTGGACATCCCAATGGATGATTGGACCATAGTAGGGTAGGGATATTGGTTTGGACCTAGAACAGTTTGCAGGTATGGTACAGGATCCGAGGTTTCTATCTTTGGTATTAGGCTCTCGGGCTTAATCATTTTCACGATTTTGTCCATAATTTCATCAGGATTGCAACCTTTGTGGCATTGACAAGCGCAGGATCCAGCAAAGATTGTATGTTTTAGACCTAATGGTTTTGGTTGATCCGAAGGCGATGCAGAGCCCTAAGAAAGTTCCCCTTTACTCTTACCCATATCCTCAAACATTTTCAGCAATTTGGCGAGTTGTTCTTTCGCTTCCCGCATTTCATGTTCAAATTCCTCTTGATTTCGTTCCAGAGCACCCAATCATTCCTCAGATTCTTTCCTCATATCTCGAACCCCTTTCATGCAAATGAAAATGTCATGAGATTAAGAATACAATTATGAATGTACATGCTCTATTCCTATGTGCATGAATATACTGATGATTAGTGCATGAACATATACAGAGAAATTATGATGACTATGTCTGCTATGGATGCAATCTAATGCTAAGATGATGCATTTAAAAAATGAATAAATTGATGCACAGGTATATACAAATAATGACTATGCATGTCATAAACGTATTCTACAATGAATGACCATGCATGCTATGATGTCAAAATGATATATGCAAAGAATAAATGAATTAATACAAAGGTAGGTACAAAGAATGACCATGTATATCACAAATGTATTCTACAATGAATAACTATGCATATTAGGACTGTAACATGATGTCAAAATAATACAAATAAATTAACCAATGATTACACGAAATTGGTGGGACCTAAATCTTGATTATTCAAAAATCTCATTATGCAAAATTTGCCTCCAAATTTGATCTATGATTTTTTTGAAACATGTTTTCTCTATGAAAAACCAAACATATTATTTTCAAAAGAATTTCGGGGTAGTGGATCCTACTATGTTACAATATGCAAATGTTCATGTAACACTACCGGTTTATAGAAACCATCAAATAAAATTATTACCACCATCCTTTATTGCAAAAAAAAATGAGATCAAAAATACAACCATAAATGTACATGCTCTATTCACACATGCATGAAATGTGCAAAATGCAAAAATGTTTGAAAAATGATTTTTATTTTTTATTTCAAACAGTTAATGAACATTTGCCTCAACAATATCGACTCACTTAGGCATCACAAAGCCTTTGGGATGGATTATCACATTTATTATGGGCGATGTACGTACATCGTTGCCCGATCTGCCATGCTTATTCAGAATGTAGAGATACATGGTAAAAGATCAGAAGCATTCCTCCAAGTGTTCCTAACTTCGGTGCATCTAACAGAAATTTATCATGGCTTCACCTAGGTTCACTATATGAGGGTGAATCAATTCTAAAGGCCCGAATTGCTCCTCATTGTCGCCTGTGAAGGCTAGTAAGGCACCCCGATAAAAACGGGTTCAATTCGTTAAAGTCTATTTCCCTAGCCCATGCGAATTGTTAATCACGAAAGCTTAGGTAAATTTAGTACTCCGGAAGTGTTTCACTAGCCCATGCGGATTGTTAATCACGAAGGCTTAATTACTTTGCTCCCACCTAAAAGGACGAAATCCGGGTATAGGGCTCATGATATGCAAATGCACGTGTGGTGTGTGTGGAGGAACAATAAACTTTTCACCACTAATTCTACACCCCTTATTCTAAATGCCCCAACAATTTATTAAAAAAAACATTCAAGAATAGGTAACGCATTAACCAACAAGCAATTATAATATACAACCTTAAATAACTAGAGAACAATAATAAAATGCATGCACATGAGTATGGACATATTTAAAAATATTTTATTATTTTCAAATTTCTCATTATTAAAAAATGTGGGAATTAAAATTAAATACCAATTAAACCAACAAAACCGAGACTTTGATAACACACGACTAGTTCTAGGCCTGACTCTTTAATAGTCCCCAGCGGAGTCGCCAAGCTGTCGCAACCTAAAAAATGACAAGTCTCATCGCAAGACTTTATTATTCGTTAAGAGTGACATTGGAAAAAACAGAGGAAAAGACGACTTAATTCCTCTTGAAAAATGAAGGTTTTGAAAATGACCTTGAAAAAGACATGGAGTCGCCACCAATCTTTTTTAGCTAGGTGTGATCGGCCACCTATTAAAACCGGTTTTGTATTATATTTTAAAATTAATTAAAACATTTTTAAAACCAATTTCAAGTCTGCGTTATAAACCAGAGAAAATTGAAGAATCGGGTTCAGGAGTCGGTTACGTGCGGGGAAGGATTAGCACCCCCACAACGCACGTATAAAACGATACCTTATTAATCATGTGTTATCTCAAGTCTCGGTAAAAAGTCGGTTTTAAATTTAGTATTTCAAGTTAATTCCCAATTTAAAGAAAAATAATTCCATTTTTAATTGAAAATGATCTGGAATTTATAGATTCAAAATTTTCCTATATTCTCCAACAAACGTGGCAAAATATAAAATTTTTTATTAGTTTGGAAAACTTTCCGAATCATTCTTATTTTAAAGAAGATGTTCCGTTATTAATGATAATTGATGATATCCTCCCCAGCAAACCCGGCAAAGAACGCATGAATTATTTTAACTCGAGAATATCTTTATTTTATTGAAAATCATTACCTTTTTCAAAACATTTTAAAATATATGAATATGAATATGTAGAAATGACATAGCAAAGTCTAAATAATATAATGGAACCTAAATGGTATGACATAATTTAAATATCTTAGCATATTCTAAATGAAATGAAATATCCTAAGTTATATGATATATTCTAAATGAAATGAAATGACCTAAGTAACATGATATATTCTATATGAAATGTAATATCCTAAGTCATATGATATATTCTAAATGAAATAAAATATCCTAAGTGACATAATATATTCTAAATGAAATGAAATGACGTAGGTAACATAATATATTTTACATTGAATGAAATGACCTAGGTAACATAATATATTCTATATGAAATAAATAATTTAAATGACATGGCAAATATAAATGATATGCATATAATCTAAATGACATGAAATATAAAATAATGCTATCATATAATATGCATGAAAATAAAAATAAAAATAATAATGCATGAACATAGCATATGCTAAATAATATGACAAAAATAACTAAATAAAAAGCATAGGATATCATGAAATATTCAAAACCATATAACAAATAATATAATATCAAAAAATTAAATCAAAGATAATAACACCATCATGAAAATTAAACATAGCAAAAATTACATATTATATAATATGCATGAATATGAAAAATGTAATCCATGAGAATGTATTTTTTTCCTTTAATTAAGAAAATCCGTATATCTAAAAAGATATCCGGCTACCTTAGGAAAATATATCAAATTAAATATTCGAAAATCAAAATACTTTGTGATTGTTTGAAAACAATTTTCTGAAAAGCTTAGATTAAAAAAAAAAATAGCTAAACCCTTTTTAAATGGCTCTAATTTCCTAAGTTTAAAATCCCGGACTTGACCACCCTTAACCCGAGACTTAAAAAATCATTTTTAGAGTTTAAAAAGGCTTAGAAACTACCCTAAGTCAGTAGCTAAACTTCCTAATCAGCCCCCTCTAAGTAACTTAACTAAAACAGAAAAATGATTTTCCTTCAAATTCAATTTTGACTCCAATGTCCAGTTTTAAAGCACGATTTTTACCCTTTTTTTTTTAAATTCAAAAAAATCTAAATAAAATACTGGAGACTTAGAACATGTAAAACTACACACGGGAAAAAATTGGCTTAATTTTCTGATTAAAGATGACTGCCCAGAAAAATCAGAAAAGTACGAGTACTGGGTGCAAAAATTGTTTTTCCAAAACACATTTTTTTGCCTTTGATAAAATCATTTAAAAATCAAAGTAAAAATATTAGAGACTCTCCTAAGGACTCACAAATAGTAGCTAACACTTTTGAAAAGTTAGGCAAAAACTAGCTAAGTAAAAAAAATCTAAAAGATAGAATAATCAATTTGACAACTCTTTAATTTTTCACAAGTATGCTCAAGAGAGCATGAGTTTGAACCATTGATTGACCTAAGTCATAAGTCAAGTGGCAAGGACATGAAATGTATGGAAAATAGAGCAAATATGATGCATGAAATGCATGATTTAAAACCTAAATGACATGAAAATGCATGGCATCAATAAAATGACCTAGACCTAAATGAACTTGCATGGCATTTAATGCAACCTATGTCTAAAATGCATGAATATGCATGGCAAAACAAACCAATCCTAAACCTAAAATATGCATGGCAATAACACAAACACATGGCATGCTTAAACAAAATACTCAACCAAATATCATGAAAATGCAAACCTATCAACTAACATAACAAAAATGCACACACAAAGCAAACAATATGAAGTGGCCGAATGTCCTCATGTTTAAAATGAGCATAGCATTTTCACAAACACATGTATACTAACATCCTTAGCTAAAGAATAACACTCAAATCATGCAAATATAAAGTAAAGGCATGAAAACCATTAAGCATTTTCACAAACACATGGATTACAAAATATAAAACATAAACAAACTTAAACATTTTGAAAAAAGAAAATAAAAAATGCAAGAATAGTAAAATAAACGTGATAATAGACTCAAAAATGGAAATAAGTAAGCAACCAAATTAAAACAAGCTTCAAGTTTATGTATTAGAAGAAGATTTAAAGCATCAAAACTTATTAAATATCAAGAATAACATGAAATAACAAAGCAAAACAGCAACTCTGAAAAATACTAGGCCATTCGGCCAACCCAAAAACAAGAGGAAAAAATATTTTCAAAAGCTTTTTACAAGAAAGAATCAAGAAGGAACTCAAAGAAGAACATTAAAAACACTTATTTAAAAAGAGAAATCAGAAGAAACTCACCAAAATAATAATCAAAACAGCAAATCAAGAATGGAAATCAAAGAAAGTGCAAGAGTATGGTGCTTAAAGCAACCTCTAGAAGTTATCTTTCAAGCTTTTTCTCTTCTAACTTTCTTTTCTTTTCTAAACTTTTCTTTTTGCCTTTCAACAATGGAGAGAAAAATCAGCCAAAACCAAGAGAGAATAGAGAGTGAATAGCTGAAAATGAAAGAGAGAGTGCCTCTCCCTTGTAGTGGCCGAATGGCCCCTCTAGGCTAGAATGTTGTCATTTTTCAGTCAACCAATTTCCATCCAAAGGCTATTGATCCAAGATGTTTAAAACATGAAATTATCACCTTTAGATTAGGCCATCAACTATCCATAATTACAGCTATTCATGAATCGTAAGCCATTATGTTGACACTCTCCCTCTTCATGCATTGGTCCATGTGGCTTATTTACAAAGGCTTGATCAAAAAATAACTAACTTTCTCTTCATTGTTGGCCTTTTGATTAAAAATAAGAAACTATCTACCTATCCTTGGGCCTTGTCCGGCCAACCCCCTTTTTCCATCCCATACTTTATTTTTTTAAAAGGCAAGAAAAGCCCTTTTCGGTTTCTTGGGTAAAATGACCTTTTTGCCCCCTGAACTTAAATAAATGGCAAACAGACTCAAAATTCAAATTTTCTTTTCTCAATACTTTCAAAATAATAAAAAATTGAATTCTGAAAGTTTTCAAAATTTTTCGAGTCCATTTGCTATTTATTTGGATTTTTCTTCCAAAATTGCCCTTTAGTGCTCCCAAACTTTACCATTTTTTAAATGAGCTCCAAATCCAGATTTTTCTTCACCAATCTCTTCAAATAATTTAAAAGTGTGATCTAGAAGTTTTCATAATTTTTGGAACTAATTTGTTATTTTTTCTGTATTTATCTGCTTGAATTACTGCATAGGGGGCTCGGGATTTGGCCATTTTGCAAACGAACTATGAATCCGGATTTCCTTTCTCCAATCTCTTCCAAATCATTTAAAAATGAGATTTGAAAATTTTCAAAATTTTTGGAGTTCATTTGCTATTTTTTCGGGATTTATCTTCTTGAATTTCTGCATCAGGGACCCGGGATTTGTCCATTTTGCAAACGAACTCCGAATCAAGATTTTCTTTCGCTAATCTCTTCGAAATGATTTAAGAATGATATTTGCAATTTTTCAGAATTTTTGGAGTTCATTTGCTATTTTTCCCAAATTTTCCAATTTTGCCTTTTTATCTCCGAAACCCGATTTTGCTCAAAACAAGTCCGATTTTTAGATTTTCTCCAAATTGAGCCTTGGGCTATCCCTTTTTAATCACTTCTCATCCATTAGGGGATTTAGTCCTACCGATTCGGGCCATTCTGTAATTCATCCCAATTTCACCGAAATTCACCAAAAACCCTAATTCTCGGTTTTCTTCCGGATTGACTTTTCTTTCTATTTTTCTTTCAAGTGGCTTCTCCATTACCCGTAGTAAGTGCTTATCTTTCATTTGGAACCTTCAATCTCGACCAATTCGATCGTTTAGGCACTTTTCTCTAAATTTCTCGGATTAGGGATTTTCTTTCTACTGAATCTCCATAACCCAACTTCCGAACTCCATATCTTTCGATGTAGACCTCAGATTATCAAAATTCTTTTGTCATTTTTCAATTGAACTTCAAATCTTGATTTTGAAAGTGGGTTGACTTTTTCAGTAGTTGACTTTTTGGGTTGACTTTTTCAAGTTTGACTTTTTATGCTCGCCTTCTTATACTAAGTCCCAGAGTACCACCTGCAGGATGAAAAAAGTTTTTTTACATTCTGAAACATCAATTTAGGAAGAAAACATACCTGTTTTAGTGGTCCGGACAAAATTAGGTGTCTACACTGCATTTACGAACTCCAAAGACTGGAAGGAACATTCTACAGCACCTTCGACAGGCTCAATGTAAGGAGAACCAGTAGATGCAGACGCTATGATGTCCTTTTCTCCCGATACAGTGACCAAACATCCCTCCATCACGAATTTCAGCTTTTGGTGGAGAGATGAGGGTACAACCCCTGCTAAATGTATCCAAGGCCTCCCCAACAAGCAGTTGTAGGATGGGGTAATATCCATGACTTGGAAGTTCACCTTATAGGTATAATGACCTATATCCATTGGGACCTCGATAGTTCCCATTACCTCCCGCCTAGTTCCATCAAAAGCTCTAACCAATGTGCAACTGGGCAGCATATAAGAAATATCCACTGGCAATTTGGACAGGGTTGCCAAGGGCATCATATTTAATGAAGAACCATTATTCAAAAGAATCCTCGGTAGTATGTGCCCTTTGCAAGTGGTTGTTATATGAAGAGCCTTTGTTGATCCAATACCATTGGGTGGTATTTCATCGTAACTAAAATAGATGTGATCATCTGCTGCAATGTTCCCACCAGTCTATCTAGTTTTTCCACCGATATGTTATTGGCTACATATGCCTGATTCAAAACTCTCAACAAGGCATTTTGGTGTGGCTCCGAGTTCAGTAGCAAAGATAGGATTGAAATTCTTGCTGGTTGACGCTGCAATTGCTCAACCACACTATATTCACTATGCTTTATGAACTTTAAAAACTCGCAAGCCTCCTTTTTGTCCACTGGCTCTTTTATCTTGTTAACCGGGGCTGACCCCCTCTTTACTTCTTTTGACGAATCCATCTCAATATGGATTGGTTCAGCTGCCTTCTTCCCTTTATCCATTCCTCCATCCTTCCTCGTTGATCCTTGTTCAACACCCTCAGGGGCATAACACCTTTCACTTCGTGTTAAGTGCCCTACACCTATGATATCTTGCTAACTCGAAGACCCTGGCATAACCATGCTGCAGTTATACTTCCACGGTGCAACTGTGTTTTGTATGAAAAGGAAAAAGGCAAATCTATGATTAACTTAGGCGCAATTTCCTCAATAATCGGCATAACTTTCTCCTCTGGTTCATCGTAATAGATAATCGAAAGGTCTTCCTATTCCGTAGCCAGCTGCATTCTCAATAACCTCTACTTTCTCCTCTATTTCTTCATAAAACTGGGCCTCCCGCTCATCCATCATCTTTTGGACTTTAGCCAGAAAATCCGTGCAGTCCTGTATGATATGACCTCTACATTTATGGAACGGGCACCAATTCTGCAGCCTCTTTGCAACCATTTTTAAACTGTTTGCATCCCCCACTATTCCTGCCATAACCATCTCGACCGTACTGTTAACATTAGAGTCTTGACTTCACCGACATTCTTTTTTACCCTTCTGACTTCCCCTGTCCACACTAGCATGATCTGGCAATTGGTTCCCCATTATATTTGGCCCATTCTTTGACCCAAATTTCACAACTCTGGTATTGATTAAACTTTGGACTTTCTTTTTAAAGGAAATGCAATCCTCAGTTGAATGCCTCTGAATTCCTGCGTGATATGCGCAGCTAGTATTTGCATTGTACCATCTTGGGTATGGTGGGGTCAAAGGTTTAAGATATACGGGCGCGACAAGTTGGCCCTGTAATAATTTGGGATATAGCTCACCATAGGTGGTAGGAATGGGATCAAACTAGGGTTTTTGATCGTTCCTTGGTGAATGTTGGTCATTGCACGCGTGACCTTAAGTATTTGGGATAGTGTTTCGGGGAAGGGTTATCTGTGGGGATATACCAGTTGGAAACGACTGTTGTGGTATATTGGTATAAGGGAATGGATTTTGGATAAGGTGGTTTACATTGGGGTAGTAAAGATTATACCCAGGGTAAAGTGTGTAGGGTGTAGGAGGTGCATAAGATATAGTGGGAGTATAGGGCCTTGGTGGTGTATATGGTGTGGGAGGTGTATATGGATATTGGTTGATACTAATTGTGTGGGTCTCCTCTTTCTTCCTAGCAGTGAATACCTTCTTCGGAGTAGCAGACTCACCCCCTTCCATTTTCCCATTCTTAACGGCAGACTCTATCATCTCCTCGGATAACACCATGTCTGCAAAGTCCTTGGTGGCACTCCCCACCAATTTATCATAATAAGGTGCTTTCAAGATATTGATGAAAAGCACTGTAGTTTCTTTGCTAGTTAAAGGGGGTTGTACTTGTGTGGCCAGATCCCTCCACCTTTGCCAGTATTCTTTGAAACTCTCAGTAGTCTTCTTTTCCATGTTCTGTAGTGACAGCCTATCAGGTACCATATCAGATACATGCTTATAATACTCCATGAAAGCCCTGGCTAAATCCGTCCATGAACGAATCTTGGTACGACTCAGTTGATTATACCATCGGGTTGCAGACCCTGTCAAGCTATCTTGGAAATAGTGGATAAGTAGTTTTTCATTATCATCATGCCCCGTCATTCTTCTGCAGTACATGGTCAGATGTACTGATGGGTTAGGAATCCCATTATATTTCTCAAAGTCTGGTACTTTGAACTTTGGGGGAATTACCAGATCGTGTACCAAACTCATCTCTTTGGCATCCAGATTGCCAAATAACTTCGCCCCTTCAACGGCCCTTAGCCTCTCCTCCAGCAATTGATATTTTTTTGGGGATTCTGCCATTTCAACCCTCTTCAGCTCAGTCATCTTTGCCTTTTCCTTTTCGGCCAGTTCCTCAAAGTCTGGAACGTTAACATCAATTGGGTCAACCCCAATATTAACCTTTCCAGGACCAAAACTCTATGCTTCATCCACTGGTTGAATGTAAACATAGGATGCTGCCCCAGTTGGAAATTCATTTCCTACATGCTATGATGTCTAGCCGTTCAGCTGCACCATCTCAGGTCGGCCTTCCTAGTTTACTGCCCCCATTCCTGTAACTGAGTTTTCCCCTAGCCATTTCTGCCTCATCGTGGTATCATCATTTCCATGAGTTTGGTCATTTGTTCCCGTGACTCTTCGTGACACTTAGCTAACTGTTCCTATAGTTCCCTTTGAGTTTTTTCCATTCTTTCAATTCTATCAAACTGATCACCTTCCATAGCTCTGGCTTAAGACCGAGTATTGTAAGGGTGTCGAAAATCCGGTTCTTTCACAGTGCGACCAATTGTACCTTTAGTTTTGAAAACCTTGAATTAGAATTTATTGACACATCTTTTTTATGTTTTATAAAAAAAATGAATGAAATAATAAATGACTAAATGTTTAATGAATGAACAAATGAATAATTATAAAGAATAAATGAATGGACAAATGAATGACTAAGTATATGAGTATGAACGAATAATATGCAGAATAAATGAATGAATAATTATAACTATGAATAAATGTATGAATGAACGAACAAAATATATAAAGGACAAAATAAGTGAATGATAAAAATATGTATGCATTTGAAAGTATTGGCCCTAGATAATTCCAACCAAACGATCTTTCATTGATTTCCTGGAACTAAATACATCAAAGATAGAATAAAAAGATCATTTCCTAAACAAGTCCATAATTTGCCTTTCAAAGTGCTGTTACAAAATACTAGTCCTATAGTAACTCCCTCTGATCTTGGACTTTCCTTCACAGTCTCCTTTTGATTTCCTAGCTCTTCAATCTGACCCCTACTTGTTCATGGCCCCTTGACGCGTCAGCAGAAATATCACTGTGTAAGCTTTCCTTAGCTGGCTTCTCAAGTTGACTGGCTCGAGCTTCTTCATGCTTCGCTCTCTCTCTCCAGTAGTTACTCTCCTTCTTGAGGTTTTTGACCTCTTGATCCCATTCCCTAGAAGTCCTGAGAGTTCCTTCAAACCTGAGCTCGAACGATACCTTTTATTTTCCAAATGCAATTCCTGAAGATCGCCCTTAGCAGTGTCCCTTTCTCTCTTAATCCTTTCCATTTCTTTTTCCCGGGTTGATTCCCTATTTTTCATGTCCTCAAGCTCTTCTTGAAGTCGGGCAATCTCTTTGCTCATTTGGGCCTTTTCTTTCCCAAATTTCGACTTTACAATTTCTAGCTCTGATGGCGCCTTTTTCGATGGTGAACTCATGAATTGAACTTCTTCCCCATTAGATGCCAATAGCTTATCATTAACCCTCCTTTCCCTCCATACCAGGCAGTCAGGTGTGACGATGTCGGCATATCTGGCTACCTTTATCCGACGGGTCTTTTTCCATGCTTCAATTATTCCCCACACCTTTTCTAAATAACTCTCTTCTCCATAGGTGAACTCTAATAGACCCAATCCATGAGTCACGGGTGTGAACTGTCGAGATTCAACCTGTCTTTGCACCAACAGAGGTGTGTAGCTCACGGCTCCCCAAATCCTGAGTAATGGAACCCCTGACTTGTCTCCGCATTTGTACAATATAGGCATAGGGATCATCCATGGAGCTCTCCAAATTATCATTTCACATTTAATATTTCGGAACAGGTTGAACCATTGCTCTTTATTTCTGTCTTCAGGCCAATCTATTTTAAGGATTTCACTGATCGGTATTAGGGTTTTCAAGTATGGTTTGAAAGAGACATCTTCCTTTCTCAAAAAATAGCTTTGAATCCAAACATAGAGAAGCTCCATACATCCCCTGAATCTTCCTTTTCCTTCCCTTTTGCAAAAGTTCAAAGATCGAATAGTTTCTGCTAGGACGGCTGGAGAGGATCTATCTTATGTCTTAACATCTCAAAAAGATCAATAATGGCCAACTCGACACGTCCTAGTGTCCCCAGGAAGATAACCAAACCATATATGGCTAAGGCAAAAATATCCCTAGCAATCTCTCTATTCGGGTGACTTCGGATCAAAGATTAGAGAGTATCGCACGGAATACACTCGCTTTTCCTTTTCTTAACCATATGTGCATCGACCCATTTGCTATCCATTCCCACAATCCTAGCTAATTTCTTCTTGAACCCTAATGTCTTTGAATCCTTCAAATAAATCCGATCAGGGATAGCATCCTCAATACGTAACAAAGCCGAATATTCCTCTATTGTTGGAGTCATATCTTCTTTGTTGAAAGTGAAGCATTGGTAAGCAGGATTCCAAAAGTACATCATAGCCCGAATCAACTCACTATTAATCTTAACCGAAATCAACAATGCTATGTCTCCATATATCTGAGTGAAAATCCTCTTTTCAGACACGTCCCAATGACTCCAAATATCCATTAACCCTCTGAGATCATTTTTCCGATAAACTAAATCTACCCGTTCTGGCAATGCTGATATATATCCCTCCTTTAAACAATCCCTATCTCTTCGCTGATCTAACTTCGAACACTGTCGCACCCCTGCATGCTCTTCCACTATCAAACTAGCCTGACCTTCCATGAAAACCCTCTTGGTTGAAAATTATCCCGAGGCCAATAATTTTTCCTATGCATTATGATGACACAAAAAAAATGCATGAAAAAGAAATAAGTCAGTAGAGGTGAAGAAATCAAATAATAACAAAATAATACAACAAATATCCAATTGAAAATTCGGCATTACGACGCCTTTGGGGACAGAATTTTGAATCTTTGGTGGGCAAAACGATGTGCGTTCATCACTGTCCATTTTCAAATTCGGGATGTAACATAGGTAATAAAAGGTTAGAAGTGTCCCTCCATGTGTTCCTAACTTCGGTAATTCTATCAAAAATTCGGCAGAGCTTCGCCTATGTTGGCTCTATGGTTCACTATATGTGGATGATTGAAGTTCTAAAAAGGCTCTGAATTGTTCCTCACTGACGCCTGTGAAGGATAGTAAGGCACCCCGATAAAAGTGGGTTCAATTCGTTAGAATATATTTCCCTAGCCCATGCAGATTGTTAATTACGGGAGCTTAGGTAATTTATACTCCAGAAGTATTTTGCTAACCCATGCGGATTGTTAATCACGAGAGTGTAGCTACTTTACTTCCACTTAAAGGGACGGAACCCGGGTGTAGGGCTCATGATATGCAAATGCGAGTGCAATGTGTGTGAGGAGGCACAACAAACCTTTCACCACCTATTCTACAACCCTAATTCTAAATGCCCCAACAAGATTAGACAACATAAATCATCAATTAATCAATAAATGAATATATGCACCAAAATAACCATAGAACAATTATAATATGTATGCACATGACTATGGACATAATTAAGAGCATTTTATTATTTTTGAAATTCTCCTTACTTTTTTATTTTTTAAAATGTGGGAATTAAAATTAAATACCAATTAAACTCGACAAAACCGAGACTTTGATAACACACGACTAATTCTAGGCCTGACTCTCTAAATGTCCCCAGTGGAGTCACCAAGCTTTCGATACGTGATCCCGTTGTGGGGACCCGTTCGAGTGAGGGGGAAACATAAGCAGAGGAAAAGACTACTTGATTCCTCTTGATTGAAATAAAAGGTCGAGGGTTTGAAAACAACCTCGGAAAAAGTCATGGAGTTGCCACCAATCTTTTTTAGCTAGGTGTGATCGGCCACCTATTAAAACCGGTTTTATAAAATATTTTAAAATTAATTAAAATATTTTTAAAACCAATTTCAAGTTTGCGTTATAAACCAGAGAAAATCGAAGAATCGCGTTCGGGACTCGATTACGTGCGGGGAAGGATTAGCACCCCCACAATGCCCGTATAAAATGGTACCTTATTAATCATGTGTTATCTCAAGTCTCGGTAAAAAGTTGGTTCTTAATTTAGTATTTCAAGTTAATTCCCAATTTAAAGAAAAATAATTCCATTTTTTAATTGAAAGTGATCCGAAATTTATTAATTCAAAAATTTTCTATCTCAACAAACGTGGCAAAATATAAAATTTTTTATTAATTTGGAAAATTTTCCGAATCATTCTCGTTTTAAAGAAGATATTCCGTTATTAATGATAATTGATGATATCCTCCCCAGCAAACCCGGCAAAGAACTCATGAATTATTTTAACTCGAGAATATCTTTATTTTATTGAAAATCGTTATCTTTTTCAAAACATTTTAAAAAATGAATATGAACATGTGTGACATAAATAAAATGACATCGCAAAGTCTAGCTAATATAATGCAACCTAAATGATATAATTTAAATGGCATAGTATATTCTAAATGAAATGAAATGATTTAAATGACATTGCAAATGTAAATGATATGGCATATTTTGAATGACATGGCATATTGTAAATAATATAATCTAAATGACATGGAATATAATCTAAGTGACATGAAATGACATGAAACATAATATAATGCTATCATGGAATATGCATGAAAATAAAATAATAAATGCATGAACATAGTATATGCTAGATAATGTAACAACAATAAATAACTAAAATAAAAAGCATAGGATAGCATGAAATATTCAAAATCATATGGCAAACAATATAACATCATAAAATGTAAATCAAAATAATAATAATACCATGACAAATATCATAGCATAAATCACATATTAAATAAAATGCATAAACATGGGGAATGCAATGCATGAAAATGTATTTTTTTTCCTTTAAATAAGGAAATCCGTATATCTAAAAAGATATACGGCTACCTTAGGAAAATATATCAAATTAAATTTTCTAAAAAAAAAATTGTGATTGTTTGAAAACAATTTTAAAGAGACTTAAATGAAGATTAAAATCCTAGACAAACCCTTTAAAAATGGCTCTAATTTCCTAAGTTTAAAATCCCGGACTTGACCACCCTTAACCCAAGATTTATAAAATCAATTTTAAAGTTTGAAAAGACTTAAAAACTATCCTAAGACAGTAGCTAAAGCTTCTAACCAACCCCCTCTAAATACCTTAGCCAAATTCAATAATTGTTTTTCTTTTGAATTCAAAGTTGCCTTTACTGTCCCGTTTTTATACACAATTTTTTAACCTATTTTTAAAAATTCAAAAAAATCTAAAAAAAATATTGAAGACTCAAAACATGTAAAACTACGAGTACTCGGTGAAAAACTGTTTTGCCAAAACACATTTTCTTTGCCTTTGATAAAATCATTTAAAAATCAAAGTAAAAATGTTGGAGACTCTCCTAAAGACCTAAAAATAGTAGGTAAAACATTTAAAAACCTTGGACAATAATTGGCTAAGTAAAAAAAAAAAAATCATAAAGGTAGAATAATCAATTTGACAACTCTTTAATTTTCCACAAGTATGCTCAAGTGAGCATGACTTTGAGCCATTGATTGGCCTAAGTCATAAATCATGTGGCATGACATAAAATGCATGAAAATACAGCAAAGTGAATGCATGAAATGCATGGTTTAAAGCCTAAGTGATATGGAAAAAGCATGGCATAAATAACCTAAATGCCTAGCATGAGTTTGCATGGCAATAAATGCTATCCTAACTTAACATGCATGAACTAGTGTCTAAATGACATGGCAAATAACATGAAATAATGAAAATGGCCTAGTGCCTAAATGACATGGGAAATGACATTGCATATGAAAATGGCCTAATGTCTAAATGTCATGGAAAAACAACATAGCATATGAAAATAGCCTAATGCTTAAATGACATGGAATAATAAAAATGGCTTAAAGCTAAATGGCATGTGAAATGACATGGCATATGAAAATGGCCTAATGTCTAAATGTCATGGAAAAATATCATGGCATATGAAAATGGCCTAATGCTTAAATGGCATGTAAAATGACATGGAATAATAAAAATGGCGTAAAGCTAAATGACATGTAAAATGACATGGCATATGAAAATGGCCTAAAGTTTTAATGACATGTAAAATGACATGGTATATGAAAATGACCTAAAATTGTAATGACATGTAAAATGACATGGTATATGAACATGGCCTAAAGTTTAAATGGCATGTAAAATGACAGAGAATAATAAAATGACCTAAACTTAAATGACATGGAATAATAAAAATGGCCTAAAGCTAAATGACATGTAAAATGACCTAGATGTCTAAATGAAATGGCAAATATCATGGCCTAGAAAAATGACCTAAAGCTTAGAGAAAATACACATGGCCGGATGGCCTAGGAACCAAAGTGTTGTGAGAAATGTCATGTAAAATGACCTAACTAAATGCTATGGAAGATGATATGAAAAATGGAAATGGCCTAAACTATATGACAATAGCCCCATGATGCAAAAATATGACATAAGTCAAAAGAACAAGATGGTTAGCAAGAATATAATATACATAAAGATAAACAATAATAGAAATAAGCAAGTTAAAGTAAGCAAATGAATAACAAAGAGATGAGTTCCATGGTTGGTACATTGGACAAAGTCTTATCTCTTGATTTTCATCAAGGTCATGAAGCCTTTTCAATCTCAAAATCATAAAAAATAACTAAGGTAAAAAAATATGGAGATGAGCTCCATGGTTGGTATATTGGACAAACCCACCCTAACCATTATCACTTGATTTTCATCAAGATCATGAAGCCTAACTATTGTTTTATTTATTTTTTGAAAAGCAAGAACAACAAGAAAGATGTAAAAAAATGGTAGGAAATCACATGGAAAACAAGAAATAAAGCATGAGGAAGAAGAAGAAGAAGAAAAAATGTAGTAGCAATGGTATAATGGCTACCTTAACAAAAGCTTTCTTCCTTTCTTCCAAAAATTTTTTTTTTTTCTAAATTAGCTACTGACTTTGCTCTTCAAATGACTTAGCCTATATGGAAAAAATCAAACATTCCTTCTCCTCCTTCCTTTTGGCCGGTTGGCATGCCCACCATTGGATGATTTTTGCACTTTTTCTCCTCCAATCTTGGCCCTTAAATTAAGATATTTTATGACAACATAAAAATGTCATCTTGACAATTGATAGCAGCCCTTAAGATGTGTACTCAGACCTTGTAATAACCTCAGCCCTTAGATGAAAAAGAGGACCAATCCCATGCACTCCCTTGCTTGGCCCTTTGAGTGCCTAACCTTGGATGAGTTATGCTCTTCTATTCTTGGCCATTGGATGAGGATTCTTTCATGACAACATAAAAATGTCATCTTGGCATTTAATCCCAGCCCTTTACATGTGTACTCAGCCCTTGTACATGGCCTAAGCCATGCACTTCCTTACTTGGCCAAATGGATGTCCACCTTTGGATGAGTTGTGCTCTTCCATTCTTGGCCATTAGATGAGGGTTCTTTCATGACAAATAAAAATGTCATCTTGGCATTTAATCTTGGCCATTGAATGGTGTATTCAACTTTTCTAGAAGGCACCTAAGCCATTGGATGAAGGAGGGACCATTTGCAAGGTACTAGTGGTAGCATGTGAGCTTGATAGTGACTAAGGAATTAAATTGATCAAGCTTCCTTCTTCTCCTCTATGCTGGCTGATCAAAGGAGGTAAAATCCCAGCAATTCCTTCTTCTTTCATATTTTTCTTAATTACAAATTTGCCTTTTTCGATTTCTTCAGTAAAATGATCTTTTTGACCCCCGAACCTAAATAAATAGCAAACGGACTCTAAATTCAAATTTTATTTTTTCAACACTTCCAAAATAATAAAAAATTGAATTCTTGAAATTTTCAAAATTTTCCGAGTCCATTTGCTATTTATTTGGATTTTTCTTCCAAAATTGCCTTTTTGTGCACCCGAACTTTCACCAATTTTAAACGAGCTCCAAATCCAAATTTTCTTCACCAATCTCTTCCAAATAATTTAAAAGTGTGATTTGGAAATTTTCAATATTTTTGGAGCTCATTTGCTATTTGTTCGGGATTTATCTGCTTGAATTTCTGCATAGGGGATCCGGGATTTGGCCATTCTTCAACCGAACTCTGAATCCGGATTTTATTTTTCCAATCTCTTCCAAATAATTTAAGAGTGAGATCTGAAAATTTTTAGAATTTTTGGAACTCATTTGCTATTTTTCCGGGATTTATCTCTTTGAATTTCTGCATAGTAGGCTTGGAATTTGGCCATTTTGCAAACGAACTTCGAATCCAGATTTTCTTTCACCAATCTTTTCGAAATGATTTAATAATGAGATCTGCAAATTTTTAGAATTTTTGGAGTTCATTTGGTATTTTTTCTAAATTTTCTAGTTTTGCCCTTTTGTCTCCGAAGCCCGGTTTTGTCCAAAACAAGTCCGATTTTCAGATTTTCTTTTCCTGGGCCTTTGTCCTATATTGAATTGAAGTTGGTCCGAAAACACCCAATTTTTATGATCAAATTCCCTTCCGTTTTGATTTGTCCTCTTTTTAGTATCAGGAATTTTCTCTTTTTTCGTTTTTCCTCCAATCGGCTCTTTTCTCGGAATTACTTCAAACTGAGCCTTGGCCTATCCTTATCTAACAATTCCTCATCATTAGGGGCTTTAATCTTATCGAATCAAGCCATTTCTGTAATTTTCCCAAATTTCACCAAAATCCACTAAAAAATCCTAATTCTCGGTTTTCTTCCGAATTGACTTTTCTTTCAATTTTTCTTCCAAGTAGCCTCTTCATTACCCGTAGTCAGTGCTTATCTTTCATTTGGAACCTTCAATTACGACCAATTTGATCATTTAAGCATTTTTCCCGAAATTTCCCGAATTAGGGTTTCTTTTCTACCGAATCTCCGTAACCCAACTTCCGAACTCCATATATTTCAATGTAGACCTCGGATTATCAAAATTCTTTCACCATTTTTCAATTGAACTTCAAATCTTGATTTTGAAAGTGGGTTGACTTTTTTAGTAGTTGACTTTTTGGGGTTGATTTTTTTGGGGTTGACTTTTTCAAGTGTGACTTTTTTTGTCTGCTTTCTTAGACCAAGTCACGGAGTACCACTTGCAGGATGAAAAAAGTATTTTTGCATTCTAAAACATCAATTTAGGAAGAAAACATACCTGATTTAGTGGTTCAAACAAAAATAGGTATCTACAATTGAAAAATAGGTCGGGCTAGGCCAAATTTGTGCCTTGAATGTTGGAGCCAAGGTCCGACTCATTTTTTAAACGGGTCTCATTTTTTTGTCCAAGTCCATTTTTCGGGTCTAATATTTTTGTCCAAACCCTCCCAAAAATTAGGCAGACCTTCGAAATTGGACGGATAGCCCAACCTTTGGACATGTCTAATGTTAAATTGAAAGTTACAATTAGAGCAATTGATAAATACAAGAAATAAATTCTTTTATGTCTTACCATTTCATTTTCATACTAATGGATTACAAGGATAATGTGGCTTTAATGAAGCTTTATATAAAAAAAAATCTCCATGGAATTAGGAAGGTAGCACAAAAAATATATATTAAAAATGGTGCGTTTGTTTTGCAGATTTTTAAAAAATGGACTAAGTTTTTTTTGGAAAAGTTGATATTTTTATTGTTCAGATGGTCCTGTATAAAATATTTTTCGTTGTTGGTTGTTTTTCCAAAAAGTTTGCATTGATATAAAAAAGATTGACCCCTACACTTAGAGGACCAATCCTTTTTCTGTTTTGCTTTAACTTCTATTCTTAAAAAATCGATTTTTTTTTTTTTTTTGCTTTACTTCAAGGAAGAGTCGATCTCTATACTTAAGAGATTGATCTTTTCTGTTTTACGCTTTTCAAAAGAGTAGGGCATTCTTTGAAAAATGGATTAATTTTTCAATGATCCGAAATTTATTTTTTTTATCAAACTATTTTTCGTAAAACAAATATAAAAAATACAAAAATTATTTTTTGAAAATATTTTTTACGAAACAAACAAATCCTTAAGAACATGTATTTCTGTTTGAAATCCCAGGGCCCATTAGTAAAACTCAAAAGCCCATTTAAAGCCATTCAAAACCCAACAAAAGTACATGGCTAAAGTCTAAACCCAACCGACCTTTTTTTCTTTTAAAAACCCAACCGACTTTCATTTCGTGCTCAACGCTACTTTTCCTAACCTTCCATATCTATTATATCAATAATACTCAATTATCAAATTCGAAAGAGCAAAATTTCTCCAATCCAAACCAGAGAAGATGGTGTTCATCGCATCCCCAAATTCCAAAACTATTTCTCTAAATCTGAACCCTAAAACCACAACTCTCCTTTCCCTTCAACAATCCATTCAACTCCACACCCAGATCCCCATTTCCCACCAACACCTCCTCCTATCCCCAAATCCCCGCTCTCTCCTTCTCGATTCCCCGAATCCCGATTCTGTCCTCCTCTCCCACCTCCGCGTCACCCCTTACTCTACCTTATTCCTTCATGTCCCCCTCCGCGGCGGCACCCAACCTGGGCCCGGCGGTGCTGCAGTACCCAAGCCACGCCTAGAATTTCTCAACTCCAAGCCTCCCCCTAACTATGTTGCTGGCCTGGGGCGTGGTGCCACGGGCTTCACCACCCGTTCTGATATAGGTCCGGCCCGTGCTGCTCCTGACTTACCTGACCGGTCCGCTACTACTATTGGTGGTGCTGCAGCGCCGTCTGGACTTGGCCGTGGCCGCGGAAAGCCTGGTGAAGATGAAGATGACGATGAAGGGGAGGATAAGGGATACGATGAGAATCAGAAATTTGATGAATTTGAAGGGAATGACGTTGGTCTTTTCGCCTCTGCGGAGTATGATGAAGATGATAAAGAAGCTGATGCTGTTTGGGAAGCCATCGATAAGAGGATGGATTCAAGGAGAAAAGATCGAAGAGAGGCGAGATTGAAGGAAGAAATTGAGAAATACCGAGCGTCTAACCCGAAAATCACAGAGCAGTTCGCAGATTTAAAGAGAAAGTTGCATACTGTGTCAGCTGAGGAGTGGGAGAGTATTCCGGAAATTGGGGATTATTCGTTGAGGAATAAGAAAAGAAGGTTCGAGAGTTTCGTGCCAGTTCCGGATACTCTTTTGGAGAAGGCAAGGCAGGAGCAAGAGCATGTTACGGCTTTAGACCCAAAGAGCCGGGCTGCAGGTGGGATGGAAACTCCTTGGGCGCAAACTCCTGTAACGGATTTAACTGCTGTTGGTGAAGGGAGAGGTACTGTGTTGTCTTTGAAGTTGGATAGATTATCGGATTCTGTTTCAGGTTTAACTGTTGTGGATCCAAAAGGGTACTTAACTGATTTGAAAAGTATGAAGATTACTAGTGATGCTGAGATTTCGGATATTAAGAAGGCCAGGTTGTTGTTGAAGAGTGTTACGCAGACAAATCCGAAACATCCACCTGGCTGGATTGCTGCTGCAAGATTGGAGGAAGTGGCTGGGAAGATCCAGACAGCTAGGCAGTTGATTCAGAAAGGGTGTGAGGAGTGTCCCAAGAATGAAGATGTTTGGTTGGAGGCTTGTAGGCTTGCGAGCCCAGATGAGGCCAAGGCTGTGATTGCTAGGGGAGTGAAGTCAATTCCCAATTCAGTGAAGTTGTGGTTGCAAGCGGCAAAATTGGAGCATGATGATGTGAGTAAGAGCAGGGTTTTGAGAAGGGGTTTGGAGAACATACCAGATTCGGTGAGGTTATGGAAGGCAGTTGTGGAGCTCGCAAATGAGACGGATGCAGCTACCTTGCTTGAAAGAGCTGTGGAGTGCTGTCCTTTACATGTGGAGTTGTGGTTGGCACTTGCCAGGTTGAAAGATTATGAGAAAGCTAAGAAAGTGCTTAATAGGGCGAGGGAGAAGTTGCCTAAGGAGCCTGCTATATGGATTACAGCTGCAAAGTTGGAGGAGGCTAATGGAAATAATGCTATGGTGGGAAAGATTATTGAGAGGTGTATAAGGGCATTGCAAAGAGAAGGATTTGTTATTGATAGGGAGGCTTGGATGAAGGAGGCTGAGGCTGCAGAGAGGGCTGGATCTGTTGTGACATGCCAGGCAATTATTCGAAATACAATTGGGATTGGAGTGGAGGAAGAGGATAGGAAGAGAACTTGGGTGGCTGATGCTGAGGAATGCAAGAAGCGGGGTTCAATCGAGACTGCTAGAGCTATCTATGCTCACGCTCTTACTGTGTTTTTGACAAAGAAGAGCATTTGGCTGAAAGCAGCTCAGCTGGAGAAGAGCCATGGGACTAGGGAATCGCTTGATGCTCTTCTTCGTAAAGCAGTCACGTATCGGCCACAGGCTGAGGTTCTTTGGCTTATGGGTGCCAAGGAGAAATGGCTTGCTGGGGATGTGCCTGCTGCTCGAGCTATCCTTCAAGAAGCTTATGCTGCCATACCGAATTCAGAGGAGATATGGCTTGCTGCATTTAAGCTTGAATTTGAAAACCACGAGCCTGAGAGAGCAAGAATGCTTCTTGCTAAGGCTCGAGAAAGAGGAGGCACAGAGAGAGTATGGATGAAATCAGCCATTGTGGAGAGAGAATTGGGGAACACTGAGGAAGAGAGGAGGTTGCTTGATGAAGGATTGAAGCAATTCCCATCATTCTTTAAACTGTGGTTGATGCTTGGGCAGCTAGAGGAACGGCTTGGTAACGTGGAAAAAGCCAAGGGAGTATATGAATCAGGTTTAAAGCACTGTCCAAGTTGTATACCTCTATGGGTTTCTCTTGCCATTCTTGAAGAGAAAATGAATGGTATATCTAAGGCTCGAGCTGTACTCACACTGGCGAGGAAGAAGAATCCACAACAACCTGAACTTTGGCTTGCTGCCATACGTGCTGAGTCAAGACATGGCTACAAGAAGGAAGCAGATATCTTAATGGCAAAGGCATTGCAAGAGTGTCCAAATAGTGGTATATTGTGGGCAGCGTCTATTGAGATGGTTCCACGGCCTCAACGTAAAACCAAGAGCATGGATGCCCTCAAGAAATGTGATCATGATCCCCATGTCATTGCCGCAGTGGCCAAGTTATTTTGGCATGATAGGAAGGTGGATAAAGCTAGGACTTGGCTCAACAGGGCTGTGACTCTTGCTCCAGATTTTGGGGATTTCTGGGCATTGTACTACAAATTTGAACTTCAGCATGGTAGTGAGGAGAACCAGAAAGATGTGATGAAAAGGTGTGTCGCCGCAGAACCGAAGCATTGTGAGAAATGGCAAGCAATTTCAAAGGCTGTGGAGAACTCTCACCAGCCTACTGAAGCCATTTTAAAGAAAGCAGTGGTTGCGTTGAGCAAGGAAGAGAGTGCTGCGGAAAACAATAGTAAACACTAATTACCTACACTAATTACTTTTAAGGTTGTAGCATCTGATAGTTACTCTGTTGTAGAATACTTTTACTAAGGGTAGTGCCTTACTGGTCTCTCACTTGAATGAAATTTTGATTTCTTCAATGAATGTGGACAGCTGAATTAATTCTGAAGCATGTTTAATTTGGTTTTTGGATATGTAAGGAGAAAATTGTGTTTTATATGATGTTTTAGCATGTAGAATACACTGGTTTATTGCCTCATTTTACTTATCATTATGTCCAGAGAAGTATCTGTATGACCTGTTTAGCTAGAAGAGTATTCATCCTGATTGTCGTGTTAAAACTTAAAAAGATCCAAAAGAAAACAGATTTATTGTCCCACCACCAAGATCATCGGATGCCCTTTATATATCAGCTTAGATCTCATCTCATGACAGTTTGAAATTATCATTAGGATGTACTAGTAACTCTTGCAAAGTTTAGGGTATCTATAGTATGAAGAATCAAGAATGAATTCTGAAATGGGTATGCTATTCCTTTATTGTGTAATGCAGTACTTTTACCATTCATGGAGTTCTATTCCGAGAATGCTATAGTTGAAACTAAAGTTGATTGACAAAAGCATCGATCTCATCTTTTTTGGTTGAAGGAAATGACAAATAATAGGGTAAATTTTTGTATCGTGCTATTGAGCACAAAACTTTCTACATTTACAAAAGTGAAAACAATGGTAAAATATATTTATTAGATGTCAATTCTCATTATTATGGTGCCTATTTAAGCCAAAACAACAAGCTTCTCACTTATCTCCCACAACTTCCATACCTTCGCTGCATCACTTGCCTCTTTAGAGAGCTGGTTTTCGAATGAATCTGAGTTCTTATTCCAACTCCAGTAAACACCTGATTTTGTCAGACTTGGATCACTCACAACCTGCATCATAGAAGGCTTGTTTGGTCCATATGCAATGTAACATTTAACCACTGTACATGTGAACATATAATGAAGACATGTTTTTTCATATTATTTTACTTGACCTGTGCAAGTGCACTCCCAGCTTCTTCTTCCGAAACATAGACTATGGTAATGTACTTCTGAAATGGTTGAAAGAGAAGCCTGAACAATGAAGAGAGACCAAGGTGATTCCTGTTTCCTCATGGTAGCGCCTGTGGAACTCTTGCATGGTGAGCATATTACAAACTTTGCCGTCATGCCTTGGCACCATCAAAATCTCCTCCATCTATCATGGGCGAACACTCTAGTCCATTCAAGCAGCCCACAAGACCTCTAAGATCCCCAAGGTTAGCTTTTGGGGGCACATTTCCAGCCAAGGTGTTTGTGTTTCCTGGAATTGCATTGGGAGGAAGTGGACAATTAGAAAATTTACCGTTTTCTTAATCACTTCTACAATATTGTTAGTTCACCTCACATTATCAAGTTTATGGTTTATTGATTTGCAAAATGTAAGCTGATGGTAGAATTATGATGAATTTCTTAATATGCTCAATTATCATGATTAAACTTTTGCAAGTTTAGTAAGCACTGGCTCAATATTTCTCTTAATTAACTTGGTAGAATGAGGTTCTTGCACGAAATGTATTTTACAACTTATGCATAGTAAGGCTAGGTTAGGCTGGTAACTGTGATGGAACCAACAATTATGAGACGTTTATATGGGTAGTCTGACTGCTTCAGGTCTTCTAGGAGTAGCCTTGCGAGGAGGAAGTACCAAGATAGTTTATTCCAACACTGAGTTCAAATACTTCAGCGGTATAAGTTGGTTCCTTAGCAGTAGGTAAATATACAGCAGCATTGCAAACCAGGACATCAAGTGGTCTGCCAGAGTGATAGAAGTTATCTGCAAATTGCCTCACACTTTCAAGCGAGGCAAGGTCGAGATGCATTATGGTATAATTTTCTTTAGTAATGCCAACTGATTTAGCTGCTTTCTCAGCCTTGAGAAAATTTCTACATGCCATGATTATGTGCCATTTCCCTGTTTCAGCGTGAGCCTTGGCTGTGGCTAGGCCAGAACCGGAGATACCTTTTCTCAAGGTCTTCTTTCCTTCTGGTGAGCCTGATCGACTCCTGGAGTTGTAGCAGCTATTTCGGCTCGAATAATTCCAGCAGGTGCATCCTTTTTCTGAAGTTCCTGTAAGTGAAGTCCATTAAGCATACCGCGAAAAACTGACAGTTCAAGGGGGGGGAACATGCAATGGTTTTCAATGGTCATATTTAAAGATATTAGAAAGGTAAAACTAACCAGTTCCTAGAACAATTTTTGGGTGTGCCTGACACTACAATTAAACTAAATTTAATTTGAAAACCGGATTTAGGTAACTCATTCATTCTACCATTTCTGAAAAGAATCTGAATTTAGTATCCTAGGAAGTTATGTAGCTGAATTAATTTACTAACTTATACAGCAGTTGGCTCAGACACCTCTTTTTATCTGCTATTCTCAGAAGTTGGAAAATTAAATGCCTCTTTCAATGCCATGTATAAGTTGTCCAAAATTCATGCCTCTATAGCAGCTCCTCTGCTTTCTTTGGATATTGGCATAAAACTTCAATTAAGAAAAAAATTTCATGATGAAATTGTCATTTTGGAAATGTCTGAATAAGGCTAAAAACCTTGTCTCTTAATAGTGTGCTTGGATATGTCATGTATGTCGGCAATAATTTCATCTCACTGTCAACAAGAAAACCATAAATTCTAGAGACAGAGAGATATTTGCCTGTTTCCTGACTTACTGCCAGAGGAAAGCTAAGTTCAGTTTTGAAATGGGTTGAGAATGAAACACCAAAAAGACTTTGTCTCCTTAAGAGAAGCATTGGATTTGGCCTGTCAATCTAACATGTCAGGATGAATCAATATCAAATGACAGTCATTCGCTGATTGAGCTTGTCGAGTCTCACTACTTCGTAGCAAGTAGCAACTAACCTCTTTGTGGATGGAGATGGTAGCTGGGAATAATGAGGCTGCTCGGAGAGCTATGAACCCTGCTAAGCTACTTTGCTGTGCTTTTCGTGAAACCGAGTCTGTGCCAAGCCCAAGTGGACTAACCTGTAATAATTGTTTCTCTATAGAGACAGATAAGTTTCTGGTAGAACTAGTAACTTTGAACACGATTACACGACATGAATACGATATAAAAAAAATAATTAAAATACGACGTAAAACACGACACGACATGAAAAAATAACACGAACATAACACAAATACATGAACATATTAAAATCTATATAATACGAATTATTAATGTATTAAAATTTATATAAATATATAAGATTTTAAACATGTTGTCAGATCTGATTTCCGGGACAGAACACGCCACGTCAGCTTGTATTGTCCAATGAGATTTCGAGTTTTGGATGGGCATTGCTGTCTGAAATCTTCCATAAACAGTTCTTCTCTGGGCCTTCTTAGCCCACTGTTTATAGGCAACAATCAGACCCAGTCCACAGGGCTGAAGGAGATGTCACATAACATTATTGTTAATCAGTCCATTCAGTTCTTAGCAGGATGAAAATCTATTTTTTATGGGAACCAAAATTTACTGACACACTCAAAATTCTAACTTTTTAGATGATTTCTCAAGGTCTTGCTCAGGAATTGTGTAACTTAAACTATCAACTATGCAATTATTAAACATGTTTTAGATTGCTAGCAGCATCTGGAATCTATTCCAAGTTGTATTTCGCTTCCAATTTTTTTCTTTTAATGAAATTACAAGTACATGTAAAATTAGAATCATCTGAAGCACTACTTAACATATATAAATAACTATTAAATAGACATAATAATTTTGGACACGATATGAAAACATGGCATCAACATAAAACGTTTAATAAACACAAAAATATTATGATAAACCTAACACGACACGTTTAATACACATGATATTCATGTTTAGGATTTTGATAAATTTAATAATTTGTGTTGTACTTATATTTACACAATTAATATAGGGAAAAAACACGACACACGACAAATATACACAAATTATCAAATTTACTATTACATGTTAAAAACTCAATGAGTAAATTTAAACAAACCAACAAATTAAACATAAAATAACTGTTACATAAAATAACTGTTACATAAAAAAAATCAACAAACTAATATGAAAGTGTATCATAACGAGACTTAACAAAAGAACTTAAAAGGTTTCAAGATTTCTTTATTTACTATTACCTCGCCTTCCAAAAAAAGCGGCTGCTAATTGGCACTAATGCTAATGGGGACCATCGATCAAGAAGGACTTCTCACCTCTCCAGATTTTTTCCAATCCATTGTTCTTCAAGCAAAGCTTCATTGACATTTAGCTTTCGAACTTTAGCTCCAGTTAAAGATTATTTAAAACTAATGATTTGATTTGATGAGCATTTCCTTTTCTATTTCTTCAAGTGCTGCCTAAATATCTTCCCAAATATATTGGAGAAGTGGCTGAATAAAAAACTAGAACTTGTTATTTTAGCTAAAAACTCATTAGTCATGCTAATGCACTCATACCAAATCCAAATTTGTCATTTACTTGTCCATCCTTTTCATCGTCGGGAGTTCCATGCCTGTCCAAGCCAAAAAAAAAAAATACTAAATTTAATAGTTATTTATAGACCTATCTGAGCATCGTGCAATCCATCCAATCCGATTCGATTCGGATTAGATTTTGGACATGATTTTTAAATTCGATTTGATTCAAATTACTATTTAATTAATAAAATATTTTTTTTAATTAAATTTAATTATAAAAATATTTTTAATATTTTTAAAATAATAAAATAATTTTTTTAAACTCAACGGATCGAATCCGACTTTGAACAAGCAAACACTACCAGAAAAACAATCATGGACAGCTTTAATTATTTACTAGATATATGCCCGCACTTCGCTGCGAGTAAATCTGTCCAAGGGTTCAACAACCCGTTCAAGTTCGAAAGTTCGTCTGATATGGGCTTTGAAAAAAAATGAAGGCCGTTTAAAAAATGAGCCCGGCCTTGACTCAAACATTCAAGGCTCGAATCCAGCCCGACCCGTTTTTTAATTGAATAATATATAATTTTTATTTTTATATGTATTGTGTAATTTATGTCATATAAATATTAAATATATATAATATTATAGTGTAAACATTAAAAAAAAAATATGTTAAATTGTTTATGTTTAAGAACTTAATAAAAGAAAAATATATAAAATTACTAAAAATTAAAATATATATATATATTTTTAAAAAAATTAGAAAAAAAAAAATATTATGGGCAGGCTTAAACGGACTTGGACTATCCATTTACAAATATGGACGGGCTTGGACAAAATTTGAGACCCATATTTCGAGTCGGGTCGGGCTTGGGCAAACATATATGGTGTTAATAACATATATAGGCCCGGCCCGGTCCATGAACACCTTTAGCTGCGAGCATGTTATCGGACTTGAATTAATACTTTGTAATAAATTTGAAAGATAAAAAAGCAAGAGAAGTAAAGATAATTTAGAAAAATAATAACTCTCATCATGATACGACACCTTATATAAAATTTAGAGTTATTTGATATGATCAATTAAATCTGACAATTTCGGATATAACATAATTATACGATATGAACATATCATGAGAAAAATAATTAAAACACGACACGAAAAATAAAATGAACATGATACAAATACACGAACGTGTCAAAATCTACATAAAATGAATTATTAACGTGTCAATATTTATATAAATATATAATAGCTTGAATAAGATTATGATAGAAAAATAACACGAACACGACGACACGTGACACAAAATTGGGAGTTATTTGAATAGTATCAATTAAACTTGACAATTTCAGACACAAACTGATTATACGACACGAACAGAACATGGAAAAAATAATTAAAAACGACACGAAAAATAACATGAATATGATACAAAGACACGAACGTGTTAAATCCACATAAAAATTATTAACGTATAAATTTTATATAAACTTATAATACTTTAAACACACGATAAAATAACACAAACACGTTACGAACATACATTTTTTTTCTTCTCTAAATTGAATTATTATGACAAATTATGCAAAATATGGGATGAATTGAGACATGACACGAAAACACAAAATTTTTTCTAAATTGAATCACCATGACAAATTATGCAAAAATATTTGGATGAATTGAAAACGACACGAATACAACATGAAAAAAATAATTAAAATACGACACGGAAGGAAAAATAACATGAACACAAAACAAATACACACACAGCTCAAAATCTACATAAAACGAATTATTAACATGTAAAAATTTATATAAATTTATAATACTTGAACACACGAAAAAATAACACGAACACGAACATGACACGAAAAGTAACATGAACACGACATGAATGTGTCAAAATCTACACTAAACAAATTATTAACTTGTAAAAATTATATAAATTTATAATATTTTGACACACACGAAAAATAACACGAATACAAATACTTTGAACACACGAAAAAATAACATGAATACGACACGAAAAATAACATGAACAAGACAGAAAAAGATTTGAAACCGAAATGATCTGAAATCGAAAAGATCTGGATTCGAGAAGGTACGAACCTGAAAAGACCTAAATCCGATATGATCCGAATCCGAAATAATCCGAGGTCCAAAATACCTCATTAGTGTTAATCAAAAGATAAAACAAATATAAAAAATCTAAAATAACCTAATTAATTCAAAAATCATGTGATAAAAATCTAAATTAACTCTCAAACTATAATTTATGATATGAATTATGTGATAAAAGGGTGATACCACAATTAACCCTCAAAGTCTTACTAATGATATGCATTATGTGACAAATGATGGGTGATTCAAAATTCAAAATTCTCTCTTCGTATGTAATTGGAGATAACTTTTATAATTAGTAATAGATATGCTAAAGAAGATTGCAGCAGCCGTATAGTGAAACAAATTTTGGTTTGGTTATAAGAAAATGTCAGCTAATTTACTAATCACCCGACCCAAATAAGCTGAGATATTTTTAATTTTTTTTTTTAGTTAACTGCATGATTTCTAATTATATCAGATTCTTCTCTGTGGTTCATCATTATCGTGCCGTCGCTTCGCAAATAAGAAATATAAGGATGATCTCATGGGCCGGTGACTGGTCCCACCTTTCAGCATCATCCCCATTCCCCAGTCAAATATAACCTTTCTCCCAATGCTTTTGATTCCATAATTAATGTGGAATGGTGTTGGTTAAGTATGTTGCTTTGCTCTGCTTTGCTTTGGTTCCCTCGTTATTGCGGAAATTTCAAAGAATAAGATTAAGATTTGATAAACTTAAAATATTTAATCGGTTTTATTCCCATCTCTTGAGATGAAGATAGAAAGTTGTCACATTTTTAATCTTTGAATATTCCAGGTTTTAGCTTTCGGTTGAATTGTTTTTAGTAAATTTGATAAATTTAGATACAATCATGTTTAATAAATATGAAATATAATAAATATGACACGATATATTTAAATACGATTAATATAATATGTTTAATATACATATTGTATTATATTAATAATTTATATTATATTTAATAATTTATATTATATTTATATGATTGAAAAAAGAAAAAAAAAAGAACACGAAATAAAATCCTGCTTGGCAGGTCAATTTTAGGGTCCGTTTGTTTCACTGAAAATGATTTACGAAAAATAATTTCTGTATTTTCTAGTGTTTGGTTGACGAAAAATTGATTGATCAACTGAAAATGATTTACTGGTCAAAGAAAAATAATTTTTTTATTTATGGAAATTGTCTTCTTCTCCTTTTGAAAAGGGGAAGATAATTTTCAGAAAATAACTGTCATGAGTAGGTCTACTAAAAAAGGAATTTGGACATCATATTTTAGATCTAAACTTAACTTGACTCGAGTCAAATATTATTATATTAATAAAAATATTAATTTTTTAATTATAAAATATATTAAAATATTAATATAAACATATTTTAATATTGTAATTTTCAATATTTTATTTAAATATTATTAAACTTACATATTTATATTTATATTTTAATTATATAATATAATATTTATATTTATATTTATATTTTAATAATAAATAATAAATTATTAATATAATTACTATCATTTGTTATTTTAATAAAATATTATTTCATATAGCAATATCATTATTTTAATAATAAATTGTAACACGATAAATATTTTAAATAATATTTTTAATATTTTATTGAAAAATGTTTTTATATTACTATTTTAATAATATATATATAAATTATAATTTATAAATATTTAATAATAAATGTTTTTTAGAATAAAAATATTACTATTTTAATAGTATAAATATTAATAGAAATAATATTTTAATAATTATTAGAACACTTTAAATATTTTAAAATATTAATCTAATTAATGTTTTAATAATAAATAATATTAATAGAAATAATAATATAATTTTTTAATATTTTAATAATAAATATTTTAATATTTATGCCATATTACTATTTGAAAAAAGTAGAATTAATATTTTAATAATAATTATATTAATATAAATGATATTTTAATATTAATATTACTATTTGAAAAAATAGAAATAATATTTTATAATAATTATATTAATATAAATAAAATTTAATAATTATTATATTAATCAAAATAATATTTTAATAATAATTATATTAATATTATAATATTTTAAATATTAATATAATTAATGTTAATATTTTAATAGTAATTATAATATTTTAAATATTAATATAATTAATGTTTTAATAATAAATAGTATTATTTTAAGTATTTAATATTAATATAATATTTTAGTATTAAATATTATTATTAAAATATTAATATTTTAATAATAAATCATTTTTAATATTTTAATAATTAATATTTATGTAAATATTGATATTTGAAAAAAATAAAATTTTCAAAAAATAACCAAACAATGAAAAATATTTTCAGCAAGTCATCAAAATATCAAAAAAAAAAATTATTTTTCCGAAAAATCTTTAAATTTTAAATTTTTTTTTAAAAGCCAATATCTATAAAAGAAATGGACCCTTAAAGTCTGGTTTCTTGGACTAAAATTGTGTCCGGAAAGTTTTCTTGTTCTTCACATTTTAAGTAGGCCAAGCAATCTAATTCTGCCTTGGGATTGGTTATTAAAATATTCTGAATATAGCTAATTACTCAATGGAAACATCATTTTATCTTAAGCAACAAAAGACAACACTAGAACTGCATAAGAGACAAAGTACTATGATTTATGACTATAATGATAATTCTGCAAATTTGCTTAATTCATCATTTGATCTACTGTTACAAAGAAAAGATGAATTTAACAAACTCCAAAATCTACGGAATGAGAAACTGATTCCATGCTCCGAGCAGAAAAATAAAGCTAGAGATGGATGGACCAATTGAGAAGGAGATCACCTAACTGTCCTGCACTCAAATTGGATTATAGCTTACATCTGCAGCATTACATCAACAGACATGAAAAACCAACTAAAAAGCTTGCTTATTAACTCGAAATGACACTATCTAGTGATATACTGGATGCTACTAGGACCAGAAAACATAGTGCAAGAACAAAAAGCAGAAAGGCGTGAGCAAGCATAAGTTGTCACTGCTAAAAGGCCTGAAAAATACGCAACCTTTTTGCAGGTGTAATGAAGTGGAGAGAGAATCTGAGGGAAGGGATTTTGAAATTTTTTGAAGCATTTGAAAGAAACAAAGTGGAGCTGAAGCTAAAAGATAAGAAAGCTACTAAAGGAACCACAGGTTCGATTGGTGACAAATCTGCAACCAACGAGGAATAAAAAGATATGAAAAAGAAACTAAAAATCTCCCAAGCCTAGGTGAAAAAAGGAGAGTGGAAGTCAGAGGTTGGTTTCCTGAAAATTTTGAAACCAGTGAAAGAAAATCTGGGGGTGGGGAAGCTGGACTCTATGGATCACCTATCAATCTTGATCCTTCCAAAAGAAGGGTTTCATTGGACAAGAAGCGGAAGAAGAAGCAGAAACATTTTGTCGTTTTTGGAGATCAGAATCATTAAATTCTTGCTGATTTTGATTGGCGAAAGGAAGATTTGAGGGCAAAAGAAGATTGTTTGTGGTATCTAAATCATCCCACACAGGACTACCAGGACCCCAACCTGCTGGGATTGCATTGATCCAAGCCTCTGCCATATCACCCCACACCAATTCCTGAGAACCAGAAACGCCTTCCCCTGCTCCAGAACCCTCGGCTGTCATCTGCACCTCATCACTGGCTGTAGCCTCACTGGACCCCATCCCTGAATCACTGTCAGGATTATCTCCTTGAGGCTGTCCTGGTGGTGGCATCATTTCCATTTTTTTTTCCTGTACTTGTTGTGAGAGATTCTGTTTCTGGTTTGGCTTTGAACTTTCATGAGGAGTTTGTGGAGAGGAAACTGTTGAACTTGGAGCTGTGGACGAATCTTTATCCTTATTGAGGAAAAGCTCAGGGAAATTGAGCTTTGCATTCTCTCCTCTCAACTTGAATGCCTCGCGATCATAGGCTAAGGCAGCATCTTCAGCTGTGTCAAATGTGCCAAGCCAAAGGCGAGTCCTGTTTCGAGGAAGACGAATTTCAGCTACCCATTTGCCCCAATGCCTCTGCCTCACGCCTCGATAAAGCTTGGTAGTATTTATAGGCTGCACTGGCGGCCTAAACATTTGTCTACCATCCTGCCCCAATCTGCTCATCATCATCATCCTCCCTCTTGGTCTCAAATTCAATGCATCACTCCAGTATTGAAGAAGTTGCTGCTGCTGTTGCTCAGGTGGTAGGGATGTTTCTCCAGCAAAAAATGGCCGATAAAAAAAACCAGGTTGCTGCTGCTGCTGAGGACTAAAGGAAATCATGTGTTGCTGATTTTGTGGCGATGGGCGGAACATTGGCATAAGAGTCGGAGTATTTCCGTATTGTTGAGGAAAGTAAATTGGCTGGTGAGATGCATCAAAAGAAAAAGGAAAAACCAGTCTGGAAGATGGCAAAGAAGTACTGGAAGAAGAAGAAGAAGAAGAAGGTAGGAAAAGAGTTAGAGAAGAAGGCGAAGTAGTAGAAACAGAGGAGGGAGCAGAGAACAAAGATGACTGATGGGCCAAAGAAGCAGAGGATTGAACAGGGTCTTGACGTTCAGGGCTACAGATCTTCTTGAGAGGTCTTTGTGAGATGGAAGCTTCATAAAAAACTGGCTTCAATTGCCGCCTCTCAAACCCAAAATCAAGATCCTTGCCTTTGTCAATCTCCCAATCTTGGCATGTTGTCATCTTCTCTGTCTCATCAACAACACCCTTCTTGGATTTGCCACTACTCTTTGCTGCAGCCATTGATGCTGATAAGCATGGGCTCGCTCTCTGCCTCTCTCTATATAAATAAAACTTTGATAAATTACGTATGATGAAAATATTCGAATTAAATGTGTATATCGAGAGGAAAAAAGGAGAAAGATAATCGTGAGTAACCAGATTCAAATTTGGTAAGATTAAAAAAAAAAGTTAAATATTGATTTGGCCTTTATACTATACATTTTCTATCGATTTGGTATATAGAGAATTAAAATTCGCAATTAGTTCCATTAAAAGCTTTGACCTTGAGACTAACGCTGTTAATTATTGGTTGTTGTAGCCGGAACATCCAATAAAATGATGATATGTGGAAAAAATCCTAATTATTTTATGGGTCCATTTCTATATCAGCATGAAATTAAAATTAAAAAAATGTAAATTCTTTTAAAAATTTACCAAAAAAATAATAATTTCAAAAAACTAAAAAAATTAATAAGTAATTCCAAAAATTCAAATAATATTTTTTTAAAATAAATAAAATTCAATAAAAATAAAAAAATATATAATTAAAAAAAAAAACAAAATTAATATTTTTAAAAATATAGAAATTTTCTTTAAAAATTCAAAAGATTGAAACTTCTTTTAAAATTTAAAATATGATTTTTTTTTTTAAATTCTAAATAAAAAAGAAAAAAATTAAAAAAATAAAAAATAAAAAGAGAAGGGAAGAATAGGGGAGAGAGGCATTATCATTGGTAATGTCTTACTGCAAGCCTAGGCAATTTTTTCCCCTCAACTAATATCAAAAGGCTTCATTCCTCGTCACATGCGACACGGTGAACCCACGACCTGGCCCTTCCCTGGCCAACCGTGACAGCAGCCCTTGGATCCTCCATGATCAGCGGCAAGGCGACATTAGCCGACATGGAGTCACCGTTCTCAGACACGAAGCACGGCTATCACTTGGGAGAAGAGTCATTGGCATCATCACTCTCATTCCACCTATTTTTATTGTCGCCAGCCACAAGCATATTAATACTTTTGCCAGCTAAAGCAATGGTACCGAGGATGCATACTAGCAAAGGTCACCGCTGAGCTCACTCTTGTTGCCAGCGACATACTCAGAGTGCAAGTACAAGGTCAAAGTCACATGTGGTTAACTATGGAAAGTCTACCATCAGGTTGTTTCGCTTCAGAATTCATGAAATAATCCTTCCCACCGTCATCTCAAGCATTACTACCGCTGGCACAAGCAAAAGTGTAAGCCGCCAACTACATCAAGACCTTGTCGTTGGTGGTTATTTCAAATATTGTTACAGCTAACAGAAATATAGAAGGACATTGACAGTGACTTTAGGGTGTTACCACTGGCAGCCATTTGAAGCCAACATTGTTGCTGGAAGAAACAAATAGAAGCCATTTTGTTAGAGCAAGAGAAGAAAACCGAGAGAAAGAGAGCTTGAGAAGAACAAAAGAGATTGAACAATGCTAATCTGTCATGAGCTACTGATTTCATTCAAATATCAGATTTTACAAAGTTAGTGGTTCAACCACTATATCTGCTACATCACAAACATACTATCAACATTCTAAACTTTTGAGCCAAGTACAAACAAACATATCTTGGTAAATGAAACATTAGGTATGCTGCCAGCATGTAAAAGTCTACATTCACTAGCTTACAAAAGATAAACAAAAAGATATTAAACAACAAAAATACCATCTAACTTAACACTCCTCCTTGGCATTTTTGCTAGAAACACCAAGACTCAATCTTAATGTTTCAAACCTTGCTTTAGGCAAGGATTTTGTTAAAATATCTGCAAGTTAGTTTTCTGAACTGTAATGAACCAACTTTACTTCATTCTCCATTTCAGCTTCTCTAACAAAATGATACTAGATTTTGATGTGCTTGGTTCTACTATGAAAGACTGGATTTTTGGCCATTGCCACAGCTGACTGGTTATCACACCTGATCTCAGTTGCTTCATTATGAGTCAGGTTTAAATCCTGCAGCAATTTTCTTAGCCAAATTGCTTGGCTTACAGTGGCTGCAGCAGAATATACTTAGCTTCTGTTGTTGATTGTGCCACTGTTTTTTGCTTCTTCGAATTCCAAGCAAACACACCAGAACCACGTGTAAACAAATAGCCTGTAGTACTCTTCATATCATCATAGGAACCTGCCTAATCACTGTCTGTATAGCCTAACAACCTTTCTTCATCTGATCTTGAAACAGAATACCAAAATCAATGGTTCCTTTGATGTACCTCAACACTCTCTTGGCTGTCTTGAGATGTGCTTCACTTAGACAGTGCATAAACCTGGAGAGCATACTAACAACAAACATTATGTCTGGTCTGCTTGCTGTTAGATACATCAAACATCCAATGAGTCTTCTATAACCTATTTCATCCACCTTAGGAAAGTTATCAACCTTGCCGAGTTTTTCATTTTGAGCCAAGGGAGTGGATACTGACTTGCAATTGTCCATATTGAATCTTTTCAGGACTTCTTGGGCATACTTCTTCTGAGAAATGAAAACTTCATGTTGAGATTGTGAAACTTAAATCCCAAGTATGACATCTCTCCCAGGTTTATCATCTCAAAAACTTTCATTATTTGGTCTTTGAAATCCTGTACCAGTCTTGAATTGCTCCCTGTCACCAGTAAATCATCAATATAGAGAGACACAACCAACAATTCATTATTGTCAGTAGTCTTGGCATATAGTGTGGCTTCACTAAGACTTTTCTTAAACCCCAACTTGAGCAACTGATCATCAATTCTGGAATACCAAGCTCTTGGGGCTTGTTTCAGGCCATACAAAGACTTTTTTAGCAAATAGACTTTGTCTTCCTCTTCTTTAACAACAAAGCCTTCAAGCTGTTCAATGTGAATCTCCTCCTAGAGATAACCATTCAGAAAAGCTGATTTAACATCAAGCTGAAAAATTTTCCAACCCTCGTGCTGCCAAGGCTAGTAACAGCCTTATAGTGTCCAACCTTGCAACAGGGGCAAAGGTCTTTAATAGTCAATACCATACTGTTGAGAGTACCATTTGGCCACTAGTCTGGCCTTGTGTTTGTTGACAGATTCATCTGCATTCAATTTGGTTATGTAAATCCACTTGACACCAACCACATTCTTATTGTTTAGTCTGTCTACCAACATCCAAGTATGGTTTTTCTTGATCATTTGAACCTCCTCCTTCATTACATCTCTCCATTCTGGAGACTTGGAGGCATCAGTGAAGTTGACAGGTTCAAGAATGGCCGCATGAGAGCTTTGGTATATGTCAGCAAGTGACCTAGTGCCTCTTACAGGCTCATGGTCAGTGATTTCATCATCAAACATAAGATCTTCTTGCTGCTGAGAGTTTGAGTCTGCAATAGTATGCTTGACAGGTTCTTCTTCTTGCCTTTCCCAATTCCATGTAGCTGCCTCATTGAACTTCACATTCCTGCTTACTCTCATTTTTCCAGTGAGAGGATTGTAAGCTCTATATCCTTTGGCGACATTGCTGTAGCCCAGGAAGATGCAAACTTTTGCCTTTTGGTCGAGCTTGTCTCTTTTGCCTTCAGGAACATACACCTAACAGATGCTGCCAAACACCCTGAGATGCTGAACTGAAGGTTTCATGTCATACCATGATTCATATGGGGTTTTTTCCTTTCAAAGCTTTGGTTGGCAGTCTGTGAAAAAGATAGACTGCAGTGTTTGTTGCTTCTGCCCAGAACTTCTTAGGAAGCTTCTTTTCAAACAACATGCACCTGACCATTTCCATGATGGTTCCATTCTTCCTCTCACTAACTCCATTCTGCTGTGGAGTGTATGTTGCTGTGAGATGATGTTCAATGCCTGCATCTTTGCAAAACTCATTGAATTTGTCAGATGTGTACTCAGTACCATTGTTTGACTTCAAGATTTTGATTTTACAACCACTTTGGTTCTCAATCCAAGCCTTGAACTTCCAAAATACTTCTGCTACCTCAGATTCCAGTTTCATGAAATAAATCCAAGACATTCTAGAGAAATTATCAATGAAGGCAATATAGTATTTGTTGCCATTTAAGGAAGATGTTCTCATGGGACCACAAACATTTGTATAAATCAGCTGCAACTTCTCAGAGGCTCTCCAAACCTTGTTGATTGGAAATGAGAGCTTGCTTATTTTTCCAAGCTAACAGACTTCACAAACTTCAGAGTGAACTTTAACATCATGCATGTTGAGTGCTAACTCATTTTTGTGCATGTGATTCAAGGCCCTATAGTTGAAATGCCCCATTCTTCTATGCCATAGTTCAAATTCATCTACTGAACCAGAATATGCTGATGAACTGGTTTGATCATAATCTAGAGCAAAACATTTGCCCTTCATGCTAACAGTAAAAAGCTCATGGCCAGATGGATCATTAATAATGCACGTCATATCCTTAAACAACAAAGAATAGTTCTTCTCAAGCAATTGACCTATACTTAGGAGATTTTGATCTATTTCTGGTACAAACAAAACATCTTAAATAAGTTTGGTACCTGATGATGTTTCAACAGAAACAACTCCTCTTCCTCTGACTTCTATGTACTCTCCATTACCAATTCTGACCTTAGAGTTCCATGTTTTGTCGAGCTCCTTGAACAGCTTGACATTTGATGCCATATGGTGAGTGCACCTACTGTCAATGAGCCAAGCACCAGAGGAAGATCCAATTGGATAGAAGGAGCCAACAAAGACTTGCTCATCTTCTTGTTGTGGAAGGTCTGCAACTTTGTCTTGTTGATCCTGTTGCTGTTGCTTTTTGTTCTTGCAAACTTTTTCTACATGGCCAAGCAGTATTTCTCCAGATGTGTGGTCTTTTTACAGTGAGAGCAGGCTGGAAACTTCCTTTTTTTCCCAGTGTTCTTGCTTCTTCTGCCCCATTGCTTCTTTCCTTTAAAATCAGATTGTTGTTTCCCTTTTTCTTTAGCAGTAAGTGCTCATTCAGCTGAGCCTTCTTGTCTGATGGCCCTTATTTGCTCCTAAGCTTGCAGGGCATTGAACAATTCTGCTAGGGAGATCTTGGTTAGATCCTTGGAGTCTTCAAGAGATGAGATTTTGGCTTCAAATCTTTTTGGTAGGCTGACTAGGACCTTTTCAACAATCCTGCTGTCCGACAGCTCCTCTAAGCAATCTGATCTTGCTGACCACCTTCATAAGTCTGTCATTATACTCTTTCAGGTTCTTTGTATCCTTCATCTTCAACACTTCAAATTCTCTCCTAAGGTTCAGCGCTTGCATCTATCTTGTTTTATCACTACCTTGGAATTCTTCCTTGAGCAAATCCCAAGCTTGTTTTGCAGTTTTCTGAGTTCATGATTCTGATGAATATCTCATCAGAAACTAATGATTCAATGCAACTTTTGGCCTTGTATCTCTTTGTCTTTTCTTCACTATAGTTCTTTATTTGGTTTACGGTTAGATTGGCTGGAAGATGAGCTGGTTGAGTTTCATTTTCAACCACATCCCATAGATCAAAAGCACTCAAATATGTCTTCATTTTGACAGACCATATCTGATAATTTTCACCAGAGAAAACAGGAGGTGCAAGCAAAGAGCAACTGGTTGAAGCCATTTTTCAGTTGGCAGATGCAGGCTGGTATTTTAAGGTTAACTCTCAAGTATTTTCAAGCCCTCTAAGATCACTATAAGCTCTTGATACCAATTGTTGGAGCAAGATAAGAAAAAGAAAAGAAAACCGAGATTGAACAATGCTAATCTTTCATGAGCTACTGATTTCATTCAAATATCAGATTTTACAAAGTTAGTGGTTCAACCACTATATCTGCTACATCACAAACATACCATCAACATTCTAAACTTTTGAACCAAGTATAAACAAACATATCTTGGTAAATGAAACATTAGGTATGCTGTCAGCATATAAAAGTCTACATTCAGTAGCCTACAAAAGATAAACAAAAAGATATTAAACAGCAAAAATACCATCTAACTTAACACATTTTTACCTCAAAACACCACCACTGGTAGTAATAAAGGAAAGACCCTAATGGCTATATCAAAGCATCAACGCCAGCTATTCAAACCACTAAAACATTCCCATCGGCCAGTTAAGTCTTTCTTTCCTTTTATTTCTTTTAAATTATTTAAGTTCTTATTTCCTTTAAAGCTCTTTATTGATTATTTATTTCTACTGATTATTATTTTACCAATCTTATCTCAAAATATTGCGATCACTGACCAAAATAAAATGAAAGTAGTTAATTACTTCTATACATTGTTGCTGGCATATATTTTAATATAGCATTATCGTTGACAAAAAACTAAAGCAAAAGCTACTAAATCACTTATGTACACTACAACTAGCAAAAATAAAGAAGATGTAGTCACTTCAAAACATTACTGCTAGAAAATATTTCAAAATATCATTGTCGCTGGCGGAAACAAAATGGAAGCCATTAATTACTCCAATGATGGTTATATCAAAATAAAGGAAAGACCCTAATAGCTATATCAAAGCATCAACGCCAGCTATTCAAACCACTAAAACATTCCCATCGACCAGTTAAGTATTTCTTTCCTTTTATTTCCTTTAAATTATTTAATTTCTTATTTCCTTTAAAACTTTTTATTGATTATTTATTTCAACTGATTATTATTTTACCAATCTTATCTTAAAATATTGCTATCGCTGACCAAAATAAAATGAAAGTGGTTAGTTACTTCAATACATTGTTGCTGGCATATATTTTAATATAGCATTATCGTTGACAAAAAAACTAAAGCAAAAAGCTACTAAATCACTTATGTACACTACAACTAGCAAAAATAAAGATGTAGTCACTTCAAAACATTACTACTAGGAAATATTTCAAAATATCATTATCGTTGGCGGAAACAAAATGGAAGCCATTAATTACTCCAATAAGCTATTGCTAGCATGAATAAAAAAACACCCTCAGTAATTATTCCAATATGTCATTTCCAACTATTCAAATCAACAAAGCACCCCACCAGTCAAACAAGTTTATCTTCCCTTTTTCCTTTTATTCCGTAAACTATTTATTCCAATTAATTATTTTCCTTAAAACTCTTTATTTATTTTTTCCAAATGATTAGTTCATCACTAATTGTTTTCGTCGTGGAGTGTGGTTTGGTTGGTAATGAAACAATTGACAATATTTTTGGTTCTCCTTCCGTGCCTCTGAACTCTGCTTAGAGAGTTCATAAACTAGTGTTGGAATTTGTAACTGGAGTTAGGTAGATTAATTAGCCTAACAAGACTCTCTAAATACATGATTAAAATATCTCATTTATTAGCCTCTGTCATGCATTTAATGGAGATGGAATGGAGGGTGGTGGTAACAGAACATGCCTAGAGGATATTGCAGTGGCGTTGCAGATAGAAGCCTGTGGTTTACCACTAAACATGAGCTTAAGCCCTCTGACCACCTAAGGGTCATGTCCGATGCCACTTGAAGAATATTTTTGCTGTGAATAACTATTTCAAGCCAATGGATAATAGTTCTTCCTCCTCCGACAACTAGACAAGAGCATTACGACTAGATAATCTCCTCCACCAAATATGACTATAAATAGCCGCTACCTCTGAAGCATTGACGAGAAAAACACAAAACACATAACAACAACGCAGAGACCAACAACAGTTTTCATTACTCTATTCTCCATAGCATTAAGTTTTTCAGTTAGGCTATTTAATTTCCCTTTCACGCAACCATCATTTTCTCCTCACCCAAACCACCCCATGTTTTGTACTGCAGACATTCTCTCTACCATGTATTTATTTATGTTAGCAATTAAAAAATTCTTTTTTCCTCAATTAAATGCTCTTTTTAGCTACCTAGAAGCATAATAGTGTCAAGGTGTCTTGTTTCCCTTTTTTATATCTAATTTCTTATCCCCGACGCTTACCACTAACTTCGCCAACTTCAAATCAAGCCGCCGCCAAGAAGGACCAATATTTCTCGATCGCATTTCATCATCTTGGACAAGGTCATATTGTGGATTTGGCTAGAACCTATCGAAAAGAGGCGTGGGCCAATCCTCTGTCGGCGGGCATAAATCCAACACTTTTGGCAATTCCATGCCAATGATGACCCCATCTCACCTACAACAAGACTCGACATCAACATCAAAAATTCTCCCCCAACATTTTGGCAACACCACTAGAGAGTAAAGCATTTTACATTGGAGAGTCAAATATCAAGCATTTTTCTTGGCGACAATATGGCTCGTGGTCAAATTCTTAAGTTTTGAAGCTAATTGCTTGATTCTTTGATTGCAAGATTCTCAATAAACTCACGTTTAACAAGAAGCTCATTCAGTTGAAAAACAACTTGAGAATTTCTAATCATCATTTCCTTAATTTTAATGTATTTATATGCTTTACTTTTGAACAATGGCTGACTGTCTTATTTTGCGTTTGTGGCCAACGTTGGTAATCTCACTAGAGAAAAAAATGAGTTTTTCCCTGGCAATTTCACCAAAGCATTCAACCCCTCTTGGGAATACCTTTTTTACATCAAACTTCATCTATACATGGGATGAATTGGTAGAAACTACATCAAAATCACTTCAAGGAGTCGAAGCGATACTTACAACCACTTGTAATGATTGCAAGTATTCGTAGAGGAATATGCCTATTTATTCTATTTACGACTGAGAAAGATCTCACTAAAGGGAATCTTTAGCAGCAGTGGAAATCATTGAAGTCAACAAATATAAACTAAGTCCTTCAATCTTTACTATTATTAAGATTTTCCTTCATAATTTTTATTCATTTATTTTTATCTTTATGTGATTATATTACTTAATTTCTCATGCTCTGCTAGCTTTCTTTCACAAAAAACTTGCTATTATTTTTCTATGCGCCCACTATCTCATATCAAAGCGTATTTATAATTCAAACAAAAGCCTCATGATATTATAGAATTATACATTTTTCATTTTTGGCATGTTTAAAAAAAAAAGAGAGAGAGAAATGGAAATGACAATCATGTGCTCTTGCATATTACCGCTAGCAATGTTATTCAAAATTTCTTTTTTTTTTTTGTCATAGAGCAAATATAATTGGCTATTGGTTTGCAAGAATCCGCCTTAAGAATCAAATTTCTTCACAACTGGCAATGTTTATTATTACCTTAAAATACTAATTTTCTTTCCTTAATGCTATACCACTTGAGCAAAACTCTCAGCCTTTGATTTAAAAATTATACAAATTATTTACTCCACCTAAATCTCACCAAATTTCCTTAATTTTAGCCACAAATTCTAAATAATTTACTTATTACTAAAGAACCATTCTATTGATGTAACAAAAGGTCTAATATTGCCATCTATATTCCCCTTAGCCTTGACAACAATTCAAAAATTAATCAAAGGTCTACAATGCTAGCTACATTTTGCCTACCATAGATTTCACCTAATTAATTATTTCTTCTCCACATTGCCAATATCGCTTGAATATTCAAACTTAATTTTCAATCACTGAAGCAAAAGGAATTCTGTATCTTTTGTCTCAATGGTATAGGCATTATATGGATCTCTGGCACAAACTTTTGAAGGAACTGTTCATTGCTTTCAAAAATAAAAATGACTAAGGATTCAAATCTTTTTTTTTTCTTTGGTGAATTGATAATTTTCATTTTTTACTCAAAAATATGCTCAAATCATGACTTATTCCACATCATATTTAGATGATTAATCAATTGACATTCACAAAACTCTTGACCGGAGCTAACAAAAAGATAAGCTACTTAAATCCTGTTATTACCAAGAATTATTAAATTGACTTATTTATTTCATTTTACTTGCAGCTATCAAGTTCTTTTGAACTAATTTACATGTATTATTTACTTGCTTTCTCAAAATTAAAAAAAAAAAATTTATTTTGTTAATCGTAAAGCCTCTCCATACATAATTTTTTAGCAAAAGAGAAAATGTGTAAATTCTCTTGACATACTAATAACATGGTACTAATTGATCTCTCACTTTTTTGCCAACTATTCCTTTAAAAGTAAATTTCATGTTCTAATAACGTGAATTTCAATGGCTTTTACATCCTCTTTGAGCTTACAATAATGACCATAATCAAGCTCCACTATCATAGCTAATTTTAGGGAAACAACAAATGAAGTTCCAACAACACCTTTTTCACTTGTCGTACTACTAGCGAAGACTGGAAGCTTTACTAAAAGTCACGTCGTGCCTTTAAAATACAAGGCAATTAAAGAGTTGCCAAAACACACTTCTTCATCAAGACAACCATATTTAACTATACTAAAATGCGAAGAAATTAAGGATTAGAAATTCACTTCAAGCTTATCTATGTCATTTGCAAAATTGGCAATAATTCCTAACAACAGATATCTTATCTAAAAAAAATACTATTTTTTTGGTCCTTTCAACGTGAACAGCGAGTCATCATAATCTTATTATATGAGCATTGAAAGAATTCCAACGTCCGCTCAAGACTTTTCGATCTCAGCGGCAATCTAATCTTTAGCTATCTGATTATCGTTGAAAACCAGCTTCCCTATTGTACCTAAGTCTTCTACATCAACTATCAAGACAAGTCTCAAGCTTTACTCCTAGCGACACCAAAATTTCTCTCAACCAAGCAATCTCTGCTAATGCTATCTCTCAATCAAAGACATGAAAAACTTCAAAAATAATCTCTACACCACAAAAAAAATCACATATTGCATATGGCCAACAAGTCCTTTATTAATTGCAATAACAACTAAACATAAACATCTCAACCATTAGAACATTTTTCTCACCATTCTAGCAGAAACCTTTTCCGTGAATAAACTAAAATCACTAATGCCAAAATTATTACTCATTTTTTTAACACGCATTATCAAAAATCCTCATCACCAATCAAGCCTCAATTCCACTTTCCACTTACCTAAGATTCCAATTAAAGTGTTTGGCGGCTTTCTTTACCACCATTGGCTAGACTTGCTTAGAAATAAACTTTAAACATGGCTCACGCATATCTCCGACAGTTGTTGAGCTCTCACCCGCTTCTTGACGATATCGCTAGGAGTCCCTGTTTAGCAACGATTGCCAAGGTAACATGAGTCCTCACGCTACTTCTATTAGAATTTAGCCATTAATTTCCATTATGGAACTTTATTTGTCACATATTTTGAAATTCATTATTAGAAAGTTTCACACATGGCCCAAAAGTATCATAACGGTAGATGAGTTTTCATCCATTTTCGATGATATTATCATAAATATCTTCAACCTTAACCATCAAGACAACAATAACCCTCACGTTGTTTTCTGACTCACCTATTTTGCCAGCATGACGCGGAATTCATCTACCACTCTTACACCTTCAAATTTCTAGAAATACCTTACTAGTCTTATATTGCCATCACTTGTGTCAAGACCGATCTCAACAACATGGTTTGCTCATAAGAAGAATTCAAGGATGCCTCTAAAGAATCTCCAATGGTGAATAATTCACATTATACCTTCTAGAGTTTCTCAACCATATTATCCAATGAAGCAACAATCTTCTTGTGTTAGCAAAGTCTTGGCAATATTTTTCTGGAAGCATCTACTTTTTGACAATCTCTATAGACTCTTATTCAACAATATCTCGAGTTTTTTTTTAAGCCATATCAAGCATTAGGAGGCTTCGCCAAGGATAATTGAAGAAATACATTCATGAAAAGCCTCTGCCAGCAACTCTAAAATATCTCAAGCAATAAGTGTAGTGCTAGTGGCAAATCGTTACTAGTAGACTGTTTAATGATAACTATTCGCACAATCACAATCCTTAAGCCAATCTTCCTCAACGATTGCTTCATCAACAAAAACAATGTCAAATTTCCTTAAAAAACATCATTCTTGGCCATAGCTACATCTTTTCCAATACTTTCTATTCAAACAACGATGCAAGTTTGTTAGCATTAAACACACAAAGAATTTCAAAGTAAGAAATGTAAGAGCTGTATCATCCATAAATGAGGCCAACAATTTATCCACTTCTTGGTTCTTAGAGCAACAACTAAAGCAGCATTGCTGATAGTAACACTTTACACACCGACAAAGACTTTTATGCTCTTGACATTTATTGTTGTGGTGGTGACTTCCACAACTTTGGCGACAATTTCTACACCATTAGAGACTTCCAATCCTCTCTTCCTCTTTTCCTTTCCTTAAGCTATTTATTCCGATTACTTATTTTTCTTAAAACTCTTATTTATTTCTTCCAAATGATTATTTCATCACTAATTGTTTTCTCTTACAGGCAGATGCGTGGTCCAAGCTCATGTAAAGAGAGTTCAAGTATGGAGGTGGTTTGATTGGTAATGAAACGGTTGGCAACATTTCTAGTTCTATTCGTGTCTCTGACCTTTGCTTGGAGAATTCATAAGCTACTACTGGGATTTGTAACTAGAGTTGGGAAGATTAATTAGCCTAACGAGATTCTCTAAACACGTAATTAAAGAATTTAATTTATTAGCCTTTGTTGTGCATTTAATGAAGATGGAATAGAGAGCATCGTAATAAAACATGTCTAGAGGATATTGTGATGGCATTGCAAACAAAAGGTAGTGGCTTACCATTAATCACGAGTTTCAACCCTCGAACCATCTAAAGGTCATGTCTGGTGCCGCTAGCAAAATATTCTTATCAAGAACAACTATTTCAAGCCGATGGATAATAGTTTTTTTCTCCGTCAGCAACTGGATAAAAGCATTATGGTTGGATAATCCCCCTCCACCAAAGATGGGCTATAAATAGTTGCTGCCTTTGAAGCATTGAAGGAAAGAAACGGGCACAACACAAAACAACAATGTAGAGACATGTATCAGTCTTTATTACTTTGTTCTCCATAGCATTTAAGTTTTTCAGTTAGGCTATTTAATCTCCTTTTCATGCAATCATTTTTCCTCTTTCAAACCACTCCATGTTTTGTAATGTAAAAATTCTCTTTACCATGTATTTATTTATGTTAGAAATTAAAGAATTCTTTTTTTTTTCTTAATTAAATGCTATGTTTTAGCTACCAAGAAGCAGAGTAGCGTCAAGGTATCTTTTTAGCTACCCAAAAGTAAAGTAATGCCAATGTTTTTGTTTTCCTCTTTTATAACTTACTTATTACCTCCAACGCTTTTCGCTAACTTTGCTAACTTCAAACCTAGCCGTCATCAAGGAAGCCCAATATTTCTCACTCGCATTTTATCATTTTGGACTGAGTCATATTTTGAATTTGAATAAAACCCAAGGAAGGAAGGTGTGAACTAGTCCTTTATCAGCAAGCACAAATCCAACATTTTTGGTAGTTTCATGTCAATGACGATTTCATCTTACCTTCAACAAGACTCAACATCAACAACCTTTGTCCACCTTACATGCCAAGTCATCCATACGAAAATCTTACCCCAACCTATAATAACCTTAACGAGTACTAATACTCTCATTAACAAAATTATTAAACTTTTTTCATTAGTATTGACTAATGACAATAAAAGGGATAATAGATGGCTAGTCTTATAACGAATTTAATTAGTTGTGGTGGAATTCTTTTGCATTAACCAATCAAAACCGATCATTTTTTGTGAAGGGCGTATTCCATCCATATTCATGACTAAATTAAGATATTTTTAAATTTCTATTTCATGGAGACGAGACCTGCTCATGGGTCGGGCCGGGCCGCGGCCCGGTTTTTTTAATATTCTTTGCCCAGGCCCGGCCTTGGGTCTGGCCGAGCCGGCCCGGTAGGTCCGAATTTACTGTTCATCGGATTAAAAAAATATTTTTTTTATATTTTTATAATTAAAATGAAATAAAATAATATTATTATAATAAAAAAAACACTGTTCCGAGCCGGCCCGGAACAAAAATATCATGTCCAGACCCGGCCCAATATGAGCCGGGCCGAGCTTACCGGGCCCATGAGCAAGTCTAGAGACGATTTCATATCATTATTTTATATTGACTTCTTGACATAACTTAAAATGTTAAAATTTCAAAGCTATAAACTAGCCAACAGTCCAACATATAATAAAGGCGTAACCACAAAGTAATAAAAAAATGCTATAAATAGGACCCCTCGTGACTATTAATCTATGGAGTAGCAATTAATTTCTCATTCTAAATTTAGGGTATGCTTTATACATGAATGTTATTTCAATTTCTTCTCTTTCACATGTTCAGAGTAGACTCCAAAATTTACTTACTAAAAAAGAAAAAGGAACTAAAAAAAGTGGGCTCCAAAAATGCGAAAAGAGATTTTCATTTGGCTAATCAACCAAATAGTGGAGATATCTAATTGCAATGACTTGAATTTTCCAAGTGTGATTAGTAAATGGCCTTATAGAAATCTATATACACACCACTCATGTTATAATTGATTGTTTCTGTAAATTAATTTTCTAAACAATTATATCATTTTTTCTGGCTAGGCAATTAGAAAATCTGCCCCTAATGGGCAGGATTTAAGTGATTTTGATAAAAAATAGATCTACTCATGAGTCGGGCTGAATTGGACCTCGGCCCAAAAATTTTTATTTCTTTTATTCAGACTCGGTCCTGGACGTGTTTAGGATAATATAAGAATGATATTTATAATTAAATGTAAATAAAGTTTTTTTTATTATTAGTTAAATAGTGATTCGGGTTGGACCGATCCGAATCAAAAAAGTCTCTGTCTCGATCCGATCCAATACGGGTCTGTCGAGTCGAACGGGTTACCGATCCTTGAATAGATCTAATCGAAACCTACTTAAACTTAAACTCTCTCTCAGAATTACATGACTATGTAGCCAAAGCCATAATCAAATACTAACAACACCCAATGAATCAAATTAACTAATTAATGCATTTTTCTAATGGATAAAGAAGGTTGTTAGAATATACTAGATAAATGCCCGCACTTCGTTGCGGGTATGTTATCGAATTTAAATTGATACTTTATAATAAATTTAAAAGATAAAAAAGCAAGAGAAATAAAGATAATTTTTAAAAAAATAACTCTCACCATTATACGACACTTATGATATAAAATTGAGAGTTATTTGAATATAGTCAATTAGATCCGAAAATTTTGGACACAACATAATTATACGATACAAACATAATATGGGAAAAATAATTAAAACACGACACGAAAAATAATATAAACACGACACAAATACACAAACGTATCAAAATCTATATAAAACGAATTGTTAACGTGTCAAGATTTATATAAATATATAATACCTTGAATACGATTATGACAGAAAAATAACACGAACACGACGACACGTGACAACAATTGGGAGATATTTGAATAGTGTCCATTAGACTTGATTATTTCGGACACAACATAATTATACAACACGAACACAACATGAAAAAAATTAAAACACTACACAAAAAATAACATAAACACGACACAAATACACGAATGTGTCAAAACCTACATAAAATAAATTATTAACGTGTGAAAATTTATATAAATTTATAATACGATAAAATAACATGAACACGATACGAACATACAATTTTTTCTATAAATTGAATCATTATGACAAATTATGCAAAATATGAATGAATTGAGTCACAACATTAACACTCAAAATTTTCTCCAAACTATGCAAAATATTTGGATGAATTGAAATACGACACAAAAAAAATATGAAAAAAATAATTAAAATACGACATAACACGAAAAATAATATGAACACAAAACAAATACACGAACGTGTCAAAATCTACATAAAATAAATTATTAACATGTAAAAATTTATATAAATTTATAATACTTTGAATACACTAAAAAATAATATGAACACGATAAATTTATAATCTAATTAAAACATGTATTTATTTTAAAAAATAAATATGTATGTAGAATTAAATGAAGTAAATAAATAAAAATAGATAATTTTAATACAATGATAATGATGATTTTAATTAAATTAAATGATCCTTTTAACCTTAAAATCCTAAGTGCATAAACAAAACCAACCCAGATTTTATAATTGTTTACCCAAACTAACCCCCAAACATAAATTTAAGACAAAGCTTAGTTGTCCTACTACCATTATCTCTAAATTCTGAATTGCGCAACCACATGAGTTGGGATAACTTTTAATCTAGGTTATAGATATACTATTAGAAATAACATTGTAAGGAATAAAATGGTATTCATCTGTTATAGGTTCATTAATGATTTTTCGATTAGATAATATTATTATTATTTATTTAAAATTAGATATTATTATTAATTAAAGGGTTTGTATTTGATACACTGTCAGTGTATAGATCTATACACAAACAGTGAATCTTATAATGACACTTCATTAAAAAATTAACCTCTAACTCTAATCACTAACCCATAACCCCTAACCTTAATCCTAACTCTAACTCTAACCCTACAACTTAACTTTTAACAGTTTGCATCGTAAGATGCGCATTATCAGTGTATAGACTTATAACTGATAATGTATCAAATATAAATCCTTAATTAAAACGACTAAATGTCAAAAAAAAAAAAAAGTCATCGAAATCCTTTGTTAAGAATTTAGCGGCACTTTACATGCCCCGAATACCAACATCAATGGCATTTTCATCCCATATCAGATGATAATGTACATGAGCTTCGTGGAGTGAGCAAATGGGCGACGTTTAAAGCGCCAGTGTTTATGGAATATAAACACCGTGGTTGGACCTTTTTTCTTTTAGAAATTAAAGGCATATATAGGGTTTTAAGAAGTATTTAACAGATTAATTTGGTTTCTCAAAAAAAAAAAAAATAATAACTTGGGATTAGAGCTGTTCATAAGTCGGATCGGGTTGTGGTTAGGAGTTTTTTCACACTCTTTACCTAAGTTCAGCCCGTGGGCTCAAATTACTATTCACAAGATATTAAAAAAGTTAAAAACCATTTTTATATTTTTTTATAATTAAATTTAAATAAAAAATATTTTTATTAATAAATAGTAATTCGGGTCGGGCCTAATTAAAAATACTTATCCAAACTCGGCCCAATACGGATCGGGTCTGTCGGGCTGGACGAATAGCCCATCCTTGAACATGTCTACTTGGGATTGAAAATTAGTGTTTTATGTTATCTGAATTCAGAGGTGAGTGTCTGATCGATATATGTATATATATCCTACAAGAGTATATTAAAAAAATTTAAAGTTTTTTCATATATATGAAAAATTATACCACATATTTATATTCAAATATGTATCGTACACAAATATTTTAAAACAAATGAGGAGTCCAATAATATAGATGGTGTTCGTGTATAAAATGTGCAAACACAGTGAAATGTCAAGTGCTACACGCACGTTAGGGCTTCACTTTCGGTGGGAAGGAGGGACTCAGCAACCAAAAAAAAGAAATGATAATGGTGAGGGTCGATCCATTTTTGTCGTCTCAAAGTCAAGAAAATAACGGTGTCTTTGAAAAGTCGATGCAAATCGGCACATGTGGTAGTCCACCCAATCACCTCCTCCCACATCATCATTTTCCCTCTCTTTTTCTTCAATTTTTTCCCCTTCATTCTTGAACAACAACCAAAGTTTTGGAACAAAGCTTTTATTTTGTAAACTTTGTTCTAACAAAAATATCTTTACTCTAAACTTTACTTTGAGGCCAAGGTTATTCCACAAAGGACATACTCATTGGCTGTCGATTCAAGCTTATATTTTAATTGCTCAAATTAACACGCTCAACCCTCAATCTTTTAATTCTTTTTTTTTTTTTTTATCCATCAATTAAGAAATATGAAAGCTCATATTTTAATTGCTTTATTCAAATTTAAGAAATATTTGTTTCAATGATAAATTTATTATCCTACTCATAGAGCTGGGTTATAACAAAACCATATTCACGTATGTTGCGTGTCTGTTGATTAAATAATTAACTTTTAGATATTTAATATGATTATTTAAATTAAAAAATGAAAATAGTTTTCTATTTTATGAGCAAAAAAATCATATTTAGTATGTAAAAGGAAATAAAAGCTAAAGATATTAAGAAGCTATAATTAAGAAATGACTCGGATATATTGACATTTGACACCTTTAAAATCTAGATAATAACTTAGTTCAACTTGACTTCTCATTTAACTATATTTATTATTAAAATATTTAAAAATTAATTTTATATTAATATTTATATTATATTTTAAAGTTAAAATTAAATAAAAGTAATTATTTATTATTATTTAAATTCTTGAGCTTAAAATATTATACCAAGGTGAAACCATAAAAATCTCTAGGTGTAACAAGAAATAAATTAATTAAATGAGGAAAGATTCTTCTTTTCAATTTTTATATAATTAAAGATAAATTAAGAAAATAAACCTATTAAGGGATCAGATAATTCGCCAGCCTCGTAGGCATGCTGTCACAAATTAAATTTTGTCTTGAATAAACAACCGTTCATGCGACGCTTCGATGGACTTTTTCACACATAAGCCAACCAAAAGAATTCTTCTATTTGATTAAGCGATAAGCAAGCTACAAGTTCATTTAAGAGACATAACATAGCATAATAGGTGCACATCAAGAGGACCCTTGGTGCCCCTGAAAGTAAAAATATTTTATTAAAATATATAAGATTACAAAAGAAGTATAGGGTCTATCAAAACATTGTCAAAGGCCATCCAATAGATAATTAGTTTAGCACATATCTTAACCAATAAAAAAACACTACATCTGTCGATTACTCTACTACTCATCCTTTAGAGAGTTAAAGAGCTTTTACAAGAATGTTACAAGAAATCATTGTAATGTTAGAAATATGGGCATTTTTCGTAAGTACATGATAACTACCCCCCTTGGGATTTTTATCCAATCATGATCTTTTACAAGATTGAGTCGTGACACCTAGTCTGCATTGGGTCGGATAAGAGATTTTTAATCCAATTTGATTCGGGAAAATAGTTTATTATTAAATAATTAGTTTTGATTTAATTTTAATTTTAATTTAAATATATTTAAAATGTTAAATTATTAATTGATAGTAAAACTATTTCCAATAAAAATTTAAGTTAAACAAACCTAAATAAAATTCTAATGAGTGAGTTTGAATAAGCTTTTAAAGGTATCAACTAGGTCCACCTAGTCATGGACACCTCTATTAAGGTGAGCCATGGATCAATTTACGTATTCTTATAGCAAAAAAAGTCATAATTAAGAGAAAAATAATAGAAAAAACACTTATTTAATTAATTAAAACTAATCGCTTTACTTTATAAAATTATTCTTAACTTTTTATTTTCATTTTCATACCTTAAATCAAATATTAAGAAGGAATTAGATAATTAAGTTTCATTTTCTTTCCTTTAGTTTTCTCTTCCTTTCATTTCCTTCCTTCATATGACATAGGTAATATTTGGTATTTTTTTCAAGATCACCGTGCTAACCTCATCACCATTGATTTTTTTACAGAGAACTTCATGAGTATACAACAGAGAACTTCAGCTCAGACCAAAATCATGGGTATTTGGAAGTTTCGATCTGGTTAGAAAGGAGAAAAATATGTGAAGGTTTTTTAATTTTCTTTTAAAAGTTAAATATTATTGGTGGAGGGGAGGTGACTTTTAGGTTTAACTATAATTCTTCCCCGCTTTGTTGGGTATTAAAATCTGATAATTTATGTATTTGAGTAGTATAATTTTTTTTTTTTTTTTTATAATCGTGTTCAGATATTTTCTATTTATATAAATTTTGATGTATTAATAATTTGTGTTATACAGATTTTGATATGTTAATGTATTCATGTCGTATCCGTGTCTTTTTTCGTGTCGTATTTTAATTATTTTTTTCGTATGTTATTCGTGTCGTGTTTAATATTGTCAGGTCCGTGGAGGATTTTTTTAACATTTATAAATTTTTAATTAAATTAACAATCACAAATAATTTAAGTCGAATCATAATAATAATTAATTATTTAAATAACTTTTTATGTTTTAATATTTAAGTAAATGAATTTAGAGTTAAATTGAATCCTATGACAAATGATGCAAATATGAGATAAATTGAGACATGACACAAATACAATATGAAAAAATAATTAAAACACGACACGAAAAATAACATGAACACGACACGAATACAAGAACGTGTCAAAATTTATATAAAACGAATTATTAACGCGTAAAAATTTATATAAATTTTTAATACTTTGAACACACCAAAAAATAAACACAAAAACTTCACGAACACACAAATTTTTCTTTAAATTGAATCAATATGACAAATTATATAAAATATGTCATGAATTGAGACACGACACGAACAAACAAATTTTTCTCTAAATTGAATCACAATGACGAACTATGCAAAATATGAAATAAATTGAGACACGACACAAACACAACATAGGAAAAATAATTAAAACACAACACGAAAAATAACATGAACATGACATGAATACATAAACGTGTCAAAATATAAATAAAATGAATTATTAAGGTGTAAAATTTTATATAAATTTATAATACTTTAAACACACGAAAAAATAACACGAATAAAATATGGAATGAATTGAGACATGACATAAACACAACATGAGAAAATAATTAAAACATGACACGAATACATGAATGTGGCAAAATATATATAGAACGAATTATTAACATGTAAAAATTTATATAAATTTATAATACTTTGAACACAAAAAAAAAATGAACACGTCATGAACATACAAATGTTTCTCTAAATTGAACCACTACGACAAATTATGCAAAATATGCCATGAATTGAGACACAAACACACAAATTTTTCACTAAATTGAATCACAATAACAAACTATGCAAAATATGAAATGAATTGAGACACGAATACAGCGTAGGAAAAATAATTAAAATACAACACGAAAAATAACATGAACACTACATGAATATACGAACGTATCAAAATATACATAAAACAAAATATACATATAAATTTATAAAATTTTAAACACAAAAAAAAAATAACACGAACATATAATTGTTTTTTTTATCTTTTTCCTTTTTTTCCTTTCCTTTTCTTTTCTTTTTTTTTTCTTTTCTTTTCTTTGCTTTCCTTTCTTCTTTTTTTATTTCCTTTTTTTCCTTTTCTTTCTTTCCTTCTTAAAAAAAAAAAAAAAAAAAAACATGTGTCTGACACTAGAACAATAAACATGTGTCGACATCAAATTAATTTGTGTAGTTCATTTTATATTAATGTTAGATAGCATTTTTTTTTTTTTTTTTTGCCAATAAGTTTAATAGCAATTTAGGTTGTTAAAAGCACTAATGGTCTGTTTCATAATGTATTGAAAACTTTTAATTAAAAATTTCAACGGTTTAATTTATTTAGTGCGTTTTAAGTTTGATAATTTATATTAAAAATAATTCAATAAAATAATTTTAATAAAAAATATTGAATAAGATAAATAAATAAAAAATGATAAGCTAAATTATTATCAACCAATTTCACTTTAATTTTTTTTTAGACTATATTATCCTTAATAAATAGTTTACGTTTTAAATCTAGTTATCCACTTCTCCTTTCTTTATAATTTATAAAAGATTCTATGTAAATCATAAACTTTTCCAAAATAAAGTTTTATTTCCTGTAATAATCTTTTCACCTTTTTTTTTCAATTTCTTTGAACTCATCGATCCTCTTTTCTTTTATCTTCTTTATCTCAATAAAAAATCCAAATTATTGTTATGGGTTTACAAAGAAAATAATCAAATTTGCATTCTGAGTAATTGTGTGATTTTTTAATTTGAATTATTATTGTGGGTTTACAATGAAATTCTCAATTTTACATTTGAGTAATTATATGATTCTTTAATTTGAATTATTATTAATTATGAGTTAAAAATGAAATTTTCAAATTTGCATAATCAATAATTGTATAATTATTTAATTTTAATTATTGTTAAAGGTTTACAAATAAAATTCTCAGATTTGCATAATGAAAAATTGTATTATTTAATTTAAATTGTTGTTATGGTTTACAAGAAAAAGAAAGATATAAGTTTTATAAATTTACTGAATCCCATGTATTAGTCTATTGATAGAAGCAAAAAAAGAAGAAACAAAAATGTATGATCAAAATATTATCGAAAAATAATACAAAAAGATTTATACAATTTCGCAGCATCATCAGAACAAAACTTCAACCTGCCATGCTGCTATTAATTACTGTAATTTCGAATTAGATGGGTTTTATTTTGATGTTTAATGTCTTAAATGGCAGACTAAAAACCCTCATTATTTTGATTGAAACTGCTTGAAGAATTCAAGTGGTGATCCAATTTATTTATTTGTGCTCCAAATCATGCATATCTCAAGCACAACTTTCAAAACATGCCCTCAATAATTGAATAATACTTAGGGTAAATATGAAAAATATGCTCTCAATAATTGAATAACTGTTAAATGATTTAATAGTTAAGAGTTATTTGAAAAAGATAAATGAAGAATTAAAAATTATTAGGAAAGATATTGTAAAGACAAAATTGTTCTTAATGAAAAACTTTCTTTTCCTTTCTCCTTCCATTAAAGAATTATTATTTTTAAAAAAAAATTAATTAAAAATAAATTAAATATTTAGATATTTATTTTTTAAAAAAATTTTAAAAATTTTAAAAATTAATTTTAGAAATATTATTTGAATTATTTATTATTTTTTAATTTTTAATTTTTTTAATTAAAAAAGTAAATAAAAAAAGTTATGTTTTAAAATTAAAAAATTTATTTTTAGAAAAAATTATTTTTTAAGTAATTAAATAAATTAAAAAATAAGAGGAAAAGAGAGAAGAATGTTTTTTTTTTATCAAGGGTAATTTTGTCTTTACAATTTTTTTTTAACAATTTTATATTTTTCATTTCTCTTTTTCAAATAATTCTTACTCATTATACCATTTAATAATTATTGTATTGAAAAAGATATGTGTTTCAAATTTACCCTAAAACTTATCATCCATTCCATCTCAATCCATTTCCTTGTAAACTACCTTATATTTGCCATGACTCTATTATATAATCATAAGCAACTTTTTCTTCTTGACTCATTTTTGTAAGCCATTATATAAATTATAGCTATATGTATATGATTGTTAAATAAAAATATTTGTAGAATTATATATTAGTGCAAAATAACAATGATGCTATCCATGTCCAATATATTTTTTTTCAATTTAGTATTAACAAGACTTGATAGTAATATAAAATCTCTTTACATATATTTTATATATTAATTTATCTTTTTTTTTTTTAAATATTTATGCATAAGAATGATTTCAATTGATATTGGCAGAGCTAGTTGAAAATTTCAAATTTTAAAGATGAAACTATGTACATTTTCGGTGCACATGGACATTGTTATTACTTGTATAGTATGCATATATAGTCACATTTGAAAATTAACTATTATAAATACTTTCTTGAAGCAGGTTAATAGTAACGGTGCTGATAATTTAAGGTTAATAAATTATACTTTATTTTTCGTTAAATAGAACTATTTAATGATATATTAATTTCAAATTTGTATTCAAATCTAAATATGTAATTAAGAATTTGACTTTATTTGGAATAATATAAAACTAATAAAAATAAGTTAAAATGTACAATGAATAATTTTCAGAAATTCAATATTTATAATTATCAAATAATGCATTTATATTCAGTATTTAATTTTTAACAAATTACAGTTAATGTTCTTAAGTTTTTTTGAGAGAAGATAGTTGAGAGAAAGAGGAAGAAGAGAGAGAGAAAGGAAAAGCAAAAATTAAAAGCAGAAATTTATTTTTGGCTTTTATAGTAAAAGTCCATGTGAAAAAAGCATATCATCTTGGTCACAATTCAAAATCCATGAAAAGTGTCACACAAGCAAAGTTAATGACATATCACCACGGCCAACGGCCACATTAACAAACTTGACGGTGGACATTTAATTTTGTTATCAATTTGATTGATATTAAGGTTCTGTTTGTTTCACAAAAAATAATTTTTGAGATTGGTATTTGGTTGACAAAAAATTAATTGATCAACGAAAAATAAGATATATTTTTTATAAATTGTCTTTCCCTTTTCAAAAAGAGAAGATAATTTTCAGAAAAAGACTGTCCATGAGTAAGCCTACTCCGTGAACCTAATTCAGCTCAAATCGAAATTTGAAAATCATATTTTAGATCGAAACTTAATTTGATTCGAGCCAAATATTATTATATTAATAAAAAATAGTTATTTTTTAGTTATCAATATATATTAAAATATTAGTATAAATATAAATATATTTTAATTTTCAATATTTTATTAAATATTATAAAACATACATTTTTATATTTTAATAATATATAATATTATTTTATTATTTTAATAATAAATAATAAATTATTAATTATAATGAATTTTATTTATTATTTTAATAAAAATATTACAATATTATTATTTTAATAATAAATATATATAAATTATACTTTATAAAGATTTAATAATAAATGTTTTTAGTATAGAAATATTATTATTTTAATAGTATAAATATTAATTGAAATAATATCTAAATAATTATAATACATTAAATATTTTAAAATATTAATATAATTAATGATTTAATAATAAATAATATTATTTTAATTATTTAATATTAATATAATATTTTAGTATTAAATATTGCAATTAAAAATTTACTATTTGAAATATTAATTTTAAAAATTTACTATTTGAAATATTTTTTAATATTTTATGCCATCTTACTATTTGAAAAAAAGTAGAAATAATATTTTAATTATTATTATATTTTAATAGAAATAATATTTTAATAATAATTATATTAATAGAAATAATCTTTTAATAGTAATAATATTAATAGAAATAATATTTTAATAATAAGTATAATATTTTAAATATTAATATAATTAATGTTTTAATAATAAATATTATTATTTTAAGTATTTACTATTAATATATTATTTTAATATTAAATATTATTAAGAAAATATTAATATTACAAATATTAATATTTTAATAATAAATACTTTTTAATATTTTAATATTTAATATTTATGTCAATATTGTAATTTAAAAAAAGTAAATTTTTCAAAAAATAACCAAACAACGGAAAACATTTTTCATTAAATCATCCAAACGTTAGAAAATCTCTATTTATTTTAAAAAATTTATATTTTTCAAAAAGTATTTTTTGAAAATCAATTTTTACGAAACAAACGAACCCAAAGAAATCGTTACAAAAAAAGAACTCAATTTATATGAATTATAGTGCAGAGATTAAATTTCAAATTTTACTTGAGCATAAAGATTAATTGCATAATTTGACCAACTAATTATTGATAATATAATAACTAAGAAAATTTCTCCAGCTTCGCTGGAGTCTCAACTTTAATCGGTATGAACAAAGAATAGATATTTTCTCAAAAAAAGTAACTTGTAACTTTAAATGAAAAAACTTGTAAGCAATGGATACAAAATAATATCTAATGTTAACAAATTCTTTCTATTCGAGCTCTTGATGCATAAATTAAAAATAAAAACTTAATTTCTAATAATTCAAAACCAATAATTTATACTTTTACAATTTATTAAAACATAAAAAATAAAATTTAAATATAACTTTAAATATATAGAAAGTACAATCATAATTACTATTTATGCTAGAAGAGTTTAAATAAATACACCAAAAGAGTAGAGGTGTTTAAACGATTAATTCGGTTAATAACCGAACCAAATTATCATCAACCGAATTAACAAAATTTATTTTTTAATTAACCGTTAACCGAATCGAAATGTTAAAACGGTGAATTAACCGAATCGAAATTATTTTGGTTAATTTGGTCGATTTTCGAATTAACCGAAATAAAAACCTAATTTATTTTGTAACCTATTTTAATACATGATTTTATATCCAAATAATCTATTCAACCAACCAAAATGCAAAAACAAAACATAATAAAACTATTATTAAATCCAAATATCAAACATACTTGTTGAACCCAGTCGGCCTACCAAGAACAGGCCCAGTCCGACAAGCACAAGGCCCAGATGAACAGCCCGACTAGACAAGCTCAGCAGGCATCAGGAGCAGAGGCAAGGGACACGTGGCCATCCCCCTTCTTCTCAAAGGTCACATCCCTGGTCACCTCGGCGCTCACCTAGGGCAGTGCGAGATATTAAATGCTACAGTTTATAGACAACGGACATTAAATGCAGCCGTCTCCTCGACAAGGCCCCCCGAGGTCGCTTGCACCAAACGACCTACCAGAGTCGGGCATGTGGAACTAGTTGGGCGAGCACCAGCTCGCCCAACTTCCCCTATAAATGGCTCCCTCTCAAGGCTATTCACAGGCTAAGCTCTCTCTCTCCCCCTCTCTCTAGTGAAACTATCCACTCCCTCTCTCTTTAGCATTCCTTTACCTTTTCCTCCAAACACTAACTTAACCATCAGAGTGCGTCCCGGAGCTCAACCTCCGTTGCCCCCTGACCTATTCTTTCTCCTTCTCAGGACCTCAGACCACCAAGGATTTCAGGAACACCATCACGACATAAAAAGACATCAACATCTGGCGCCGTCTGTGGGAAACGACAAGCCATGTCTTTGCCACCACCAATCCTAACAACCTCCTCACCGAAAAACTAGGGGACCATTCCCCCCATCACTAACTCCTCCACACCTCCGGTCATAGGCAGTTGTCATTCTCCTCTCCTCAGAAACCATTCGAACCTCCCGAGACCTGGCACCAGCTACGAACCACCCTTTATGCCCAACTTCTGGCCCCAACAACCTTTCTACCACCAGCCCTATTACCAAAACTTACTCACAGCCACCTTTCCAGTGTTCTCAACCCTCACAACCCCGCTGCGAGATGTACTCCCAACCACTCAACAAACCACCCACGCAGCCCTTTCCAGTCTCCTGGAGGCTCAGTTTAACGTTGTGGGACAAACAAGCATTTCCTTCGCCCCGGGGCAGACCCCACACCAGCTGGCAGGGAAAACCCGCCAGCCACGCTATCATCGAATTCGCCACCGGACCTCCACCAGCACCCAACCCCATCATCTAAACACCCAACACCACATTCCACTCGACCATGCTATCCTATGTCGATCTCGCATACCAAACGCTCATGAGCCACATACAAACCCTTCAAGCACAGTTGGCTGAGCAGCAACAGACCGCCCGATAGCCTAACCAGAAACCTGGTTCAAACCAACGGGGCAAGCACAACAACCACGAAGAGAACAGTGCCACCTCATCTTATCAAGGCAGCCACTGAACAGCCGCCAGCAGAGCCCTCCGACAGACCAGGAGGCAACGCCTTGAGGAGAGACCCTAGGACTCAGAAAACTTACCCGTCAATAAAGAGACCGTTGTTTTCGCCATGGAGGCCCAGATGGTGGCCCTAAGAAAAGAAGTCCACAGTATGATGAAAGACAAGAATGAGGAAACAGAGTAGATGACGGATGACAAAAGCCCACTAACCCTGGAAATCCGACAGGAACCGGTGCCCAAGACCACCAAGCTCCCCAAAGAAACCTATGATGGCACTAGGGACCCTACGGATCACCTCATCCAGTATAAAAATTACATGGACTTGCTCGGAGCTACCGACGCCCAAAAGTATAGAGTTTTCCCCATGACACTTAGGGTGCACGCCAGAACATGGTACCACTCACTGCCAGTCGGGTCCATTGACAGCTTCCAAAAGCTCAGCAGAACTATCATTGCCCATTTCCTCGCCAACAAGGCGACTTTCAAAACACCTGCCAGCCTCCTTATAGTGAGGCAAAAGAAGAGCGAGACCCTCAGAGAATACATCCGCAGGTTCAACTCCGCCACTATGAAAATCAAGGACCTGCACGATGACTGGGCCATCCAAGCGTTCATCTGTGGAGTCTGCCATGACCACCTACGGTACTCCCTAACGGACGAGAAGCCTGAAAAACTCTACAATCTGTATGAGAAAGCCCATAGGTACGCCGAAACAGAAGAGATGAAATTGGCCGAGGGGCCCGAAGAAAGAACCAACTATCGACGGGACCAAGGGCGTCCACCAACAACCAAGCAGGGATATCAAGACAACAGAAGACAGTTGGGTCTTGACTCACACCGCCATAGATCTAGGTCACCCGAAAGAACAATCCAATAGATTCACACAGACAGAGTCGTCCAGGGCCAAGGATGGAGAGGGGAAAGAGCCCCGTACTCTAAGTTCGACGATTACACCGCTCTCAACGCCTCGAAGACGTACATTTTGAATGCTGTGGCCCACATTGGCATTTTGGGAATGCCCTACCCAATGAAAGATAACCCCCTGCGTCTTAACTCCAAAAAAAGGTGCAACTATCACAACGACGTGGGGCACAGCACGGAAGACTGCATGTCTCTGAAGGACGCAATCGAGACCGCCATTAGAAAAGGGCAAATTAAACAGTTTGTGAGGAGGGCAGAGGCTCAACATGGGCAATCATCGACGAATAAACAGAGAAATTTAAGCAGGACAAAATCGAAGAAACCAATACAGGGGGTGATAAATATGATAGTGGGGGCACGAAAAAATGGACAGCCAGTAACTCCAAATGAAAGGCTCACTTAAGAAGAATAATGGCAATCGATGCAACTCCCCAGAGAGTCAAACAAAATGAAGACTAGATAATAGACTTCATCGATAACGATGTCGGCATCATGGAAGACAACTGTAATGACCCAATTGTCGTAACGGCCACAATCGAAAACTTCAGAATAAAAAAGGTCCTTGTCGATAATGGTAGTGCAGTGGAAGTTATTCAGTGGGAGGCCTTCAAGAAGATGGGCATCCCTGAAAAAGAGTTGAAACCAGCAAGCCCGATTTTTGGCTTTGCGAACCAGCCAATTACAGTCAAAGGGTCAATCACCCTGCCGATAACAATGCGAGACGGCGACCACACCCTCACCATCATCTCGGAATTCCTAGTGGTTGACCAGCCTTCACCCTACAATGTAATCTTTAGAAGGCCTGTGATAAGAAAGGCAAGAATGGTGGCCGTTGTTTATTGTCTGACAGTAAAATTCCCAACACCAATGGGGATCGGCTACATGAAGACAGACCAGCAAACAACTCAGCAGTGCCACGTGTTGTCATACAGATCGCGTACAAACACAAAAACGTCGAGTATGATGACGGCATGGCAGAGGCAGGGGGCAAGACGAAGAAACAGAGGGGCAACAAATGGAGACCTAGGTCAACTTGATTGAAAAACGATGCTCACCCTGGAAAGCTTACATAACAGGACAGAAACAAGTCAGTACAAGACGGAGCCTGTAGAGCAAACAAAGACAGTCCCTCTAGACCCAGAAAACCCATCTAAAATAACCAAGGTCGGGTCTTCCCTAAGAAATGAGGAAAGGCGACCACTAGTGGCCATGCTGAAAGAAAATACCGACATCTTTGCATGGTCGGCAGCTGACATGCCTGGAATAGACCCCATTATTATCACCCACTCCCTCAATGTTAACCCTGCAGGAAGACCAGTTAGAAAAAAGAAGCGCCAGTTCGCCCTAGAAAGAATCAAGGTAGTTAGAGAAGAATTTCAGAAACTGCTCGCCGCTAACTTCATCAAGAAAGTGGTTTACCCTGACTGGCTCGCCAACGTAGTAATTGTGAAAAAGGCCAGTGGGAAATGGCGAATGTGTGTTGACTTCACAGATCTGAATAAGGCCTGCCCTAAAGACAGCTTCCCCCTACCAGCCATAGATCGATTGGTTGACTCCTCGGCAGGTCACAAATACCTAAGTTTTATGGATGCTTTCTCCGGCTACAACCAGATCAAAATGAATCCTGCAGACCAAGATAAGAGTCCTTTATGACGGAGAAAGGTCTATTCTGCTACCAAGTCATGCCCTTCGGGCTAAAGAACGCAGGAGCCACTTATCAAAGGTTGGTAAACAAACTCTTCAAAGACCAAATTGGACGGAGTATGGAAGTATACGTGGATGACATGTTGGTCAAAATTCCCTCACTAGACCAACACGTTAGGGATATGGAAAAAGCTTTCAGTATCATCAGGAAATACAACATGAGGTTGAATTCGAAAAAATGCGCATTTGCAGTAGGAGCAGGGAAGTTCCTCGACTTTATGGTCTCCGACAAAGGAATAGAAGCAAATTCGAAAAAAATCCAGGCAATCTTAGGCATGTGCCCACCAAGAAACACTAAAGAAATGCAAAGACTTACTGGCAGAGTGGTCGCCCTCAATAGGTTCGTCTCCAAGCTCGCTGACAAGTGCTTACCTTTCTTCAAAGTGCTCAGGGGAGCCTCCAGGTATCAATGGACCGAGGGTTGCCAAAAGGCTTTTGAGGAACCAAAAAAATACATGTGCTCGCCTCCCCTACTCACTAGCCCGTTATTAGGAGACCAGCTGTATATCTACCTGGCAGCTTCAGACGAAACCATAGTAGTCGTACTCCTTAAAAAGGAAGAAGGCCGCCAAACACCAGTCTATTATGTCATCGAGCCCTGTAGAATGGAAAAATTATTTACACTCGGCTGGAAAAAAACCATCTACACCTTGATAGTAGCCGCTAGATGCCTGAGGTAGTATTTCCAAGCTCATCCTATCACGGTGCTAACGGATCAACCACTAAGGGAGGTTTTGCAAAAAGTAGACACGACGGGCAGAATGGCCAAGTGGAGTGTTGAACTCAATAAGTTTGGTTTGGAGTATAAACCAAGGAAGGCCATCAAGGCCCAGGCTTTGGCGGACTTCATAGCTGATTGCTCTTTTGACAACGCTATCAGGGCACCAATCTACTACCCCAAAGAGCCACAACCAAAGCTCGACAAGGCTACACAGCCACTACCCCCAGAACCAACCTTGATGCAACAACCCCAGCTGCGGGAAGCCGCCCAAATCGGTATGTGGACCTTGTACGTGGATGGATCCTCAGGAAAAGATGGATCGGGGGTTGGAATCCTGCTAACTGACCCTAATGGAAGTGAATGGCAGTAAGGTTTGTCTTTTGATTTCCCCGCCTCGAACAATGCAGCAAAATATTAATCTTTCCTGGCAGGGCTCGAGCTGGTCCTCAAGCTTGGGGCCGTAAGGTTATCTGTGTCTACCAATTCCCAACTAATGGTAAAACAAGTAAATGGGGAGTACGAAGTAAGGGAGCCTGCCTTGATAAAGTATCACAAAAAGGTGATGGATCTAAAACAGCGTTTCAGCCCGCTGATAATCTAGCAGATCTCCAGAGAAGAAAATGTCAGACTAGACTCTTTGTCCAAGCTCACCTCCGCTATCGAAATAAGAAAAAGAGGAAAGATCCTTCTCGAACACCGTCCTCTGCCAAGCCATCAAGAATGTGAAGAGATCTTCCCAATAACTAATGAATAGAGTTGGTCAACAAGCATCACAGACTTCATCACAAATGAAACCCTGCCCGTCGATCCCAAAGAGCAACTCAGGCTAAGAAGAAGAGCTGCCAGATATACCATAATAAGAGAAACCCTTTACAGAAAGTCATTCAGCAAACCCTTGTTGAGATGCCTAGACCCGCAGAAGTTGAGTACGTCCTCCGAGAGATCCACGAAGGGGTATGTAGAAATCACATAGGGGCAGGTCTTTGGCACAAAAAACACTTAGATAGGGTTTTTACTAGCCAACAATGAAGAAGGACGTCACAGAAATGGTAAAAAAGTGCGACAAGTGCCAAAAGTTCATCACCGTTCCAAGGCAACCAGCAGAATTGCTCAATAAATTGTCAAGCCATGGTCTTTCGCAATGTGGGAGATTGACATCCTCGGACCTTTCCCGATCGCAATAGGGCAAAAGAAGTTCGTGGTTGTATCCTGCGAATACTTTACCAAATAGGTAGAAGCAGAGGCTATGGAAACCATCACGGAAAGGGTAATCGAGAATTTTGTCTGGAAATCCTTGGTATGCAGATATGGGGTCCCCAACACCATCGTGGCGGATAACGGTGCACAGTTCTAGGGAGGCAAGTTAAAAAAATTTTGTGAAAACTTCAAAATCTTGCTTGCATATAGCTTGGTCAAGCACCCCCAAACAAATGGACAGGTGGAGGCGATGAACAAGAAAATCCTCCAAGGCTTGAAAAAGAAGCTCGACGATGCCAATGGGGCATGGCTAGAAGAAATGTTAGGAATACTCTGGGCCATCAGAACCACGTCCCACTCCGGCAGGGGCGAGACCCCTTCAACCTGATGTATGGATCAGAGGCTGTAATACCAGCCGAAATAGGCATCAATTCTTTGAGAACAGCACACTACGACTCCGCTGCCAACAAAGAAGCATTTAGAAGAAATCTGGATCTCCTGGAAAAAACCAGAAACTGGGCACAGGTCAGACAAATAGCCAGATCACATCAAGTAGCCCAGTACTATAACTCGAAGGTCAAAGGCAGACAGTTCCAAGTAGGCGATCTCGTCCTCAGAAGTTGCGAAGCCAGCAAGCCCACGAACGAACAGGGGAAGACGACCCCAAACTGGGAAGGCCCTTACAAAGTAACAAAGAAAATCGACTTTGGAGCCTACGCCCTAGAGCGAATGGATGGAAGCCCCGTACCAAGGACGTAGAACGCAATCCACCTGAAAAAATATTTCCTGTAATCTTATTCACAAGTTGTATTTTCCTCCATAAGAATAATAAGACGACTTGCCTTTTGCAGAAAAAATAGTAACCAACATATGATGCACTCCCAACGGTCTCTAACTGGCCCATCCACCATCGCGTCCACCATGTGCGCTCGCAATAAGACGCCATGCTACACGCCCAACGATCTCTAACTGGCCCATCCACCATCGCGTCCACCATGTGCGCTCGCAATAAGATGCCATGCTGCATGCCCAACGGCCTCTAACTGACCCATCCGCCATCGTGTCCACCATGTGCGCTAGCAATAAAACGCCATGCTGCACGCCCAACGGCCTCTAACTGGTCCATCCACCATCGCGTCCATCATGTGCGCTCGCAATAAGACGCCATGCCTCACGCCCAACGGCCTCTTAATGGCCCATCCACCATCGCGTCCACCATGTGCGCTCGCAATAAGACGCCATGCCGCACGTCCAACGGCCTTTAACTGGCCCATCCACCATCTCGTCCACCATGTGCGCTTGCAATAAGACGCCATGCCGCACGTCCAACGGCCTCTAACTGGTCCATCCACCATCTCGTCCACCATGTGCACTCGCAATAAGACGCCATGCTGCACGCCCAATGGCCTCTAACTGGCCTATCCACAATCATGTCCACCATGTGCGTTCGCAATAAGACGCCATGCTGCAAGCCCAATGGCCTCTAACTGGCCCATCCACAGTCGTGTCAGCCATGTGCTCTCGCAATAAGACGCGATGTTGCACGCCCAATGGCCTCTAACTGGCCCATCCACAGTCGTGTCCACCATGTGCACTCGCAATAAGACGCCATGTTGCATGCCCAAGGCCTCTAATTGGCTCCTATATCCAGCCATCCATGAGCAATATGGACGCAGCACGACCTCTTGTCTTCGTCTAATCCTAGCTCTCACACAAAAAATCAACCAAGGTAGCAACCTGCAACAAGCCCAATAGGCTACCAACATGCCAGCAATATTCACAAAGGCAAATTCCAAGACAAACAACAAAGGCAAACCAAGCAATATGCACAAAGGAGGTAAATGAACGAAAACCAAACAAGTTGTTCATTGATGAAAGAAAGATTATAAATTTCTAGTTAATATGTACAAGGTCCTCGACTACAAGACCACTACCCAACCTAGTTACAGAATCCCCTGCAACTACTACAGCTGGGTCCCTAACTTCACTGTCCTCGGGAGGATCCACAATAAGGGCATCAGCTGCACGCACCTCTTCAGTGCTTGCAGTAGGCGACATTAGCTCGTTTCGCGCAGCGAGGGGTAGAAGTTTCTCATGCTGAAGAGAGATGACACCCCCAACCTGAGGCGTGACAGGAACGCCGGACCCTGAAGCAATGTCATAAACCACCCTCAAGTCTTCCAACGAGGGCAGCTCAGGGCACAGAGGGTCAAAACCCGCAGGAGGATTCTCAATGGCCCTAAATTCAATCCCCCTGCAGTCAAGGGGCCCATGAAACAGCTGGACCCCAGTAAGGGTGGTCGCCCGAAATTCCTCCACCATACCAAGGGCCACATCGATCACTTCACTCTCTTTGGCTTCCAAGGCTTTCTTCAGCTCTAGGGCATACTTTTCCCTTTCAGCCTCCACAGCTTTAACCACAGCCTAAGCAGTGACGGCCTCCACGGCTTTGGACACAGCTTCGGCAACAACAACCTCCCTCTCCTTGTCCTTAGCAGCCAAATCCTGCTCAGACATTGAATCTCTGACTCCCTGGCCTTAATGCTGTCTTCCGACATTGTGAGCTTCCCACGCAACAGCGCAGCCTGCTTCTCAAACTCCGCCACCTTGGCCAGGCAGGACTTCTTGCTAGAGGCCGCCTTGTCCTCAACGACCTTAGTGGAAGTCTTCTCAGCTTTCAGAAACGCTCCAGCTCCTTCGCACGGGAGGCCTTGAGCTGAAGATCTGCCTCCATGTCACGAAGTCTGGCGTTCGCTTCCCCAACCCGGTTATATATGGCCACGGTTGCAGCCAAATTCTGGAAAAAAAAAATAGCAAATCACGTCAGAAAGAATAGCCAACACTAACTCACTAAAGAGTTTGAAGAATGACACTCACTTCTACCATATGCAAAATGACCCCGCGCTGTACAGAGCAAAGACAGCAGTTTTCAATAATTTTCACTTCCTGGAAGGAAAGATGGCTGCGAGCCCAGCTGGCGCACGAATCGACATCGTCAAGCAAAGACCCGACGGGCATACGACTCTGGTACCCGAATTACGAGCGAGACCTTTGGCGTGCATCACGGAGGCCACCCACTTGTGGCGAAGGCGAAGAACGTGCAGAGTGTCCTATGGCATCGTCGTGGGTAGAAGAATGCCCATCCCTACCTGGCGATGCTAGTATGAAGGGTAGAGTTTTACCATCTCGAGGAGGATCTGAGGTCTTTTTAGGTGGAGTAGCCACATTGGTTGGGGCGACCTCTGTCCCCGTCCCAGATAATGGTTGTTGGGAGCCTTGACCCGTCTTCTGTGTGCCCACGCCATGGCCCGCTTGCTTTGCAGACACAGAAGGGATATACTTTTGTTTTGTTGGGTTCTCGGAGACCCTCGTTTTCTTAGAAGCAGGTTATATGGGCAGATTGTCCCGTTTATGCTTTTTTGCAGAAAGATCCTAGGCAGGTGGCACGATAGGTCCCGTGCTTGAACACGGGGCTTTATTCTTCTTCGTCGCTTGGCGAATCCTCTCAGCAATGGCACCGCTTGACATTCCTGCACAAAAGACAATGATCAAGATGAGAACTCATCAAAGAGTCTACAAAGAAAGCAAACCAAATATACCAGCTCACCAAAGGTCTAAAAACAATTCCGCCGTAGTAGAACTACCACACCAAACACAATCTTCATCAACAGAGCTATCAGAACTATCAGAGCTTGTGGAGTCCCCCACGCCAAACTCCATTCTCTCATCATTGTCATCATCCACAACAATAACTTCAATTGGCCTTTGTCTAGCCCTTACACCATCACCACCTTCGTTCTCAGGCAAACTGGGTATGGTGGCAGCTCTATCACAGCGAGGTTTGAAGTGAGAGGGGTAGGTTCAAGAACCCAAGGCACCAAAGCAAGCGTACGGCTGGACGATCCAAGGCCATTACCTTCATCGACGCCAACCGCTTCTTCAGAAACCATCTCGCTAGGGGAGGCAGCACTTACCTTTCCCGAGAGAGCAGCCCTATGGCGAGGAGAGGTGTCCGTCTTCCTACACTTTTTCTTCTTCTTAGGCTCAATAAGGCCCATCAAAACCTTGGCGTAATAATCGATACCACCCACGGGCCATTCTCTACCTTTGGAAAGAGGAACCAAACCAGTAAACTTGGCGGCCACCCTGTTCGGACTAATATTCTCCAAACAGTGCCTGTAAATTAGACAGTCCGTCATGGCATCTTCCCAATTGATCCTGTTCGGCATATAGTGGTAGAACTGACTTTTCTCCAGGTCATCCATTGGAAACGCCGTCTTCTGCGGATCCTTCGAGGGTTCACACCACTTCATGGCGAAGTCCCAATTATCCTCTAATTTAAACTTCACAGCAAAAAACTACAACCTCCTAATAAGATTATTACAAGGAGCATTCTCCACAACCACTCGATGTCGAGGACTAAGATAGCAGAACTTGTCCTGCCTCACTTTCAAATGATATAGATACAAAAAGCGGCGAACAGAGGTTCCACATTCCTCTTCTTACAATCTAAAAAGTACTCCACCATAACAGGCCAAGAGGAACCAGTCAGCTGAGCAGCAGTAAGACCAAACCCCTCAAGGCAAGTGGTGAAGAAAGGGTGCAGCGGCAGGTGGAACCCCCCTTGAACATATGCTCGAAGAAGATCACGTCTTTCCCACCTCGCCTAAACTGACTAGGACGCCGTCCCACTTCGGGCACATAGAAGTCATAGCGATAATTGGGGATGAAGATGCCACGGGTCAGTATCAGGGCGCCAAACTGCTCGTCAGTCATAGTGCAATAGATATTATCACAAAACTGGACACCAGCAACCCCCTCAACCTCCCCACTTTCCTTACTCTCCCTAAAAGATTTTGGTCTACCTCCGAGGCACCACCACCAACAGCTCCACCACTGGTCCCAGCCCCAGAACCAGCAGCCACCCTAGCCCCCTCCTCTATTTCACGATCCAGGTCAGAGCACACCTCGTTAATTCTCCCACCACCAGCATAGGACAGACCCACATTCCTCTCCAATGCATTGAAACCGCTGCTATCACTCGAACTCATCTCAACAACCACCACAAACAGCAAAAAATAAAACAACAAGACAAAAAAAGCTCTGAAAGTACCTCTCCAGACACAAAACAAACTCCTCAAACCGACGAACGAGCAAAACAAAGTAATCCACCATCAGAATTGAGAACAATGCAAGCAGATCGAATCTTCAGCAGCAAAATGGGCAGCACTTCGACAGCAAAACGATAACCAACAGAAGAAACCGACCCAGACACCCCTATTTATAGCCAAAGAAGGACCTCGATGGCCGTCAAACGGACCACACAACGCTCGGAACATGTCAACTCTCGAACAGCCCGTTCAGCTTTTAAGGCTGTCATTAAGAGGCAGGCACGTCAAACGTCACTTCATACCAACTAAATGGCAGCAGCAAACGCAGAGCATCTCCTCACCCAACTCATCTCCTCGCCCAACTCCACCCCCACTCTTAGAAAACAAGGTCGCCACACCCACCTTAGCCAAAAAATCCTGAAACATTTTGCTGAAACCTGCCACTCCTCACCATCACAAAACAACCCTTGTAGCACAAAAAACCTCCTATCCGCAGGCTCGCCATCGATCACTTTATAACCTCTACCTCGCTTGGGGGGCAATTGTTGAACCCACTCGGCCTACCAAGAACAGGCCCAGTCCGACAAGCACAAGGCCCAGATGAACAGCCCGACCAGACAAGCCCAGCAGGCATCAGGAGCAGAGGCAAGGGATACGTGGCCATCCCCTTTCTTCCCAACCTGGTCACCTCGACACCCACCTAGGGCAGTGCGAGACATTAAATGCTACAGTCTGTAGACGACCAACATTAAATGCAGCTGTCTCCTCGACAAGGCCCCCCGAGGCTGATTGCACCAAACGACCTACCAGAGTCGGGCATATGGAACTAGTTGGGCGAGCACCAGCTCGCCCAACCTCCCCTATAAATGGCCCCCCTCAAGGCTATTCACAGGCTAAGCTCTCTCTCTCTCTCTGGTGAGACTATCCACTCCTTCTCTCTTTAGCATTCCTTTACCTTTTCCTCCAAACACTAACTTAACTATCGGAATGCGTCCCGAAGCTCAACCTCCGGTGCCCCCTGACCTATTCTTTCTCCTTCTCAGGACCTTAGACCACCAGGGATTTTAGGAACACCATCACGACATAAAAAGACATCAACAATACTAAACAACTAAGAAAGCATGATAAAGTATAATGAACATTACATAAGTCTCAAAGCAAAGAAGCACTACCAGACTAAGCAGTTATAGGTTAGGGTTTTTTTTGTTTATGCTTTTATTTATATATTATTTATAAATTAATTTTTTAAAAAATTAAGACTTAAACGGCAGAGGGGATTGCCGTTTACTATAATTTCGGTTAATTAGTGTAATTCGGTTATTTTCGTTTAACCGAACCGAATTAACCGATAACCAAAATATTCCAAAAGCATTAACCGTTAACTGAATCGAACTTTGTTTGGTTAACCGAACCAAAAAAATATTCGATCGATTAATTCGGTTAAAACCGAACAGTGAACACCCCTCCAAAAAAGCATATATTGACGGTAACAACATAGATTTGATTCATCAATTTTTATTCTACTCAATAGATATGAATTTAGACTCGAAATATTTAAACTTAAATGACATCAAACATTAAGCATATTCATCCATAATTAATTGAGTTCACGGATACCATAAATACATGAATGGTTAAGTTCGTGAATAATTAGATTCATGCAATTTGGATTTAATTCATGGGTATTTATACTATTTAATAATATATAAATTAAGATTGAAAATTTTAAATTTAAATGACATTAAATATTAAGTAAATTCAACCACAATTAAGTGACTTCATGGATGCTAATAGACCTGCTGGATGCAATTTGGATTTCCTTGATCCAGGTCGATCCGATTCAAATTACTGTTCATCTATTAAAATATTATTTTTTTTATTTAAATTTAATTATAAAAATATTAATATAAAAATAATTTTTTTATATTTTAATAATTTATAAATAATAAAATGAACTTACAGGTCGGCCCGAGCCCGGCCCGAAACGAACTTGGACAAGGAGAAAAAAATTTTAGACTGCGATTCGGCCCATAAACACCTCTAAATGCTAAAAGTTTAAGAATGATTAAGTTCATAAATATTAAATCAATTATAGGATGTTGATATTATCAATTTAAACACGTTTACTTAATTTATTGAAAATTGTAGAAAACAAGTCATATATTTACATTTTTCTCCTTCCACAGTAGTAGTCGCAAACCTTTAGAACGAGAAATATCAACAACCGAAATGCTAAGATGCCAAAGAAGTTTCCTTTAAACGTGGTGATCCCTTAAGGTTGACAAGTGTTACCAATCCTGAGTTTGTTGTTTGCTTCAATATCTCGAAAGACGAAAAAAAAATCTCTTTCTCTTTGAGGTGTTCAAGTTCAACTACATATGGGGTCGAACAATGGACATCCTTTTTTTCCCTTTGACCCCAAACAAGCAATCAGCCACCCACCAACATCTCTTTTCTTCTTTCGACACAAATTTTTAGGGACAACATTCATGAATATAGCATCAACAGTTGCTAGCAAACAGATACATGCACAAGTGTGTCCCGATTATAGGGCTGTTTTTCACATCTTTTGGTTCAGAATATAGCATCATATTTTGCTTTGACAAGGAATTGCAGCAGCTGTGTCTCTTTTGATTGATTTCCATCTTGTTTTGAGACATTGGCAAATGGTTTTAAGGGATTTTCAGCATGTCCACCAATTTGGAAAAGCACTATACTAAATTATGGATGACCCGGAAATCCTTGTAATTTGTGGAAAAATCATTACTAATATACAAGAATCCAATGAAAGGAATCCTTTTTCCTTGACTTCAGTTTCTCTATCAAATTTAGAGTTCTATAGGTGGGGATCGTTAAGGAAATATGGTGGACACGCTAACTTAATTTGAGATTTTGAGTAGTTAACCTTGGTTATTAGACTCTTGAAAAATGGAGTATACATTTTTGCAAAGATCTTGGATTCGGTTGGATTGAAAAAACGAAAGGTTATTTCATTATATAACTTACTTTGAATAGGTGATGGGAGCTCTTTTTATCACATAATCGTATCGTTTTGTCAAAACAACAGCTACGGCATGATAAGAAAGATTTTTATCACGCATTCAAATGCACTTTTATTATTGATTATACGGGAAAAAGGGAAAAGTTTGTAAGATGAACTCCTAATATTACACGTCTATGAAATAGAAGATTCTCTCAAGAAAAAGTTTAGTTTCAAATGAAGTTCTTATTAGAATTCTACAAAAATCGCGTGCGTTTTCAAATTAAAATTTGGCATGCTTTGTTGGAAAGATTAACAATTGGGAAAACAAAGAAAGTAGGCAGATTCGATAGAGACGGAAGTAGTGGAGTATGTGGTCACAAAAAATAAAATGATAGTTTTGTTCAATGATTTTTCCTGAGTTGTATCACTGTCATGGGAGAATTGGATTGCATGCACCACTTTAGTGAGAGAAACCTGAACCAATGATCGGCAGGTGAAGTTTTTGAATCGGTCAACTTGATAGGTCTGATGACATGCTAACGCTCACATTAGATGAAATTTTCTTTTTTTTGTTAAGTTTGAACTTTCAAGATTTTTTTATTGATAAGAAAGCTATATATAGGAATTAGGTATTCAAAAATGCAGAAATATTGATTAACATTAGTAATTGATTGTATGGATACATATATTCATAAATCTTGGTGGTAGTTGATTGAGATTAGGAATGAATGTTGAGATATTGAAGTTGAATTAGTTGCTTTATGAAGGATGATTAAGAGTTTCAAATTGCAAGATACATTAATATTGTATTTTCTTATAGTTATTTTTTATTGTTGATAAAAAAGTTGATTTTTTTTTTATTAAGAGTAATTGTGATTGTTTTGATTGTAATTTGCAGGTTTAAATTGTGGATGTTGAACTTGGGTGCCTTGATGCATTGTTCTTATAGGAATCACAAAATTTTATATGTTTGATTTTAAGAATTGAAGAACATCTTTTATTTAAATATATTTTATTTGGATGTTTCACTGTTTAATAAGTTATTTAACTTTTTTAATCTGTATATTTTAATTTAAGAACAATGTTTTAATTTATAAGATAATGTTTTTATTTTCAAGTAAACTTAATTTTTTAATATGTTTGAAACATTAGGAGATATATAATTTAAAGTTAATTTTGTTATCAATGTTATACACAAACATCAAGTTCAATCATATGTTGAAATTATAATATTATTGATTTTATATTTGAATTATTATTGTATTAAAATTAAAATATGAAATAAGTATAATAAAATATTATAAATGATTATTTTTATAATAAAATTACATGTCAAATTAATAATATTATTTGTTATTTTTATGGTTAATTGTTGTAAATATAATAAAGATAGTATTAAAAATCATTAGGTATACATATTTAATGTGTTTCAAATTAATTTTATTTTCAAACTCTAATTTAAAAATTCAATATTAATTACTTTTGTTGATAAGACATTATTGATATAATTAAATAATAATTATAAATATATCTTAATAAATTTAAAAATTTTATTAAAAAAAATATCAATTATTTATTTTAATTTTTTTCAAAAAACATATAATTATAATTCAAGTTTTTCTGATTGTAAATTATTTTTTGACAAAAGTAGATAAAGTTAGACGTAAATATCTTAGTATTATATATTAAGCTAGCTAATTCCTCTTCCATAAAATAATTGTACAGATATTTGTTACTTGTATCGACTAATGAGTGGTGAGCACGCGGGAAATATTTCACATCACGACCATTGAGGTTGAGGTGGACTACACCATTAATTAGCCAGAAACCTAGAACTAAGACCCCTCCCCCCAATATAGTTTGACTATCTTTGCCTCAAGCGATGGATATCCTCCAATCAACCTTCAACATGTCATCTTGATAGCACTTACGTAGTGCTTAAACAAAGAGATAATTTGCCCAAAAACAAAAGAGGTGGCATACTACTATTGGCAGCCGCAAACATAGGTTTTCTCGAAATTAATCAATGTGTTAGACTTAGACTATAATTTAATGAAACTTTACCATATTGGAAATAGAAATTGATCAAAATATGGAAGTTGGTAGGTTTTGGGAGTTTTGTTTTTTGTTTTTAAAAAGGATGTCAACCCCGCAAATGGGTTGAGGAAGTGTTTGTCTTAGATGGCAACATTATGATCATAAACTTCCTATTGGCCCATTTTATGTGTAATGCCTCAATTCGAATAATATTGCATGCCACTCTCTGCTTACATATAATATAAGCTTTCAAGGCAATGGAGATGGCCCACACATGCACTTCTCCTTGCATTTTACAGTTTCCTTGAATTTATTCAGTGCTATTTGCATTTTTATACTTGGGTTGGGTGTATTCCATAAGCTTAAAAACAAAGAGGTGTGAATTCTACATGCATATAATTGTTCCTAGCTTAGATTTAATTAAGAGATGTAATATAAGTTTTCTAATAAAAAAGATCTATACTAAGTGGGGTTTAATTTGATCTAGCTCATAGAAGAACTTTTTTTATTGCAAAAGCAAAATCAATGGTTTCATTCCCAATTTATTTTTAAATTTTTACCTTTTATTTGAGATTTTAGATGAAATAATAAACTAATATCAACAATTGTTTGGTTTGTTGGTAGATTGAATTTTAAGTTATAGTGATCAGAATTCAATTCTTGATAGATTCAAATATATAAAAAAAAAAAAAAATCATAAATCAAAACTTTTTTCAAACAATTTTAATGGGCAGTAAAAAATATTTAATAATTTTTTTATATTCTTATTCTACCTTTCAATAATTTATAAAATTAATTATAGAAAGTATCATAGTTTCTCACGTTCATCTTTTTTATTTGAATCAAATTTTCTCTTGATTTCATTTATTCTTTTATCTAATAAAAAATAATTTTATTTTTTTATTTTAAAATTTATGATTTGAATTAACAAAGTTGAGTCTTTTATTATTAAAAATAAATTGAAATATTATCAAATCGTGTTTTTTAAATCTTACAATACGTGTTAATTAAGTTTGTCAAACCTATCTTTTTCCACATATGTTTGATTTTCAAATCTCCACTAATGTTTCATTTGGATGGTTAATGGAAGGGATCCAATAGCAAAACGACATAGATGGCGTTGTGAGAGAAACTCCCATCGGCCATCCAAATGAAGTATAAGATTGACAAGTTAGTCTAATATATATAGTGTCTGTTTTTTATACGTCGTTGATGTAATTTTTAAACTCTATAAACGGAATTAAAAAATTAAAAAGTATTATTTGTTATATTAAAATTTTTATTATATACGACAGGAACATGTGTTAGTTTGTTAAATTTACTGATGGAATTTTTAAACTTCATGTATGAAATCATCTTTCAAAAATATATATCGGTAATGCATTTTTTTTGTTTGATTAATGAATCCTTTTCTTATTCTCAATTTAAAAGTTTGTAAACTCTCATATGACTAAGTCAAAAGGATAAAAATATCTAGAAAGCTCTTTTTAAAGAAAGAGAAGTAATGGAATAGTGATCTTTAGTTATTTGGTATCTGACTTGGAAGTACTTAGTATTCTGTTGATTGGAGCAATGCATAATTTTCAGATTTTATAGGGTTGGATGTGACATATGCGACCATTAAGCGCTGAATTGTCTAAGGTTTTCCATTTAATTTTATTGGGTTGGATTCCGTCGACTTACGTTATGGGGACTCAATCCAGGAGGCCCAAGTCTAGTGGCGAACTGACAACTGCTATGTAATCCTGAACAAATCGATTAATTAAATTTGAGTTTAACAAATTAGTTAGCTTCACTGCACTCAGAAGTTGCACGCTAATCTAAGAACAAACGATATTTCCTGGTTGTAATTGGAACAAAATAAATCTCCATATGATCATATGATGTAACAGGAGAAGTAAAGATACAAGAGAACCTTTAAACGAGAAAGAAAAAAAAAAAACTAGTCTTCTGCGCTGTGCATTGCTAATGTTCTCGTTGGTTTCTTCATCACTGCTTATGCTTGTGCAGCAGATGCTCCGTGAGAGCCATGAATTTAGCTTCTATATCGTCATACTCTGGCAGCTTAGGATGGAGGTGATTAGGGTTTTGAAAGGACAATGAATTGGATCGCAGAATGCTGTAACCTGTGAATCTCTCTGGGCCTTTCTTGAGGCATTGTCATGGCCCTCGATCAAATGAGGAACTGTTTCTTTTCTTGTCTGGGAACTAGCCATACTAGGGAAGGAACTGTTACAAAAAATATGGCTACCAGATCCCTTCACTTTCTCTATGGTTTTCTCCTTTTGCATTTCGGGCAAGGTGAAAACTTCATACACACTTGCATCATTGTCGTAGCTTCTTCTCCTCAGATTCTGAGTAAGAGCAGTCTCTTCCATTTTAATACATCCAGTTTCCTCATTGGATGCCTCCACTGGAAGAACATTGGGAATGACAAAACTTGTCATCCAAATTTTCTTCTGCATGTCATTATTACCAGTACAAATATAACATGGATTTTCCAAAGCTGCAGGTGTTTACTTCACTGTCGAAGCGGCAATTGCAGCATGATCTCGTAGTATTATATTTGAAATTATTAGGCTGAATGTTACCCCCCAATGCAATGCAGCTAGCTTGCTTCAGTCTCTTCAGCACATAAGTTGATTCTTTAATTAGTTTCTGCTGTTGTTGTCTTCTTCTGAAGCTTTCTATTTGGAGAACTCTTGCCCGGTTTCTCAAAATAAATCTCGTGGTCAATATCCTTCATGCTTGAATTTTCAAGAGAGAATGACCTCGCCTTGCCTTGCTCTTTTCCCATATGAATTCCTACTTTTAATAAAGGTCCTTGAGCTTCACTTCTCATTCTGTACTTCATGCATGATCCATATAACTTTCATGATCCATATAAAGGCCCTTGGAATTCCCATATAGATTGCATGTTTTATGAATTAAGTGTGTTCGAAGGAAAAATTAAGTGTTTGAAGAGATCATTTATTCCAAAAGTGATTATTCTTCATCCAATAGTTAATTTTTTATGAAAAAAATGCTCTTAATACATGTTAGAGTGCCTATAAATACCTTCAATAACACTGGATTCGGGAACTTTACATTCAATTACTCATTCTCTCTCACTCTCAATTTTTTATGATTTTAATTCAAGTGTGTTCAAGAAGAACTTGAAGTGTTTTTCTTCGTATTGACATTGTATACATAGAATAACGTTTCCAAGAGTTGATTTGCATTTAAATGAGGAAACTATTATTATTAAGATGGTTTCTTGAAAATGCGCGCATTGTCAAACCTTCTTCATTTTCCTTAGTTGCATCGGTCCATTTTATTTATACAACACCATGATCCATATAACTTTCATCATAACCATCACTGCCTTGCACAACCACTCCTCTCTTAGGCAGTATGGGTGACTTGAACTTGAATGGTCTCTGATCCTGGCAGTCTCTTACCATCGGTTTGCTTGGTAGGAAAATGGAAGCAAACAAAACAGAAACTTTTCCTTCCCATTTTTTGCATTTGAGTGGTGTACACTCAATAGAACATGGATTAAGCGTTTCTAAAAATCTACAAACAAACCCAAGTTTATTAGATGCACTTCTTTACATGAACATTACATTAATGTAACAATTTCCAGAGTGTATTGGTTAAATTCAGATTACTAGAAGTTGAGATTGGAGGATAAAGAAGTCTCATTACACTTTCAAAACAAACTACAAAAAAGCTGATGTAACAAAAATATCTTCATCTGCAATTCTGTTTATATGTTTCTTGGAAGCATACGCATCCTGGGAAAGGTTAACTGGAATGTTGCATGAATCGAGCAAATGGCATTGCTATTCTTCTGCTAATCTCCTTCTTCTCTTATTCAGCTTGAAAGAGTCAGGTTTAAATAAAGAAGAGAGAAAATCTGGCTGATCAGGAGATATGGCACTTAGAGGGCAATGTCATAAACATATTCACTCGACAAAATCCCTATTTTGTGGTTTGGCGACAAATTGTCAACAAATAAAGAGCAGTTAATCAAAACAACAACCTGTCTTAACGGGAAACCTGAAATCACAACGCTTACGGGCGCCTTTACCATTATGAGCAAAGGGATTTTCCCCTTCTTCTGGTTTTGAAGGAGAGTTTCATGAAGACCTGAACCAAACTCACTCTTCCCTTTCAACAGAATGTTCATCAAAGTAATATTGTTCTCGGGTTGATGAAATTCTGGGAGCATGCCTGAACAAAGAATTGACCCTGTGTATAAAACAACAACAGAGCTTTCCGTCCCATAAATGAAGCCTATATGATGATTGGGATTATCTGCCTTTACGGAAACAGAGAATTCTGTATAGAGGCTAAGATCTGCCTGGATATTGAAAGCCTTGACCCCAACCTGACTAACATTATAGGAAGGCTTTTGGGGTTTATAAACCGTAAAAAGAAAGAAGGCTGTTCCAAAAAGAACAAGAATCAAGATTAAAAGGAAGCAATAGCAACAACATATACAACTTAGGCAACATTTCCCTCCTGAACCATGACCGTGTGAATGGTAGCGAGGAACGTGGCGTTTATGGGGAGGGGGCCTACGGTTCCCTTCATCATTGAGATTGACATATTTTGATGGATAAGGGGGTCCAGAGGCCATGGTGTGCGGTTGACTATCCCACTGATCAGCCTTTTGGTGGACATAGTCCATGGAGAAAGAGAAGAAGAAAGAGAGGCTCTTCTTCTTCGTCTTTTTTTCTATGGTGAAATCTGGGAAGAAGATGGAGGAGGAGGAGGTCGGGGAATTTCGTTGGCTTTGCTCCCTTGATTTAGGACATTGTTGCATATGGGTGGATGTCGAGAATCTGAGAACTTGATTGGCTGTTTCTTAAACCGAATTCTGTGGTTGTCAAACAAAATATTTCAAATGTTGACTTCTGTTTGTCTATTTCAGACACCAACCCATTTGAGGTTGCTGTTTATATAGGACTATAAAATGATTAATTAAAAAACATCTCTACAAGATGGACTTCTCTCAACCAAAACAACCTGACATATATTCTAATTATGGGACTGTAAATGAATCGGGCTTGAATGAATAAGTTTTTTTTTGTGTTCAGTTCGTGATTGTTAAGAATTTTAAAATTGTGTTCAAACTCTGTTCGTTTAAAATTGAGTGTGTTTGTGTTCGTTCAGTTCAGTTCATTTATGTTCACGAACAAACTCGTTTATGGATCGTTTAAAATTCGTTTAATAGATTGTTTAAAACTCGTTTATTGTTCGATTATAATATAATTAAATGAACTTATTCGCAAACATTAAATGAACATGTTCATGAACATATAATCGAACATGTTTGCGAATAATTAAAAATATGTTCATGAATAATAAACAAACAAATCTAAACAATTTTAACAAACAAACAAATAAAAAAAGTCAATTTTAAATTATTATTAAGTTTAAAATAATAAAATACAAATGTAATTAAATTTAAGTTATTATTCAATTATTAAAATTAAATTATTAAATAATATTAATATATTATAAATAAATAAAATAAAAATATTAATTATATTATAATTGAACAATAAACGAGTTTTAAATAATCTATTAAACGATTTTAGACGATCCATAAACGAATTTGTTCGTAAACATAAATGAACTAAACAGACCTTATTAAACAAACCTTAAAATCATGTTCATAATCGTTTATTTAACTTGATAAACGAAAATAAACAAACAGAAATCGAACTGTTTACGAACCGTTCATCGAACGCTCTGTTCATTTACACCCCTGAACTACACTAAATTAGTAAATTTTCTTAGAGACCCTAAGATTTTGTTGAAACCATTGATTCCAAAGGGCATAACAGCATCCAGAGCTTAATATAGTTGATTTTTAAAATTTCATTAATGATAATTATAAAATTTTTTCATCATCTCTATTTCTCTTTTTTTTTAATCAATTTTTATGCAAGTACATGTTAAATATTTAAAATTATTTTTAATTCAATTATATATTAATTTTGAAATGAATTATTAAATTATTTTTATTTAAAATTAATTAATTATCATTATTTGAAAAAAAACTTTAGTGGTAAAGAAATTGATTAAAAAAACGAAAATAAAGAATAAATAAATAAAATGAAGATATTTTCTAATATTTAAAGTAAAATTTGAACAAATATTAGTTTAATTAATGAAATCTTACGTTAGTTATTTTTTAAAAGAGATAAAATGTGCTTTTCAAACAAATAGAAGTAAGTTTATTTTCAATAAAATCTCACGGATGATAATTATATTCTCCTTTTTATTCTCTTTTATTTTCCTAATTTTGTTCTTTTTTTAATCAATTATTTTACCACTAAAGCTTTTATTTTAAATAAAAATAATTTAATGAGTTCATCTCAAAATTAATATATAGTTGATTAAAGATAAGTTTAAAATATTTAACATGTACTTAAATTATAATATAATTTAATTAGAATTTAATTTTATAGTGATTAAAGATAATTAAAACTAATTAAATTCTCATTATTTTGTAATTAAAAAAGCTTTGAATATAAAAAATAAAAAATAAATTATTAATAATTAACAAAAGTATAATTATCTTTTTATTTAAAATTTACTTAATAACTAAATCTCAGGGGCTAATGTGTTTTTCATCAAATTTGAGAGATAAATAGACATTTTTCAAATTAAAAAGGAGTAAGCGTATTTTTTTTTGAAATCTCAGGGGTATGTGTACTTTATCCTAATTATTATAGATAGTTATAAAATTCCTTTTAATTTTGTGTCACGAATCAAGTATCAACAACTCAATTGGAGAATTGACAAAAAAATTAATTAAAAATAAAAAATACATATTAATAATGCTACAATAAGAATTTAGTTTTCCTTAAAAGTAGAGAAAAAAATAATATTTGAAAACCCACTTCTTCTTTTCTCTATTTTAAAATTTGCGTACGTAGTTATTTCATCTTTTTCTCTCTTTTACATTTTATAAGATAACTATAAAGTTTTTCTTTTTCTCTCTTTATTTTTGTAATATCTATCTATAATAATATATATAAAAGTATAGATATGAAAAATCTTTTGAACTGAGAAAAATGAGTATGATTGTTAATTATATTTTTAAATTACCGTTTTAATAATATTTTTATTATATATTACAATTTATCCAATAAATAGAAGTTAATTTACTATAAAGTATAATATATTTTGCTACAGCATTAAACTTTGAATAGAAGTTAATTTACCTATACACATTATATTTGGTTATAGAGCAAGTTATATTATGCTATGATAATAAACTTTGAATAAAACTTAATTTATCATAGATCACATACATAATTATATTTCTAAATTGTCATCATAACTACTTTTTTACTTTTAATAAGATTTATCCGATTTATAAGTAAAAATTTTAATTTTTTAAAATAATTTTCTTTAAAAGGATTTATTTGGTAACAAATAAAAAGAATTGAAATTTACATTAAATTACTTTATCTTCATAGTTCAAATTTTTCATTAATTTTAAAAAGCAAATCAATTTATTTGATAAATAAAAAAAATCAAAGTTTACATTGAATTTCTTTATCTTCATAATTTTTAAATTTATTAATATTAAAAATACTAAATTTTATATTAATTTGATATAATTTGCATATATTAATGCAAATTTTGATTAATATACACTTTATTAACTTTATTTATTTGTAAAATATACAATTATATGCTAAAAATAGATAAAATAATGAATATTCACTTGCGATGTACATAATAACAAATACTAATTTATCTAAATAATCAAAGTTTTTATCTATATCATCCACGTTATAAATAGTTGTTGAGAAGGATACAAGTAGAGGTGTTCATGGGCCGGGTCTAGGCTCGGAAAAAAATATTTTTCTTTGTCCAAGCCCGTTTCGGGTTGGGGTCGGGCCGGCTCATAAGCCTATTTTACTATTAATAAATTATTAAAATATTAATAAAATTATTTTTTATTAATATTTATATATATTTTATAATTAAATTTAAATAAAAAATTATTTTTTAATTGTTGAATACTCTTACACAAACTCGATTCGAACCTGACCGGACTTGTCGGATCGAACGGGCTACCCGATCCAGTAGGTCTAGATACAAGCTATGCAACCTACCTTGATCAAAGAACCTAAGGATCCTCACCTATGATAACTACAGCAGAGATGAAAAATTATAAGTTAAAATATTGAAAGTACTAAAAACTAAGGGGGTAAATTTTATAAACATGCCCATCAAAAATACAATTATTATTAAATAATCTAATAAGTAAAAATTATTTGAAAAAAAGAAATAAAATATTAAAAATTGTTAGAAAAAAAATTATAAAAACAAAATTATTCTTAATCAAAAAACCTTCTCTTCCTCTTTTCCTCCCAAATCCCCCATCCTTCTCAATTTTTTTTTTCTTTTATCAGATTCTCAAAACCGTTACAAGATAACTAAAATAATCGAAAGCGTGGGTTTCAGAAAACAGCTATCAGCCATGTCAGTGGTCGCTGGTATGGATAAGTGAACAGACACGACACTTAACTTCCATAGATTGGTTTAAAAGTTCTCCTTACTACTACACATATACATAAGACAGCAAAATTCTCCTTACTTCAAGGAAACTGAGAATAAAGAAAATTGTCCAATATTGAAGTGAATATCTTAATAAATAATAGAAAATTTCAAAAAAGAAAAAACATATTGCATATGCAATACGATCTAAAAGTTGCTCACAGCAATATGACAAATCCAAATGTAGATCCCAAACTATATTGATAATTCAGAGGAAATATCCAACATTGTTAGGTGAGATTCATGATGCTGCGATCTTAAACGGAACATACCTTCATAGCTGCTGAGAGAAATCTATGAGCTATTGACTCCATACCATCTTCCTCAGAAACTATTGCCTGCATTGTGAAATATAACCGTGAGCTGTGAACAATTAAGCAAATTTTATATGTAGACTGGAACTTTATTGGGTAAATTTGAAAAACATGCCGTATAAATAAAGATTATTGTTCAATGGTCTAATGTGTAAAAATAATTTGTGGAAAGGAAATCTAAAATTTTAGAATTCTTAATAAGGAAATGAGAAATACTTAATTACCCTTAATGAAAGAAACAAATTTCTCTTTGTCTTTGACTAGTTTACCATTTTTATTTTAAGGATTCTTTTAATCGGTATATTAAAAAAAAATTGTCAATAAATTTGGAAAAGATTTATTTATCAAAAAAATTTGTAAAAAAAAAATGAGATAAATAATAAGAGAAAGAAAAAGGGACGTTATTAAGGGTATTTAAATCTTTGCAATTTTCTTCCTAATAAATTTTTCATTTTTCATTTTTTTTTTCATATTACTTTTGTCTATTAGACTATTGAGCAATTATCATCAAATGGAGTGGATGTTTTTCATATTTTCCCAACTTTATTTGGGCTGACCATTTTGTTGTTGTCTAAATGGTCTTGAGACCATCATCAGAGGATGGAACACGAAGTATACATTTTTCATATTGAGCACTAGACAATGTACATGGTCATCCAAATTTTATTCAATTTTTGCCCCAAAATGCAATGTATTTTTCACTAAAACAAGAAAGATGAGAAAAGATTTTTGACGGGAATAGTAGAATCAAGCCATTCCTCCATCCACTGGGCTTCAGAAAAAACTGCAACAATATTAGTTGCCACCATACAGGAGATACATTGCAGCCAATAATTATTTTTTCTGATAATCCCGCAGAACTTCAGGATAATAAATCCTCACCTTTCTTTCTTCCTCCAAACGTTAGGAAGGGAAGAAAGATAAGAAAGGGAAGAGAGGTGAGGGAGCACGGAGAAAGAAAAATGTTTATTTTGTTTTTAATTTGTTTGTTTTATAAAAGGTATATTTGTTTTCACAATATAACTTTTAACAATTTTACTTCTTTTATTTCCTTTTTATAAATAACTTTTATCTATTAGATAATTTAATAATTATTGTACTATTGATGGTATAGTTTTCAAATTTACCCAAACTAATAACTAAGCTAAAAAAACTACATTGTTATTCTGTTGAGGCTGCTGAAGCTATGGCAGTTAGACTTGCTTGTGTCCTCGTAAGGAGGAGGGGCTGGTCCCGTGTTATTATTGAGTCTAATTGTCTAGAGCTTGTTCACCGATTAAGGAAGCCTTCCTGTTGCAAAAGTTGGAGAACTATTGCTATTGAAGAAAACATTTTGGTTGATCTTGTGCCTGAAGTAAGTTTTATTCATATCAGTAGAGAAGCTAATAGGGCTGCTGACTGGGTGGTTTCAAGAACTAAGAAATGCCCTTATAATTGGGTTGTTCTTCCTCCTTCTGATTTGTCAATTTTTTTTGAACTGGTAATTTTTTGTGATGGTTTCGCCTTACTGCCTTTTATTAATGAACAAAAAAAAAAAAAAAAAAGCTAAAAAAACTACAGAGAAGTTCGAAAAAGAAAACGTAAAAGAATATATGTTTGATGTTTAGTTTCCGGAACATTTTTTACTTGTATGTATAATTTAGGGTAAATATGAAAAACATGCTTTCAATAGTTAAATAATTATTAAATGATCTAATGGATAAAAGTTATTTGAAAAAAAAAATAAACAATTAAAAATTATTATAAAAAATATTATAAAGATAAAATTGCCCTTAATGAAAAAATTTACTTTTTTTTTCTCCGCCATTAAAAAATATTATTTTTTAATAATTTTAATTAAAAATAAATTTAAAAATAAAATATTTAAATACTTTTTAAAAATTAAAAAAAAAATAAAAAAAATAATTTTAGAAATATTATTTTTTTTTAAAATTTTTTAATTAAAAAAGTAAATAAAAAGTAAAAAATATTTATTTTTTAAAATTTAGAAAACTTTATTTTTTAATTAAAAGGTAAATTAAAAAATAAGAGGAAAATGGAGGAGAGTTTTTTATCAAGGTTAATTTTGTCTTTACAATTTTCTTCTTAATAATTTTTTATTTTTTTATTTCTCTTTTTAAAATAATTCTGACTCATTATACCATTTAACAATTATTGTATTGTTGATGGTATGTTTTTCAAATTTACCCTATAATTTATACTAATACTAAAAAAAAAAAAAATCTGAATTGGTGTCACGAATTAACAAGATATCGACTCAGCTGATAAATTTTTTTAAAAACCAAAAATAAACTTATAATATAAAATATAGTTAAGGGTATTTATATATTTTATTTTTTAAAAAATTATTAGATCGTGACATCATCAAATAATTTTTTTTAAAAAAAATTATTTATATTTTACATCATTAAATAAATTATATTAATATTATATATATATATTTTATTTTATTTTCAGCATGTGCAATATCTAATATCTAATATATTAAAAGCTTCTAAGCCATTCCACGTGTAACTTGCAGTTGGGCAATTACGAAAATGCTAGGGCTTGATAACCACTCATGATCTCTTGAAACTTCAAACCTTAAAAGACACAAGAATAGGAAAGGTGTTAGTTAGCTATCCTTACATATAACTCGATACTCGATGTCTTTATAGGTTGGATTTTATTGAATTTGGATTATATTAATATTATATATATTTGTTTAAATTTGATTTGGTCCAAAATATAAGTTTTAAATTTTGTTTTAATTCATTCATAATTGTAAATGAGTAGTCAAATCCCATTTAGATCCGTCCATATTTTTTTTAAATTTTTTTAACAAATATGTTATGTTTTATTTAATTTTTAGTAATTTTATCTCTTTTTTATTAAGTTTTAAAACATAGATAACTTAATATTTTTTAAATATTTATATTATTATATTATATTATATATATATATTTGTTTTTTATATGATATAAATTACATAATATATATATATAAATATAAAAATAATATATTATATAAATGAAAAACGGGTCGGGTTTTGATTATTATAATCAAGTTCTGACTCATTCTCTAAATGGACCTCATTTTTTTATCCAAATTCATATTTTAGGCTTTATATTTTTATCCAAACACTTCTAAATATCAAACGGATCTTCAAATTTGGACGAATAACCCAACCGTTGCACATGTTTACAACTACGGACGCTTGAAATTCTCAAGTTTGGCCTCCCTAACTTGCTTTAGTTGGCTGGGAGTTTGCCCTAGTCTTTTCTGGGAATTTACTTTCTAATACATGGAAGAATGTCCCTTTGCTCTTACTTTCAACTTTGGGCAACTTTTAAAATTTCAAGCCTTTTAAGCTTACTAACGTATAAACCTTTTTTTTGGCCAAGAACTTATAAAACTTAATCAATCAAAATTGAGAACTTCTTAAAGATTAAGACTTTCAAATTTACTCACCCTTAAATGATGATATCTAGTAAATCTAAAATTCGAATATCAACATATGCAACCTCTTTTCTTATTCCTATATCGTGGCCTCCCTTTTTTTAAGAACAAAAAAAATTACTATCTTGTTAATTTGAAAAGGCTTAGACTATCAAGCCTCACATCTTAAGAAATTCTATCAAGATAGTTTTTTAGACTTTCAAGTTTGACAATCCACAAACTCGGACATTAGTCATATACTTAGCAAAACTTCTAACTTCAAGCTTTACTTGGTTTTTTTTTTTTTTTTTTTTTGTCTGAAAGCTTAACTTGGTTGAGTCATAAGTAAACAACCTTTATTTTCTTCTTAGCTAAAAACTCAACCTTTAAAGCTTACTTGAAAGAAAAAAAAAAAAAAAAACCCCGCTTCATCTGGATATTGAAAAAAAAAATTTAATTAATTAATAATAATAATTTTATATTTTATTAAATAATAATTATTTATTTAAATATTTTACTTAAAATTATAATAATATTTTTTAATTATGAAAATTATTTATTTATAAATTACATAATACAAATGCATTTTTAAATGTTATTTACATGTATTTTTGAAAAATATTTAGACTCTATTGTACGATATATATTTTTATTTATAGGAGGTAAAAAAATAATAAATAAGAAAATAAATTTATGGTTTATGTTTTATTCTCTCATAAGATCGATTTTCTCACATAGGTTAACAGCAATATTTTTTTTTTTACTTTTTTTCTCAAGAGGGTCGGGTACGGATCCCAAATCGATCAGTGAGTTAAAGTGATGTCCAACACCTTTAAATACATCATTTAAAATTAGAATAAAAAATTAATGAAAAAATTTATTTATTTACTTTTTCTTGAGCAGGTCGAGTCACAGATCTTAAAGCGATTCGCGAGTCAACGTGCGTACCAACCCTTTTAAATACATCATTTAAAATTAAAAGAAAATTAATTAATAAAATAAATTATTTTTTCGTGCAGGTCGAGTACGGATCTTAAATCGACCTGCGATTCAAAATACGGACCAACCCCTTCAAATACATCATTTAAAATAAAAATAATTAATAAAATAAAATTTTTTTAATTTTTTTCTGAGATGATCGAGTTCGGATCCTAAATCGACACGTGAGTTAACGTGCGGACCAACCTCTTTAAATACATTATTTAAAAATAAAATAAAATAAAAAAGTAAAAGTAATTAATAAAATAAATTTATTTTTTAATTTTTTTCTCAAAGGGAACGGGTACGTATCCTAGATCGACCCGCGAGTCAACATGCTGACCAATCCCTTTAAATACATCATTTAAAATAAAAATTAATAAAATAAAAAAATTTTAATTTTTTCTCGAGATGGTCGGATACGGATCCTAAATCGACCCGCGAATCAACTTGTGGACCATCCTCTTTAAATATATCATTTAAAAATAAAATAAAAAACTAAAAATAATTAATAATATTTTATTTTATTTTTTTCTCGAGCGGTAGGGTATGGATCCTAAAACGATCCTCGAGTCAATATACGGACCAACCCTTTTAAATACATCATTTAAAATAAAAATAATTAATAATTTTTTTTTAAATTTTTTTCCAAGACGATCGGGTACGGATCCTAAATCGACCCATGAGTCAATGTGCGGATCAACCTCTTTAAATATATCATTTAAAAATAAAATAAAATAAAAAACTATAAATAAATAAATATTTTATTTTTTCCCGATCGGGTCGGGTACGGATCCTAAATAGACCTGCAAGTCAACGTGCGGATCAACCTCTTTAAATACATCATTTAAAATTAAAAAAATTAAAAGTAAAATAAAGTAAAATAAATTTATTTTTTAATTGTTTTCCCAAACAGGTTGAGTATAGATCTCAAATCAACCCGTGAGTTAACGTGTGAACCTACCCCTTTAAATATATCATTTAAAAAATATATATAAAAATAAAAATCCAAAAACCTTTAAAAAAAAAAACTAAAAAAAGTGTGACCCATTATATTTTTATTATAGAGAATGACGAAATTATCTATAACCTAATTCAAAAATACCACTTGAGTCCTTAGGACTCAAAAATAATTATTAGTAGATTTCATTGACTCAATCCATAAAACTTTTTTACTTGGTTGAAAATTCAATCCAAAAAACTTGCACAATAAGAGGATGGACTTTTATCGACAAAATAATCCGTCGGTAAAAGTTTATTTTTCGTCGGTAAAATGTATCACCGACGGAATATTCTGTCCGTGAAACTAATTCGATCGGTAAAAAAAATTCGTTAGTAAAGAAACTTCACCAACAGACTTTTACCGACGGAATTATTTTACCAACGGAATTGTACCGACGGAAAGTTCCGTCGGTATTGTTTTATCACCGACGGAATAGTTTCGTCGTAAATTTCTTTAAAGATAGAACATTATAACGAAATATTCCGTCGGTGATAGTTATACCGACGAATTTATTCCGTCGATAATTGTGTTACCGATAGATGGATTTGGTCGATAATAAATTATTACCGACGAAATATTCCGTTGGTAAATATCCTTTACCGACGGATAATTTCGTCGTTAATTATTTTTTTGAAAAAAATAATATTTAAAATAAATATTTAAAAATAAAATTATAAAAATAAAATTAAAAATAAAAATAAAATAAAATGAAAATGAAAATTTTATATAATTATACCATAAAAATAAAATGAAATTCGTAAAAATATAAATAAAACAATATTCAAATGTATCTTTCGAATATAAAAATAAAAAATAAAAAATAAAAACTCATCATTGTGTTGAATACGTTATCAAACACTTTTTTCTCAATATACATCACATCCAAATTATGATGAATGAGATGGTATGCCAATAAGGTAACTCCCAAAAAAAACCCTTTTTTGTCCAATTGTGACATTCTCCGAATCCAATCAACTTCTATTCACATAATTTACTCTCAAATGTGATATTCGAAATGCTATCTATCCTTTCCAGAATTGCCTCACCAGATAATCGCTCAATTGGAGAATCATGCTCAACTCTTCGACAAAACTTATCTCTTTGTCTTCTAAAAGGACGATTTAAAGGCAAGAACTGCCGATGAAAATAATAATAAAAAAAAACATGGTTTCCTGCCATAATGCAATCTGAATGACTTAACTTCTTCCATACAATAAGGACAAGCCAATCGATCGTGTGTGCTCCATCCAGATAACATGCCGTAAGCAGAGAAGTCATTAATCGTCCATAATAATGCAGCTTTTAATATAAAATTTTATTTCCTATACCCATCATAACTCGGAACACCATCATTCCACAATAATTTCAACTCATCTATCAATGGTCTGAGAAAAACATCAATATTCTGTGATGGACTATTCGGACCCGAAATTACCATATGAAGAAGTAAATATGGTTGCTTCATACACATCCATGGTGGTAAATTATATACACAAAGCATTACCGGCCAACAAGAGTACGGTTTCGCTCCATGAGTAAACGGACAAAACCCATGTGCACACAAATCTAATATGACATTTCGAGATTCCATTGCAAAAGACGGATGCGTACGATTGAAGTCTTGCCATGCTTCACCATCAACAGGGTGTCTCAACACTCCATCATCCATTCGGTTATGCGCATGCCATGTCATATTCTCAGCTGTAACCGTTGACATATATAATTTTTGAAGTCTCGGAATCAATGACAAATAACAAAGAATCTTATAAGGAATTCTCTTCAACTTTCTAACACTTGATTTGCTTGGTTTATAACGAGGATGGCCACATACGGAACAAAATTCTAAGTCAATCGAGTCGTTATAAAACAACATGTAATTGTTGTTGCATGCATGTATCTTCTGATAGTGAAGTCCAAATTTGGCCATCTTTTTCTTCATTCGGTACAAATTATCAGGTAAATTATCACTGTCTGGCAACATCCCTTTTATCATAATCATCAAACGATTGAAACACGATTCACTCATGTTAAATTCAGACTTCACATTTAACAGTTGTGACATAGCACATAAAGTTGTGTGTTTTGTACATTCTGACCACAACGGTTCATCTGCTTGGTTCAACAGCGAATAAAAGTTTCTTGAAGTTAAATTCAATGGATCATCTTGAACCATTGTCTCATCAACATTGTAATTACCACTTAAATTCAGATTCGGGTTTAGAGCATCCATAACCATTCTAGCATAAGGACTATCTCTTTTATCGTCACTTCTCATCTCGACTTCATCATTATGCATCCTTGATGACTGACCTTGATGACTTTCACCATGTACATCCCAAATATAGTAATTCTCCTTCAACCCTCTATAATAGAAGTGTTTACGCACATCATCAATTTCTGCAAACCGATTATTCTGACACTTTACACAAGAGCATCTAATTCTATTATCCTTTACGTACTCGTTGTGAGCATATGCAAAACCAAAAAATTCTTCAACTCTATTCAAATACTCATTACTAATATATTAAGAGTCATCCAACCGCCTATACATCAAAGATTTATCATGCTCCATTCTCTAAGCCTAAGTCCAACAATACAATAACACAATAAACATAATAACACAAGAATCAAAATAACAAATTGAAAATATTATCTTTTTAAATTACTATATATTATAAATAAAGTTTTATTTATTCTAGCTCCTACACAATTAACAGTTTTCCTACACAATTAATTTTAAAATATTAATAATTTTCACTTGCCTAAAATACTCTTCTTTTAATATTAAAATTTTATATATTTTTTAATTTAATACTTTTAAATTATAATTACAAATAAACTATTATTATTATTCAATTTAAATTTTTATGTTTATTAGTATATATTATAAATGAAGTTTTATTTCTTAAAACACATTAACAATTTTCCTACACAATTAATTTAAAAATATTAATAATTTTCACTTGCCTACAATACTGTTTTTTTATTATTAGAATTTTATATTTTTTTAATATTATCTTTTTAAATTATAATTATAAATAAACTATTATTATTATTATTATTTAATTTATATTTTTATATTTATTACTGTATTATAAATAAAGTATCATTTATTATAACACATTAACAATTTTCCTACACAATTAATTTAAAAATATTAATAATTTTCACTTGCCTACAATACTATTTTTTTATTATTAGAATTTTATATATTTTTTTAATATTATCTTTTTAAATTATAATTATAAATAAACTATTATTATTTTATATTTTTATATTTATTACTATATTATAAATAAAGTTTCATTTATTATAACACATTAACAATTTTTCTACATAATTAATTTAAAAATATTAATAATCTCCACTTGCCTACAATACTATTTTTTTATTATTAAAATTTTATATATTTTTTAATATTATCTTTTTAAATTATAATTATCAATAAACTATTATTATTATTTAATTTATATTTTTATATTTATTACTATATTATAAATAAAGTTTCATTTATTATAACACATTAACAATTTTCCTACACAATTAATTTTAAAATATTAATAATTTTCACTTGCCTACAATACTATTTTTTTATTATTAGAATTTTATATATTTTTTAATATTATTTTATTAAATTATAATTATAAATAAACTATTATTTCAACAATATACACATTAACAATTTCAACTCATACCCATTAACAATTTCAATTTCAACTCAACAATATACACACAAAAAAATTCAACAATATACACATTAACAATTTCAACAATATACACATTAACAATTTCAACTCATACCCATTAACAATTTCAATTTCAATTTCAACTCAACAATATACACATTAACAATTTTCAAATCATAGAGAAAAGACAACTCATACCCAGGCGCGGTGGTCGGACACCTTAGTTGGTGGCGCGCGCAGGCAGCGACGGCGATGGCTCACGGAGGAAGGTCGGAATTAACAACAAAAATGAAAACAAAAATATTATCAAACAATATCAACAAAAAAAAAAGGAAGAAGAGAGAGAAAAGAAATAGATGCAGTGGTCGGACGGCGACGACAGTGGCAGCGACGGTGGTGACTCGTGGGGGACGATCGGATCGTGATGGCGGTGGCTCGGACTTAACTACAAAAATGAAAATAATAATATTATTAAACAATATCAAAAATCAAAAAACGAAAAACGAAAATAAAAGAAGATAGAGAACAGAAACAGACGTGGTGGTCAGACGGTGACGGTGGTGGCGGTGGCGGTGGCTGAAACAGTGATGGCTCGTGGGGGACAATCGGACGGCGAAGGGATCAGACGGACCAAAGAGAGAGTCGGAGAGAAAATGGGAAAAGAAGTCTCGTGCATTAAGTTATGCCCAAGACTTTCACCGACGGAATAGGGTTATTACCGACGAAATTTTCGTCGATAATACTTTTGACGGTATTTCAAATGTCATATGTCGGTAATAATGTATTACCGACGGAATATCGGTCGATAATACCATATTCCGTCGGTGAAACATCACCGACGGAATAGACTTTTACCGACGGAACTTAAATATTACCGACGGAATTTCCGTCAGTAATATTTTGGGCGAGATTTCAAATTTTATCCGTTGGTATTAGCATTTTCCGTCGGTGATATATCACCGACGACAAAATATTTCACTGATGGAATTTAAGTATTACAAACGAAAATTCTGCCGGTAATACTTTCTGATCGTTCACTTTAAAACCTTAAATTAATTTTTTTAATAAATTTGCATTTATTATTTATTAAAAACCGAGAAAAAACTATTACCGACGGATTTTTCGTCAGTAAAAGTAAATTCCGTCGGTAAAAAATGTCAACGGTCAAAAAGTATTACCGAAGGAAAATCCGCCTGTAATAGTTTTTTGACCATTTAGTTTTTTATTATTAATTTTTATTACTTCTTATTTATTAATGATTTCAAAAACCGTGTATTATTTTCATCGACGGAATTTCCGTCGGTAATGCTCGTAATTTCGTCGGTGAAAATTTGGCGGGAATCTAGGTCGTTCGCGCCAAACTTTTACCGATGAAAATTACCGACAGAATGAATCTGTCGCTAATATTCCGTCGATAATATTCTTTTTTCGTTGGAAATACTGAAAAATTCCGTCAGTAAGTATCAAAATTCGGTCGGTAAAAACTTGTTTTACTGGCGGAAACATTCCGTCGGTGATGTTTCCATCAATAAATTCACGTCATCTTATAGTGTTGTTTGGTTGAAGTACTCAATCAATAAAACTTTCTTAGCTGACATACTAATCTATAAAACTTCATTGGCTGAAGTACTCGATCTATAAAGTTTCTTTGATTGAAAAACTCAACTTCTAAAATTTTCTTCCTTGTCTTCTTAATTGAATAATCTAACCAAAGATAGATATTAACAACTTATTTTAATTAGGATACTTTCAAAAAATTTCATTTTAATCAAACCTCTTGGTTGAAAGAATATCTCAATACGTATCTTAATCAAATTGATAAATTCAAATAATAATTTTTAAGATGTCACTATGCTAAAATTAGTCTTAGACAATATTTTTTTATAACATTTCTCAAATGTTGTTAAAAATAGCAAATGCAACACTTTGACAACATTTTGCATATTGTTATTATATATTATAATGGTCAATAATTACAGTATTTTTAAAAATTTTAAAAGTATTTGACTTATGCTATTATATATGTTATCATTTAAAAATATTTTTAGTAGCACTTATAATTGCTATCATTGAGATCTTTTGCAGCAATTGAAAAGTGCATGTAAAAGGTTTTGAAAAACTGTTATAAAGTAGAAATAACAACATTTTGATAAGTGTTATTATACATATATAGAAATGTTACTAAAGACATAAGGCTGCTGTTGTCGCAACCTAAAAAATAACGACGAGTCTCATCGCAAGACTTTATTATTCATTAAGCGTGACATTAAAAAAAACCGAGGAAAAGTCGACTTAATTCCTCTAGAAATGAAGGTTTTGAAAATGACCTTAAAAAAGACATGGAGTCGCCACCAATCTTTTTTAGCTAGGTGCGATCGGCCACCTATTAAAACCGGTTTTATAAAATATTTTAAAAATTAATTAAAACATTTTAAAAACTGATTTCAAGTCTGCGTTTTAAACCAGAGAAATCAAAGAAGCGGGTTCGGGAGTCGGTTACGTGTGGGGAAGGATTAGCACCCCCACAACGCCCGTATAAATCGGTACCTTATTAATCGTGTATTATCTCAAGTCTCGGTAAAAGTTGGTTTTAAATTTAGTATTTCAAATTAATTCCTAATTTAAAGAAAAATAATTCTATTTTTTTATTGAAAATGATCCAGAATTTATAAATTCAAAATTTTCCTATATTCCCCAACAAACGTGGCAAAATATATAAATTTTTATTAGTTTTGGAAAACTTTCCAAATCATTCTCTTTTTTTTTTAAAGAAAGATATTCCTTTATTAATAATAATTGATGATATTCCCTCCAGCAAACCCGGTAGAGAACTCATGAATTATTTTAACTCGGGAATATCTTTATTTTTATTGAAAACCATTATCCTTTTTTGAAAACATTTAAAAGAAATGAATATGTATAGACATGACATAAATAAAATGACATAGAAAAATCTAAATAATATAATGCAACCTAAATGTCATGACACATAGAAATTATTATGGCAAGAATCACATATTATATAAAATGCATGAATATAAAAATGCAATGCATGAAATGTATTTTTTCCTTTAATTAAGGAAATCCGTATATCTAAAAAGATATCCGGCTACCTTAGGAAAATATGTCAAATTAAATATTCTAAAACCAAAATACTTTGTGATTGTTTGAAAACAATTTTGAAAAGCTTGAATTAAAAATAAAAACTGGGCTAAAATTTTTAAAATGACTCTAATTTCCTAAGTTTAAAAAAAATCCGGACTTGGCTACCCTTAACCCGGGACTTGAAAAACCATTTTTAGAGTTTAAAAAGGCTTAGAAATTACCCTAAGTCAGTAGCTAACCCTCCTAATCAGTCCACTCTAAGTAAATTAACAAAAACAGAAAATTGGTTTTTCTTTAAATTCAATTCTGACTCCACTGTCCAGTTTTAATCCACGATTTTTTTACCCTATTTTTAAAAATTCCAAAAATTCTGAAAAACTTATTGGAGACTCAGGACATGTAAAAATACACGGAAAAAAATTGACTTAATTTTCTGATCAAAGATGAATTCCCAGAAAAACCAGAGATGTACGAGTTTTTGGAGGAGAAAAAAAACTGCTTTGTTTTTCTTTAAAATCAATTCTGACTCCACTGTCCAGTTTTAATCCACGATTTTTTATCCTATTTTTACAAATTCCAAAAATTTTGAAAAAATTATTGGAGACTCAGGACATGTAAAAATACACGGAAAAAAATCGACTTAATTTTCTGATCAAAGATGAATTCCCAGAAAAATCGGAGATGTACGAGTTTTGGGTGAAAAAAAAAACTGCTTTGCCAACACATTTTTTTGTCTTTGATAAAATCATTTAAAAATCAAAATAAAAATATTTGAAACTCATAGAATGACTTGAAAACAGTAGTTAGGACTTTTTGAAAGTTAGATAAAAATTGGCTAAGTAAAAAAAAAAATCACAAAGGTAGAATAATCAACTTGACAAATTTAATTTTCCACAAGTGTGCTCAAGAGAGCATGACTTTGAACCATTAATTGGTTCAAGTCATTATTCAAGTGGCATGGTCATGAAATGGATGAAACAATGCAGCAAACATAATGCATGAAATGCATGGATCTAAACCTAAATGTAAGGAAAATGCATGACATAAATAATATGGCCTAGACCTAACATGAACTTGCATGGCATTTAATGTAACCTAGACCTAAGATATGCATGGCATTTTCACAAACACTTGGCATGCTAGCATGAAAAACTAAGTCATAACACAAAAATCACACAAGCATTTTCACAAACACCTAATATACTAAATCTAAAACATGCTCAAATTTAAACAACATAAAAACAGAAAATTAAAAAATGCAAAAACATGATATCTAAGACATAAATGGCAATAAACAAAGCAACCAAATTAAATATAACTTAAGAACATGAAATAACATAACATTTAAAACATCAAAAACAAAGAAAATAGCACAAACAATATGGTAAAATGAATCAAAAACAGCAACTTAAAATAAATAATGTAGGCCATTTGGCCATGGTGAGTTTATTGTAAAAACAAAATGTAAAAAAATATACTTAAGAAAGGAAATGAAGGAAGAACAAGAAACATTATTTTAAAATGAAAACTCACCAAGTAGCTTTTGAACGGATTAAGCTATAAACCCTCAGAGTAGCTTTTGAACGGATTAAGCTACAAACCCTCTCAACAAAAACACTATGACTCACCACCCGGATAATCCTAATACAAATGTATAGACTATCTCACAAGGGGTAGTGGGTGATTTCAACCAAAGGCCAAGACTCCTTATTTATAAGGTGAGCACCTCCTTGGCTTGACAATACAAAGGGATGTGGGATTGGGACTTAGGCTCAAAAATGAAAATCTCTAACTTAACTCTTGATTTTTAATCACTTGATTGAAAAAATACTAAGCTTCCTCCTTCCTTTGGGCTTGGGCAGGCCAGCACTTCTCTTTTCCAGCCCAGCTCTGATTTTTGAAAGGCCCAAAGAAGCCCTTTTCGGTTGCTTGGGTGAAACGACCATTTTGCCCCCCGGATGCAAAATAAATATCAAACGGGCTCCAAATTCAATTTTTATTTTTTAATACTTCCAAAATAATAAAATATTGAGTTCTAGAAGTTTTCAAAATTATCCGAGTCCGTTTGCTATTTATTTGGATTTTTTCTTCCCAAAATGTCCTTTTATGCCCCTACTTTTTACCATTTTTTAAACGAGCTCCAAATCAAGATTTTTCTTCACCAATCTCTTCAAAATAATTAAAAAGTGTGATCTGGAAGTTTTCATAATTTTTGGAGCTCATTTGGTATTTTTTCGGGATTTATCGGCTTGAATTACTACATAGGAGGCTCGGGATTTAGCCATTTTGCAAACGAACTCGGAATCAAGATTTTCTTTCGCCAATCTCTTCCAAATAATTTAAAAATGATATCTGCAAAATTTCAAAAGATTTGGAGCCCATTTGTTATTTTTTCGGGATTTATCTTTTTGAATTATTGCATAAGAAGCCCGGGATTTGGCCATTTTGCAACCTAACTCGGAATCAAGATTTTCTTTCGCCAATCTCTTCCAAACAATTTAAAAATGAGATTGAAAAATTTTTCAGAATTTTCGGAGTCCATTTGCTATTTTTCCCAAATTTTTCCAATTTTGCCTCTTTAACCTCCGAAACCCGGTTTTGCTCAAAACAAGTCCGATTTTCAGATTTTCTTCAATCTGAGCCTTGGGCCATCCTTTTTAATCATTCCTCATCCATTGGGGGCTTTGGTCTTACCAAGTCGGGTCATTTCTGTGATTCTTCCCGATTTCACCGAAATCTACTAAAAACCCTAATTCTCGGTTTTCTCCCGGATTGACTTTTCTTTCGGTTTTTCTTGCAAGTGACTTCTCCATTACCCGTAGTCAGTGCTTATCTTTCATTTGGAACCTTCAATTTCGACCAGTTTGATCATTTAAGCACTTTTCCCCAAATTTCTCGGATTAGGGTTTCTTTTCTACTGAACCTCCAAATCCCAACTTCCGAACTCCATATCTTTCAATGTAGACCTCGGATTATCAAAATTCTTTCTCCATTTTTCAATTGAACTTAAAATCTTGATTTTGAATGTGGGTTGACTTTTTCAGTAGTTGACTTTCTGGGGTTGACTTTTTTGGGGTTGACTTTTTTTCAAGTTTTACTTTTTGTGCTCGCTATTTTAAACTAAGTCTCGGAGTCTCACCTGCAGGATGAAAACAGTCTTTTTATACTTGGAAACATCAATATGGGAAGAAAACATACCTGTTTAGTGGTCCGGACAAAATTAGGTGTCTACAGCTGCCCCTCTTTGGCTATTGCTGAGAATCAGGAATCAGGCAAAGATAAACCAACACTAATTTTGTACGGTCAGTGAAATCACATGTGAAGGAAAGGAAATGGGTTTTCTTTTTCATTTTTCATTTTTCATTTTTTTCATTTTCTATTTTTTCATTTTTTTTCATTTTTCCTTTTTTCTTTTTTTCAATTTTTTTCATCATTTTTTTTTATTTTTTTAATTTAATTTTTTTTAATTTTTATTTTTTTTTTTAAAAAAAAAACAGTAAATTGAAGATTTGTCTTTAAATTGAATTCCCTACCTAATCAAGGCTCGATTCGTCTTAAGGAAACGAATTCGATTTGCAAGAAAGGAAATGACCTCGACGATGGTCTCGGGGCCTTAACCTGTCTTGTTCTCAGCTGTGTTTAAAATTCTGGATATCTCCTCCAGAAGCTTCGGCTATCACCACCAAAGTCTTGCTCATTTTTTTTTTAAATGTAAAAATTCTGGGTATCACCTCCAGAAGCTTCAGCAATCACTACCGAAGACTTTCTATCTTTTCAAAGGATTTTAAAACTCTGGATATCTCCACCAGAGGCTTCAGCTATCACCACCGAAGTCTTGCTCATTTTTAAAACTGTAAAATTCTGGGTATCATCTCCAGAAGCTTCAGCTATCACCACCGAAGACTTTCTACCTTTTCAAAGGACTTTAAAAAAACTCTGGATATCTCCACCAGAGGCTTCAGCTATCACCACCGAAGACTTGTTCATAAATAAAAAAAGTACCTCGACGATGATTTTGGGGCTCGACTCGCCTTAAGGAAACGAAATCGATTATACCTGAAAGCTTTAAGAGATGATGCAAATGCTTCATGATGCAAATGCAAATGTCTTTTGTTGATGCAAACGCTTCTTGATGTAGATGCAAATGACTTAGATTGGTGCAAATGTCTTTGATGCAAATGTAAATGACTTGATTTGATGCAAACTTTCTTGATGCAGATTTAACTAACTTAGATTGATGCAAATGCTTCTTGATGTAGATGCACATGTTGAAAAAAATTCTGGATAACTCCTTCAAAAGAAGATTTCTCATTTTTCAAAATTATAAAACCCTGGATATCTCCACCAGAGGCTTCAGCTATCACCACCGAAGACTTCTTCATTTTTAAAACAGTAAAATTCTGGATATCCCCACCAGAAGCTTTGGCTATCACCACCAAAGACTTGCTCATTGTAAAATTCTGGGTAACTCCTTCAGAATAAAATTTCTCATTTTTCAAAATTATAAAACCCTGGATATCTCCACCAGAGACTTCAGCTATCACCACTGAAGACTTGTTCACTTTTAAAACTGCAAAATTCTGGATATCACCACCAGAAGCTTTGGCTATCACCACCAAATACTTGCTCATTGTAAAATTCTGGGTAACTCCTTCAGAATAAAATTTCTCATGTTTTCAAAATTATAAAACCCTGGATATCTCCACCAGAGGCTTCAGCTATCACCACCGAAGACTTGTTCACTTTTAAAACTGCAAAATTCTGGATATCACCACCGAAGACTTGCTCATTGTAAAATTCTGGATATCCCCACCAGAAGAAAATTTCTCATTTTTCAAAATTATAAAACTCTGGTTATCTCCACCAGAGGCTTCAGCTATCACCACCGAAGACTTGTTCACTTTTTAAAAACTGTAAAATTCTGGATATCCCCACCAGAAGCTTTGAGAAATGATGCAAATGCACATGTCTTTTAACAAGGTGCTCATGCTTCATGGTGCAAATGTAAAATATTTCTTAGTGCAAATGCAAATGGCCTGGATTGATGCCCATGTTTCATGATGCAGATGCCCCTATTAATTGTGTTCATGTAACTGGTTTATGAATGGTGTAACTACAATTACCACACAATAATGAAAATGCAATGATTCTAGAAATGATGCAATTGCTTGAGATGACACAAATGCGAATTCCATGAAGAATGTAAATGTAAAGGTAAAATGCAGATGCTTATGGAACAATGCCAATGCAAATACCCATGAATGATGCAAATGCTTGCCGACACTGTGCAGATGCAAAAGCTCGATAAAGAGATGAGTGCTCATGAGTGATGCAAATGCCCCCGGTTGTTTTTCTAGACTTTGGCTTAGCCTCTCAAATTCATTTTTCCTCTTCAAATCAGAGTATATCTTCAATTCATTTTGGCTATTCTCTTTGCCCCAACAGTTTTCAAACTTTCATCAATAGAGATCTGAACTGAGTTCGATTTCTTCTTCTCATATATGGAAGTCAGGACCTATCCTGGCAGTTCTATATCTTTGGGTTAGAAAAATCCTTGTCTCATGTCAACATCAAAAATAGGTATTTCAAAAATATTTTTATTTTCCCTTTTTGAAAAACAATTTTGCTTATTTAAGGAAAACTTCTAAGCCAAAAATTTTAACTCCACAGTGTATGATGTACAAATCTTTTGATGACTGATGATCACTGTTAGAAAATTCTCTAAGTATTAATCTGGGTTTTTTCAACTGCAAGGCTTGGTATAACAAGATTCTTGCTTTTCCAGGAAAACTTCACAACAAAAATGTATGTCCTTTCTAGGCTCACAAATGGAACAGGTTTTATAAATCATGAATTCATTGAGAACCAAGCAAATTCAACATTCTTTTAGTTTCCATATCAAGGCTTTTTGACAAGCGTCAAGATTGGCTGGGATGTTTAAATCGGAAAGTTTGATCTTGGAGGAAAAAAGTTTCAGTTTTTTGAAGACAATCCTCCGAATGAGAGCTGACAATTTGGGGGGTTCAGGAATTCCTAGATGTTCCTCGATGACCACCTTTTTTTTAAGATGACCTTCTTTTTTTTTTTTTGGGTATCGGCACAGATGGCATCAAAAATTTCCAAATTTACTCTAGACCGCCCGTTTTTGGGTTTTCGCCCTAGAGTCCCATTATTTTCATTTTTTTTTTCATTTTTACCATACACTTGAGAATTCTAAATTTTTCCTTAGTGAAATGATAATTCGATGAAATGGGATAAAATCTGAGGAAAAACCTTTCAAATTAAATATTCATGCTTGATCAAAATGGACTTTTAAAGCACGTAACGTAGGCCATGGCTTAGGGTTCAGAAAGAAAGGATAAATAGGCCTAAAATATGTGTTTGAGGGTAATCAGATCAAGGATCTATTTTTTTGAGGAGGATTCTCTTTGAAGCATTTGTTCCTTCTTGGACATTTATTTCCTTTTGACTTTGCTTTTTTTTCTTCTTTGCTTTTGGCTTTCAATTTGCCATATCTTTCACACATTTTTCCTTTTTTTCTTTTTTCATTTTGCCCCCCTTCTTTTTCAACGGAGTGAGCCCGTCTTTATTCGGGGCTCCATTTGCTTTGCATCTGTCTTTGAGCTAGGACACATTTCTCAATGATCTTTAAAAAAATCTTTCCTTGCATTTGCCCCCTAGTGTAGAGGGTGATCCTTGATCAAGGTTCAAACAAGAAAGAATTCTTTTGGCTCAAAAGGGGTGACTATGGATGATTTCTTTTTTGTGTGAAGGGATATGAAAGATGGCCATTCCTCATGTCAAGCACGAATATTCACTTTGAAAAGCAATCCCCAGGGGAAATAGATATTCAGAATTTCATTTTGCACTTTGGAATCATCCGAATTCTCATATGCATGATATCACAAATTTTTTCATTTTTCATTTTTCATCGCATGCCCCAACGATTCATGCGTTTAATCCATCCTTATTCACCATGTATCCATCATTTCCACATATGATGCCCCAATTTGATTAACCTTGAGAATTTGTATCAACGAGGAACATAGCAAGTCTAGGTCTATTTTGAAAAGGCTGAGTTTTCAATCTGAGTTCTTTGAAGAGACAAGGAAAATATGACCCAAAAACGGGTTTTCTCTGGGACAAGGGATAATCTAGTTTAATCATTGTGCCCCAGGATGTCAATCATGATGTTTGGGCAATTAGTGTTTTGTGGTTATTGGGAAAGGTCATGAATGGTTTTAGCACAATCTTGACACACACCAAATTATCAAAATCTAGACTCTTGAAAGAATGTCTCATTTGTTTGAATTTCAAGGAATTCGAAAAATTTCAAAAAGTTCATTCCTTTGTTTATAGCCTAGACTAGGATTTACATCCTTGCTTATTCTGCAATGACAATACTTCTATGAAGTCAAATCATTCATATCCCTTGAAGCATTAGGTCTTTCAAGTGCTCTTGGTTTAAGAGATTTAGGCTTAGGAAAACCTAAAGATAATGGAGAAGGTATTGGGTCATTTGTAACACTGATCATCAATCTTCTTGAGACTATCCATCACTAAAAATTCCTTAATGCTTGTTTTTGCAAATTCAAGTTATTGTTGAAACACAACAAACACAAAGCATTTAAAATTCAAAATTTATTTAATTCATGTAGATGTTAACATGAGACAAGTGCTTTCATCATCACAGTGTATAGAACTACATGTGTCAAAAACCTAATATGATCATGCACAATGTTTCTTATGACACTTGGCTTCCCCATCTTCAAAACTTATCGAACCAGCCTTGATGAGATCTCTGACCTTGTACTTCAAAGCGGGGCAGTTCTCTGTTGAGTGACCTTGATTGCCAGAATGGTACCCACAACACTCATTAGCATCATACCAGCTCGGATAAGGGGGCTTCAGAGGCGCTATTTGCATGGGTGTCACAAGGTGATTCTGGATGAGTTGAGGTAGTAGCTCACTGTATGTCACAGGAATCGGGTCAACCTGATTTATTTTTCGCTTTTTATACCCCCTTCGATTATTCCCGAGGATGTTCGATTGATAGACAGATGTAAATTCTGGTGTAGTTGCAGTCATTGGTTGGTAGGGATAAAAACCTTGAGAGACATTGTTCAGGGTAGAGTTAAATGGCTGATACGAGGAGAATTGGGGAGATGGGGCAAAGTCTTCCACGACTTGGGTATCTTCCTTTTTATTTTCAGATGCCCTGTTCTTGGTATTGGATGTTCTTTCTCCTTCAATTTTCCCATCCTTGATAGCATTCTCAATCATCTCCCCTGAAATTACCATGTCCGAAAAATTCTTCATGGTGTTGCCGACAAGTCTATCGTAGTATGGGGCCTGTAGTGTATTCACAAAAAGGACAGTGGTTTCCTTCTGAGTTAAAGGCGGTTGTACTTGGACGACCAGGCTCATCCACCGTTGCGCATATTCTTTGAAGCTCTCAGTAGCTCTTTTCTTCATATTTTGCAATGTGAGACGGTCAGGCGCCATGTCGATCATATGCTTGTACTGGTTTAGAAAAGCCCTAGCCAAATCATTCCAAGAGCGTATCTGGTCCTTGCTCAACTGACTATACCACCTAATTGCAGACCCGCTGAGGCTATCCTGAAAACAGTGAATCAAAAGCTTATCATTACCTATATGACTTGTCATCTTCCGGCAGAACATAGTGATGTGGGCTGATGGATCGGTCGTCCCGTCATATTTCACAAAGTCAGGGATCTTGAACTTAGGAGGAATGACTAAATCGAGGACCAAGCATCGTTCTTTCGCCTCCACACTCCCGAATACATCTGTTCTTTCTATTGCCCGGAGCCTTTCATCTAACAACTGATATTTCCCTTGGGAATCTGCCAACTCAACCTCATTTACTGCAACCCTTTTCAACTTTGCCTGTTCAGCTGGATCATCTGAGTTTAGGACATTGACGGGGTTAACAGTGTTCTGGGCATCACTTATTATGACCTCATCCTGGCCCTTTTGTGCCTCTAACCCTTCTCTGGTGATAACGTTTTCTGTGTATCCTTTTCCTTTGATTACGGCAGACATCAGCTCCATCAATTTAGTCATCTGACCTTTAGATTCTGCTTGAGACTTTGCTAGCTGTTCTCGTTCCCTTTCCATTTTTTCCAGTCGGGCAACATGTTCATCCTCCATAGCACCAGCCTGTATTAAAAGTGTACTCAGTACTTCTTCTGATTTGAAATGGAAATTCTTTCAAAGACTCCTAAAGCCAAGCCAACTTCTATTCTATTTTCCCCAAAATGTATGTCATGTTGAATGAGCCATGAATGCAATTTGATGCATGTGAAGCCTAAACAATATGATGTATGGACATGTATAATGGAAACATGCTGACCATATATGTAATAAATGCAATCATAATGCCAACATGTTGCAAACAAAGAATAAACAAATCAACACATGGATATATGCAATAACTGATCATGTGCATTTCAGCATATTTCCCAATATATGTTCATATGTTCTATGAATGCAACATGGTGTCAATTATGATACATGCAAACAATGAATGATTGATACATAGTATATACAAAGAAAATCATACTAACCATGTGTGTCATGAATGTGACCTAATTCTAATCATGATGTATGTAATAAGCAAATTAATGCATAGATATATACAGAAAAATCATGCTGATTACGAATGCATGAATGCAACCTGACAAATAATTGATGGGATGCAAAATGCAAAGGGGGAGATATCACGGAGGAAATAAGAATCGGAGGAACTTAATCATCAACCTCTCATTAATTTGAAACATAATCAATTCATTCCTACATCAACATTCACAATGGTATAAACCATGTTTTACAAAATTTGAACAGTGGTTAAGACTGTCCTTACAAGCACTTTATTCTTCCTAACATCCTAAGGCTATAAGAGCCGGCTACTGAAAAAGTGAAATCCTATTACATCATATAAGACCGAAGTCTTTCCACCTCAATGATGTAAATCTCCCAATCCTAATGACGCTTTCCCAGTCCTCTATCAATCAGTGTCGTGGGATCCAACCACTTGGCATTTATAAGAGTTTGCACTTTCTTTTTGAATGCCATACAGTCTTCAACGTTATGGCCAACAATTCCACAATGATAATCACATTTTGCATTTGGATTATACCACCTTGGATATGGTGGTAACAGGGGTTTCAATGGGACACAGGCAACCATGTGATTTTGGATCAGTATAGGGAGGAGCTCTTGGTAGCTGATTGGAATGGGATCAAAAGGCATTTGGGTCTTATCCTGGGGTCGTTTCTTAGTTACACATGGCCTAGGAGTTGGGACACTTGGTGGTGGCACTAAGGTCCGAACCGGAGTGTTTACATGGAGATGTGGCGGAACAGCATGGTGAGGGTATGGATTCAGACACGGGGCCTTTGGAGGTTGTACATAGCTCGAGGTTCCTATCCCAGATGCTGGATAAGGTGGTTGATGAGGGAAATAGTATGAACTGGTAGTTGTTGGTGATGGAGTGGGATTCAGGAATCCCGTAGTGGTCATCCCAATGGACGATTGGACCATGGTAGGGTGGGGATACTGGCTTGGACCTCGAACAGTTTGCAGGTATGGTACAGGATCCAAGGTTTCTATCTTTGGTATCAGGCTCTCAGGTTTAATCATTTTCACGATTTTGTCCATAATTTCATCAGGATTGCAACCTTTGTGGTATTGACAAGTGCAGGATCCAGCAGGGATTATGTGTTCTGGGCCTAATGGTTTTGGTTGATCCGAAGATGATGCGAAGCCCTGAGAAAGTTCACCTTTACTATTACCCATATCCTCAACCATTTTCAGCAATTTGGCAAGTTGTTCCTTCACCTTTCGGATTTCATGTCCATATTCCTCTTGATTGCGTTCCAAAGCACCCAATCGTTCCTCCGATTCATTCCTCATATCTCGAATCCCTTTCATGCAAATGAAAATGTCATGAGATTAAGAATACAATTATGAATGTACATGCTCTATTCCTATGTGCATGAATAAACTGATGATTAATGCATGAACATATACAGAGAAATTATGATGACTATGTATGCTATGGATGCAATCTAATGCCACGTATATACAGATAATGACTGTGCATGTCATAAACGTATCTTACAATGAATGACCATGCATGCTATGACTATAATATGATGTCAAAATGATACATGCAAAAATAAATGAATTAACACAAAGGTATATACAAAGAAATCAATGATTGCCTCCAATTTTTTTTTTTTTTTTTTGATTTTTTTTTTTTTGATAAACCAATCACATCATTTTCAAAAGAATTTCAGGGTGGATCTTACTATGGTACAATATGCAAATGTTCATGTGACACTACCGATTTTATGAAATCATCAAATTCAATTACCAATTGTTTATTGCAAAGAATGAGATCAATAATACAACAAAAAATGTACATGCTTTATTTACACATGCATGAAATGTGCCACATGCAAAAATGCTTGAAAAAGGATTTTTTTTTTTTTAAAAAAAAAAACAGCTAATGAACTTCTGCCCCAGCAATATCTGCTTATTTAGGCATCACGATGCCTTCGAGGCAGAGTATCACATTTATTACGGGCGATGTACGTACATCATTGCCCGATCTACCACACTTATTCGGAGTGTAAAACAGGTAACAAAAAGTTTAGAAATGTCCTTCCCATGTGTTCCTATTTTCGGTATATCTAACGGAAATTCGGGGTGGCTTCGCCTAGGTTCACTATATGAGGGTGAATCGGTTCTAAGGCCCCGAATTGTTCCTCACTGTCGCCGGTGAAGGCTAGTAAGGCACCCCGATAAAAGCGGGTTCAATTCGTTAGAGTATATTTTCCTATGCCCGTACGGAGGATTATCACGAAGGCATTAGGTACTTTATACTCCGAAAGTATTTCACTAGCCCATACGGAGGATCAATCACGAAGGCTTAGTTACTTTACTTCCACTTAAAAGGACGGAACCCGGGTAGAGGATTCATGTTATGCAAATGCACGTGTAGTGTATGTGGAGAAACAAAACAAACTTGTCACCACCTATTCTACAAACCTTATTCTAAATGTCCTAACAATTAAAACATTCAAGAATAGTGTAACGCATTAACCGACAAGCAGTTATAATACACAACCTTAAATAACTAGAGAACAAAAATAAAATGCATGCACATGAGTATGAACATATTTAAAAACATTTTTTTTTTATTTTCAAAATTCTCCTTATTAAATCTAAAACATGCTCAAATTTAAACAACATAAAAACAGAAAATTAAAAATGCAAAAACATGATATCTAAGACATAAATGGCAATAAACAAAGCAACCAAATTAAATATAACTTAAGAACATGAAATAACATAACATTTAAAACATCAAAAACAAAGAAAATAGCACAAACAATATGGTAAAATGAATCAAAAACAGCAACTTAAAATAAATAATGTAGGCCATTTGGCCATGGTGAGTTTATTGTAAAAACAAAATGTAAAAAAATATACTTAAGAAAGGAAATGAAGGAAGAACAAGAAACATTATTTTAAAATGAAAACTCACCAAGTAGCTTTTGAACGGATTAAGCTATAAACCCTCAGAGTAGCTTTTGAACGGATTAAGCTACAAACCCTCAGAGTAGCTTTTGAACGGATTAAGCTACAAACCCTCTCACAAGTAGCTTTTGAACGGATTAAGCTATAAACCCTCAGAGTAGCTTTTGAACGGATTAAGCTACAAACCCTCTCAACAAAAACACTATGACTCACCACCCGGATAATCCTAATACAAGTGTATAGACTATCTCACAAGGGGTAGTGGGTGATTTCAACCAAAGGCCAAGACTCCTTATTTATAAGGTGAGCACCTCCTTGGCTTGACATTACAAAGGGATGTGGGATTGGGACTTAGGCTCAAAAATGAAAATCTCTAACTTAACTCTTGATTTTTAATCACTTGATTGAAAAAATCCTAAGCTTCCTCCTTCCTTTGGGCTTGGGCAGGCCAGCACTTCTCTTTTCCAGCCCAGCTCTGATTTTTGAAAGGCCCAAAAGAAGCCCTTTTCGGTTGCTTGGGTGCAATGACCATTTTGCCCCTCGGATGCAAAATAAATATCAAACGGGATCCAAATTCAATTTTTCTTTTTTTAATAATTCCAAAATAATAAAATATTGAGTTCTGAAAGTTTTCAAAATTATCCGAGTCCGTTTGCTATTTATTTGGATTTTTTCTTCCCAAAATGTCCTTTTATGCCCCTACTTTTTACCATTTTTTAAACGAGCTCCAAATCAAGATTTTTCTTCACCAATCTCTTCAAAATAATTAAAAAGTGTGATCTGGAAGTTTTCATAATTTTTGGAGCTCATTTGGTATTTTTTCGGGATTTATCGGCTTGAATTACTGCATAGGAGGCTCGGGATTTAGCCATTTTGCAAACGAACTCGGAATCAAGATTTTCTTTCGCCAATCTCTTCCAAATAATTTAAAAATGAGATCTGCAAAATTTTAAAAGATTTGGAGCCCATTTGCTATTTTTCCGGGATTTATCTTTTTGAATTATTGCATAAGAAGCCCGGGATTTGGCCATTTTGCAACCGAACTCGGAATCAAGATTTTCTTTCGCCAATCTCTTCCAAACAATTTAAAAATGAGATTGAAATTTTTTTCAGAATTTTCGGAGTCCATTTGCTATTTTTCCCAAATTTTTCCAATTTTGCCTCTTTAACCTCCGAAACCCGGTTTTGCTCAAAACAAGTCCGATTTTCAGATTTTCTTCAATCTGAGCCTTGGGCCATCCTTTTTAATCATTCCTCATCCATTGGGGGCTTTGGTCTTACCAAGTCGGGCCATTTCTGTGATTCTTCCCGATTTCACCGAAATCCACTAAAAACCCTAATTCTCGGTTTTCTCCCGGATTGACTTTTCTTTCGGTTTTTCTTGCAAGTGACTTCTCCATTACCCGTAGTCAGTGCTTATCTTTCATTTGGAACCTTCAATTTCGACCAGTTTGATCATTTAAGCACTTTTCCCCAAATTTCTCGGATTAGGGTTTCTTTTCTACTGAACCTCCAAATCCCAACTTCCGAACTCCATATCTTTCAATGTAGACCTCGGATTATCAAAATTCTTTCTCCATTTTTCAATTGAACTTAAAATCTTGATTTTGAAAGTGGGATGACTTTTTCAGTAGTTGACTTTCTGGGGTTGACTTTTTCGGGGTTGACTTTTTTTCAAGTTTGACTTTTTGTGCTCGCCCTTTTAAACTAAGTCTCGGAGTCTCACCTGCAGGATGAAAACAGTCTTTTTATACTTGGAAACATCAATATGGGAAGAAAACATACCTGTTTAGTGGTCCGGACAAAATTAGGTGTCTACATCTGTCATATTTACATTACATGAAAAAAATGCTATCTTATCTTACAGCAGCAGTTTTTTTAATTTTAACAGTACTTCACAAATGCTGTTAATTATATGTCAAATTTGACGTAGTTTGTTGAAAGGATTTCAACAATAGTATTTATATTTGACTGAATTCGATGTTATTTAATATAAGAATTTAAATATTTTCAATTAATTTTTTTTTTTTTTTTAAATTTGCATTCATCCAATTAAAAAACTATTCACTATCCGTATGTAATTAACTTTCTATTTTTCTTTTTACCCTCATTGTATTTGTGGGTGTGATAAAATCTTGTAGGAATAAATATAAAAAGAGTGGGCTGACTTTTTAATTAAAGATGAAAGAAGCCCGACCTTTTCTTTTCATTTTTTAATGCTCGAGACCTCCAGAGCGTCCTGAACCCTGAGGAATGCACTACATTGACTGGGCGTTGAACAACTTACGAACTGGCGTAGGGTCTTCAATCAAGCCTTTTAGCCCACTTGATTTCTGGGTTATACGCAAGATTGGTGTAGAACAAATTTGTATGGACCACTGTGACCAAAAAAGGAAAAAGTGGTTCATCTCCAAATTACCTCATTGAAATGAGTTCATGAACTATATAGTAGGAACAGGAAACATTAATGGCAGTCACATTAGACCCTCTGGCCTCAGTACCAAATTTATTAGCTGCTATATATCATTTATCAAGCAGCTTACACTATATAAAAGTAGTGTAACTAATAAAAAAAACTTCCCAAAACCTTCACAACATTCATTTATTGTTGTATGTATGCCGAGCAAATTCGGAAGTCAGGATTCACGTAAAAAGAAGCACTTGAATTCAGTATTATGGCACTGTTTATCACCCTTCTTCCCCTGTGACCCTCCGTGAGCAAATCTCTCCTTCCCCCTGCACCCTCTTTCATGTGACCTTTTCTTATGGCACTCTATCTTCCATACTTTTGCCTGTGATTTGCTTCAATACTCTTCTCTTTTCGCCATCCCTTTAAATATATGTTCCTCCACTTCACCATTTTCCTCATCGATACCGCTTTCACTTTTCCTTCACTTGCCAAGCTCAGTGAGAAAACAAGGACTAACAATAATATAATTGAAGCCATGATGAAGCCTTCTGTCTGTGTTGTTGTATTTCTTATTATTCTCTTCTGTGTTCCTGTTTTCACGTCTGCAAGGCATGTAAGGCTGCTACGAACACGTACGTATATGATTCTGATCTCCAATATTGTCTTACTTCTACTAATTATAAAGGCATATGAAACACTTTTTCTTATTTCTAATTATTGTCCAAATTTTGTATTGTGAAACAGATCATAGCCAGCACCACGACTCTCAGCCAAGCACAAGAGAGGGGATGGTCTCAGAACCCAGTTCATACTGGGAAAGAAGCAGGCCGATGATTAAAAGAAAGGGAGCAGACACACTACAGATTGCTGGATCAAGCTTGCCTGACTGCTCACATGCATGTGGGTCGTGCACACCCTGCAGACTAGTTATCGTGAGCTTTGTATGTGCATCGCTGGAAGAAGCTGAAACATGTCCTGTGGCTTACAAGTGCATGTGCAACAATAAGTCTTACCCAGTTCCATGAAATTATTCAGGTCATCTGTTTCAAAATTTTCGTTTTGTATCATATATTTAGGTTGTTCATCTTGTTTTTAGCTGGCATTGTCAAATTTTACCTTGTAATATGTAGGCTTGACATCCTTTTTTGTAATCAATAGAGTTTATAATTTTCTTTTGATTCTTGCAATCGCCTTTTATTACTGACGTAATTAGGAGAGGAGAAAGATGAAAAAGCCATCTTTTCAATCTTATAAAAATGTTAGATTCTATTGAGTTTAATTTCTTTTGTTCGTAACAACGAAACCTTGAAAGATAAACCGCATTTGATACCAGGAAAAAGAAAACATTGTAAGCATCGCATTCTCAAGAATGGATGCTCATAAAGGATATCACTTTGCTAAAATTCTATCAATCTGTCAAAGCTTTTATGCAAGAAGCAATTGTCGCTCTAGTTTCCAGATTCATTACTTGGATTGAGTTAGAAGAACACGTTTGCTTTCAAGTCCGTTTGTTTCGCGAAAAATGATTTTTGTATTTTTTATATTTATTTAGTGGAAAATAATTTGATCAACGAAAAATGAAATTCAGATCAATAAAAAATTATATATATATTTTTGAAAACCATATGTTGAAGCAAAGTAAAAAGGATATTTTATATTGATCCCTTCTTGTATAGAAGCTGGAATAAAAAAAATTTATCAATCCCCTAAAAAAAAGGTAAAACAAGGTAAAAAATGATTGATTCTTTAACAGTAGGAATCAATATTTTTTTATATCAATGTAGATTTTTCAACCATAATCATTTGAATTACAAAAATATCAAATTTTCCAAATAATAAATCTACTTTTAAAAAATTTATTTTCCGGAAAACAAATAAACTTTTAAAGTTTGATTTTCTTCCTTAAATTAGTTGTTTTAAAAATGATAAAGGTCTTGGGCCTAGTCTGTACCTGGCCCAATCAATTGAATGGGCTTAATGGATTAAAGCAATAATGAGCCCATGCTGTTGCCTTCTCAGTTTATACTTATACCTTTTTCTTTTCAAGAATAAGGAAATCATCAATATATATATATATATTTTTAAATTGGAAATCATCAATAATTTAAATACAAAGTTTAAATTATTTATTTTAATTTTGATTATTTTTCCTATTTATCTATTTGATTCATTAATATTTTTTTCCGTTTGTTTATCTATGTTTTAATATGTTTTTCCTTAAAAATAATAAAAGATTTAGAAACATACAAATTCAAATTCAAATTCAAACTTAAATAAATTAAATTAAATTTATTTATTTATTTTTTTACATAATGAGAATTAATATTAAAAATTAAAATAAATTGAGATCTTTCTTATTATGAAATTTTAACAAAATTTCGAATGATCAATTTTCAAAGAATTTTTTAGGTGAAATTTGTTTTTTAATGATTACTTTCGAATGGTGAAAACATGCAGAAATTTTTCTATATTCAACTCTTCCATAAATAGATCATTTAAAATAAATTTGATGACAGAATCTTTTCATAAGAACGAATGATTTTTCTTTAAAACTTTTGAGTTGATTTTTTTTTTAAATTACTCTTGAAAGGGTATTTGCCATGCGGAAATATCAAGAAAATTTTTGAGAAAAAAAAAGAAAAAAAGAAAGAGAAATGAAATTTTGCATCTTGTTTGGATGAAGAAAATATTTAAGAAAATAACTTGTTGGTTAAAGTAAATAGATAATATAAAGAAACAAAATTAGAATTTATATCTCAATTCTTAATCTTATAATTATTAGTATTTTGAGAATAATTAACCATACAAATATATACTACTATGGGTTAATTTATATTGATGATATAATGGTTAATTACCATATTCATCATTGTTCAATAGAATTAGAATTATCATCAATAATTAATATAGTAAACAAAATTATAACCATTATAATTTAATTTTGTTAATATTTATTCCGGAAAAAAAGAAAGAAATAAATTCATATCTTTCAACAAGTTTTTGAAAATAATTTATATTATAGATTTTTTTTTTTAAATAATTTCTCTATCAAGAAATAAAACATCAATATCACACGTGTGAGTGACCACACTCTAACATTTCCCTTAACAAAATTGCCAAAAATTCATCTCTACTGTACAAATTTGAATTTGACAGAGGAACAATACTCATTCTCCATTGTTAGCCATGAGACTCCACAAACCCCTCTCTTCTTCCCCATCCCTCTTTGTTAATTGCTTCTCCAAAATCGAAGGATTCTGGTTGGCTTGTTCATAGAACTTTCAAACTCGTACTCATGGTCAATCATGTTGGTACTGTGAAGGATTTGGAAGCTTAGACTCGTCGGAGCTGACCGTCGGCCGAAGCAACTAAGCTATGCAGAGGTGACGATGGGTTTTGGCTTGTTGTTTGAGCGAAGTAAGGGATCCCTATAATTTTTCCCTCAGTTTCCTCTAATTTTATTTTTTTTCCAGGAAAGTAAGGGAATTTTTTTTTTATGAATAAATTTTACCTTATATTTTCGTGAGATGAATTTTCCTTCACCTTTTACCTAGCAACAAAACACAAGAAAATAAAATCCTTGATTTTCAGTTTATTTCCCCTCATATTTTCCTTGAATCGAACAGGGCCTTAAAAATGAAAATCGAAGGAAACAAACAGTATTGGGTAAAGCATTTGGAGGAAAAGGGATGAGCATATTGAAGAGTCAATAGAACCTGAGTTGTTTTCCGAAGATGGTGTGAAAGCTCTGAGGTTAGTCAACGACTCATTACCGCCATTATTGGAAGATGGTATCTGGGTTAGAGCTTAGAGGTAACTCGAGTCTATGGGCTTTTGGAGGGAGGTCACCATTGCCAAAGGCGTTACATCAATTCTTTGTTGGTCGATCCATGTCACCTAATGTAGCAATTGAAGTTTATAAAAAAAAATATTTAGTTTTACAATCCTCAATTTTTTTATTAGACAGGACAGGAATATGCATATTTTCAACCAGTTTTAGATATTTTGAAATTTGTAGGTACATTTTAAAGGTATTTTTTATATTGTAAATTGATAATTAATTTTTTATTTTTAAAAATCTTTTAAAAAACCCTGCTTTTAAAATTAAAAGATGATTAAATTATTTTAAAATTTATTAAAAATATATTTTGTAATTAAAATAAATGTAACACTCGCGTATGTTAAATTGTTGATTTATCGTAGTAATTTCTTGTATTATCTATCTATACCATTATATATTTTTGACTACATATAATCTTTGGATGTCAACAAGTGTTATTATTTTTTTTTTGAAAGTAAAATATATATATATAAATTTGTGTGTATATTTTGTGTTATTTTTTCGTATGTTTAAAATATTATAAATTTATATAAATTTTTACATGTTAATAGTTCATTTTATGATATATATATTTTAACACGTTTGTATATTCGTATAGTTGTTTATGTTATTTTCATGTAGTGTTTTAATTATTTTTTTATGTTGTATTCGTGTCGAGTCTTAATTCATTTCATATTTTGTATAATTTGTTATTGTGATTCAATTTAGAAAAAAAAATTTATATATTCGTGTCGTGTCTCAATTCATTATATATTTTGCATAATTTATTATAATTATTCAATTTAGAGAAAAATTTGTGTGTTCGTGTTATTTTTGTATGTTTAAAGTATTATAAATTTACATAAATTTGTATACGTTAATAATTCGTTTTATATAGATTTTAATATGTTCGTGTATTCGTATCGTATTCATGTTATTTTTCGTGTCGTGTTATTTTTAATTATTTTCTTATATTGAAATTGTGTCGTATCTCAATTCATTTCATATTTTGTATAATTTATCATAGTGATTCAATTTTACTTTTAAATTTATTTGTTACGATATTAAAATATAAAAATTTATTTAAATAAATAAAAATTATTTAATATAATTTAACTTATATTTATTTATAATTATTAATTTAATTAAAATTTTATAAAAAATGAAATATTAAAAAAATTCCCAACCAAACGGGAGAAGAATTCTAGTATATAGTATTCCTAACTATCTTTTCTTTTTAGGCCATTTTCTGATCTCCAATTCTCTTCCTCTCCAACGTTATTATATATTATATCTGATAAATAAGAAGCCTGAATTCTCTGGAAAAGGAGAAAGAAATGGAAACAAGAGAATTAGATGAGGCAACGCTACAAGGCCAAGCGGAGATATGGCAGTATATGTTCAGCTTTGCAGATTCTATGGCGCTTAAGTCTGCTGTGGAGCTCCGCATAGCTGATATAATACACTCTCACAATGGCGCCATCACTTTGTCGCAAATAGCTTCATGCATTAATGGCGGCAGTACACCTTCTCCGGACATCACCTGCCTTGCTCGCATAATGAGATTGCTCGTCCGTAGAAAGGTTTTCACCGTCCACCATCCATCGGATGGCGGAGATCCCCTGTACGACCTGACTCACTCATCAAGATGGCTTCTACATGAGTCGGAGCAAACCCTGGCGCCCATGATACTGATGGAGAACCATCCATGGCTAATGGCTCCTTGGCACTGCTTTAGCCAATGCGTGAAAGAAGGTGGCGTTGCCTTCAAGAAGGCTCATGGGCGTGAGATATGGGACTTGGCATCAGGGAATCCTGAATTCAACACGCTTTTTAACGATGGCATGGCGTGCACATCCAAGGTCGTGACCAGTGGAATCCTGTCGGGGTACAAAGAAGGGTTGAGCTGCATTGGATCATTGGTTGACGTTGGAGGTGGGACTGGAGGCTTAATATTTGAGATTGTCAAAGCCTATCCGAACATCAAAGGTGTTAACTTCGATTTGCCGCATGTCGTCTCGGCGGCACCAGCATACAATGGGGTCTGCCACATTGGGGGTGACATGTTTCGTGCCATTCCAAATGCTGATGCGGTTATGATGAAGGTACTTAAATCATGGATTTAAATTCGTTTTTCTAGGAATATATCATCAAGAAAAATTTTCCAAAAATTGGAACTGTGCAAATACGATTTGGGTTTTTTTTTTTCTTCTTTCTTTTCCCTGTAATATTGTGATAGAGAAATACAGGATTCAAGATAAAGATGAAATCAAAGTTCTCCCTTGTGTTGGATCTAATTATTAACAAATAAATATCTCTTCTGTTTGGTTTTCTTTTTAATCGTCAATTTTTTATTTCATTTTTTAAATACTATAAATTGTTTTTGAAAAACTAAATATAAGTTGTGTTTTCAAAATTCTAGATATTAATGGTCCAAAAATTAAAATAAAAATAAAAAATGTCAGCACAAAGATTTTTTTATTGTATGAATTATTATTTTGTTTATTTTTTAACTTCATAAACAAGATTAAAATTTTATCACATTTCCTTAGATAATATTTAAAATAATAAAAAATAAATAAATAAGATATGTAATAATTTTTTAATCCATTGTAAAATTAAAAAAAAATTCTATCAATGTATAAAATAATAAATTTAATCTTTGTTGTAATTATTATAAAGACAGAAGAAGGAGTGCGTATTTTACACACTCACCTATGAGATGATTAAAAATAATGTTACATAAACAAAAAATTTAAATTTTATAAGAAAAAATGTTTTACACATAACCTATTTGTTTAATGTTGTAAATTTAAAATTTATAAAATTTAATTGCTTAGTATAAACATGTTAATTATTTATATAATTATCAGTCGTAGTAATTCTTTATTTAAACTTGAATTCTATTAATAAAACTTTATAAAAGTACAATTTGTTTTGGAAATGATTAGTGCTGTTTGTTTCTTTTCTTTTCTGTTTTTGGTGGAAAACAAGAGTGGGTCTAATCAAAGGGAAGTAACTATTGGCATGATTTAACTACTCACCAGCTGCCTTTATAATTTGACAGCTCCGAATCACATCAAAACTTTTCTTTTTTAAAGTTGTCTCCATAATTAAAACGTGTTCAGTAATTAACATTTCTACTACTCTTTGTCTCTAATGGTAGGGCAATGGGAAAAAGTTACAGCTAACTTTTCTGGTGGCAAATTCTTTTCAAGAAACTAACAACATTTTGTTTTTGTGGCAATCAGCATCAACTTAACAGTAGCAGAAGATTCATATTAATTTGGATACTGATCTTTAGCTAAGTTTCTGCACTGTTCAGAATCATTGTTAGCAAATTGTGACACTGTTTTTGTCTTTTGCAGTGGATATTGCATGATTGGGGTGATGAGGATTGCATCAAAATTTTAAGGAATTGCAGGAAAGCAATACCGAGAGAAAATGGAAAAGTAATTATTGTTGAATTTGTTCTGAAACCAGATGGAAGTGGCCTCTTTGATGACATGGGCCTCATATTCGACCTCCTAATGATTGCTCATTCGTCTGGTGGAAAGGAGAGAACCGAACTGGAATGGAAGAAAATCTTGGAAGAAGGAGGCTTCTCTCGCTACCAAATCATCAACATTCCTGCCTTGCCTTCCATCATCGAGGCGTATCCAGATATAGCACCCCAAATTAATTAATCCTTCTTGTTCTATATGGTATTTAGCTAATAAACTTAGGACAAAGGATGATGAAAGGTAAAAAAATAAAAATAAAAAATGAAAATTATATGTAAAAGGGATAATTGCACTTTTGATCCTAAATGTTTACGAGTTTTTCGCTTTCAGTGTTAAATGTTTAAAAATTGCTATTTCAATCTAAACCTTATTAAATGATTATAACGTTAAGATTAACGTTAACGATGATTATGTGCCATTAGCTGGCATGTAACAAGAGAAGAAGAATGGAGAAATTATGATTATATTTTCATTAAGATCAGTCAAGTACTTATACACAGTGTTGAAGGTTGAAAACAACCCAATAACAAATTCTTATCTACAAAGATAGTTGGAAGATAACAACCTATTTTAAAATACAAAATACAAATTGATAAGATAAAGAAAGTTTAAATACAAAGTCAAAAATATTTGAAAAACAAATCTAAACCAACTTCACCCAAATCGGTATTCAAAGGTGAGAATCCATTGTTATTCCCCCTCAAGATGGAGCTCGACAAGAGAGCCCAATCTTGTCCCGAAGAGACAGAAACGAGTTCGAGGAAGCGACATTGTTAGAATATCAGCAAGCTAATCAGCAGAAGATACATGAGCAACCCGGAGAGTTCCATTGTGTACTTGATCACAAATGAAGTGAAAGTCGATGGCAACGTGTTTCATCCTTGAATGAAAAACAGGATTAGAGCACAATTGATTTGTCCCAATATTATCACAGTAAATCAATGGGCAAGTAGGGAGTGAAATTCCAATATTTGTTAACAAGGAACACACCCAAATTATTTCAGCAGTAGTATTAGCAACAGATCGATATTCTGCCTCGGTAGATGAACGAGTTACTGTTCTTTGCTTCTTTGAACTCCAAGAGATAGGATTTCATCCAAGATAGAAGATATATGCACCGGTTGAGGAGAAGTCATCTTTGTTGCCTGCCCAATCAGCATCAGAGAACGCATGTAGCTGGAGACCATGATTAAGTGTGCCATAAAGATATCTTAGTAGACGTTTGACAAGGGCTCAGTGCTCAGTAGTTGGCTTGTGCATATACCGGGATAATTTATTAACAGCGAAAGTAATGTCAAGGCGAGTGAGCAGGAGATATTGTAAACTACCCACAACTGCTCGATATTCTGTAGGATCAAATGAGGTAGTCCCAGAGTGCAGCGAGAGGAAGGAACCTGCTGTTAAAGGGGTTTGCACTGGATTAGAATCAAACATGAGGGTACGGGCAAGAAGATCCAGCAAATAGCGACGCTGGGATAGCAAAACACCATGCTCATTAGGGATAACCTCTACACCAAGAAAATAAGAGAGCAGGCCAAGGTCTTTAAGAGAGAATCTTTTTGCTAGTAAATGAACAAAACGATTTAATATTGTCTCATTCTCCTCTGTTATAATTAGATCATCAACACAAACAAGCAAATATAAGATATGCCCACCAAAGGTAAATACAAAGAGAGATGTATCAGCATGTGAATTTTTAAATCCAGATTGAAGAAAAAAGGTGCGCAGTTTTGATACCAGGCACGAGGGGCTTGCTCCAATCCATAAATAGCTTTCTGTAGTTTACATACATGGGATGGAAAGTCTTGATCAATGAATCCCGATGGTTGGCTCATATACACATTCTCACTGAGATGACCTTGCAAGAATGCATTATTGACATCGAGCTGACGGAGGGACCAACCACGACTTACTGCAAGACTAAGAATAAGTCGAACGGTGGTAGGTTTAACTACTGGACTGAAGGTGTCATGATAATCAACTCCTGGTCGTTGATGAAAACCTTTTGCAACCAAGCGAGCCTTAAACCTGTCAATGGAATCATTAGAGTTAAACTTAATACGAAAAATCCACTTACATCCCACAACAATGTGACTCAGATCAGAGGGTACTAGCTCCCAAGTCCCATTTCGAACGAGAGCATCATATTCTTCAGACATGGCCTGGCACCATTTTGGATCTTTGAGGGTCGATGTTGTTGGTTCAAGGTCAATTGATTTGGATAGCTGGGTATGAAGGTTTAGCTTCTGGACAGGTTTATGAATGTTGTCTTTGGCCCTTGTTCGCATTGGATGAGTTGGTCTTGTGGTGGAGGTCATTGGGACTGGTTAGGTTTGGATGTCATTTATGGTGGAGGTCATTGGGACTGGTTGGGTTTGGATGTCATTTATGGTGGAGGTCATTGGGACTGGTTGGGTTTGGATGTCATTTATGGTGGAGGTCATTGGGACTGGTTGGGTTTGGATGTCATTTGTGGTGGAGGTCATTGGGATTGGTTGGGTTTGGATGTCATTTGTGGTGTCGTTGGGATTGTTTACTGGGTGTGTTGGAATGTTTGATTGTGTTGAAGCTTCACTCTTGAGCTGCTGATGAGTGTCAACTTCAGATAGTGGCATGAGTGACTGTGATGAGTTAGTAATTTTAATTATTGGTGGAATCCAAGTAGAAACAGTGGTTGCCTCTGGACGTGGAGCTTGAGTAAATAATGATTTGAAAGGAAAGATTGAGTCGATGAACCTAACATGCCTAGAAACATAGATTTTTGATGTTGATGGATCATAACAGAAATAGGCACTTTGAGTTAGAGAGTACCCGAGAAAAATACAAGGTTTGGAGCGTGAGTCAAGTTTGTGAGAAGTGTATGGACAAAGCCAAGGGTAGCAGAGACAGCCAAATACTTTGAGTTTTGAGTAATTGGGAGAAACACCAAAAATATTTTCGTAAGGAGAAAGTTTAATGTTGGAGTTGGCATACGATTGATCAAATACACTACAGTGGAAAAAGCATTAGACCAATAAGTTAATGGAATAGAGGAATGAGAGAGTAATGTGAGACCTGTTTCGACAATGTGAAGATGACGCCGCTTAGAGAAGCCATTGTGTTCGAGTGTGTGAGGTGGAGTAGTGAGATGAGATATACCATGAAGAGCGAGAAAATTAGAAAGAGCTATATATTCACCACCATTATCTGAATACAATGTATGGATGTTTTGATTGAAGTGTTTTTCCACTATTGCTTTGAATCTAATGAAGACTTCTTTTACTTTCGATTTCTGTTTAAGAGGATAAAACCAAATATATTTAGTAAAGTGATCAACAAAAATAACATAATATTTGAAGCCATCATGAGAAACAACAAGCGAGGTCCATACATAAAAAAAAAAAAAATTGTTTGAAGTGGTCGATTGGAGACTAAAGTGGAATTGGAAAAAGAAAGTTTGTGACTCTTATTGCAATGACATGCATTACATGCAAAATCAAAAATCATGGAAGATGACAAGTCTATATTGTAACTAGAAGCAATATGCTTTAAATTAGGTAAAGCAGCATGTCCTAATCTGTGATGTCACTCGGAATAAGTGCTCTTGACATTGGAGAATGAAAATATTGGCGAGGATATCGGCCACTCATATACACCATCCTTAGTTTGACCCTTCAAAAGCGTTGCCTCTGTACGAAGTTCTTTCACAAGAAAAGAATGCGGTAAAAATTCAATAGAAACATTGTTTGAAGTGCAAAATTTGGAAATAGAGATCAGGTTCTTTTTCATATCAGGGACACAAAGAACATTATTTAAGGTAAATTTAGCATTAGGAGTATTGAGAGAAGTGGAACCGGTGTGAGTTATTGGAAGACCCGTCCCATCACAAATCATAATATCGTCAGAACATGTGTATGGTGCATGAAGTGGTAGATTGCTCAAGTAAGAGGTGACGTGATGAGAAGCTCCACTATCCAAAAGCCACGTTGGAGTGTTGGATGTATTAGCAGCATAATGAGTTCGTGGTTGCATTGACGAAGATGTTGCCGGCATTGATGGCCCTGTGTTGCTGAATTGATCAACTGGAACTAGACGAAAGGAAGGACATCGTTTGGCTATATGTCCCTGAATTCTAAATATTTGACAGTAGCCGAGATAGGGTCGTTGTGGTGGGCGAGATGAATTGGGCCCGGCGTTGGTAGATGCAGGGAAGGTAGTAGAGTTGGTGGTGTTGTTTGTCATAGCGGCGAGTTTAGGAGAGAAAAAAAATGGTTAATACTCTGATACCATAATAAGAGAAGAAGAATGGAGAAATTATTGTTATATTTTCATTAAGATCAGTCGAGTACTTATACACAGTGTTGAAGGTTGAAAACAACCCAGTAACAAACTCTTATCTACAAAGATAGCTGGAAGATAACAATCTATTTTAAAATACAAAATAAAAATTGATAAGATAAAGAAAGTTTAAATACAAAGTCAAAAATATTTGAAAAACAAATCTAAACCAACTTCACCCAATTCCGTATTCAAAGGTGAGAATCCATTGTTAGCATGTTAAATATATAAGGATAATTATATTTTTATTACTAAATATTTAGCTTTTTTAATTTTCAAATTTAAACGTTTGAAACTTTTTTTTTTAATATAAACGTTTGAAACTTTTTTTTTTTTCAATATTGAACGTACTCAATTGATTCTACCATTAATTCTAATGTTAGTTCTAAACAAAATGCACATATGAAAACAACGGACAAGGAAACATTGACATGTAAAATATTGGCGAAAATTATTATTATTATTTAATACATTTTAAATTATTATTGTAAATATTTTTCTTATTAATAAATAAGATATATATATATATATATAAATATGATATTTTTTTATTATATACATTGTTAAAGAAACTTTTACATTAAATCCAAAAGTTTACATATATATTTATATATTATCTCATTATTTTGATAAAAAAATTATAATAAGATATTATCTCATGTATATATTTATATACACTAAATTAAAACAATCCCCCTAGAGGGATTGCTTATTTATTTATTTTTTTTAAATTGGTGAGAAAAAGAAAAAAAATAAAAATTTATGTATTTGTGTCTTATTCCTATTATATTTTTGTGTTTTAGAGTTTAAATTAAATCATTGTAATAAATTATGCAAAATATCCCTATATGAGGAAAACTTTTAAAGTAAGATATAGATGTATAAAGTTACCAAATTTAATCTAAACAAATAATAACTCCCAATCATTATAGAACACATGACACAAAATTGAAAGATATTTGAATAATGTCAATTAGACATGACAATTTCGGATACAACATGATTATACGACACGAACACATGAAAAAAATTAAAACACGACACGATACGAAAAATCACATGAACACAACACGAATAGACGAACGTGTGTTACTTTTTCGTGTCATAATCGTTTTCAAGGTATTATATATATAAAAATTTTGACACGTTAATAATTTGTTTTATGTATATTTTGACACTTTCGTGTTTTCATGTCGTGTTTGTGCTATTTTTCGTGTCGTGTCATGTTTTAATTATTTTTTCATATTGTCTTCGTGTCGTATAATCATGTTGTATCCGAAATTGCCAAGTCTAATTGATACTATTCAAATAACTTTCAATTTTGTGTCACGTGTCGCATAATGATTGAGAGTTATTGTTTGTCTAGATTTTGATAAATTTAGACATTTATATCTTACTTTAGAAGTTGTCCTCAATTTGAGATATTTTGTATAATTTATCATAGTAATTTAATTTAAACTCTAAGTTCAATGACTTAAGAATTGAATTATTGCATTGGCATCTATTATATTAATATAAATATCATGTTCAAAACTTATTCTTTATATTTTTATTTTATCTCTTTAATTTTATTTTTTTCATGAATTTAAATTACGAATTAATTGTTTTAAAAAATAAATATATAAAACACATTAATTCAATATAAAATTTAAAATTTTCAAATACATTTAAATATATAATTTATGAATAATTACTTTTAATATAATTTTTAAATTAATAGATATATGATTAATCAATAAATTATTAATATTATTATTATATTTTTTTATTTTATAAAATATTAAAACAAAACATCCGGGCGAAGCCGGGGCTAACATACTAGTGTGCATTATAAGTTACCAGTGTAAACATTTATGACTTGTGCAAAAAGTGATTAAATCTTCAAACAAATTGGGTGAAAGCTAGCCTTTCTTAATATAGGAAAATCTTAGACATCCGTCATAAAAAATTGATCAAATTATGTTATTTGTACGATAAAACGTGTATCTAATTTTTTTATAATGATTTGAATTTTTTTTATTATATATATATTTTAAGAGAATAACTTATATTAGAATCATTTTAAAAAGTGAAATTTTATGCACCAATAAAATAATGATATATTATAATTTTTTAAAGACATGTAATTGTTATTAGAGTTTGTATTTGATGCAGGTCTATATACTGATAGTGAATCTTATAATGATCCTTAACCTAACCATTAACACCTAACCCTAATCCTAACTCTAATCCTAACTTTACAACTTAACTTTTAATAGGTGACATCATAAGATGCACTATCAAATATATAAACTTATAAATTGACAGTGAATCAAATATAAATCATTGTTATTATATATTCATCCTCATCAAATATACTTTCTAACTCAATTTAACTCTAATAAATTTATTCAAAAATTAATTATTAATTAAAATAAATGAAGATTAAGTAAACTTAAACATGATTTACTAGGGTTTATCTGGAAGAAAAAAATCCTAAGCATTGACAGCAAAACTCGGTTTTTCCAAAAGTTCAATTCTTGTTCTTTTCTATTTTTTATATATTATTGTATCGATTTGATAAAGATGATTTAGCTAGGACAATTTTCTCACCATGCGGTCATGCTAGCTAGCTCGCTCTTCATCTCTATTCTTTTTGTCATAACGATTTTTCGACCGCTAAGACGATTTTGAAAACACAAATGAAGTCACCATCAATCTTTTTTGTTAGGTGTGATTGGCCACCTATTAAAACCGGTTTTAGTCAAATATTTTAAAATTAATTAAAACATTTTGTAAAACCAATTTCGAAGTCCGCGCTTTGAACCAGAGAGTAAAACATAATTGGGTTCGGGAGTCGGTTACGTGCGGGGAATGATTAGCACCCCCGCAACGCCCGTTTAGAAAACGGTACCATTTAATCACGTGTTATCTTAAATCTCGATTTAATGGACTTGACATCACTATTTAAAAATAATTTTTTTATTTTATTTAATTTTAAAAAAAAAACATGTTTATTATTTTTTGAATTTTTTGAACTGTTATTATTTTTTTCAAAAACGAAAGTGAACATAAATTTGTTATCGAAAATACTCATTAAATATTTCCAACACTCTTGGTGGTATTTAACGAGATCTTCTCACCTCGAGATATCTTAGGAATCACAACCGTGATATCCTTCGAATTCCGTCGTCGGCAATTTACATCCATTTTTTATTTAAATGCGTATGATGCAAATATTTAAATATCGGATGCACACGACTTAGCATATAAGCCATATGATTAAATATAGAACTATAAGATTAAACACGCAAATCGTAATATTAAAAACACGAGCATGGCGAAATATCGAGCGCATAAACATTCACTATTTATTCATTTTTATTATTTCCATTTTTTAAACGAATTTTGTATTGAGCATATCGCTAAATATTCCCACCACTCGTGGTGATATTTAACGAAATTCTCTCACCTCAAGATATCTTAGGAATCACTACCTGTGACGTCCTTCGAATTCCGTCGTCGGTAATTCACATTCACTTCTTATTTTCGAATGAATCAAAGTGCCATTTTTATTTTTATTATTTAAAAAAATAATAATAATAACGCATTTTACAAAAATAATAATAATAAAAGAAAAGCACGAAAACGATAATAATAAAAAAATTAAAATTAATAATATGTTAAAAATAATAACAACTATAACAAAATAAATAAATAAAAAGCATTAAAAAAATAAAAATAAAAAATGACATAAAATAAAATTAAAGATAGATAAATAAATAAACATGAACATAAATAAATATAAAATAAAAATTTACCTTCAGAAGCTGCGTGAATCTGGGATTTGACTGTTCGGATGAATTTTGTCGAGAGAATTGATTACTCTTTTCTTTTTTTCTTTTTTTCTTTTTCCTTTTTTTTATTTTCCCTTTTTTTTAATTTTAATTTTAAATTTTTTTTAATTTTAATTAAATTTTTTTTCTTCTTCTTCTTCTTTTTTAATTATATATATATATTTTTACTTTTAGTTATTTATTTATGTTTTTTTTTTTCCTTTTTTATTTATTTATATTTTTTCCTATTTTTCTTTTTCTATTTTTTTTTAATTTTTAATTTTAATTTTAATTTTAATTTTTTTTCTTTTTTTCTTTTTTTCTTTTTCCTCCTTTCTCCCTTGGCCCAAAACCAAGATCTTGGGCTGCTGGGCCCAAAGGCAGGGGCGTGTGGCTCAGGCCCCCCTTTTTTGGGCCGGATCCTAGATCCGGATCGGGGACTGGGTCGGATCCGGTCCGGCGCAGGCCGGATCTAACCCTTTTTTTTTCTATGCCCGGGTCGGGTGCGCGGATCCCGGGTCGGATCCGGGTCCACGCGTGGACCCTCCCTTAGGCAAAACGGCGTCGTTTCGGCGCCTATATATATTAAAGAACTTCCTTTTTTTTCTTTCCCCCTCTCTCTTCCCCTTCTTTCCTCTTCCCTCTCTCTAAAATTTCCCTAGACTCCGGCGCCGGTCCGTCGCGCCGGCCGCCGTTCGCCGACGGCCGATGATCTTCAAACTTCACAACCAGGGAGATTTCGATCTCCTCTTCTCGGATTCGGGCACCGTTTTTCCCGAATCTTGGCGAAACCCCCTAGATCTAAGAAAGACTTTTCGACTTTTCTCTTTTCTTTTTTTTTTGTCGTTGTTTTTTTTTCTGTGTTGTTGCTGGCTTTTTTTTTTTTTTTGCAGGGCTTTGGATTTTTTTTTGTGGGGGGTTGTTTTTTTTGTTTTGTTTTGGGGGTATTGGTTTCGGAGAGAAAAGGAAGGGGGGGCTCCGTGATCTGAGTTTTTTTCTGGTTGTCGGTTCGGGGTCGGGGTTGAGAGAGGTTGTTTTTTTTTTTTGTGGGAAAAACCTCCTCGGTTGTTTTTTTTTTTTTTTTTTTTTGCAGGGGATCTCTCCTTTTTTTTGGGGGGGTCTGATCTGGGTTTTTATGGTGGGGTTTGGTTGCGTGTAGGGGGTGGTTGCCGTGTGGGGGTGGCCGCCGTGTGTCAGAGGGCTGTCAGGATGGTGGCTAGGGTTTGGCGTGTACGGCAGGGGCTAGGGTGGCTATTTGGGGCAGTTAGGGGGACGGTTTTGGCAGCTAGGGTTTGGGGGTTGCTGCAGAGGGTGGACTAGGGTTTGGTGCTGGGCTTGGGCTGGATTTGGGCTAGTTGGGCCTACTGAGTAGTAGGTTTGGCAGCATTGGGCCTGGTTTGGGCTAGGTTTGGGGATTGGGTTTGCTGTTGGGGTTGGGTTTGGCTGGGCCTGATTGGGCCAACAGGCCTGGGTGGTCTATTCTTGGGTCCCGTAAATAGCCCGGGTCGTGTTCGGATCCGACCCGGGCTAAAAACGGTTGCAACAGCTGCCGCCCTTTGCCCATTGCTAAGAATCAGGAATAAGGCAAAGAAACAAGCAACGTTTTTGTCTGGAATTATGCACGCGCTTGTTCTAAAAGGGTTCTCTCCATCGGAGGTTCTGATCAACTGGAAAATAAATCGCTTCTCTCATCAGAGGCTCTATCACTCCGAAAATAAATTGCTCCTCTCATCAGAGGCTCTATCACTTGGAAAATAGATTGCTCCTCTCATCAGAGGCTCTACCACTTGGAAAATAAATTGCTCCTCTCGTCAGAGGCTCTACCACTTGGAAAATAAATTGCTCCTCTCATCAGAGGCTCTATCACTTGGAAAATAAATTGCTCCTTCCATCAGAGGCTCTATCACTTGGAAAATAAATTGCTCCTCTCATCAGAGGCTCTACCACTTGGAAAATAAATTGCTCCTCTCATCAGAGGCTCTATCACTTGGAAAATAGATTGCTCCTCTCGTCAGAGGCTTCACAACTTGGAAAATAAATTGCTCCTCTCATCAGAGGCTCTATCACTTAAAAAATAAATTGTTCCTCTCATCAGAGGCTCTATCACTTGGAAAATAAATTGCTTCTCTAATCAGAGGCTCTACCACTTGGAAAATAAATTGCTCCTCTCATCAGAGGCTCTACCACTTGGAAAATAAATTGCTCCTCTCATCAGAGGCTCTATCACTTGGAAAATAAATTGCTCCTCTCATCAGAGGCTCTATCACTTGGAAAATAGATTGCTCCTCTCATCAAAGGCTCTATCACTTGGAAAATAAATTGCTCCTCTCATCAGAGGCTCTATCACTTGGAAAATAAATTGCTCCTCTCATCAGAGGCTCTACCACTTGGAAAATAAATTGCTCTTCTCATCAGAGGCTCTATCACTTGGAAAATAAATTGCTCCTTTCATCAGAGGCTCTATCACTTGGAAAATAAATTGCTCCTCTAATCAGAGGCTTCACAACTTTGAAATTTAAAAACGAACTTCGATTTTTTGACAATGAGTTTGAACACAACTTAGATCATCATCTCACTTACCACCTTAGTCTTACGAAAGTGAAGACTCATCCTGGATATCCCCATCTCTTTCTCGTTTAGTTTTGAAATTCCTTGTCAGATTCTTCGGATATTGCCACCTAAGACTTTACCAAAATCAAAATTTTCACCAGATGCTTCGGATATCGCCATTTGACTAATCATACCGAGGCTCGACCCTTCTTAAAGTAACGAGTTTGACTTTGCAAGAATTGAAAATGGTACCGGAGGTTTTGAAAAATATCATTTTGAAAGATGTTACCCGGAGGTTTTTGAAAAATGTCATTTTGAAAGATGTCACCCGGAGGTTTTTTAAAAGCAGATACTTGGAGGTCTAAAAAATGTTACTTCTTTGAAAGTGGTGCCCGACGGTCTTATTCTTGACTTTGAGAATGATGCCCAGAGGTCTTTATCAATGATTTTTTAGAAAGATGCCTGGAGGTCTTGAAAACATGATTTTTGAGAATAATGCCCGGAGGTCTTGAAACAGATGCCCGGAGGTCTTTTTGAAAATATCTTTTCTTTGAAAACAGTGCCCGGAGGTCTTAAAAGAGGTTAGGTATTAAAAATTGTAAACCGGAGGTTTTAAAAACGGTGTCCAGAGGTATTTGAAAAAAGAAATGCCCGGAGGTCTTAAAAGTTGTAACCCGGAGGTTTTAAAAACGGTGCCCGGAGGTCTTTGAAAAAAGAAATGCCCGGAGGTCTTAAAAGTTGTAACCCGGAGGTTTTAAAAACGGTGCTCGGAGGTCTTTGAAAAAAGAAATGCCCGGAGGTCTTAAAAATTGTAACCCGGAGGTTTTAAAAGCGATGCCCGGAGGTCTTTGAAAAAGGGATGCCCGGAGGTCTTAAAAATTGTAAACCGGAGATTTCAAACACGGTGCCCAGAGGTCTTAGAACAGGTGCCCGGAGGTCTTTTTTCTAATTTCTCTTTTTTGCTGTGTCCGGAGATCTTAAAAAGGTACCCGGAGGTTTTAAAACAGATGCTCGGAGGCCTTTTTTTTTAATTTTCTTTTTCTTTTCCTGTGCCCGGAGGATTTAAAAGAAATGCCCGGAGGTCTTAGAACAGGTGTCCGGAGGTCTTAAAACAGATGCTCGGAGGTCTTTTTTTTTTAATTTTCTTTTTCTTTTCCTGTGCCCGGAGGACTTAAAAGAGGTAACCCGAAGGTTTTAAAAGAGGTGCCCGGAGGTCTTGGTGATCATACCTGAAGATCTTTCACAATCATATCTTGGAAGAAAATCTCACTAAATGCTCAAATTCAAATGTCAAAACTTCAAATAGTCAATGTCATGCATGAAATGTGAATGTCATGCGAAGTCAATGCATATGCCCCAAGATGATGCGTGTGCAAGTACCCATGAATAATGTAAATGTTTTACGACACGATGCAGATGCAAAACTCAATAAATATGTGAATGTTCATGAATGATGCAAATGTTCCCAATTGTTTTTCCTGATCTTGGTTTAGCTTTTCCAAATCGTTTTTCCTCTTCAAAACAGAGTGTATCCTGAAACGTTCATGCCTTCGTAAGAGATAAACGCTTTTCTTCGCTTTGGAACTATCTCTTTGCCCCGATAGTTTTTCAAATTTTTATCAACTGGAGTCCGACCCAAATGTTCATTGCTTCTACCTCAATAGTTCCATACCTCTGGGCCAGAAGAACCTTTGCCTTATGCCAACATCGAAAATGGTTTCTTCCAAAAATATTTTCATTTATCTGCTTTTGCTTGCTTCTTTTTTTTTTTTTGAAAAATGTTTGCTTATTTACTGAAAACTTTTGAGCTGAAAATGTCATCATCTGATATCCAAACCTCTTAAAAATTGATGATCACTATTAGAAGTTTTTCTGAGTGTTCATTCGGCTTTTGTTTTTCAAATTAAGTCGAAAGGCTTGGTACAACAAGATTTTGATTGATCCAAGGAGACTTCACAATAGAAAAATGCATATTCTTTCTAGACTCATAAACGAAACAGGTTTTGTAGAACATGGATTCTATGGGAATCAAACAAATTCAACCTTCTTTTAGTTTCCAAATCATGGTGTTTTGACAAACGTCAAGACTAGCTGGGATGTTCAAACTGGAAAGTTAATTCTGGAAAGGAAAACGGTCTCAGTTTTTAAAGTCAAACCTCCAAACGAGAGTTGACAGCTTTGGGATATTTTGGAATTCTCAGATGTTCCTTGATTTCTTTAAAATGACCTATTCTTTTGTTATGGCCTTGACAATATCATAAGCGGCACCGAAATTCTCCTATTTTACTCTAGACTGCCCATTTTGAGTTTTCACCCTAGAGTCTCTTTTCCATTTTTTTCATTTTATCATTAAATGTTTCACCATGCATTCAAGAAATCAAGACTTATCCAAAAAAGATTTTTAACCAGAAAGGAGACCGAAGTCTCATGCATTTCTCTAAGAATAGACTCATCAATTTAAATGACCATGCTCGATCAAAATGGTCTTTTCCAGGTACGTAATGTAGGCCGAGGTTCGAGGTACTAAAAGAAAAGATAAATAGGCCCAAACATGTGTTTGAAGGTGATCAAATCAAGGATTATTTCATGAGGAGGATTCTTTTCGGAACATTGTCTTTTCTGAGCTTTCTCTTTATTCGATGATTTTCATCCGTTCTTTTCTTTTTTTTTTCTTTCTATTTTCTTGCTTTCATTTTTATTTTTATCTCCTTTTTTTTGGCATTTCTATTTTGACAAGGTGAGCCCGTAGTTATACTGACTATGGTTTCCGAAATTCAACAATATATTACTGGAAGCATTGATTTTTTCAAACTCAAAGGATTCAAGCATAGGCAAGTCCGAAATAGAGGTGGAAGGGTGTTGGGTCATTTCTAACATTGATCATCAATAATCTCAAGACTCCTCATCATTTCTTAACGTGAAAAAGGGTTTTTTTTTTTTTTTTTTAAGAACGCCTTCTTCAAAATCAAGAATTTCCTTAATGTTTATTCTTGCAAATTCAAGTTATTATTAAAACACAATAAACACAAAGCATTTGAAATTCAAAGTTTATTTATTTCATGTGGATGCCAACATAAGATAAGTGCTTTCATGATGAGGCATAGAACTACATGCATATTCCTTAATGCTTGTTGACATGCTTTTAAAGGTAACCATTCTCATCCTCAAAACCCGTGGCGAAGAAACCGATTTATGGCAATGCGGATTTCCACTGTTCGAATAGCTCTGGAGTCAAAATGCCATCGTGGACAAGACCTTCAATCTTTTCCTTCAGTTGTTTGCATTTTTCAGTTGAATGTCCAATCGCCCCCATATGATACTCACACTTACTGTTTGGGTCATAACTCCTTGCTGATGGGTTCGGAGTTGTTTTCAAAGGCACAGGGGTGAGGTATTGGTTCCTAATTAGTAATTGCAACAGGTCGAAGATTGAGATTGAAAATTTCTCTTGGTTGCCCCGCGGTCGTTTCTGGGAAGCAGGCCTAGTTGCAGGGGCTGACATAGGATTAGGTGTTTGAATATTTGGAAGGTAAGGATAATGACTTGGAGAGACATTGGTAGAGTAACATGATTGATATGGAGAGACCTGGGGATATGGAGTGAATTCTCCCATAGCCTGGACATGTTCCTCCTTCCTTTCAGGTGCCTCATTTCTCTCGGCATTGGATGTCTTATCTCCTTCGAGTATTCCGTTCTTGATAGCATTCTCGATCATCTCACCAGAAATAACCATATCAGCGAAATTTCTTGAGGCATTGCTAACCATCCTGTCATAATAAGGTGCCGTTAATGCACCGATGAACAGCACAATATTTTCTTTCTCAGTGAGTGGGGGTTGCACCTGTGTTGCCATATCCCTCCATCGTTGGGCATATTCCTTAAAACCTTCAGTATGCTTCTTTCCCATATTCTGCAATGTTAACATATCTGGTGCCATGTCGATCATGTGCTTATACTGAGTCTTGAAAGCTTTTGCCAGATCTTTCCAATAATGGATACATCCCCGATCCAACTGATTATACCATCTTGCAGCTGACCCTGTTAGACTGTCTTGGAAGCAGTGGATTAATAGCTTGTCATTGTTGGTGTAGCCAGCCATTTTTCGATAAAACATCGTGATGTGGGTTGATGGACATTTAGATCTGTCATACTTTTCAAATTCAGGGGCCTTTAATTTTAGCGAAATCACCAAATCTGGGACCAAGCTGAGCTCATTTGGATCCGTATTCCCGAAAACGTCTATTCCTTCTATGGCTTTGAGTCTCTCTTCAAACAGATCATACTTCTGTTGCACTTCTGTGTCTTCCACTCGCTTTGCCACACATTTCTTCAGCTTTTCTTGTTCTAGTGAGCCATCTTGGCTTGGAATAACAACTGAGTCTGAGGGGTGAAATTCCGAGTTCAATTGAAATTGTCCTCGGCCTTGTTGACTTGGTAGGTAGATTGGATCTTCATTGTTGTTTACTTGAGGTCGAGGTTCTTCCCCTATGATTGATCCTTCAGCAACCCATTTCCCTCGGGTCAGCCTAGTCATCATTTCAATCATCTTGTCTATTTGCTCGCGTGACTCCTCTTGAGATTTTGTTATCTTTTCTCGTGTTTCTTACTGAGATCTGGCTAATTGTTCTTGTAATTCCTTCTGTGCTCTTTCCACTCTATCCAGTCTATTTTGTTCATCCTCCATGGTTCCGACCTGTGTCATGGAGGTACGCAGTATTTCTTATACCTCTGATTTGAAAGAGAAATCTTTTCAAAGTTTTCAAAACTAAGGCGACTTCTTTTTTATTCCCCAAGTGTGTTTCATGATGCATGAGCTATGAATGCCATGAATGTAACACGATGCCCATATGATGCATGTAAAGGATAAACAAATTAATGCATGAGCATATACAATGAGTGACCATGTATGTCACGAATGCATGACCTTATTGTTATGAATGCAATCACGATGTCGATATGATGCATGTAAAGAATAAATAAATTGATATACTGGTGTATACGGAGAACGATCATGTATGTCACTAATGTATTCTACAATGAATGACCATGCATGTTATGATTGCAATATGATGCTAATTTGATTTGTCTAAAGAATAAACAAATTAATACACGAATATATACAGAAAACTATTCAATAATTAGATTAACATAATGGGACTGAACTTAATTATTCAACAATTTCATTGTGCAAAATTTGCCCCCAAATTCAATCCACGATTTTTTTTTGAAACATATTTTTTTCCGTAAAAATCAAAATATTATTTTCAGAAAACCAATTTTTATCAAAAACTTTTGGGGTAGTGGGTCTTATTATGGCACGGGTGTCCCAATATTTATTCAACACTACCGGTTTGCAATTCTCATTTAATCAACAACAAGTTTTCATGCAATTTATCAAATGAGATTATTATCACCGTGAAATCAAAGATACAATCATAAATGTAAATGCTTTATTCACAAGTGCATTATGCATGAAATGTACGAGATGTACGAAAAGAAAGAATTTTCATATTTACAAATTCAAAAAGTTAACGAACATTTGCCCCGACAGTATCAACTTATTTAAGCATCACGGTGCCTTTGGGGCGAAAAATAAAACTTATTGCTGGTAGCACGATGTACGTTCATCATTACCCGATTTACAGTTTTCGTTCGGAATGTAAAACAAATAGCGAAAGATCACAAATGTTCCTCCATGTGTTCCTAATTTTGGGGATATCCGATCGAAAATTCGATAAGGCTCTATCTAAGTTCACTTCATGAGGTTGAGTTAGGTCCTATAAAAAACCAAATTGCTCCTCACTGTCGCCCATGAAGGCTAGTAAGGCACCCCGAGTTAATCGGGTTCAATTTGTTGGAGTATATTTTCCGAGCTTATGCGGAGGTTATCACCTCACGAAAGCGTATGTACTTTATTACTCCGAAAGTGTTTCACTAGCCCATGCGAAGGTTATTACCTCACGAGAGCGTAGGTACTTTACTTTCATCTATAAGGACAAAGCTCGGGTATAGAGCTTATGTATGAAATGCACGAGCTCGTGTATGAGAAGGAACGGACAAACCTTCGACTACTTGTTTACGACTCTTTATTCTAAACATTCCACGATTATAAAAAAAAATAAACGACATAAAAAAAATATGAATAAAGAATTAACAAATATCAAAATGTAATTGCAAGCAAAAATAAAAATAAAGAAAGAAAGAAAATAAAGAGAATTAAAATTAAATACCGATTAAATCCATTAATTCGAGATTTTAAAATAACACATGATCAATTTGTGGCTCGACTCTCAAAGGTCCCCAGTGGAGTCGGCAAGCTGTGATAACGGTTTTTCGACCGCTAAGACGGTTTTGAAAACACAAATGGAGTCGCCACCAATCTTTTTTGCTAGGTGTGATTGGCCACCTATTAAAACCAGTTTTAGTAAAATATTTTAAAATTAATTAAAACATTTTGTAAAACCAATTTCGAAGTCCGCGCTTTGAACTAGAGAGTAAAACATAATTGGGTTCGGGAGTCGGTTACGTGCGGGGAAGGATTAGCACCCCCGCAACGCCCGTTTAGAAAACGGTACCATTTAATCACGTGTTATCTTAAATCTCGATTAATGGACTTGACATCACTATTTAAAAATAATTCTCTTTTTTTATTTTATTTTATTTAATTAAAAAAAAAACATGTTTATTATTTTTTGAATTTTTTGAACTGTTATTATTTTTTTCAAAAACGAAAGTGAACATAAATTTGTTATCGAAAATACTCATTAAATATTCCCAACACTCTTGGTGGTATTTAACGAGATCTTCTCACCTCGAGATATCTTAGGAATCACAACCGTGATATCCTTCGAATTCCGTCGTCGGCAATTTACATCCATTTTTTATTTAAATGCGTATGATGCAAATATTTAAATATCGGATGCACACGACTTAGCATATAAGCCATATGATTAAATACAGAACTATAAGATTAAACACGCAAATCGTAATATTAAAAACACGAGCATGGCGAAATATCGAGCGCATAAACATTCATTATTTATTCATTTTTATTATTTCCATTTTTAAACGAATTTTGTATTGAGCATATCGCTAAATATTCCCACCACTCGTGGTGATATTTAACGAAATTCTCTCACCTCAAGATATCTTAGGAATCACTACCGTGACGTCCTTCGAATTCCGTCGTCGGTAATTCACATTCACTTCTTATTTTCGAATGAATCAAAGTGCCATTTTTATTTTTATTATTTAAAAAAAATAATAATAATAATAATAACGCATTTTACAAAAATAATAATAATAAAAGAAAAGAAAAGCACGAAAATGATAATAATAAAAAAAGTAAAATTAATAATATGTTAAAAATAATAACAACTATAACAAAATAAATAAATAAAAAGCATTAAAAAAAATAAAAATGACATAAAATAAAATTAAAGATAGATAAATAAATAAATAAATAAACATGAACATAAATAAATATAAAATAAAAATTTACCTTCAGAAGCTGCGTGAATCCGGGATTTGAATGTTCGGATGAATTTTGTCGAGAGAATTGATTACTCTTTTTTTTTCTTTTTCCCTTTTTTTTTATTTTCCTTTTTTTTTAATTTTAATTTTTTTTTATTTTAATTTTAGTTAATTTTTTTTCTTCTTTTTTTTTTTTATTTTTTATTTCTATATTTATTTTTTACTTTTTAGTTATTTATTTATGTTTTTTTTATTTATTTCTATTTTTTCCTATTTTTCTTTTTCTATTTTTTTTTTATTTTTAATTTTTAATTTTTAATTTTTCTTTTTTTTTCTTTTTTTCTTTTTCTTTTTTTTTTTCCTCCTTTCTCCCTTGGCCCAAAACCAAGATCTTGGGCTGCTGGGCCCAAAGGCAGGGGCGTGTAGCTCAGCCCCCCATTTTCGGGCCGAATCCTGGATTCGGGACTGGGTCGGATCCGGTGCGGCGCGGGTCGGATCTGACCCTTTTTTTTTTCTATGCCCCTGGTCGGGAGCGCGGATCCCGGGTCGGATCCAGGTCCACGCGCGGACCCTCCCTTGGGCAAAACGGTGCCGTTTCGACGCCTATATATATTAAAGAACTTCCTTTTTTTTTTCTTTCCCCCCTCTCTCTCTTCCCCTTCTTTCCTCTCCCCTCTCTCTAAAATTTCCCCAAACTCCGGCGCCGGTCCATCGCGCCGACCGCCGTGCCTCACCGTCGGCCGCCATTCGCCGACGGCCGATGATCTTCAAACTTCACAGCCAGGGAGATTTCGATCTCCTCTTCTCGGATTCGGGCACCGTTTTGCCCGAATCTTGGCGAAACCCCCTAGATCTAAGAAAGACTTTTCGACTTTTCTCTTTTCTTTTTTTTTTGTCGTTGTTTTTTTTTTCTGTGTTGTTGCTGGCTTTTTTTCTTTTTTTGCAGGGCTTTGGATTTTTTTTTTGTGGGGGGTTGTTTTTTTTGTTTTGTTTTGGGGGTATTGGTTTCGGAGAGAAAAGGAAGGGGGGGCTCCGTGATCTGAGTTTTTTTCTGGTTGTCTGTTCGGGGTGTCGGTTCGAGGTCGGGGTTGAGAGAGGTTGTTTTTTTTTTTGGTGGGAAAAACCTCCTCGGTTGTTTTTTTTTCAGGGGATCTCTCCTTTTTTTTGGGGGGGGGTCTGATCTGGGTTTTTATGGTGGGGTTTGGTTGCGTGTAGGGGGTGGTTGCCGTGTGGGGGTGGCCGCCGTGTGTCAGAGGGCTGTCAGGATGGTGGCTAGGGTTTGGCGTGTATGGCAAGGGCTAGGGTGGCTATTTGGGGCAGTTAGGAGGATGGTTTTGGCAGCTAGGGTTTGGGGGTTGCTGTAGAGGGTGGACTAGGATTTGGTGCTGGGCTTGGGCTGGATTTGGGTTGGATTTGGGCCAATTGGGCCTGCTGAGTAGTAGGCCTGGCAGCATTGGGCCTGATTTGGACTAGGTTTGGGGATTGGGTTTGCTGTTGGGGTTGGGTTTGGCTGGGCCTGATTGGGCCAACAGGCCTGGGTGGTCTAGTCTTGGGTCCCGTAAATAGCCCGAGTCGAGTTCGAATCCGACTCGGACTAAAAACGATTGCAACACTTTTGTTTCCCTTTCTTTCATTCTTTTTCTCGAGAGAAAACTCTTTTTCCCGAGAGAACAGGGAAGGTAAAACCAAAAAAAAACAATAAGAATTACACCGTAGACCTATAAAATCATGAAACTTATATAAAAAAATCATACATATATGTCCCATCTAATCTCTAATATATAATATGAGTGGCTCTAAGGAAAGGGACGTAACTATTGGCATGATTTTACTGCACACCAGCTGGCTTTATGATTTGATAGTTGAACCTCCAGATCACATCAAATCTTTTCTTTTTCTAAAGCTGTCTCCCACTCTCCCTGATTAAGCATTTCTTTTTTAAAGCTGGTTTATAATTAACATTTCTTTTACTTTTTGTCTACGTATGAGAGTAATCTCAATGTGAATCGGTGATCGAGTATTTATTAATATTTTAACATGTATAATATTCGAGTTTTTAGTATCCCCTCATTTTAAAAAAAATTCAATCAGAATCAACTTAACAGTAGTAGAAGATTCATGCCATGAAATTTAATATGGAAACTGATCTATACCTAAGTTTCTGCACTGTTCAGAATCATGGTTTAGCAGCTGGAATTAATAATTACAAGCAAATTGTGACACTGTTTTTGTCTTGTGTAGTGGATATTGCATGATGGGGGCTGACGAGGATTGCATCAAAATTTTAAGGAATTGCAGGAAAGCAATACCAAGAGAAAATGGAGATGTCATTATTGTTGTATCTTCATATAGACCTTGAAATGAAATATATATATATAAATTTAAATTTTTAATTAATTTTTTTAAAATTAAATATCAAAATTCGTCACTCTAAAAAAATTGATGGATGTGGAGTTGAAGAGATAATCATTTTTCCTACAGCGGTGAAAGTTGGTGTGGAAGAAGATTACCCCACCTAGCCCAATGGATCTACTAATGTGGAATTTGAGGGTTGAGAGACCCCTCGTGCAATTCATGAGAAGGAAAAGTGGGCATACTTTTGTATGCTAAGCATAAAAGCAAGTAATTTTTTTTTATATTTGCATTTTATGATGATGATTCGGTGATTACAGTAAGTGACAAAGCATGATGAAAGAGTTCAAGTTTGAGATGATAAAGAGATATGAAATGAGTGATTTGAAGCTGGTACATCATTTCTTTGGTATTGAGATTCATTAAGATGGTATGGTGTTTTTATTTATCGAAGAAAGTATGTTGAAAAGTATAGGAGAAAAACAGAATTTACAAATCTTATCACGATCATGTGATATACAGTCAAACAGATTAAGCTAAGATCATTCACCTTGTATTATTCTTATAACATTTAACTCTATATTTATCCTTATCACTTATGTACAGCTCTATTATAAATATAGAATGAATACACAAAGTTTGTGTATCTTTCCTTCTCAATTTCGATTGTCATTCTTCTTTTCTAATATGGCATTAGAGCCTTGCAAACTCTAAAGAGTTCATCCGATCCTCCCTCTAAATTATCAGTTCTCGTTTAAACTGAACACCATACTAGCTCCTTAAATTCCAGTTACAATGTCGGATTCTTCAGCCACTCAGGTTATCAGCACCAACTCTCATACAACCTCAAGACTAAACTTCTCTCCCACTGAACAAATTCCAGTAATCACCATAAATGTTGCAGCTCAACTACCTATCAAGCTCACTCCCCAGAACTTCCCTTCATGGAGAGCTCAATTTAACTCTACTAATTGGTCACAAACTCCTTGGCTACATCAATGGAAACAAACCATGCCCTCCTGAAATGACACCATCTGAAGGATCTAATCCAACCACTCTTATTCCAAATCCAACCTATGAGCATTGGATTCAACAAGATCAACTACTCCTCCATGGAATTATTTCATCTGCTACTAAAACTGTGGTTCCCTTCTTTGCCTCCTGCAATACTTCAGCAGAAGCCTGGAACAAAATTAATCGTCTCCTTGCAAACAAGTCTCGGTCCAAGATGATGAACCTCCGAGAGAAGTTGACTAAACCTCAAGAAAACAAGTCTGTTACAGACTATTTTCAACACCTCAGAGCAATAGCTGATGAACTGGCATTGATAAACTCACCAGTCACTGAGGATGATCTAGTTATTCATGCACTAAATGGAATTGGCAGTGACTACAAAGAAATTGTAGCAGCAGTACAAGCTAGAGACTCTGATATTTCCTTTGAAGATCTTCTTGATAAAATGACTGTCTATGAGGAGTTTCTGAAAGAACAAGAACAGACCTATGATCATGTCATCCCCTCTGCACATATTGCCCACAAGACTCGATTCTCTGCATAGGTAATAGGACTTCTACCTTTAATACTGTCAGGACTAATGAGCCATATTCTGGTCTTCAGAAAAAACTACCTCTGGTCATCAATTTTCTTCGAAGATAGTATTCCAATTTTGTGACAAGTTTGGTCATACTGCAAAATCATGTTTCAAGATCAAACCCAAGCAAACTCAGTTCTCCCCCTCAGCTCATCAGGTCTCTGTCAATAAGAATAACTCATCCTGGCTTGTGGACTCTGGTGCATCACACCATGTTACCTCGAATCTACAAAATCTGAATCTTCACAATCGTTATGGTGGTCCCAATGAACTCTTGATTAGTGATGGCACAGGTATTTCAATTACACACATTGGTTCTACATCTCTTACTTCCTCTTCTAAGTCTTTTGATTTAAATGATGTCTTATGTGTTCCTAAGGCAAACAAAAACCTTATTTCAGTTTCTCAACTTTGTGACAATAACTCTGTCTCAATTGAATTTTTTCCTTTTTCTTTTTTGATCAAGGATCTACACTCGGGGATGCCACTTGCTCAAGGCCATAATAAGCACGATGTCTATGAATTTCAAGCCATTGAACCACTTCTCAAGCCACAAGCTTTAGCTTCAGTAGGAATAAAGACCAGCTCTACCATCTGGCATCAAAGGTTGGGACATCCCTCTACCCAGACATTGCACTCCCTACTCAAAGAATGCTCTCTGCCTTGTTCATCTTCTATTTCCAAACAACTATGTAATTCCTCTTGTTGCAATAAAAGCCATAAGCTACCATTTTCTAGCTCTAGTGTAACCAGTAATGCACCTTTAGAACTTATCTTTACAGATGTTTGGGGACCAGCTAGAGTCACCTCTGTTGATGGATTTAAATAATATATATGGCTCTTCCCTATGAAAAACAAATCTGATGTCTATGTCCTATTCCCAAAATTTAAAATTATGGTGGAAAAATACTTTCAAACCTCTATTATGTCCATTTACTCAGACTATGGTGGTGAATATACCATATTAAAATCATTTCTTTGCTCTTTGGGCATTCAACACCTACAAACACCTCTTCACACACCGCAACACAATGCCATTGCTGAAAGGCGACATAGAAGTATAGTAGAAACTGGTCTTACTTTACTTCACCAAGCTTTCCTGTCTCTTAAATATTGGACCTATGCTTTTTAAACAGTTGTTTCTTTGCTTAACAGGTTGCCCTCTATTGTTTTACAAAATAAGAGCCCTTTTGAAAGACTATTCCATCAAGTTCCAAATTATACCAAATTAAAGGTATTTGGTTGCCTATGCTATCCATGGCTCAAATCCTTATACCACTCACAAACTTGACAGCAAATCCAAACTTTGCATCTTCATTGGTTATTCCAAACACCAAAGTGCATACTACTGTTTAGATATTGCCTCTAATAAATTTTTTACCTCCAGGCATGTTCTTTTTTATGAAACTCAATTTCCAATGACTACTGTTAACAAAGCTTCTATGTCATCCACTTCTGATAGTTGACCAAAATGATCACCAGCCACTGATATAACAACAGCTTCATCACTTCCTCAGTCATTACCTACTCATAGTGGAAACAGGCCATGTTAGATGAAATTCAGGCATTGAACAAAAATCAAACGTGGGAATTAGTTCCTCCACCAAAAGACAGAACAGTTGTAGGCTGCAAATGGGTCTTTCGTGTAAAGAGAAATTCAGATGGCATTGTCTAGAGATACATAGCTCGTCTTGTTGAAAAAGGCTTCAACCAAATACCTGGCTTAGACTATAATGAAACGTTCAATCCAGTAGTCAAACCTGTTACTGTTAGGTTAGTGCTTTGCTTAGCAGTTTCTAATCACTGGCCATTGCACCAATTGGATGTAAATAATGCATTTCTTAATGGAGAGCTATCTGAGGAAGTCTACATGAGGCAACCTCCTGTTTTTGTTGATAAACAATATCCACATTATGTTTGCAAACTTCAAAAGGCAATTTATGGATTAAAACAAGCTCCTCGAGCTTGATATTATGCCTTAAGTTCTTTTCTAATTTCCTATGGGTTCAAAAACTCTATTGCAGATAAGTCTCTATTCATCTTTCATGAAGGCACCATCACTACTTACATGCTAGTATATGTTGATGATATTATCTTAACAGGGAACTCATCCATTTTCTTGGAAGACTTTGTTCAGGCTTTATCTGACAAATTTTTTATCAAAGACTTGGGAGCTCTTAACTATTTCTTAGGTGTGGAAGTCATTCCTCACAGCAAAGGCCTGTTTCTTTCTCAAAGAAAGTATATTACTGATATTCTTGCTCGTACAAAAATGTCTGAAGTAAAGGAATCCGCAACTCCTCTCTCCACATCCACTTCACTTCAACTTGTGGATGGATCTGCTACAGTAGATGGTGAAGATTTTTGAAAAATAGTTGGCTCCCTACAATATCTGAATCTTACAAGACCTGACATCAGCTTTGCTGTCAATAAGTTGTCCCAGTTCATGCACAAGCCCATTCAAACACATTTCACAGCACTAAAACGAGTTCTTCGCTATCTTAAAGGAACTTTGTTTCATGGTCTTTTCATTAACAAAGAACCACGGTTTGCTCTTACTACCTTTTCAGACTCAGACTAGGCAGGAAATCCAGATGATCGAACTTTCACTTCTGCTTACATTATTTATCTTGGCAGCTCACCTATTTCTTGGAGTTCCAAAAAACAAAAAACTGTTACTTGATCGTCTACAGAAGCTGAATATCAAGCCATCGCTTCCACGATTTCTGAGCTCACTTGGATACAATCCATTTTGTCCGAACTACATGTGCCTCTCCAATCCTCTCCTCTTTTATACTGTGACAACCTCAATGCTACCTACACCTGTGTCAATCCTGTTTTTCATACAAGAATGAAGCATTTGGCTCTTGATTACTTCTTTGTGAGAGAAAAAGTCAATCAAGGGTAGCTTTCTGTGAAGCATATTTCCTCAAAGGACCAACTTGCTGATGCCTTAACAAAGCCTCTATCCAAAGCAAGATTTCAGTTCTTATTGTCCAAGATGGATGTCACCAATGGTTCCCCCATCTTGCTAGGGCATATAGGAAAAAACAGAATTTACAAATCTTACCAGGATCATGTGATATACGGTCAAACAGATCAAGCTAAGATCATTCACCTTGTATTATCCTTGTAACATTTAACTCTGTATTTATCCTTATCACTCATGTACAGCTCTATTATAAATATAGCATGAATACACAAAGTCAGTGTATCTTTCCCTCTCAATTTCGATTGTCATTCTTCTTTTCTGATAAAAAGATCTTCAAGAAATTTGAAATGAACGATTGCAAACTTGTTGATACGCTGTTAGTGGTGAGTGAAAAACTACAGAAAGAAGATGGATAAAAAAAGTGGATTCAAGTCTTTATAAAAGTTTGATTGTGAATCTACTTTATATCTAACTTTTAACTTTTTCAACAAATCTACTTTTTAGAATTATATGTGATTCTAGCCATAGTTTTAAATCGCGGTGTGATGGTTGCGGTGTCGCGAACGTTACGTAACGTGTCGCGATCGTGAATTTTCGTTCAAAAAACATATTTTCTTAAAAAACGATATTTTTATACATTTTAATATCATATTCTATAATTCTAATATTTATCATGATTTTATATGAGTTTTGTTTTATTTATAAAATAAAATAAAAAACTAATTTTATAAATAAAATTTTCTTAAGAACATAATATGGATGATAATACCATTCAAGCATTATCAAACTAAGTCATGCAAAATAAAATTATGAATAACAACAAACATAAGTTCAAGAAGTACCCATGATCCTTGATAGCTCTATGAAATATAGTTATTTTACCACATTTTGTGGATTCAAATCGGCTAAGTCCTTGAAGTTTTTATTCGGAACTGATTAGTTTTAATTATTTTTAGATTAATGTTATTTATTTATTTCATGTTTAAATTAGTTATTATGTTAGTATTTTTGTATTTTTATAGGACCAAAGTGAGAAGGAGTTTCGAGGTGCGAAAAGATGAAAAAAAGGTGCAAAGCAACGCATAGGCAAATTTGACCTCCGGGCATTGTTGCTAGAAAACCATGATCTTAAAGTATTTATTCAAGACAACTTCCTCTTGAATTTTGAAGCTGATTTCCATACCTTTCCAACGATAGTCTACTCGTCCAAATCGGACAAGATTTTCCCGTCCAAATCAGTTGACAAAGTTCACAAAGATGACAGATTCCGGAGACTAGGTAGAAGGTCGGCGCTATGGCGCCCGTGCGGCTGCCTAAAAAACAAAACAAAACAAAAATTGACGAAAAAACAATTACTTGTTGCTTGGACGCGGAGTTTCTGACTCCAGGGGTCTAAGGCACTATAAATATGACTTTTTAAGCTTAAAATAAAGGGGAATCAAGTTCTATAGACCTTATTTTCTTAAGAGGAGAGTAGCCACCACAAGTTTGTAAGGAGCTAAAAAGATTTTGGAAGATTGAAGATTGAAGATCTGACAACCCTTAGTTTTCTCTTTTTCCTTAATCTTCTTTATCTTTCTTGTATTATTTATGATGGTGAAACTCCTTTGTTTTATATTTTCTTTAATAAGTATGAACTAATTTATTTTTCTAGGATTGCAATGGAACTCAACATGTAGTTTGGATTATTTTACTCTATTGCTTGATTTAATGATATTTGACGTTGATTATTCAATCTTGTTCTTAATGCTTCTAATTACTTAGCTATCAATTAAATTGATTTGGTAACCTAAATACAACTAGATATAGGGAGTTTAGTGTTAGACATGGATTGAATAACATATGTTTCATATTCATTTATTATGATGAATTGATCTGCATGTAGGGTAGAAATATACTTACGTAACAAATTTTAGAGTCTAAGCTTAATGAGTTTCTCTTTAATTCAATTATCATAGACATATAGTTAATTGGTTAAAAGGGATATTTTTATAAAACCATCGACAAATACTTATAAATAGATTAGAACTCTAGGTTAATAACTCAAGGTCAGTAATCAAGTTAAGAGGGTAGGAGAAGTTCAAGCGAAATGTTGAGAAAAATTGTAATCCTAGGCTTTTCTCAAGTAATTAATCCTAATTTTAATTTGCTTTATTTTCTTATTATTTTCTTTTATTTTCAATCTTTAACTAATTGTTTGAATAAGATTAAGTTGTTCTAATTTTAGTACTTAAAGAATTTGGTAACAATTCCTCGTGGGAACAATACTCTACTTTTCACTTTATTACTTGTAAACGATACGTGCACTTGCGTGGATAAATCTGACAACAAGTTTTTAGCGTAATTGTCGGGGAATTGTTTTACTATTTTTTTTAATATTAATACTAAGCAATCTTATTCTTATTAAAATTTATTTATTTGTTTATTTTATTTTTCTTTTCGTGGTTTTATTGATCATTGAATGCAAAAGGGGTGCACTATGTGGGGTCATGAACAAGATGCAATCACTGCTATATTTGCACAGGTGGCTGCACTTAACAAGAAGCTTGACAATTTGGGTGTACATGCCGTCCAAAGTTCGTTTGTGATTTATGAATTATGTGGGGAAGGACATCATAGTGATTGTTGCCAATATGTTGGAAACTACAATATGCATCAAAATAATTTTTATTCCAATGACTATAATCCAAGTTGGGGAGATCACAAAAAATTTTCATGGAGCAACAATCAATGGTCCTCCTATTCCGAGAATAAAGCATATCATCCTAGGTTTCCATTGCAAGCTCGATCTCCAGTCCCAGAAAAGAAGCCATCATTGGAAGAGATGGTGTTCCAATACATGGCGGAAAATGATGCATCAATCAAAAATCTTGAGACACATATAAGCCAGCTTGTTACCGCTATTAACAACCAACCTCAAGAAACTCTTCCAAGTGATACTGAAATTAATCCCAGAAGAGAAAAATAAGAGCATTTTAATGTCAACATACTTGGGATTGAAAAAGAGATCGATGAGGATAGCAAGAATCCAAAATTGTCAACTGAGCCTATTGAAGAAGAATTTGTGAAAGCTTAAGAAAATGGGATTCAGTGCGACCCATCACCACCAACCAAATCTCTTAAAGCAGAAATTCGGGGTGCAAAAGAAGTTGAAAAAACTCAAGAAAAGGAGACCCAATGTGACCCACCATCATTTTTTCCCCAATACATCCAAAGCCTAAGCTAGTCAATATGGTAGAAAGTGCTATTAAAGAAGAGTTTATAGAAATTTATCCCATTGATCGGTTTAAGGCATTATTGAATTCTACCACTGAAAGGGATGAATTTCGCTTTCAAGCCTGCAAGAAAGCGAAGTTGTTCAAAGAAAGGATAACCAAATGGCATGAATCGAAAATCATCAAGTGGTTGGATACAGTATGATAAACACGAGATAGTCAAGCCGATGATTATAACTCAAGCGCTTCTTGGGAGGCAACCCAAGTTCTAAATTTCTTTTCTTTTCTTTTCTTTTCTTTAATTTTGAATTTTAGTTTTTTAGGATATTCCTATTCATTTTTTTTTTTACTTTTTTTTCTTTTGTAGTAGGCACTCACCCAACTTGGACAAGTATAATGAGGTCTAAGAGGAAAACTAGAGTTTCTCCTACTTTGCTTACATCGATAGAGAAATTTTCTTGTTCTTACTCTTTTTATTTCTAAACATTGAGGACAATGTTCGTTTTAAGTTTGAAGGTGTTGGTCATTAGTTTATCAGTTTCTTTTTTCTTTTGTGATTATTTTTTAGTTTGATTTGTGTGTGTTCGTTTTAGTTTCTTTTCTATATTTATGATTTTTTTTAGTTTGTTTAGTGTGCGTTCGTTTTAGTTTCTTTTCTAAGTTTATATTTAGGAGTCTTTATTTAAAAATAAAAAATTTTGCTTGAGATGTTTTGCACTTATTATGATGAGATCCTTATCCAATGATGAAATTTTAGTTATTGATTTATTTTGACTTTTGGGAAAACATAAGCATGATTTGAGTTTGTGTTAAATTCTTTTGTTAGTCTCATGTTAGGATGTGATTTTCAATAATTAAGCATTTAATCTCTTGCTTAGATTTGCATTGCTTATTTAAAGACTGCTTATGTTGATGTGAATTGCGATTATGTCTAGGTCCTAGAATTTGGTTGATTCTCTCTCAAGGTGAAATCCTAGACAACACTAAGTTGAGGAAGTGATTTAGGCCATCTTTGGATCGTTTGAGCCTTCTAGCCTACCTATATCTATGATTATCCTTAGTTTACCTCTTTGTGCCTAATTGATATATCTATTTTCTTTGATTGCCACATCTTTTAGCCTAGCCAAATAAGAAAAACCATGATTAACCCTCATTACATAGGCATGTGTATGATGTTGCAGGAAATAATTATGAGTCATGTCAAATTTGGGTGAAATGGTGATGCGAATGAAATTTCTCTTGAAAAATGAAAAAAAAAAGTTTATGGTTCTTCAAAAACGAAGAACAGAAAAAGAAAAAAAGAATAAAGTGGTGAAGAAAAAGAAAAATGCATTCAAATAATGGAGAATGTAATTTGAGGTAAAGACTATGACTCTTCGAAAAAAAATCCTTAAAAAAAAATGAAAAATGTCTATGGGTGAATTAAACTGAAATATATATTTATCATACCTTAACCCTAGCCTTTCATTACAAGCTTAATAAAGACCTACTTGATCATTGATGAAGTGTTATTCTACATTAGTGGAGAGAGAGATGTTAGTCTACATTAGTGGAGAGAGAGATGAAAAGCAAACATATGAGAATCTAGTACTAATAAGTATTTTGCATTGGCATAAACTTATTCGAATTGCATGCAATGATTTGTAAAGAGATTATTCACACACACACTGGAAATCCATTCGAGCATGAGGCGTACGATTGAATTGAATCATAAATTTGGATTATGTTTGTGTTCATACTTTGATTCAGGATTTTGAGATAACTTTTGAGGATAATTAAGGAAATCATTAGTTAAGTGTACTCATCTCTGGTTTTGTTTTGATTCATTTTATTTCATTTGTTTCGTTTTGCTTTGCTCGAGGACTAGCAAGATCTTAAGTTTGGGGGTGTTATAACTCTATGAAATATAGTTATTTTACCACATTTTGTGCATTCAAATCGGCTAAGTCCTTGAAGCTTTTATTCGGAATTGATTAGTTTTAATTGTTTTTAGATTAATGTTATTTATTTATTTCATTTTTAAATTAGATATTAAGTTAGTATTTTTTGTATTTTTATAGGTCCAAAGTGAGAAGGAGCTTCGAGGTGCGAAAAGATGAAAAAATATGCAAAGCAACACAGCAAATTTGACCTCCGGACCTTGTATCTAGAAAAAACATGATCTTAAAGTCTTTATTCAAGAAAACTTCCTCTTGACTTTTGAAGATGATTTCCATACCTTTCCAACTGTAGTTTACTAGTCCAAATCGGACAAGATTTCCTCCTTTAAATTAGCTGACAAAGTTCGCGAAGATGACAGAACCCTGAGACTAGGCAAAAGGTTGGCGATGCTGTGCCCGTGCACCTGCCAAAAAAATGATGAAAAAACACTTACCTGTTGCTTGGACGCGAAGTTTCTGATTCCAAGGGTTTAAGGCACTATAAATAGGACTTTTTAAGCTTAAAATAAAGGGGAATCAAGTTCTATAAACCTAATTTTCTTAAGAGCAGAGTAGCCACCACAAGTTTGTAAGGAGCTAAAAAGATTTTGGAAGATTGAAGATCTGACAACCCTTAGTTTTCTCTTTTTCCTTAACTTCTTTATCTTTATTGTATTATTTATGATGGTGAAACTCATTTGTTTTAGATTTTCTTTAATAAGTATGAACTAATTTATTTTTCTAAGATTGCAATAGAACTCAACATGTAGTTTGGATTATTTTACTCTATTGCTTGATTTAATGATACTTGACGTTGTTTATTCAATATTGTTCTTAATGCTTCTAATTGCTTAGCTATCAATTAGATTGATTTGATAACCTAAATACAACTAGACATAAGGAGTTTAGTGTTAGACATGGATTGAATAACATATGTTTCATATTCATTTATTATGATGAATTGATCTACATGTAGGGTAGAAATATACTTACGTAACAAATTTTAGAGTCTAAGCTTAATGAGTTTCTCTTTAATTCAATTACCATAGATGTTAGCTCAAGTGGTGATTAAATCAAGAGGAGGGTGAATTGATTTCTTAAAAATTAATTAAGAAATTAATTCACAAGTAATGAAATTGAGAAATTTAAATAATATACTCAAAATGACAAGTAAATATGCAAATAAATCAAGTAAAAATAGTAGGAAAAGAAGATCAAACACTAGTGGTTTATAGATGTTCGGCCTTGTGCCTACGTCCTCTCCCTTAGCCTCACTTGCCAAGGAGTTTTCAATTCACTAACTTGAATTTGCTACCTTTTCTAGGACAAGGTATAACCTTTACACTCTATCTTCTATGTAGGCTTAGATAGCAACATTTTCCCCCTATCTTTCCAAGGCTTAGAGAGAACCTCTCTACCTTTTAAAGGCTAAAGTATAAACCTCCCCTTTTATAAAGGATTTTGTGTAAACAAGATGAACCTCTAGTAGGCTAGGTGTTTACAAGGTTTAGCACAAAAATTAGAGACTATACAATGGTACTTTTACAAAAGAATACAAGAAAAATAGAAGGATTAAGCTTAGAACATTGAAAAACACTTGAAAGCTTGAGAGAGATGAAAAATATGACTTTGATCTTTCTCTCTTGGTGTCTCTTAGTGTTGTAAGTGTTAGGAAGTCCCTTCTATACCTTCAATATCAAATATGGCCGTTTGGGATCATTTAATGCGGAATATAGCCGTTGTTTCTTCAAAAAGTCGTACTTGGAAATCAGTACAGCATGCATGGGATCGATCCTATGATTGCAGGGATCGATCCCCTCATTTTTCTTCTTTAAAAATTTGACCGTTGGAGTCATGGGATCGATTCTCTCCTTGTGGGGATCGATCCCTTACTGTCCTGCAAAGTTCAACTAGCTACTGACTCTCATGGGATTGATCCTGGGATCGATCCTCTAGCTTAGGGATTGATCCTTCTACAGTACGGTACAGTGAAACACTATTCAGGGATCAATCCTTCACTATTCAAGGATTGATCCTCTCTTGGAAATGTCTTCAAAATTTGATTTCTTTGGTTTTGAAAAGAGGTTTACTTGTCTGAAAAATGTTTTGAACATAAATATACATTTAAGAACATGTATTTTTTGAGAAAGCCAAGGAGTTTAAAATATTTTAGCATTTTCAAAATATGTATATAATATTTATTCTCAAGCTAATTAAGCTTAAGATTTTGTCATTTCAAAATTAAGATCAATTCAAAGCTAATATAGCTAACAATCTCCCCCTTTTTGATATGACAAAACTTAAGATAAATTTGCTTGTTAAAACTCTCCCTAAGTCAATAAAGATTTTTAATAAAAACTCCCCTTTAATAAAAGTATTCTTTTCAACTTTGCAAGAACAAGCAAAGAACAAGCAAGGACACTTTCTACAATATCCAAAAACATTTAAGCACAATATCCAAAACAATTCATATTCATAAAATAGAAAACTTTCAATCCATAATATCCAAAAACATTTAAGCACAATATCCAAAAGAATTCATATTCATAAGATAGAAAGCACATATGAAAACTCTCCCACTTTTTGCTTTTCATCTAATTCTTCCCCTTTTGTTCATTTAAAGCAAATTTGTCCATATAAAACTTCTCCCCATTTTTTTTATATCAAAAGAAGATCAATTCAAAGCTAAGGACAATGCAACAAGAGAACACAATCATGTATACCACATGTTAAGCAATGAAGTTCAATACCAATTGTTAAAATGGACAATGAAGTTCAAGCAAGAGTTCAAGATAATCTTGTATTCAATTGAAATCATTTAAGAACAAAGTCTCAAGATCATGAGTAAAAAAATACCAATTGTTATTAAAACAAATAACAATTGTTATCTTTATGCATAATACTCACAATCAAACAATCATACATATGGAACTCATTTAAGCATCCAAAAAAAAATTCATACATATGAAAAGTATAAGCTCACTTATGAAATTGACATGAAAATCAATTGAGCAATTAAGAAGAAAACCATCATACCAATTGTTAGTACCAACACTATACCAATTATTAATATTTTCATGCCAATTGTTAACACAAAAGGATAAAAATATAGCAATATGTCCAATTCAAATATATGCAAACATGTAAGCACAAGGTGGTATATTAATTGTTGTTAAAAGAGATGGTTTAACTCAAAGATTCATACAAGACAAACTTTTTAAGCATACATGACATAAAGAGATACAAAGTGTCATTCAACTCATGTATGTTATCAAACTTAATACAAATAGATATGAGCTTGTATAGCATAGGATTAGCATTTAACTCCATTCTTATCAAGCTTTGTTGATATGCTCATTTGACTTTGAATCCTTCATCCCAAATGTTTGAGCAAGTCCTTCATGTACTAGGCTTGATTTTGATGAAGATGTCATACTTTGTTTGCTTGTGTTTGAAATGCAAGTGTAAGTGTAAGTCTCCAAAAAGAAAAGTAAGCTTTAACAACATTTTACCTTGCATAGATGATAAGCTCATAAAATATACATTTTATGCCTTTCTACCTTTAGTTTTTGTTATGCTTTCGATCTTTATCTTGTTTACTTATATTATGTCTTTGAATTTTAGGTACAATAAGGAGAATGAAGTCAAAAGATGTCAATAATGATGGTAAAGAACTTACAAAATCATAATCACAAGATAGAAGAAGACTCGGGAGTCAAAAAGATAAATTTCTGGTTGCAAAGCAAGAAGGCAGATTTGACCTTCGGAGCTTGTTGCAAGGAAATCATTATGTTAAAGTCTTTATTTGAAGAAACTTTCTTCTTGACTTTTGAATCTGAATTTAATACTTTTTCAAGGATAGTTTACACGCCCAAATCGGAAGAGAAATAGGCATCCAAAGCAGTCGACGAACTGAAGGAAGGTGCAGCAAAAATGGAAACAGTATGCTCGGCGCCTAGACGCCAACAATTCGGGAAAAACTACAACAAAAAAAAAAAGGCCCAAAAACGTAATTTTTTGCCTTTTGGCTTACTTGTGTTGCAAGGACTTGTTCCCAGGGTTTTAAAACTCTATAAATACCATCTTTTGAGCCACAAACTATCTATCTTTTGAGAAGACTCAAGGATCATCATTCTTCTTCTTCTTCTCCATTTTTTTATTTTCTTTTTAGTTTTATGTATATATTATCTATGCCTATGCTAGGCTAAACTTCTCTTTGGTTAAGGGTGATTTCAAAGGTCTAGATATGTTTAGTAATTGATATTTAGATTTTATCTATCATTGGTTTTCTATCAAAGTTGCTTATGTTCTTCTATAAGAATTGTTTATGATATTTGTCTTGATTTTCTTAGGTTGCAAACTAGATAGATCTTGATAATTATCTAATGCTAGTTTAGGAGTCTTGATCCGTGTAATTATCTTGATTTCTTATTCAATAGTAGCAATTTGTAATTCATGATTATGTTGGGTTTTCGAGAATTATGATGTGGAACATAACCTAAGTTGAATAAATCCATGTTTATGTGTTTATTGCTTAGATCAATCTATCTTTCTCATCTTAAAGCTGCTATCACTTTGAATCTATAGATGTTTATCTTAGGTTATTTGATAGTTAGAGATTAAGTAGTGGCGTTCGTCCTGCTTAACGAGAACTAAGAAAGGATTAGGGTAACATGGGATGTTGTTATCTACGATTGTTAACTTTAATAGCTAATTGATGTTGATAGATCTGAATTTTATTATTAATGATGTCTAGTGGTGGAGAATGAAACCTTAACCATACTTCTCTTATATTTGATTTTCTCTTATTTATTTTCTTTTTGCTTATCTTGTTTTCTTTACTTTTAATTATTTCAAAATCCCCTTTTCTTTTATTGTTCTTGAATTTAAGTGATAAACTAATAACTTATAAATTAAACACCAAGCCCTGAGGACTCGACCCTTACTAACTATTATACTTACAATTGATTCTTTTTAGTGCAAGGTTTTAATTAAGATATACTCTTTGGAGTGCATCAAGTTTTTGGCGCCGTTGCCGGGGATTGCTTTCTTTAGTTTATTTTTTTACTTGGTTTATTCTTATTTTCAGTTCTAATTAGTTGTATTTTTCTTGTACATATAGATTTTTCTTTTCAAATTTTGAGCAAAAAACGATGGAATTGAACAATCTACCACTTGAGGAGTTGATGGCACGCATAAACATTCAAAACCAACTAGCCAATCTCACATCTATAGTTCAACAATTGGCCATGGGTAATGTTCAACAATCAAGGAAGTATGGAGTGTGCTTTATGAAGGATCATCCAACCAATTTGTGCCCATACTTCCAAGGAAATAATTGTGAATAATCCTATGATTTAAGAGGATATCAAGGCCATCAAGGGTTCCTAGGAGAACAGTATGATGCTTTCCCAAACACTTACAATGAGGGATGGTGGAACCATACTAATTATGGCTACTCGAGAAATTATCAAGAAATAGATCCTTATGCCAACTACAATTATCCATCGAGCTTCAATCAATCATGGTCTCAAGAACTAGATATTTTGCAGCCCTACCTCAAAGTTCAGGTACTTCTTTAGAAGACCTTGTCAATACTTTTGCTGCTAATAATTTGCAATTTCAACAGAAAATAGAGGCAAACATTCAGGAAACAATGACAAGTCTTCAGGTAAGTATCCAGAATTCGAAAACGCAAATGAGCCAATTAACTAGTGGTGTGGCGCGATGGGTAAAAGAAGGATATGAGAAACTACATGAACAATTCTTTTCCCAAACTAAGATTGATCCCGAGGAGAATGCTAGTCCCAAACAACTTGAGGATGAATCAGAAAGTCCAAGGAAACCCAAGGATGAGAAAGAACTTGAGATGGATTTACTCCTGGAAGATAATGAAGCTTGAGAGTATTTCGGCACCTGAGATAACGTTTAAGGTTCCAATTTTTAATAATATTTCTTCTCCACCTTTTCCTAGTAGATTCGCAAAGTTCAAGGAGGAGGAACATGAACAACACGTGCCGGAAACCTTAAACAGCTTGTTTGTGGATGTCATTCAACAAGTACCAAAATATGCTCCATTCCTCGATAAGAAATGCACTACAAAGGATGATGGAATAATACATGTAATGGAGAATGCATCCACTGTTGTGCAAAGAAAGCTTCTTATCAAACGCACAAATTTGGGAAGTTTCATGTATGAGCCTAACAAGCCTAAAAAGCCAAGAAGGGGTGTTGGTTAGGTTAGACAACTTAACTCAAGTACTAATTGGGAAGGCAGCCCAATTAATGAAGAAATTACCAACCTGTCATACTCAGATTTGCTTTCTTTTCCTTTTTCTTTTATTTTTATTATTTTTATTTTTTATTTTTTATTTTTTATTTTTTATGTTTATTTGTTAATTGTTTGTTTAGTATTTTAGGATTATTTAGGTTGCATGAGTTTGTTTTGTTTTGAGTCTTAGTTATTTCTATTCTTATGTTGTTAGTTCTTTTCTCTTACACATGATTCTTTCATTTGGGTTAATAGCATTACATTGAGGACAATGTAAGAATTAAGTGTGGGGGGAAGGATTTAGGATTTTTTTTTTTTGGCTATTATTTTTTATGAGTCTTTAATATTATTATTTTTAGTGTGTTTTAGTTTCTTTCAATACAATAATGAGATATAAATTGTATAGGTCTAAAACTGGTTATTAGTGAGAAGATTTTCATGAGAATTGAGCTTGATACTATTTTTTATGAGCCAATGTTGATATGATATGTTGATTGAGAAAGAAGCATGTTTAGACTTGATATTGACTTGTATAATCATCCTTGTGAATTTTTGAGCCTATATGTTTGATGCATTATACATATCAATCCAGTTTCTTTCTTGTGTGCTCTCATGATAACATGTTTCTCTAGAACTTGCTTTAAACCATTTAAGACTGTATTGATACATGTAACTACATGGATATGATAGAGGCATTAGGATTATAACCATGGCCAAACAGTCATCCATTATTGATGTTCCAAGAGAACATCCCCCTAGTGAACCAATTTGAGCCTACATTGAATAAGCTATTTCTTTGGAACCATATCTTACACCTAGCCTAAATACATTTATATCTTTACCCTTGTTCTAAATATGGACTAGAATGCTTGAGACATATTGCAAAAACAAATGATACTTTTTGAAAATTTGGGTTAGAACAAAATATAAGTGTGGGGGAGGAGAAAGGTAAAAGTCAAGAGAAAAAGAAAAAGAAAAAGAAAAGGGAACATTGTAAAAATACATTCCCATGAAAAAAAATGGAATGAAAAAAAAATTGAATCATCTCTTGAACTTCTAGTTAAAGAAAAGAAAAAGAATGTTACAAGGTTGGTTAGTAAGAAGCAAAGGCTTAACATAAGATATTCAGCCTATGTGATTATGTACTTCCAAGGAATATTGAGAAAGTTTTATTTGCAAAATCTTATTTTGTTTCTAAATTCTATGAAGTCTTTGAAACCTTTTGTAATATCTTTTATCTTTTATTCTTTAACCACATTACTACCTCTTGGCCCATTACAACCTTGAATAAAGACCTCTTGATTTATGAAGTTGCATGATCTAAATAGTAGAGAATAGGTGGACAAGCTAGCATATGGTATAACTGTTTTCATGAGATTGATTGAGTGTAAATACTTCACCACTACTTTAAAGAGTGAAAATCATGAGAGTATCCCATGTGAGAAGTTGAGATTAAGTTTGAATATGCACTATTTTGATTGAGATATGTTATGTTAATATTGGCTTAACTCAAACTATTTACATTCAAGTATGGTTTTTTTTTTCTAAATTCTTTAAGCTATTGATTAGTTTATAAGACTTGTCCAATGATTTTCTCTAATTTATGTTGAAAGAATTAGTTGTAATTATTATTTTTAGTTTTATTTTTATTTTTCTTATGTTTTCAATGTTTGTGGGTATCGTTCTAGTAAACCCTCACGAGACTAACCCCATCCACTAGGGACACCTAGGGGTTTAAAGGCTTGTGTCACATGCTAAGTGCCACCGTGATTTCCTACGAAAGTGGATTAGATTAGATTTTCTTATTTTTTTTTTTATTTTGTTTTGCTCGAGGGCTAGCAAAAAACTAAGTGTGGGGATATTTGATAAGCTCATAAAGTATACATTTTATGTCTTTCTACCTTTAGTTTTTGTTATGTTTTATATCTTTATATTGTTTACTTATATTATGTTTTTGAATTTTAGGTACAATAAGGAGAATGAAGTTAAAAGATGTCAATAATGATGGTAAAGAACTTACAAAATTATAATCACAAGATAGAAGAAGACTCGGGAGTCAAAAAGATAAATTTCTGGTTGCAAAGCAAGAAGGCAGATTTGACCTTCGAAGCTTGTTGCAAGGAAACCATTATGTTAAAGTCTTTATTTGAAGAAACTTTCTTCTTGACTTTTGAATTTGAATTTAATACCTTTTCAATGATAGTTTACACGCCCAAATAGGAAGAGAAACAGGCATCCAAAGCAGCCGATGAAGTGAAGAAAGGTGCAGCAGAAAATGGAAACAGTATGCTCGGCGCCTAGACGCCAACAATTCGGGAAAAACTACACACAAAAAAAGAGGCCCAAAAACGTAATTTTTTGCCTTTTGGCTTACTTGTGCTGCAAGAACTTGTTCACAGGGTTTTAAAACTCTATAAATACCATCTTTTGAGCCACAAACTATCTATCTTTTGAGAAGACTCAAGGATCATCATTCTTCTTCTTCTTCTCCATTCTTTTATTTTCTTTTTAGTTTTATGTATATATTATATATGCCTATGCTAGGCTAAACTTCTCTTTGGTTAAGGGTGATTTCAAAGCTCTAGACATGTTTAGTAATTGATATTTAGATTTTATCTATCATTGGTTTTCTATCAAAGTTGCTTATGTTCTTCTATAAGAATTGTTTATGATATTTGTCTTGATTTTCTTAGGTTGCAAACTAGATAGATCTTGATAATTATCTAATGCTAGTTTAGGAGTCTTGATCCGTGTAATTATCTTGATTTCTTATTCAATAGTAGCAATTTGTAATTCATGATTATGTTGGGTTTTCGGGAATTATGATGTGGAACATAACCTAAGTTGAATAAATCCATGTTTATGTGTTTATTGCTTAGATCAATCTATCTTTCTCATCTTAAAGCTGCTATCACTTTGAATCTATAGATGTTTATCTTAGGTTATTTGATAGTTAGAGATTAAGTAGTGGCGTTCGTCCTGCTTAACGAGAACTAAGAAAGGATTGGGGTGACACGGGATGTTGTTATCTACGATTGTTAACTTTGATAGCTAATTGATGTTGATAGATCTGAATTTTATTATTAATGATGTCTAGTGGTGGAGAATGAAACCTTAACCATACTTCTCTTATATTTGATTTTCTCTTATTTAATTTCTTTTTGCTTATCTTGTTTTCTTTACTTTTAATTATTTCAAAATTCCCTTTTCTTTTATTGTTCTTGAATTTAAGTGATAAACTAATAACTTATAAATTAAACACCAAGCCCTGAGGACTCGACCCTTGCTAACTACTATACTTACAATTGATTCTTTTTAGTGCAAGGTCTTAATTATGATATACTCTTTGGAGTGCATCAATAGACTTAGAGAAATTCTTGGCAAATATATTCATTAGTAGCACCAAGATATCAAATGTTATGAAAATATATTCATTAAGCTCAAATGATACAAATTTTAAGAAATAGTATTCAATGAAAACCTATTAAGCATTCAATTTAAAAAAAAAAAAAAATTAAGCATATAAGGTCAAGCGAAAACAATAAGCTTATAAGCATATATCTTGACCAAAGTAATAGATGAACCAACAATAAATGTATTTCATTTAAGATCAAGGAGTTCATTATGCATAAATTTACTAGCATAAGTTATGAATTAAGTCTTGAATTACCAATAAAGCACAAAGAGACAAGATATATCAAGATTCTTATCATAATCATGTCATTTGATTTGTAAAATTATTCATCAAGAGTGAATTCATACATATAAGCACATGAAGATTCAAGAAATAATGTCAATCAAGATTGGAAAATCATAAAATTAAAGCATTCAGAGCAAAATCCCACTAAAAATGAAGAAAACATCATTTTTGGCCCAAAACTGGCCTAGGGGATCGATCCTCTTTGAATGAGGGATCGATCCTTCCCCTGTTTTCCAGCAAAAATCAATGCAATTTTGTAATTTTCTGGTTTTTGATACCAAGTAAGGATGTGTGATGTTTTTAATAAAAAATAAGACTTGTAACATGTTAAAAACATCGTTTGAGACTTGTAAGAACATGAAGTTCGGATCAAAATCAACTTTTAAAACAATTTTTGAAAAGATTTTGCAAATAAGTTATCATGCAACCCTTAAAGCATTGAACATGGGATTTTTCATTCAAAAGACACATACACAAGTTCATAAGCATATCCAATGTTCACCAAACTTGCTCAAGCAATAAAAACATGTTCATATAAACACAATTTCATAAGTAAACTCTATAATCCTCATATAAGCAAAATAACCATATAGCATTTAAGAGGTATAAAGTTTGTTAAAACATGTTCATGACACCAAACTCGCTCAAGATAGTTTATTTATACACAACATGATAGAATAGATCAATCAAAGCTTAATATATTCAAGATTTTGATTTTTGGTACCTTAAAACCCTTTTTTTGCTTGGAAAAGGCCTTGAAAAATAGTCAAAACTTGCTAATCTCATTTTTAACGAACTTGAACCCTTTCAACAAGTTTCAAATGATAAAACAAAATTGTTCAAGTGATCATTTGGCCTTAGAAATAAGAAAATCAAAAAGTCAACTCTTGAAACCCCATATTTCCTTGAAAAGAACTTATTACAAAGGGCAAAAATGCTAGGAAATCATTTTAAATCTCTTTGAACCATTTAGAAATGTTTTGTATCATATTTTCAAATTGTCCAAAGTTTCTATGCCCATATTTTCTCAAAAGCAAGATTTTTCTTTGTAAGCTCTATAAATCATCCAAAACTTGCATTTAACGCATCAAGAATAAAGAACATTGCAAGTTAATCAATTTTCTTTATTGAGCAAGTTTGAGACAATAAACTCAAGATATTCAAAAGCATTAAGAACTTGCTAAAACAAAATTTCACATTTAAAAATTTTATCTTTGCAAAAATGATTTTCAATGTAGAACTTGAAATCTCAAAAGCATTAAGCTTTGTATGCTCCCCTAAAGATGTGCATAAATATAACTTATTCATTCAAGCATACAACATAATTTTTTAAAGCATGGTACCATAAAAATCAAACATTTATGCATAAGGTCATGCTTATGCTCATGCTCCAATAACAATATCTCAATAAATTAAGCACAACATCAATTTCACCAATCAAAGAAATATATTAATATTAAGCACTCAATAACAATACTTCCTTCAAAATTATGCATGTGAAAGTATTTATCACATCAAATAAAATTTGCATAATCAAAATATATCAAGTAAGTTCGAAGGAAAGCTTATGCACTCAATATCAAATAAAATAACATATTTATGCGATTCAAAATATGTAATCAATAAAACAAAAATCAAACAAATTTTAAACATCAAATAATAAAACATGAATAGGCAACCAAAATTTCTCATCTAAAAAGCTTTTAAGCAAAGAGGTCACCCACCTTTCATTTTGTGTGTCTAAAGCATCCAATCAAAGTATTTTGTTCCTCCTTACTCTAACACACCTACAAGAGACAATCATTTGGATTTTGGTATCCAAGTTGATTTGGCCCTTGAGAGTTAGTCACGAAGTCTCTTGTTCCTTTTGGAACCCATACTTGCCTAACTCTATATGGAATCTTTTTCTTAATAGGACAAGTATGTTTAGTATGACCATGATAATTACAATGAGCACATTTGGTCATTTTCAAGTGTAATGATTTTTCAGTAAAAATCTGTTTTTCATTTTTCAAGCTTTCAATTTTTATTTTTAATTCTAAATTCTCTTTTTCCAAAATGTCATTTCTCTTTTGAAAAGCATCAAAATTCATTTTAAAATTTTCATTTTGCTTTTCTAAATCATCCTTTGTTTTTAATAAAAAATCATTTTCAATTTTTAATTTTGAAATGATTTTCTTGTATTTCAAATTCATTGTCTTAAATTCATTATAAGCACTTTGCAATTCATCAAAAGAATGATTGAATCACAAGAGCTAGAAGATACCTCGAGCTCTTCAAGAGCCATGAGACATGACATATTTTGGTTTGAGGAGTGAGTTCCACTTGGTTCCTTATTTTTATTTGCCTTGCCACTTGTTGAACATTGACTTTCACAAGACTTTTCTTCAATTCCTTCCTCTTTCTTTTCTCCATAAATCTCCTCAAGTTTCTTCCATATTTCCTTGGAGGTGGCACAAGTAGAAACCAACTTCAAATTGCAATCATCAAGTGCCTCATGAAGAAAATTCATGCTCGTTGCATCATCTTATAGTTTCTTCATGAATGTTTCATCATTTAAATATGCTTCAAGACCATTTTGAATCATAAACCAAGCTCTCATATTATTAGCCCTCAAAAAGACTCTCATTCTCAATTTTCAAGCCCAAAACTTATGTTTTTCCAACTTTGGAGCCTTGAGGATATTCTCACCACTTTGCATCATTCTTTGAACTTTGAAAAGGATTTTTCTCAAGGTTGTTAGACCTACAAAAGAGACCAAAGCTCTGATACCAATTGTTAGCTCAAGTGGTGATTAAATCAAGAGGGGTGTGAATTGATTTCTTAAAAATTAATTAAGGAATTAAAGCACAAGTAATGAAAATGAGAAATTTAAATAATATACTGAAAATGACAAGTAAATATGCAAAAAAAATCAAGTAAAAACAGTAGGGAAAGAAGATCAAACACTAGTGGTTTATAGAGGTTCCGCCTTGTGCCTACGTCCTCTCCCTTAACCTCACTTGCCAAGGAATTCCCAATTCACAAACTTGAATTGCTACCTTTTCTAGGACAAGGTATAACCTTTACACTCTATCTTTTATGTAGGCTTAGATAGCAACCTTTTCCCCCTATCTTTTCAAGGCTTAGAGAGAACCTCTCTACCTTTTAAAGGCTAAAGTAGAGACCTCAAGGATTTTGTGTAAACAAGATGAAACTCTAGTAGGCTAGGTGTTTACAAGGTTTAGCACAAAAATTAGAGACTATACAATGGTGCTTTTACAAAGGAATACAAGAAAAATGAAAGGATTAAGCTTAGAACATTGAAAAACACTTGAAAACTTGAGAGAGATGAAAAATATGACTTTGATCTTTCTCTCTTGGTGTCTCTTAGTGTTGGAAGTGTTAGGAAGTCCCTTCTATACCTTCAATATCAAATATGGCCGTTTGGGATCATTTAATGCAGAATATAGCCGTTGTTTCTTCAAAAAATCATACTTGGAAGTCATTATAGCATGCATGGGATCGATCTTATGATTGCAGGGATCGATCCCCTCCTTTTTCTTCTTTAAAAATATGACCGTTGGAGCCATGGGATCGATCCTCTCCTTGTGGGGATCGATCCCTTACTGTCCTGCAAAGTTCAATTAGCGACTGACTCTCATGGGATTGATCCTTCTACAGTACGGCACAGTGAAACACTATTCAGGGATCAATCCTTCACTATTCAGGGATTGATCCTCTCTTGAAAATGTCTTCAAATTTTGATTTCTTCGGTTTTGAAAAGTGGTTAATTTATCTCAAAAATGTTTTGAACATAGATATACATTTAAGAACATGTATTTTTGATAAAGCCAAGGAGTTTAAAATATTTTAGCATTTTCAAAAAAATATATATATATAATATTTATTCTCAAGCTAATTAAGCTTAAGATTTTGTCATTTCAAAATTAAAATCAATTCAAAGCTAATATAGCTAACAATAGACATATAGTTAATTGGTTAAGAGTGATATTTGTATAAGACCATCGACAAATACTTATAAATAGATTAGAACTCTAGGTTAACAACTCAAGGTCATTAATCAAGTTAAGAGGGTAGGAGAAGTTCAAGCGAAGTGTTGAAGGAAATTGTAATCCTAGGCTTTTCTCAAGTAATTAATCCTAATTTTAATTTCCTTTACTTTCTTATTATTTTCTTTTATTTTCAATCTTTAATTAATTGTTTAAATAAGATTAAGTTGTTCTAATTTTAGTACTTAACGAATTTGGTAACAATTCCTCGTGGGAACGATACTATACTTTTCACTTTATTATTTGTTAACGATACGTGCACTTGCGTGGATAAATCCGACAACAATCCTCGCAGTTGAGAAAATAAAATCTCTCACAATAGTTAGAATCACTAAACTACTCATTCAAAACCTTAGGAGATGATCAAACTATACTAAAACAAGAAACATAACAATTAGCTCAAAATAGAACAAAAGAACAAGACAGCAATGAGAAAAATGATTGATATTCAGTCAAAATTAATTTCAAACAGTTGGAGTACATCACAAAAAAAAGTATTACAAAGAGCATTTAATTAAGCTAACAGCTATTCAAACAATAATTAATTAAGTAAACTGTGACCTAACAATAAATAAAGGTAAAAAGAAACAAAAAACATAGCAAATAGCACAAGATACAAGATACAAGTTCTCAAAAAAAAAATAAACCAGTTGTAGTCTACAACATCCACCAAGTTGGCACCACCTCAACACTCGCCTCCACATTCTCCAAGTACTGGTTCGATCCTCCTAGGCCACTTCCATCGATGCCCTCTTAGGTTCAAAGATGTCTCGGGCTTTCGGCCACCAAGTGGATCACAATAAATAGCAAATGCTATCTATGGTGAGGGATATGGCTCAGAAGATGATGCCAACATTCCTAAAGCCAAACTGAAGCCATTTTTTTGGGATAAAATTGCAACCAACCCCGATTTTTCTTTGGTATGAAATTAGATTAAATCCTTCCAGTAGGTAACACAATTGGTTTATTGTTTTCCTTTTGCTCTTGATTGCAACGGATCAGTATGAGATGTTTGATACTACCTTTGCAAGTTTAATGAAGAGATTATTGAAACTCTGTTAGGGTATGCACCTGTTGAACTTATTATTTGACAAAAATGGTAGAGGAACGTTAAGTTGCAACGTTACACTGTATTTGGATGCTGTCGCGGCCGTTACATAACGTGTTTCAGCCGTGATAGTCGTGATTCAGATTTTCTGAAGTGTAACGCTTAAATAGCGATTTGGGAAGCTCAAAATCCATTACGATGCGGCCGTTACGTCGCATAACAGCCGTATTTTAGAACTATGATTCTAGCCACATTCACCTTGGAGTATCCAAAAGAGTGTTGAGGTATGTTAAAGGGACAACAAGTTGTGGAACCAAATTTAAAAGAAGTTCTGAGTTAAAGTTGTTTGGCTATGGTGATCGTTATTGTTTTTTTTTTTTTTTTTTTTTGTACATGGTGGTCGTTATTGGTTGATGAAATAAAATAAAATAAAACAATTCAAATTATTTACATAGCACTTTATTTTAGACACTTGGACAACTTAAATACCCTACTTCTTAGGATAATTACATAGTGTATATGTTGTTGTAAAAAAGTGAGAAAGAATCGATGAAAAATATAAATTGCAAGAGACTGCCCTGCATCTTTTTGTATAGTTTTTGCTGCTGAAATGAGAGCATTGTTTTGCTTCATGAAATCATTTTATTCTCAATATCCCTTTTTTTGCTACGTCAAAAAAATTTATTAAGAAACTAAGAGGTTACAAGCCTGGCATGCGCTAGTACAGCTTAGAACAAAACCCCTAAAAGAAAACATCAATGCAAAAAAAACTGACAAGCTGACAAAACCCCTAAAAGTTCTAAGCATGATAAAAACAAGCTGACAAAACCTTTAAAAGAAAACATCAATGCAAAACACCAAAAATACATAACTGCATAGTCTAAAATCCAAAACCATCCTCCACCACCAACTGCATAGTCTAAGAGCTTTGACCTACCACAGATTGTGTTGTTTCAGCAAGTAAGTATGAGCCACTGCCACCTAAATGTAACATTAAGCAAAATGTGACAAAAAATGCTTTCAAATACAAGCTATATTATGGACTTTTATATTTTTAAGCACTAAGCCAACTTCAATTTTGGGGATGACATACAAGATCCCAACTAGCTTTAGCTCTTTTTGAATTATTTTCTTTCTCTTTCCTTAAGAAAGCAGATTGCATAACTGATTCAACTTTTCAATTACTCTCGATAGGATAAACAATGAACATCAAAAGTTTTGAAGATTGAATAACATTGACTATATTTACTAATTGCAATCTCCTAGCATAAGACGGTCTTTTTAAATTTAGCTCTCTATCCTTACTATAAATTTAAGGTTTTTTCCTGGATGGATAGCCTATCCACGTTAGAAGTTTCCTGTTCTGCCTTTGGTTTCTTCTTCCTCCAACTTCTCTTCCCAGTAACTGTTGCTGCCATTCCAATTCCTATTTTGGGGCCGTTCCCCATATTTCCCTTGCCACCCCTCAGCTGCTACATCAAACTTCTCTAGCATGCAAGTGGGTATAGGGGTAAAAAAAAAGAAACCAACAGAAGAGGCAGGGAGCAGGTTGCTGCAATTGAAAAAAAAAAATCAAACTTTAAACTTTATAAACATGCAAAAGGAATAGTAGTCAAAACAAAAGTACTGAAGAGATAGGGAGAAGGTGGCACCAAATGAAAAAAATAATTTGTACAAAACGAATGTCTTGATTTTCCTACGATTTATCTACTCTTATATACGCCCTTTATTTGGGCTTACGACATGTATCCTCAAATAAAAAAATAATAATTAGACAACTGCAGAAAACCTATTCCATTTTCTTAACTGTTGATGAATCGTGTTCGTTTCTGCTTGCATTATTTACTTACATGCGTACACATGCTTCAGTTTAATCAGTTATTGTTTGTCATCAATTGTTTATGTATTTTACTCTGATTCAAAGTAATTTCATTTATGCTTTGTAATGTTGCTTGATTTTTTGGGGTGTGTACTGTTATCTTTTATTCTGGAGTGATCATAACCTTTGTGATTACAAGTTTTCATTTTGATACCCATTTTATAACAAAAATGTCTTCATTTGGTATTACCATAGAGTATCATTGTTACTGAAAAAGTTTAACCATTTTCTGATTTCTATTAATGACATAAAGATTCACCTATTGCCTATGCCATCAAAAAAAGTTAATTCATTCTGAGAATGTTTTTTGGGTTTCTTTACATGCTTTAACATTTTGCTTCGTAGTTATATTCAGACTTATATTGATTTATATTCAATTGCAGAACCTACCACCACGCTTTGCTTTACAGTATATGCGAACAGTGCGAATACCTACAACTGTTTATCTTAAAGGACCATTGGAGAACCCACAGAAAATGAAGTTGATTAAAAGAAATGATAGGTTGTGTTTAACTGAAGGCTAGATGAGCTTTATCCAAACTCATCATCTTAAGTATGGGGATTTTGCAATGTTCAAGTACAACTTGGACAAAACATTTGATGTCTACATTTATGGCAGATCTGTAACGTTATTAACTGCAGCCCATCTACTAAGGAGAATGCGTACGTATTCTTTATTTCAACAATGTTATAAGTTATGGTCCCTAACTATTTTTATTCTTTTATCTTATCAATGGCAGCCAGACCAAGTCAGCCGGAACAGTCAGAGTTGTCGAGAAGAAAACGACGATCACCTCCAACCACAGTCGAAGCAAACAAGAAAAATTGAAATGCTCCATTAGGTCTGAGAAGGCACACATCCTCAGAAACTGTTGAGAGAAAGTAGAAAGCAAAAGTTGGCCCATCCAGAATATGCCATCACTCAGTTGCTAATCCATCAGCAATCCAGCAACGGCCAACTCTTCATGTTGTAGCTGCAGAAATTGAAGAGATCGAATTACTGAATCCTCAATTTGAGTTCAGCATGATCTTCTCAGCGATTAATGCGCCCTATCTTTTGATAAGCAATTACACTTGACATTTACGACCATTCATTTCTATTCGTGCATTCTTATTAACTTATTTTTTTATCTGTTTCAGCATGTTCCAAGAGGATTTACTCGACACAGCTTGCTCCACCATGGCACAACACTAACCCTCTATATCCATGGGCAACAGAGAACATGGCCAATGAAATATATCTACAACTTGAGATGAATGGGAAGATGATAATAGTGGATTCAGTTTTTCATCCTCAAGGTGATAGCCTTTTCTGCAGCGTCAAAGGTTTTGACTAGACTTGTGTATAAGTCGAGTCTTGCACAAGATTTATTAATAAATTCGGATCTGATTTGACTCGATTCAAATTATTATTTGATTAATAAAAATAATTTTTTTATTTAAAATTTTATTTTTAAAATATATAAAAATAAATCGTGTAAACATAAACACAATAAAAATTATTAAATGTATCAAAATTTTAAACATGAATACGATACGTGTATTAAAGTGCCATGTTAATCATACATATTATGTCATATTTATTTTATTTATTTTATTTATTAAACATGTTATGTCTTTATCGTATTTTTGTATCGAATTAAAAAATTATCAGATTTAATTTTAAACGAAATACTCGAGAATGAAAGGCCACAAAAAAGGCCCGCGGTTACCCTCTAAATTATATGTCACGATCATTGATCTAACTTTCAATTCAGTTGGAATATATTGAAAAGCCCAAGGATAGAAAAATCACTTCAACTAGAGGGCCGGACTAAAATGTAATGTCGATTGAATCATAATTATTCTATATGAAGGTACAATCATATATTTTAGTACTAAAAGAATACCATTTTTTTAAAAATCTTCATCTTTTTTTCTTTTTTTTTATATATCCAAAAGCCACTTTTGATTTGCTTATGAAAATTTAAAAATAAATATAAACACTAACAAAATCAACAAAGAAATCATATACATTAATAAATTCATAAATGACCACTCATTTTCTCATCTCAGGACTGACCCAACAACAAGAACACATGGGGAGTTTATGCCAATTTATGTAGGTCCAATTTGCTATCCTTATATTCCATTCAATCCCTTTGAACATGTCTCATATTATTTTTATTTTTTTTTCTCTTTTCTCTCTTTAGCAATTCTTTAAATTCAAATTAATAGTTGGCTCAACCGGACGGTACCACCGCAGCAGCAGCTTGCTGGTTCAGTGCCAGAGTAGTAATATATTTACCGGGGTTGTCGTTCAAAAGGGCTCGTAAATTGTAAAACAGTCAAGAAACTTGCAAAGATGGAACATTATCCAATTATAAACTATGCCTTCCATCATTGGAAGCTGAAACATATATAGATAATTAGATAGATATAAATAAAACTCAGTCTTGGAAAATGGAAATGAACCCAATCAAGAAGATACAGAGAGGATTACCAAATTCAACACCTGGCAGGCTCTCCAGCCGCCTGAGTGGGCGTTGTTGTTGAGGACTGCTAACTAAAATCCAAGTGCCATACAACCTAGCTGCCCACGCCCACATTGACTTAAAGGAGCCAAACAGCCAAAGGCCCATGTGTATTGCAGGTGATGTTGGTTGCATGTTGCACTCTCCAAGGTCATTTTTTTTTCTCTCTAGTAATTTATAACACTTGGTTAGTGGTTGCCCCTTTAAGATCAAGTTTGATGTTATGTGTCTGGATAAGATGTGGAATTGGGAGTTTCCATTTTTGTCTTCTCATTTCAAAGTGGAAAACATTTTGATTGCACTCAAGAAAAGAAGGGAGCTCTATAATTTCATTGGAATTTTGGTAGATGCATGTGACATATGCATATGTTTAGACGGTAAATTAATCAAGTTTGAACGAACAGATTTTTATTTATTTTCGTTCGTTTATTTTTTAGTTTGTTTATATTCGGTTTATGTTCATTAAGGATTCTAAATATAAGGTTCGAGTTCGATTCGTTTAAAATTGAGTGTGATCGATCTCGATTCTTTTAAATTAAATAAATTGGTTTGTGAACATTAAAAGAATATGTTTATAAATATATAATCGAATATATTCATGAACAATTAAAAATTTATTCATGAATAATAAATAAATTTAAATAAACAAACAAGTAAAAACGATAAAATAATAAATATTAATACATATATCGATAAATAATTTAAATAATATATATTATTAATTATATTATATTCGAACAATAAACGATTTTGAACGAGTTTTAAATAATTTGTTAAACGATCTTATAAATGAGACATAAACGAATTTATTCATGAATATAAATAAACTGAACTTACTTTGTTCGAGATCAACTCATTTAATAAATGAATTTTAAAATCTTATTCAGAATCATTTATTTATTTTGATAAACGAACAAAAATCAAACTTATTTACGAATTATTTACCGAACGCTTTATTCATTTATAAATCTAAATATGTTGTATTGTTATATATTTAGTAATCGAGATTTGAGATTAAAGTAATCTAGATATTAGTTTGGCTTGTGTCAATTATTATCAAATTCCAATGGAATGGCCATTAGTGCACTATCATATTTATAAGGCTGAGATCAAGAATATAAAGTGTTGGATCTTTCGTGGGAAGCAAAGGCTGATCACAGCTATAAATTACAAAATGAAATTTAGTCGACAAAACACAACGTCTACCTATTTCACAACCAAACTATGTTGCAAGATTGTTTACCATACATAATTATGAAATAATTCTCCTTTTTCAAATAAAAGGAAAAATTAACGGTTTATTTTATTTCTTTCTCAACAGGGAAAATGGACTTTTTTTTTTTGCCAGTTCATAAGATAAACTCAATCCAAACCTCAATCTCACCCACCTTCCTCCTACATGTTATTTAGACTAAAAGCAAATTTTGTGCATAAGTTTGCAAAATCTTCAATTTCAAGTTCGTGTACAAATCATCTAGAGATGGGTCGGTCCTCCGAATTTATTACAAACTAGAACTCTATATATCGTTTTTCCATGTCAACATCAGAAGAGAGATGAAAATTCAGCAGACTTTAATGTAAGATTTAATGTTAGATCGCCAATAAACAATCTGAAATCAACATATCAAATGCTAAACCACAACTTTTCGTGACAATAACTTTCGGATTGATTGTTTTCATTCAACTTTAGACCAAAAATACAATTTTAATGTGAACCCAATAATTATGTAGCATGATTATTGCAGAGCATTTCCCATGGGTTGAAGTGGATTATCAGTATAAATTACGCATTGTTTTATCCGCTGAAAATGAGACATGTGAGCTCAATTAAGAAGGGCAAGATATGGAATCTATATATTTTCAATCTAAAACAGCATAAATGATTCTAAAAAATAAAGTTCGTGCCTAGACACTGGAATTAAAAGTGTTTAAAGAGGAGCAAGAAACATGTCATTTGTGCTATAATTACGTGGAGTTGGCAAGCCAATTAACGTGCCTGTCATCCAGCCGGTGTTTTTACTTGCCTTGAAGAGTTTGGCACCTTCAATATTGCCTATGGACTCGGATTTGAGTAGAGAGAGAGTTTCTACCCTTGTCTAACCTTTAAGTCAAGTCATCTAAATTCTAAGGCAATTTTAATTTAGTTTTCATAGCTGAAAGTGTAATTGTAGCACCCGATGATCCTGAAGTCAGTGGCTAACTTGAGTGGCACTAGTAGCCCAACTGTTTTATTAAAACAAAAAAACTTTTTGATGGTTTTGGATGACAACAAATAGGAAGTCAATGACAAAGTGATGGTGGAATTAGAGCGAGATAGTTGTCGGTCCCTGCCCCAACCCATAAAAAGCAAATTGTATACTGTAGACTGTTGATGCTAATAAAACTGGTGGCATTTTGATCAAAGACCTAATGGACCCACATGGCTAGTTTTCTTCATGTTCTCTGCCCATCCTAGCATGCAAATGTTAATTAAGTGTGAAAACTATACAAGAGAGTCTAAGGTCTTAAGTCAACATTTTTCTCTCTCTTGCTTTCCAAGATGCAAATAAGTCCCGTCTTTGCATATTTATTGGGTATAGGAACCGAACAATAATTATGTGTGGGAAGAAAATTGTGAAACTGTGGGGGCATTTTCCACATCTCCATTGGCTCTATTATGGTCATGAGAACATATCTTACAATCCCAAAAGAGTTTCAAAAGTTTTAAGAGCCTCACTTCTGTACCTCTCAGACCTCACCCAAAAATTTACAATAGAACCCCACAAACTGGCTTAAACAGCTGCAAAAATAAGGGTAAACTCAACTCACATATCCTCTGGCTAAAATCCTATGAAGGCTGGCCTCAGAATGAACCGTTAAAAGGGTTTTGATAACAAGTGCCAATCACAATCCTCATATTACTCCCAAGCGCAAAACCAGAAATTCTTAAAACCCGAAAAGAGTTTTTTTTTTTTCTTTTTTTCTTTTATTATAACTAGTGATCAGTCACTTCCATGGGGTTCTCAGAGAAAAATACTGCAAGTAATTATGTCTAGCCACGTCGAATCCCCGTGAAGTAGTTGAAGTCATGGTGCTGGACCCTAAGTTGCTTTAGCCACGAATCTGCCACGCCTAAAAGCGACACTAGCCTTTCTTGGTCCCGTCCACAATTGCCCGAGACCCACACATTTCCTTGCATCTTGTAAGTGGCCAAGCCAAATGGTGGAAGAGAGATGCCTTCCCCTTCCTTTCGCTTCCTTTCAGGACTCTCATTGTCATCTTCGGGGTCCATATCTGCACGAAGAATAAACATCAGCAAAACAAGTATACACACATATATATATATATATATATATATATATATATATATTGGAAGCAAGCAAATGAACGTTGTTATTTTTTACACAGAAATACTTTTATAACATTATTATTTATTATTATTTTAACCAGTGACAAAGAAAGGGATTTTAGCAAAAGCTGAAAGAAATGGATAGAAAGAGCACCTTGGAAAGAAGAAGATAGAGTGTGGTAGGTAAGGAAGCATGTGGACAAGTCTTTTATGGTCCTTCCCATGGGAATGTGATAAATTGGGTACCTGATATTATCGACATCAAATAATAATCCTTTGTCAATAATCGGAAACTATATAGTATTTTTTTTTATAAGTCGAACACAAAAAGAATCACTAGACTACATATTCAAAATGGTATTAACTATGTACAACAGGTCAAGGTAGAGGGAGATTCTATCAGAGTTACTCTAATTTTGCATAAAAAAGATTTCTCTTTTTTATCTGGTTATGAATTGCTTGTCGTGTGTGCATTCGTTTGTGAAAGAGAGGAAGAGAAATAGAAAAAGACCAGGCAACTGCCATCCAACTAGCTGGAGAAAGATCTACGCTCCTCAATGACATCAAACCAGGGTATCTTCTCGATAATCCATTAATCTGTAAAACGAGATCATACAATAAAGCGTCAACAGAATCTACATGCTTTCATACTGTAAAGGGACTTGAAGAAACAAATTTTAGCCTAAAACTAAAATAAATGGTCACAATTGTCTCAAATTTTAAAGCCATAAGAACTGAAAGGGTATCACTTATTCTGCTTTGGGACAACAGTAAAAGTTAAGAAAATTTTTCGGGCCAAAAGCAAGAACTTATGCTCATGAAGGATGATATATAAATTGATAATATCCTTAAAGAAAAGGAAAAGATGAACCTTAAAAAACTTAGACCAAATAACAAGAGACAAATTCTGAGAGAGAGATCATGGACAGGAAAAAATATATATGCAGAGAAACAAAAGCAAGGAATTTTCATATTCAAAGGTCAAAAGTTTTTATTTTATCTTTATAAGATGCTTATATTCTGACAAAACCATAGCTGTTTTTTCTTAGCCTAATCAGTTCTTACAATTTGGAAAACCCAGAAGGCAGATAAAATGCAAATCAAAGTAAAGAGAGAATGCAATCAGTAAAAAAGAAGGTATAAGTAAGGCTAAAACCAAAAGAAAGTACCTTATCCATGAGTGGAACTCTTCCATAAGGAGTTGATCTCTCGAAATACTGAAAGTAAAGATAACCCAACCTATCATTCACATGCCAAAGGCTGTCATGCTCGGACCCTCCGTCCTCGGAAGAGCATCCGTCCCATCTCCATAACTTGTCACTCTCGCTCTCATCACTGAACGAATCACTAAAAGAATCCCTCTCGCCATCACCTGATTCTGTCTCTTCCCTGTAAAAATCCCAAGCCCAAAATTTTTTCACATTTGCTTGCAATGAATTTTTATTTTTATTTTTACAAATGCCCAGAATTATATAATTGCCCAATCTAATTGCATAATCTCGATCAAAGGTATTAAACAAGCGCAACTTAAAAAATTCATTGTTTGCCACGAATTTCATGTGATAAACTAAACTTCAACTGCCAAAATATTTACTTTTTAAAAAGAAAAGATTTACCTTAAGCCGTTGACTGAAGAATTGCTGGTAAAGATTTGAATGGCAGAGAGATAAGGAACATAGTATTGGACTAAGGTTTCGCTGTTGTTCAAGACAATGGGAACTCCAGCCCCATACGCACTCCATTCATCATAACAATTCCAAAGATCACCCAATGTGAAATATTCAACCTTTTCTCTCTCCCAAGGGTGCCATAAACGATTAAGGTTCCTAATCTCACTCTGCAAAATAAGCATAATTAATAATCATAATCACATAGGATGAAACCATAATCAAGAAAATGAAATTTTTTTTTTGTCTACATTTAAAAAAAGAACAACAACAACAAAGATTGCTAACCTTGGGAAGGAATTGGGATTTGACTGTTGGTGTTGTGCAATGGAGAAAGCACTCGAGGTTTGATTGAGTTGACCCTGTGTCAAAAATCATGATTCCAACAAGAGACAGAGAGAGATTGGTTTCTCTCTACCTCAACCCTGAAAACAGAGGAACTAGAAGAAAACGGAAGAGAGAGAGAGAGAGAGTAGAAGGGGAAGGGGAGAAAGGGAGAAAGGGCGAGAGGAAGAGAGAGATTGTCGCGATTTGGTTAGATAATGGAAATTTGTGTCTGGAGAGAAATTCTAAATTTTGACGTTTGGACAGCTAAATTTAAGGAAACAGAAAAGGAGAGAAAAATTAAATAAATATCCCTCTATTCAACCAAGTCTTTGTTGGTACAATGTTGTCTAATTTAACTCTTTTCCGCTCACCGGCGGCGGTGGATTTGGATTACCCTTTCTCAGCAAAAACTAAGAATGAAACAACAAGCGAAAATAAAAGGGAATTCCACTCTTTTTTTTGTCCCCTTTTTAAAAAAAAAAAAAAAAAAAAAAAAACTTAAAGAAAACTCAAGCCTACTCTGCTTTGATCAACAATGAAGAAACAATTTTGTTCTCTCTTTGCAAAAAAATCACGACCGTTCAAAGTTTAATTCTTCAGGTTAAATCCAAAAACCCACTAGGCAAAACCTGCCAAATTAAGTTGAAACACTCATATTTCACGCCAACTAAGAAAGAAAAACAAAGGGAAGTCCGAGAAAACGAGAGAAAATAAGGAAAAGTTTATTTTAATGACAGAAGCTAGAAAATTTTCAAGTTTTTTCGGTTTCAACAGAAACCCATGATTTATGGGTAAAAGATTTGTTGGTTTTGAGTCTTTTCACTAGGATCGAGAGGATTTCTCTAATCGGAAAAGAAAGACGGAATCAATTTTTCCGGGAACAGAAAAGAGTACAAGCAAAATAAAGAGTGATAAGAGAGGAGAAGAGAGAAACATCAAATTTATCCAATTGGAACAGAACTTTTGGTTTCTACTTTCCAGAAAGAACTAAGAAAGAGATAAAGCGAAACAAAATTTTGATATTAAAGTAAATAATAATTTTTTTAATAGTTGTTATTTTTAAAAAAAATTAAAACAATTAAATATTTTAATTTTAACTTGCCCTTTATTTATTTAATTCACTCGTAACATCCATTTAATTAAAATTTTAACTATAAATATTTATAATAATTTACAGAGACTTATCTGTCACATTGTCTGTCTCTCTAGATCTCAGCTCTTGAATAGATTTGTCCGATGATTAGTTCTTAGGCAAGGTTTCTCAAGTTCAGGTTCGACTCGATTTTGTTGGGTTTATTTTTATAATTAAAAATTTATTTATAATATATTAAAAAATAAAAAATGGCTTAAAAGCCGTTGAGTCGAACCTAATTTTGGATAAGTAAATTTTTTTTATTGTTCGAACCTTACTCAACCTGAATCGACCGGACAACTAAACTCTTAAAATATATTTGCAAATTTTATTTTTCTTTTAATCTTTATCTTTTTAATTGATTTCATTTTTTTGGGTTAATATGAAAAACATGTCCTCAATAAAAAATTATTGTTAAATGGTCTAATGAATAAAAATTATTTGAAAAAGAGAAATTAATAATTAAAAATTATTATAAAAGATATTGTAAAGACAAAATTATCCTTAATGAAAAAATTTACTTTTATTTTTTATTTCATTAAGGAAATAATTTTTAAAAATTTTAATTGAAAATAAGTTTAAAAAATAAAATATTTAAATATATATTTTTTTAAAATTTAAAAAATTTAAAAAAATAAAGAAAAATTAATTTTGGACATATTATTTTTATTTTTTAAAATTTTTTAATTAAAAAAAGTAAATAAAAAATTTAAAATTTTATTTTTTAAAATTAAAAATTTTTATTTTCAGAATATTTATTTTTTAATTAAAAAGTAAATTAAAAAAAAAGAAAAAAATTTTTTTATCAAGGATAATTTTATCTTTATAATATCCTTTATAATAATTTTTAATTATTTTTTTTTTTTTCAAATAATTTTTATTCATTATATCATTTAACAAATACTTCTTTATGAAAGGTATGATTTTCATATTTTTTTTTTTTTTTTTTAATTTTAATGGTATGAAGTCCATGACTTGCATCACAATCAATCAAGATTGAAATTTTGTTATAATCTTTGACAAGAAAGAATTCGACTCTCCACATTTAGCCAACTTTTGAGATATTTTAGTATTCACATCAGTGATGAAACGATCTAACCAGTTGAATCGAAGATAAAAAATTTGTTTGATCCAATTATAGATATAGATAAAGATTTTATCAAACCGATTAAATCATAAGAAAAAATCAGCAAAATCGATAAAAAATCAATTTTAAATTTATTTTATTAATTTTTAATTAAATTTTTTTTATAAGTGATGAAATTTAAATTTTTTACATTTTAATTTTATATGAAAAATCATATAATTAAGTCAAATAAAATTTTCATACCTAATTAATAGGTTTTTTTAAAGGCTTCCATAAATGACAACATTGATGTCATCATGTCAGTTTATGTTTAACTTGATATTGTGGACAAATCAATAATTTTTTTAAGTACAAATGTATCATTTGTATTTCAAACGTTGTGCTTTGGATTTCATACAAAACTTGAAAGCTAATTATAATTTACTTTTTCCATTATTCCAAATTTAAATGAGATAACAAATTCATTTCTCTTTGTTATTCTGATTGCAGGATAAGTTTGAAATAAAATATTTGATTATTAGGTTTAGCTTCAAGGTTGTAATGGAAATTTATATTCTTTTTTATTTTTTTTAAATAAAAAGGGTCACTTATAGGAATCATACTAACTTATTTAACTCACAAATTTGTACATAACGTGGGGCAGACATGAGACATTAATGAGGCTTGAAATAACCAAACTCTTAACCTTCAACCCCTAAAATGAAGGGTGTCAAGGTTTCTAAAATTTGGTAACATTTTAATTTTAGATTAGGATATTTATAGATATTGGTAAAAATAATAAATTATTTATAAAATCATGAATTTAAAAAATATATAATATAAATATGTCTTATTCTAAGAATGACAGTGGGTGGATAGACCCGATTAATGAGGTTTTGGATATCAATAAATAAATATAGATCGATTTTGAATAATAAAACTAATATTTGGTACATTTTTAAATTAGAGATGCTCATAAATTAGGTCAGGTTGGATCAAGTTCGGATAATAAAAAAATTTGCTTGTCCAAGATCCTGTCCGACCTAGTCCGTCAAGCTTGAAAATCCGTTTCACTATTTAAAATATTTTAAAATATTAAAAAAATTATTTTTATATTAATATTCATATATTTTTATAATTAAATTTAACTATTTTTTATAATTAAATAGCAATTTGATCGAGTCAAATCAAATTTGGACCTAAAATATCATTTTCGAAAATTGATCCCATTCGAAGCAAATTTTCAAATCAAACAAATAATTCGATCCTTGTGCAAATATTTTTCAAATATAATATTCAAGTTTAAAGGTTAGGATATCGGCTACTTGAAACTCTTTATATTTTAGCGGTTTTGATGTGATTCCCAAATAAAACTTGTCATAAAACCATAAGAAGCAAATTTTATTATTGGTTTATATTCATGATTACATTTACTGTTTGTTTAAATTTAGTATGGTAGGTTATTAATATTGAATTTAGTTTGTAAATTTAATGAATTTACTTTTTTTTTTTTGAATACATTTGTGTTGGGAATAGTATGACAGTTCACAATAAGTATTAACCCACAATATACATTCAGGAATAAGAGAAAAAAAGAACACAATATTTTTAACGTGGTTCAACCCTTCTTGACCTATTTTCACAATCCCAAAGGATTAAACATACTTCACTAAGGAAGAATTACAACTTGTAGCTTTTGCACGAATAAAGTTACAAACTTTCTTATAACACACTTTTAGCTTTTGCACGGATAAAGCTACAAACCTTCTTACAACACATTATAACTCACCACCAATAGAGCCTCAATATAACTTCTACTTAAGTGTGTAGAGTCTCTCTCATAATGAGTGATGGTGGTTCTCTTTCAAGGGTTAAGGCTCCTACTTATAGCTGAGCACCCTCCTTGGCTCATCCAAAATTACTCAATGGGGGATAAGCACTCTACTTGATTTAACCAAGTTAAGCAATGTGAGATAAACATTTCCCTTAATTTAATCAAGTTATTCAATGTGGTAATTAGACTCAATATACCCAATAATTTGGAATGAATATTATATTATACTAATTAAATTGTATGTAGTGATTTTTAAATGGATATTCACTAAATAAATGATTTTTGATAATTAACCTTTATTATTAAGTAGATTAGGGATTATTATAATAAGATTTTAAACCATTTTGGATAGGTTTAGGATATCATCAAGTTAAATAGTTTTGATTTCATAATTATCAAAATAAGTAGGTATCGTGACATCATTAGAGTTGTTCATGAACCAGATTGGATCCGATCCTATTCGAATAGTAAAATTTTTTGCTTATCCAAGACTCGACTTGATCTGTTGCATCCGAAAGCTCGTTTTACTATTTAAAAATATATTATAATATTAAAAAATATTATTATATTAATATTTATATTTCATACTTAAATTTTAAAACAATTTATTGATTAAATAGTAATCTAGGCTCAACTAGGGTAAACATGACAATTTTGAACACGATATGATTACAAGACATGAACACAACACGAAAAAATAACTAAAACGTGACACAAAAAAAAAAGACGAATACATTACGAATACACGAACTTGTCAAAATATATATAATACGAAATATTAACATATCAAAATTTATATAAGTATATAATATCTTAAACATAATTATGATACATGAAAATACACGAACACGACACTAATATATGAATTGTCAGATCTATGCTGGGGCCAACCAGGATTACAAATATCATATCTCAAATCCGATCCAATCTGAATTAAACTTATCAAATCGAACGAATAACTCGACCATCGACCCTTGAATAGGTTTAATCATCACTATCTTAATTGTTCGTCTCTAACATTTGTTTCATTGATAAATTTTTTAATAAAATAAAAATAATAATACAAAGTATTACTCAATTTATTGTTTATTACCGGATGAATCTATACCTATCATATAAAAAAAATCCCCTAATGGGTTGTTGGTTCGACACGTGTCGAGTTTCTTTGCTCGACACATGTCGTGTTATTTTTTTTATTTTTTTAGTTTTTAAATAATATATTTAAAGGAATTGGTTAACACGTTGATTCGCGAGTCGATTTAAAATTCGTATCCGATCCATTCGAAAAAAAGTATTAAAAAAAATTAATTTATTAATTATTTTTAAATTTATTTTTAAATGATGTATTTAAAGGGGTTGGTCCGAACATTGACTCGCGAGTCAATTTAAGATTCGTACCAAACCGTTCGAGAAAAAAATTTTAAAAAATTATTTTATTAATTATTTTTTATTAGTTTTTTATTTTATTTTTAAATGATGTATTTAAAGGGGTTGGTCCATACGTTGACTTACGGGTCGATTTAAGATCCGTGCCCGACCTGTTCAGAAAAAAAGTTAAAAAAATTATTAATTACTAATTATTTTTATTTTATTTTTAAATGATGTATTTAAAGGGGTTGGTCCACACGTTGACTCGCAGGTCGATTTAAAATCCTTACCCGACCAGTTCAGAAAAAAAGTTAAAAAAAGTATTAATTATTTTTATTTTATTTTATTTTTAAATGATTTATTTAAAGGGTTGGTCGATACGTTGACTCGCGAATAGATTTAGAATCCGTACCCAACTCGCTCGAGAAAAAAAGGTTAAAAAATAAAATAGCGAACTTACTGCTAGTCAATGTGACATACGTGTTAAGCTCTTTTTCTTGACGGCGCTCTTTTTTTTTTCTTTTTTCTTTTTTAATTCTAAGTCGACCTAATGAAAAAATAAAATACAAATCAAAATTTTATTTTGTTATTTTTCATTAATTATTTTTTATCTTCTACAAATAAAAATATACACTATACAATAAGATCTAAATATTTTTAAAGAATATATATAAATAACATTTAAAAATGCATTTATATTATATAATTTATAAATAAATAATTATTATAAATTTAATTTTCATAATTAATAAAATATAATTATATTATTATTATTTAAAAATAAAAAATTATTATTTAATACAATTTAATTTAATTTTTTTATTATTAATAATAATTTTTTATTATTAATTAATTAAAAAATTATAAAAACCCCAGCGAAGAGGGGGGTTAACTCTAGTAAACATAAAAATCATAGTTAATTCTTTTTCTTAAACAAATTCTCTCTTTTTTATGAAATCAAACAAATACATTATTATTATTATTATTATTATTATTATTATTATTATTATACCTTTTAATTTGTTTGCTTGCTACTTGTTACTTGTTAGGATAAAGGGATAAGCTTTTATGCTTTGGCTATGGCCCATGAGCATTTGTGGAAACGCGTTAGCGTTAACGTATCAGTAAAAGTACTGTTATAATATACGGAAGAGACGAGACTGAGATGTCTGAAGAGTGAAAAAAATAATAAAAAAACTGTTACCCTAGAAATATTACATGATTTAGGCTTTAGCAACTAAGCCACGCAATGAAAAAATAAAGATAATTACCAAAAAATGTAATAAATAGACACGTGGATTACCATGCCCACGTGATAGCGAAAAGAGGAGCAAAATTTCATGTGTTTTGGGAGCTTCTAAGTTCTAAGGTCATGGTGAATTTGGACTATGTGAGCTTGGAAACTGCATTTAAAAAGTAACAAGTTGGATTTGAAACTGCATCGTTTAATCACTCGTCCCTTGAATAGTTGAATGTTCTCTTAAGTCTTTACGAGAAAAAACCGAGTTAAAGTAAGTAAACCGTTTTTTTACTATAGTTAAAAATATATTTTAATTTTTATATTATATAAGTGTGTAATTTAATTTTTTTTTATATTTGAAATTGATGCAAAAAATTAAAATTAATAACGATGTTAATGAAAAATTATCTAAATATTGATATAAATATATAAAAGTGATAGAAAAAATTATTTTAAATAAAATATGACGTGTAAAAATTATGACAAACATAAACCATATATGTCCAAACTAATAATTCATATTTTAAGTGGTGGATTATCACATAAGTCTGTGTTATGATTGATTTTTTTTTTCATCGATCGTTTTGTGATTGGATAATTATAAGTAGAGGTGTCTATAGGTAGGTCGGGTCAAGTCGAGCCAAACTCGAATAAATTTTTCTTGCTTATTTAGATCTTGTCCGATCAGAAAAGATATTTTATTATTTAAAATATATTTAAATATTAAAAAATATTTTTTTAATTAAATTTAAATAAAAAATATTTATTTATTATTTAAATAGTACTTTAAAGTAAATTGAAAACAAAATAAAATAAAAAAGAATAAACTTTTTTTTTTTTTGATATCTCAAACAGAATAAACTTAAACACATAAAAACTTGGAATAATTTTAAAACCAAACAAAACATAAACCATATATGTCCAAACTGATAATTCATCTAAGTAAATTGTAAATTTTGGTATGATCTAAAAAAAATCAGCCGAAACAGAAAATAAAGAAGCTCCTAGAAGTAAGAAACTGGAAATCAACAAATTAAAGAAAAGAAGACAATGAAACTTTGTCGAAAGCAAAAGCTAAGATCAAGTCTCTCACCAATACATGATTCCATCAGAAAGAGTACAAAAATTGGAGCCATATCACATTATCACATCATTTCAGCAAATTAGGGTTCATCTTGATAGACGATGAGATTAGTTTTATTGAAATTAAAAATAACGGTAGTGATAAGATTAGATACTATAGCGGTGAGATTAAAATTAATGGTGAAATATGTGTTTGGATTCAAAAGCAGCGTTAACGGTGAGATGAATTATAATGAGAAAAAAAATGATCATTAAAGGTATTAGATTAAAATGTGTATATATATAATAAATTATTAAAAATATATTTATATTAACTAATAAAATATATATTAAAATTATATTTATATTAAATAATAATTAAAAATTCTTTTTAAAAAAATTAAAAATTAAATAATTTATAAACTAAAAATTTAAAAAAATTTGAATTAAAATTATAAAAAAATTTGAATTAAAATTAAAAGAAAAAGAAAAGTAATTGAGGGGGTATAAGGGGGTCTAACTGGAAGGGCCGGTGAGGTGAAATCCTCCACTGGGGGTGCATCCAAAGGCACCCCCAATGGGGGTGTGATCAATGGGGGGATTCCCCTCCCCCCACAAAATGTTTGAGATTCCATCTCGCTGTAGGCACGATGGAATCCAAACTAAGGCTCTATTTTCAAATGGAGCCTTGGTGCGGCTCGATTGGGGCATTTTTTGGCCCCAATCGGGCCGTTCAAAGCATTTGGATTACGTCAAGTCATCATACCCCTTATGCCTTGGGCGATACACATGCTACAATGGACGGGACAAAGGGTCGCGATCCCGCGAGGGTGAGCTAACTCCAAAAACCCGTCCTCAATTAGGATTGCAGGCTGCAACTCACCTGCATGAAGCCGGAATCATTAGTAATCGCCGATCAACCATACGACAGTGAATTCGTTCCCGGCATGATGAGACCGTGCTGGCCCCTCATTTTCCCACTGGAGCTTTATGCTCCAGTGGGAAATAATGCCCTCCACTAGGAGGACATTTCCCATATATAGCCTTAGCTTTTTTTTTTTTTTTTTTTTTAATGTTTAAAGGAATAGTATAGGAATGTCTTTGGCCTTTTTTATTTTTTTATAATTTTTTATTTAAGAATTTAAAATTTTTTTAATTTAATATAATTAATAAATTATTTTATTATTATATAATTAATATGAATTAATTAAAAAATGAATAATTACATAAATAATACTAAAATAAATACTAAAATATTATTTGATATATTACTATCATTTGTATTAATTTTTAATATTTATTAATAAAACTATTATTTGATATAAATATAATTTTAATAATTTTATAAATATCAAACAATTTAAAATTTTCATTATATACATATTTTTATCTAATGTCTTTAATAATCATTTTTACTTTTCACTAAAATTCACTTCACCTCCACCGCCGCGTTTGAATCCAAACACATATCCTACCACTGATTTTAATCTCACTGTTACAGTATCCAATATCACCGTTACAGTGATTAATGTCATAGCCACCGTTACTTTTAATCTCACCGGAGATAATTTTATCGTCTATCCAAATGGAGACTAAGCCTAAAACAGTAAATGGCGGGAAGGAACTTGTGGAATTAAAGAAATAAAATTTTGTTTTTTCTCATTGCTGAAATTTGAGCTGTGAATATATAGCAAATAAACAGATTAACTTATGTCAAAGCCTATGCTACCCAACCAAATTAAACCCACAATAATACCAAAAAACTCTATTTATAAATAGATTTTAAAGTACAGACTCGGTTTGAGGATATGATTGTATTGAAGTAATAAATAATATATATTTTAATTATAGAAAATATTTTAAAATATTTTAAAATATTAATATAAATTTTAGGTTTAAAGATAATCAATTTTTTATGAAATAAAACTGTTCACATTTTACACTGTTTCTCGTAGATTCTTTAGTAGTCTGTAGTTGTGCTTTTGTCATTTGACTTTCGAGTTTGTTTTATGTAAAAAGGAAAATTGAGTAAATTTTTTAAAAAACATTTTATAAAATTTAAATATGAGAAGAAATTCAAATCTTTGGATGAAGTATTAGCAATTGACATGCGGGTTTTTTTTTATCTTAATATAGCTTAATTGTTTTTGATTCTTAAAATACCAACACTTTATTTTTAAGTATCAAAATTCGTTTTTTTATCAGTTGGAAAATTGCTATGGCTCATAACGATTTTGCAACACAAAAATTTAATTTTTTTTTTTAAACTAACGTCGATTTCCCAACTGAAATTAAAAAAAAAAAAATTTAAAATTTTCAGTTGAGAAATCGCCATGACCCATGGCGATTTCCCAACATAGTTTAAAATATATATATACATATTTTTTTTTTGTGTTGAAAAATCGTTATGGGTTATGCCGATTTTTCAATCAATTTTTTTATTTTTTTTTGGGTAAATTTAAAAAACATGCTTTTTATTTGAGAATAATTAGTCAATGGTAGACCTGTCTATGGGCAGAGCAGGGCCGCGGCCCGAAAAAAATTTCAAAGTCTTGTCCAGGTCCATTGGCCTGGATTACTATTCATTTATTAATAAAAAATTAAAAAAATTTATTAAAATTTTTATATTTTTATAATTAAATTTAAATAAAATAATAATATTTTAATATTTAAACAGTGATCCGAGTCGGGCCGGGCCAGATCATGAAAAATCTTGTCCAGACTTGGCCCAATACGGGCCGGACCGATCGGGCCGGGCGAGCTATCCGGCCCATGGACAGATCTAGTCAATGGTTTGATAGGCAAGAATTATTTTTTTTTTTAAAGAAATGAAGAAAGAATAATTTGTTTGGGAAAAAATTGTAACGACAAAGTTATCCTTAATGAAAACACTTATATATATAAATATATATAAATATAAGGCATCATATTTAGTCGGGCCTCGACAAGATTTTCTGTTATTCAGACCAATCTGGCCCGAATAACTATTTATTAAATAAAAATATATTTAAATTTAAATTTAATTATAATATTTATAAAAATTAAAAATAAAAATAATTTTTTAATAATTTATTAATAGTAAAACGGGTATACAGGTCGACCTGAAAGGGGATTGGGTGAGGAAAAAAACATTTCGGGGTACGGTCGACCCATGGATAAGCCTAGTAGGGACTTGGGAGGAGAAGGGGAAGGGAAAGTTTTTTCATGAAGAGTAATTTCGTCTTTACAATTTCTTTTCTAACAGTTTTTTAATTTTTTTAATTTACTTTTTTCAAATAATTTTTGTCCATTAAACCATTTAACAATTATGGTGGTGTTGATGGCATATTTTTTAAATTTACCTAAGTAAATTATAAAATTAAAAAAAAATTAGTGAAGGAAAATTACCGTGGCGATTTCCCTTATAACAATTCTTTGTAATATTAAACAAAAATTATATAATTTATATTTTAAAAAATTAAAAAATAATAAAATAATAAAATAAAAATAAAAATAAAAATAAAAACAATTTACAAAAATTATATAAATTAATTTTTTTATTTAAATTTAATTATAAAAAATATAAAAATATTTTTTTTAAAATTTTAATATTTTTTAAATAGTGAAATGGACTTTCGGGCAAAATATGTATAACAGTATTATTGTTGATGCGAACTCTCTCCCGAAAGTCCATTTCACTATTCAAATAATATTAAAATATTAAAAAATATTTTTAATTATTTTATAATTAAATTTAAATAAAAAAATTAATTTATATAATTTTTGTAAATTGTTATTATTTTAATTTTACAATTTTTTAATTTTTAATTTTTTAAGTACAAATTATATATTTTTTATTTAAAATTTTTTTTAAAAAAATTGTTAGAAGGGAAATCGCCACCCATGGTAGTAGTTTGCAAAGTTGATGGAAACTATCCTATATTACTTAAAAAAGTCAAGAGTAAAGAATATATAATAAGCTATTCTTCTTAACTTAGACAATTACACTAAGTGCCACAAGCCCAAGGTGGTAGTGGGCTACTAATTATTTAATGTCAAAAATGGGCACTTGGGCTTATAATTGTTAATACAAATGATTTTTTATTTTCTTTTTTGATTTTCAGAATTAATTAAAATATTAATTAAACCATATTAAATAATCAGTTGTATTGAATGGTTGTGTTTCTTAATAATGTTGTTATGTAAAGACACAACACTTACCTAAATAGTTGTTGTGTAAGAACACAACATAAGCCAACTGACAGTTGTTGTGTAAGAACACAACTTAAGCCAATAGACAAGTTACTAACAAATGTAACTTTACAATGTTTATAAAAGAGACTTTTCTATTATGTCATTTTCACTATTTTGCTTGGAACGTTTATGACTTTGTTGTATCCTGGAGGCATTATAAAGCCTTAAGGAAAGTGTTTCTCACGCCTCAAAGTCAGTATTTAAATATTTTATCTCCATTATTTTTCTAACAATCTTAAGGCTTTATAAATGATGGAGACCGAATTAAGTTCAAGTGTGAAGGTTCATTTCCAAAATCAAGATATTATCAAACTGGATAGGTTCAATGGAACGAACTACACAAGATGGAAAGACAAGATAGAGTTTCTGTTAACCACATTGAAGATTTTTTTATGTTCTTGATCCGAGTCTGCAACCATTACCAGAAGAAACAACTTCAGATTCTGATGACACAACAAAGGAGAGAAGGAAACGTCAAGAGGATGAGTTCATCTGCCGTGGATATATTTTGAACTCTCTTACTGATCGATTATATAACCTCTACAGAAATATGTCTTAACCAAAAGCAATCTGGACTGCACTTAAGAACACATAAAGAAATGAAAAGAGAGGAACAGATAAGTTTCTTGCTTTGAGATATTTTGAATTTACCATGACTGATACCAAAACTATTATAGAGCAAGTGCATGAATTGCAAATTCTGGCCTCTAAATTAAGTGAACTGGAAATCAAAATTCCTGATTCACTCCAAGTGGGAGCAATTTTATCAAAATTGCCTTCTTCTTGGAATGGATATAGGAAGAAGATACTGCATTCTCCAGAATCTTATACTATTCTAGAGTTTCAAACTCATTTGCAAATAGAAGCTGAAAATCACATTCGAGATAAACTTATTCTTGATTCGAATGTGAATTTGGTAAGTGAGAAAAAATCTGGTAAAACTCAAAAACGATCTCGAGTTCAGAAAGGAGAATTTAAAAAGACCAAGAAATATAAACTGATAAAATGTGCTTCCATTGTGGAAAGAAATGGAATTTTATCAAGGACTACAGATACAGAAAATCTGGAAACAAGGCTGCTGGAAACAAGACTGTTTCTGGTTTTGAAAACACAAACACAACAAATCTTGTTAAACAAGATATGAAAGAACTTGTTGCTATGATAACTGAAATGCAGATTGACATGATTACTGAAGTTCATATGGCTACTGCAACTAATCTTCGGAATGGTGGTTGGATTCTGGAGCTACTACTCATGTGTACAATAATAAAGGGCAATTCAAGACATATGAAAAGTGTGGAAAACCAGAAAAGATCCTAACGAGAAACTACAATGCTGCTAAGGTCCTTGGCAAAGGAACTTGTTGAGTTAAAGTTTTCTTCAGGACAGAAATTAAAATTACTCAATGTATTTCATGTTCCCAAAATTAGAAAAAATCTTGTATCTGCACATCTATTGTGCAAAAATGGGTTCAATATTGTACTAGAATTTGATAAGGTTATAGTGTCCAGAAATTCTGTATTTGTCGGGAAAGGTTACTCTAGTGATGGTATATTCAAACTCAGTATTAATGAAATAAATGTTGCTTCTGTTTATACTGTTGAGCTTACTTCTACTCTATGGCATGCTAGGCTAGGACATTTAAATTATCAATCTTTAAATTATATGTCTAAGCAAGGTTACATATCTTATCAAAAGGACAATAAAGATAAATGTGAAATATGTGTGGAAGCAAAAATGACTAAGAAACCTTTTCCAAAAGTTGAAAGAAATTCGAAATTATTAGAACTTATACATTCTGATATTTGTGAATTAAATGGTTTGTTAACAAGAAGAGGGAAAAGGTATTTTATAACTTTTATTGATGATTATTCTCGTTTCACTTATGTCTTCTTACTTAAAACAAAGGATGAAGCATTTGAGAAATTCAAAGAATTCAAATCAATGGTTGAAAATCAAGAGGAAAAGAAAATTAAAATTCTTCGAAGTAACAGAGGTGGTGAGTATTTTCCAGATTTGTTTTCTTTGTTCTGTGAAGAAAATGGAATAATTCATCAAAGAACTGCACCATATGCACCCCAACAGAATGGTTTAGCCGAAAGGAAAAATAGAACATTAGTAAATATGGTTAATAACATGTTGTTAAATGCTAAGCTACCTTATAATCTGAGAAGCTTTATTAACAGCATGTCATATTACTAATAGAGTTCCATTAAAAAAGTTACATGTTTCACCATATGAATTATGGAACAATGGCAGAAAACCAAGTTTAAATTATTTTAAAGTATGGGGGTGTATAGTTTTTTTATAAAGTACCTGATCCTCATAAAACAAAATTAGGTCCTAGAGGTATTAAAAGTATATTTGTTGGTTATGCGAAAAATTCAAAAGCACATAGATTACTTGATTTAAGTTCCAATGTTATTGTTGAATCTATACATGTTGAATTTTTTGGAAACAAATTTATTTTTAATACTATTGATTATGAAAAGGAAAATGAGAAACAAACGAGCATGGCTCCTACAATTGGTGAGAAAATAAAATAAAAATCCAATTGAGCTAAGAAGAAGTCAAAGAATGAGAAAAGAACAATCTTTATATTCTGATTTTGTTTCTCTAGATTCAATAATTTTCCTAGTTGAAGGAAATAGGACCAAAGTACTGAATAAAACACCAATGCTTCTAAATGTGGAAGAAGATCCTAAGACTTTTATTGAAGCAATGACTTCAAGAGATGCAGCTTTCTTGAAAGAAGCTGTAAATGATGAAATGGACTTAATAATGTCCAATAATACATGGGCCTTAGTTGATTTACCTATAGGTTCAAAACCTATTGGATGTAAATGGGTGTTTAGAAAAAAGTACAATACTAATGGTTCAATACAAACCTTTAAGGCAAGACTAGTTGCTAAAGGTTTCAAGCAAAAGGAAGGCATAGACTATTTCGATACATATGCTCCGATAGCAAGAATTACATCCATTAGAGCTCTTATGGCTCTAGCTTTAATTTTCAAGTTACATGTACATCAAATAGATGTTAAAACAACCTATCTAAATGGTGACTTAAAGGAAGAAGTATATATGGAACAACCAGAAGTTTTTATACTTCCAGGAAATGAGAAAAAAGTTTGTAAATTAATTAAGTCACTATACGGACTAAAGCAAGCCCCTAAGCAATGGCATGAGAAATTTAACTTATCAAATGGTTTCAGACATAATGGGCTGATAAGTGCATTTACTCAAAATTCATCGAAAAACATGGAGTAATAATATGTCTCTATGTCGATGATATGCTTATTTTTAGCAATAATATGGTTGGCATAAATGAGACAAAGAGTTATCTAACCTCTGTTTTTAAGATGAAAGATTTAAATAAGGTTGATACAATCTTGGGTATTAAAGTTAAAAAGCATAGTAATGGTTATGTTCTTAACCAAAGTCATTATTTTGAGAAATTGGTTGCAAAATTTAAACATCTTAATATAAAAGAATTTGATACTCCATACGACTCAAGCATGAAACTGATTGAGAATCATCATCAAGTAATTGCACAACTTGAATATGCTAGTGCAATTGGAAGTATAATGTATGCCATGCATTGTACTAGGTCGGATATAGCATTTGCAATTTGCAAATGGTCAAGATATACAAGTAAACCTAGTACAATTCATTGGAAAGCCATTGGAAGAGTTCTTGGATATCTTAAGAGAACTTAAAGTTTTAGCTTATATTATTCAGATTACCCTGCAGTGTTGGAAGGTTATTCTGATGCAAGTTGGATATCTAGTGCAAATGATAATAAATTCACATCAGGTTGGATATTTACACTAGGAGGAGGTGCTATTAGTTGGGCATCTAAAAAACAAACTTGCATCTCTCATTGAACCATGGAATCTAAATTTATAGCTTTAGCTGCTGTGGGCAAGGAAGCGGAATGGCTAAGAAATATGTTACTGGATATAGAGTTGTGGCCACAACCAATGCCAGCCATTTCCCTGTATTGCGATAATGCAGCTACAATGTCTGGAGGATATAATGATATATATAATGGAAAATCTAGACATATTAGCATAAGACATGATTATATTAGAGAACTGATCTCTAATGGGGTAATTACCATAACATATGTGAAATATGCCCATAATTTGGCAGATCCCTTAAATAAAGGATTACCAAAGGATTTGGTAAGTAGTACTACAAAAGGAATGGGTTTAAAACCCTTAATATTAGACACTGAAATGGAAACCCAACTTTTAATTAGTAGCCTCTAATTACAAAGTTCAAAGGGTAAAAACAAGTTATTATTATGTGTCTGTGATACACTAGTAAAAAACCCATTCCAAAGAAATTTTTTTGAAGACTAGTGCGGTCCATTGCGTACAGAGGATGATTTTTAATACTTTTAATGGAGTTCAATATCTGATAGAGACTCAATTAAGAGTTGTAAACCCAAGTGCAGGTTATGTTCAAGTAATAAATTATCGGGTGTCCGAGGTCGAACCACAGGGAAGTGTATTAGTAAGTATAAGTTTATAAATATATAAGACAAAGAAAGTAAACAAGATATTAGGGAATCAACAACAAAATAAGATAAACAAGATATTAGAGAACAAAATAAACAAAATATAAAAGAAATTAAACAAGATATAAAAAACAATAAGAAAAGATGTTGAGGTTAGAGAATCCACTCTTGGTGTTATGCTAAGATTAATCTTGTTTTATTACACAATTGAAATCCACACATAAAGGAGGTTCCAATCGGAAGGTTTAGCAATTCAGTCCAAATTGTCCAACGTCCATAGCATATGATATTATGTTCATTTGGTGTCCTCAAAACTCATAAAAAGAGTCCAAGCATTCCTTATGCCAAGGTATATGTCTACAACAAATCAAGGTTATGAAACCAAGCATTTACTGTGCCATTTTCATTGTCAATAATGAATCAAGATCCCTACTTTGCAAGTATGATTTTAAACCAAAAGAAAATATTATCTATACTAGTGTTTATAAATGATGATTCATTTTAGCTCATGTTTAAGAGACTAACCTTAGCATTTACCAAGAGCTTCACCTCATCACCTCAACAATATGATTAGCAATACATACTAGATATGAATAAAATGAAAAGAAATGTAAGAAGCATAAGTAAATAAAGAAAAAGAAAACTAGAGAAAGGAAAGAAAAAGAAAACTTAGAGAATTTTATTACAATGGCTAATATCCTACCAATGTACCTTTAATGCTCATCCAAGGCCCTCTATTTATACACATTTTGGAGAGCTAAATGACAAGAGACAAGCTTTATAAATTTCAAAGGTAGGTATAATAGGTGGGTGCATTTTTCTAACAATTTTCGTCATATTGTATGACAATTCTGATCAGCCAGCTTGATGGTCGATTTTGTCAATGTTGGAGGCTCGATCTGATCAAATGGTCTTCTAGAAAAATATACCCCTATCAGTTACGGATCCATAGCCATTGGAATCCGATCATTTGCTCATGTGGATCGGAAGATATGGTCAAAATACCAAAACAGGTCAGCACAGACGTCATTGCACATCAGCCAACTTGATGGTCGATTTCGCTAGGGAAAAAGACTCCGTTTCAAGAAGTGTAAAACATGAAAAAGATAGATATGCCTCTTAACTTTGCACTGTAAAAAATTCAGCCTTATTGCTTCAGTGAAACTCCAGATATAGCGGATATGGCAAAAGGTGTCGGAACTGGAACTGAACTGGATTTGCCCTTAATTGTTGATTTAACCTAGTAATCTGAAATCACTCAAAGAAACTCGTGAAAAACACCAAATTACATAAAAATATAAAATATCATAAACACAATTAGACTAAGCAATAATAACTCGTATTTGACACAAAACAATAATAAAACATAACTAAGAACTATATAATTATACGAGTTATCACACCCCCACACTTAGATTGTTGCTAGTCCCTAGCAACGACTCAATAAAAATAAAATAAGAAAATCTAATCTAATCCATTTTCGTTGGAAATCACGGTGGCACTTAGCATGTGACACAAGCCTTTAAACCCCTAGGTGTCCCTAGTGGACGAGTTTAGTCTCGTGAGGGTTTGCTAGAACGATACCCACAAACATTGAAAAACTAAAATATAAGTAAACTACATACACTAAAAATATTTACTCCTAATCCTTTCAATATAAATTAGAGACAATCTTTGAACAAGTCTTATAAACTAATCAATAGCTCAAAGAATTTCACAAAAATTCATGCTTGAATGTAAATAAATGAGTTAAGCCAATATTAACATAACATATTTCAATCAAAATAGTGCATATTCAACTTAATCTCAACTTCTCACTATACTCTCATGATTTTCACTCTTTAAAGTAGTGGTAAAGTGTTTACACTCAATCAATCTCATGAAAACAGTTCTACCATATGCTTGCTTGTCCACTTATTCTCCACTATTTAGATCATACAACTTCATAAATCAAGAGGTCTTTTTTCAAGGTTGTAATGGGGCCAAAGGGTTATAATGTGGTTAAAGAACAAAAGGATAAAGATATCACAAAGGTTCCAAAGAGTTCATAGAGTTTAGAGACATAATAAGATCATACAAATAAAACTTCTCAAAACTCTTATAAAGCACATAATAACATAGGCTAAATATTCATGTTGAGCCTTTGCTTCATTCTAACCAACTTTGTAACATCTTTTTCTTTACTTTAACTAGAAGTTCAAGAGAAGATTTTTTTTTTTTTTTTAATATGGGAATGTATTTGACAATGATCCCTTTCTTTTTCTCTTGACTTTTGCCTCTCTCCTCCCCCACACTTATCTTTCGTTCTAACCCAAATTTTCAAAAAGTATCCCTTGTTTTTGCAATATGTCTCAAAATATATAATCCATCTTTAGAACAAGGGTAAGGATATAAGTATATTTAGGCTAGGTGTAAGTTCTGGTTACCAATAAAATAGCATATTTAATGTAGGCTCAAATTGGCTCACTAGTGGGGATGTTCTCTTAGAACATTAATAATGGATGGCTGTTTGGCTCTGGTTATAATCCTAATGCCTCTATCATATTCATGTTGTCACATGTATCAATATAGTCTCAAACGGTTTAAAGCAAGTTCTAGAGAATCATGTAATCATAAGAGCACTCAAGAAAGAAATTAGATTGATTTGTATAATGCATCAATCATTATAGGCTCAAAAACTCACAAGGATGATTATACAAGTCAGATTAAGTCTAAACATGCTTCTTTCTCAATCAACATATCATATTAACATTGGCTCATAAAAAGGTTGACATCAAGCTCAATTCTCATGAAAATCTTCTCACTAATAAATCTGTTTTAGACTTATGCAATTCATATCTCATCATTGTATTAAAAAGGAACTAGAACACATTAAAAAAATAATAATAATAATAAAGACTCATAAAAAAAAATAGTAGACAAAAATAAAAGAAATCCTAAATCGTTCCCCCCACACTTAATTCTTACATTGTCCTCAATGTAAGTCTATTAACCCAAATGAAAGAATCATGTGTAAGAGAAAAGAACTAATAACATAAGAATAGGAATAACTAAGACTCAAAACAAAACAAACTCATGCAACCTAAATAATCCTAAAATACTAAACAAAAATTAACAAGTAAACATAAAAAGATTAAAATCAAACTGACAAGGTATGTCTCAAGTCTCCCTTACTCAGACCTTGTTCAGAATGAATACTTCTAAATTGCTTAAAACACAACAAACTTTTTTTTTTTTTGAAAGAAGAAATCAAACTGACAAGGTATGTCTCAAGTCTCTCTTACTCAGACCTTGTTCAGAATGAATACTTCTAAATGGCTTAAAACACATCAAAAATTTTTTTTTTTTTTTTAAATTAGCAAAATATGTCCCTTACCCCCTACTAAAGGTAGAATTTAGGAGATATTACCTGCAGAGGTTGCTAACCACTTATTATAACTGAGACACAACAAACAAAATGTTAGATAATGTCACAAAGACAGAGTGCAATCCACTCCTTGCTCGTCCATATCTCTTTTTCTTTTTCCGAGCGTTTGCGAAACAACCGTAGCAGATAAATACTCATAAGCTTGGAGCTTTTTGAGTAAATCTTCAATGGTTGTAGCAGAAATTATGGTTCTCCTTGCCTCTGAAAACATGAATCCATTATCCACAGCATTATCTAAATATGAAAGCAAATTACTAAAATAACCATTAATATTAAGCAAACCAATGGGTTTCTTATTTGTGACCAAAGATGACCAAGAAGCCACGCAAGCTATTTCTTCCAATGTACCCAGACCTCCTGGTAAAGCAATGAATGCATCGGCAGAATGGTACATGATTGTTATCCGTTCAGGGATACTCCAGACTTGTATTTCCTTACCCATGGTAGGTCCACAAAAACTTGTGAATAGTTTTGGCACGATTCCTAGAACTGGACTTCCTCCGGCGTGTGCTGATGTAGCGACTGCTCCCATTAAACCCGTACTACCGCCTCCATAAATCAACTGGATCTTTTGTTGGGCAAGTATTACTCCAACTCTTATGGCTTCATCAGCGAATATGTTATTTTTCCCTGGATAAGCACCTCCAAAGACACAAATTTTTTTAATGCGCTGGGACGAAGTACTTTCCATTTTTTTTTCAAGTGCCTGAAAGAGAATGAGTACATGGTGTAATATATAGACGACTGAGTAATGAATCAGACAAGAGTAATAATGTCGCCGAAAGTGTATTTGACCTGTCAGAAGAAAATGTTAACCTAACAAAAGATTTTTGCGTGATTTCAGGAAGAAAATCAAAAAGAGAAGAAAAATCAACCGTAAAAGACTAATGCAAAAAAACGAGAATAATTACACAAATCGAACAACACGTAATTTAAACCGAAATGAAGTTATTGCAAATCAAACCAAAAGTTGAGAAGTCATTTATTGTAGTTGTGATTGTGGCTCACATCTTCCTCTGGTTTTACGTCCAGAAACGGCTTAAACGCCTTCTATGAGTCGAGGATATGCTTCCCATCCAGTTTTCTTACAAGCTGGCAAACAGGGTCTTTAACATCAGATTCCCAAGATGTTGCCATTCCCTTTGGAATTGCGGCCATAAATCAAGAATTTCTCTTTGTACGTCTCCACTAGGATGCGTCTCAAGAGAAAGTTGGATATTACCCAAATTCTCCTTACTCAGTCCATCTTTAATGAATTCAATTTTATCATCTCGATTAGAGGACGGAATCCCAATAGAACGACATTTACCGTTACACGTCCATCGTGCACATTTGTGGCAATTTGAACTCATGCGCTTTGCTCGTCGTTTCTTTGCAAAAGTGCTTCTACCTGTACCTGGTAAATGCAAAACAGGAAGATATTCATCTTCACGTACCTTGGCTTCAATTATCCAACGTATGTCTTCAGGAATCCCTTTGTGCATAAGCATTCTTAATCTTTCAAATCGAACTTGGTAAAGCTTCAGTAAAATATTTCGAGGAAAAGGAGGAAATCGTTTCTGCAATCTTGTGAGAATATCATCCATCCTAAAAAAAAAGAAATATAAAATGAAAGAGAAATTGAAAGAGAAATTTATATACAATATCAGTTTTGTGGGTAGCTGATGGAACCGACTTAAATAATCACGGAGTACCGTTATCCGCCATTTAACCGGGGTTAAAAAAAATGTATTTTTTTTTTTTTTGAAGATTAGTAAAAATTATATTTACATCTAGTTATTTTCAAAACAAGGATCAGAAAGAAAAACAACCTCTTCTTGAGTAACATGATTTTCCAAAAAGAGTTTGAGTCTTTGTCCTTTTACCTTGAATACGTTACCATTTTGAGGATTCTCAATGTCAACTGCTCCATAATGATACACATGCTTAACCACAAATGGGCCAGTCCATCTTGATCTCAACTTACCAGGAAATATGTGAAGTCTAGAATTATAAAGTAGAACTTTTTGCCCAACATCAAATATTTTTCTTGAAATTAACTTGTCATGAAAGGCTTTAGTTCTTTCTTTATGAATTTTAGAATTCTCATATGCATCATTTCTGAGTTCCTCAAGTTCATTTATGACTGGAAAAGTTTCATTCTCAACCAAAAAGGAATATTTTAGCTCGGATGGCAATGGTTTTAAATCCAGCTTGGGTGGTTCAATAGTTGATGGTACAGTGACATTTGTGAGTGATGGAAGTTCCTTAAACTTTTGTTTCCAACAATGCTTATCCTGAAAAGAATTTAACAAAGAATCAGTGTGTGAAATTTCTGAAGCATTATCAAACTCACATTCAATTAAATAAACTTCTAAAGGATCATGAAATGTGGTAGTGGTGAGATGTTCATGAACAAGTTCTTCAATGAAATCCACTTCATGTACTTCTGAATCATCACCAGGTTGCTTGCAAATGTTGAACATATTTAATTCTAAAGTCATATTTCCAAAAGAAATGTTCAAATTACCATTCCTGCAATTTATCAGAGCATTAGAAGTTGCAAGAAATGGACGGCCTAATATAACAGGAATTTGAACATTTGGATTTGAAACAGGATGTGTGTCCAAAACAATAAAATCAACAGGGAAGTAAAAATTATCAATTTGAACCAAAACATCTTCAACTATCCCTCGAGGAATTTTTACAGAACGATCAGCTAGTTGAAGTGTAACAGGTGTTTTCTTGAGTTCACCTAAACCTAACTGTTGATAAACAGAAAAAGGCAAAAGATTAACACTAGCATCAAGATCAAGCAATGCACGTTCTATTCTAGTGTTTCCAATGATGCATGAGATTGTTGGACATCCAGGATCTTTGAATTTTGGTGGAGTAAGGTGCTGAATGATTGAGCTCACACTTTCCGTCAGAAATGCTTTCTTTTGTACATTATGTTTCCTTTTAACTGTGCACATGTCCTTCAAAAATTTAGCATAAGATGGAACTTGTTTGATTGCATCCAATAAAGGAATATTAATCTTAACTTGTTTGAAAAGTTCATAAATTTCTGCATTTTGATTCAAATTCTTTATTGTTTGCAACCTTTGAGGAAAAGGAGCAGGATGCATACCTTTTTCTTTGTCCAAATTTTCAAGAAGTTCAGACTTACCATCATCCTTACCTTTACTTTTCGGAGGGGAAGGAGGATCTTGGTCTTTTGATGGAATGTTTTTGTCAATTTCCTTTCCACTTCGAAGAGTTGTGATAGAACTGGCATTTTCCTGTTGAGTTTCATTGGAGCAAGAAACAAGACATTGAGTAGAAGGGTTAGGCTGAGGTTGAGCATGAAACTTACCTTTTTCTTGAGTGCGTAATGAAGCTGTCAATGTGGACAAGGTGTTTTTGATCTCATTGATGTCCTGTGAAGTTTGGTTATTCACATTTGCTTGTGTTTGCATGAATGCTTGCAATGTCTCTTCCAAGGTTTGTACACGTGAAGGTTGATAGGAAAAAGTGTTGCCCGGCTTTTGAGATTGTGGTACCTGAACATGATTATTATTCCGTCAACTGAAGTTGGGATGATTTCTCCATTCAGGGTTATACGTTTCAGAGTAAGAAGAAGCAAAAGGCTTTTTAAATGTGTTTATGGAATTTACTTGATCATGCAACGCTTCTTTAAGAATGTGAATGTTTGGACATTCAGAAGTGGGGTGTCCCATGATTTCACAAATTTCACAACTTTCTTCATTTTTAACCGTTTTGACTTCTTTTACTTCTCTAAGTTCCATGGCTTCAATCTTTCTAGCCAAATTAGCTACTTTAGCTTTTATCTCATCTTCTTGACTAAAATGATATTTACCTCTGTTAGAAACAAGATTAGATCTATTGGAACTTTCAGAGGAATTATCTGTGTGCCAGGCTTGAGAGTTATCTGCCAAATGGTCTAGGTAGTCAAAGGCTTCTTCAGGTTCTTTTTCTAGAAACTCACCGTTACACATTGTTTCAACAAATTGTTTAGTTTCGGGAGTTAAACTTTCATAAAAGAAACTAATAAGACGCCATTTTTCAAAACCATGATGTGGACAAGAACTTAACAAATCTTTAAAACGCTCCCAGCACTGAAAAAATGCTTCATTTTTATTTTGATTGAAATTTTGAATCTGTCTTTTCAAAGCAGTAGTTTTATGTGCTGGGAAAAATTTCTTTAGAAACTCAGTTTGTAATTCTTGCCATGTGCCAATTGACCTTGGTTTTAAATTATGAAGCCAAATTTTTGCTTTATCTTTTAAAGAAAAAGAAAATAATTTTAGCTTGACAATTTCATTTGTACATTGTTGGTCATTAAAGGTGACACATACATCTTCGAAGTCTTTTAGAAACGAGTAAGCACTTTCCGATTCTAACCCATGGAAATTTGGAAGCAAAGCTATCATACCTGGTTTAAAACGAAAGTTGTTTGCATTGAGAGGAAAAATAAAACAAGAGGGTGATGAGCTTCGAGTTGGTTGCAAGTAGTCACGCATGGTGCGTACTTGTCTGTTCTCATCTTCAGCATGAACACTTTCATTGTCAGCCATGGTAGGAGTTGTATTAGAAAGATTACCTGAAAAAGTTTCACAATAAAATCTAACTAAACGACGAGATCTAAAATCACGTCGCCAAACAAGCATAAAACAAAGTTAATATACAGATTAGGCGGCATAACCAGCCAATAAAAATAAAACAAAGTTAATATACAATATAAATATAAATATATAGAAAATTAGGCGGTATAACCAGCCAATAAAAATAAATATACTTATAAACTTATATACTTAGTATTGCCTCCCCGGCAACGGCGCCAAAAACTTGATGGAGACTCAATTAAGAGTTGTAAACCCAAGTGCAGGTTATGTTCAAGTAATAAATTCTCGGGTGTCCGAGGTCGAACCACAGGGAAGCGTATTAGTAAGTATAAGTTTATAAATATATAAGACAAAGAAAGTAAACAAGATATTAGGGAATCAACAACAAAATAAGATAAACAAGATATTAGAGAACAAAATAAACAAAATATAAAAGAAATTAAACAAGATATAAAAAACAATAAGAAAAGATGTTGAGGTTAGAGAATCCACTCTTGGTGTTATGCTAAGATTAATCTTGTTTTATTACACAATTGAAATCCACACATAAAGGAGGTTCCAATCGGAAGGTTTAGCAATTCAGTCCAAATTGTCCAACGTCCATAGCATATGATATTATGTTCATTTGGTGTCCTCAAAACTCATAAAAAGAGTCCAAGCATTCCTTATGCCAAGGTATATGTCTACAACAAATCAAGGTTATGAAACCAAGCATTTACTGTGCCATTTTCATTGTCAATAATGAATCAAGATCCCTACTTTGCAAGTATGATTTTAAACCAAAAGAAAATATTATCTATACTAGTGTTTATAAATGATGATTCATTTTAGCTCATGTTTAAGAGACTAACCTTAGCATTTACCAAGAGCTTCACCTCATCACCTCAACAATATGATTAGCAATACATACTAGATATGAATAAAATGAAAAGAAATGTAAGAAGCATAAGTAAATAAAGAAAAAGAAAACTAGAGAAAGGAAAGAAAAAGAAAACTTAGAGAATTTTATTACAATGGCTAATATCCTACCAATGTACCTTTAATGCTCATCCAAGGCCCTCTATTTATACACATTTTGGAGAGCTAAATGACAAGAGACAAGCTTTATAAATTTCAAAGGTAGGTATAATAGGTGGGTGCATTTTTCTAACAATTTTCGTCATATTGTATGACAATTCTGATCAGCCAGCTTGATGGTCGATTTTGTCAATGTTGGAGGCTCGATCTGATCAAATGGTCTTCTAGAAAAATATACCCCTATCAGTTACGGATCCATAGCCGTTGGAATCCGATCATTTGCTCATGTGGATCGGAAGATATGGTCAAAATACCAAAACAGGTCAGCACAGACGTCATTGCACATCAGCCAACTTGATGGTCGATTTCGCTAGGGAAAACGACTCCGTTTCAAGAAGTGTAAAACATGAAAAAGATAGATATGCCTCTTAACTTTGCACTGTAAAACATTCAGCCTTATTGCTTCAGTGAAACTCCAGATATAGCGGATATGGAAAAAGGTGTCGGAACTGGAACTGAACTGGATTTGCCCTTAATTGTTGATTTAACCTAGTAATCTGAAATCACTCAAAGAAACTCGTGAAAAACACCAAATTACATAAAAATATAAAATATCATAAACACAATTAGACTAAGCAATAATAACTCGTATTTGACACAAAACAATAATAAAACATAACTAAGAACTATATAATTATACGAGTTATCAATATCTATTGTTTAAATGTGCGAAGCAATGGGGATATTAAAGGAACTCTACCTATATAAACATAAGAAGTGGTGCCGCTTCAACAAGAAGAATTAGGGGTTCTCTTGTAAATGTTTATTAAGAACAGGGTAGGCACATGACCATTTAGTGCTAAAGGTGAAAAACTTCTGAGAGAAATATGAATAAATATTATCTGTGTTGTATCTTCAGTTTTAATACAAGGAGTTGTGGTTCAATCTGCGGACACCAACAACATTAAAATTCTAAGATACATTCACTAATTGATGGTTCAAATTGAGAGATACCTTCTTGTATGCATAATATTTATTTGTGAAAGGCTACTAAATCAAATTACCAACATTCCAAACTAATGGGGGATTGTTAGTAGTTTGCAATGTTGATGGAAACTATCCCATATTACTTAGAAAAGTTAAGAGTAAAGAATATATAATAAGCTATTCTTCTTAGCTTAGACAATTACACTAAGTGCCATAAGCCCAAAGTGGTAGTGGGCTCACCTAGTGGGCTACTAATTATTTAATTTCAAAGATGGGCACTTGGGCTTAAATTTGTTAATACAATTGATTCTTTATTTTCTTTTTTGATTTTCGGAATTAATTAAAATATTAATTAAACCATATTAAATAATCAGTTGTATTGAATGGTTGTGTTTCTTAATAATGCTGTTATGTAAAGATACAGCACTTACCTAAACAGTTGTTGTGTAAGAACACAACTTAAGCCAACTGAGAGTTGTTGTGTAAGAACACAACTTAAGCCAACAGACAAGTTACTAACAAATGTAACTTTACAATGTCTATAAAAGAGACTTTTCTATTCTTCCATTTTCACTATTCTGCTTGGAGCGTTTATGACTTTGTTGTATCTTGGAGGCATTATGAAGCCTTAAGGAAAGTGTTTCTCACGCTTCAAAGTCAGTATTTAAATCTTTTATCTCCATTATTTTTCTAACAATCTAAAGGCTTTATAAATGATAGAGACCGAATTAAGTTCAAGTGTGAAGGTTCATTTCCAAAATCAAGATATTATCAAACTGGATAGGTTCAATGGAACCAACTACACAAGATGGAAAGACAAGATGGCGTTTCTGTTAACCACATTGAGTATTTTTTTATGTTCTTGATCCGAGTTTGCAACCATTACCAGAAAAAACAACTTCAGATTCTGATGACACAACAAAGGAGAGAACAAAACGTAAAGAGGACGAGTTCATCTGCCGTGGATATATTCTGAACTCTCTTACTGATCGATTATATGACCTCTATAGAAATATGTCTTCATCAAAAGCAATCTGGACTGCACTTGAGAACACATACATAAATGAAAAGAGAGGCACAGATAAGTTTCTTGCTTTGAGATATTTTGAATTTACCATGACTGATACCAAACCTATTATAGAGCAAGTGCATGAATTGCAAATTCTGGCCTCTAAATTAAATGAACTGGAAATCAAAATTCTTGATTCATTCCAAGTGGAAGCAATTTTATCAAAATTGCCTTCTTCTTGGAATGGATATAGGAAGAAGATACTGCATTCTCCAGAATCTTATACTGTTCTAGAGTTTCAAACTCATTTGCAAATAGAGGCTGAAAATCGCATTCGAGATAAACTTATTCTTGATTCGAATGTGAATTTTGTAAGTGAGAAAAAATCTGGTAAAACTCAAAAACGATCTCGAGTTCAGAAAGGTGAATTCAAAAAGACCAAGAAATATAAGACTGATAAAATGTGCTTCCATTGTGGAAAGAAAGGGCATTTTATCAAGGACTGCAGATACAGAAAATCTGAAACAAGGCTGCTGGAAACAAGAATACTTCGGGTTCTGAAAACACAAACACAACAAATCTTGTTGAACAAGATATGAAAGAACTTGTTGCTATGATAACTGAAATGCAGATTGGCATGATTACTGAAGTTCATATGACTACTGCAACTAAATCTTCGGAATGGTGGTTGGATTCTAGAGCTACTATTCATGTGTCTAATAATAAAGGGCAATTCAAGACATATGAAAAGTGTGGAAAACCAGAAGATATCCTAATGGAAAACTACAATGCTGCTAAGGTCCTTGGCAAAGTAACTATTGAGTTAAAGTTTACTTCAGGACAGAAATTAAAATTACTCAATGTATTTCATGTTCCCAAAATTAGGAAAAATCTTGTATCTGCACATCTATTGTAGAAAAATGGGTTTAAGATTGTACTAGAATCTGATAAGGTTATAGTGTCCAGAAATTCTGTATTTGTTGGGAAAGGTTACTATAGTGATGGTATGTTCAAACTTAGTATTAATGAAATAAATGTTGCTTCTGTTTATACTGTTGAGCATACTTCTACTCTATGGCATGCTAGGCTAGGACATTTAAATTATCAATCTTTAAATTATATGTCTAAGCATGGTTACATATCTTATTAAAAGGACAATAAAGATAAATGTGAAATATGCGTGGAAGCAAAAATGACTAAGAAACCTTTTCCAAAAGTTGAAAGAAATTCGAAATTATTAGAACTTATACATTCTGATATTTGTGAATTAAATGGTTTGTTAACAAGAGGACGGAAAAAATATTTTATAACTTTTATTGATGATTATTCTCGTTTCACTTATGTCTTCTTACTTAAAACAAAGGATGAAGCATTTGAGAAATTCAAAGAATTCAAATCAATGGTTGAAAATCAAAAGGAAAAGAAAATTAAAATTATTTGAAGTAACAGAGGTGGTGAATATTTTCCAGATTCGTTTTCTTTGTTCTGTGAAGAAAATGGAATAATTCATCAAAGAACCGCACCATATGCACCCCAACAAAATGGTTTAGCCGAAAGGAAAAATAGAACATTTGTAAATATGGTTAATAACATGTTGTTAAATGCTAAGCTACCTCATAATCTATGGGGAGAAGCTTTATTAACAGCATGTCATATTACTAATAGAGTTTCATTAAAAAAGTTACGTGTTTCACCATATGAATTATGGAACAATGGCAGAAAACCAAGTTTAAATTACTTTAATGTATGGGGGTGTGTAGTTTTATATAAAGTACCTGATCCTCATAAAACAAAATTAGGTCTTAGAGGTATTAAAAGTATATTTGTTGGTTATGCGAAAAATTCAAAAGCACATAGATTACTTGATTTAAGTTCCAATGTTATTGTTGAAACTATACATGTTGAATTTTTTGAAAACAAATTTATTTTTAATACTATTGATTATGAAAAGGAAAATGAGAAACAAACGAGCTTGGCTCCTAAAATTGGTGAGAAAAGAAAATAAAGATCTATTTGAGCAAACAAGAAGTCAAAGAATGAGAAAAGAACAATCTTTACATTCTGGTTTTGTTTCTCCAGATTCAATAATTTTCCTAGTTGAAGGAAATAGAATCAAAGTACTGAATAAAACACCAATACTTCTAAATGTAGAAGAAGATCCTAATACTTTTATTGAAGCAATAACTTCAAGAGATGAAGTTTTCTGGAAAGAAGCTGTAAATGATGAAATGGACTCAATAATGTCCAATAATACATGGGTCTTAGTTGATTTACCTATCGGTTCAAAACCTATTGGATGTAAATAGGTGTTTAGAAAAAAGTACAATACTAATGGTTCAATACAAACCTTTAAGGCAAGACTAGTTGCTAAAGATTTCAAGCAAAAGGAAGGCATATACTATTTCGATACATATGCTCTGATAGCAAGAATTACATCCATTGGAGCTCTTATGGCTCTAGCTTTAATTTTCAAGTTACATGTACATCAAATGGATGTTAAAACAGCCTTTCTAAATGGTGACTTAAAGGAAGAAGTATATATGGAACAACCAGAAGGTTTTATACTTCTCGAAAATGAGAAAAAAGTTTGTAAATTAATTAAGTCACTATACAGACTAAAGCAAGCCCCTAAGAAATGGCATGAGAAATTTGACTTATCAAATGGTTTCATACATAATGGGGCTGATAAGTGTATTTACTCAAAATTTACCAAAAAATATGGAGTAATAATATGTCTCTATGTCGATGATATGCTTATTTTTAGCAATAATATGGTTGGCATAAATGAGACAAAGAGTTATCTAACCTCTGTTTTAAAAATGAAAGATTTAAATGAGGTTGATACAATCTTGGGTATTAAAGTTAAGAAGCATACTAATGGTTATGTTCTTAACCAAAGTCATTATATTGAGAAATTGGTTGCAAAATTTAAACGTCTCAATATAAAAGAATTTAATACTCCATATGACTCAAGCATGAAACTGATTGAGAATCATGATCAAGTAATTGCACAACTTGAATATGCTAGTGCAATTGGAAGTATAATGTATGTCATGCATTGTACTAGGCCTGATATAGCATTTGCAATTTGCAAATTATCAAGATATACAAGTAAACCTAGTACAATTCGTTGGAAAGCCATTCGAAGAGTTCTTGGATATCTTAAGAGAACTAAAAGTTTTAGCTTATATTATTCAGATTACCCTGCAGTGTTTAAAGGTTATTCTGATGCAAGTTGGATAACTAGTGCAAATGATAATAAATCCACATCCGGTTGGATATTTACACTAGGAGGAGGTGCTATTAGTTGGGCATCTAAAAAACAAACTTGCATCTCTCATTCAACCATGAAATCTGAATTTATAGCTTTAGCTGCTACGGGCAAGGAAGCGGAATGGCTAAGAAATATGTTATTGGATATAGAGTTGTAGCCACAACCAATGCCAGCCATTTTCCTGTATTGCGATAGTGCAGCTACAGTGTCTAGAGCATATAATGATATATATAATGGAAAATCTAGATATATTAGCATAAGACATGATTATATTAGAGAACTGATCTCTAATGGGGTAATTACCATAACATATGTGAAATCTGCCCGTAATTTGGCAGATCCCTTAAATAAAGGATTACCAAAAGATTTGGTAAGTAGTACTACAAAAGGAAATAGTTTAAAACCCTTAATATTAGACACCGATAATGGGAACCAAACTTTTAATTAGTAACCTCTAATTATAAAGTTCAAAGGGTAAAAACAAGTTGTTGTTATGTGTCTCTGATACACTAGTAAAAAACCCATTCCAAAGAAAATTTTATGAAGACTAGTGCGGTCCATTGTGTATAGAGGATGATTTTTAATACTCTTAATGGAGTTCAATATCTATTGTTTAAATGTCCGAAGAATGGGGATATTCAAGGAACTCTACCTATATAAACATCAGAAGTGGTGCCGCTTCAACAAGAAGAATTAGGGGTTCTCTTGTAAATGTTTATTAAGAACAGGATAGGCACATGGCCATTTAGTGCTAAAGGTGAAAAACTTCTAAGAGAAATATGAATAAATATTATGTGTGTTGTATCTTCAATTTTAATACAAAGAGTTGTGGTTCAATCTGCGGACACTAACAACTTCATTAAAATTCTAAGATACATTCACTAATCGATGGTTCAAATCGAGAGATACCTTCTTGTATGCATAATATTTATTTGTGTGAAAGGCTACTAAATCAAATTACCAACATTCCAAACTAATGGGGGATTGTTTGTAGTTTGCAATGTTGATGAAAACTATCCCATATTACTTAGAAAAGTCAAGAGTAAAGAATATATAATAAGCTATTCTTCTTAGCTTAGACAATTACACTAAGTGCCATAAGTCCAAGGTGGTACTGGGCTCACCTAGTGGGCTACTAATTATTTAATGTCAAAGATGGGCACTTGGGCTTAAAATTATTAATACAACTGATTTTTTATTTTCTTTTTTGATTTTCGAAATTAATTAAAATATTAATTAAACCATATTAAATAATCAGTTGTATTGAATGGTTGTGTTTCTTAATAATGCTGTTATATAAAGACACAACACTTACCTAAACAGTTGTTGTATAAGAACACAACTTAAGCCAACAGACAGTTGTTGTATGAGAACACAACTTAAGCCAACAGACAAGTTACTAACAAATGTAACTTTAAAATATCTATAAAATAGACTTTTCTATTTTGCCATTTTCACTATTCTGCTTGGAACGTTTATGACTTTGTTGTATCAAGTATTATAAAGCCTTAAGAAAAGTGATTCTCACGCCTCAAAGTCAGCATTTAAGTCTTTTATCTCAATTATTTTTCTAACAACTAATACAGATGTTGGCTACTTAAAAATATTCTCATATCATATAAAATTTACTGAAAAGTTAGATGTTGGATATGCAAATTTAGTTGAATATTCATAAGTAGCAAGACGTACCAGTTCTTGAAAATTTTATTTTATAGACTCTTTCCACCATGTCAATCATGGTCTCAGTCAATCAAATTACATCAGATCCGATTATTCTTCCAAGTCATCATTATTATTTTTGTTTTTTTTAGTTTCGTTCTTAGGGTTTAAAGATTTAGTGTTTAGGTTTAAAGGTTTAGTGTTTAGGATTGTATTTTACATTGGAAAGTAAGTATGACGTGAAATGAAAATCTGATTTATTTTAATTTAATTAACTGGGATCATGGCTGACGTGGTGGGAAGGATCTAGAATATAATTTTTTCAATTCTTGAATTATATTACACACTATTTATTTTTCATCTAAAAAAATCGTACAACATAACTTAAGAAAAAAAGCTAGCAATATACAAGTTTGTTAGAACATCTAGCCATCTTTGATTTCAATGACCTAGTTCTTTTTCAACATGTGAGTGGTCCTAAACGTAGTCTAACAACCTCTTATTTGGTCCTTTTCGAACATATGTTAGTTCCTAACTACATATATATATTTTTTTTTTCTTTTGAGGTGATGATTAGTCGTAATTCCTAATTACCTGAGGATGAGAGCTCGGCTTTTAATTCAGGATTAAACCGGCTATCTATATTCATGGCAGTAAAATAGATAGTTATCCATTTTAAACATGTTCATATCTAGCGTTGAATTCTATTTTATTGTTTCGATTTTATTATTGTTGATAATAAATTGAATATGATTATAAAACAAAAAATAATAAAAATTTAGAATTTAAATTGAATCACTGTGATAAATTAGCAAAATATTTCACTTGAGGATAAATTTTAAAGTAAGGTATAAGTATCTAAAATAATCAAATTTAATTTAGACAAACAATACCTCCCAACCATTATATGACATGTCACACAAAAATTGGAGTTATTTAAATAGTATCAATTAGATCTGACAATTTCGGATACAATATGATTATACGACACGAACACAACATCGGACAAATAATTAATACACGACGAGAAAAATAATATTAACACGACACAAATAGACGAACATGTCAAAATCTACATATGAAAGAAAATAACTAAAACACAACACACAAAAAATAACGTGACACAAAATTGATAGTTATTTGAATAATGTCAATTAGATCTGGCAATTTCAGAGACGACACGAACACGAAAAATAACTAAAACACAATATAACACGAAAAAATAACATTAACACGACACGAATGCATGAATGTGTCAAAATCTATATAATACGAATTATTAACTTGTCAAAATTTATATATATAATATCTTGAATACGATTATAACACGAAAAAATAACATAAATACAAGATGTGGTAATTATACAATAAAATAATTAACAATTGATTGAATCATTTGAAAGGATAACTTTTCATTTTATTTTATATAAAAAAAATAAAACAAAATACAACATAAAAAAATAACACTACCACAACACGAATACACGAATATGTCAAAATCTATATATAACATGTCAAAATTTATATGTATGTAATACCTTTAATATGATTATAACACGAAAAAATAATATAAATATAATACGTACTAATTATTAAAAAAAAAAACTATAATTGCTTGCAAGGGCGAAGCCAGAAATATAGACGGGGGGTCGAAATTAGACCCGCTCATGGGTCGGGCCGGGCCACGGCTCAGATTTTTTTCAATCTTATCCAGGCCCGCCCATGAGCAGGTATAACCGGAATATACATATAAAGGTTTAAAGTAAAAATAAAAATCGTGTATAAAATAAACATGTTCAAAGATAGGGTTATTCGTCGGCTCGAATAGGGCCGGACCTTGGACAAGTAAAATTTTTTGCTATATGAGTCTGACTCGACCTAGTCCATGGACAACTCTTATGAGCATAGCATGAAAAATATTAAACAAAATAATTAATGTAAATGCATCTATTTAATTGATTGAAAAAGTAAATAGAGAGAATTAAACTAATAATAATGAATGAGATTAAAACTAAAATATTATCAAATTTATTATATCAAATAAATTTTATAAATAAAAGATCAAATTGAAAGGCCAAACAAAATTTGGAGGGACCAAACATTATTTTATTTTATTTCAAAAATTTTAAGAGGGGGCCAAATTAAAAAATAAAATAAAATTGGAGGGACCAAACATAAATTTACCGTTGTTTCAAAAATCTAAAAAAAATTGAAAATCTAAAAAAATTTGAAGAGAGGCCAAGACTCCTGCCAGTTTCCTTCCCTTAACCTCTTATTGCTTGTTAGGCAAGCAATTACCCCTCAAGAACAAAGATTACTTTTATTTTATTTATTTATGAGATATTCTTATGTTGGAAGGATTAAAATTAAGACATTGGTTGCTAGAATAAGGCAATTATACTGTTTAAAAGACGGCGATTAAGTAAGCAAGATTAGGGATGGTAAAATCCGATCCGATCGATAGATTTCGAACCGATCCGATCCGAATGGAGAGGTTTTTTTTTTTGAACAATGGAGGCGGAGCGGGGCGGTGCGGTTTTTTTTGTTTGAAAGGCGGGGATGGAGCAGTTGTGGTAATTGCCTGCTCCGCCCCGCCCCGAATACTAAAATTACAATTTTACCCTTACATATTTAGCTTTTAAATGAATAATAAAATAATATAATTAAACTTATTATTTTTATTTTTAAAAACTTAAACCTAATACTTTATTTTTTTCTCTTCCTATATTAGAAACATGTTTATATTTAATTTATATTAAAAAAAAAAATTTAAATGTTTGATTATTTGAAAAAAAAAATAATTAATAAATATCAAATGGGGCGGAGCGGGGCGGGGCGGTTATGGATGTAACCGACATCCATGGAAGTGGTAGTGGTATTGAAATTTCAACATCCATGACTGAGCGGGGCGGTGAGCGGGGCAGAGCAGTACTATGGCGGGGCGGAGGCGGATACTGCAAAATCCGCCCCCGCCCCGCTCCATTGCCATCCCTAAGCAAAATGTTTGTTAGTAATTTATTCCTAAAAAAAAAAAACTAAAGAAGGTGGAGAGACTTACCTATGATATTTATCAGTAATTTGTTATATGCAGTCACGTAGTGGCAGTCAAATTAGTCAATTTTGTAGTGGCATCAATTTGAGTGCATCAACTAGCTAGCTTTAGTAGCAATAGAAAAATGGGCATGGAATTTGCAACAACAGAAATCTATAAAATAATTAAAAGCATTGAGGGGGGGGGGGAATTGCTTCCCGACGTAGAAGTCAAAAAATTTTTAAAAAAATAAATAAAGAAAAGAAAAAAAAAATTATGTATTAATGTTTGTATTATTTTTTATATGATTATTGTATTCAATGTATTATATATTTATATATTTTTTAACACGTTAATAATTTATTTTATATATATTTTAGTACGTTCTTGTATTTCTCTAGTATGCAATAAAAGAAAACTGTCATTGTCATCAGTAAATTCTATAGAATTCAAACACAAATTATCTTAATGATCGAAACTGTATTTTGAAATGAGGATATCAAGAGAAAGAGAGAGAAGGTTTTGGAACTGTGATGTCCTTAAATTAAAGGTGTTTGTGGTATTTTTGGATCCAACGGATTGGGTTGGAGAAAGGTTTAGAGATGCTGGATGTTGAATCTGTTAAATAGTGACAAACAATTAAAGAAGGTATCGGATTTGAAATTTTGAGACTCGTTTCGATATTAAGTCAATAGGTATTTGAGGAGAAAAAAGAGTCAAAAAGAAAATGAGCATACTATATGTGATCTAAGCTTGTGAGTCTTACTCATATCTTTTATACATTTGGTTATAAGTGCATGAGATTAACGATTATACCTGTCAATTGTGATAATTGATTGTCCTTAATTGATTGATAAGTCAGGCCCCAACTTAAATAAGTGTCAACCAAGTTTTGAAGTTATACGGTGTCTTCTCATCTTTAGGCCTCATAGGCCTAACTTTATATTGGATCGTATGCCTCAGAGATATTTGAGTATATAACAACTGTCCTCCAAACCTGAAAGGGTTATAAAGTGATCGGCCTCATATTTGACAGTAAATGTTAGGGAGCATTTTACTGTGATCGCCATTTACAATGATGTGCGCGCTATGTTGATTTCATTGGTTGACAAGACCTGGTCGCCTAGCTTGGCGAGAATGATTATATTGGTTGCCTTTAAGCAATTGTTGATACAAGTTGGTCGCCCTAAGGCGATTGTCGGTCTTTATCCAATTTATTAATTGTTTTGGTTAATCGAATAATTGATTTCTTTTTCTTTTTTTGAATTTTGAATTTCAAATTTCATAGGTTTAGACGCATATTGACATACGCACTGTTTATGTTGAATTTCAAATTTCAACTTGGCTGCGCGCTTACATTTGTGCATATTCATTTCGGCCACATGGCGTTGGGAGAGTGGTTAGTAATTGCTATCGTTTCTCCCTCCCCTTTAATTCTTGAAAAAATCAATTAGCTTAACCTCGATTTCATCTTCTAAAGAGTGCTATATAAGCCTCATTTGGGGAAGGCTGATTTTTCTTCGTTTTCTTCATCTTTATTGTGTTTTTTTTCTCTAGGTCTTTCCTCTTAATCGTCACTGTTTTTTTGTACGGTTTTTCAACTGTTATTTTGTGGCCAACTTATCACTGTCTCACCATTGTGCTCGTTGTTACCGTATTCATTATTCTCCGTTCAAGCTTTCATCTTTTTTAGGTAAGTGTTTGATTTTTTCTCGTGTTTTTTTTTGGATTTTGAGTATTGTATGGGTTTGAAGAAAATGGCAAGACTTCCACTAATTATTTTGCCAACAAGCTCTTGGTTGAGTGGCTAAAAGCCTTGGAGGCATGAAGTCTTGGGTTCAAACCCAAGCAACCCCTCCCCTTACCCAATTATCAAAAAAAAAAGAAAATGGCAAGACATACGAGGAAGGTTTCTGATCACGGTTCAGTGATTAAGACCAAGGATATAATCGAACCAAACAGAGTTTAAACAATAAGAAACTCGAATTCCACTTAAAATCCGTGGCTTGAAACTGAGATGTATTAGTAGATGAAATTGTGGAGAGATTCGTATCTAACAGATCTTTTATTACAGTAAACTGGATATTCTTTAGATAATAATGAGATTAAATCATTCTCATTTCGCTGAAAATAAACAAAACCAATAATAATCTCCATGGTGCATCACATCACAGCAATATTATCCAAAACAAACCATATCCACAACAAAAAGCAATAAAAATATTTTTTTTTAAAATGCTGTAGGAAATGGGTGGGTGATTCTAATATATGGTCAGTGTCCTTTTGTCATCTCCCATTAATTGCACATTAATATTCTGACCTATTGGTTAAACGTCAAACGCCTAATATGCATGTAGGGACTCCATGAAAAATGATCAATTAATAGGCAACAACAAATTAATTTTTTATACAAAGATTATCTAATAAGCAGCATAAAGTCTACTACTTAATTATGCACAATAAACATGTTTAGGGTGTAAGTAGTAGTTGAGAATACAGGAAAGCAAATGCCCCCTTTTTTTATTCAAATCTGAAGTGTAATTGCAATTTGTTTACGGTTGGAGAGCCAACCATCTCTTCTATCTTGGATCAGTTTCATTAATTATAAAATTTAGACAAGTTTATTGTTGCTACAACTGCTCAAGGGTTGGGTAGTCCGTTCGGTTCGACAAGCTCGACTTGAACTTAAGTAAAAGTATTTGTAATTCGAATCGGTCCAATCTAGTCCGAATTACTATTTAATAATTAAAAATATATTTTTTATTTAAATTTAATTATAACATATATAAAAATAATTTTTTAATATTTTAATAATTTATAAATAGTAAAATAGACTTATGGGCAAACCCAAATCTGATTGGAAACGAACTTAGACAAAAAAAATATTTTTTTTCGGATTTAGCATGACCATGAATACCAATTGTTACCCTATATTCAATAAGGATACATTTTGAATTTCACTACACTTTCGGTACGTGAAATCCAAAGTATCCACCGATATCAAATGTATCGTAAGATGTATTTGATAGTATCTTACGGTGCAACTTACTTCACTATTCTTTTAGTAGATTATGGAACCGTCAAGTCAAGTGAAAGTCATTGGACTCTACTTGGAATGTAAACTTACACTTTTTTTTTTCAATATATTTTTTTATTAATATTTTTATTTAAAAATTTTCAAATTATTTAAAATATATATTTGATTTAATATAATAAATATATTGATATAATTATATAACAATTTATTAATTAAATAAAATATTTAAAGTAAATTTTCAAATTATTTAAAATATATATTTGATTTAATATAATAAATATATTGATATAATTATATAACAATTTATTAATTAAATAAAATATTTAAAGTAATATTATATTAAAATTTTTAAAATTTTTAAAATTTTAATATTATTAATATATATATATAAATAATTTATCAATACATTATTAGATTAATGTACTTAATGAGTATTTATTTTTCACTTTCATCTTAGACCGTTTTTTTGTTATCCAAAACTATATTGACTATTGATATTAATATGACTGCTACACATACTCAAATATGATTGTTATAATAACTAATCTTATAATTATCGTTGTTTTCAATCTCATCAAAACTAATCTAATCATTCATCTAAATGAACCTAAATCTTTTAATTATAACAATTGGAAGTTCAAATCAAATTGGCAAATGACAAAAAGAGAGAGAGAGAGAGGCTATTCGGTTCTTCAAATTTTGTAATAGCTTTTTTTCTCCACTTAATTTTTTGTATAAGGGGAGCTGAAAGTATTGATTCAAATGATTTAGTAGGATTTGCATTGCTTAAGCGGTCAGCATTTTTAATAAATAAATAAATAATTAATCAAGATCCTTACCACACTAATTATGTCAACGAACAGGGCTCAACCGCCCTTCTACCCAGCTTCATGAATGACTTTTTTCTACTAGAGACTCTAAATGCATGCAGCTAAAAGGATGAACCATAACTTATTATTATATAAAAGAAGATAAAGTTCAAAAGAACTTAGGGTACTTTTTCCGACAAAAAGCTTTTCTTTCCTCTCGGTAAGGAAGCGAAAAAGCAATTTTTTCCCCCATAATTATGCAAGGTATTTCGACCTCATTTTACACCTACTTAGCCCCATTTTGAAGTGAAAGAGGTTTTGATTTTGTGGGGCGGGGCTTACTGTTCCAAAGCATGCATGGATTATAATTTCAACCATGATCAACTCTCTGCAATTATAATTTTCTAGTCAATAGATTGGCGGCATTAACTCAAGAAAACAGATTAATTGATGTCCTTATCTTTCCGGAATCAAAGGAGTTCCTTTGCTTCAAGCTCACGGGAGGGAGGAGAGGACTAGTAAAGTAAAATAGTAACACCAATTAAATGGAGATTGTTGAGGTATTTTTGTTGGTTAAGTTGAGCAAATTTTGAATTTGAAGGATGAAGATTGTAAAGGTTTGCAAAGACAGAACATTGTCAGAAGGCATTATAATTATATTTTTGGAACGTGCTTTGATATTTAAGTTAATAAATTTCAAAGGATAATCAAAGAAATGATAAAGTAACAGAGTTTCAATGTGTTTTGGTTTCTTTTATCTCGATTCAACATTTATTCTAGTTATTTATACCTAATTGTGAGTTGTGTTGGGACTTGGAAGCTTTTGTGCTTGATAGATGTAAACCATGTATCTTTGAGCCTCAAGCTGTTGGACAATTATAATTTTATCGAGTGTTTTATATGTAGAGATTCAACTATATAAGATAAACTATGGGCCCAACAGAGATCATGTCCAAAGCTCCGGAGGACGTTTAACCTATGTGGCTCCCAAATCAATCCTGGTTTTCCGCTTCTATCCTCTTTCCAATTAAAAATTAAATGTCGGTTCTTTTAAAGTTAAGCCAAAAATAAATTTAAAATGATTAAATTGATTATGTATGATTGAAAATCTCATGTACTTATGCTTTAATAAATTGAGTTGTGATCATTTTGTTCGTCCAAATTTATGACTTTACTACAAATGAGTTTCCTATGGTTATGTTTTCTCACATCAGACCCTGCTGAAACTCATGTTTGGCCTTTCATTCTTGGTAAACCTGCAGATTGAAGGGATAGCGATAGCGACATTTTCGACATGTACCTGTTTTAACACCTGATTTCGTTGAACTTGATGACAATGTTTAGATAATGATCATAATAATAATCCATATACTATAGAGAGTGATGACAATGTTTAGATAATGATAATAATAATAATAATAATCCATTTACTATAGAGAGTAAAGTCAAAATTAAGATAATGATAAAGATAAAATCAAACCTTTAGGCTTTATCTGCCAATGTTGGCTGGTCAATTGTAATGGAATCGTGTTGAAAAATCGTTAAGAACAAATGACAAAAACTTTTTTTTTTTTCCCTCTGCTTCATGTCATGCCATAATTCCCGGTAAGATGTCTCGAAGATTAACATCTTTCCTTTCTTTTTGCTATCCCTTCCCCGATCTTAGCCAAAATGTCAGCAAAATTGTGCTCATAATACTCTCTTTTTTCTACGAGTATTGTTCACCCATGTGGTCATTGCAGGCTTTAAACTGAACCCAGGCAATGCGAGATTAAATATCCAACCCATGAAATAGGCCTAACTGCCAGTGCTTGTTCGGACCATTAACATGGTTGAACACGACAAAGATTTTGGACTCAGCCTTATTGAGATGACAAAGATCACTGAGGAGTGACCCATAAAATCACCTCACAAATTCATACAAGCCTTTTCGTTTCGCTCTGTTTAATGTTGTTTATTAGAACGAGAGAAGTCCTTGCTCATAAGTAGGGTATAACCAAGCCGAATCGAGTCGATATATTATTAAGTTTGAGCTTCACTTAATAAATTCAATAAAATTCAATAAAATTATAAATATTAACACAATATATTTGTCATTTACTTATATATACATATTAAATATATTTAAAAAATAAATATTTGATCAAGCACGATTAGATTTACGAGTCTCTCAAAGTCAAGTATTAAATTACTCAAATTTGGTTCTATTCATTTCTCGAGTAGCTTGACTCAGTTTACACTCTACTCATAAATCATGATGACTTATTTCAATGGTGAAAAGAGAATTTTAAAATTATTAAATTTTAGGTTCGAATTTCATCATGTAGTTTAATTTCGGTTCATCAATAAATCACGTGTGCATAATTAACTATAACCTTCATTTTATAGTGATTGAAATGCAAAAGTTGGTTATTTGTTTATTTTTTCTATTTTAGGAATAAATATGCTTATATATACCTTCAAATTAATATAGGTTTTGCCCAATATTTTTCATGCGATTGTTTATGTATACTATTAATAAAGTTTATAACTGAACTTAATGTTACGAATCAAGTGACACAAATTAAATTGATAAAAATAAATTTAAAAAATAAATTAAATCATAATAAATATATAAAATAAAAGATATAAATTCCATTTAATATTTTATAAATGAGGATTTAGATGTTTTAGTTAATGTTGTTTTTAATTATTCATACATACAATTAAAAATAATTACTTAACTTCTTTTTTTACTTTTTTTTTCTTCTATTTCACCCATATAATGGATGTGCCAAAATTTAGTATCTACAAATAAATCTCTTAAACAGATCAATTTGTCTTATAATCTATGCTTGTCCTTAATATAATTTCATGCAATAGCAGACGTGGGATGTTTGATATTGTTAATTAGTTATTGATCTTTTCAAGAAATAAAAAATCGGATCGAAAGTCGAATCGATTGGACTTCAGATTTTTGGTTCAACTATAACTAGAAAAATAAATGATTAACACAGTTGAAAGACTAGACTAATAAGTGATATGTAAGCGTAAATGAGAACTTAGTTCTCATGTAAGTATGCATAATTCTGAAAAAAAAAAAAAGTTGCTATGTCCTAGCTATTCTCGTATATATATATATATATATACATTTGAAAGCTTCGAAACTTTACTTGATGAACAAAGCATTAAAAAGGTAATAAAATTGTAGCATAAATGCTGCCTTAGCCCTTAGCCTTAGGGCATCTGGAGGAGTCCCCTCCACTGATATACCATCCACCCATTTGGATATTAAAGGCATTGAATGCTACAGCCTACAGCAAAGACCACTCTTAGAGGGAATCTTTGAATAAAGCAAGGAAAAGTATTTTTGGAAGGAGAGGACGGTAGTGAACAAGCGTAGCCAAAAGCAAAAGGAAAAAGAAAAGAAAGCAACTGGTGGATAGAAAATAAGCGAGAGAAGATCTAACTAACTTTGATCTGAATAAAGAAAATGTGAAGAATTGAAGAAGAGAGTTGCGCCTGTCGCGGTGCTGCCTGAATCAGTAGAGAGCTGCGCCTGCGCCTGGAGAAGGAACCGATTGAATGAACTGAACGGGAAAACAATCGATCAGATATTATTCAGATGGCCTAAGGCTAAGGGCTAAGACAGTAAGGCCCGAATCAGTGGCCCTGTCTGGGTATTAGGCTATTAGCCCAAATGCTTAATTTTTGGGCCTTTCAATTTGTAATCAATTGGATTAAAAAAATTCAAAAGCAATAAAAATAATATTATTTTATTAGATTTTTAATGATTTTTCTGGTTTCATGTTTTTTTTTTTTGGATAAGTAAGTGTTTTATTTATCCAGAAAGCAGTTAAACTGCTACATCCAACATCATGTGCAACATGTACTTAAAGCTATACATACTTAAACAATACTTGAACAAAACTTAAGACCACTAATCAATCAGGGAACAATAGCAACATACTTCAGCAATACTTAAAGCTATTCCAGAATGGACAAAGATCCTAGGAAAAAAGAGACAGTCCCCAATCTGCATCCAATCTTCGGTTCACTTCATAAGGACTAATGTTCTTGAGCCCCAACACTCGCATTCTGATGATCTCTTTTATCTGCTCAATGATGGCTCCTTGTGTGGATTGAAGGCGATTAAAACACCTATTATTTCTCTCCCTCCAGATCGAGTAAAGAAAGGCACTCCATGATAAACGCAAAATAACAGAAATGAGAATTTTTCCTCTGATTCTGTTTACTGCCTATTGCAGCTCTGCTTGCCAGCTCCTTATGCTTCTATGAAGTTGACATAAGCATAGTATATGCCCCCAGATTTCCTTTGAATAGTCACATTCAAAAAATATATGATTCCGGGTTTCTTGCTCAGTTTGACATAGCTCACATTTGCCATCCACCTCCATGCCCCATGACATCAATTTGTTCTTTGTAGGCAGTTTGTCCAATATAGCCATCCAAGCTACCAGTGCATGTTTAGGAATATGAAATGGAAACCAGATCAGTTTATCCCACTCCACCTTGTCCTGCCTAGGCCTGAGATCATTCCAGACTTTAGCCACCATAAATCTGTTCCCAGGGAACTTCCAAGTTAGAGCACCATTCTGGTTGGAGGTGAACCTCAAAGCCAAAGCCCTCAGCTCAAGCATTTTACGCCATGTCCAGCTGCTTCCTGGGGAAGGTTGAACCTGCCACACTGTTCTTCCTTTCAGCACATAGGCATGAAGCCAGGCAATCCACAATGAACCTGCCTGAGAGAGAAGTGCCCATAGGTGCTGAATAATGCAAGCCTTATTCCATATTCCCAAGTCTTTTAATCCAAGACCCCCCTCTGACTTTGGACAGCAAATGGAACTCCATTTGACTCTTGCTCCCTTAGCTGAGTCATCTCTTCCTTTCCAGAAGAACCTGCTGCATAATTGATTAATTCTTTTAAGAACAGCCTTAGGCAAAACAAAGTGCCTGCACCAGAAATTGGACACATTAAAAAGAACAGATTGAATGAGCTGAAGCCTTCCTGCATAGGATAACATGCGTGCTGCCCAGCCATTGATTCTCTGAGTAATTCTATCGATCAAAGGAGAACAATCCTTTTCAGAGAGTCTTCTTGTGACCAAAGGGACCCCAAGGTACCTAACAGGTAGTTTGCCAAGTTTAAACCCTGTCAACTCTTGCATCTCAAGTAGAGTGGTCCTACTAACACCAGAGGAGAAGACTTCACTCTTGGAAGGGTTTAATTGCAAACCAGAAATGGTATAAAAGTAATGGAGAATACCCTGTATGCCCACAACAGAATCCAAGTTACCCTTTGCAAAAATCAGCAGATCATCTGCAAAGCACAGGTGAGTAAGCTTGATTCTGTGACATTTAGGATGGTAGCTGTAAACTCCATGAAGAGCCCCTGCATCCAGAAGTCTGGATAAAACATTCATAGCAATGACAAAAAGATAAGGAGAGAGAGGGTCTCCCTGCCTTAACCCCTTTGCTCCTTCAAAGTACCCTACTAATCCTCCATTAAGAGAAATTGAGAACTTTGGGGAAGTGATGCATGCCTTGATCCATCCTATGAACTTATCAGGCAATCCATAAACTGATAAAACAGTGAGAATGAAGTCCCAATTTAATGAATCAAAAGCTTTTTGGAGATCAATCTTCATTGCAAAACGGGGGGATAAGGTTGCTCTTCCATACCCTTTGACCAGTTCCTGAGCCATGAGAATATTATCTGAGATGCTTCTCCCTGGTATGAAGGCACTCTGATTGCTGGAGATCATAGTAGGAAGGAGTGGAGTGAGCCTGGCAGTGATGATCCTGGTAATACATTTATAAATGACAGAGCAGCATGAAATAGGCCTGAAGTCCTTCATATGATTAGGATTCTGGAATTTTGGGACAAGAGCAATACATGTAGAGTTAAAGACTGATATCCTGCTCCCTGATTGAAAGAAGGATAAGATTGCTGCAGTGACATCCTCTTCCACAATAGGCCAAGCAGTTTTAAAAAACTGTGCAGTGTATCCATCTGGCCCTGGGGCTTTGTCCCCATTCTGCTCAAACATGGCTCTTTTCACCTCCTCTTTTGTAACAGCCTTAGCTAAATTGTCCTTAGCTTCAGCAGGCAAGGCAGGCTGAATAAGTTCAGTAAGAAGCTCCCTAGGGCAGTCTGTGACCTGTTTGTCCTCAGTCCCAATCAACTTCTGAAAGAACCTTACAGCCTCCTTTGAGATTTGGCCAAAATCTTCCAACTTCCTTCCCTCATCATCATAGAGGACTCTGATGGATTGCTTGCTATGCTTTGCTGACACCATTTTATGGAAATAATGAGTGTTCTGATCCCCCTCCTGCAGCCATTTTATCCTTGATTTCTGCCTGTAATAACTTTCCTCAGCCTTTTGGAGTTCCATCAATTCTGCATAGAGTCTTCTTTCTGTTTCAACAAGAGTATTAGATGGCCTTTGATGCAGGTTGATCATCTGCATGCTCTCCAATTCTTGCCTTTTATCTTGAACCTTCCCTGAAATGTTGCCATATATGGCCAGGTTAAATGCCCTCAGTACTGCCTTTAATCTCTTCAATTTGTGGAATAGAGTGGTCATAGGATTGCCAATGAAAGGCTCTTGCCAAGAGTTTTCCACAATGTTCAGGAACTCTGGATTCCTAGTCCAGAAATTAAAAAACCTAAATGGCTTTGGGGGAGAATGAGCAGTCAAGTTCATCTTTATGTATGCTAGGCAGTGATCAGAAACCATTGGAGCCAAAAACTCAACAAATGAGTGAGCAAACTGTGTATGCCAGCAATCATTCACCAAAACCCTATCAAGCTTTTTAGCCAAGTAAGCATCAGTTTGGTGGTTGGACCAAGTGAATGCTGGTCCAGTACTGGTATGATCAAACACTGATAGCTGTGTCAAGCAGTCCTGAAAATCCTTCATATCAGAGGTAAGCATGTAGGAGCCATTGAAATCTGAGCTTTCCTGTGGTCTTGCTATAACATTGAAATCTCCAGCCAAAAGCCAAGGAGAGCCATCAATTCTGCCTTGAATGTCCTGAAGATGGTGCCAAAGCCTTCTTCTACTTATGCCTTCATTGCTTCCATAAATTGCTGTAATGTAGAACCTGGTAGAATTATAAGTGGTGCAGCATGTAATGCTCTGATCAGATGTTGCAATAAGATCAACCTGCATCTGATTTCTCCATAGGAACCATATTCTCCCATTATAACCTTCTAAGTAGTTGTGATGTAGCTTCCATCCCTGAAAGAGCCTATCTACTATAGCTGGCATGTTTTGTTGTTTCACTCTTGTTTCCAGTAAGCAAACAAGGTCTGCCTTCAGGCAGTTTATTCTCTGTATAATACTTTTCTGCTTTTGAGGGTTGTTTAGCCCCCTAGTATTCCACATTATAAAATTCATGAAAGTTGAGGGGGGGTCACTCCAGAGGCAGGTAAAACTGCCTTACCTCTTTTCCCCTTGTCAATGGGCCCTTTCTTCTTATTCTTCAAGGCTTTCATCAAGTCTGCAACTCCTGCTGCTGCTGCCCTTTGCTTCTTAGGAGAGTTTGGAAGGATTTCCACCACTTGTTCCTCCTCTCTCCATTGCTCAGAGTCACTAGTTTGTCCAGGGTCTACATTTGTCCTCTCTGAGTCACTCAGGATGTCAAATCTGTTTTGGGAACCAGCTAATACTGACTTCTTGCTTTTCTGTATGCTTCTGCTTCCTCTCCCTTTACTGCCCTCATTAACTTCTGTTTCCTTCATACTTACCTCTTTCTGTTCTTGAGCCATAGGCAGGGCACTGCTTTCAACTTCTACGCTGCTTGTAGCCTGTGCATCATGTTTTGACAGTTCTGCTTTAGGCCCCTCCTTTGGAATCCAAACTTTGGTAGCCCCTACAGGCTGTTTGGTGCAATTTCTGTCTGTATGCCCAAACAAATTGCAATGCTTGCATTTTGGAGGGTACCAAGGGATATCCACAACAACATTTGCAATAGTGCCATCACATAACTCAACATTAATACATTTTGGGATGGGGACATCCACTGCAATCTCCACACATACCTTTGCATAGGCCAATCTCTGTTGGCTAGCAGTGATTCTATCCATATACAATGGAGTTCCTAGGGCACTAGCAATATAGCTGAGGCCACGTCTGGTGTACAATTCCAGAGGAACTCCTCCCAAATGGATCCAAACAGGTAATTTCTTCAAATTAAACTCTAATGATTTCATACCTGGCTCCCATTTTCTCAGAATGAGTGACTTATTTTGAATGTGCCAAGGTCCCTGCTCAAGAACCCATTCTCTGGTGTCAGCATTCGAAAATTGAACTAGGTATAAGTTCAGGCCAGCAGATTTGATCACCACTGCTCCATTCTTTCCCCATAACATGTTGGCAAGTCTCTGAAATGTGCTGAAGTTTGGTGCCTTGCCAACAAACTGCGCCACAACTGAGTTCATCCACACAGTTGCTCCTTCTTCAAAAACCTCAGCTGGAGGTTTGACGGTGATGGATCCATTTGAGTGTTGAGGTGGGAAAAACAGCAACGATTGATCGGAGGAGATTGTGAAGAGCTTCTTCCAATCAAAATTGGTCTTGACTGATGCCACGTCAGCAAAGGTGGTTGTAACTAACTTTTCTGGAATGTGCAAGCGCTCCGTAACTGTCTCACGATCCTCTCGAACATTGGATAATTCAGTATTTGGATCACCATTGATGAGATCATGAGAACCTGGTTCGTTGTTGAGAGCAACAGCAACCACTGTAGAACCTTCTTTTCTCATGCCAGGATCCATACTCTTCATCTGTTCCAAAAGAGCCTCAGCATCCTCTTTCTTGAAACACAACCCAAGTGATTTTTCAGTTGAAACACCCGAAACCAACGCGAATTCCTCCTCTGAAATACTGAAAGCATAAACCGGAACCCCAACCAATCTCTCAAGGCAGCCGCTGTTTTTTTTTTTTTTTCAAATCAAGCTTCCATACCTCAGCATCCTCTTCCCGTTCTCGGTCCCGCTCTTACTCCGGCTCAGACTCCAAGTCCAGCTTTCGCTCTCGGTCTGTGTCCCGCTCCAGATCTGCTTCCCCGTCTAGCTCTCGCTCTCGGTCCAGATCTTCCTCCTAAGTCCAGCTCTCGCTCTCGGTCAGCCGATCGATGCCCCAGTTCAAGAGAACCAGAAATGGAAACCACTAGATGCTGGAATCTTCAAGGTCAATTTCGATCGAGCTTCTCACAAAACCAACAGATTTGGAGGGATAGGTGTAGTGATCAGAAACTCAAATGGGTTAGTGATGGGGGCTTACTCCACAAAAGTTGTGAACGTAAATGACCCTTTCTTGGTGGAAGCGAAGGCAGCAGTTCAGGCACTTGCTTTTGCAGTGGAAATCGGCTTATGTAAGTAAAGCTGAAGCAGTGTAGGAGTCGAAAGTCGCTAGTCCTCGCAAACTCCTCCCCTCCCGACTTTCTCAGATCTGTTTCTCTTTCCCTCCGACAGCTAGAGAGAGGCGTTACTTGGGAGTTTAGCTTTGACTTTCTCAGATCTGTTTCAGTTGCTGCAGATCTTGGGCGACGTCTCTGCTTGTGCTTTTCTTTCAATGTTGCTGCAGATCTAAGAGCTTCGATGTTGGCTAGGACACTTGGTCTACACAAAAATAGACGCCTTGTTGTTGGTGGTGTTGTTGCTGGCTTTGTTCGTGTTGAAAGACAGGAGAGGAAAGGGAAGAAGTCTGAAAGTGGGTATTTTTAGTGTTAGAAAGTGGGTATTTTTATCCGATTCTTAACGGTTCAATATTTTTCCAGTTATATCTATGGCATTGAATCGTCGATTCTCGATTGAGCTGATTAAACCGATCGATCCAGTCCGATTTTTTTATTATTGAAAACATCAATCCCTTGGAATTTTTCCGTTTTTGATCAGTCAGTCCCTTTGAATCTTTAAATTTTGATTTGAGCTGTAAATATAACGCCAATATGTGTTTAGGGTGTGATTAGCTCAAACCAATCCTTGATTATTGACTTAAAAAAAATATTCACCATATTTTTCAATCCAAATACGATAGTACTTCCCGCTTCCGTTTCCTTTAATCACAAATAGGCGGTAATCAACCCAAATTAATGAATAAAAAATGAAAAAAATCAATTTTTTATCTATTGAATCAATTTTTTAATCGATTCACTTATTTTTTGATTTTTAGACATGCATTGAATTGGATAGATCACCAATTACTGCTTAAACCCGTCCATCCTATTTTTTCAACACTGCAAGCCAATACTCGTCACCTTAAATTTTGAATCTAATGCTACATAGATACATGTTTTAAATTTTGAAGTAAAAGGCAACTAACAATTCTTTGATTATCAAAAGAAAAAAACTGAACTGTAGATTTGTCTAACAGTCGTATTATTCGTCTGATTCGACATGTCTGATTTAAAATGAATCAGATTTGAGATAAAATATTTTAAATTTAGATCGGTCCGATCCAATCCAGGTTATTATTTAGTTAATAAAAATAATTTTTACTTAAATTTAATTATAAAAATATATAAAAATTAAAATTAAAATTATTTTTAATATTTTAATATATTTTAAATAATAAAATAGATTTTTCCAACCCCATAGACCATATTGAACCTTAAACAAGTAAAAAAAAAATTATGCAAAAGTATTTTATGTGAATCTGACCTCACTCATGAAAAGTTCTATTACATTATTCTTTGTCAAATTTTTAGAAATTAGTAACTTGATTTTAGGAAGACTATCCTCAACTTCGTCCAACCCATTTAAAAAAGTGGAATTCACACATTCAAATACCAAATTACCCAATGCGGCTTAAGCGTTTTTCTTATTCAATGCCGAGATGTTAATATATCCATAAACATGCAATCTATTCTGGAAGACTGTCGATATATGTAGTTCCTAACATATATATAGTAGTTTTATAACCATCATAGGAAAAAAAAAAATACTACCACTGAATCGCAGATTACCCTTCGCATAAGTCACAAACTGAACCTCAATTTGCAATCTCAAACTCGATATTAATTAAATAATATTTAAGCAGTTAAATCTCAAAGTTGAAGAAAAAAAAATCCGGCTTCCCTTGATGAGTCGAGACCAGTAGTACTACTGTACTGTTTATCTTCCTCGCAATAAGGCTTTCTCTGCGGTGTCCATCTCTTCAAGAATCCTAGCCTTTCTCTTTCCTGGGATTGGAGCAGTTGGTCCAAAGCTAACGTAATGCCCAGAAATAGCATTCAATGCCGAGTAAATATCACGGAAAGAAACCCTACCCAGCAAAGCTTTCTCTCTTCTGTACTTAGCCACCCAAGAATTTGATGTCTCTCTGAGGTCAGCCACAGCAGAAGCAACGTTGGGATCGTTCTTGTCTATATTGATGGTGCTTCTCACTTTGTTGATCACTTCTTCAGTCTCTTTCACGTACTCCTCATCCGAGGCAGCAAATGCTGGTGTCACTGGCAGAAGCCCTGCAAGAGACATAGTTGTGGTGGTGGTGGCGGCGGCAGCAAGAGACAAGAAGTGTCGCCGTAATGATTGCCGTTGTGGTGGCGGAGACGGTGATTGCGCGGCGGAGGTGGCTTTGGCTTTGACTGGAAGGAGAGGTTTGAGTTTGGAAGTTGGGGTTAGCAGTGTAGGGGAAGCCATCGGTTTTGGTTATGGTGGGGAGAAAGGGGTGGAAGGGGAAAAGATTGTGTTGGTGTTTGTAGTTTGGCGAATGGAGAGAAGACAATTGGGTTTATGCCACGTGGGCTTATCACCTTATCGAAATTTTAAATTTATGGATGAGAAAGGACCCAACGATATTTCTTTAGATAATATAGATCTACCAATGTCCAAGCGGCAAGAGTTTTGAGGCTTAATTTCATGAAAGTGATCAAGTCTTGACCACATGGAAATTTGTTTCCCTTTTTCACTTTTGGCAATCATGGAGTTTAACGCTTGGAGTTGTACAATTAGGCCAAAACAACAGCTGTTCGAGAGTTTCTTCCCTAGTTATTACTTATTTAGCTAGAGCCTAGAAACCTTAAGAAGCATACTATTGGGGGCGTTTGATGATTTTTCATGTAATTATTTTAATGGAATGTGATTGATAGGAATATGATTTATAAAAAAAAAAATATTACAGAGTTCGATATACACGAGAAATTGCTATCAAAATTCTGAAAAAATTACATTAACAAATTTGGTTCACTAAACACTTTACTAGCAATATAGTGATAATTTCCAAAATTACCCATATGGCCATATCATATAAAACGCAAATTTTATTAATTTTAATATTTTTCAATAATATTTATTATTATTAAATATTTAAAAATAATATGTCAATTAATAATTTGAGTTACTTTTAAGATAAAAAAATATTTGTTAATAATAAAATTTTGAAGTTATTCTCGTGTAGTTAAAAAGTTATAAAGTTGAATGCAAATTAAATATTATTTAAATATTTTAATGATATTTATTATTAGCAAACATTTGTATTAAATATTTAAAAGGGTTTTGCTAATGAATATCCTTAAAACACTTTTTAAGATTAATTAATATACTATTTTATAGTAATAACATTTGTATTAAATGTAAAAGTTATTAACTTTATTCATCATTTTCAAAGCATTGATTGAAGATATTACTATATTTAGTAATTTAAAAAGTGCCCTTAGAGCATTCGTTAACAAAATCGTATTTAAAAATAATATTTCAATTGGTAGTTTTAAATCAAATAGGAAGATGTGTAATTTTGTCTAAATATTTTATTTTAACTTTTCAACTATATGAAAAAGTTATTTTCTTACCTCTTCTCATGGAAATCACATTTCAATACTTATGGGAAAGTAATTCTCAAAGAAAAATTACATTTTCAAGAAAGTGAGTATTTTTCAACATTCCAAACATGAGAATCAAATTTTCACCAATTAAATTTCCAAAAAAGTGAGTACTTTTCATTATATCAAACATCCTTTTGATGAAAACTTCGTACTAGTATTTTTTATTATTATTATTTTAGGATGTAAATACTCAGTTAGAGATCAAACTTGATATATTTCTGAATAATACTAGTTAACTTAGTATTTGAAATTGTTGGTATTAAACTTTGATTACTGAAATTAAAAATTGAATATTCTATTATACAACGGTTGAGTCTAAAATTTGAATTCTTGGTCTTCTTTATATCTTTTGGTACATATAAATATATATTTATTATATCCCATCCAGGATCAAATTGGGTTTTTTCTACCAAGGGCTGGAGCCTAATTTCTTCCTCTAATCATTTCAATTTTTAAGCGGGCTTCTGAAAAAGATGATTCAATGGGGCCTAAAAGAGGGCCTTCTACAGGCTTACTTCAAAGTAGGGCTGAGAAAAAAACCGAAAAAATCGAAAACCGATCCGAACCGTAGTGTTCGGTTCGGTTTCAATTTGGTTTTTTTAATTCGGTTAAAATTCGATTCGGTTATTAGTTCGGTTTTTTCGGTTCGGTTTTCGGTTCATAAGTCCAAAAATCGCAATTAACCGAACCGAATTCTATTTTTTAATTATTTTTTAATTTTATAATATAAAAATAAATATTTTATTTCTAAATTAGTGAAAAAAATTAAAAATACTATAAAAAAAAGATAATTTTTAAAAATTTTAAAAACTAAGATACTTTAATTGTGGAAATAGCATGTTAGGCATAAATAACCTATTAAAATAGCATGTAATAAAGCCCAAAAGTTCAAAAGCCCAAAAAAATATGGAAAACCGATAACCGAACCGAGATACGACGGTTCGGTTATAATCGATATTTTGGTTATTGCGGTTCGGTTTCGATTACCCATTTGAAAAAACCAAATTTCTCGATTCGGTTTGTAAAATCCGAAATAACCGACCCGACCCGAACCGAACTCCCCCCTACTTCAAAGGTGGTAGAGCCTCATATGCTATTGAACTTGCAGCAGACCGTGGCAAATTAATAGCAAGAAATGATGTTTTAATTGGGAACCCAAAATTTACCTTATTATTATTATTATCTTTGAAATGAATTTCTATGATTTTGTAGGATAATCCATGGTCTTCTTGTTTTTATTTTTATTTTCATGATTTTAAAACCATAATTAATTTCTTTCTGACTTCCTTACTGAAGTTTGAAGTTTCCATATACAAATATTCTTTCACTTTATAAGAGAGTTTGAGCTGCTCAATTTTGTCGATTAAGGGTGCATACGAATTGCATCACATTCTCGATAGTGCGATGGAATTTAATGTATTCCAAATGTCAAATGGCCTTTTAATTGCATCGTGAGTGCATTTAGACTGCATCTACAGTGCAGTGCCACCTCATTGTCCCTTCAATGAAACACTGAAAGGGCAAAAGTTAAGTTGAACAACTAGATTTTGTGGGAAATAATTTTCACTTTACCTTTTTTTTTTCAATAATTTTTTATTTAATTTTTTAATATTTTAACTCTCTCATTTTATTAATTTATTTTTAAATTTTTTATTTAAAGGTTTTCAAATTATTTATTTATTTAATATAATAAATAAATTTATATATTTATATAACAATTAATTAAAATATTTAAATAAATATATAAAATAATATTTGTTAAAATCTTGAATGTTAAATATTATTAAAATATACATAAAAGTAATTTATCAATACATTTTTATAGTATATCTTTAATGGTCATTTTTTATTTTTTATTCATCACCATTATTATTTTGTTATCCACATACATATGATAGTGATTTTAATCTTACAATTATAATTTATAATAATCAATCTCACATTTATTACTGTTTTTAATTTTATCGAAATCAATTTGATCGCTGTTCAAATGAACTTAAAAATGATTTGGAAGCCCACATAGCCCACAAATAAGATAAAATATAATTTCAATACCCCCACCTCAACTACGTATTGTTTTCAATCACAGCACAAGTTACAACCGCAATACTTTCAATTACTCTTTTAAGTTTTAAGCAAATTGGAGAATATTTTTCAGACTTGGAGCTTGGTGTGAATCAGCTTCTTTAATGTTTATATATATGTTTATATATATATTTGATGTATTAATAATATATATATTTATACATTATCACTTAATTAAAAAAATTTAAAAATAAATATAAATAATTTTATTTTTAATAAAATAATATTATATAATTTATTGATAATATATCGAATATAAATCATATATATATATATATATATTTATATTTATATTTGACCCCACGTTGTCAATCTGTAAAATATTGAATGATGGAGTCTTTTCTTCATAAAGAAGCTTAACCTAAGGATAAAGTTTGCCACCACTGCTTTTAATCATTATATTTTGTATGCAAAATGTACGCTTCTTTCTTTTTTACTCAAACGCAAAAGCAGTGAAATGTCAAATATTATTCTGTTTAATTTCTCCTTTACTATGGAGGGATCGTTAAGGGCTTAGAATATCATTTAAAACATGGATTTATTTGATGTCTTATTAGTATATAAACTCATACAATTATATGATATTATTTATTAATAAATGAAATTATTTTTAATTGTTTTTAACAATTTTTAAAATTTAATATATTTGTTTATATGATTCACTAATAATATATAAATTTATATATAATACATTTGAAATATTATAATATTTTATTTTTTCCATTTAATAGAATGATTAAATTTTATATTAGTTTGGACTTTGCACCAACTTTTACAACAATTTCTCTTCTCCAAAATGTTGAAATTAACAATATCAAGGATTTGGATAAACAGCTTTTTCTTTTTAAAAAAAAAATGGACAGACATTTGAATTTTTAATTGCTATACAAGTTGAAAAAGTTTTTCATTTTGGAAGTTAAAACATTAAGGATCAAAATGAAAATTTCAAAAATATGATTGATAAATTTTATGAAAAATAATTTTTTGAACAAACAAAAAACCATTAGTAATTATTTAAATAATATAAATTGACACAATTTTCTAAAAAATATATTTTAACAAAAACAATTGGGTACAATTTTAACAATATTTTTTTAGTACAACATCTCTGACCGTCAAAATATACTATTTGCTTAATCCACAGTGCTTCCCATCTCACATTTCATTCTTATCAAAGGAGGAAAAAAGTGTATTTTTCCCTCAACTACATTTTCCTTCCCACTCTTTTCTTTACATTTTATTTTCTATAACCGAATACAATCTAAAAAAATAGAGAGAAAAAAGTTTTAATTTACAAAGTAAGTTTAAAAAAAATGAAATGCTATTAAAACAAGGATTTTGCTAACAAGTGCTCTAAGGGCATTTTTTAAAGTTACTAAATATAATAATATCTTCAATCAATGCATTAAAAATGATGAATAAATTTATCAGTTTTTGTATTTAATATAATGTTATTACTAAAAATAGTATATGAACTAACCTTAAAGAGTGTCCTAAGGACACTTGTTAGCAAAACCCTTAAAACAATGGTTTGTATTTGATGCACTCTCAGTGTATAAGTTTATACATTGACAATGAATTCTACACTGACACCTCATTAAAAAATTAACTACTAATTTTAACCCTAATTCTTAACCCCTAATCCTTAGCCCGACAGGTGACATCCTAAGATGCATTGTCAGTGTATAAACCTATACACTCACAGTGCATCAAATATAAATCATCTCCCAAGTTATTTCTCTTGCTTTTTTTTTTCTTCTTTTCTTTATAAAATCTTGTAGGTCATTTCAAATGTATTTAATTATGAAACTTTATTTACAAGTATTAGTCCGGTTAATAAGAAGGGAAGTCCTTGTTACTTATCAACGAAGGATCGATTTTTATAGAAAGTACTCTGAAAGTAAAATTTTAAAAATATTAAATTAATATGAGAAATGTATTCTTAAAATTAAATTTAAGTAAAATCTAAAGATACTCTTAAACATATTATAAAAAAACAAATATTAAATTAATATGAGAAATGTGTTCTTAAAATTAAATTTAAGTAAAATCTAAAGATACTCTTAATCATATTATAAAAAAACTATGAGATTTTTTTTATAAGTTAATTATGAGACTTGATAGAGTAATGAAATGCAAAATATGAAGTGGAGGGGATAGATAGAAAGGAACATTGATAATAAAACAAGTGTGAGATTTATAACCGCGTTGCTTCATTCTGAAAGAAAGCAGCATAATCAATAAATTAAAAAGGAAAAAAAAAAGGGCCTATATTTTCGACTTTATGTTGTAAAGATAGGAATGCATTAATATTGCCACAGCAAAATGGTTGTGGAAAAGATATTACTTCCCAATCTTCACCTTTTAAACAAGAAAAAGAAAAAGGAATGGAAAAAGAATAGGAAAAAAGAAATTCGTTGTCAGTGATTGGTGTAGGTGATTTTTTTACAATAGAAAAATATATGGAAGAAAAGCCAAAAGTCATCGCAAATTGCAGAAAAAAAAAGTTAGTGGATATATCCGTGACCCTTTGCCCACTTTACTCATTGTTGAAAGAATTGGAGCTCATCTTTCCATTTTTTTTTTTTTTTTTTACAAATAATAGTTCAAATATGAATTTGATCACTACCAAATTCTTCCTTTATCACAGATGAAAAAAGATATTGTTAGGTTGGATGATCGATTAATCAAAAAAAATTAAGTTTATAAAAAAAAAATTTAATTATTATATTTAAATTTTAACATGTTTTTTATTTGTAAGTCAAAAAAATAATTAATGAAAAATGTAAAAGAAAAATATAAGCTTAAAAAAAATTAGAGAAATATTGTACATTCGGATGAACAATAAAACATTGCATAAAACAATATTAAAAGACAAACTGTTGTGAGAATTTAAACTCAGAAACTTAATTATTATCATATTAAATTAAGTAATCGATTATTTTAAAATTTTAAATTAATATAAAAAAATCAATTATTTTTTTAATAAAAAAATCAATTATTATATTTAACTTCCAATATATATAAAGTTGCAAATTTGGAAAATTTTGTCTAGGTATAAAAAGTTCCAATCGTGATCAAATATGAAGATATATGTATGATAATATGCAAGAACAAAATGAATATACTTAAATATTCAAGTTTATCTTGTTAAATATATATTGTACTGCTACCAAGATTAATTTATCATTAATCATGTAAATATTGCGAAAAAAAAAAAGATCCACTAGAAATTAAAAACTCAAATACCCCGTGGTAGTACACCATATTTATAGCAATGAGAACTGAACTTTTTTTTTTCATCTTTTCTTCTTTTTCTCTATAATTATGATATTCAGATATTATATTTTAACGACAAAATATGGGTGTTGAGTAGAAATCATGAAAAAGAGAACCAATCGAAAACTTAGTATCATAAATATTATGAGTACTATCAGGTACACTATCATGTTACTTTTTACCTTTTTACATATTAGATTTGATTATTTGTATATAGATCACTACCCAAAATTAATCTTAAATAATATTTTTGTTATAGCATTTTTCAAATATTATTAAAAATAACAAAGATAACACTTTGACAATATTTTACATATTATTGTTATATATTATAATGACCAATAATTACAATATTTTTAAAACTTTTAGTTGACATGTGTTGTTATATATGTTATCATATAAAAATACTTTTGGTAGCACTTATAATTGCTATCATTGCGATCTTTTGCAGCACTTGAAAAATGCATACAAAAGATCTTGAAAAGCTTTTATAAAGTAGAAATAGCAATATTTTGATAAATGTTATTATACATATGTAAAAATGCTACTAAAGACATAAGGCTGCGGCCACATATACAGCACATGAAAAAAATACTGTCTTTATCTTACAACATCAGTTTTTTTAGTTTTCACAGCACTTCAAAATGCTGTTATATGTCAAATTTGGCGGAGTGGATGTTGTGTTTTGTATTTTTTATATTAATAGTGTAAATATGGATACGACATAAAGTATTAAATGTGTTAATTTTTTTTAAAAATTAAACGTGTTAAATTTTAAACACGAATATGATACGTATATTAAATAGGATTTGTATTTGATGCACTGTCAGTGTATAGGTCTATAGACTGACAGTGAATCCTACACTGATACCTCATTAAAAAACTAACCCCTAACCCTAACTCCTAACCCTCAACCACTAACCCTAATCACTAACTCCTAACCCAACAGATGGCATCATAGGATGCACTGTCAGTGTATAGACCTATACACCGATAGTGCATCAAATATAAATCCTATTAAACATATAATATTAAAACATATTGAGTTGTGTTTATTATACTATTTTTATATTTCTTAAACTTATTATATTCATATCACATCTTCGTATCACATCTAAAAATATCTAAAAATATCGAATTTAAACTCAATTCATGAATCAGGAAAGAAAAAATTTAGCTCGGCCTTGTTAAGAAACTCGCAAAAAATTAACGGTTGTTCTTTTCCCCCTTGGTGTGGGATCGGTTGATATGAACGATTATTATTTTAGAAAATATATTGTCGGAGGAGGCATAGAAGTGGATATAATGATGAGACCAGAGGTCTGGATTCCCCTTTTTATATGTAGGCCAGGAAAATTAAGTAAAATAAATAGTATGAAATTTTTGTTAAAATAATTCAGTACTCACCCTAAGTTTGGATATGGCTTTATAAAAGCCATGGAAAATCAGTGGCACAAAGTAAGGGGGAAAGAAAATAAAATAAAATGAAATAAATTTTTTTGTGTTGGTAGCTTTAGAAGCATATCTAGTTGACACAAATAATATAAAGGGCAGGTCCTGGGTCCAGCCTTGTTGTTGTTCACAAATTAAAAGTTTTTTGTTTGCGATGCGAGAGGTCTCGACTCCCAACTACATGCACCGTTGTAATTCAAGAAAAACGGATTACTTGTGACAAAGTATGATCGAATAGCCAACAAGCTCTTGGCTGAGTGGCTAAGAGTTTTGGGGCATGAAGTCTTGGGTTTAAACCCAAGCAACCCCTCTCCTTATCCAATTATCAAAAAAAAAAAAGTATGATCGAGTAGCTAGCAAGCAGCAATCACACTCCGAAGCTGGATATCCAAGAATGCCCACTCATCTGCCAGCCTGGCTAGCTACCTCCCTAAATTCATGTCCTTGTTCACTGAGGCATGACTTTAGTATAATTGAATCGGTTATTGGAACTAAAAATTCATCATTTCATTAACAAAAAATGAAAAAGAAAAAAATTTATTAGACTATTAACTAATTAATAGGGAGTGTTATCGATAGTAAATATGATATTTTTTTTATTATAACGAAAGTCAAAGTTTGAAAAAAAAATAAAAATTACGATCTTAAATTTATTAGATATCATCTTTTTAAGGTGATTGTATGAAATAATTATACTATATCTTAGTTTTGGTAAATATGATTTCTCATGTACATTAATTTCTCTTTTGAGGGCAAATGCACTTGAGGGGGCTGGGTTTTGACATGACAAGTTGGCATAATGTTGAAGTTGTGTTGTTATCAAGTTTCAAACGATAATAGTAGAGATATATGTGAATGTATAGCATTATTGGTGAATGGTGATAAAGCCATAAACATTTAGCATTTCAGCTCATTCCATAAATAAAAAAAAAACAGCTTTCTATACTCAGGTCCGGCTCTTTTCCATTATTTTTTTATTTTATTATTTTTCAATATATTTTAATCACCATTCACAAGTGAAACTTTCATAATTAATTAGTAAGTCAGTGATAATGATAAATGTAGTACAAAGTAATGAAAAAAAAGTGATGGACTAGATCTTAACTCTCTATACCCCACCAAATTAGCTCTCATTGTTGGTGAGAAATAAATGCGTAGGACTCCTTTCATAACTCGTATTATTACTCACCATCTCATCCCCAAGTTGGTTGCACGTACTCTGAATTCGACTTGAAGTTGAGATCAGTACTTTCTTTAATTTTAAACCTTAAAATCACTGAGTTGGGAAAAACGTTGGCTTTATCATGTTTCACTATGAACTATTTATATGCACCCACATATATTTGCAATATTGAAGCTAGCAGTGGGCTCGGATTTGAATGATTACTCCAGAGATGGCAGATGATTTCATTGACAAAACAATTTTTTCAAGTTGAAATGTTTGGAGTTCAATATTGAAATCTATCATTAGATAAATTGAAGTAATTTGTGAGCGTCGTATTTGTATTGATATAAATGTATCTTAATTATCAAGCTTGAAAGGGTTTTTTTTAATTATTTGAGATTATTAAAATTTAGATCATATCATTAAAATTAAGAGTTCAATACTTTCTCAACAACTTTTGCTATTTTTTTTTTTACAAAGATGGTAATTTGCTGAATTATGCTCATGGCAAGAATTGAAGAACATCATTGTCTCTTTCTACGAGTTTTTTTCCCTAAACCAAGGTATCTTTTAATCTAAATTTCTTAACTAAAATACCTTTAAACTTAACTTTTTAACTTCCATGTAGTAACCTAATTTTGTCCGGATTAATTATCAAGAATAATTCGAGTAGAGCTTTTGATAGTGTAGTTTTCGTTTAATCTTTGAATCGATCTCATTCGAGTAGATCATTTTAGCCATGTCAAATTTATTAATTGGACTCATTTTTATATTAGGCTTGGTTAAATTGGGTTTTTGTTGGAGGTTTTTATTTATTTATTATTATTTATAATAAATATAAATAAATGAATATAATTAAAAAATTAAAATTAAAAAACAAAAAAAGATTTGCAGGTGGTTGGCAACTTCAATCACGCTGCCACCACCTGCAAATTCTCCTCTCCTTCTCCACTGCCAGCCATGTTACTTGGGCAAGCTTCCAAATCCCAAATGTGGTGGGATTTTTTTTGAAACTTGGTTTTTGGATTCTCTACAAAAGAACCCAAAATTTCTTAATTGAAAAGGGGGAGATCAAGACAAGAAAAAAAATCATCCCTTACCGAGACCCACACTAGCCAAACCCAAGCCACCGTGCACCACCATCACCAATCCCTCACTGTCAGGCTCAAATCCACAACCAAACCCACCACACCACCACAAACACAAAAGCACACACAAATCATCAGCAAACAACCAAAAAAAAAAAAAAAAGATAAAAAGGACAACAATAAACAACAAAGGGGAGCTTCGGCCCCTTGGTGATTCAAGGAGTTCTGGTGGTATTTTCGAATATCGCAACGGTGAGGAGAGAGCCTAGGGAAAGGGGAAGGACATACTCAAATTTCAGAGCGATAGGACAGTGGAAGCGGCGGGATCGGACGAAGGAAGCCACGAGCTTTGGGTGTAGATCTAGGGGAATCTAGGCGTTTTTTGGAAAAACCAAGCCCGATAGTGGAAAGAGGAGGAGAAGAGCATTTGACGAATTTTTGGTGCTAGACGACTGTCGGCGATCGACAGTGACGGCGGCCGACGCGATGGTCGATCGTCGGAATCTAGGTAGAAGGGAGGTTTCTGGGTATGGGGAAGAACATTTAGAGAGAATGGAGAGAAAAAAGAGGGGTAGAGAGAAAGGATGGGAAGAAATGAGCAAAAGAAAAAGGACTTTTATAATTCCTTGGGCGGGTTAGACGCGAACTGCGCGTCGAGCCACGGGTCGGCCCGAAGTCCGCGCACCATACTCGCTCCAAGGGAGAAAAAAAAAGAAAAAAAAAAGAATGAAAGAAAAAAAAAGGGTTCGGCCCACTTTAAGCAAAGCCCAAGTGTCACGAACTGCGCGTTCCCTTTAGCTGAAACGGCACGACCGTGCAGCACCAAGACTACTCCTAGTTGAGGTCAGCCTAACTTATGTCCATTTTTTTCACATAGACAGCCCACATCTGAAAGCAGCACACTCTAGAGCCTTTCATGGCTCGGCCCTGCAAGGCCACACACAGCTTTTCGCAAGTTGTATAAGGGAGGACACTTACCCCAGTCATCCAATCGGCACGCTTGCCCGCGAAAGGCCTCAAGCACCCATCCCGATCAAGGGTCCTGAACACCTACCATCGAGATCCACTTATGGGGAACTAAGTAACAATCATTATAAGGATATCTCATCTTAGCATTGTGAGAACCCGACACCATGCTTGCATGCATGTCTCAAAACTCTCGTGCCTTAAACCCTGAGGCACTACTCAATAGCTAGACTGGCACCAGCAAAGAGCCACACTAGGCTCAACTCGTTTCCCACGAGGGCCACTCTTAGGCCACACTCCTAGCCTTGTTCCAGGTTAGTTCCACACATGATTGACACCCAACATCATGCTCATGTCTCAATGCTCGAGTGTGCAGTCCCAGCTCCAGCACACTTGCACGTTGCTATCGATAAGCCACATGGGACTAGCAGCTTGCCTGCCTACTAGCCCACTTGTCCCACAATATCATCTCGGTGCCCCTCCTACACAAGCAGCATCGCATGATCTCAGGCAATACTCTGGACTTTGGATGGAGGAGCCCATGGGGCATAACGATGCTATGGTCCAACCCCACACTTCAACCCACTGGCGCGATACGAGGCCCGCTGGCCTCGAACCGTACTTGGGATTACTTTGTCCCGAGGAAACACCGTGCCATTCTTTTGGCCTCGATGCTCGCCCACCTAAGCACCATATGTGCCTAGGGGTAGTTCACTTGCACCAGGCAAGCCCCGCCCGCTTGCTAGGTAAGGAGGTGGTGGAGAGCTGACACCGATCGTCCCTCTATAAAGAGCTTTGTCACCAAGAACTATTGGGATGTCTAAAATGGAGACATTTTTTCTCCAAGCCAACTCAAGGCCAACTGAAGCTCTACTCCAAGCACAAAGGTCTTCATCTTGCTCCAAATGTTGCTAGAAACCATCTCGTTGCTCCACCAACCCACTCGAATTCTTCCTCACGTGGCTCACCCGGGAGGGCACACCAGGCTGACAAGCTCTACGGTGCCCACTAGTCTGCCTGCTCCAGGGCCCGTGCCACTCTTGGCACTATCAAGGATCAATCTATCCCATTAGCAAGGTCTCGTCCGCTGTTCCGTATCGGGGTAGTCATGGTGGCACCAAGGCACGTCGATGCCAGACCATGATACTCTCCCTTACTTACTATGTCGATACCCTCATGGACGCCAAGACGACACCTGAGTTCCCTTGTTGCATAGAGTTGACATTTCTCATATGTCCCTCTCTTGCCCTCAAGGACTGGGACATGATCTCTCCATCAAATGAGGCATCGAACAAAGTTCTCGTTCGCTGATGTCGACTCATTCCGCATCATGGCACCTTTTGATCCGGTTCCTTCTTGGAACCCATCACTCTATCTGTCGCTACTCAAGTCTTCAAATGATCATCTAGTTGCGACTTCCAGGCACCCTCGTTGTTGGCCATGACCTTCAGTAGAATGAACACCACCACGTCTTTGACACCCTGTTATGTGTCTCTCTAGTCGTGGCCATCACAACCAATCGCACTCATGCGGCATCACGCGTTGATGCGCCCCTTTGGACGTAGTGCTTGACCAAATGCACGCAAATGGCATCACACTCGCTGGTTCTCAACACGTGGGCATTTAAACACTTTTTGTCATCCTCCAACTTGGGTCCTCTTGGCCCCTCCATGGTCAGCCCACCTAGGTGTGGCCCTCTTGGCCAACCACATCTCAATGCGGCACCAGCTCGCGCTAGCTCGAGCTTGATCTTTCAAGGTCACACCATTCTGTCGAACTCGTGCACAAATACTCAATTCTGACTCAATCTCATGCTTGATTCTTGTTCCTCGATGCACAAACACAACTGCTCCCCCATTTTTACTCAAGCACAATCTCCACATAATCCTGACTCATCTCAAGAGGCCCACCGGCCGATTCTCATTACTCTAGTGAAGCTTGCAACTGCATCCTTTGTCCATTGTATCAAACTCAACCCAACTCAAATAAGGGTATTCCATAGCCTACACAATACCCCAGGATCCGCTGATCCACTACAAATTCAAAGCTCAAGGCCCTCTGACCTAGCTCAAAACACAAGGGTTCGCCAACCCAATATAGCTCAAGGGTCTACCGACCCACACAAACTCTAATAATCGTCTCCTTTGGCTATAACCTAACTTAGATGGTACTTTCACCTGGCTCACAGTTAGAAGGCTTATCCATGCCATGCTCAACCCGAAAGGCTATCCATTCCTTGCTCAAGCTCAAATGATCTTCTGACCATTTTGCAATGTTGCGCCCTTATCCATTGGCCTACTCAACTCCTTTGATCCACCAACCGTCTCAAACCAAAGCGGCTTCAATGCCTTGCATATACTCGGGTGGTCCTCTAACCAACACAACTCATTTGGCCCGCTGGCCGTCTCAAACTTATCTACCACTGTAGATAAACTCCTTGTCTTGGCCAGCTGGCCTACCACGTTTAAATCAATGGTCACTTTGCAACTAATTAAAACACCGCTCCGATGCACACACACTGATGCCCCCGCTAGGGCTCCTGCACACAACAAAGTGCACGCATATTAGTAATAATACTCAATAATCCAACTTGTGTCCCTCTTGGAACCCCTTATTGATTTGGCCCCCATGGCCTACCACAACACCATTTCAAGGTATGCCTCTTTCGCAATTTGGGTCTCATAGGTTGTCCATAAGCCGAATGGCATCACTTGCCCGTACAAGCTAACACCATTTGCTAGGTGGGGCTAGGTTCTCATGCCTCTCGCTTGGCAACTACAAGCCCACTCAAAGGCTTTATGTATCTAGGCCAGGATCCCGCATATCGCGTCAATGGATTCTTTCTCAGCCAACACTATACATTCGAACCGATGGCTTCAATCAAGCCAACACAGTCTCAATTCCCACGTTTCATTGTTGCTCGGGTCATCATCCTAGCGCCTAGGATGAGACTAGTTTCGCTCTAATACCAAGTGTCATGGACCGCGTGTTCTCTTTAGTTGAAACGGCACGACCGTGCAGCACCAAGACTACTCCTAGTCAAGGTCAGCCTAACTCATGTCCATTTTTTCGCATGGACAGCCCACATCTGAAAGCAGCACACTCTAGAGCCTTTCATGGCTAGGCCCTATAAGGCCATACGCAACATTTCGCAACTCGTTTAAGGGAGGACACCCACTCCCATCATCCAACCAACACGCTTGCCCGTGAGAGGCCTCAGGCACCCATCCCGATCAAGGGTCCTAAACACCTACCCTCGAGATCCACTTAAGAGGAACTCAGCCCCAATCCTTATAAGGATATCTCATCTTAGCATGGTGAGAACCCGACACCATGCCCGCATGCATGTCTTAAAGCTTTCGTGCCTTGAACCCTGAGGCACTACTCAATAGCTGGACTGGCACCAACAAAGAGCCACACTAGGCTCAACTTGTTGCCCACGAGGGCCACTCTTAGGCCACGCTCCTAGCCTTGTTCCAGGCTAGTTCCACACATGATGGACACCCAACATCATGCTCATGTCTCAATGCTCGAGTCTGCTGTCCCAGCTCTAGCACACTTGCACGTTACTATCGATAAACCACATGAGACTAGCAGCTTTCCTGCCTACTAGCCCACTTTTCCCATAACCTCATCTCGGTGCCCCTCATACGCAAGTACCATCGCGTGATCCCAGGCAACACTCTGGACTTTGGGTGGAGGATCCCATGGGGCATAGCAATGCTATGGTCCAACCCCACACTTCAACCCACTCGCGCGATAAGAGGCCCGCTGGCCTCGAACCGTTCCCGGGATTGCCGTGTCCCGAGGAAACATTGTGCCACTCTTTTGGCCCCGATGCTCGCCCACCTAAGCACCACATGTGCCTAGGAGTAACTCACTTGCACCAGGCAAGCCCCGTCCGCTTGCTAGGTGAGGGAATGGTGGAGAGCTGACACCGATCGTCCCCCTATAAAGAGATTAAGAGCTTTGTCACCATGAACCATTGGGATGTCTGAAATCGGGACACTTTTTCTCCAAGCCAACTCAAGCCCCACTCCAAGCTAAAAGGTCTTCCTCTTGCTGCCAATGTTGCTAGAAACCATCTCGTTGCTCCACCAACCCACTCAAATGCTTCTGCACGTGGCTCACCCAGGAGCGCACACCAAGCCGACAAGCTCCAGGGTATCCACTAGTCTGCCTGCTCCAGGGCCCGTGCCACTTTTGGCACCATTAGGGATCACCTATCCCATTAGCAAGGTCTCGTTCGCTGCTCCGAATCGGGGTAGTCTTGGTGGCACCAAGGCATGTCGATGCCAAACCATGACACCAAGCCTGCGCCTAGCAAGCCCAAGCCCGACGTGGAAGCCTTCAAGCACAGTCAACCGTGGGCTCAATTTTCAATAGATTTTTTGGCCAATTCCAAGCAAATTATGGGTATAATTTCTTTTTGCACAAGTCCATTCACTTGTATTATTATTTATGACTTATTGTTTATTTGTTTGCTTATTATTATTATTATTATTATTATTATTATTATATATGATAGGATTTATTATAAGAAATGTGTGCTTTCAAGTTAAAATAATGTTTAAAAAAAACAAGTTACTAATAATAGTGTCGTTTTTTAAAAGATGATAAAATAAATATGTGATGAATAAAGATGACCATTTAAAGAAAAAAAAATCTTTTAAAAAGGGATTTTTAGGGAAAATTGAAGTATCAATAATCCTTTAAAATACCTCAAGTGAAAATGATTAGTGTGATGTTACCAAAAATATTGAGGCATTTCAAAAATTATTTTTACATAAACGATTTTTTAAATAATCATAAGAAATGTTTTAAAAAGAATAAATTTTAAAAGAAAATTAAATTCATATGCATCACATTTTTAAATTGTTTGCATCATCATCATTCATAAAATAAATAAGAAATATTTTAAGGAAGCCTACAACGAAATTCGAAGGATGTCATAGTAGTGATTCCTAAGATATCTCAAGGTGAGAAGATTTCGTTAAAATATCACCAAAAGTATCGATAGTATTTAACGAGCATTTTTAATAAAAGATTCGCATTCACTTTCATAAAAAGTAATAATGATAATAGTAATAAATTCTTTTTACACAAATGAAATAATTTTGAAAAGAAAATTTAAAAAATAAATGTGGACGACGAATCTTCCGATGATGGTACTCAAAGAGATTCACAAGTAGTGATCTCGGCGAAATGTTGAGGTGAAAAAAATCCGCTAAAAGTTACCAAAAGTATTGAGGGTTTGAGTGTGATTTTTCGATACAAAAATTCTCATTCAACTTTTAAAAAATAATTAACAATAAAAGATTTTGTTTTTTATGAAAAAAGAGAAGTGATTTTAGGAAAGAAAAAAAAAGAAATAAAGTTTTTAAGAAAATAAAGGAAATTAATTTTAAATATGAAAATTAAGATCATTTTATCAAAGATAACACATGATTAATTGGTACCCTTTTTTAACGGGCGTTGTGGGGGTGCTAATACTTTCCCACACATAACCGTACTCTCGAACCCAATTTTTGTTTTCGTAGACCAAAAATTATCTTTTTAATAGATCTTAATTAATTTTAAGATTTTATTAAGAAGATAAATTTTTTTAAGTGATCAATCGCACTTAACAAAAAAATTAATAATAACTCTTTTTTTTTTTAAAACCGTCTGACGATTGAAAAAATCGTTATGACACTCCAGAATCCAGATTAGCATCTCCCTTCATGTCAGCAGCTCCTTCTTTCATTTCTGAGTCTTTTCTTTTCTCTTCTCTTTCTTCTTTACAACTATATTTTTATAATTATATCCTTTTCAAAATCTTTTATGTTTTTTTTTTTTTTTTTTCAAAATCATTCTCAAAATTTCCAATAGGTACTCATAAAAAATAAGACGCAACTGGCGAGAAAACATTGAAAAATGAGAAGGGACAATATTGAAAAACTTTCGTATTTTTAAAATATTTTTCACCTGCAACTAAACTCAATTTTTTTCTTTCTTTTCAAAATCTCTTTATTTTTCTTCTTTGAAATCATTCTCAAAATATCAAAATACCTTCAAATAATAATAAATATATTAGTTATAATTTCAAGTATATGTCTAGTTTAAGTTTACAAAAATTTACGCACGAAAAGTTTTTCGAATAACAATTTTACTTGAATTAAAATAAAATTTAATTAAAAAATAATTAAAAAATATTTTAAAATTAATTAAATATTTATTATTTTATAGTTACAAAATGAAAAAAAATCAAATAAAAAATAAATAAGTAATAAAGGGTGCATTTTTTTCCATTTAAAATCCACTTAATAAATAAAGTTCAAAGATTAATGTATTTTTCATCAAACTTTAAAAAAATAAAAATGCGTTTTTCAAACTTAAAAAAAATTAATTATATTTTCTTTTATATCTCGAAAATATATATATTTTACTTTTTGTTTTAAATGGGTCAAAGTCCTCTCTTTAAAATTTAGATAAAGACAAATTAAAAAAAATTACTTTTAAAATTTTAAATTCATTATGCTTCATCGGAATTACTTGAACCATACACTAACAATAGGATTAAGTCAACCAATTTTATCTCAAAGACATTTATAGCCCACGGGCCACGGTTACACTTGAGGATAATTCACTCCATTAAAAATATAATTTTGAAAGAGTTTTATTAAAAAATTGCTTTTAGAGTATTTTTTAAAATTAATTAATATGAATGAAAAATTAATTATTTTATTAATTATTTTTAATACATTAGATAAAAATATTATTATATATAATCATTTAAAAAGTGCTTTTTAAAAATTTGCTAATAAATTTTTTTATTTATAAAAATGTATATAAAAAATATATATGAAATCAAAAAATGAAAAATAGAAAAAAACGTGGAGGACTAATTTTGAGAGCCACGTCAGGTGGTCCCTCCCCAAGGTCTGCGTGTCAGTTTGTCGTGCTTTTTTCGAGTTTCTCACCTTCTCCAAGAGCGCGTGTGATTTCTTGTTTTGTGGAAACTATTTTTGCATTTACTCAAAAGTATAAATGTAATCATTGTCGTTAATTAGGTATGCCAATTCGGCAACCGCTCGATTATTGGTCTCTCTCTATCAATATTTTATTCGGTCCAAAGGATGGATGTCGACCAGCCGGCACCCCTCAAAACATTGATTCCTTTAAATTGCGAAAAGAAATTTGTTCTTATCGTCAAATTAAATCATTTCTAATAAATTTGTATACTGATTATTTTTTTATGGATTCTATTAGTTAAAAATTATTTATTTATTATTTTAAAAAAATTACATTTAAATATATTATTTTTACTTTTTTTTTAAAAAAAATAATGCATTCATTATATATATATATTTTTTTATAAATATCACCTTAATTAATGTTCCTAGATATTGATTAATATTTTTTATTTTTTATATTCAAATTTTTTAAACATATCAAAAACTAATTAAACATTAACCACACGTTGAATGAAATAATATTTTTAGAAATAAAGTAAAAATAAGATAAATATTACATAATTTAATTTATTGAATGGCATTAAAACTGAATAATATTAAAAATTATTTGATTGGTTAAATTCATATAAGAAATATGAAAAGAATTAAGTGTAAAAATATTATTTTATATTTTAATATAAATAATAACATTTTATTAATACATTTTTTTAACATTTAATAAATAAAAAACTGTTTTTATTTAAAGTTTATTATAAAAATAATATAAAATAATTTGTTAATATTTTAAATGATAAATTAAGTTTTCAAATTTGACAAACCGAATTTTAAAATTTTAAATAAATAAATTTCTTATCTTTTCCACGTCTAACTAATTAGTGAGTCGTGTATAATTGAATTAAAAAATGCAAAGTGAACCAAAAAGAATAATAAAAGAAAGTGCTCCATAGAAACATAGCTTACTCACTGATGATTAATATAGAATTAACCCCAAACTTACATCCAAGCATTTGAAAATGCTAAACTTAAAAACAGATTTTTTTTTTTTTTTTTTCTAAATAAAAAAATTAACAGCAAACATCTCCAGTGTAATATGCTAAACTTATTGTATGTGAAAATGCTAAGGATTTATTGAAATTATAACTTCTGATAGTACAAATAATAGTGTTTGTTGTTAATTAGTTCGTTCTTTAGCTTGTAAATTTTTATTCAATTTAGGGCTAGTTTAGCATATTTGTTAAAAAAGTTTGAGTTGAAAAAAATGTGATTAAAAAACTGTGGTTTAAATTTTTTTTAAGTGTTTAGTATTGCTGTAAAAAAGTATTGTAGGAAATTGAAATGTCAAAAAAAAGATATATTTAAAATAATAAAAGTGTAGAGATGTGAGAATAATAAAATCATTTTATTCAAAAGCTATATTTTTTGACTTTTTGGTTTGGTTTTTCAAACCATGATTTCAACAGCAGAAGCCAATTTTTTTTTATCTGTTTAGCATTGCATTTGCGATGAAAAACAATTTTTGACCTCAAAAATTGTAATGCTAAACAAGACCTTAATTTAATGCGATTATCATAACTCTTTTAAGGGTTTGTTTGGCACAAAAAAAAAAAGGATGAAATGAGGTGAAAAAGGAAAACAAAATAAATTTTGAGTGATCGGTAGAATAAAAAATAAGAAAATATAAAAGATTATAGTTTTCTACCCTTATTCACAAAATTAAATCTTTCCAACTCGAAAAGATATGAAGAAAAAAAATAAAAGAGATGTGAGTTAAGTGTGTATATTATAAAAATTTTTATAATTTTTTTATCTTAACTTACAAATATTATAATAATAAAATGATATATTTTTTATTTTTATTTTCTCATTTTTTAATTCTACCATACAACAAATGAAAAAAAAAAATTACTTTTTTCCTTCCATCTTTTCATATTTCCTAACAAATAAATTAAGAAAAAAAATTGTATTCCCATCTTTTAACTTTTCTCTCCCTCCAATTTTCTATATTTTTACATTTCTATCCACTTTATCTAGTAAAACCTTTCTCTGAGATAATGTATGGATAATTCTTAATTCACAATAAAAAAAATTAGAAATTCTATTTTTGCCAAAAATGAAAAACCAATTTTAATTGTAAAACTTAAAATAATCATCTTAAAATATTATATATGAATTAGTATTATGTTTGAAGTAAATTATTTTATAAGAAAACTAATTCAATATATTAGAATTCTTTTTTTTATCTTATTTATTAGATATATTTTATTATTATAAATTAGTTAATTTTATTAATATTTATATTAAATATTTAAAATGAAAATTTGAAAATATAACAAACAAAAATGTTCATTTTCATTACCAATCAAAAGTTTTACCAATATCCGTGTTTATATATAAAAAGAAAAGAGGTTAAATATTCATTTGCCTCTAGAATTATATATATATTTTTTCAATTTGATATCTAAAGAATAAAATTTATAATTTGATAGTTAAAGTTTATTTTCGTTAAGTTTAAAATTTTCTCTCTTTTTACTAACACCGTAGTCAAATGATTGATTTGATAAAAATATTAATAAAATTCGTATCATTTTTTGAATTTTACTTTTATTTTCGAACTTAAAAGTAGGAAGAAAAGAAAAAAAACTAAATTGAGAAGAAAAAAAAAGGGAGAGAATAAGAAAAAATGAGAGAGAGGGAAGGAGAGGAGAGGAGGCAGCCTCAGCATCGATCAACCTCCATCTCCATCTCCATCTCCATCCCCATCCCAACACCAACCCCAACTCTTTCCCTCTCTTCTTTTTTATTTTTTTATTTTCTCTCTTTGCAATTTTTTTTTTTTTGTTTTTGAAATAAGATATTATTTACTGTTTGGAGTACATTATAATATAAAAAAATATTTTTATAATTAAATTTAATTAAAAAATATTTTTTATTAATTAAATAATAATTTATATTATCGAATTAATTCAAATTATAAAAAATTTATTTCAAATCTAATTCAATTTAAATCAAATTTATCTTAGCGAAAAAGTAACTCGATTTAACACAAATTTAATTTAAAAAATTGATGAGAAAATTGTTTGGGGCAGACGCCAAAACTACAAGAGCGGGGGGAAAGTGTGAGGAGATAGGAGATAGATTGAGGCTTTGTTTAGTATTATTTCGACATAATTTTTAAGATTAAAAATTGTTTTTTATCTCAAACATAATATTAAATAGATAAAAAAAATTATTTTTTGTCGTTAAAATCATAATTTGAAAAATCAAATCAAAAAGCTAAAAAATATAATTTTTGGACTTTAAAAATTAGTTTTTAAATAAAATAACTTTATTATCCTTATATCTCTACATTTTTATTATTTTAAATATATATTTTTTAATATTTTAATTTTTTATAATATTTTTTTACAATAATGCTAAACACTTAAAAAATTTTAAATCACAATTTTTTATTATACTTTTAAATATATATTTTTTAATTTAAACTTTTTTTTTATCTAAATTTTTTTCAAGGATAATGCTAAACTAACTTGGTTGAGCTTTGACAATGATTTCGGCTGGGGGATGAGTACAGCTACAGTTACATCGCCAAATCCAAACCAAACCAAACTCCAATCCCAAAGTTCCCCGTCCCCAAACCCACAGTAGTTGTCTGTGCCTGCTGCCTCCCACACCAAATCTCCACTTCCACGTTCTTTCCCTTTCCCATATTTTCATTTTCCCCTGCCCTGTCTTTGTTTGAAATTTATTTTCACGTCGCCCCAAGGGCAACCCCAAGACAAAAACTAACTAAAACAGAAAATGAAAATTCATAAAAAATCTCTCCGTTGTTGACTACTCTCTCTCTCTTTTGGCTCTGCTTTTGCAATTACTGAATGCACCACGCTTACTCCTTGTAATTATTATCACCTCTCCCCCCCCCCCCCTCCCTCTCCCTCTCAAGTCTGGAGCTCTGTTTCTGCTTCTTCCAAAGAACGTGAAATTTTGCAAACAACAAAGGTACTTTTCTTTTCTTTCCTTTCATTTCATTTTTTTTTTCTGTCTCTGCCAAGTCATAACCTTAAGCACCTGTCTCTCATTCACTAAATTTCGTCTAACTTCTTTTTTCTTTCTGGGTTCTCTTTGGACGTTTATTTTAGCTAAACTATAATATTAGCCATGCACAAAGCTTCTACCTTGTTATAAGCTTGTAAGATCCTTGTTACTCTGTTTTCAAAACTTGAAGTAAAATACAGCAAAGGAAAAGAGTTTTTTCTTTTTTATTTTGAATTTCTATGAGTGGAAGTTTCAACTTTCAACTCTGCTTTTTCTATACATTTTTTTTTTTTTTTTTTATAAAAATCTTATCTTCTTTTTGAGTTAACAAAACAGTGAATTTGAATTTTCTATTCTATTATTTATAACTTTGATCTCTATTATTCTCTATTTTGTGTTCTCTTGATTCTGTTTTTGACAAAATCATTCTTTTGTTTCGTCTTTTTCTGCTTTTTCCGTTTTTGCTTTATCTTCCTTTTTTCATTTTCCCCCAACTCACTACTCAACTTTGGACGATTTTCTTCCCTTTCCTTTTTCTCTCTAAAAAATTTATACTCTGTTTGGTCTGAGAAAGCTAAAATCAGCTTCTTCTTTTTTTTTTCCTCTAGTTTTTAACTTAATCTTTCTTGGTTTTATCCTGATTGACATTCTTTATTTCAAACTTTATTAGGCTCAGCTCTTTGTTTTTGGCCCCATTAAAGTAAAATTTGAAATAATGTAATATTTGGTTTCTAAATGTGTAATTTATTTTCCTTTAATACGTTTTCTCAGCTAGCTCTTGGTCTTTGGTCTTTGTTTTGGTCTCTCTTTTGAGTTCTCTTTGTGAGAAGAAAAGGTAAAGCTTCAAGCATGATCTTCAGATTTTAATGCTTTCAATTTTGTTTTCTCCTCAATCTCTCATTCCGGCGATACTAGTCATAATCTCCAAGCATACATGTGCCATGGAGATTAAAAAAAAAAAAAAGAAGACTTGGTTTCTTATAGGCCTCTGTGAGTGAGAGGTTTGCTTGTTGTTAGTTAAGTAAGATCTTGTTGGATTTACCCTTTTTTTCTTCTTCTTTGTTTGAAAATACAGATGGGTTTTCATTGTGATTGAAAATGCTACTAGCGAAAACAAATTCCATGGTTTGCTTTAATTGTTTCAAAAACAAGACATCATTTTCTTGTTTTCTGGTTTCTATGTTCCTTATTTTACTGATTTTCTGTCTTTATCGCCTTTCCTTTTTAGCCTGTGGATTAATTTACATAAGATCTCACTATCTGAATTATATTAATGTATTTCTTATTAATGACAAACTATTAGGACAAACTTTAAGTATATTCTATTCTGATGTCACATGGAAGATTTTTATATGCATTTTCTTCAATTTTATTGATTTTTTTTACATGCAGCCATTTCTGGAACTATGGAATAAACAAATCAATTAACTAATGTCTTCTTGTTTTGATCAGCTGGTTTTGTTATCGATCTATGGAAACCCTCAACGGATTATATTTGACCATGTTTTAAAGAACCCTAAACTATACATTGAGGTGTAAAGTGGCCTGTGGTCTGATGTGTGGGAATTTTTGGCGTGATAGTCTTTGGCTTGGTTGACCGTTCCAGCAACTACATATAATTTCACGTGAGATCTATTCTGGCTCAAGGAGGAACATTGTCCTTTTAACTTCATCGGATGTTTTCTTTCTGGAGCTGATATAATGGGGTGTTGTGTCTCCACTAGTAGTCGGAGTACTTGCAGTTCCAGGAGCCATGGGGAGGCAGTTCCTCCTACGTGTTTTGAAATTGGATTTTGTAGGCAGAAGAGAACTAAGAGAACATTCTCAGATCATGTTATTGCACTGCAGCATTTACCCTCAGTATCCAACAGGATTTTCACAAATGGAAAGAGCAGAACTTCTTGCATATTCACTCAGCAGGGTCGAAAGGGAATAAACCAGGATGCCATGATTGTATGGGAAGTAAGTTTTAGATGTTTCCTTTGAATTTGAGATCCTTATATTTTGAGGTTAATTGCTCAATGAGATTGATAAAATTAAAATTTCTGTAGGATTTCATGTCAGAAGATGTGACCTTTTGTGGTGTCTTTGATGGCCATGGTCCAAATGGTCATCTCGTTGCTCGCAAAGTGAGAGACGCCCTGCCCCTTAAGTTGCTGTCCTCCGTGCATTCTTATCAGTCGAGGCAAAATGGATCAAGCAGAACATGTTTCAAGGGGAATTCAAAAAAATCAGATGGTAGAGATTCTGAGAAGGATGGCTCTGCTGAGGACAGATTAAATTCTGTATGGAGGGAAGCATTCATGAAATCATACAAGGCCATGGATAAAGATTTGAGGTCCCATCCTAATTTGGACTGCTTCTGTAGTGGTAGCACTGCTGTCACTATAGTAAAACAGGTATGGCAGAAGCACTGATTGCTGCTCTTCCGTCTTCAATTTTTTCTACCTTTCATCTAATTCATGTGGGTTGATTTTACTGTTTTAGGGCTCCAATCTTTTCATGGGATATATTGGGGATTCTCGAGCAATTATGGGATCTAAGGACAGCAATGATTCAATGGTGGCAATCCAATTGACAGTTGATCTGAAGCCTGATTTACCAAGTACATCTCAAACCAATTTTTTTTTGTTTCCCTTGTGAGCGTACTTAAACGGATGTAATATACTAAAATACTAAATTTAAATGCCCCAGGGGAAGCTGAAAGGATTAAAAGATGCAAAGGTAGGGTCTTTGCATTGCAAGATGAACCTGAAGTACCTAGAGTATGGTTGCCATTTGATGATGCCCCTGGGCTAGCAATGGCTCGAGCTTTTGGAGATTTTTGTTTGAAGGAGTATGGTGTTATCTCTATACCTGAGTTTTCTCACCGGCTCCTTACAGAGAGAGATCAATTTATTGTTCTCGCCTCAGATGGGGTAATTTTTCACCTCTGATTTTCCATTTATTCTTTATGTGTGAATTTGGTTTCCATATTTCTTTTGGTTTATTCAAAATTGACCAGAACATTTTTTTTTGGTGTATGCTGAATACTATGAAGTAAAAAAAAAAACATGTATATTGGTTTGTTTGTTGATTTCTTCTATGGATGTACTACTTGATTGATTTTGAAAGTTACTTGATTTTGATTGTAAAAAAGATATCATGTGCTATTGAAGATAAAGATTTCATACAACCTTTTTCTTGAGGCTATTAATCTTTCAAGAAATGCAGGCTTGACACTATATGGCAAAAAGTAAGATAATTTGATGTTTCTCCTTAATATTTAAATTGTTATTACAGGTTTGGGATGTATTGAGCAATGAAGAGGTGGTTGAGATTGTATCATCAGCTCCTACCCGGTCATCAGCAGCCAGGATTTTGGTCGACTCAGCTGCACGTGAGTGGAAACTAAAGTACCCTACTTCAAAGATGGATGATTGTGCAGTTGTTTGCTTATTTTTGGATGGGAAAATGGACTCAGAATCTGATTATGAGGAACAGGGTTTTTCTTCTGCAACCCTTCAAAGTAATCATTCCGGTAATGCAGTTGAATCCGATGATGGCCAGAAGTCGGAACCATCTTTGCCGAGGAATTTTACTGTTAGATCATCAGAAGAAAGTGATAGTTATGGAAGACTACCACCAGAGTTTGAAGGAAATGCGGATACAGTTTCAGGTGAAGATCAAAACTGGTCAGGTTTGGAAGGTGTCACACGTGTGAACTCACTTGTCCAGCTTCCAAGATTTTCTGAGGAAAGACCAAACCCCTAAATTTTGTATTCTCGTCAAACGAAACTGGACTGGTTTTGTTGTAATATTTTGGCTTTGGAGCCTACACTAGATCCAAGGAAAAGAAAGCCCCTTGTGAATTGGTGGCTATGGGTTCATGTTGTGCAAGTAAATCATTGCCATAGCCAATTTGTTCTGTTGTATTGCACAGAAGATTTTGGGGGGGAAGAAAAGCTTTGTTAAAGTAATTCCTGGATCATTCCAGTTTTGCTAAATATGATTTCACTTCCTTTGTATGATCCAAACTCTGGTCGCATTCAATCATTTTGCACAATCAAACAAAGTCAAGCAATGCTAGAACCTTAGTTAAAGCCATATAGAAAACCATAAACTGGTTGCGATCTGAATGTGGATTTCGCTCTCAGTTATCTAAGCCAAAAATAGGGAATGTATAAATTAACAAAGAAAAAAAAGCTCTAGAATGATTAATTTACATTTCAAGATTCTTCAAAGCCACACTGAGCAAGGATGAGTTGCACTAGTTTGACTTTTTGGGATAATCAACTTTTGAGATTTCTTGGGAACTGGGAAATAAAGAAATTTCAACCCAAAGGGTGTACTCATAGAGCATATTCAGATGTAAAGGAAGAGGAGATGAATTAATGGCTGCTGTTTTGTCACTCAGTTGTCCTTATATAATAAACAGGTCCTGACCAATTTTAGCTGTAGTTCTCTAATTTCAACCCTCTGCCACTAAATTTATTGCCTTCGTTTGACTGACTCAAACAGAAGTGGTTCACTGGTTCAGCAATTTTGATCAGAATCTTGTTGAAGCATACTGAACCACGAGGGGAAAGGCAAAAGTCATGAGCGTGTTTACTTATTGTTTTAGAAAATTGGAACTGTTAGTATAGATTGAAAATAAACAAGATGAAAGAGTGTGAAAATTACATTTGACACGCTTACCTTGTCGGCAGAACTGTTTACAGCAAATAGTATACTAAACCAGGTTATGTTCAGAATTGAGTCTTTTTCACTGAATTATCGATAAAATTATAGAAGTTTAAGGTAAATCAGCATTACCTGGTTAAATCAATAGAGAATATTCATCTCACCAACATTTTTGCACGCATTGAATATATTCATAAAAGCAGAATGGATTAAACTCTTGGGTTCAGATTACTAAAATCCTTTATTAATGCCTCCTTTTTAGTTGGTGGCATTTAACAAGTAACCAGCAACTTTAATCTTTCTAACATTGTATTGTAGTAATTAGTAAATAATAATTTGCAAGTCACCATGAAAACAACTTGAAGTTCTCGAGAATGATCGTGGAGGAAGAGGGTAGGTAGATAGGTATATAATCTGCTAAAGTACATATTGGCTTCAATAGCCGGTAGAGCTGTTGGTGATCATAGAAATGTGTAGACGGTTTTTTGATAGAGAGGAAGCGTCACAAATAAATAAATAAATAAAATGAGGTGTGTTGAGAGATTGCGAAAATGAATATTGAAATAGATCTTAAAAGTATTGAATGCAAGGACAGGTGATTGTGGACAAGATTTAGGGAATAAGAAGATGGCAAAGCAAAGTTAAGTAGGGTCAAGAATAAGGTTGGGAATGAAACTAGAGAAAAAGGAAATTGCACAGAGAGTTTGAGAAGGAAAGTTTGTTAATCTCCAAATGAGTTGTGAAAGCTTTTATTTATAGGTTTTTTGAATAGCAGTTACAAAATATAAGCATTTTAATTGTAAATATTGTCAATTACTAAATTGTTAATATTTTTTTGATAGATGTTTAGTACTAGTGAATAGTTAACAGAAATTTATTATCTGTTCTGATCAAAAGAAGGGAAAAGCACTTATATTTTTAAAAAAAATTAAGAAGAAATCTTTTAACTATTTTCATATGTGATCTATTAAATTAAGTTCTCTAAAACATTCTAATAGTGAAATTAGCCCAAAACTCTATCATATTTCGAAATTATTTTCACTTATACTTGATGAATGTATTGTGCCGTGAAAGAGCTGTTACATGAGTAAATTATTCTATGAAGGTGTTGCTTCATAAAAATTCTGTTCTGAAAATAATTTTTTTTGTAAAAGATTTTTTTTGAAAAAGAAAGTTGTTCGATGAAAAAGCTTTCAATTCAATGAAGCACCCTTACTAGTTACTATCTATTATGAATTATCTTCATTATTGTACATAAAAGTATAATTTAATATAAAATAACTTTATTAATATCTGAAAAACGATAATATATTAATAGATAAAATCAAGTATAAAACATAAAAATACCGGCATTGAAGTAGAAAGTAAATGAAGTAGAGAATCAAAAGTACGCAAAAACGGCTTTTTACTGGCAAAAGCGCTATCCAAGCTCCAGTTCTTCAGCTTTTGTCAGCTACTGAAGGAACAGATAAGATGCTTCGTTTTTAGGAAAAAGGATTTTACATACTATTATGCACTGACAATAGCCTTTAAGAGGAAAAATGGAAAATCTCATAACTAACCGCAAAATCTCACCCGACCCGGCAACCCTTGGCCACCTAACCTTCCTATTACATGCTAGCTTCTGTTTTTGCGACGTCTCCTTCAATGGTATTTTCACAATGGAACCCTCTTTTAACTCACCGCCAAAATGATCAACCAACTCGCTTAAACCTCACCTATAAAAAGCGTTATTCTCTTCCCTCTTTCCACCATCCAAGGACGTCCAATCCTATTTCTTCACTCTCAACTCTCAATACTTCTCTGATAATGGCTTCCAAAATTACTTCCTCGCTTCTTGCTCGAGTTTTCCTCTTCAGCATTCTGCTTGCTATTGCTGGGCAAGCAGTTGCAACACGTGACATCCCAAGAAACCCAAAGAATGATGATCAAATGAAACAGCCCGAGTGGGTGATTGAACATGATCGCAGCGTACTCATTCCAGGCCTTGGACGAGTGATGCTGCCACCAGTTTTGAAACCTCACTATCCATACAGTGGCAGCACTGGTGGCAACATTGGCGGCTCAACTGGTGGAACTGGCCATATTCCAGGTGGAGATGACACATTTGTTCCGAACCCTGGTTTTGAGGTGCCAATTTCTGGCAATGGTGCAGGAACAAACCCTCATCCTTGAGCATGCTCTGCAATGAAACTTTTAATCAATTAGACAATAAAGGCAATTAGTTATCTAGATGGAGTCCTATGGGGTCCCCTTGTATTCAGTCCAGTCTATCATATTCACATATTTAACGTGATACGACTTCGAGTTTAGGATTTATAATCTTTGCGTTTTTAGGATAAAACAAGCGTGCAAGATGTAAGTGTTTCAGTTTGTCATTTCCATCGAGTCCAGAGAGTCATCTTTGCATTTTCCACTAGGAAAACTACTCGTCAAGTAATCATCTATTTCATTGTGTCCAAATTATTACCCTGCTTTAATTATGGCCTATGCCTATTACCCTGCTTTCCTATTTGATCATTTTAGATCCTATGGATGAGCTCCTTGGTTGCAGGCTTAAATATAAGTTGATTTGGGTTAGTTTAGCATTGCTGTTGAAAAAAATTTGGGTTGAAAAAAGTTCGAGTTGGAAAAAGTGTGGTTTAAAAACTTTTAAGTGTTTGCATTGCTGTGAAAAAAGTATTGTAGGAAATTGAAATGTCAAAAAAAAATATGTTTAAAATAATAAAAGTTTAGAGATTTGAGGATAATAAAGTCATTTTATCCAAAAGCCAGTTTTTAAAGCCCAAAAGCTATATTTTTTTGGCTTTTTGGTTTGGCTTTTCAAACCATGGTTTCAACAGCAGAAGCCAAATTTTTTTTATCTGTTTAGCATTGCGTTTGCGATGAAAAGCAGCTTTTAACCTCAAAAACTGTGCCAGAAGCAATGCTAAACAATGCTTTGGTCATTTGAAATGCCATGGATGATTAGAGTATAAACTTGGCCATTAGCATGTGGCCAGCATCACTATACTCAAATGTGTCGATGAGTGTGAAAAGTATGCTACTCATAGTTTATTAACTATAAGGATAAATGGTGATATTAAAATAAAAATAAAAAGATACTAACGAGTGTTTTTAAAATATATTTTTAAGATTAGTTAATATATTATTTATAAAAATAATATTATATTAAATATAGTATTTGATAACTTTAATCATTATTGAAGAACAAATTTTCTCTACCCCTATTCTCTGCCTCTTTTGGTGTCACTTTATTATAACCAAATCATGTTTTCAATACAATTAATTATTTAAAATTAAAACTAATTCTATCATGAACACATATTAAATAACTATTGAAAGTTTAATACATTGAATGAAAATATTATTATATATAATAACTTTAAAAAATATTTTTAAAAAACTTGTTAACAAATTTCTTAAAAAAAAAAAAAAAATCATAGCTCTAAAACATTCTTTTCCATGTCAATAATTGAAATATTGATCACTTTTACATCGGAATGCTTTCATATTTAAGAGTGGGGACAAATGTCAGTAATGGAAATTAAATGAAGCAAAGCCATTTCAAAAGAGACAGCTTAAGAGAATGCAAAGTCGCTAATCACCTAAATCATAGAAATATGACATATTTAATAAATATAAAAATAATATAATAAATATAATAAATTAAAATATAATTAACATAATAAATTTAATATATATTATATTTTATTTTATTTAAAATTTTAATATATTTAATAATTTATGTTATATACTATTGATAAAAAAAATACAGCATGAATTGTCAGATCAGTCATAGTCACACATAATGCAGATCAGTCATTTTAATTCCTTTCAACTGTCTATTACCTGACAAACTTGTTGGTTCTTATAAAAGCAGATTAATTTGCCTCAAACTTTCTCATCAAATAAATTGTTAAAAGGATTGCTTACCTGCAACATCAACAAATCTAACAAATCCTCTATAAGAACCAAATTTGCATTTGATCAGACAACCACCATCAATTCATCAGCAACATCACTCTATAATTCCATTTAAAAAATTGTTAACAGTTTTTTAACTTGAAATATTTACCATAATTGAATTAACATCAGGCGGTGTAGAAACAATTGAATCTAACTTATCCCCAGGACTGGTGACTGTAAAATTACATTCATCATTCCCCTGAGACAGAAATAATTGGTAGCATGTTTCCCCTGAGACAGAAAACGTGCAAAAAATTGGATATAGTTATTTAAAGATAAAGAATAAGGGTTTTTTTATATAAATATAGCTAAAAAAAAAAAATCCCAAAATACCTATCCTTTTAGATTATTTCTCAAAATACGCTGGTTTTAAAATTAGCTGGGAAATCGCCACCCCCCATGGCGATTTCCCAGCATCAAAATATTGATTTTGGCTAAAAATACCAAGGGAAATCGCCATGGGGGGTGGCGATTTCCCTTGGTGTTTTTTTCAAAATTTGCTAAAAATACCAAGGGAAATCGCCACCCCCATGGCGATTTTCCTTGGTATTTTTAACCAAATTTGTAAAAAGGATGAAGGGAAATCACCATGGGGGGTGGCGATTTCCCTTCATGTAATTTTTTTTTTAATTTATAAACAAATTTTAATTTTTTTTTTAATTTGTAAATTTTATTTTTTAAATTTAAAAATTATAAATTAAATTAAATTTCTTATTAAATTTAAATATGGAAAATTTTGTTTCTTATAAAAATTAAAAAAACAAAATAATATTTCTTCTTAAATTTGTATATCAAAAATTATATTTGTAAGTTTTGTTTTAATTTTAAAAATTTGTAAGTTTAGTTTTTTAATTTTAAAATTTATAAATTAAATTAAAATAATTTTTTTATAATTTTAAAAATAAAGAAATTTCGTAAGGTATATTTTATTATTTAAAATTTATGAACAAATTTTTTTAAATTTTGTTAATTGATTTGAATTAGATAAAAACAAAAAACAAACAAAAAAACTTGCATTACATTTTCCGTTATAATCCAAAGTACATAATAAGTTGAGAAAAACATGTAATTCATTTATTGTTGATGCGAAGTCTCCCCCAATGTGCCAAATCGATGCGGACAATTTCGACGGTTATGACCTTCGTTTCTGCATAATCCACAACGTTTTGGTTGGCCTTTCTCTCTGAGGTCCATTTCATTACGAATACGACTTGATTTTGGCCGACCATGTGGATTTCTCCGCATTTCTTGATTGGGACACACTTCTGGACCATCATATTGAGGCCAGTAACCTTCATTTCCAACAGTTTCGAACTCATGTCTATAAACATTCAATATAGTTTACAGTCTATAGATTTTGTCCACATATTGCATGCAATCTACATGGACATGTGCACAGGCAGCAACTACATGTGAACAAGGGAACCTTTGTGCTTGAAACTTTCCACAATCACACCACATGTCACTGAGGTTGACTTTGTACTTCATTGCAGAAACACCCTCTTGTGGGGCAACTAACTCTTCAACCAGAAAAGATTGATTTGTTCGCGTAAAATTACGAACAATGTGGGAGTTAGCTTTCCTGCGATTTTCTTGCATAGCTTGTGTGACTGTTTCACAATATGTGTGCCCTCCCTCCATCATGGCAATTTGCTTGTTCCCCATCTTAACAAAAAGTGCAGCCAACCTATAATATGTTGATTGCACTAAAGCAGTAATGGGAAGATGACGCGTTCCCTTCAACACCGAATTGATAGATTCAGCTAGGTTGGTTGTCATATGGCCATAACGCCTTCCTTGATCATATGACTGCGCCCACTTCTCCTTGGGGATCCTATCAAGCCAATTAGCCGCCTCTGCATTTTCTCCACGAAGATTGTCATACATGAAATGAAAATTCGGTCGCCTCAACTCGTATCCTAATAAATTTTAAAACAAAAAACTTGTGAATTTCAATATTATTTTATATGCTAAACGAAATATAAGAGATAAAATAACTATGATTTGATTCCATACCCATGTTAACAATTTGTCGACGCAATTCCTTATTGTTAAACTTTTTCATAAAGTTCGCTGCAATGTGTCGAATGCAGTACACTGAATATGCATGTGGAGGATTCCATCCACCATCGCGTCTAATCGCAGCTTTGATGGCTTCATGTCGATCAGACATCAAGCAAATGCCAGGCTGTTTTGTCACGTGTCTGCGCAAGTTACTGAGAAAGAATGACCAAGCCTCTGTTGTCTCACCCTCCACAATGGCAAAGGCAATTGGCAGTATGTTTCGGTTGCCATCTTGTGCAATAGCTAACAATAATGTGCCTTTGTATTTTCCATATAAGAAAGTACCATCTATTTGCACAATAGGTTTACAATACGGATACCCTTCAATGCACGACTTAAATGTCCAAAATAGTCGATGGAATATTCTCTTACCCTGGACCAGTCGATCACCGTGATATGCAGGTACCGTTTGCAATTCCACAATTGTACCAGGCACGAAATGTTGCATTGCACCTAAATATTTAGGTAGCTCATTGTACGATTTTTCCCAATCGCCAAATACTCGAACAATTGCCTTTTGCTTTGCTTGCCATGTTTTCTTGTAGGAGGTGATGTATCCATACCGGATTCGCATCTCAGCGATCAAAACTGAAACGGAAATCTCCGGATTTGCTTGGACCAATGACAAAATGCATGAACAGATCATGTTACAATCTAACTTGCAATGATCTTGTGAAATCCTCCCCGATGTGCAAGTATGAGGCCCTTCATATTTTCTAATCTCCCATAGATGTTTCTTCTTCATAAAAGTTGCCCTTATTCTCCAATTACACCCATTCCCATACATTACGCACTTGGCATAATATTTCGTCGGCTCAGATTCAATTACTCTGTAATCTACAGAGTTTTTGATGTTATAGTGCTTGATAGCTGAAAGCACAGCCTCTTTCGTTGGGAATTGTAACCCAACACACAGATCAACTGCAGATGGATCAAATGTCAGAGGCATAGCTAATGTATGAGCATACTCTGGAAATTCCGGCACATGCATTGCCTCCAAATCCAGTGTATGCATATGGGATGCAGCCTGATATGGGGGAATATCTCGATGAGTGTTGATATCTCCATGAGTGTTGATCTCAGCAGGGACGACGTCTGGGTCAGAATCAGTATTGTCATCACTTGCGAATTCAGCATCCTCTTCCTGCTCACTAAATTCACCAACATCTTCACCATGGACTCCACGTGGACGAACAGGATCAACACCAGCTGGCTCATATTCGAGGGTAGTAGGAATTAGGGTTTGTGAGACTAATGAAGTCTGAAAAGTTGTAGCTTGAGATAAGGGCACGACTTCTTCTGTGGGAACGTCGTATGTAGTGTGAACATAGAACGACCCAGAATCATAATCTTCTATGGGAAAGTTTTCTGTTGTGCGAACATTTGAAGGGCCGCAATCATCGTCAACATCATCTATGTCAGCATATAACTCAAGGACACCAACATTTGCAAATGTCTCATGAGCATAAAACATGCATCTGACATCATCATCATCTTCAAGTGGAAATGTTCTATATCGGACACATCCTTCACCAATAGAAAGAAGATGCCTGTACTTAACCTCTGAAACTCTTTTTCTAGTTCCAGCTTTAATTTTTGTATGAATTTGCAGCTTCAGTTCCTCTAATGTGACGTCGTCTTCAACACGAAAACTTTTTGGACGTTCACAATCAAAGGTAGCACCTTCGTCAGTATTATGAATTTGGCCATTATAGTAGACCAATGCGATCACTCTATTACTCATATTGTGTAGCAAAAGAAAGAAGAAATATAGAAGGATGAGAATGAGAATGAGAATGAGAATGAGGAGGTTTTAGCACTCAGGAAAAATCTGATTGAAAAACTGTTGTAGGGGGTATTGTAAACCTTCATAAGTATTATGAATTTATAATGGTTCATTATGTTGTACCAGATGACAAATCCCATCCTTTGTATAGGATGAAATTTGATTATGATATTCTGCCTAGGACTATTTGACTGAAAAAGTTATAACTTATTCAATGCAAAATGTGATTGATAAATCCCATCATTTGTCTCATCCATTGCAGAAAGAATCAAGTTCCAATATTTTCTGCAGCATTTGATGGACTGGAAAATAGCTGAAACCTGTCTAAAAACCTATATCATCAGTCTTAACCATTGCAGAAAAAATCAAGTTCCAATATTTTCTGCAGCATTTGATGGACTGGAAAATAGCTGAAACTTGTCTAAAAACCTATATCATCAGTCTTATCCATTGCAGAAAGAATCAAGTTCCAATATTTTCTGCACCATTTGATGGACTGGAAATATAGCTGAAACCTGTCTAAAAACCTATATCATCAATCTTATCCATTGCAGAAAGAATCAAGTTCCAATATTTTCTGCACCATTTGATGGACTGGAAATATAGCTGAAACCTGTCTAAAAACCTATATCATCAGTCTTATCCATTGCAGAAAAAATCAAGTTCCAATATTTTCTGCAGCATTTGATGGACTGGAAAATAGCTGAAACTTGTCTAAAAACCTATATCATCAGTCTTATCCATTGTAGAAAAAATCAAGTTCCAATATTTTCTGCACCATTTGATGGACTGGAAATATAGCTTAAACCTGTCTAAAAACCTATATCATCAGTCTTATCCATTGCAGAAAGAATCAAGTTCCAATATTTTCTGCACCATTTGATGGACTGGAAATATAGCTGAAACCTGTCTAAAAACCTATATCATCAGTCTTATCCATTGCAGAAAAAATCAAGTTCCAATATTTTCTGCACCATTTGATGGACTGGAAATATAGATGAAACCTGTCTAAAAACCTATATCATCAGTCTTATCCATTGCAGAAAGAATCAAGTTCCAATATTTTCTGCACCATTTGATGGACTGGAAATATAGCTGAAACCTGTCTAAAAACCTATATCTTCAGTCTTATCCAGAATTTTTTTTCTGCTTTCCAGAATTTCACTTGTTTGCTTATGAAAATGTAATGCAAGTTTTTTTGTTTGTTTTTTATTTTTATCTAATACAAATCAATTAACAAAATTTAAAAAAATTTGTTCATAAATTTTAAATAATAAAATATACGTTACGAAATTTCTTTATTTTTAAAATTATAAAAAAATTATTTTAATTTAATTTATAAATTTTAAAATTAAAAAACTAAACTTACAAATTTTTAAAATTAAAACAAAACTTACAAATATAATTTTTGATATACAAATTTAAGAAGAAATATTATTTTGTTTTTCTAATTTTTATAAGAAACAAAATTTTCCATATTTAAATTTAATAAGAAATTTAATTTAATTTATAATTTTTAAATTTAAAAAATAAAATTTACAAATTAAAAAAAAAATTAAAATTTGTTTATAAATTAAAAAAAAAATTACATGAAGGGAAATCGCCACCCCCCATGGCGATTTCCCTTCATCCTTTTTACAAATTTGGTTAAAAATACCAAGGGAAATCGCCATGGGGGGTGGCGATTTCCCTTGGTATTTTTAGCAAATTTTGAAAAAAACACCAAGGGAAAACGCCACCTCCCATGGCGATTTCCCTTTGTATTTTTAGCCAAAATCAATATTTTGATGCTGGGAAATCGCCATGGGGAGTGGCGATTTCTCAGCTAATTTTAAAACCAGCGTATTTTGGAAAATAATCTAAAAGGATAGGTATTTTGGGATTTTTTTTTTAGCTATATTTATATAAAAAAACCAAAGAATAAGCAACTAATAAACACAATCTTCTAATAATTTACTTCCCAAAGTGTCACTACTCATGTCATTTTCAGGCAAGAATTGCTGAAAAAAATGTCATTGTTCGGTTCTAAACCAAACTTATACTTCAAGAAAGATAACATAATAGTACCAACTGATTCCGAATAATTAAAGAACAAAATCTCTGGAACAAACCAATGTCCTGAAAATGTCTCAGCTTTGGAACTTAAACTGAAATGTAAAGAATTATCCTGAAGAAAAAAGTAAAAGAATTGTAAGGATTGTTATCTTTTACACTTTTAGTAGAGTTTTTTTAACTCCATCGAATTTAAAAAATTGAGACATGTACTATTTATTTATTTTTTAAAATATAATTAAAAAATATATGATAATTTGTAGAATTAAAAAAAAAAATTCATCATAATAGTCCTTAATTAAATGGGCAGGGAAAGATTATGAAAAATCTATAAAAGCAAATACATTTTTCATTTGAAATGGCCAAATGGGTATTTAACAAGAGAAAGAAATGAATGACCTGATTGGCAGAAAATGGAAGAACAGTCAGAAGAAATGAAGCATTTTGAAGAGAATGAAAGTGAGGAAACCGAAGAAGATGAAGAGGAAAAGGTAGTCTACCGCTACGAACAACTTGGTTGACCCATGATTTCTTTTGGGCTTCTTCTTCTCCTTCTTCGATTCATCTAATGCTTCTAGTTGCGCCATTGTACCAATGGATCTAGGGATTTCAATGGAACCAAAATTTGGGGATCAGAACTTTGGGCTTTGCTTTTTATTTTTTGTTTTAGTAATTGACTAATCTGTTGATGAGGCTCAATTCCAGAAATCAATTAAGAACAGAGAAGCAGAATAGTGAACGAGAAGGAATTGATAAACAGAAGAAGAAAGAGAGAAAGAAAAAAGAAATTATTTTCATAAAAACTTTGCATAATTCTCTACCAACGGTCTGCCGGCCTATATGTTTCATTACTCCGAGACTTTTGGAAACACGAGAAACGAGATAACATATATGCAGAAAACGTAAAATTAAAATACTAATGCTATTAATGGGCCTTTTATATTTAACTGAAATTATTGGACTTCCTAGGCCTATTCCACGATCTGGCCTGCTCCCTAATTGGATTAACTGCCAATAATTAAATTTTACTAGAATTTGACACATCCATGACTTGTGGGTGATTTTTTTATTTTTTTTTATTTATCTTTTGAAAGAAATAATAATTTATTAAAAAGATGGGTAATTTTATATAAATATATAAAAGTCAAAGCTTTTGATAATAATTTTTTTATGTGGACAGTCTATTCTTTTGACACGTGTATAGCTTTAAAAAAAATACCACGTGTACTGCATCTAATTATTTTGATTATATATATATATAACAAATTATTTTTAATTACTTTGACTTTTTTAATTGATTTACCTTTTAAGTTTCTTTTCATATCTTGTAGAATAATATTTTGATTGCTACATTACTAATTGATAGTATGTCAGTATTTAATAAAAGTATCAATTATAATTGTTATATTGATTATGCTGCTTTGTTAAAATAACGATTTTAAACAAAAATATTATAAATAGAAATATTCTTATATCTCAATTTGTTAAACGTATATTTATTATCAATTATAAATATATTAATTTATATAAGATATAATTGCAAATTGACATCCTCGACCATTATGAAGTAAATTTTCGAAAGTTAAATATAAATAATTTTTTTAATATAATTGCATATTTAATAATAAAAATACAAAAAAAGGAAATTTTCGTCAAAAATATATATATGCAAAATGAATATTTATTATTAAGTTAGTAAAATAAATTAATACACTAAATATATAACCAGACATTTAATTGACCACCATTCACTCTCAATATTTATTTTTACAATATTCAATTTCAACATTTACTATCAACATTTATAATAGCAATATTCACTTTTATCATTTTAAAATTACCATATTAATTAGCCTATAACATACCTTTTGCATATATATATATATATATATATATATATATATATATATATATATATATATATATATATATACATGTTTTTTAGTTTTACAATCAACCTATATTCATACCTAACTCATTACCATCCTTCCCTCTACTAAATTTTTTACTTTGCATCATTCTTTGGTCTCATTGCTCATTGGTAATTTTCTTTTTATACTTATTATTATTAAATATTTTATTTGTTTCAATATATCATATTTGTTTTTTATTATTCTTATTCTATTTGTATAATAAAACTCAACTGTACCATACGTGTGCTTGAGTTTAATATCTTATGCAAATATATAAAAGCCAAAGTCTTTGGCAAAAAAAAAAAAAAAAATCCTATATGGACAGCCTATTCTTTTGACATGTGTATAACCTTTAAAAAAATATCACGTGTACTGCATTTAATTATTTTGATTATATATCAAATAAATTATTTTTAATTACTTTGAATTTTTTAATTGATTTACCTTTTAAGTTTCTTTCCATGTCTTGCAGAATAATATTTTTTGCTACATTACTAATTGATAATATGTCAGTATTTAATAAAAGTATCAATTATAATTGGTATCTTGATTATGCTTCTTTGTTAAAAAGATGATTTAAAACAAATTTTCATATCTCAGACCATAATTGCAAATTGACATCTCAGACCATTATGAAGTAAATTTTCGAAAGTTAAATAGAAATAATCTTTTTAATATAATTGCATATTTAATAATAAAAATGCAAAAAAAAAAAAAGGGGACTTTTGCCAAAATTTATATATATTTATGCAAAATGAGTATTTATTATTAAGTTAATAAAATAAATTAGTACACTAAATATAAATCAGACATTTAATTGACCACCATTCACTCTTAGTATTTATTTTTACAATATTCACTTTCAACATTTACTATCAACATTTATAATAGCAATATTCACTTTCATCATTTTAAAATTACTAATTAGCCTATAACATACCTTTTGCATATATAAGTATATGTTTTTTAGTTTTACAATCAATTTATACTCATACTTAACTTATTACCATCCTTCCCTCAACTACGTTTTTTTACTTTGCATCGTTCTTTGGTCTCATTACTCAAAGTTAAGTTTCTTTTTATACTTATTATTATTAAACATTTTATTTGTTTCAATATACTCATATTTATTTTTTATTATACTTATTCTATTCGTATAATAAAACTCAATTGTATCATAAGTGTGCTTGAGTTTAATATCTTATATAAATATATAAAAGCCAAAACCTTTGACAAAAAAGGAAAAAATCCTATGTGGACAGCCTATTTTTTTGACACGTGTATAGCCGTGTACTACATTCAATTATTTTGATTATATATATATAATAATTTATTTTTAATTACTTTGACTTTTTAATTGATGTACCATTTAAGTTTCTTTTCATGTCTTGCAGAGTAATACTTCGATTGCTATATTACTAATTGATAATATGTCAGTATTTAATAAAAGCATCTATTATAATTGATATATTGATTATGCTGCTTTATTATCAATTACAAATAATAATTTATATAAGATATAATTGCAAATTGACATCACCGACCATTATGAAGTAAATTTTCAAAAGTTAAATAAAAATAATCTTTTTAATGTAATTGCATATTTAATAATAAAAATGCAAAAAAAAGGAAATTTTTGCCAATATATATTTTTGCAAAATGAATATTTATTATTAAGTTAATAAAATAAATTAGTACACTAAATAGACATTTAATTGACCACGATTCACTCTCAGTATTTATTTTTACAATATTCACTTTCAACATTTACTATCAACATTAATAATAGCAATATTCACTTTCGTCATTTTAAAATTACCATATTATTTAGCCTATAACATACCTTTTGCGCCAACAAGCTCTTGGTTAAGTGGCCAAGAGTCTTGGGGGCATGAAGTCTTGTGTTCAAACCCAAGCAACCCATCCCCCTACCCAATTATCAAAAAAAATAACATACCTTTTGCATATATAAGTACATGTTTTTTAGTTTTACAATCAACCTAAACTCATACCTAACTTATTACCATCCTTCCCCCTACTATATTTTTACTTTGCATCATTCTTTGGTCTCATTGCTCAAAGGTAATTTTCTCTTTATTCTTATTATTATTAAACATTTTATTTATTTCAATATACTCATATTTATTTTTTATTATTCTTATTCTATTCGTATAATAAAACTCAATTGTACCATAAGTGTGTTTGAGTTTAATATAATCATTGTGTGTTTGAGTTTAATATAATCATACTTTTAATATACTCATAGTTTTCCTATTTTGATTATAATAAAACTAGTTCAATATATTCTTAGTTTTCCTGTTTTGATTATAATAAAATTATTTCAATATACTCATAGTTTTCCTGTTTATATTTTTAAATCGAGATCAATATAAAATTTTTTGTTTATATTAAATATTTTTAATACTTAATAATAAAACTCAAATAAATGAAACATATTTTCTGAAAATATACACGTGAAAAATTATTTTAATTATTTAATATATTTTTATGTTGCTCATTTTTTTAGAACAAAAAAATTAATATTTTTATGTGTTATTTTTTTCTACTTACCTTTTGTTTTTATTAACAGTAGTTAGAATTTTCTTTACAATATTTTAAAGAATAAACATATTAAAATGTTTAATTGTTTTCAGCATAAAATAATATAAAAATAAAATTTTAAGACATAATTAAGACTTTAATAGTATATTATGATATTTTTTAGGGTCAAATATTAGTTTTGTAACATATCCTTTAAAACTTCATTTCAAAATTAAATTTTAATTTACAACTTTTTAAAAGACATATATTTTGAATTGAGATTAAATTTGGGTGAATTAAATAAATTTAAAAAAATAATAATAATAACAGTTTGTATATGTAAATAATATATTAAATTGTTTTAAAGGAATAAATATCATGCACTATAAAATAAGTAATTAAAATGTTCATTAACTTCATGCTCCTGTCATAAATTGTTTATAATGTAAAAATAATTTATATTTCAATATCAAATAAGTAATTATTTTATGTCATTATTATATTAGATCTAACGTAGGACATCATAATAATAACAATAAAAAGGCTATGGCTGTGTACAATAGAGTTTTATTCAGATATTTAAAATTAAACTTTAACAGAAGAACATATTTAATTATCTATAAAAGAAAATAACAATATAAAAGGCTAGGGATGTATATATCAGAGTTTTCTTTGGATATTAATATTTGTTTAACAGAAGAACAAATTTGAAAAAAAAAAATAAAATAACAATATATACGTCTAGATAAGAAACAAATATAGAAGAAATCTAGATCTTTACTTCAAAGATTTGTGAATAAATTTGAAAGAAATAAAGAGAAAACTGGGAAAAAAAAAAAAGAAAGAAAAAACTAAGAGCGAGTAATCTGAAAGAGTTTATCAATTTGGAGTAAATAAAATATAGAAGAGACAAGATAAGAAACAAATATACCAAATTCAAAAAATATCTTCAAAAATAACAAGTCAATTTCATACTAAATATTATTTTACGTAAATTTAAAATTTGCATTTTGTACAAGATTTTAAACTATAACACCACATTTGGTTCGCTGAAATAGAATAGAGAGGGGAATGGAATAGAAAGGTAATAGGTATTTTGTAGTTTGGTTGATTGAATGGAATAAATAAGGAATAGGTAAGGAATAAGGATAAAATATCTATTTTACCCTTAAGTTAAATAATAAATATTTTATCCTTAAGTTAAATTATTTTGTGATTTGTAATAAAATAATACTAATATATGTATAAATATATTTTAAATAAATAATATTGATAAATATATTTATAAATTTTATATTTAAAATAATATATAAATTATATTTTAAAATATTTTATTACATATTATATATAATATAAAAAGTTTCAATAATAATATTTTATATTTAATAATATATTTAAAATTATTTTGACAATTACCTTAAAATAATATTTAAAAATTTTATATATTTAAAAATATAATTTCAGAAATTATATAAATACCCAAAAAAAAAAATCTCATTTTTCTCTCCTCTCTCTTTCTAACGTCTTCCTCTCTCTCTAAAGCCTCCCCCTCTCTCTCTAAAATATCTTCTCTCTCAACACATTCAACATTTTTCCAGAAACCACCACAAAACCCAGTTTTCGGTTGTCCTCCACCATCACCGCCGTCGCCGACTGTCGTCCATCGCCGGCCTATACCCCAAAAATGCCCCAAATTTCATCCACATCTTCCTCTCAAACCCTTCTTTCGTTTTTTCCACTTGGTTTTTCCTAAAAATGTACAAAAATGCCTAGATCTACAAAAGAAGATCGCACAAAAAACCTCCCAGAAACCCTCCTTCTTTCGCTCCTCAGTCGGTGATTTTTAAGAATGTTCTTCCCCTCCCTTTGCTCGTCCCCTCCACCAAATTTGAAGCTCTGAATCCTCTTACAACTACCAAACCTGAAACCTTAGCTATTTCTCTCTCCTCTTTTTTCTTTTCTTTTTTTTCCTGCTCAAAATAACTCTATTGGTCTATTGTGTTGATTTTCTTGATTTTATGTTCATGTCTTTTAGATTTTTATTTTGGGGCATTTTAGGGGAAATTTTTTTCCTATTCCGAGACAGCCCGTAATAGCCATTCAGAGGTGAAGTGTTGAATGGCTATTACGGGACTTTGGGGAATAGTCCCGGAATAGACCATTCGACCGAATGGCCATTTTGTGAACTAAACTGTTGCTACACTGTAGCGGCTCTAATAGAGGGGGAATAGCATTCTGATTCATGTGAATCAAACATGCTATAAGTAGCTTACAACAATGCAATTCATGTGACAAGAAAGAGGGAATGAAAATTTTATTCTATTATAAATGTGTAAGTTCGTTCTTATACAGGCACGTATAAGATTGTATGACAATATTTCATGTTTGTTTTCTCATTCTTGATTGTTGTTGATGAGATCATTCAAGGTGATCATATTATTGGGAAGCACAAATATGATTTTGTTAAATTGAATGACATTTCAAAACAACCTGAAGACAATAAATATCTTTTAGGTAATTATATTTTCTAATATTTGACATCTTTTATATTCATTTTAATCATTTATGAAATAAGTGCCCGTTAATATTGGTATATGTCAAAAAATGTATTTTTTTTAAATATATTTTTAGATGTGTTGGAAGATTAAAAAGCATTACTACGATTAATGATCAATCTTCCAATGAATCAAGGCGGAAAAAAAAAAAAAAAGAATAATAGATCTTCAAAATGAAAGGTTTGTTTTTTATCTTTGATATGATTATGTTTTCAATTTCTATATTCAACTTCTTATTATTTAACATCAATATAAATTTTATTATATTTTTAGTGATAAAATATTGGAGATAACACTTTGGGGTGACATTATTGATCAGATTAATGATAATGTCTTGAACTCAAAAGAAGATCCTGTAGTTTTGGTTGTAATTTATAATTCAATCAAAAAGTTCAAAGGTACTTTCTAAGTCCCTTTAATATTATTTTTTGATTAAATTTCATAAATATTTATAATCTTTTCAATTTTGCAAATATTAAGAATTTGTCTTCAACGACTGCAACAAAAATTTACATAAATCCAAATATTTTTATGATAAATTAATATCTTATTCTATTATTTTTTATATTTAATCTGCCTAAAGGAGATTATTGCATAGAACTCTATCCCACACCACACAAAAAAAGTGCCATCAGATGAGATTTCTATGTTTGAAAATATGAGCCCTTTGTCAAACATTAAAGCAATGATCACAAAGCCATTGAATAAGGTATTGAAGTACAACAACTTCTTTTTTGGCAAATGTAAATAATAGGTAACATAATTTTGGCAAAAAGATTTATTGAACATTTATATTTTTATTGACTATTTAACATTTGGTATATGTAAGGAGAATCTTTTACCAGTAAAGTAATTATCATGAAAGTTGATACCACTTTTGGTTGGTATTATATGTCATGTGTGTGCAACAAGAAAGTGTTTGAAGTTGATGGAAGTTTTCGTTGTAACTCATGCAATATCGATGTCCTTAAACCAACTCCAAGGTAATTATTAATCATTTTTTAGTATTTGATACATTAAAAAAATAATATTTGTATGATGATAAAAATAACATTTTTATTTATAGTACATATAATTGTATAATTTTTTATATCGTATAGGTACATGATGAATGTCGAGGCATTTGATCATTCTAGAAGAGCTATGTTCGTACTTTTCAATAAAGAAGCCAGAGATTTGGTTAATAAAAGTGTTGAGGATCTTTATGACATCTCTCTTAAGGTATTGAGTTAAAACAATTTAATTTAATATAATTTTAATATTATATTTATTTGAATGATTAAAATTATAATATTGATTCAAAAGAATGTAGATTATAAAATACAAGAGATATTTGAAACTCTCAGGGGTCAAATTTTTGTGTTCGAGATGGGGAGAACAAAGTATAATATTGAAACATGCAATACCAAACTTATAGTGAATAAGATGTATCAATTTGATCATAAACTTGAAAGTAAAAAATTATTAGAACAGGAATGTATAAATTTATTAAAATGATTTTTTTAACAAAGTTATATAATCTAATTTATAATTAAAACTTTAATCGAACTACAGAATTCTACTCAATCTGTTTCTTCATTTCCATGTGTGAAATCTATTGGATCATCGAGTAAAATGACACCTCCTTCAAAGATACCAAAAAATTCTCAAGAATTAATTGACGCCTTTTCATCTTAAGAACTTATGGAAGAATCTCCCATGAAAAAAGTTTGTATATGAGTTTGATTTTAGGATGTGAAAACTTTTCATTTTCTATAGTCAAAGACAGTTGTTTTTTTTGTTTAAAAATGATTAGACTCAATATATGATTATATGAGTTTTCTTAACTTTCACTAAATTAAAATTTTTGAAATCCAATAAAAAATAGAGATATTGTCTTTGCATTGTTGTTAAATTTAAAACTTATATTCTAAATAAATTTATTAAAATATAAATATACTTTCGTGCTTTGCACAGGTTTAATAATAGTTCTTTTTTAAGTAAAAATATCGATAGTTTTTTTTTTAATGGATAGTTAATTATTTTTTTAAGTGAAAAAACACAAATATCTTTAATTTTATATTTTTTAAAATAATTTTATTTGATTTTTTGGTCTATTCTTCAACTCAGTCAGAGATTTTATAATAATATAGATATCACAATAATTAAATTCTGTATCAAATACCCCTATAAAGATAATCATTGTCCTCGAGAATTAAAAACAACATACTTCCGTTGAATTTCATGAAAAACAATTCTCGGGAAAGGCATTGGTCCATTGGATAAAACTTTAGTGACTTCTCGATTTCTTTTTTTTTTTTTACAATTCTCCTATCTAAAATCTTTTTTGTTTCCTTTGCAATGGTACCATAATGATCAAGAACATGTAATTGTGGTTGTGAAGGAGCCTGGTCAATGTGTGTTTCTTCAATTGTGAGACATGAAAAGTAAGGTAAACCTTACATCCTTGGGGTAGCTGTAACCTGTAGGGTACCTTGCCAATATTTTTCATTATCTGATAAGTGTTAAAACTGAAAAACGCAGTGAATAAGGAAGTGCAAAGAATGATTGGTGAATTTTCTGATGTATTTTTCACAAAGAATGTCATCAATATATACAGTAATAAGTTATAAAAACATAAACTAATTAAAGAAATAAAATCGCTATCTAAGGCAGATAATCAGACTATCAGATTATCTGCCAGATTACAAGAATATCTTAATCATACAAGAAAACTGAATATCTACAGAACCAACTATAGTCAAGGGTAATTATTGCTCACTCCAACACTCCCCCTCAAGTTGGTGGGTAAATGTCTTTGATGCCCAACTTGTCCAGTGAGCTTTGGAAGCTTTTACTAGAGACAGTCTTGGTAAGCATATCTGCTAGTTGATCTTCTAATCTGACAAACGAAAATTTAATGATCTTTTCTTCAAGATTCTGTTTGATGAAATGTTTGTCAACTTCAATGTGCTTGGTACGGTCATATTGAACTGGATTGTGAGAAATCTCTATTGCCGCTTTGTTATCATAGAACAACTTCATCTCAGAGTTTGGTGGAAAATCAATCTCGGTTAACAACCTTTTCAGCCAGAGAAGTTCACAGAGTCCCTTAACCATTCCTCTGAATTCTGCTTCAGCACTTGACAATGCCACAACATTTTGTTTTTTACTCCTCCATGTCACTAAATTTTCACCAACAAAAGTAAAGTACCCAGCTGTAAACTTTCTATCAGATACAGCTCCTGCCCAGTCAGTATCAGTATACCCATCAATATTCAAATGATTATTTTTAGAGAACATAAGTCATCTTCCTGGAGCAAACTTTAAGTAACGTAGTATCTGAATCACTGCCAACATATGATCTTCACTAGGATTGTGCATGAACTGGCTAACTATACTAACAACATAGGCTATGTCTGGACGAGTATGAGATAAGTAGATCAATTTTCCTACCAACTTCTGATATCTCTCCTTGTTAGTAGGAACTTGATCCGGTACTTACCAAGTTTGTGATTTTGAACAATTGGTGTCTCAGCTGGCTTGCAATCAATCATTCCTACTTCAGTTAATAAATCTAAGACATATTTTCTTTGTGATAAAAATATACCTTGATTTGATCTGACCACCTCAATTCCCAGAAAGTACTTAAGACAGCCAAGATTCTTCATCTCAAATTCAGCGCTCAATTGCTTCTGAAGTTTGGAAATTTCTTCTCCACCATCTCCTGTAATAATCATGTCATCCACATATATAATCAAAGTTGTTACCTTTCCCTTTGTATGTTTCAAGAACAAGGTATGATTTGAGTTACTTTGTTGAAAACCATACTTTCTCACAACAAGCTAAATCGTCCAAACCATGCACGAGGTGACTATTTCAATCCATACAGTGCCTATTGCAGCTTATAAACAACTTTTGTTTCTGATGGTTTAGTGTAACCTGGTGGGATATCCATAAACACTTCTTCCTCAATATCTCCATGTAAGAAGACATTTTTCACATCAAATTGGAGTAGAGGCCAATCTAAATTTGCTGCAAGTGACAGTAAGACTCTTACAGTGTTCAATTTTGCTACTGGTGAGAATGTCTCCTGATAATCTATACCATATGTCTGTGTATATCCCTTGGCCACCAATCTTGCCTTGTATCTTTCAATGGACCCATCTGCTTTATGTTTAATAGAAACACCTACTTGCATCCAACGATTTTCTTTCCTTTAGGCAGCAGAACAATACTCCAAGTTCTGTTCTTCTGAAGTGCTTCCATCTCATCTTGGATAGCCTGGGACCACATTGGATCTGACAGAGCTTTATGTATCCCCCAAGGAACATGGCAAGCAGACAGTGTAAGTGCAAAGGCTTTGAGAGGTTCAGATAATCTCTGAGTGTTAACATGGTTAGCGATCGGGTACTTTGATCATTTTTCCTCAACCTTAGGAGAATATCGAGCTGAAGGCTTACACCTATTATGCCTGAAAGGTAAGTGATAACCAATAGGAGTATCCAAAATAGTACTGGAAGACGACGTCTCGGAACTCACCTCAGAAACGGGGTCCTCATGAAATTGGTCGGGCACCGCAAGTTGTGGCGTTGTGCCGCAGCGTCGAGTCTGCTGTTTCGGCTTCTTTTTTTGATCCTTCTATTCGAGCAATCTGACTTTTTGGATTGAGATCCACCAGGATATTCTCAAGAGAAGGGTCGATTGGTACATGAGAGAGAGGGTTTTCTGGATTTTCTGCATCGCTGATTACCTCCTCAATGCCGGGACAATCCCACAATTTCTGTTCTTCATTCCATGTCTCCCCCTGAAGAATAAAAGTAGATTTTGGTGACGGAAAAAACTTCTCGGACTCCAAAAAAGTAACATCCATGGTGACATTGGTCCGTTTAATAAATGGATTGTAGCACAAATATCTCTTTTTTCCCGTGACATATCTAACAAAGACACAACAAACTGCACAAGGTTCGAGTTTAGTCCATTGTTCTTTATGAAGATGAACGAAAGCAACACATCTAAATACTCGTGGTGGAAGAAGCATCACATATGGTAAGGTGACATGATTGGATAAAGCCTGCAATGGAGTCTTGAAGTTCAATACTTTTGACAGCATTCGGTTCATAAGATGTACCGCTGTAACAATGGCATCACCCCAACATCTATTTGGCACGTATGCTCCAATTAGCAAGGCTCTTGCTGTTTCCAAAATATGCCTGTTCTTTCGTTCAGCCACACCATTTTGTTATGGAGTTCGAGCACAAGAGGTTTCATGAAGAAGTCCTTTCTCTTGAAAGTATGCCTTAAACTCTTGACTAACATACTCCCCTCCATTATCTGAGCGGAGTATCTGAACTTTAGTTGCAAATTGTTTTTCAGCCATGACATGGAATGCTTGAAACACACCAAACACCTCATCTTTGTGTTTTAGCAAATACAGCCACGTCATTCGAGTACAATTATCAACAAAAGTCACAAACCAACGGATCCCATAGGTAGTAATAATAGAGGAAGGTGCCCAAACATCAGAATGGATAAAAGAAAATGGACTTTCTCTTTTATTAAAACTTATGGGAAAAGGTACATCAGAATGAATCAAAGCAAATGGACTTTCTCTTTTATTAAAACTTATAGGAAAAGGTACACAATGACTTTTAGCTAAGATGCAAGTCTCACATTTGAGGTATGAGTCATGCACATCTGAAAATAAGTCTGGAAACAAATGCTTCATATATCCAAAAGATGGATGTCCCAAACGATAATGCCATAGCCAAATCTGTTTCTCCTTTGCCCCAATCGAGTGTCGTTGCATATTATTCGCCTGACCAAAACTGAAGTCATCCATGTAATATAACCCCTCTCTCTTAGTACCACACCCAGTGATCTTTTTCGTGAGAATATCCTGAAATAGACAGAAAGTAGGATACATCAAAACTACACAGTTTAATTCTTCAGTTACTTGACTTACAGATAATAACTTGTTTGAAAGTGACGGTACTAGTAAAGTATTTGACAAGGAAAGAGAATGGGATAATGTAATAGTTCCAGCCCCTGTAATCAGATATTTCACTCCATTGCCATTGGCGATACTTGTTCTTAGGTTGTGTAGTCTTAACCAAGTCATTGGAAGAAAAAGTCATGTGATCTGTAGCTCGTGAATCAATTATCCAATCTGTGTACTCACCTCTAGTAGAAATACAAAATATATAACTACAGTTACCTTGATCACCAAGAGTGGTTGTTGGTTCATCCTTTGATTCAAACTGTGGAATGAGAGATAGTTGGGGTTCTGTATTCACCAAGGCTATTCGTCCTTGTCCACTGGGGGCCTCTTTCTGCTTTCGTGCCTTAAGTTCATTCCACCATTCTAGATACCCATGTAACTTAAAGTAGGTTTCACGTGTATGTTTCATGTTCCCATAGTGAGTATAACCACTTCTCCCACCGTTAGTTGACCCCTTGGTCTTTGTGGGTCCATTTGTTCTTCCACCGTTTGAAGATGAAGATCCAGATTTGACTATCTGTAGTCTTTTAGATGCTATCACAGCACCTGTTGTAGCCTCTGCGCTTGCAAGCACTACTGCCTGCCTGGTGTCCTCCCGTCGAATATAGGCATAGGCTTGTTCTACAGTGGGAAAGGGTTGTAATTGAAGCACATCACTTCGAATCTTGTCCAGTCTGTCATTGAGTCCATCCAGGAAAGTATACACTCTATCTTCTTGAAGCAGGGTATTCCACTCTTGTATATCACGAGCACATACCATTGGGTTCGGACGACAAAAATCAATTTCCCTCCATAAACCTTGAAAGTTGTTATAGTAGGATTCAAGGGATCCTCCAGCTTGTTTCATTCGGGTCACACGCCTTTTTAATTCATACGCCTGAGATGTATCAATTTCATCAAAATATGTTGTGGCAATTGAATCTCATACCTGTTTAGCCGTTGGAAATTGGATAAAATTTCCAATTAATGATGGGTCCATGGAATTAATCAACCATCCTTTTACGATTACATTCTCGGTTCTCCATTTTCTGAAGGTTGGATCGGTTTGTGTTGGTTGAGGGAGATCGCCATTAATATATCCCACTTTGTCTCTTCCCAAGATATACATCTCGACAATTTGAGACCATAGAGCGTAGTTGGAACCGTTCAATTTGATATCAGTCGGTGCAGCAGCAGTTTCGTAGTTGGTGATTGGGTTCTGGGTCTGGTTCTGGGTAAGGACTTGAGCCATCCTGGTTGTCAAGTCCTCAAGAATAGCCATCGTAGACTTTTCTTCTTGTGCTTCAAGCTCCACCAAGTCAGTTGGTGTAGCCATCTTTTCGGGTTGTCGGGTTAGCAAAGATCGCTTCTAGGATCTTAGCTCTGATACCATGTTAAAACTGATAAACGTAGTGAATAAGGAAGTATAAAGAATGATTTGTGAATTTTCTGATGTATTATTCACAAAGAAGGTCACCAATATATACAGTAATAAGTCATAAAGACATAAACTAATTAAAGAAATAAAATCGTTATCTAAGGCAGATAATCAGGCTATCAAATTATCTGCCAGATTACAAGAATATCTTAATCATACAAGGAAACTGAATATCTACATAGTTAACTATAGTCAAGGGTAATTATTGCTCACTCCAACAAAAAGGACCAAAAGTATTTGGCAACTAATTTGAAACAACTACTAAAAGGTTATTTGCTCCACTTCTTAGGTTTCTCACTAGAGTATTAGAGGAGTGGAACGCTGAAAGAGTAGAGCACTGAAGCACTAAAATTTTGGAGTGTTGGAGTGCGTTTATCAATGAATCTTGTCATCAAATAACGTTGTCATTAGGAAGCAATGTCGCTGTTATCAGAGAGCATTGTTACCATAGAATGTTACTTTCAGGGAAACATTGTCTAATCAAACTATGTCTATTATGTTAATAACCAAAAACAAACATATAGAGGACCCATTTGGGAAGAAAGGCTTCTTAGTTTCGTTCGAATGGCTCCACCGCAGCCAATTCAATGACCCAATTTCTTCTCTTTTTGGTATGTATTTGGGTTGGCTTTGTACGTCAGACGAGTAGAGAGGAGAATTGGAGAGAGAGAGTGGTGAATTTCTGGGATTTGATGATGGGTTTGACAAGTGCTGAGGGTTTATGGCTGACCATGCTGTTTAGAGTTGCCACGGATGGTGGAGGTTTCGTGGAATACGAGAATTTTTAAGCTTAGTTTCAAAAAAGTTTTGGTCTTATACTGGAAGCTTTTATCGTTGGTTTATCTACTCCAAGATCATTATAAAAAAAATACTATACAATCTTCCATAATGCAAGTTTTTTTTTTATATGTTGCAATTTAATTCTAAAATATCGGTGCATAAGACCCGAGTTTTACACCGAGACTAATACAATATAGTTCTTGTGAATGTAAATTTTAGGGGTGATAACAATTTGGTTCGATTTTGAAAAAAAAATTATGATTAATATGTAATATTCTGATTTTTTTAAAATCGAACTAAAATTGAATCGAATATCATAAAGAATCAGACTGATTCGAATCGAATTTTACCGATTCGGTTCATCGATTTTTAAAATTTTAAAAAAGTATCATTTTTTTTACTATTTTGAAGGTTTTTTTTTCTTCATTAATTTAGAAATAAAATATTTATTTTTATATTATAAAAATAAAAAAATAATTAAAAAATTAATTAAAAATAGAATTCGATTCGATTCGATTCGAATCGAATAATTGTGATTTTTTAATTTATGAACCGAAAATCGAAACGAATAAACTTAATTATTATCCAAACCAAATTTGAACCGAATTCATAAAATTGAATTGAATGAAATCGATTTTTGATTTTTTTTTTCAGCCCTAATAAATTCTCATGATTACGTGGTTTAATCATTTTGTTTCTTCGATTTCCTCCTTCACTCATTCTCTCTCTTATATATTTTCCCTGCATATTTCGTGATGGAAAAAGAGAATATAAAATATAAATATATTCTCAAGTCTTTCTTTAGTCTAACGAACCAATAGAATATTAAGATATTTCATCTTTGAATATTTTTCATTATCTTGACCATTACTATGACAAAGAGTAAAGGGCTCAACACAATTTTTGGTGCACCTCTATTATAATCGAAAACTCACCTGTCAATTCACCATAAATTTTTATGTTTGTAACTACTGTCTTATACATATCTCGTATTATACTAATATATTTTAGAGGAATTGCCTTCTTATTCAAAGCAGACCAAAAAAACGTATCTAGGTACTCTATCATAAGCTTTCTTAAATCAATAAAAGCCATGTGTAAATCTCATCCTAACGCTTTAAACCTCTAAAACCAAACTAATTTTCAACAATATGACTCATAAGTTTTATTCCTTTATAATTTGAGCAATCCGAATGTCATCTTTGTTTTTATATAAAGTTATCAGAGTACTCTTCTCCTAAACTCATAAGGCATCTTATTATTTCATCAAATATTATTAAACAAGTTCGTCAATCACCCAACCCCAACCTCACCGAGGCATTTCCAAACTTCAACATGAATTGCATCCAGATTAGAAATAACAATGGATCGGATATCTGTAATTTTTGAAATATCTGAATTCGAATTCGATTAATTTATCCGATCCACTTGCTATCTGAATATTACAATTTAATCTAGATCCGATTTAAATAGCAATATCCGTCGGATATTTGAATCTGTTAAATATCTGAATTTATTAAATCAATTTTTTTTACAGATAAAAATATAAAATTAAACATGTAAACGAAAATCTGACACTATCCGCATCAAAACCAAAACGGATTCAGATAACAAATATCTGAGGATTCACATCTGAATCTGCTTCGAATTTGCTCTGAATCCGCTGCAGATTGTAAATCTAATTTCCAGACTCGAAAATTATCTAAATCTGCAATATTCGAATCCGCATAAAATAGATCAGATAATGTCGGGTTTCTATTTTTTTTACTATTTATTGCCATCCCTAACTGTGCCTACAGCCTTTCTAGTCTTTATTCAACGCAAGACCTCTTTGACATCAAAAAGCCTTATTGCATAAAATCGCAATTTAGGTCATTTGACGGTATAATCAGGTCACCCGTATCTTGAGAGTAATTACCATTGAAGAGTTTATCAAAATATTCTATCAATCTCTCTTTAATCTCCACATCCTTCACCGACCAGATAGTTATTATCTTTAATACACCTAATATTTCACAAATCTCTAGTCTTCTTCTCCCTTATTCGAGTAAGCTTATAAATATCATTCTCTTCATCTTTTGAGTCCAGTTTATCTTAAATATCTTTATAAACTCTTCTCTAGCCTCCCTTATAGCTTTCTCGGTCTCTTTATTTGCTAGCTTATATTTCTCAAAGCTCTCTTTATCCATACTATTTCCTAAATTTTTATAGCAAATTCGTTTCTTCTTAATAGCTGCTTTTACTTACTCGTTTCACCATGATGTATCCTTACATGTCGGCGACATGCTCTTTGATTCACCAAGTTCTTCCTTGACCACACGTCTAGTTCAACTAGTCATCTTATTTCATATTATACTAGGGTCGACCTTTTTTTTCAATTAGCCTATTTGGTTAGTCTATCTACAAAATATTGGAGGAAAAGAATTTGTGTATCCAATGTAAATATTTTTATGTATTAATTCTTATAATTGATCCCAAATATATTAAGATTAGACTTAACGATTTGGTTTGATTTGATTTTAAAATTTTTTAGTAGAAAAGCACCTTTTTAAAAGGTTTGAAGGGGAAACCAAAAAACATATGATTGGGGTGATAAATAATCACATGAAATTATTAGAACTTGAAGAGAAGATGGTGGTGGATAGAAATTATTAAAGGAAAAGAATTCGTGTATCCAATGTAAATATTTTTATGTGTTAATTCTTATAATTGATCCCAAATATATTAGGATTAGACTTAATGCTTTGGTTCGGGTTGGTTTTTAATTTTTTTAGTAGAAAAGCACCATTTTATTTTCAAACTAGGATGAGATCCCACTAGGCTCGAATTATTTTTATAAAATAATATATTCACTCCAATTAAGTAACTAAAGATACCTGATTCAATCTCTCGAGAAAAAAAAAAAACAATATTATAATTTGATATTAAGTATCCTTAATATTAATATAATAATTTTATGTTAATTATAAAAATTAAATATGTAAGAATTATTAATTTTTTAAAATTATTGTTTACTAAATTAATTAAATAATTATAAAAATAAAAATATATACATAATAATTCGAAAGTATATAAACAAATAATATAATTGCATTTTTTTTGGGTTTTTTGTTTTAAAAATCAAGCAAATAGCAACAAAAAAAAAAATGAAGGTCTAATTGGATGACATTTCTCATATTAATATAATATTTTTATGTTAATTATAAAAATTAAATATGTAAAAATTATTTATTTTTCATTAAAATTTTTAATTATTATTTACTAAATTGATTAAATAATTATAGAAATGAAAATATATATAATAACTAAAAATAAATAAATAAATATAAAATAATTGTATTTTTATTTTTTTAAATAAACAATAGTAAAAAAAAAAGAAAAAAATTGAAAGCTAAAACTAAGTAAATAGCAGTAAAAGAACAAAACCTCCAAATACCTAGACACGAAAAAAACTCCATCGACAGAAAAATAGCCTTCAACGTCTTCCACCGCCAGAAAAATTGCGTTCCAAGTTCCTCCACCAAGATGAGTCCATCAGGTTTACGGATCCAAATACATCTATTAGATTCCTAATGCCTATGTTTTGGGTTTTGTGACTCCCTATTGTATACTTCGAGTATGAAGTTCTCTGCAAAAACAAGAAGGAAATTTATACGATGAAGATTCATTGTTATCTGTTAAGGAAACAAGGTAGGAAAACTCTCTGTTCTGTTCTTTTTTTTTTTTCTTTCAATCATACTTGTTTTGATTCTCGATTCTTCAAAAAAAATTGTGTTTTATGTAAAAAATTTGGAACCCATTTTTAGGGATCCAGATTGCGTACCGGGAGTTCAGTTATGCTTTAAATCTGTATGGTTCTTTCCGATAATCAGCACAATTGTAGAAGGCAAAAAAAAGTTTACTTCTCATCCATTACAATAAAATTTTTTTTGGGTAGTTATGATAAGATGATATACTCTTTTTTTCTCTGTTCATTTTGTTTGGAAACATGATTGTTGGAATTATTTGAGAAGTCATTTTGGTTTGTAAACCATATTTCTTCTCTTGTTGTAGAAGATCATGATGCATCTCCGCAAAGTTTAAATGTTGTGAATATTTGGATGGTTGTACTTGTTTCCTCCTTTCTACTCATTGCAAGATTCAATTTGGACTCTGTGATGAAGTTTTGAATTTCAGATATCTGTTTAAAAGGGGAACAAAACAGAAAATCCTGAAAAGTCGAATTCTGAATACCACTTGATAATCTTTCTGATTGGTATTGGCTAGTGTTAGTAGTAGCTAATACAGACACTGAATCTTTTTCGTTGATGTCCAAATTATTCCACTAAATCTTGTAGAACATATTATCTTTCACTTTCATTTGCCTAAAAAAAACAATAAGATTCTTGACAAGCATTTCTGTAGGTACCAATATATCAAAGATCTAGAAGAGATCTGCTTTTGCCCTTTTTCTTTTTCTTTTTCTGCTTGTCTTGTCTTGTCTTGTCTTTTTTATTTTATTTTATTAGTTATTGAAATCCTCCATAAACTTGTACAGATTGGATGACCTGATGAGGATTTCATTACAAAGGATCAGGAAGAAAAGGTTTTCTGCTCACAGATCTCAATGTTTTGATTGAACCAGAACTCTCTGGCTGGGATTCTTGAATGCGGATAGTGTCTTTGTTTATGTTTTGTGGACTGAGCAAGAGAGGTAGGATACAATAATTTTAGCATCCACCTAAGATAGTGGACCTCAAGCTTAGGCCAAAGCACTGCTGCAGCAACAATTATGGTGAAACATGAAAGATAGAGATTGTATATAGGTGCCACCATCAAAACATAATAATGGACCTGAGCCACTTATGAATGAGTCAGCATTTAGCAGGGACCTGACCATTGAAACATGAAAATTTGAACTTTTGTCACTGGATTTAGAGTCCAATGTCCTAACCATTAGATCATGGGACCTTTATGCTCCTCTTCCACAAAAATATTCATTTTATTCAGAGTTCCAAAGAATCATTTCACTTTCATCAAGCACACTTCCCTAGCAAATCAGCACCAAAAAACCCTGATGAGAAGAACCCTGGTGAAACCTCCGTCTCCTTTCTCTCTATGCCGTCTCCAATCTCCACCTCTCTCTAGTCCCTATAGAAATGTTGAGTTATTGCCAAATCCCCCCAAACTGTTATCCAACTCAATCTCCATTTTCTCCTCCAGGTTCATATTCACTCCCAGTTATGTTCCTCCTCCCGAGTGGATAGAGCCCTTCATTAATCTCTCTGGTTTATCCTCAACAAATCCTGAAGACTTGCAGCCATCTCCTTGGATTAGCCAAATTCTGAATCTTTTAGATGGTTCTTCTAACATGGAATCAAATGTAGACTCTTTCTGCCACAAGTTCTTGATCAAGTTGTCTCCAAATTTTGTTGCTTTTGTTTTAGCGTCTGTTGAGGTTCAAAACAAACCTGATGTTGCTTTGAGGTTCTTTACATGGGCTGCTAAGCAAAAGAAATATACCCATAAGCTGGAATGTTATGTCTCTTTAATAAATGTTCTAGCATTAGCAAATGATTTGGTAAAAGTGAGATTTTTATTTGGTCAACTTAAAGAAATGGGGTTTGTAATGACAATGTCATCAGCAAATTCTTTGATTAAGAACTTTGGGGGACTTGGGATGGTTGAGGAGTTGTTGTGGGTGTGGCGAAGAATGAAAGAAAATGGGATTGAACCTAGTTTATATACATATAATTTTTTACTTAATGGATTGGTGAATTCTATGTTTATTGAATCTGCAGAGCGGGTTTTTGAGGTAATGGAGAATGGTAAAATTAGACCAGATGTTGTGAGTTATAATACCATGATTAAAGGATATTGTAAGGCTGGAAAAACCCAGAAAGCAATGGAAATATTACGAGCTATGGAGACAATAAATTTGGATCCAGATAAGATTACTTATATGACATTGATGCAGGCATGTTATTCAGAGGGGAATTTTGATTCTTGTTTGGGCTTGTATCATGAAATGGGGGAGAAGGGATGTGAAGTTCCGCCTCATGCTTATAGTTTAGTTGTTGGAGGACTGTGTAAAGAAGGGAAATGTCTTGAAGGATATGCTGTTTTTGAGAATATGAATCGTAATGGGCTTAAAGCAAATGTGGTGGTTTATACAACTTTGATAGATGCATTTGCAAAATGTGGAAGGATGGAAGAGGCATTAAAGCTATTTGAGAGGATGAAAACTGATGGGCTTGAACCAGATGAGGTTTCATATGGGGTCATTGTTAATGGTTTGTGTAAGAGTGGAAGATTAGACGAGGCCATGGAGTATCTCAGGTTTTGTAGTGCTAATGAAGTGGCAGTTAATGCCATGTTTTATTCTAGTCTCATTGATGGGTTGGGCAAGGCCGGTAGGGTGGATGAAGCTCAGAAACTTTTTGAAGAGATGGTCGAGAAAGGCTTCCCAAGGGATTCATATTGTTATAATGCCCTTATTGATGCCCTTGCAAAGTGTGGGAGGGTCAATGAAGCATTAACGTTCTTTAATAGGATGGAGGATGAAGGATGTGATCAGACGGTTTATACATACACAATACTTATAAGTGGACTGTTCAGGGAGCATAAAAATGAAGAGGCAATGAAGCTCTGGGATATGATGATCGATAAAGGTATCACACCAACTGCAGCTTCTTTTAGGGCTCTCTCAATTGGGCTTTGTCTATCAGGCAAAGTAATCAGGGCCTGCAAGATTTTGGATGATCTAGCACCTATGGGTGTTATTCCTGATACAGCTTTTGAAGATATGATCCATGTGCTGTGCAAAGCAGGCCGTTTCAAGGAGGCCTGCAAGTTGGCTGATGGTATTGTTGATAGGGGTAGAGAAATACCTGGAAGAATCCGAACTGTTCTAATCAATGCCCTGAGAAAAGCAGGCAATGCAGATTTGGCCATGAAGTTGATGCATAGTAAGATTGGTATAGGTTATGATAGAATGGGTAGCATTAAAAGGCGAGTGAAATTCCGGATTCTTCTTGAAAGTTGAGTAAGTTCTGTGCCTTTGTTTCTTATTGTATAATATGAAGGTGGTGTCGTTTTTACCTCAACTCACAGACCTGATTCTGAGCATATGCTTCATCCTTGCCCTTCAAGAAACTCAAATTTTAGAAAAGCCTCTCTATAACCCCCTGAAACTTTTGTAAGAACTATCAGTTGCCTGTTCGCTTATCCAGATAGCAGACAAGAAACCAAATCTATTCAGCTGCTAGGAACACCGATCATCATCATGTATTCTTTGGGCATGCAGACAAGGTATGTACTTGGTCACTCCTTTAGAACAAGCATCTCAAAAATCTGTAGAAAATTTGCCCATAAACACAACAGTACCTCTTTCCCAAATTGCCATAGGTGTATGCTACGAGTTGCACTTTTGACTAGATCTTATAGATAATGTGCTCATCAATTTGTGGCTCTATATCTAAAGAGTTTGAAGATTTATACATGGCAGGTCTCTGTTTCAAAAGGCATATTATTTCAGAATAAAGCAAATTTTGGATATCATCTCGGACCACATATAACTCAAATGAACAAATCACCTTATTCAATTTCTAGTTGGTTCTCTTATTTTAATTGTGTAGAAAATGCTACAGAGGCAAATATTTTTGGTGTCAAGAGAGGAAGCTGAAGCTTTTCGTATCATCATTATCCTTTTCTAAGAGAAAATGCTAGTGCTCCAGATTTTGAATTGCTTTTGGTTATCTGTCTAAGGTCCCTAAAAAACCCTACACAAACAATGTTCAAATTAGTCAAATTACCCTCATCATTCTTTTAGAATCTTCATGAAAGGCTAATTTTAAATTTCATTGTATTGAAATTAATGAGCTTAATGGCTTCCTAAAATTCTATTTCATTGAGATTGATTAGGGACTATTTCAATAGTATGTTACAAACTGTTATCGTTTACCTGGGGCTTCATGATAATGTGTTGATGTTTACCTCTTATTATTCCATGAATAAAGTGCAGCTCACTTTGGTGTCTTTTCCTCAGCTTTTATTATGTTTTTGTTTCTGAGATGAAAGATAAGCAACTATGTTGCTTCAACTCTTCATTTTTTTTGAAGCATCCGTGTTCAATGCATATTCAAACATGGGTATGGGGATATGATCTTCCAAGGACCTTCCAATTACATGAAAAAACTTAGAATAAATCAAGCATACCCGTGTCCGACACTCACACCCAAGTCCGAGTAATGTAGATAAGCAAGGCAAAAGTAAGATAATAAAATAAGCCCTCACAAGTCCAAACTTATTTTAATTATTTATTTGGACAAGCTGATTGCAAAATGAAAATTGCCAATGTTTGGTTATGATAGCTCTACTTGCGAAACTTAATTGTATTTAAAAAAGAATTTCGGAAATTAATGTTAGGCAATGCAGCTAAAGACCAGCAACCAACAAGAATTGATCCCCTTGAAGATTAGGTCAACTTGTTTTACTTGGATATAAGGTTATTGTATGTTCGAGCTTCAAATGTCACCAATTGACAGTAAATAAATAACAAGAATAGTGACATGATGAAGTTCAACGTGTTCTATGACCTATAAGTATTTTTTATTATCCTCAAAACATTGTAGTGGTGTTGACAAGTTACTTTTGTTTAATATGGATTTGTCCAGGGTGTAACGGTTTCTCACTTGTAAATCATTATATTTTAGGGTTTTCTCCATTATGCTCTGAGTTGAAAGCATAGGCTGTTTTTCTCCTACTTTGTTTACCCTTTTGGGCATGTTGGTTTTCCTTCTCTTCTTTGTTGCTAATTAGTTTGTCAATTGCCCTTATGTTTACTACCCATTCTATCTTTCCATTTTCAATCATGGACAATCATTATCGCAACAAATTGAACTCTACTTCTAATCTTTTCCTTTCCAATGACAGAATATTCGCTTAACATGCAGCAAAAGCTTTATATCATTCTTCATTTGGAAGGGACCTACTGACCATGCGACAAAACACATCAAGTCAATTATAATGTCCCTGAAAAAAAGGGTAAAGAAAAAGCTACAGGTTACGGTGGAAGAAGTGGAGCAGTACTAGTGAGCCCTGATAGGGGTTGTGTTTAAAAATTTTGATAAAAAACTGTAGTTTGAGAATTTTTTAAGTGTTTGGTATTATTGTGAAAAAATGTTATGAGGAATTGAAATGTCCAAAAAAATATGTTTAAAAAGATGTTTATTTTTTGACTTTTTGATTTGAGTTGCCAAATTATAGTTTCGATTGCTAAAGCTAAAAAAATTTACTCGTGTTTGAGGTGAAAGGTAATTTTTAACTTTAAAAACTGTGTCAAAATGTTATTGGGTTTTTATATAGCTAGAAATGTTGAATGAATATGATGACATTGACAGGCTCGCAGTCTCCGCACCTTGACAAATAGTACAAGAAGGAAGGAGCCCTTCTCCTTTGTTGGCCAATGGGCCTTGAAGTGGGCCATATTTAAAAAGGTAAAAAGAAAATCATCAAGTTTGAGAATACTTGAATTGTTCTTGAAAAGCCCAGTGGGCTTATTGTAGAGATCTTATAATTTATAAATATAGACAACAAATGGCACCTTCGTTGATAGTTGGGTTACGAAAATAGAAATGTGATCCGTGGGCTCTTCTTCTACGTGTGAATCGATTCCATCTACATATCCCCTTGTCACGTACCAAAGTCGAGAGGACCCAAAGAAAATCCCAATATTCTTCTTCACAATGAACAAAAGAATTTCTCATTCAATATTGAAATTTAGCCTAAAAAAAAAATGAAGTGTTTAACCAATAAATAAAGCCCATTTGATTATAAAAAGAAAATAAAAATAGACAAAGCCCATTTTTGTTTCCGCAACGAATGTTCATGTAGAGTTTTTCAAGGGATCATAGGAAGGATGATCGATAAATTCTTGGAGATTTCCCCCTTAAAGACGAAAAGTGTAAATTCTTATCGAGATAATTGCACATAAAGAGAACAATAAGATCAATAATAATTCAGCTCTTCCGAGGATAATATAAAGAAAACGAACTTTTTTTTGGCTACAATAAACAAAACAAACTTAATATCTCATGAATCAAGAAAGGGAAAGGGGATGATTCTTTTGGCATCCCTCTTTTTCATAAAGTTAGACCAAGGAAAGTATCAGATACACCCAAAACACTAGGAAGACAAACAAGAAAAACTTAGACTTTCCCCCCATGAGATCCGAAACACGACCCAATCCTCCTTACCTACAACATAGTCGATAACATCGAAAGCTATCCTTCTCTTGGTTTTATCCGCCAGGTTCCCTATATCTTCCCCTCTATGCCACACCATCCAATTCCCCCGCTTTCACTTCATATTTACCACCTTCCAGGCTACCTAGCTAGTTCATGGGTTCCGTTTCCCCTTTACCCTCTCCTTCATTGGTACCCGAAAATCCTTTCACGAATTATCGCATCTACACTTCTTTTTGTTCCAATGATTTATTGGCAACCCCAAACATGTCCAATTGGATAGAATGTTACGACCCTTCGAACAACTCTTGGCATCGCGTGGCAAGAATTCCTGAACTGCTTGAGAACCATGTCCGAAAGGGTTTTTCCATGGCCTCAATTGGTGACTCAATCTACATTATTGGCGGAAGACTTTGTCACAAGGTTCACAAGGTTCCAGGCCATGACCCTTACGAAATTGTCGAGGATGAGCTTGAGGTCCTCTCCTGTGTCATACGCTATGACGTTCGCGCTGGCGTGTGGTCCAAGTGTGCACCACTTGGCATCCCACGGTTCGATTTCGCGTGTACTGTGTGCGACAATAAAATCTATGTGGCAGGTGGACAGTGCACATTAGGCGTGGCGCGTGGCACCTCATCGGCTGAGGTGTACGACACGACACTTGACGAGTGGAAACCACTGCCTGACATGAGCGTGCTAAGGTACAAATGCGTGGGGGTGACGTGGAAAGGGAAAATCCACGTGATAGGGGGATTCGCTGAGAATGCAGATTTGGATAAGTTGCCATGGAACACGATTGGAAGATGTTCAGCTGAGGTCTACAATTCGGATAACGCCAAGTGGGATCTTGTGAAGGGAATGTGGCAATTGGACGTGCCACCTAATCAAATTGTGGCTGTCGATGAAAAGCTTTATAGCTCAGGGGATTGTCTAAATGCTTGGAAAGGTCATATTGAGGTGTATGATGGGAAAATATGGAATGAGGTTGATGGGTCACACCTGGAAACATTATCATCGCCAATATCCATATCAGATGCAAATTGGCCTCCAATCAAACGGGTATACATTACAATGGCAGCAATTGGGACTCACTTGTTTTTCTTGGCAGGATACAGGAAGCCAGGGGAGATCTCCAGGTTGATGTCGGTTGTCCATGTGTTCGACACATCAGCAAACAGGGATGGATGGAGGAGTTTGGAGCCCACCGAAGAGGAAGGAGAAAAGGAGATTTGTTGTCATGGCTGCGCTGTTTTTCTTGGCAACAACTAATCATAGTCGTCATTCATTAATATCCTATGCAACAACTTCTTCCTACTTATTGTCATTCATACTTAAATATTGAGATTTGAAATTTTCTTTTTTTATGAGGAGAATTTTGGAATTGAATTTTACTATCAGTATTGTTGTGAATTAAAAATAGAAAACAATACCTTCTCTCTCATTTATATATATATATATATATATATATATATATATTAAAAAAAAAAAAAAAAAAAAAACAGCAATCTATTATCTAACATAAGTTACTGCCAGCCCAATGTCTACATCTGGTTCTTTATGACTCTATGATGGTTCAGCTGCTACGATGCCACCAGATATAAGCGACTGATTGGTGCTCTGCTCCCCAATATCTCTCTATGACACGCCCTGACATAGCATTTTTTGTGAATAAATTATCTCAATTCATGAACCGTCCTTCAGTTGTTCACTTTGCAGCACTTAAAAAGGGTCCTTTGTTACATCAAGGGAAATCTTAATCATGGCTTATTTACACTTCAAACTACCTCCTATATCGTCAATCTAGGAAGTAATCCAATTTCTTCGTGCTCTCGAAAACAACGGGCTGTTGCTCGTAATTCTACTGAAGCTGAGTACCGTGCCGTCTCAGCTGGATTCAATCCTTGCTATTTGAGTTAGGCACCTCATTGCCCTCCATACCAGAAGTTCACTGTTATAATATAGGGGCTACCTATGTTTGTGCAAATCCAGTGTTCCACTCTAAAATGGAACCATTGCCATTGATTACCATTTTGTTTGCGACAGAGTTGCTAAAGGACAAGTTGTAGTTTCTCATTATCGTCGCAAGATCAACTGGCTGATTTATTGAGGTAATTTAACTTTTGGATCATTGAACTTGACGTCAATGTTCATGTAAGTCACAAACATTTAAATTTATCAAATTATATCATTGTCCTTCTATTATTAATAAATTAAATCATTTATGCTAACTCGTAATTCTAAAGAAAAAGCTGATACAACATGCATATATGATTTATTAGGCGATAAAAACACTAATTTCTCTAATAATTTAATCAAATCGAATTTTTGAGAAAACCCTAAAAAGTTTGGCCCACAAATCCGTATGTTTCCTTTCTAAAATGGACTCCACAATGCTAGCATAAAATTTTTTTTACCTAAAATGTCAGTTAGGCATTATCTTGATGAAATATAAAAAATAAGCTATGCATTTATCCTAAATCAGTTTTTCCGTTAGAATTACTTAACGGAATTAGCATAATTCACCTAATTTATTAATAATAGTTCAGTAATGTAATTTGATTAAACTAAAAATCTGTGACTTATATTAAAATTGATATTAAATTCAATGACCTAAAATATAAATTACCCGATTTATTGACCAAGCCACTTCCTAGCACTCGGTTATCTGCTCTTAGATCTAAGATAGGTGTGCCATCAGCTCATAGCAAATCACTCATCATCGACTAAAGTCAACAAACGTGGATCCTAATATTACTCCTCATCAGTACTCCAAAACGTGAGCCCAAGATCATGGATGTTAATTGTGCAAATAGCAGCAATTTAGGATATCAATAGCTTTTCATTTTTGGGTTAAAATACTTAAACATGCATTTTAGTGAAAAGTACATTTTAGTCTTTATATTATAAAAGTAAATAATTTAATTTTTTTACGTTTGAAATTGGTGCAAAGAAGTAAAATTGATAACAGTATTAATGAAAAACCATTTAAATACTGACATAGACATGTAAAATTGACAGAAAAGATGATTTGAAAAAAAAATAATGACGTGTCAAATTTTTTTACTCAAATGAAATTTTAAAAAACATAATTTTTTTACTCAAATTCCTCCTTTACCCTTAAAAACATGCCATCATTTTTTTCGAAGTCATCTATTCTGTCAGTTTTTAAATTTCACTTGAGCAAAAAAAATTGACACGTCATCATTTTTTTTCAAGTTGTCGTAACGAATCCATCGCGGGATCCGTCATTTGACATTGAAAAAAAGAGGAAAATATGACTTAATTTATCTTAAGTAAAAAAATGAGGGTTTGAAAACAACCTCAGAAAAGAAATGAAGTCGCCACCAATCTTTTTTGGCTAGATGTGGTCGACCACCTATTAAAATCGGTTTTTGTAAAAAATTTTAAAAAACTAATTAAAACTTTTTTTTTTTAAAAACCAATTTTGAAGTTTGCGTTTTGAACCAGAGAAAACAAGTGCGGGTTCTGGAGTCGGTTATGTGCAGGGAATGATTAGCACCCCCAACGTCCTTATAAAACTGTACCTTATTAGTCAAGTGTTATCTCGAGTCTCGATGAAAGTCGGTTTTAAATTTGGTGTTTAAAAATAATTGCCTTAAAAAAAGTCATATTATTTGAAAATGATCCAAAATTTATTTACATAAAAAATTTCATATTTTCCGACAAACTTGGCAAAACATGGACATTTTTCTTGATGTTGAAATTCTCTGAATCACCCTCGTTTTTGGAAAAAAGATATTCAGGCGTTTATGATAATTGATGATATCCTCCCCGGCAGACCCAGCAGAGAACTCATGAATTATTTTAACTCAGGAATAATCTTTGTTTTATGAAAAAAATATTATTTATTTTTCATGTATTTTAAAATCATAAAAAAATTGATCATGAATATGCAAAAAAATATTACTAAGATAAAAATTAAACAAACATGCATATTTATCATAGCATGGCAAGCATTTTATTATTACATGGCAAAAGAATACATGACATGGCATACATGACATGGCAAAATCTAAATGACATGGCCAAAGGGATGAATGACATGACATATGAATTAATGACATGGCAAAAAAAAATTAATGACATGGCATGCTTGACATGGCAAAATACAAATGACATGACCAAAGGGATGAATGACATGGCATGCTTGACATGGTAAAATCTAAATGACATGACCAAAAGAATTAATGACATGGCATGTGAATTAATAACATGACAAATCCTATTGTGACATGACAAAAGAATTAATGATATGGCATGCTTATCATGGCAAACATTTCATGACATGACAAATATTGACATGGCATATATGACACAAGCATTAATTATAAAAATGACATTATCATAGAATATTCATAATCACATCATATTATGAATAAAAACATGAATATTAGATCATAAAATGACATCATCGTGGAATATTCATGTACATGGAATTTGCATGATTAAGATGGCAAATATAGATGTCATGGAACATGCACACATCATTATTTTGAAATTGATTTTTCATGTAAGAAATCACGTAAATGACATATGTCGAAAAATATTACCGTACTCCCCGGCAAATTGGCAAAGCTTGAAAAATAATTCCTTCATATGACATTTACATGATTTCGAGTAAGGCGAAAATCATATGTTTCGATTCCATAAACACGTGCGTTGAATAATTTTCTAACCTCCCCGGCAAACCCGTCAAAGATTAGGAACTAATTCTCGCCAAATGTTTAGGAAACCGAAAAATACATTTTTATACTAAATTAAATAAAAACATTTTTAAATATGCAATGCATGAAAATGTATTTTTTTGCTTGAAGTAAGAGAAAATCAATTTGTTTAGGGGCCTAGACAAAATTAGGTGTCTACACAAGTCATTTATTTTGTCCGTTTCACATGTCCACGTCAGCATTTAGGCGGTTTTCCATAACACATTACTGATTTTATTTTTTTGCACTAATTTCAAACGTACTCAGCATTAAACGGTTTTCTATTAACACAGTTACCAATTTTACTTCTTTGCACCAATTTCAAACGTACAAGGATTAAATTACTAACTTCTATAGTGTAGAAACTAAAATGCACTTTTAACTATAGTACAAGAACTATCTAGATGCTTTAACCCCATTTTTATTGTTCATATATTTAAACAATCTGTAAACAAACCAGAAGCATGAGCGAAATACAATTTCTTCTATTCCGTTAAATCCTTTTATTGGGCACCTTTAATTAAGAAGACTAAAAGGGTTATTATACTGACTATGGAAAGAATACCCAAATCCGCTTGCAATTGCCATAAAAAAAACACCATAATGGGCACTTGATCGAATATTTTGGAACAAACATGGAGCCTTTGTTTTCTTTCCTATGATAAATCAAATAAACTGCAAATGTTTTCCACCTTCACCTAATTAATCTTGTGATGTGCAAAAGATTAGATCAACATGGAATGCATATTTGCAGTTGAACTGCTGCATTGAGAGACCAAATCAACCTCATATCAAATATTTTCTCTGATAAATTTGGGAAAAGAAGCAATGCAACTGATGTTAGAAAAAAAAAAAAAAGTAATCCAAGGCTCGACCCGAGTGAACCAAACCCCATCAATTGGTCCATAAATAGATCTACTTACAGTGCAAGAACTGAAAAAAAAAAAAAAAAAAAAAAACCCAAACTGTTCTTAAAGGAATCAAGAAACTAAAAAAAAAAAAAAAAAGAGAGAGTTAGAAATCGAAGAGAGAAGAACTTTTGATTTCTTGCATGCTTTGAAATGAAAAACAACAAGATTTCTAAAAGAGGCTTTGGTTTAGTTTGAGAAAGAAATATTTTTCAACTGAAAATGATTAAATAGTGGAGGAGATTTTGAGATTTGATTTTTCCTTCAACATATTAATTAGTCACGCGTTTGTCAGTTATTAAAAAGTTAAATTGAATTGCTGGATCAGATCGATTAAATCAAAATTTAGTCATTATAAAATCAAAATTTTAATGAACAGATCAAAAACCAATTAAATCGGATTAATCAATATTTGAACCGGTTTTTGGATGTATTAGTTAAATTTTTTTTATAAATGACAAGATTTGAACTTTCAACATCTTATTTTTATATTAAAAATCATACACTCAAGTCAAATGCATATTTTATTAAAATTTTATTATATTTAATATTTTTTAATATCAAAATTGTGTATTTAATATTTAAAATATTCAATTAAACCAAAAATCAAACTCTTGAGTGATTCAACTTTTTTTTTTATAATTTGGGGTAGGGGAGAATCGAACCCTGCTCTTCTTGAGCAGAGAAGCATGCATCAACCATTAAGCCAAAATCTCAGGTGCAATTGATTCAACTTTGAGTACATTGACTCTAGTCGAAAAAATATGGCTAAAATGCTAAAAGAGTTCATGAACTATTTCACTTTTTTTAAGTAAGTTTTTATATGTTTATTGTATCCAAATAAATCCTTATGTTTTGATTTGTATCCAAATAAATTTTTATTTAAATAAAAGATTGATTTATGTTAAGAGCTTATTTAGGTATAGATTAAAGGTTAAAAACTTATTTAGGTACAAATTAAAGGTTAAAAGCTTATTTTGATACAAATTAAAAATTAAAGGCTTATTTGAGTGTAAATTAAAAATTAATTGCTTATTTTAGATAAAGTGATAATATTCATGAATTTTTTTTTTTTTTTAACCAAAAAATATATCAATTTGGATGGTGTATGCTACAGTGCTCCTCAAAATTGCTTCATAAGAGCCCAAGTGCACTTCCCATAAAAACAATTCCAAAAGATTGTGTGATGTTTTAAAAACAAAGTGTTTGATTTTCGATTGGGTTCGTATTTGGTACGGGCAATGTAAAATTTTTAACTCAACAAACAGGTTAAGAGGTTGCTACATGTTTTATTTTATTTTTTTAATTAGTTTTTATTTATTTTTTTACTATACCATACTACTATGTGTCACCCTATTAACCTTGCTTGTAGAATCTAAATACTCCACTGTCAGTATACCAAATAATAATCTTTTTCGAAATACATTATATTTTACAACATAGCAAACCAAAATCATTAGCAGAATAATCTATATTTAAAATAATTATATAGCTATAATTAAAGGAGGCAACTACTTAATTAAGTAAATTTTATATTCATTAGTTAAAATCAAATTATTTCATACTTATTAGTATATATTATTGCATTATAAAAAGAGAGAAATACACTCTTGTAAGAGTAACCCAATTATTAAACTTGAAAAGAAAAAGAAAAAAATGTATAAATTTTTCTAGTCAATAACTAAACGAGCAATGTTTTAAGAAATGTGAAAGTGGTATTGATGATAATAAATATTTCATTAAGAGGTTGAACATCTTCAACGTTAATTTTTTTTTTCTTGAAAGTAATAATAAAATATTTTCTTAACAATTATTTTTAGAACATTTTTTATAGTTAGATAATATATTATTTATAATAATTTTATTCATTATTTTTAATACATTGAATGAAAATATTATTATATATAATCACCAATCTATTAATTATTATTTAATTATAATTTTTTAAAAAAAATTATATTTAATACGTTACTTTTACATAATTCAAAACAAATAATATATTAATTATTTTTTTAAAATATAATCTTAATCATTAAACATTAATTAACATTTTTCTATACAGTAATCTTAAAAAAAATGTTTTTTTAAGTCATTCATCAGAAAAATTCTCTGATAAATGGTGATAAAAGGAAGTGGGTCCATTTCCTTTCATAACGAGGCCCCACCCAAAACTGGGCCCAGAATTGCATCAGAAGACTCAGCCAGCCATCATCCTCTGTATTTTACTATCAAAAGAAGAGAAAGAAAAACTATGAATATGATAGAGCGGAAAAAAGGAGAAGTGGTTCACGTGACCCCAAAACTGGCACGGGCCAACTGTGAACTGACCTGACCCCACACTAGCCCAAACGGTTGAGAGATGGCTGTTAACGTGATAGTGAGGAGTTCAGCGTGGTGGCAAGTGGTAGGGTGACAATCCAATGGGAGAACAACATGTGGCATGATGGGATTAGTCAGATTGATCACGGGAGGCACGTGAAGTTTTAAAGTTAGAATAGGACCACACCACACGACACCCGACACATGACACATGGAGTTTTGTTTTTGAATCATGAGACTGTTAATCTTAATGTTATGCCCACATCATTTCATATATCTAGGATATAATATAATCTATATTATATTTAAAATCTCTCAATCAATTGGTCTTATAAATTAAGTGAATATCAATTTAATGGTGAATTGAAAAAAATAAATTATGCAATAAAAATATATAATAAAATTATAACGATTTATTTTCTTTCAAGAGAATCTTTTTTTTATTATATAAATTTATGTGTTCTAGCAAAAAAAAAATCATATTTTCTCTCTTTCATAGTTTAAAATAATAATAAAGTTTTTAATTTTTAATTAAATAATCAAATTTAATTTTACTCACATAATAAATGTGCATAACGCTAATAGATTATAATCACCACAATCACATAAAATAAAATTTCACCCAAAAAATAATACAACAAATAAAAGAATATAAAAAAAATTAAAAAAAAAATAATAATAGTCACTACTGTGTTTCAATTCATTTAAGAAATTAAGTATAGATAATTATAAATATATATAATCGAATGATTTTTAAATTTTTAGTACTAGAAAATATGCCATTTTTGAGTGCTTGGAAATCAACTTAGATGTAATGTCTTTTAAGGAACCACCTCATTTAGTGAGATACTTTTTCTTGAGTATATTGGTGAGTGTGGCATTGGCATGGCCACCAACGTTACAGCTTTACTCTTTCTAAGTATCAATCAAACATACAGAATTGACAAATAATTAAGTCAAATTTGAAAATTTTCAATTGTTTAAAATAGGCAATGTCATGATTTGGACATTTTTTTGCATGTCAAATACTGGAATTTATTGAAACGATTTCGACATTTCAATTTTATCAGATTGTTTGAACTTCATATGTACCGAAATAAGTACTATCAACTATTTGAAGCAGAAGCTGCTAACAAATTAATATATATGATTTGGACATTTTTTATGATTTTTAATATTTATTTTTTATTAAAAAATTTAGATATTAAATATTTAAAATTTTAAAATTTGATATTTGCATATAAATATATATATAAATATATTTGTTCATATATATAATATATATTTTATTAAAAAACTTGAAAATGAGCTTTATAAATATATATATTTGAAAAATATCGATAAATCTAAAATGATACGTCAAAACACATAAATATCGATACGTATCAATACAAAAAAAAAAATGATACATTTATCGGTACAGTACCGATTACTTTGATATTACTAGCATCTTTTTAGGAAAATAGTACACACGCATATATGGACTTGATCAAGGGTCATATCATAGTAAAAAAAAAAAAAATTCTTGTCTAAAATTTGGTTCGATTCAATGCGACGGAAATGAAAATTTTATTTTATCTTTTTAAAAATTATTTTTATAATTAAATTTAAATAAAAAAATATATTTATTTATTAAATAATAATTCGAATTGAGTTGAATTTACTAGAATTGAAAGAAAAAAAAAAACTATTTTAAACTAAATTCAATTTCGAATTGAATCTGTAGAATCAAACGAATAATTTGATTTTTGTACATGTCTATGCATATATATATATATATATATATGCAAATTTATTTGAATATGACTTTTTTTTATCGAATATCGATATTTTGAAATTATGTATCGAGATCCATTTGTTTTATAAAATGTTAAGAAATCGCCATCACCGATGACGATATCCATGCTTGTTTTATAAAATATTTTTTTAAAAAATTCATCATCGATAATGACGATTTTCCTTATATATATTTTTAAAAAATTTAAAAACCAATGAAGATTTTCCTTGAGGTAAAATTTAAAAAAAAAAAAATTAAGTGAGGGGCGGCTTTTCATTAGTTCTAAGAACACCATTTTTTTTAAATTTTAAATAATAAATTTTAAATAAAAATTATATAATTTATAATTTTAAAAAATTTAAAATTAAAAATTAAAAATTAATAAATTGTAAAATTAAAATTAACAATTTACAAAAATAAGCGAATTTCGATACATAATTTTAAAATATCTGTATTTCGATAAATATAAAAAAAAAAAAAAAAACTATATTCAAATAAATTTTCATATATATATATATATATATAGAGATCCACTTACACTTTGGGTAAAACTAAATTAATTTTACATACTTTCATAATTTTTTATACGATTTATATTTGTTTAATCTTACGTAGATTATGCACGTCGAGTTTCGAGTAAATTAAAAATATGTAATTATTTGTTCGATATAAAAAACTTTCAACCGTTAAATATATATTGATAAAGATAATATTCTCGATCGATATGATAGAGATATCGGATAGATTCGAAATTTTACGTGCACGACGAGTACAATTATATTATTAAATTTAATTATTAACTTGTTAAAATATAAATTATATAAAAAATTATGAAAATGTGTAAAACTAATTTAGTTATGTTAGATAAGAGCTCAGAATATATAATTCTCTTTTCAGACAACCTGCTACCCAAAAAAAACTCTCTTTCCAACCTGCGGTAATCTCTTTTCTTCCCACACCCAAACACCCACTTTTTTCTCTTCTCTCCTTGAAGGCCAAGGAACATTGCTTTTGAAGCTCAAATCTTGGTACAAATTTTATAAAAACACCATAACCAGAAAGAAGATTTCCATGCCTCAACTCTCAACAAACAACTACTGTTCTAGTCATATATATGCAGCTCATGAATTTCCAGTTTGAGAAAGTTAGCACCAAAGCCATGCATGTCATAAACTCATAATGGAGGAAACCATACACGTGATTGATCTCTGATATATATTCTTCCCTGTTTTTCTGTTTTCTGCTTTTGGGGTTTTCTGTTTACTTTGTAATGAGAGAAAGGGAGGGTGGTGGCTGCTTATAAGCTTAGTTTTCTTGATGGGTGCTGAAGATTACTGGGAAACGGTGCCACCAACATTGGCTCCATTGAATTTAGAGAGGGAAGAGCATTGGAGACGTTTTGACAACTCAGTGAATGCGGTTTCGTTTGGTTTTGTAGCCACTGCAATTCTCATATCAATGTTCCTTGCTATGGCTATCTTTGAGAGATTTCTCCGGCCAAGATCCTTGTCCTCCAATACTAGAACCCGTACTGATCTCGAGTCTCCAACAACTTTCAATGGCAAGCTTCATTACCCTTCTCCCAAAGTAAGCTCTCTCTCTCTCTCACACACCTTTTTTTTTTGGTTCAAGTATCAAAAATAAGATTTTCTGAAAAGAAGAGAAATGAGTGATCCAGAATGTTAGAAAAAATATATGAACTTTATTTGTTTTCCTGGTGAGGATGGTGGCTACCTGTTTTTACTCTCTTTCTATCTCTATCTACATACATTTTCCTGCAATTTGATTTTTTTTTTTTTTTCTGTTTAGCTGAGATAATAAGTGGGCTTGGCAGCATGATTGTGACGCTTCTTTTGCTTCCCTTTTTGTGTGTAATTATAGCTAATTTGGTGCATCAGTTTGACTGACTGGTCATTATATGCAGAGTGCATTGTTGCATCTTTTATCTTCTCTGTTATATTTTGATCAATTTTACTACTAATTCATATAGTAGTATATTTTAGTGTGGACAGTACAACTTTTTTTTTTTTTATCTTTGTTGATGACAAAATCTCTTTTTCAATTAGACAAAAAGGTTGATAGCAATTAGAGGTGGCAATTGGGCGGGTTCGGGTGGGTTCGGGTCGGGTGGGTTCGGGTCGGGTTTATTCGGGTTCGGGTTTATTCGGGTTCGGGTCCATCCGGGTTCGGGCTCATTCGGGTTCGGGCCCATTCGGGTTCGGGCTCATTCGGGTTCGGGCCCATTCGGGTTCGGGCTCATTCGGGTTCGGGCTCATTCGGGTTCGGGCCCATTCGGGTTCGGGCCCATTCGGGTTCGGACCCATTCGGGTTCGGGCTTTTTCGGGTTCGAGTTTTTGACTTTTTGGTCAAATCGGGTTTGGGCGGGTTCGAGTTCGGGTTTTCCTGAACAGGTTTTCGGGTTCATTTTGTCACCTCTAATAGCAATGACCCAGGCCACTTCTAAATATATGCACACACCATCCAGTTTACACTGCTTTCTGTCCATCTTGTCAATGGCTCCTCTTTCTCTTTCTCTGATAATACCATGGCATTTTTTCTCACCTGGAATCAAAATTATAGCTTTTTAAGCTGCTTGTTTCTGTCAACAATTTTGCAATTTCCAAAAAAAAAAAATAATTTTTTTTTTATTTTTTTATAATTAAAATTAAATAAAATAATATTATTATAATAAAAATTACTGTTCCGGGCCGGGCCGGCCCGGAACACAAAATATCCTGCCCAAGCCCGGCCCAATACGGGCTGCCCGGCCCGTGAGCAGGTCTAAGTATAACCCAAAAGGCCAAAATAATTGAATTATTGTCAATTTTTTTACCCTTATAGATTAATTGAATTATTGTCAAATTTTTTTTCACATCTTTAAAATTTTCAAGAATTTAAAATATTTAGATTGTAAATTCATCATGATATGAGACGTTAAAATTATAACTTATAAGTACAAAATATAATTTACTTTTTGATAAAATTATTATTTCATCATATATATATATAATATATTAAATTTTAATTAAATTATTAAAAAAATTTAGAATAAAATTAATAATTAAAGTTATTGCTTTGTAAAAAAAAATAATTGCAATTTGTTTATTTTTATTTTTAGTATTAAATTCGGGTTCGGGTTCGGGCCGGTCTCGGGTTCGGGTCCATTCGGGTTCGGGCTCATTCGGGTTCGGGCTCATTCGGGTTCGGGCCCATTCGGGTTCGGGCCCATTCGGGTTCGGGTCCATTCGGGTTCTGGCCCATTCGGGTTCGGGCTTTTTCGGGTTCGGGTTTTTGACTTTTTGGTCAAATCGGGTTTGGGCGGGTTCGAGTTCGGGTTTTCCTGAACAGGTTTTCGGGTTCATTTTGTCACCTCTAATAGCAATGACCCAGGCCACTTCTAAATATATGCACACACCATCCAGTTTACACTGCTTTCTGTCCATCTTGTCAATGGCTCCTCTTTCTCTTTCTCTGATAATACCATGGCATTTTTTCTCACCTGGAATCAAAATTATAGCTTTTTAAGCTGCTTGTTTCTGTCAACAATTTTGCAATTTCCAAAAAAAAAAAAAAAATTGCATTTTTTTTGTAACTTAAATCAAAACCAAACAAATAGTTTGAGATAATTTTGTTTACAAATTACATACTAAATGCAAATTTTTAACTTTTCTCTCCATTTTTCTTTTACCAAAAAATGAATAATTAAATTATTACCCCGCGGTGTTATGTTCCGTTTAGTGGTGTTGTTGGTATAACTTTTGAGATTAAAAATAACGTTTTATCGTAAACGTAATGTTAAACGGATAAATTTATTTTGATTTTTGTAATTAAAATCATGGTTTGATAACTCAACCCAAAAAGTTAAAAAAATATAGTTTTTAGGTTTTACAAGTTGATTTTTGAAAAAAATAATTTTATTATCCTCATATTTCTAAACTTTTATTATTTTAAACATATATATTTTTTTTTTTTACATTTCAATTCTTCACAATATTTTTTTAAAACAATGTCAAACACTTAAAAATTCTTAAATCATATTTTTCATTATACTTTATAAATATACTTTTTCCAACTCAAAAAATTTTTAACTCAAATTTTAACTGACCCTTGATCGGTTTAGGCTTTAGCTAAGCTGAACTTATTGCGGGTTTGGGGCTTAATTTGTAGTTGTGGATAAGGAATATCAATTAAACGCTAATCCATTATCTCTATGGAAGATGACAGGGGAGGGGATGGCTTGGAGTTCTCATAGTGGTTTGCATTATGTAGGTATTAATGAATTTTTATACTCTACATATTTTATTATAACGGCGCTCTAGCGCGAACATGTTTGATTATTAAGATCTTGGAATAACAATCTTTATAATCACAAAGCAAATTTCTCTGTTTCAAAAGTTATGATATTTTACTGATAAAAAATAAAAAAAAAAGGAATTTTATGATATTCTTATATTAGTATTTTGAATTTTTGATAATTAGTCATATAGTATTTCCCTGTGCTACTGTTCATGGCTATATTTTTTTTGCATTACAATGCTTTTAGAAATATTGTGTTACACTTACACATGGTGGTCCACTGCCAAAATCTCTTTTGCCGCTTTTGAGAATCTTGTTTGATTTTTTTTTTTTTCTACATTTAGTTTTCGTATTTTCAGTTTTTTTTTTATATAGAAAAATAAAAGGATTTTACTATCAATCTCAAGAAGAGTAGGGTTACAAAAAAAATTGAAGTAGACCTCCATCCCAACCTACACTCTCTCAACTCACATTTGATTTAGGGTCCATTTGAATGGACGGTGAGATTGATTTTTGCAAGATTAAAAACAGCAGTAACGGTGAGATTAGGTACTGTAACGGTGAGATTAAAATCAGTGGTGAGATATATGTTTGGATTCAAACGCAACGGTGAAGTGAATCATAATGTAAAAAGAAAATAATCATTAAGGGTATTAAATTAAAATGTATATATATATATATATAATAAATAATTATATTTATATTTATATTAAATAATAAAATATATATTTAAATAATATTTATATTAAATAATAATTTTAAAATTTTAAAAATATATTTATGTTAAAAAATAAATAAAAAATTAATTAATTAAAAACTTGAAATGAAAAAATAAATAATTTACAAAATATTAACAAATTAAAAAAGAAAAAAAATAGTGGAAGAGGGTAAAAGGGAAATTATCCCCCATCCACTGGAGCTCCAGCTCATTTCAGTGGGGGTTTTCCCCCCACAAAATGCCCCAGGATTCCACTTGGAATCCAAAGGGACCCTTAGAAAGTATGGATATGATACAAACACGTTTAAACGTTAATTTTTAAAAATTTTAGACATGGATAAGATATGATAATAAAAAATATTTTTATATATTATTTATATAATAACATTTAATATAAATATGAATACTTTTCGTTCAAATATAATTAATTTTTTCTCAAAAATTCTTGTTATTCAAAACTCAACTAAACAAAAGTATCTAACTTTATTAGGATTTTGATTGTTGCTCATTGTTAATTTCGGATTTGAGAAAAAAAATATTTAAAAAAAAAAAAATCATCTCGTGTTCAAAGTCGTATTCAAACATGTCTAGATCGTGTCCGAAACGTGTCTTGCTCGTGTCTGTTTTTTTTGGCATGTCCTAGAGTGTCATACATGTATCTCACCATGTTGAAAACATGTCTGTATCGAGCACATATCCGACACGGGTTGCGTGGCTTGTCCGTGCTTCTTAGCAATTGATCTTAGCTAAATTCTGAGCAAAAAAAATTAGCAGTCCTTTTAATATGAAAAACTTACACGTAAAACACTCCGCAGGCAAATCTAAGATATCCCAAATAATGCCTCCACCCTCCCAATATGAATTTTAGGTTTATCTACCAAAAACCATAGTTTTCTTAAACCTTAATCTTTTTTTAGGACAAACAACAATAATTGCTAATGTTTTTAACTGTACTTATTTTTTATACAGTGTCAGTTTCTTAAAACATGGACACAGAGAAGTATTATCTATGTGCTGTCTATGTGGGTTCATTAGGGCTAATGGGAGCATATCCTTCACCAGCATGTGATTTTTGTCTCAAATGTCATAATTAATGACAGGCAAACTTGAAGTCTTGCCTAACTTTGTTTATTTTGATATCTAAATCATTCCATTGTAGTGCTCAATCATTTTGACTTTTTAAGCTTCCACCCAATCAGGTTTGCAAATTAAAGGTCAAAATGAATACCACCTTATAATCTTAACAGGAGGGACAAAATCTTCCAAAAAAATTTAAGACTATTTATATGCTACTTCCTCTCATTGCCATCCCAATAAATTTTCCTTTTGCATTAAGTACTGCATTGACAAAATGTTCAAGCTATATCCATGCTGAATTGTTGCTTATATATGCAAGTTTTTGCAAAACTATTGGCCAACATAATCACCTGATGTGTTACTAAATTGAAGTATAGAATACTAACATATCGTGCTGTGGATTCCCCATTTTCCATATGTTCCCCACCTTCTATATATGATCAAAGCATGGCACGCCTTCATCTGTCCCTATTCAATTGTTAGTTTAATATTATATCATCTTAGCATTGCTACTTGGCTACTTCTGCCTATTTTCAATGTATAATGTCATCTGGTTGTTAGAACCCCTTGATTTGTGGGAAAAAGGTAGAAAAATCTGCAGACTATGGTTATCCCAAGAGTGGCAAACTCATCCTTTTGTCCCTTGTATGGTTTTCAACTACCTTGGTTAATGGAATGGAAGAATAATTAAATAAAAAAACTGAACCATCATTAAGGCTTTGTCTGGTTTTCTTGAATGTATCTTCACTGATTCTAATCTCTTACCACTTTAGAATTGGTCTGGTCACCGGCTTGCACATTATAACCCCATAACAAGGCTTTTATTTCTGAGTTGATTTGCCTCACTGTATCCTCATCTGCAGTACTTCATATGCTTGCCTATTTTGTTGGTTAAATATATATTTTATCTGTTTATATATGCAGATGACAATTTATGCCAATGGGGTATCAGTTCTGATGCCCGGTGAGGAAACTCCTACTTTTATTGCACATCCTGCTCCTGTGCCATGTCCGCCAGAGCGAGTCTTGAAGCCTTTGCATCAAAAGAATCAAAAAATTGGTGTGTCATCAAGCTCAAGCTGAACACAGCATGGCACGAAAATAAAGCAGCTAAGTAGTAGAGCACCAGGGTTTTTTTCACAAATTTTTTTTTATTGATGCCATCTATTAAATTCAAGTACCACAACTAGTGAACCCAGAACGTCCTGGAAGGAAAATGGTGGCTCAGAGATATATGCCTTTTCATATTTGTAGATTTGTATTTGAAGGAAAATGAAATGTGGATTTCATTCTTTAAAAACCATGCCTGGAAGACAGAGACAGAGACAAGACTTTTAGTGCTTCAGTTTTATTAAAACTTATCCATGGAAAGAACACGACACACTAGAGGAAGTGTCTAATTGCATGCACCCTTCTTTGTAGATGAACCATTGTGCAACCTAAGCCCGTTGCCTTTGAATACTAAAAAGAGATAATTATAATTTTAGTCCTAAAACATAAATTTTTTTTTCATTTCAGTCTTAAAACTTTTAAAAGTAAACATTCAGTCTTAAAAATTGTTAATATGTTAAAAATTTATCTTTTAATTATTATTCAAATGGAAACACTAACATAAAACTTAGTTGACATATAATGAATACATGTGGATGTCATTTCAATAATTTATAAAATATTAAAAAATTATTTAAAAAAAAAAAAATCTTTTTATAAAGATTAAAAAATCACTATATTTTTTTACTTTTCTCTTCTCTCATTAAACTAAGAGTTTCTCTCTCTTTTTCATTAAACCAACAGTCTTTAATGAAATAAAGTAGAGTTTTTTTTATCTTTTATTTGGAATTGTTTTTTTTTTCTTTTGTCAAATAATTTTTCTAATATTTTATAAATTAATGAAATACTACGTAAATTTCACATGTGATTCATTATATACTACATAAGTTTTTTATATAAATTTCAGTTAGTGTTTCCGTTCGAAAAACGACTAAAAGACTCTCTTGTAACACATTGATAACTTTTAAAACTAAATATTTATAAGTAAAAATTTTAAAACTGATATAAAAAAATTTGTATATATTTTAGGACTAAAATTATAATTACCTCATACTAAAAACTAAAAACTTAGTCCTAAAATGTGCTCAGGTGGTCCATACGTGAAACCTTTGTGAAAAGTTCATGGATTTGAGGGCCTAATTGCAATCCCGTTTTGATCCTAAACAACTCTATTTCCTTTATATATATATATATATATATATATATATATATATATATATATATATATATATGAGGAGGGATCCACTTACACTAGTGTAAAACTAAATTAGTTTTACACATTTTCATAACTCTTTATACGATTTATATTTGTTTAAACCGACCGTTGGATTTAACAATATAATTGTACTAGTCATGCACGTAAAGTTTTGAATCGATCCGATATCTCTATCATATCGATCGAGAACACTGTCTTTTTCAATATATATTTTAACGGTTGAAAGTTTTTTACATCGAGTAAATAGTTAGACATTTTTAATTTACTCGAAACTCGACATGCATGATTTACATGAATAAAACATGAAATACGACGGTCGGATTAAACAAATATAAATCGTATATATATATATATATATATATATATGAGGAGGGATCCACTTACACTAGTGTAAAACTAAAGTTGTTTTAAACACTTCCATAAATTTTTATACGATTTATATTTCAACAAATCGGCCGTTGGATTTAACAATATAATTGTACTAGTCGTGCATGTAAAGTTTCGAATCGATCCGATATCTCTATCCTATCGATCGAGAATACTGTCTTTTTCAATATATATTTAACGGTTGAAATTTTTTTACGTCGAATAAATAGTTAAACATTTTGAATTTACTCGAAATTCGACATGCATAATCTACGTGAATAGAACATGAAATACGATAGTCGGATTAAACAAATATAAATCGTATAAAAAGTTATGGAAGTGTGTAAAACAACTTTAATTTTACATTAGTGTAAGTGGATCCCTCCTCATATATATATAAATATAAAAGAGGGATCCACTCACGAGTGTAAAATTAAATTAGTTTTACACAGTTTCATAATTTTTTATACTATTTATATTTGTTTAATCCGACCGTCGTATTTCATATTCTATGCATGTCGAGTTTCGAATAAATTAAAAATATCTAACTATTTATTCGATATAACAAAATTTCAACCGTTATATATATATATATTTATATATGAATCGTATAAAAAATTATGAAAGTGTGTAAAATTAATTTAATTTTTCACTGATATAAGTAAATTCCTCTATATATATATATATATATATATATATATAAAAGAATCTAAAACTCTCTATCATTGAATTTTTTTCGCTAACATCATAATTTCATATGTTTATACCAAAAGCAAAATTCAAATTGGGGCATAACTATCATTTTTTTCTTAAAATACTACAATTACCTTCAAGCTAATGAAAAAATATAGACTCATATTTATAAACTGAAGTGTTTTCAGAAGCCAAAGAGAATTTAAGCTCGCATAGCGAGCATTTGGTAGTTTATAGGCCGCAAGCTTGAAAATTACTACTAGTCTACTGCTACTCCATAAATTCTTTTTGGAAAATAGCCCAATCCCAATGCCAAGAAAAGTTTCTTTTTTTGGAAAAGCATTAAGCCCCCAAAGACTTTATGGCACCTTTGGAGTTTGGGGGCAAAAAGCTAGCAGGTTGAGCCCATCATGAAAGACTGGAAAAGTAGTGCCAACCGTCCGATATTTTTTACTTTTCCTCTCTTAATTTAAAGAAAATATTGATAAATGTCTAATGACATGATTAAGATGATATTTTAAAATATATATATATATAATTAATATTTTTTAATTTAATAAAAATAATATATTAAATGTAAAAGTAATAATTTAAAATAACAATTGAAGAATTTTTAATCAGTGCTTATATTAATAGTAATATAGTACTAGTATTTGTCACATGCATTGCACATGCATAAAGTTTTTTATTATACTTTTAAATAAAAATAAGTATATAAATGTAAATATTTTTAATATATATAGTTTTAAGTTAATATTTTTTAAATAAATCCAATTATTTCTATTTTTTATTTAATTATTGATATTATCCTTAGTTGGAATTTGAAACAAAGTAATTTTCTTTTTCACTTTTCCACATAATAAAAACAAAAGAAGTAATTGAAATTCTTAATGGAATATTCTTTGATTTAGATGAATATTCTATTTCTATCCATACGTGACTAGAATTGCACACAAAAATATAGTAAAGTGATAAAATTGCACAAAAAATAAGTAGAATGGTAAATATGGAACTCTCAGTAGTAAATTTGATCATTTCAACAACAAAAAATAATAATAAGAAAATATAAGAAAAAAATGTGAGAAATAATAGGTGAAAAAGAAGTTAGGTTGACCATAAAAGTAATGGATAGTTTTTTAATTGAATGTTGAATATTTTAAAAATAAATTTAATTAAAAATATTTAAATTTTAGATTAAATAATATTTAAATTTTTTATTATATATATTTACTATGATGTAATTCGGTTTTGCATCAATTCACCAATTAAGTTGGTATCGTTTAATTCAGTGATAACAAACTCAATCAATAACTTTATTAATAAAATGTGGATAAAAAAATGATTATTTTGAAAAACATGTGTTTTAGAATTAAAGTAAAAATTATTTGATAAAAAATTGATAGTTTTTAAGAGGATAAAAAGATAAGTAAGTAAAAATAGATAACTTTTTAGGAGTTAGATAGTTTTTGTTTTAAATGTTTATATCTAAAAAAAATTTAAAATATTAATATCTTTATTTTATTTTATTTTTAAATTAATTTTTAATTAAATTAATATTATTTGATTCATAACATTAAATTCAATGAACACCTTTATAATAGTAAAGATAAAGATTATAGATTATTTTGTACTGAATTACTGTTACTATTATTAAGTTTATTATGTGATGAAAATTAATTAGTAATCCAATGTGCATTTTACAACTAGATAAAAGTACAAAAAACACGACAATTGTTAATTTGTTTCCGAGCCAATATCAAAAGTTTGACTTATCTCGTCTTTGTTCATATGTCGAAAAAAACATGATATATTGGTGATATATGTAAAAATTAAAAATAAAATAAAATAACTTTAAGCGTGCGTACCTTTGATCATGGTTGTTAAAAAAAACGATTATGTTCCAATCACACAGAAAAATTTTCTCTTACTTGATATTTATCTTTTAGTTTATATCTTCTTTTTTTTTTAATTATCTTGAGATGGTTTCACATACAATATATAAATTAGACTAAAAATTCATACCTGATAACTGATTATAGTTAAATTCTACCATCAAAAAATCTTTATCCTAATCAGTTACTAAGATAATATCATCTAAATAACTAAATATTTATCTTGACTTATTAAATTATCACGTGTGCCACGTTATTTTTCAACATTCTCTCATTTGACCCATATGATAAAACCAATAACTTGAATAGATGATATATAAATGCAAACTTAACATAGTCATAAGTTACTTTAGTTCAGCTCTCACTCAATTAAATATTCACATAACACGAATCACGATGGTAACATTCTAATTCAAATATTTCCTTCCATGTATTACGATGCATGATCCTCTCTAAAAGAGCACTTTATGAGATAATACTTTATAAATGAATTTTTGTAGTCACTCAAATTCCAAACAAACATATAAACTTTATGTGCACAAACCGAAACATGTTTATCTATAATATATATATATATATATATAAAAGCACGAATCTGGAAAATCTTTTGAATTGACGAAAATAGTCATATTTATTCACTATATTTCTAAATTGTTATTATAAATATTTTTTTATTATTAATAAGATTTATTCAATTTATAAGTAAGAAGTTTAATTTCATTAAAATACTTTCGTTAAATAGATTAATTTGATAATAAATAATAAATTAAAATTTTTATATAGAATTGCTTTATCTTAAAAGTTTTAATTTTTCACTAATCTTAAAAAGTGAATTAATTTATTTGATATAAATAAAAAATTTATGTAGAATTGTTTTACCTTAAAAAAATTTAATTTTCACTAATCTTAAAAAGTGAATTAATTTATTTGATATAAATAAAAAGTTAAATTTTACATTAAATTTTTTATCTCATAATTAATTTTGTATTAATATTAAAAATAATATAATAATTTGATATAATAAAACAAATTTTACATGAAAATTTTATTTAATATGCATTTATTAGTTTTATTTATTTTTAAAATATATAATTATATATTAAAAATAAATAAATTAACGAGCATTCACATACGAATGCATGTGATAACAAATACTAGTAAATTATAAGAATGTGAAAATAACAAAGTTAAGCATGTTAAAAGAAGTCAAACCACACTTTAACAGACATTACTTAGTTCTATATTATCCACATGATAATAAACTGTTTTGACATTATTTTGATTTTTTATCTTTTAAAAAAAAAAAATCACTTATTTGATTCTTTTAACTCATTCATAATAATTTTTTAATCACAATCATTTGTATTTTTTATAATTTCATTTAAAAATAAAATATATTTATTAAATTAGGCTACTAAACCTAATTAGACATGTTCACAGTTCGAGTAGCCCGCTCAGCCCGATAAGCTCGACACATCTTGGACCAAGCTTGGATAAGTTTTTTTATAATTCGGGTTGGCCCGGCCCAGCCCGAATTACTATTTATTAAATAATTTTTTATTTAAACTTAATTATAAAAAACATAAAAATATTAATATAATTTTTTTTTAATATTTTAATAATTTATGAATAGTAAAACGAGTTTACAGGCCAGCCCGAGTCCAACCCATGGACACTTCTAAACCTAATTAATAATAGTTTATTACATTTTTTAATAATTTTATATATTTTTAATTAAAACTTTTAAATATTAAATATTTAAAAATTTATATTTGCGTATAAATATATATGTATGTAATTGAAATATATTTGTACGTGAATTATTAAAAAATAAACTATATATAAAAAAATATTTGAAAAAATCGATAAATTCAAAACAGTACATCAAAACATATCGATATCGATACAAACCAGTACCAAAATAAAAATGATATATCCATCGATACGATACTTACTTTACTTACATTATCAAATCTAAATAGTAAGAAAACTTGTTTTTTATAAATTATAATGAAAGGATTAAAATTCAAATTTTGTATGAGTACAGGATTAATTATATAATTTGAATATAAACGTCTGTCTAATAGCAAAAAAAAAAAAAAATAAATAAATAAACGTCTTTAAGGGAAAATGGAGAACTCATTTTTAAAAGAAAGGCACGAAGAAAGTCAAGAATTCTTTTTTTCTTTTTTTACTTAAACGAATTTGGGTATCGCTTGAAATTTCGTAAATCAACTTTCCGTACTAACATTACCTAGCAGTTACCCAAAGGCCAAAGCCCAAAAAAAGAGATAATCACTACCAGTCTACCACCGAGGAATGGAGAAAAAGTCTATGCCCTGCACTCATTTCACTTGCCTTGCATGTATATCCCTAGATTACTCACCATCTCAACATTGAATCTTCAAACAAAAATGAAAATTCTTACCCAGAAACGAGAATAATTAAAGATGGATTTTAACTGATAAGTATTTATAAGCCCCAAAACATTTCACAATCACGTAATTTTGCTCCGGACAAAGCAAGTACCAACAAAATATTTTCACAAACAAGAAAAACAGCTTTCTTTTTCATAAAAAGATGAAGCATTCTAAGGAAACAAGAGGGTTCTCAAGTGACTCTGTGTCCTGCTGCTGCTCCACTCCGTCGTCGTTTCCATCTTCCTCTCTCTTACTCTGGCCCTCCACTGTCGCGGTAACAATTGGCTTGCTATCGGTTTTTCCAGTCACCGTCGTAGGACTCTTCCCGACGGCACCCCTACCCACTCCACCGGCTCTTCCGGTTCCCGGTGACCTGGACCTGGACCCCACGTTACGCTGCACGGTCCTCACCTCACCCAATCCCCTTCCTCCTCCACGGGCCCTCTTCTCTGGTGATGGGTCCACTCTTCTAGCTCGAACACTGCCAGGGTCCCCATTGCTTGGATGCTTTCTTATTACCTTTGCTGGGGACTTGTGTTTGACCTCGCTGTTCTCTGTGCTCGTTGCTTCATCTTCTTTCAGGCCTTTTGTTGCTGTTGTTGTCGTTGTAGTTGTTGAGATGGTTTCCGAGATGCTGTAAATCTCTGAAAGTTGAGAGAGATCGGAGGCTTCTTGCTCTTGTTGTTGTTGTTGCTGTTTCTTAATTGGAGTGGAAACCTCTGTTTGGGTTTTGGGTGGTAGGGTTAGATGCGTTTGGGTGATTTTTTCTTGCTGTTTCTTGTGGAGTATGGGTGTCTCTGAAAGCACCAATACTTCTTTTATTACGGTTTCTTCTTCTTCTCCTCCTTCTTCAGGAGGAGGAGGTGGGGTTTTGTGAGATTGTAAGATCGGAGGTTTCAGTGGTGAATGGTGGGACTTAGGGGGGTTTTGGTGTTTTTGATCGGTTTTGCTGGCGGCGGCGGCGGTGGTGGTGGTGCTAAAACAGCAGCCCATCTTTGGTGGTGAAACGTGAAAATGCTGATTGTTGTATGGTGAAGGAACGGAATTATGGAAGAAGTTATATTACATTAGGTGGGATTTTGATTTTTGTTTGAAAATCAAACGGCTATCAAAGTCAAAACGCAAGCATTTTCTTTTAGTACTACCGCTAGACTACGAGTAGGGAGGAAATTGTGTACAGCTAGAGCAACAGGCCAAAACGACTGGCTATTGGCCAATGAGCAAGCAATCGTTATATAGGGGGTTGGGACTTCAGACTTTAGAGAGCTTTATTGGGAATTATTAGAGGGTGAGGGAGTAATGAAGGAGACAGATTGAAAGTGATTATTATGTGAAGGGGATGCTTGGAAAGAAGGAACAGTTTATATTACTTTGGAAATAGTATTAGACTTGGCAGTACGGAAAGACTTTGGAAGTTTTTCTTAATAATTGTGAGGTTTGGAGGCTAGCAATAGCAAGCATCCATGGTTGGACCCAGTAGGTTAAGGATGCTATCATTCTACCCTTATGTATTAGAGCCCATTTCCTAGAGTTCAAATACATGGTCACCATTGTTGGTAGGCAAGGTACCCTGTGGAGCCAGAGCCAAAATTCATCATCAGTTTAAGCAAAGATTCTGTTCTCGAGGTTAGCTTGGTGTCCCTTCTCTTTGACGAAAACAAGAGGCCAAGGGTCAAGGGGTGCTTCTATTAGAAATAAGAACTGTTGATGACCCAACATCAGCAATCAAATTGTGAAGAACAAAACATCCTGACTGCTTCATTTTTCCTTTCTATCATTGAAACCAAATTGCTAGCAGCCGTGAAAAACCCAAACTATCAGCCCCACATGGATCACTTGGTTTTAATTGATTAGTATACATAGCTTTAGACGTAGCATCCTTCCATCAAGGTTGTCTGAGGCCCTTGACAGGTCTTGTAACAGGTTAGGCCCTTTACTGTCAATTACAATAAGTTCAAGGTTTTCTAAAGAACTGTTAGCAGAAGGATCGTTGGGGCAAATAAAATGAACCATGAATTGAATGCGTGCAAAATGATTGATCAAAATATTATCTTCTACCACGTCAATATCTCCATGCTTAAAAGCAAACTTATAAAATTAAAACCTTGATCAGAAAGCACCAAAACTATAGCTGATAATTACAAAAAATGGAGTATACAGCGGGAACAAATTTGAATCAGAACTGGTGGCAGATCCTGCAACATGGGAGAACCCAAATTTCGACTGGCTCCAAGCAATTTATCCTTTTTATTTTCTTCCAACTGAATCAATCCCCTTGACGTTTGCTAAAAGTACATTGAGTTGATATGGGCAATCATTACCCAAACCGTATCCGTAGCAAGTTAATGATATACCATGCGGAAGAAGAAAAAAAACAGTAAAGGAACAACTGTCAAGAGGAAATAAACTATGAAGAAGAAGCAGCCCGATCATATTCTATCATAGATTTGATGTAGAATTCTCCTGCCTTGTATGATGACCTGACCATGGGACCAGATGCCACATACCGAAATCCCTGACCCATCCAAAGGAGAAATTTAATAAGAAAAATTCAAGCAGATTCACAGTCTTGGGATACAGGTGAGGAAATAATTCTTGGTTCAACTATGATGATGATACACTTTTTAAAAAGAATTAGAACTCCAAGTAATGATCTAAATGCTGATGCAATATTCTGGGAAAAAAATAGAACTAATGCAATAGGAAGTTATCAACATGATATTGTGTACATAAATATGAAATTAACATGATATTTTCAACAGAATATATTACTAATTTTCTGATATAGCATAAGGGTGTTGAAAACAAATAAATTGTTAAACTTTACGTCTTATTGCCATATAAAAGGTCAAGGAGAACCAATAATAGCAAACAATGGATTTATTTAAGCAAGAAATGGCAAAACATCAACCATCTACCTCACACTGAATCTATCTTGAACAAACATATAGAAGCAAGCAAAAACGTAGCTTGCATACAGGCATAGAACTAAAAAGCCACGAGATCACTGAGAGTAGACTGAAAATAAATAAATCAAATAATAGTACTCCCTACTGCGCTTAATCGGATATACCGCAAGTAGCAAACATTCTTCAAATATCCTCAGAAAGGTCTCCATCAACCTTGAATGCATAAGAGTACCGGTAGTACCAATCATTAGAACTCATTAACTGTCAGCTCCAATCATGGATAGCTAAGGTGGTTTAAAAGGGGAAAGCATTAAAAGATGAGAGGAATGTAGTTCACAAGGCTAGCGTTGGCAATTATAATGTCATGTATTCTAACATTTCCATTTCCTGATTTTAGATCCCTTTCTGCAAAAGCACTTAAGGACCACGGGCAAAGCAACTTAACAAGATCTACTTAAGGAAGAGACCCTTTCTTCAACAGGCAATTATATCAACTAGGCAGACTACAAAGATGTGTTAAAAGCAACTAGATAGATGAATTGGTTAGACATTCAATTAATCTAAGCAGATATGGGTATAATTAATGAAGAAAACTATTAAGTTTTAGAATAAAACATCAGTGTATACCATTTCCATGCCAAGAGATTGATATTTCTCAAAAGCCTTGGGTGTAATGTATTCTGATACGGGCATGTGGCGCTTTGTTGGTCTCATATACTGACCAAATGTCATCACATCAACACCTGCTGCTCTCACCTTCTCCATTGTTTTCACAACTTGATCAGGTGTTTCCCCACATCCTAACATTATCGAAGTCTTGGTAATTGTTCCAGCAGGAGCATAGTCTTTGGCCATCATTAGAACATCCAAAGATTGCTTAAAGTTAGCACGGTGATCCCGTACAACCCTTTGAAGTTCTTCAACAGTCTCAATATTATGAGCAAAGACATCCAATCCAGATTTTGCAACTTTCTCTACACAGCCAGCATCTCCCCGGAAATCAGGAACTACACATTGAAATAGTGCAGGCAACATTAGCTACAAAATAGGAACTCAGACTCAATCTCAATGAGAATTTCTAAAGATGCAAATGAGCAAGAACAGCCCCTCATTGCAATTATATTCGTCAACTGTCATAGTAGCGTGAAAATGAACCCCTACAAATCATAAATGCCAAAACCTGATAAGGATTTTACTTCTACAAGGCCGTTTACTGATTATCTAAAAGGAGCAAAGCTTCAAACTTCGATGTCACAGGACATGCCCATAACTTAACAATTAAGTACAAGTTTAAAAGGTAATCGATACCCAAGGCTTCTATAAGCATATTAGGCTTCAAAGCTTTCAACTTCTCAACCGTTTCTGCAAAATGGCCACTCCCTTGATCAGCCAAATCATCCCGGTCCACGCTCGTAATCACCACGTAATCCAAACCCCACGATGCAATTGCCTCCGCAACATTCTTTGGTTCATCGGGATCAGGCGGAGGTGGCGTACGAGACGTCTTCACATTGCAAAACCTGAAAAAAAAAAAAAAAAAAAAAAAAAATTTAAATATCTCCTATTTATTACAGATTTGTTTTTTTACCTAATTTTAAAAAATCACCTGCAACCGCGAGTACAAGTATCACCCAGGATCATGATAGTGGCAGTGGCGGTCCCAGTCTCGCCACCAGACCAGCACTCGCCGAGATTGGGGCATCGAGCTTCTTCACAGACTGTGTGGAGCTTTAATTCCCGTAACTTCTTTTTAATCTGAACGTATTTTTCGCCGCCGGGAACGGATTCCTTCATCCATTTGGGTTTAGGAAGGGGTTTCTTCTTGGTCCCGACTTCGATGGAATACTGGTTATTGTTTTGGAGACCAAAAAAATCAGAGAGGGTTGGCGATTCAGCGGCTAGGCGGGCCCGGAGGCCGGCTAGGGTGGGAGGGAAATCGGGTTTGGTGGTAGAGGATTCGATTGTGGATGAGTAGGGTCTTGACTTTGTGGCGGTTGATATGGTGCGAGCTAGGCAGCTAAAGCGGGATTGCATCATTTTTCCTCCCTCTTCCTTTTCTGGTTGGGGGGTTGCCCGTGGATGGGAGGGAGAAAAGAAGGTGGAAGAAGAGAGATGAGGATTGAGGGGTGGAGGTTGGTTGGTGACGATGGTCACTGGTCTTTGGTCGGCTTTCAGAAAATAGATTGGGCTGCCCAGTTTTCTGTAGACTGGACTGGGTTTGTTGTTGGGCTTTTAAAAAAGTTCCTTAGACTGCCATCGCAGTTCATGCTCCAATGCGATTTGCGATACAAAGTATTCCATTTCCATGCATGAATTCTTAAATTCTGCACTTGTAAATTATATCTGGAGTTATCCGTAGTCTGATGCTATAGATCGAATTGTTATTTAATTAATAAAAAAATAATTTTATTTAAATTTAATTATAAAATATATAAAAAATTAATTTTTTTTTAATATTATAATATTTCAAATAGTAAAACGAGATTTTAATCCCGATGAATCAAACGAACTTACATAAATCAATACATTTTTTTTGTTATTCAAATTTAACCCAACTTAATCCTAATCATAAACACCTTTTACCCGTAATTGTATTGCAATAATTTAAGGATACCTAGCGAAGAAAAGTTGCAAAATTGAAAGATAAAGTGTAATAATGATGAAGCAAAAATAGAAGCATAATAATTAAGATAATATTCTGGTGAGGCAATAGCTTTACCAATTATTATCACAGTCGATGTTTTTTTTGTTTTTTTTTTTCTGGTCTGGGTATGTGTTAATTTAAGGCCTACTTTAGCATTCTGTTAGAAAAAGTTTGGGTTGGAAAAAACTTAAGTTGAAAAAAGTGTGTTTATAAAGTGTGGTTTAAAAACTTTTAATTATTTAGTATTGCTGTAAAAAAATATTGTAGAAAATTGAAATGTCAAAAAAATATATGTTTAAAATAATAAAAGTGTAGAGATGTGAGGATAATAAAGTCATTTTATCCAAAAACCAGTTTTTAAAGCCCAAAAGTTATATTTTTTGGCTTTTTGGTTTGGCTTTTCAAACCATGGTTTTAACAGCATAAGCCAAATTTTTTTATCTGTTTAGCATTGCGTTTGCAGTGAAAAACAGCTTTTGACTTCAAAAACTGTGTCAGAAGCAATGCTAAACGAGACCTAAGAAGTACGAACACTTAAACGCTTTCTGTTTTTTTTTTTTTTTTAATATTTTAATATTATAGTACAAAAGAATATGAATTATGAAAATGAGATGAGATAGGCACATGTCCATCTGAGAGGGGAATTGAAACTTTATTGTCAGAGTGCAGCCGTACCTGCACCTGCATGTGCATGTGCAGTCGCTACTGATCAACCGACGCAAGCTTTTTTATTTTTTTGTTTTCATTTGAATCAACGGTAAAATTAATTTTGATAAAATTAAAAAAAAAATGGAGATAAAATTAATTATTGTAATAATAAGATTGAATATTGTAGTGATGAAATTAAAATTAATAGTGAGATATATGTTTGGATGCAAATATAACGGTGATGATAAGGTGAATTATAATAAAAAAATAACCATTAAGGATATTAAATTAAAATGTGTATATATATAATAAATAATTAAAAAATATTATATTTATATTTATATTAAATAATAAAATATATATTATAATTATATTTATGTTAAAATATAATAATTAAAATTATATTTATGTCAAAAAAATAAATTAATAAAATTGAATAAAATAATATTTTATACTTTTTATTATTTATGTAATTACTTATTTTTAATTTTATTATTTATGTAATTATTTTTTTAATTAATCATATTAATTATATAATAATAAAATATATTTATTTCATTTTTAAATGAAAAAAAAAAAGTGTCAAGAACAAAAATATCCCTATATTAGTCACATAAAACAAAAAATAATAAAGATAAAATTGAAAAATGCCCTAAAACTGGAGGGCATTTTCGAGCTCCAGTTCAAAAAAATGGCACCAGCACGGTGAAACATTGTTCACCGCGTTGGTGCCATGTTACCCAAACATGGATAACGGTTCGGTTAGGACAAAAAGATACTCCAACAACATCGAATAGTGGCTCCGTTTGAATCCAAACGAGGCCTTAGTCTTCAACTCTCAAATCAAATCTTAACTCTATGATCTCTAAGGCTCAAACTTTTACTTCTTTGTCACATTTTCTAGGATTCGCTTAGGGTTGGCAACGAGAAAGGGCAGGGCGGTTTTTTACTTGTCCCGAACCTCGACCTGACCTCCATTTAAATATACCCGCCCCCGCCCCAAACCCGAGTTTATTTAAAATTTTAGCCCCGACCCTGTCCCACCCCACCCTGAATTCATAAAAAATAGTGTTTTATTTAATAAAAAATTTCAATTTTTTTTAATATTTAAAATATATTGATAAAATATTCTAATGAAAATTACTTATTCAATTGACATAGGAATTGAGTTAGTCTAAAAGTATAAATTTCAAAAATCAATCAATTTCATTAATTTACAAACTCGCAAGCTTGAAAAATAGACGATGAAAAAAATGAAATTTCTCTCTAACTGACAACAATTCTTATATGTCTTTAAAAAACTATTAATATATTATTTATATGTATTAAAATTACGGTTTATTACAATAATATATAAAAGTAACATATATAAAAATTAAATAAAAAAAAGTCAGGGCAGGTCGATGCGGGTTTAATAAATGAACTCAATCCGAACCTGATATTCTTTTGAAATTACCCGTTCCGTCCCACCTCACCCCGTAACTCGATTTTAAAAAAAAAAAAAACGACCCTATAAAATTGGGTCGGATCAAAACCCGACAGATTCGGGTTATTTCCCTAGAGTCGCTGGAAAGTCATCGAATCAACGTATCCTATATGAAATGAACTTCAAAAGTTGGTCAAGTATTACTTTATCTGTCTTTTTACACATAATTAGTACTATAATGTAAATTTCAAAAAAAAAAAAAAAAAAAAGAATATTAGAATGTATACATGAGATTGTTAACTCCTAACACTGGTTTTAGAACTATCGCATGAGAAGCATCGTCATTGTGGACCCCTTCCCCTCTGGCCCTCTCTCCCCATCCAAAAAAAAGAGAAAGAGAAGAGAGATAGAGAAATGGGATTATTTTAACAAATGCTCAACTCTAGACAAATTATAAATACCGTGAATTTAACTGGGATTCTAGCAGTGCATATATAAGAAACCTTTAATTAATTATAGCATAGGACGACATTGAAATTGACATTAATATATATATGTAAGCTGGAAGCTGGAGGGGAAAAAGAAGTGAAAGGGAGAAATGATGAAGGGTTAGGTGTGGGTGGTGAGTGCATTATGCTGTAGGTATTCAAGATTTGCCCATGCCTTATCTTTCCCACATCTAGCTGTGGTCCTCTCTCTCTCTCTCTCAATTGAATGGTTTCATCATTGATTTTGAGCTTGCAATTGCATCGAAGGAGAAATAGGAATAGGAGAGGAGCTCATTTATTTCCGTAAACGACCTTTGACCTTTCGGTTCTCGTTTTACCGAAACAGATCATAAGAGAACATCAAACTCAAAAGTGTTTGATAGATAGGATTATAGAGCTGTCCATGGTTGGATACTTGGCTTGGGTTTGGATAGTTAAAATATTGTTCATTCAAGGTGATTCGGACAATCAAATTCAAAAAGTTTATTTTTGATTGTTTAAAAATTATTAAAATATTAAAAAATATATATTTATAATAATATTTATATATTTTCATAATTAAATTTAAATAAAAAATATTTATTAATTAAATAATAATTCGAATCGAATCGGATCAATCTAAATTGAAAATATTTAATTTCAAACTCGGTCCAATTTGAAATTAACCCGAGCCTTCAACATATCTAGATAGAAATCCAAGCGTTTAATTTGAGGGGTTGGATGGTAGGAAATAGGAAATAAGAATAGGATGGGGAGTGGCGACTTTCACGTTACCATGGCATAATTTCGTATAATGTTATCTTCTTCTCAGGTCTCATTAGTAATGTAAGATTTTCATATATTTAAAACCCATTTGCTCATTAATTCAACATGAGTTGAGTTATACATATTTATTTATAAAAATAGTAAGTATAATAAAGAATTTTGAAATGCTACTCAATACTCAGCGTACTCCAACAAAATTAAGGAGCTGTAGCTAGAAAGAAAAATGCGGTGGGGAAGGAAAAGGGAAGGGTAGTAGATAGTTGCGTGGAAGGCTTGCTTTACGTATATCATTATATCTTTTACTACTACCACTATTAATTGCATGTTACAACATTTCATAAAATTAAATTAAATGTTAAAAGATAAGATACTGATTACTTAAGCAGTCTTTTATAAAAAAAAAAATGAATATAGGTAGGAAAATAAAAAGAAATGTGGCAAATGAAAATTGTTGGTAAAAGATGGATAAAAAAAATTGAAAAAAAAAAGGAAAGGTTAATCATTTTTCACATTTATTCACAAAAACAAATCTTTATAAATTGGAAAGAAAATTTGAGAGAAAATGAGAGGAGTGTGAGTCTAATATGGAATATTTACAAAATTGTTAATCATATTTAGATTTTATCCTTTTCATTTTAATTTAGAAAAGATATATGGTAAAATCATATATTTTTCAACTCTACTAAATAATGGATGAAAAAAATTATATATATATTTTTTAACTTTTTCATATTTATTTCCAAACACACCAATGAAAATAAAAAATATGTTTTTTATATTTTCACTTGTCTACTTCTCCATTTTTTTTTTCTAATTTTCTATCTATCATATCAATTAAAGCCTTGATCTTATCTTTCACGCACATTATTCTACAAAATACATTTAATTCATTTACTAATTATTAGATTTACTCAAGGTTCGGATAACTCTCTCGACCCGACAAGCCCAACCCATATTGGGTCGGGCCTGAACAAGAGTTTTAGTGATTCGACCGGTCGAGCCTGGATCATGTTTAACTAATAAAAAATTGTTTTATTTAAATTTAATTATAAAAATATTAATACAAAAATAATTTTTTATTAATATTATGAATAGTGACTCGGGTCGAGCCTAGGTAAGAAAAAAAATTTGACTGCGACCGAACCCGACCCATAAACAAATTTGCTAATTATTAATGATTCACTTTTTTTTCTGTAAATAAATAAAAAATTATTTTCACATGATATAATCATAATCATAAAATTTTTATTGTTTTAAATATTTCAATTTAATAAGTCTAATTTTAATTTTATAATTATGATTATGATTAGGTTACGTTAAAGTTCCATGATAATTTTTATGAAACCGAGTCCATGATCAAAACTCTCAATATATTTGTATATTATCATGTACTCTATTATAATTTTTTTTTATGACAATTAGTAGTAATGATTATGATTGTGAATCAAGTATGTATTGGGCAAGAAAATGGAAAACCCAATCACATGCTTATCTAATCATCTAGTAAATAATACTTAAAAACCGTGTTTTATACATGTACAGTTATAAAATTAATAATTATATTTTTATATTAAATTTTTTATGTTTATTATATTTAAAAATATATATATTATATCTGTTGTTGAAAATTTTAAACTCTACTAACTAATGATAGATCATATAATATTTTTAAAAAATAAATAATAAAAGGACTAGATTGAATCATGCATGTAAGACTCGGATCAGAATGAGGGTGTGGTGTGGTGTATTATTTGTGATTTTTTGCATCTTCGATTAATGTTGCGAAGGGTTAAGCATAATTATTTAATAGAAAATGTTAAAGAGTGTTAATAATTGTGAGCAGTTGTTAATGTAATATTAATATTAATTTATAGATAGATTTTGTTTAATATATATTATTTATTTTTTAAATTTGGTAAGATAATATATTAAATAAAATACTAATTTGGATAAATGTATTAACCGAATTTTATTTAATTTAAGGGTTCGTTTGTTTCATAGAAATTGACTTTCAGAAAATATTTTTTGGAAAATGTGAACTTTTTTTTGGAAAAGTAGAGATTTTTTGATATTTGGATGATTTACTGAAAAATATTTTATGTTGTTTGATTATTTTTTGAAAAATCTACTTTTTTCAAATATCAATATTGATAAATATTAAATATTAATTATTAAAATATTAAAAATGATTTCTTATTAAAATATTAATATTTTAATAATAATATTTAATACTAAAATATTATATTAATATTAAATACTTAAAATAATACTATTTATTATTAAAACATTAAAGATATTAATATTTAAAATATTATAATAATTATTAAAATATTAACATTAATTATATTAATATTTAAAATATTAGAATTATTATTAAAATATTATTTCTATTAATATAATTATTATTCAAATATTATTTCTATTAATATAATAATTATTAAAATATTATCTTGAATAATATAATAATTATTAAATTTTATTTATATTAATATAATTATTATAAAATATTATTTTTAGTTTTTCAAATAGTAATATTGATATAAATATTAAAATATTATTTATATTAATATAATTATTATTAAAATATTACTTCTACCTTTTCAAATAGTAATATGGCATAAATATTAAAATATTTATTATTAAAATATTAAAAAATAATATTATTATTTCTAATAATATTATTTGTTATTAAAACATTAATTATATTAATAATTTAAAATATTTAAAGTGTTCTAATAATTATTAAAATATTATTTCTATTAATTAATATTTATACTATTAAAATAATAATCTTTTTATACTAAAAAACATTTATTATTAAATATTTATAAAGTATAATTTATATATATTTATTATTAAAATAGTAATATAAAAATATTTTTCAATAAAATATTAAAAATATTATTTAAATTTTAAAATATTTACAGTGTTACTATTTATTATTAAAATAATGATATTGTTATATGAAATAATATTTTTATTAAAATAATAAATTATAATCATTATATTAATCATTTATTATTTATTATAAAAAATATAAATATTATATTATAGAATTAAAATATTAATATGTAGGTTTAATAATATTTAAATAAAATATTGAAAATTATGATATTAAAATATATTAATATTTTTATAATTAAAAAATAAATATTTTTATTAATATAATAATATTTGGTTCGAGTTAAGTTTTGATCTAAAATATGATATCTAAATTTCGATTCGAGTAACCCTTCTCATGATAATTCTTTTTCGAAAATTATCTTCTTCTTTTGAAAAGGAAAAAACAATTTCTAAAAAAGAATTTTTATTTTTCGTTAACCAACAAATATTTTTCGTTGATCAATTAATTTTTTACTTATCAAATATTAAAAAAACTAAAAATCATTTTTCATAAAATATTTTCTGTGAAACATACTGATAAAGCAAATACTTTCGTTGGCAGAGTGGCAGGCTATGATAGATTAGGGTCCTCAGCAGCAACATATTGAAACAGTCGTTTTGCTTCACAATCACAGTCACAGTCAACATGAACAAAAAGAGCTTCGACGTTGGTGGGACTCCCCACTCGCATTCCTTTGCGGCGAGGCATTGCTTTTGGGCTCATCCTTGACCTCGACCGGGTCTTTATCTGAATTTTTTTTTTATTCAAGTCCGATTTTGAGTCACGTTGAGTCGGTTCATCGATCTATATTTATTATTTATATATATTAAAAAAATATTTTTTTATTTATTTTTATAATTAAATTTTAAAAAATAATATTTTTTTATTATATAAACAGTGAATAAGGTCGGACAGGTCCAGATCATTAAAATATCTATCCAGGTCCGACTCAATATGGGCTGTCTGATCCTTTAGCATGTCTAGTTGATCCTTTGGGGTTGGGATAGATCATAGATTTGATAATTTTATACTTAAAAAAAATACGATAAAAACACAAATACGTTTAATATATGAAAATAGTTTAATAAATACGACATATTTAAATACGATTAAAACGATATGTTTAATACACGTATCATATTTATATTAATATATTTAATAATTTTATTATATTTATATTTACATGATACATACACAAATCGATCTTGTTGAGGGTCAACCACCCGTTGAGAAGACATAAAATTAAGAAGAAAAAAAACTACTTGTAAATAAACTATAATAAATATCCAAAACAATAAGACGAGAGTGACATAACTTCCAGTATTAATGTCTAAACTCAGTTATAAGGTTGCTATCCATGTCCTTTTTTTTTTTTTTTTTTTTTTTTTTTTTTTATAGTTGCTGGCCGGAAAACTATTATGTCCAATTTCCTTCCTTATCTTGAAATTTACAGGTCAATTTTTTTAAATATTGTCTGCTGATGATATGGTCAAATAAGACGATGGCGCGACTAGGAATAGCTGCAAATTTGTTGATGAGATTGAGAACACAAATTTGTTCAAGCCTTTACCTAACTGAGGTGACAATTTTTGACAAATTATGACATCTCAATTTTATCCATTATTTTCTTCCTCGTATATATACATGGATCCTGGTTCTGGATTAGCTGCAAATGTTATATATGTTAGCTTTCTTATGCCTACGAGCCATGAAAATGACAAATTAAATCCGCCAAGTTATAATTTAATTTATCAAAAAATTTATAAGCAAAGACACATCACACATTGTTGTGGTCACTATTTTATGTAACAAATTTTCTACTATGAACATAAAGATTTTATTTCATTTAGTATAAAGTTGATATTAATAGTTTTTTAAATGGATTTGTATTTGATACATTGTTAATATATAAATTAATTAATAAGTAAATATAAAATTTTAAATTTTTTTAAAAATAAATACAGATAACTTTACTTAGTAATAAATAGTAGTATGTGATTCATAGACAATAAATAAATCTATAAACTGACAGAAAGTGCATCAAATATAAATTTTTTTCTCTATTCAAAAATATATATAAATCATTTTTAAAGATTGCAACATTTAAAATTAGACTTGGTTATTTTGGACACGATACGAAAATACAAGACGGACACGACACGTTTAATAAATATGAAAATATTGTAATAAACACAACACATTTAAACACGATTAACATGACATGTTTAATACATGTAACATATTCTTGTTTAAAATTTTGACAAATATAATAATTTTTATTGTGTTTATATTTATACGATTGACAAAAAAATTTATAAAATACAATATACATATATAAATTATCAAATATATTTAACACATATTTAATGTTACTATACAAATAGTTAAAAAGTAAAATCAGATTGTATTTTGAATCTCTAAAACATCAATGACTAACAATATTAGAAGTTTTTTTTTTTCTGTCGCTAACATTATTACAAGTCAAAAGCAATTGATAAAGAGATTCCCAAAATAAAACAAAACAAAACAAAGAATATTGATAGCATAATCTAAATATTAAATTGAATAGAGTAAATAAATAAATAAATTATGGGGTTGTAAATTGATTATTTATATGTTTACATGTTGGTGGGGGTGGGAATGGCCAATAAGAGATGGAGATTTGAGTAAAATTTGGTCGGTGACCATCTAGATTCTTTGACGTATGACAGCTTGTGTAAGGCATAAAGAGATAAACACCATTTACCTTTTAAGACAATTTTTTTGAAAGACTTTCTTTTTGTCCGTTGAAAGGGATAAAAGAAATTATATAGCTTTTTCAAAAGTGGAATTTTTATCTTCCAAGTAATGACAAATTAATGAACGGGCTTCAAAGCTTAATTGCACCCACTCTTTTTCTTTCTTTCTTTTTTTAAGTCTGTTCACATTCATTTTTTTTTCTTTTCTTAGGTCTATTCACTTTCATATTGAATTAACTATGGATGTTTTCTTTAATATTATGTTTGGTAACAAGGACGGAAAATATAAAAAAAAAAATGAGGAAAGAAAAAAATGAGGAAAGAAAATTATATTTATTTTTTTGTGTTTGATATGAAACATGAAAAACAGAGAAAAAGATAGAAATTATCAATAAAAATATAAATAAGATTGTTAATTTAAGTTAAATGATTATTTTTTTCTTGCATTTAAAATGATTGACTTTACAAGATAAAACTTTTTTTTACAAATCCACTCATTTTATTTCTCTCAAACCCGTTCAATGAAAGGGTGGAAAGAAAATAATTTTTCATTTCACCATTTTTCTTTCTTCTTTTTCTTCTACCAAACACAATATAAGAAATTTTATTTTATACACCACTGTAAATTTTTTTAAATCTTATAAGAATTAGAAAATTACCACATATTTTTTTAAATATATTAAAAAAATACATAAACAATTTCTTAACATTATTTGTGCAAGTTGTATATAACAAAGGAACTTTCTTTAATGCCTTTTAGTTGCTTGTTATTATGGTGAGTGTCTTAATATGACTATGGGTGAAATTAAGTTAAATACTATAAAAAAACTTTTGGATAACAATAATCATGTTTCTAAATATATTCTTTGTTGTAAATCATCATAACTACTTTATTACTTTTTTAAACAAAGAAGAAAATTTTGAATCATCCCAAAAGTTTCAATTACATTACACTCAATTATTGTTTTTGTTTGACAAATTGGAAGTAACAATCAATACTTGGATGAAAATTTTTTCATGTCATAATTTCAAAGCTGAACGACTTGTATTAGTATTAGAATTTTACTAACGAGTACTTTAAGAATATTCGTTAAGATTATTATATTAAATAAATTATTATTTTTAATGCATTAAAATTTATTAAAATAATTATTAATTATTATATTTAATATAAAATATTACTATAAATAATAACTTAATTAATCTTAATAAATATTATAAGAACATAAGTTAGCAAAATTCTTAATATTATACGTGCACACATTCAATGAAAAGAGTGTACTGGCTTTCAATCAAATGCAACATTATCTTAGAAACTTGGTTAAAATATTTAAATAGTACTTATATTATAGTTAAAAGTGTATCTTAATTTTTGTACTATATAAGTGAGTAATTTAATCTTTATACGTTTGAAATTGGTGTAAAAAAGTAAAATTAGTAACAATGTTAATGAAAAATCATCTAAATGCTGATATGGATATGTGAAACTGATAGAAAAGATGACTTGAAAAAAAATGATGACGTGTCAAATTTTTTTACTCAAGGAAAATTTAGAAAAATATATTTTTTTTACCCAAATCTCTCTCTTACCCGTAAAAACATGTCATCATTTTATTTCGAAGTCATCTATTCTATTAGTTTTTAAATTTCACCTGAGAAAAAAATTTGACTCGTTGTCATTTTTTTCAAGTCATCTATTCTGTCAGTTTCACATATCTAAATCAGCATTTAGACGGTTTTTCATTAACATTGTTATCAATTTTACTTTTTTAAACAAATTTCAAATTTATAAAAATTAAATTACTTAATTCTATAATAGAAAAACTAAAATACACTTTTAAATATAATACAAAGATTATCTAAATACTTTAACCTAAAAACTTTGAATGTTTACATTTTAGCGACCAATAATAATTATGTGCTTTAGTTTATGGTAGTTTATTAAATTAGTGAGGTTTAAATATTCAAATAAAAAATAAGAAGCTTTATGTCTCAATCAAAACAAAAATTGAAATTAAGAACTTCATTTCGTTTGGGGGAAAAGAAACAGAAAATAATTAATAAAAAAAATCAAGTTCATTTTGATTTTGAAGACCGTAGGTGGGCCTTGAATGAGCTAAAAAGAATAGAAACAATCCGACAAAGCACGTGAACTTCATAGAAAAACTGGCTATTCTTTATATTTACAAATTACAGCTTGTAAATTAGGTACTTTGTTGGATGAAAAATGATATGTAAAAATTTTTAATTTTTATTTTTGATATTTGTTTTATGATAAAATATTTAATTAACAAAATAAGTTTTAGGTCAATGAATTTTTTTCCCGAAAAATGAATGCTTTTAAAAAACACAACTATTTTTTGAAAGTTAAAATAAAACAAAAAAAATCTATCCCTTAAATATAACAATTGATCTCTTTTTATATAGAAGCGGAAGTAGAGTAATAAAAGATTGAATTTTTAAAGATTGATCTTTTAAGAATATAAGTTAAAGTAAAAAAAAAATTATATATCTTTTAAAGGTAGAGATTCATATTTTTTATATCAATACAATTTTTAAAAAAAATAATTTTATATGAATTATTTAAAAAATTAAAAAATATTTTTTAAAATTGTTTTTCACAAAACAAATATACCTTAGAATAAAGGGATTTCATTATAATCCTCCTACCTTACACTCTATCAATCACCTTCAAAGGGCGTAGATTCCACTCTCCTGTACCAGCCATCATCATCAGCCTTTGCCGTCATTCAAATCCAAATCCACGGATAAAACACAATTTTAATGAAAAAAAAGGTATAAAAATTACATTTTCCGATAAGCCTTGAGTTGAGTTCACTAAAAAAACAGAATTTACCATAGACGCAGGAAATCAGTCAGAAAAATGTAAATCCTAGACATGACGCCAACCCGGCCGGCTGCCTAAAAATCTTTTTTTTTTTTTTCTTTTTCTAACAAAAAGATGTCTCAACAAAACATGTTCCCGACCAATCACGCGCCCTCAAAGCGAGTGTGCGATATCCGTTTTTGGTTATTTAACGTTAGCGAAGAGTGTAGACAAGAAGAAGATGATATACATGACTAGCACGCATATTCTCACTCTTACTCAGAAAACACACAGTTTCTGTTTGGTCTTTATTTTTTCAGATTTTAAAAAATAAAAAACGTGAAAAAGAAAAAGAAAAAAGAAGAGATTCATAGGTAGAGAGAACCTCTGCTGCCCCTTTTTCCACATTTTGCTCTGTACCTTTTCTCTTTTCTCAGGTATTTTTTTTTTAAAAAAATTTTATTTTCTTATTGTGCTTTCAAATTCACAAATTCACGGAAATTGGAATCTTAGCACCTAAGTTTTTACTCAATATTTATTTATTTTTGGTTAAAAGCATTAAAATATAAAAATCTCTACAACTTTTTTGAAAGTTCTTTCAACACTTTTCTCTTCCTTATTGGCCTCATTTACTTCAAATTGCCTTCAACATTTCTCTAAAACTTTCTGCCTCTTCATCTTCCCAGTGAGTTCTTTACTTCTTTTCTTCAAATTTTTTTATTTTTATTTTTAAGATTTGAAATATACTTATATGCGTACATATACGTGTACACAACACTTGTGTAGCTGTTTTTGGTCTTTTATGCAGTGGACTTGAATTGAAGTTTTTTTTTTTTTTTTTTTTGAAGTTGTTTAATTAAGATCATTTTGAGTTTAGATCACTGACTTTTTCTCTTTTTTTTTGTTCTGTTTTTCAGATTTGAAGTTTTTTATTATGTGATTAATGGTGTGAAGGAAAGATTTGGAATATTGGAGGACTTTTTGGAGTTGAGTTTAGAGATCAATGGGTAGTAAGAGATCTGGTATAGAATGGAAGAATTTGAAGATCTTCGTGGGATTTTTGCTGGTCTGTGCAGCCAGGATTTCGTTTGGACTCACCAATCCTATTGATGGTAAAGCTAATCTTGCAGTATTTTTTTACCTTTTAGTTTAATCTGTTTGGTTACTGAGAAAATGTGGGAAAGTGGAAGAAAATGAAAGATGTCGAACATGAGTTAGATCACTGTCTAAAGCTGGAGAAACAGGCATAGTAGGTTTGACTAAGTCAAGTAGCTGAATACTTAACAATTTTTGATTTCATAATCTTGTTCTCTTTAATTGTTCCCTGAATTCTCTGCTACGAATGAAGCTTTTAGCTGGATTTTTCTCTTTCAATTTTCTAGGAGATTATCCGTAGATTCGCTTTAGCATTTCTTTTTATGCTTTAATGTTTGTGTTTTTGGTTCATTCCAATTCTTATGATGCTTTCTAGTTATCATGTGGAGCTATGTATCTAATTGCCTGCATTTTGGTTTGATCAAATTAGTTGCTGCGGTTAATACCTTATATACTGCATTGGGCACTCCCTTACTTCCTGGATGGGTTGCTTCTGCCGGAGATCCCTGTGACGAAGCATGGCAAGGCGTACAATGTAACGGTTCAGACATAATGAGCATGTGGGAGGCCACTTCTTTGACTCTTTAGGTTGATAAATGCCCTGCAACATTGCCAATGTTTACATCTCTTATATGATAGTCTGGTTTTTGCAGAGTTCTAAGTGGTGCTAATTTGGGTGGACAACTGGGTGACAGCTTAGGAATGTTTGCTTCTATCAAGGCAATGTAAGTGGTGTTTTCTCTCTCCTCCTCTCACAAACCAATTTCTGTGCCTAGGCCTGTCAAATGAACAACATTTTGATGTTATATTATTGGCTTGACTGAAGTGACTATCCCTGCACTTCAGAAAGAGATTGCTGTTATTTGCATCCTTTTACAATGGTCTTCATCTATGTTGCTACGACTCTTCATTTTTCTTCCAAGTGCCCGTGTCCGACACCCGTGTCCGACGCATATTCGGACATGGGTATGGGGATATGATCCCTAAAGGACCCTCCAATTACATGGAAAAACTTAGAATAAATCCAACATACCCGTGTCGGACACGTAGCCATGTCCGGCACTCACACCCGAGTCCGAGTAACGTAGGTCTCCATACCAGGCTATAATGGAAAAAAGAAGACACAATGCAGTTGGTTGGCACTTACGCTGCATTTAGGTTTTGGATTGGTTTCAAATGCTTGGGGATTTGTAGGAAGTTAAAATGTATTGACTTTTAAACTTGTTAAACACTAAATTGATTTCCTCAAACATAAGATCACAAATTGAGGAATTTATCTAAGCATTTTAAATACTCGTTGTGTGCTTGATACATGCAATTATTAATGCATTGAACAATCAGATAATCAGCTGCTAAGTGAGTGAAAAATGTTCTCTAGATATGCATGGCAAATAAGGGGGAGGTGTGAGGTGTCTTTTCTCCATATTACAATATGATATTTTCTGAAATATTAGATGATACTATTTCTTTCTGATATGTAGAATGGACACTGTCATTGATTTTTGTAATTTGTCCTGTTTCAGAGATCTAAGCAACAACCAGATCGGGGGCAATATTCCATCCAATTTGCCTGTTACTTTGCAAAACTTGTATGTTTTATCCTCACATGAATTCATATTTTTTTCATCTTTTAGCAATTTCATAATACTCTTTAAATTTGGCAGCTTTCTTTCAGCCAATCAGTTCAGTGGAAGCATCCCAGATTCACTATCTTCTTTGACTCTGTTGACAGACATGTAAGTTTTTGCCTCTCTGTTGTTTGAGATGATGCCTACCTGTTCTTACTTCAAAACAGAACATATTCCTAACTTTTGTTCCTTTGTGCTATCAGGTCACTGAACAACAATCTTTTGAGTGGAGAGATACCAGATGCCTTTCAAGCCCTTTCTGGCTTGATCAATCTGTAGGTCCCTGATTTCAATTTAATTGTTAATTTCCAGGTTCTTTTCATAGTTGGAGTGAATTGTTTCTTTATAGGGATTTGTCCAACAACAATTTGAGTGGGCAACTGCCTCCATCTATGGAAAATTTGGCTAGTCTAACCACTCTGTGAGTTCTCCTCCTCCTTTCTGAATGGCAATTTTAACTATATGGACAAGAAAGCTGATTGTCTCAGTTGGCAGACGTTTGCAGGTCAATCAGCTGTCTGGGCCGCTAGATATTTTACAAGATCTTCCCCTAAGAGATTTGTACTCTTCTCTACTATGCCATTTGTATCTTTTAGAATGAATGTTTTTACTATAATTCTTTTACATTTCAAGAATCACATTAGAATGGTTTTAGAAGCTTCTAGGAGGAATCTTGGCTAACAATGTCTCCACCTTTTTCATCCTGTTTTGGACAGGAACATAGAAAATAACCTTTTCTCTGGACCCATACCTGAGAAGATGCTGAGCATCCCAAGCTTCAGGTGAGCCCTGTACAATCATTACATTTGAAGAGATTAATCTTTCGTTGCCAATTTTAACCAATGCCATAGATACAGATATTAGAGATGTTTCTCAGCTTCCCAAATTTAGGGAACTTATATGGTTTATCATTGAGAAATACCAATAAGACCAATTATTTTGTAAGAATTGGTTAAAATCTGGATGATGGATTTTATGCACCTTATAGCGCCAAATTTATTACGCCACACTAACTAAACATAATCTTCTTTTGTGGATGGCTCTTGCTCTTTTTTATTTTTTCCATAGATATAATCAAATGTACTTATTGTATACTTCATGTCTTTCTGTTACATTTTTGTTTGCTTATATTGAAATTCTCTTCACAGAAAAGATGGAAACCCATTTAATTCCACTGTTGCTCCATTGCCTGCTCCCACATCACCATTAGCACCGCCGCATGCACCACCAACTTCTGATCAAACACCAACATCTGATCAAACACCTGGGAAACATGCCGATGGGCCTTCTGCATCGGAGGGATCTAATTCTAGAGAGAAGAAGAATTTCTTAACTACTAAAAGGGTGGTGTGGATATCAATTGCAGGTGTTTTGTTGTTTATAATATTGGCTTTAGGACTTCTGTTTTTTATGCCAAAGTGTAGCAGAGGAAGGGAAGAGGCTGGTAGGATTTTCAAACGGCATCAAGTAGGTGCATATAGAGGAAACAGAGAGAATCTTGGTGAGGATGGGCCCTTACCCACCACAACCAGTCAAACTGAGAAAGGCAAATGACAATGCTTTTACTCCAATTTCTATTTAGATATAGATTTTTTGCTATTATTGTCAGGTTTCAATCACTTAAGCAATAATGTTTTTTGAAAATTCATGAACAGGCCCAAAAGAGGCAGTTACGAGACCAGTGGGAGGTAATCAAACAGAGAGGGGAAGAATGGGGGCAATTGCAAAGCCGCAGAACGAGAAGGAGAGAAATGTGGAAAGGATAGGCACGACGCCAAAGCGATTTGACCATGAGATAGACATGAGTAGCTTTGATATGATGTTGATGGAGCCCCCACCGCCACCCCCTCCTCCTTCCCCTCCACCTCCTCCACCACTTTCCGAGAAGGTTATTGTGAAACCAATTGTGCCTGATGAAGTAACTACTGCGAGGCCTTCTGCCAAAACTCCAAAGCCATCCACATTTGCGAAGTCTTTCACCATTGCTGCCCTTCAACAATATACAAACAGCTTTTCTCAAGAAAATCTTATAGGGGGTGGCATGCTAGGAAGTGTCTATAGGGCAGAACTTCCGGATGGGAAGGTATAATTGTTGGTTTTAAACAGAGATTGATTTCGTTAGAAGCATGGTCCTTCCTTTGCTTTAATTATTTTTTCCAAGCGTCTGCTACATATCATACCCATTCCCATGTCTGTATCATTGCTATATAGGCTAGCTATTGGAAAAAATTAATGCTAGACCTAACAGAACTATTGAGTTACCCTGAGCTGGTAAATACAAATTTTAGTGATCATAACCTATTGCTTGTCAGTTTTAGAATTTATAATTCCAACTCTTCCTGCCTTCCTCCTTCCTTTGCTTTACTCCATTGTACACATAACTGCATACATACACAAGTTGCACTTAGGTATGGTGCCACCGCATACTAAGTAGAAATTATAGATAGTATATGTGTATGGAGCAGCTTCAGATTCTGATGCATGATCTTGTTGGATGCATTTGTAGCTACTTGCAGTCAAGAAACTGGACAAGAGAGTTGCATGCCAGCAGAAGGATGATGAATTTATTGAACTGGTAGAAAATATTGATTGTATCCAGCATGTGAATATTGTCAGGCTGATGGGTTACTGTGCAGAGCATGGTCAAAAGCTTTTGATCTATGAGTATTGCAGTAATGGATCATTGCAGGATGCGCTGCTCTCAGATGATGAATTTAGAAAGAAGCTTTCATGGAATGCCCGTATTCGGATGGCTCTTGGAGTTGCTAGAGCCTTAGAGTAAGTCATCTGGCATTGTTTCTTCTCTATTCTAGTAGGTTCAGCTTTAGATTTTCAATTGGTGGGTTGCTGTGGTTGGAATCTTTGTTTAAGTAGATGGGGCGTAATCAGTTACATTGTGCAAACGCTTGAGCATGATGTTATTAACAAGGAGTTATATATGAAAATGAATCTGGTTACAGCTCACTGCATTTGTTTATAAAGACTAAATCGTAAAACAATAAATCTAAGTTAATACTGGGAGTTAAATATGATAATTATTAACAGGTCAAAAGGAAGCAATGATAACTGCAGGTGGGAGGTTTTCTGATGAACCTTCTTGTCTTTGCTGCCAATGACCTTTCTGTTCCAAGTAGCTTTATGCTGGACTGAAAAAAGAATTAAGGGTGAAATTAATCTATGAGTCTAGTACTTTATATACTTTAATTTTGTGTCATGCAATAGTAATATACATGTGCAGTTCTTAGATCTGCAGATTGACATAACTAAACAGATATAGATTCATGGTTTCTTCCCCCCTCAAGACAGACATACACAAACACTACTTTTTTTTTCTTTTTTTTTTTTGGGGGGGGGGGGGGATTTGTTAATTTTCTTTGACCCTTTCCTTAAGTTTTAGTGTTGAAGTGCACACCATTTCAGGCCTGATTTTCTTCTTGTTTTATATGAGAAGGTATCTGCATGAGGCCTGCCAGCCACCTGTTGTACACAGAAATTTCAAGTCTGCCAATGTTCTCCTTGATGATGATCTCGATGTGCGTGTCTCTGATTGTGGTTTGGCTCCATTAATAGCATCAGGTGCTGTAAGTCAGGTAGGTTTAAGCTTGTCATCATCTTATTATTTCCTTTTTGAACATGGGACATTGGTAAAGCTTAGAACTTTAACTGGGTTGTAATTTTGGGGAAAATAATTTACGTGACTCAGAGTATTATTAAACAGAAGCAGCTGCAATAGTGAATGTCTAACATCAAGCTCTTGAGATAATCTTATATCTTTTTTATGTTTTTAATCTCTTCTTTATTTTCTCATTGACTATTCATCTAGCCTTGTTACTTTTAGTATAAAGAGAAACTTTGGAGGTTTCAATTGTCTGGTGCCGCCATGATACTAACACCAAGAACAGCTATTTTGTCCTTTTCTTTGGTATGATAACTTATTCAGGGGAAGTCCCAGATAATTCTATATCTGGGGGAGGAAACTGACCTGTTCACATGCCTACTAGTATAAGCGTAAAAAAAAGAGTGGCCGACCTTTCCACTAATATTTGTTTACCTAAAGCTGTTTTGAGTAGCAGCAACAGCAATCTACCCCAAATTAATCTTTTTGGAAATTTGTAGATATGCCCATGGTATCCTATAAGCTTTGTTGTTGATGTGTTTGCAGCCAAGAACTGAATCATGTTCTTGATGGTAATATATGTGCCTCTGAAATCAATAGATAGCTTTCTGTTTATTTAAAAAGACTGAGCTGGACAAACCAGATTGATGTCATATCATCAGTAATAGTGTTGGCATTATCGCTAGTGGAGTAATAAGTAGCTTCACTCAAGGGCATAATTACATTTCTTATGTTTTTTTGGCAGAAATGGTGGTTTTGTGGGCTAGGAAAAGTATGTAATCAGCAGTGTAGGGAAAATATTCTAGACATTTTTTTTGGCTTGATGTTAGGAAAATATTGAAACTAAATCCTTATTGTTGAATTTCGTACTCTTCCATTATAGTATCATTTTGTTGGGGGGCATCTACATAAATCTTTCTTGGCCATACAGCTAGCAATTCTGAAACTGTTCCACTTGCAGTTGTCAGGACAACTACAATCAATTTATGGTTATGGAGCGCCAGAATTTGAGTCTGGAATTTATACTTCCCGGAGTGATGTTTATAGTTTTGGCGTATTTATGTTGGAACTCTTAACTGGCAGGAAATCTTATGACAGGTAAATGGGTGAAACCTTATTGCAGTTTATCATTGTGTGTCCACTTCAATAATCTGATTAATTTATATTTCGTTGAAAATGTTATTTAGGACAAGGAGTAGAGGAGAACAATTTCTAGTGAGATGGGCAATCCCTCAGCTCCATGATATTGAAGCATTATCTAGGATGGTTGACCCTGCTCTCAATGGAGAATATCATGCTAAATCGTTGTCACGCTTTGTTGATATCATTTCTCGGTGTGTTCAGGTGAGAATAGCATGGTTAATTTTTTATATGCTATATATGCGCACACCAAAACACACTTAAATCTTGAAATTTGCTTTAGGGGTCTTTGAGACTGATCTTGACATTTGCTTCAAGTGTCTTTGAAGACTTAATCTTGAAATTTGCTTTTGAGGCTTGATCTTGAAATTTGATTCAATTTGATCCCAAATTTAGAGTCTTAGAAATCTTAGAATTTGATCCAAAATGAGGGAATCTTGGAATTTGATCCCAAATTGAGGGATTGTTGAAATTTGGTCCCAAAGCAAAGATTCTTGGATCTTTAGACTTTTGATATTCAGATCTTCCTTCTTGTAACTCTGAAAACCTTAATTCTTCAGATATTGTTTTCCCAAATTTTCTTTAAGTCTTCTTTCCCCAAATTGTGATTCAAGGGGTCTTAACATGATCCCCAAATTGTGATTCAATGGGTCTTAATGACTTAATCTTAAACAAGATTGAAGAACTTCTTGAGAATTCTAAAAACCCAAGTGTAGCATTCTTCATAATTGAAGAACTTCTTGAGAATTCTAAAAACCCAAGTGTAGCATTCTTCATAATTGAAGAACTTCTTGAGAATTCTAAAAACCCAAGTGTAGCATTCTTCATAATTGAAGAACTTCTTGAGAATTCTGAAAACCCAAGTGTAGCATTCTTTATAATTTTTTTAGAGTTTGCTTCTTGAGACTTTAGAGAAACATCGAGCCTTCACAATCTTCTTCTCTTTAGGCTTGTGAATTGTGAATTGTAACTTGGGAGCATCCTTTTATAGTGTTTGCTAGCTAGGTGAGATAGAGTTCTAAAAAGATTTAAACTCTTTGCAAAGGAGTTATAAAATAATTTGAATTGGATGACCTATAAATCCTTACAATTTGATTGGCCAAAATTTGAAATTATTCGTAAATTATCTTTTATTTAATTTAAAGATAAATTAATGGTGATGCATAATTTAATAGAAAATTTCAATTCACATGTGGCAATTTGTAATTAGTCAAAATTTTCCACTTCTACATCCACCAAAATATTATGTGGAATCCATGCTTTTAAGTGATGGACCCTTACATAATTCTTTGTTGACTTGTGATTGAATAATTGCAGAATTGTAGGTGAAATGCTCCTGCATATTTTGGCACTTCGCCATGAAGAAGTATTGTTGTTGATAAATACTAAGCCTGAAAGGTTTAAAGGGCAAACCAAATGATTCAAACCAAAGTTAATCTGTTTCTACATGGAGTTAACTTGGTTGACAATATATATTTATTAAAAAGAGAATGCTGTTTTCATGCTAATGGTGTAACCGTTAATGATTTATTAAAAAGAGATCACTCTTTCTCTGTCCCCATATTAAAGTACAATTTCCATTTTCTTGTCTAACCGCAACTTTATTTTGCAGTCTGAACCAGAATTCAGGCCACCAATGTCTGAAGTTGTTCAAGATCTATTGGACATTGTACGCAGGGAACGTCCGAGTAATGAATCAAATGGAGACTGATTTGTAGTAGGCAATAAACCTGGTGAATTAGTTTATGAACGGAAGTCGCAGAGATTTGATCCATCAGATGTTGATTTCTGAGAAAAATGCATCCATTGTAAAGAGGCAGCAGGCAAATGCTCCTACTAACACATCCAAGTTACATCCCAAGCTCTTATGCAGGAGGAGTTCTTAAGGTCATCAACTAGGAACCTCATTGCTGTGCCTAGGAACAGTCTGAATTTTCAGGTCTGTTACTTTTTAATCATTCTATTGTTCATTAAATCATGTAACAAAGTCTTTGCTATGGCATAAATATGCTAATCATTTGTTTCATAATACTATTATTTTGTTACTAATTAATATTCATAATGATTTTGTTCCCACAACGTGATAGATCGGTCCATTTTGTTTTGTTTTGTTTTGTTTTTGTTTTTGTTTTTCCTGAATAGATCGGTTCATTGATGTGTACAACTGATATGAACATATTCCTGATTAGATGGTGTGTGTTTTATTTGAAACATAGATTTTTTGGCCATATTTTTTGGCCATAATTTTCTTTAACACCATTATATACCTATATATACGACATGTCCTAAATGTTTGTCCTGATTCCTGAATGAGCAAGGCAAATTTATAAGTAAGGCTGATCAATTGGATCATTGCTGGCTATAAATTTGTTTGGATTCAGGAATTTGACTCTTCAAAATCTGATTACTCGAATGGTTTTTAACCATTTTTTCCCGTAAAATAATATAATTGAGCTTAGCTTGCAACCTAAGATTTGATGTTATAAAATATATCATCAGTCTTAATCAAAGTCAGAATTCAAGAGGATGTAGGGTTTCTCTAGGGTTTAAGCTACATTGTCACTCAAAAACTGTTTTTGCCCACTACAAATTCTTCAAGTAATGTTAAAAAGAAGAGATATGGAGGAGCTTTGCCTTCGATTCTTAGGTTCTTGGAGGCATTCCAATTGAAGCTGCACTCAAGAAGGGAGGCATTCCAATTGAAGCTGTAACACAGCTAGAGTCATCATACCAGGAAGGGAAACCATAATCATTGCTGTTTTGTCTTTAGTAGGCTTGCATGCTTTTGCACTTGAGTCTTGTGATGCCTTCACAAAAGCAGGAATACCTCTTTGACTCTTTTGTGTACAATGCTCCATATTATATGCTTATGGGTCATCAGGGCAGATTGACAAGGCTTTGAACATATTCATGAAAATGCAGGATGAGGGCCTGGCGCCAGGCATTATAACCTAATCTTTTAGGTTGTTATGAGAAAGCTGCCATGTTTGTAGGTGTGTAAGAGGATACATAGCAAATTAAAATATGGAGAGACGAGCCCAATTAATCCTTGTTCAAGGCTGTCATAGATGCTTACAGAGATGCTAACAAGCAAGACCTTGCTGAATAGGTCAACCAAGAGATGAAATTTGCTTTTTAAGGACAAGATTATTCCGACTCTGAGATTGGGTGAGGACGAAGACGTTGCTCTAGACCTGTAGATTAATATATATTTACCAAAGAGATGAAATTTGCCTTGGCTGAAGGTGAATACAAAGAACATTCTCTTATAGGTATTTCTCTCCCTATATGTGTCTTATTGCTTTGGAATAGTGTCATTGGCATTCAAAGCCGTGTGTTGCCATCCAACTTTTCTTGATTTCTATACTTTCAGCCTGTTCACCAACTAATATTGTCACTCTCAGCAAATGATACTGTGTCGAGTTCCTGTAGGTTTTAAAAACATAGCACTGAAAAAAGAATGAGGAATATTTTATATATTTAAACTTATTGAAAGTTCACATGTAAATATGCAGCTACAAAAGCTGAAGATTTGATAAAGCATACCTTCAAATGTGCCTTCTAAGTATGAAGACTCAAGTCTATATGGGGAAATAAGCAACAGTGGACAGAAAAGTATTTCAGCCATGGAAGAGTACTATGCATTACTACTTTGACATAGGATCAATCAAGTGACAAACTGGAATATTGGCTAAGTTGGTTTAGCTGGTTTTTTCTCCAGTTTGACCTTTTGGGATGGGAATAAACCCTAAACATACCGAAACACTAACTAGAGCGGCCTCATCTATTCAAACTACTATACAATCTGTTGCTTTGGGCTAGTTTATTCCTACAACATAAGTAGAGCCATTCACACCAAAGATGTTTTAAAACTTTAGAAAAGGAATAAAAACAGAAAAGAACTTGAGCTAATAGTTCAAACCTGAAAATGGATTTTACTATCTATTTGCATATCAACGAAAGGGTTCACTTCAATTCAACCATTATAGAATTAAGCTGAGATAAAAGGAATAATAAAGCTGAAAGGAGGATTTTGGATAATTCAATTTCTTCTGGGCTGGGAGTACCTTTCTCCCGTTATTAGTTTCATAAGTAACAAATGATGTATTAAAAGGAGTTTCCTTCCTGTTCAAAAAATTCTGACTACCCCAATTAACCAGGTAAAAGACCAAGAGAAATCATAACCAATTTCTCATAATGCTGGAATAAGGAAATCTATGAAACTCTCTTTCAGCAAGAAAATTTGATTTGCATGGACTGTGTTTGCCTACCTGGTCATTAAACTGTCTGTCAGCAGAGCTTTCTGTGATTCTAAACCTTTAAGAGCACTTTTTGATGAACAGCAGAGGTCAAAATGTAAAATCAAAGCTGTTTGATCAAAGACTTTTGTGACTTCACGAACTTTGAACCAGGTTAGAAAATTGATTCACACTGATTTGTTCTCACCATCAGATGAGATCCCTTACGCATAGAAAATTGTTACCTTCCAGGCATATCCATATCAACCACATCGAGATAAGAACCCATGTTACTGGAAGTCTCAACCCAGCTCGTGCCGGTAATCTTCTTGACTCCTCTGTCTTGCATTAGCTTCCTGACCTTTAGAGCATCACTCCATCGGCCAACTGCTCTATATACATTAGCTAGGAGAACATAACTCATATGATAGTTAGGTGCTAGTTCAATCATTTTCCTTGCAATGCGCTCTGCAGTACTGGAACTTGTACTGGCTGTGCAAGCGCCAAGAAGAACAGCCCAAAGGGATGAATCATCTCTAAAGTCTGCACTCTCTATCAAATTTTCAGCTTCTTCCAGTAACCCAGCACGACCCAAGAGATCAACCATGCAATTGTAATGTTCAATTCCAGGTTTAATCCCATATTGCCCCGTCATTAAGGTAAAATATTTTCGCCCTTGATCTACCAAGCCAGAATGACTACAAGCAAAAAGAACCCCAATAAAACTAATATAATCAGGCTTAATGCCCTCCTTGATCATCTCATCAAATATACTTAGAGCTTCCCCACCTCTTCCATTCTGAGCAAACCCATAAATCATTGAGTTCCATGTTATTAAATTTCTATTAGACATCTGCACGAAGATGCGATGTGCAAAATCAATACAACCACATTTTGCATAAAGATCAACTAAGGCTGATTCTACAATAACATCTCTCCAACCACCCCTTCTCACATACTGGCAGTGTACTTCTTTCCCTTGTCTTACAGCGGCCAAACCTGCACATGCACGGAGAATAGTTCCAAAACAATAGAGATCAGACTCATCCATTTCCCTGAATATTCTAATAACAGATTCATAGTCTTTATTCTGACAGTAAACACCAAGCAATGCAGACCAAGAAACTGAATTCTTTTTCGACATCCTATCAAAAACACACTTAGACTTATCAACCAACCCACACTTTCCATACATGTCAAGAAGACTGCTCTCAACAACCACATTTCCACAAAGTCCATAGGTAATGACCTTAGCATGCACTTGCTTCCCTTGTCTCAACCTCCCTAAATTCCCACAAGCTGTCAATACTGTCCCAAATGTAAATCCATCAGGGCTGAACCCATGATTCCTTAGCATCAAATAAAAAAACCCCAATGCTTCCTCATACAAATCATTCCTCGTGAGAGCAGAAATAACAGAAGTCCAACAAATAGCATCCGGTTCAGGCAATTCATCAAACAACTGACACGCCTCATTCAACTGCCAATTCCTCCCATAAAAATCAATCAACGCACTCGAAATTACACGATTCGAATCAAAACCACGTTTCATAACCACCCCATGAAAGCACCATCCCAGCCTCAACTTCCCAAGAACCGAACACACCTTGATTAAAGAAGATAAAGTGAAGCCATTTGGCTCAACTCCCAAATCCAGCATTTCCGAAAACATTTCAAGCGAACTCTCGGGTTTACCCGCTTTAATATACCCAGAAACCATTGATGTCCACGATATAACATCTTTCACAACCAACCCATCAAAAACTCTCCTAGTTTCTCTAAAATCAGGACCCAACTTAAAATACAGAGCAAGTAAACTATTACCTACAAAACGATCCGTCGTGAGACCAGATTTAATCACGTGGGCATGTAATTGGAGCCCGTGAGGAAAAGATTGAACATTTGTGCAAGTTTGCAAGAGGCAAGCGTATAGTAATGGTTTATTCGAAGAGGTTGTTTGGGTAGGAACATGTAGGGTGTTTAGAAGATGGATTGCAGGGAAAAGTTGAGCTGACTTGCAGTAATGGAGGAGTTGGGAATATTTGTCTGATGGGTATTTGATGGAATTTTTGGGATTTAAAGAAGCGAAAGAGCAGCAATGGCGTTTAAAGAAGAAGAGCTTCATCAAACTGATTTTTGAATAAATGTCTTCTTAACGGTGTTTTGAAGCTGTTAACTAAAAGCACCCGCCCTTTTCGCATTCCTATTTTCCTATGTAAAGATTTGGATGCTGGTTTACTTCATCGACCTTATGAATGTTGAAATGACTTTCAAATCTCAGTATTATGTAATAGTGGTGTTCATGAGTCGATCGAGTTTATCCAAAACTCTTACCCAATCCTAGTTTAAAAGGAGAGTTCGTTTTTTATTCCGTGGATTTTTTTTTATTAAACTCCACAAGTCATGTTAAAAAGTTATAATACTAGTTGATAAAAATTTTAAACTTTATAAATTGTGTTAAAAAAAAACTAAGTGTAACAATTCTTTAATCCGTTTGAGAAGTTTAATTTTTTTTTTTACTATTTCTAAAAATAATTTTAGTTTTTTAAAATTGAGATAATGGATTGCCTTTGTTTTTATTGTTAATATTTTTTTTTTTCAATTTAAAACTACATTCATGTATTTGTAATTTTTTTTTTGGATAAGTCATGTATTTGTATTTATATTTGTATATATGTAATATCATATTTTTTTTCGTGAACATCTTTATAAATAATACATTTTATATGCTTAATTTAGTTATCAAAGATAAGAGCATTAATTTTAATTATTATCATTGTTAATTGATGTTATTATGTATTTGTTAAGTCTAGATTTCATCATCTATTATTAATTGATTTTATTTGCAATCTTATATTTAAGTTAGGTCTCACTATCTATTATTAATTGATTTTTGATTTGATGCTTAATATAGTAACAAAGTTCAAGTTTTGTTCTGTTCTCATGCTTGTCACTCCTTATGAGTGTGTCATATGGTAGGCTTTTCTGTTTCCGCTTACATTGATAGAGCTTGTTAAGTTGTGTTATCCAACATTTATTAAGTTTTGGATTGCATGTAGTCTTATATTCAAGTTGGGTGTCACGATCCCAAGAGAAGAATCATGAATTTCATATCGGTTGAGTGCTAAAGTTCGAATGGGTATATAGTTCACACCATCTTAAACCTGTGAGACTCAATGGATCGAAACGAACAATACCTTACAGGTTGATGTGCCACTGAAGACAGGGATCCTCGTTGGAGTGGGACGATGTCATAATCCCAAGAAGAGGATCATGAATCTCACATTGAATGTGTACTAAAGTTCGAGTCAATATATAGTTCACACCATCTTCAACCTATGAGACTCTTTTTGTAAAACAAAACTTTAAGGTCAAATAGACTGAAAAAGATAATACTTTGCAAGTTGATGTGGATCTCTTCACTTATTATTAATTAATTTTAGGTTTAATGCTTAATAATTATGAATAATACCTTTAATTGATATAAGAAATACGAATTGAATCTGTACCTAGTTTATAAGGTTTTGTCTTCATTAAATCGTTACTTCGAACCATAATTGCTATAAGTAGATTTTCTTTTTTATGGTCAACTATTATAAGCATGCTGTCTCATCCAATTTACAAGTTTACCTTTCTATATATGTGTTCCTATTTATCACATTGAATAAAAAATTAGATCGGATCGGTTGAATTGAAAATTGGTGGCTTGTTCGGTCCGACGGATATAATAAAACTGGATTTTAGTCGAACTAGTACAAAATCGATAAAAAACCGGTTTTATATATATTTATTTTTCAAAATTTTATTTGTAATTAATGAGATTTGATCTTTTAACCTCTTAGTTCTATATTAAAGATCATACCATTAAACCAAATGCATATTTTTGTTAATTATTAAATATTTAATATTTATTTAATATTAAACTTAATGTTTAAATATTAAAAAAATATGTATATCAAACCAGCCGGTCTAACCGATTTGACCAAAAATCGGAGATCTGACTAATTCGACTTTCAATTTCAATTTTAACCTTGTATTTATCATGAAAAACAAAAATAGTACTCCATCTCAATTGTATGTCTATAGGCTCCAAATAGAATCGAACGTATCTTCGGTGCGCCGTGATTGGGCCTCCAATCGCGCTTGTGGCACCATTTGGGTAACATTTTTATTTTTTATACAATTTGGGGATGGGAGAATTTAATTTTTTTTTTTTTTAGTAGAAAAGTATGTACCGAATTTTTATTTTTCCACTGCTGCCTTTCCCTTCTAGTGAATTTTTTTTCTTCCTATAGCTAAGGGTGAGCATTATCGGATATAACCGACTAAACTGAATGAATTCGGTTATTTCGATTCGATTTTGGCGGTTTTAATTTTTAATTGGTTATTAATTTCGGTTTAAGCGGTTTAGTTGGTCAATTTCAAATATAAAATTTAGTAATCAAATCGATCTAAAAAATCGACTTTAATTAAATAAATATATTTTTATTGTTCACCTTCATTTACCTTAAAAAGTAAAAGTCTAACCCCAAATTATTATTTCTTTCTCTCGTCCCATTCTGCAATTTGAAAAATCACTCCGCCACAAACCATTGCTCACTAACCCACCACCACAGCAAAACCTCTTCTGTTTTGGCTTTCTGGCTCTCCATCGACGACGACATCTCTTCTCCTCCACCAACATCTCTGACTTGTCGCTATCGCCCCTCCCTTCGTACGTCTCCACCACTTTCTCTTCCTCTTCCATTAAGCTAATTTACTGCTCTTACATTTCCTTTTAACATTCATTTTATCACCTCACTTGAGAAGTATATTTGTGCATATGTTTTCTAATAAAAAATCTGAATATTTTTTCTTTTAAAAAAATTGGATGCAGCATGAAGAAGGAAGGTAAAACATGAAAACTATTAAAGTTTGGGTGTAACTTTTTGTTCATTGTATACTTTCTCCAATTGGGTTTATGGCATATAACCCTTTTAGGTTATTTTTCAATTTATTTATTTTCTGAAGTTCAATCAAGAACTGTATTTTTAGCTATTTTTATCAATGCAAAGTTTGATTCATTAAAAATGAATGAACAATATGTATAAATCGACTAGACCGACCGAACCGAATCGATTATATTCGATCCGGTTAGTTCGGTTTGAGGATTTTATGTCAGTCGATTCTTTGAGTGCATTCGATTTAATCGATTATCGGTATTTTAAAACCGAATTGATCGAACCGATCGAATGCACATTCCTACCTATTGCATCTCTATTTTTCCATAATACCCTTACTCTTTTTTTTTTCCTTTCTTTTTTGTATTTAAAAATACAGTGCAGAGACGAACATGTTTCGTTCACTTATAGTTTCATTGGCCATTTGCATTATTTATTTAATGTTTCTCAAATAATTTTGTTATAATTATTTTTTCAAATAATTTATATAATTATTTAGTAAATAAATATATAAATACATTAAGTACATTAAATGAATATTAGTTATTTTATGATGTGTTAAATACCAAATATATTATGATTTTATCATATAATCTTTCTTTTTCCAATCTTCTTTTTTTTTTTTTTCATTTTTAAAATGATTTTGTTAATTGAATATGATAAATAAAATTTATTATTATATAATAAAGTAATATAATAAATTTTATCATTATATAATAAAAGAATATAAATAAATTTTTAATCATTTATTAATTTCATAAATGTCAAATAATCTTAAATTTTATTATATAAAAATTTTAATCTAATATTCTTAATGGTCATTTTCTCTTCTCATTACAAGTTACTTTACTGTCACCATTTTTTTTCATTCAAACACATTCCAACACTGATTTTAATTTCACTGTTACAGTATTTAATTTCACCGCTACAATAACTAATCTCACCGTTAACATTGTTTTCAATTTCACCGAAATCAATCTCACTGTCCATCCAAATGAACCCTTAACGTGATTTAGCATGGAGATTAATGCTTTGACTTTAAGGTTTTTCATATTAAAATCTAATTATTTTATAATAATGACGTTTTACATAGTTTCTAATATTAAAAATTAATATGAAATATATATTAATAATAAAATTCTAGATTGAATTGATATCACGATTCAAATGACGCTAATTTAATTTAAAGAATTGAAAATAAAATTAATTATACAATAAAAATATATATTAATAATTTGTTTTCTCGGAAGTAGGTGGAAACCCAAGTTTTCAAATCCACTTCTACCTATTTGTTCATTTTGAAATCATATTCTTGGAGTTATTTCATTTTTTTTCTTACATTTTAAATAAATATAATTGTTTTTAATTTTTTAATATTTATCTACATTATCAAATTTTTTATCTATTTTAATCACATATTGGATATTCATAAGACTAATGTATTTATATATGTAAGAGTTATATGTGTTCATAAGAAGAAAAAAAAAAATCACATAATTTTGAGTCATCCCAAATATATATATATAGACAATTAATTAAGAAGGAAGAGAGAAACACATATTTTAGACAAGTAACTTTGATTTTTTTTTTCTTAATGTTTTTTAGTTCTTTCTATTAATTGTGGCATTGAAATCCATATATATATATATATATATATATATATATATATATATATATATATTTCTTCATTGGACATTAGAGCAGTTACTATAATGAAAACCGAATCTTGAGAGACTCAGTTGACATTTTTTAAAATATATTTTTTTTGTTTTGTTTGATAGTGGGGCCAAAAAATAATTTGAATTAAATGATTTGGAAAAAAAAAAAAAAGTGCTATGACGAGAGGGAGACAAGGAGAATAGGGGAGAGGAGAGAGAAAAAAAAAAGGAGAGATGAGAGAGGAGAGATAGGAAGGGTGATTGGCCGATAGCAGTGGCTGGCCGGAGAGGAAAAAATGATGGAATAAAGGGAGAAAATAGAGGAGAGAGAAAAAAAGGAAGGAGAGAAAAGGGAGGAGGAGGAGTCAACGAATGAGAAAGAGAGGTGGAGAAGATCGAGTGGGGTGGCACGGCTGCCTCAACGTGGCCGGTGACAGCTCAGGCAGCTGGTGGCAGGAGGAGGAGGAAGAGGAAGAAGAAAAAGGAAAAGGAAAAAAGAAAAAACTACAATAACTATAGTTTTTTTTTTTTTATTAGTGTTGTTTTAATTTTTATAATTAAGAAGAATAAAGAAAAAGATATATATAAAAATAGTTGTAGTTTTTGTTTTTTTTTTAATATTGTTGTTTTAATTTTTGATAATTTATTATTTTTATAAAAATAAATATATATATATATATATTTAGTAAAAAAATTTACATAATTTTATATTTTTATGTATTAAAAATAGTATTAATATTTTTTTATTATTCTCTTATCGATTTTTTTGAAAAAAATATGATTTAAAATAATTATAGTAGTTTATTTATCACTTTATATTTATCAAATTAAATTAAAAAATATAAGAATATAATAGAAAAAATATTAAGAAAATATTAAATATTTTATTTTATTCTACTTTATTTCTATTTATTTTATATTTTAAAAATAATTTAATAAAATAATTTATGTATATTTTAAAAAATATATAACTCTCGCAGAATCGCGCGATTAATATAACTAATGATTTGTTAAAGTGAAGTCTTGTCAAAGTCGATCGTTATGGGTGATGATTCACATGTCTCCATGACCAAGACTATGACAATTAGGTTAATATGTAGTTGTGGGTGACTTTAAGAAGTTTGGTTTGGGAATGATTTTTGGACTAATTTGCTACAAAAAATTGGGATAAATCAATGAAGAGCTCATGGAACATACGACTCCTCTACTTGCTTAAGCATCACAATCTTTCTTCTTTCATGTACTTCCGTTTCATACCATGAAGGAAAGAAAAGTGTGAATAAACTTGTGCTGCCATTGAAGGGGGGAAAAAAAATCTAGAGATGTCATGTCATAACATGGGATTCGAACCCTTAACTAAATTTTGCAATTTTAATTTTTAAATACAATATAAAAACGTGACACGAATATAACATATTTAATAATACACGAAAATAATATAATAAATATGTCACAAAACGTTTAATATATATATTCATATTTAAAATTTTGACATATATAATAATTTGTATCATTTTTATATTTACATGATGAATAAAAAAACATGAAACACAGTACATATTCACAAATTATCGGATCTACCCTTGACTAACATAATTAATAGAGCTATCAGGTGGTTAAATGTTGATTGTTGAGTTCATTATTATAGATTTAATTTTTTTTGCCACAGATTTTTGGATAAGAAAAAAACTAAAATATTTTTAAGTGTGGCACTTCACACTTTAAAAGTTTTTTTTTTTATCCGAAAATTGTTTGGACCTGTATACTTATCAACATGTCGATTTTTAATTTGAATAATAATAATAATAATATATCCAATAATAGGTAGAACTAGAACAACATGATCAATCTTTTCCTTAGCTCATAAGAAAAGTGTTGTCGCCAAACAGTGTTTCCTAATAATGTTCAACATCGAGTCCAAAACATGTTTTTGGCCTCTTTCTTTTTTCTTTTTTTTTTCTCTATTCATTTAAAATTGTCTTTATAATTTATACACTAAAGGAGATTGGAATAAGTTAATTTTCTATCCTCACTAATATCTCTTTTAAGAAGGTTGTATTCTTTTAATTGTCATAAGTATAAAATTATTATTTTTTCTTTATTCATTTAATTTCTTTATCTCAGATTTTGATGGAAAAAAATCATTAACTAAAAATTAGCCAATACTACCAGACAGTTAATATTTTTTTTGGGTATTTAAGATGGTTTGAAATTGAACCCTAATCACTGAATTAAGAATCTAACGTTCTTATTTAATATTTTATTTTATTTTTGAAAGTTTTTTCTTTAAGATTATTATCCAATAAAATAATAATAATTTTTTTACTTCTACGAACAAGTTTAAAAAATTGAAAGGTATCCATTAAAGATATATTTAAAAAATTATCAATTATTTAATTATGAAATAAGCACAGGACATGGTATAAATTCATTTCTAATCCTTTTATTTATACTCTCCATTCTTTCTTCTTCTTCTTTTTTGTCTTTTTTTTTATTTATTTATTAAAATTATGTCCTTTTTTGACACTCATTCTCTTACTTTTTTATATTTTGAAATTTATTTTTCATAAAATTTTTTACTTTTTTAATACTAAAATTCATGGTGCATCAATTTTATTAAAAATTTAATATAAAATATACTAAAATCAATTTTTTTTAAACTAATGTAAAAAATAAAATAAGAAATCTAAGCGGGCCTAAGGCATATGTCCTATATTCCCATTTCTCACCCTACTTGTAACTGCCTAGTTACATTGTTGATTGTTCATGCATGTAATATTTGACTGAATGTGGCCTATCAACTAGATTTGTTTAACGGTCGAATTATCTGTTCAAATTCAAAAATTTATTAGATATTTAAAAGAGTTTGGATAAAAATATTAAATTCAAAATATAACATTGGATAAAAAAATAAGCCCTTTTAGAAAATGGATCGAATCTTGACTCTAACAATCAAGATTTCACCCCGAATAGGCTCTTTTTTATTTATATAATATATCATATAATTTTTATCATATAAAAAATAAATATACATGATATTATCATGTAAACATTTAAAAATATGTTAAGTTATTCATGTTTTAAAATTTAATAAAAGAAAAAAATATAAAATTACAAAAAATTAAATAAAAAATAACATATTTATTTATTTTTTTTAGAAAAAAATAAACAGACCTAAATGAATTTTGATTACGCATTTACCGATGAACTTAGACAAAATTTAAAACTCATATTTTAAATCGAGTCAAACTTAAATAAATATATATAATATTAATACCATACTTATATCTAATCAAAACCCAACCAATCTATAAACACCTCTACCACCGACCCAACCCCACAACACACCATTTGGGACTACTTTCTTGCTTAATATATACTATTCTATTTCCAACTTTTTTTTTTCCATGCTTAACAAATCAACAGCGACTTAACATCCGTTGCCTCCTCAACCAAACCGGCTGCACTTTTGCTGACCCCTAGTTATTGCTACGAGCTCTCCCATCTTTTCCTTCTCTTTACGTGTACGGTCTAGATCCAGCTGCTGTACACGTGTCAGAAACCCACATGGGTTATTCTATGACACTTTAACATCGAGCAACTATTTCCCCATACTTCATGAATAAAATGGTCAGAATCAGATACCCAAAGTTGCTCGGCTTTTAACCCTCCCCTCTCATGCATCTATTTATATAACTGCCCCATTCTATACGTTTTTTTCTTAACAACTAACTACTGAAGTCCATAGTTCTTCGATCTAACTTTTATTCATAAGACTCCGAGATTCTCAGCCTTGGCTACCTATCTTATTCTTACTAGCAAATAGCAAGTCAAGAACTCAAAAAAGTATCCCGGTCGGAAAAGCTAGAAACAAGAAGCAAAAAATAAATAAATAAATCATGGTATGTTTCTGTTTTCTCGTTGATCAGACAAAGAAAGTGAGCAGAAGTAAGCCGGCGGCAGGGTTTTGCTCGAGGTGCGGTGGAGGGGCCAGTGTAGCTGATATGAAAACTTGTACGAGGTTTTGCTACGTGCCGTTTTACTGGAAATCTTGGAGAGCAATTATATGTACTTTTTGTGGAGCAATTCTTCGATCTTACCGTTGAATTCATGGAGTACTACTACTATTGTACCCGCTTTTGTTTTCTGCAATTTTTTTTTTTTGGCAAGGTCTAACAGCGAATTCAGTTGGAGATGATAATATGTATGATCTGATCTCCGTTCTTTAATAATTAGTTCAAGGAGAATGATCTCCTCCTTTTCATTTATATTTTCCATTTTTCATCTTTGCTTGTCTATATTTTGTCCCATTTGTTTTTGCTAGTTTAATTTTGTGTTCTTGACTTCTTGTACTGGGGGGCTTGCTTCTGTAACAGAAGTTCTGTTCCGGCTACTTCATTGGAAGAATGGAAAGAAAAGAGAGGGGGGGGGGGAGAGATTGAAACTGGATAATACATTGCTCTGAAGATATCCATAAATTTGCACTGGCTTTTTTTACATCTAGAGATCAGCTCAAGAATTATCGAGGAAACGGACGCGTCTAGTTACAGACTTGTATTTTGGTATTATTATATGAAAATTAATTAACATAAAATGAGCCTTCGTTATTGTACTGTTGATGTAACTAAAAGGTTTTAATTTACCCTTGTTAGCTAGTGTTTTGATTCGCGTTTTCATAAATGTTTGGTTCACATCAAAGAGGCGGATGGTACGTAGACATAGACAATGTGCAGTTTTTACCCCAAAAAAAAAAAAATAATAAAAAGTAGATTTGATAATTTTAAACATAATATAATTACATTATATAAATTATAATATGAAAAAAATAAAATTATATATAAAAAAACACAAATACGATATAAATATATAAATGTATCAAAATTTATATAATATAAATTATTAACGTGTCAAAATTTATATAAATATATTATTTTAAATAACATTAATACAATATAAATTACCAAATTTAACCCAAAAAAATTCCATTGCTGAGTATATTTGTACAAATTTAAAATAACTTCACAAATAAATGGTTTAGAGGTTTTTCTTTTGGGTACAAATTTAAAATAATTATCTAATTTGTAGAAGAAAAAAAATCTAAACCATTTATTTTGTGACAGGTGGCAAATTTTGAGAACCATGCCTGCTCTGGACTCTTGTGGTCAGATATCTTACCTTAACTGGGATTATTATGTTCTTGTACAGGTTTGCCGATAATTCGGCCTTATATAACGTCCAAGGGAGATATTTGCATATAAAAATATTGATAGCGACTCTCTACAACACAGCCAGGGGTTGCTGAAACGTAAGGTTTCAAATTGATCACTGAACACAAAAGGCTAGTAGTCGATTCACTCGATCCAACCGACCATGATCGATGCTTCATGCAGCCCTGCCATGCTGGGAACTGAGCCGTAATGGTTAGGGAAAGAGTAGTGGCTCTTGAGATCCAATATATGGAACCAGCAGAAGTATTCACAAAATAAATACATTTAATCTTAGCTATTGGACCATTTCTTTTTATAAGCATGGGTTATATATGAGTTCCATTATTCCCACCAAATTAACCCAGTTCCTGGAAAAGCATTTGATACAAACTATTATGGATCAGGATTTAAATTGCGATCGTAGATGTATTTTTGATCATATTGTATTTATTGCGATCGCAAATATAATGAATGCTACTACAATCAATTGCAGTAAATATCGACCATGGATATCGATGATGAAAAAAACTAAAATGCAAAATAACGATCATTATATCACGTTGTGATTACTATTTAATTTTTTATTCTGGATTATGAATAACATCTTAACTGATGTTCTAATTAGCAGTCGTTAATGTTTCTTTTCTTTTCAAATTAAATTTCACAACCTTTCACGTAAACCAAGCCTTAGTCAAAAACCATTAAATACATGCGGGTTGGTGAAAGCTGTTGGTTAGGAAGTTAGGTCACACCATGCTAGCTAGCTCACAGATATTTTTCTCTCCCTGAAAAGAAGAAAAAAAATTGTACTTGATTATAGAGTTGAAGACATTCACACCGTTATATAAAATTAAATAAGTTGCATGTGAAAAGCAACAGAAGAGTATAAAGGGCGTTTTCGCTTTCTTTTTCTTGCAGTGAAAAGCTCTATTGGCTTTGCTAATGCACAAGGGACAGGACAAACTAGTCCCTATTAAATTCTACAGGTAATGACAGCGCCACTATGCTAATAATTTACAAATTTGACGTCGGAATCTTTAACTCAATGATTGGTGCATATTTTTCTATTCAAAAGAGCAGGATTTAAATCTTTTCATATTCAAACTATCAATTTTTTTTTTTTTTTACAAATTTCAACATTGAATCCGCTTAATCGATTTTTATAGATATCAATTAAGGATTAGTTAATTATCAATTTAAATTATTTATTTTTTGCATTTAATATATTACGTTTACTGAATTTTAAAAAATAAATCATTAATTATATATATTTTATATATATTACTTTAATCAATGCTTAATGACACTAATTAATATATATATATATATAATTATTAATGAATGTTTTCAATCTTTAAGTTCAAGGTTAAATAATGCAAGCACAAATTAACAATATATATATATATATATATATATTTAAGCTCAAGGTTAAAGCAATGGCTCTAAGTGGAGTGTCCCTTCGGTTCGATTAATTAGACTCAGGCTGGCTCCTGGCTGCTAGCCTGTAGAAAATCGAAAGTACAAATATTAATACAGCTCTATTATCCATGGATATAATGGCTTTATATAGTGTATATATAAACATTTGGCAAATGCATGCTACATTGCTACATCTCTAAACTTAGGCTTAGTTACAACCTGCGTAGTAGTTTTTTCAAATTGAAAAGAAAAGCCACTGTCCAAGGGCGGCTTGGCTTAATTAGTTAGGTTTTTTTTTTTTTTTTTTTGGAGTGAAGGGGAGTTGGAAAGTTAATGAAAATACATTAATTAGTTTAAGTAAAGTTTAATTCTGTGTAAAACACTTCTTTCTCATCTTCCATTTCATGAGTAAATACTAGAATGATGAATCAATTTTAACTTAAAACTTCAAATATTAATTGTTTGAATCAAGAACTTAATTAAGAATATGCAGTTTGCTTATACTAAGAAACTTAAGAATAATGGGATATTTATTCACCCAAGTTTTATAAACTAAATTAAACTTGACTTATATATATAATATAAACTAAATTAAACACTAAATTTCCATCTCACTTCTCTTTTCATAACCAAAAATAGCAACATGAAAACATTTGAATTTAGGCTTTTATATACGGTAATTGATTCTATTACATGTCATAATTCAATATAAATTAATAAAATTGCACAAAAGAATGTTGAAGCATCTCCGCACAAAAGAGGGCCAGTGGTGATTTGGGACCATTTGAATTTTGGGTGCTATGGATCCATCCCTTGCCAGCGGAATCTGATCACTTATTAGCTCTTGAGCATGTGGAATACACCTGCTCATGGCCGGGCGGGGCAGATCGTATTGGGCCGGACCTAAATAAAAAATTTTTGTTTCGGATTGATATATTTTTTTATATTAAAATAATATTATTTTATTTAATTTTAATTATAAAAATATTAATAAAATAATAATTTTTTTTATTTTTTATATAAAATGAACCGTGCTTGTGGGTCGACCCGAGCCCGCCCAGAATCAGGTCTGGGCAAGAATCCCGAAAAATTTTCAGACCTCGGCCCGGCCATGAACACTTTTAATGTGGAACCAGCTGCAGTTCTTTTGTTCATGCATGATCTAATTGGCTACACTTTCGGCTGTTGGAAGCGTGGTACTGGTAACCCAAGTTCGATTGATTTTGGTTTTCTTATTCTTGGTCACATTATATTGTTCTTAGTTTCCTCTTTTTCTAAGTTAATAGTTTCTGTTTTATGCATGTTCCAAGCAAAGGGCTATAGCTAGGCAATGGCTTAGCTCATAACTTTGTGGGGTTGGTAACACCTGTAAAGCTACTGTGGAGTAGGTGTAAATTCAAGTTTGCCAACATCTCCTTCTTCACCAGAGGGGAAAAAACAAAACAGAACCTTAGAAAACAGCTTATCTTTTATCTTTATCTTATCCTACGTTATATTTTAATAAAGTTTTACTCATCCATTTGTGATATGACCGCTGAGAAAAGTCAACTTCTTTTTTTCGTTGGGAATTGAAATAAGGAAGAAGTCAACTTCATATATATTTCAATGATTTTATTAACGAATATTTTTAAAACATTTTTTATAATTAATTAATATATTATTTATAATAATAACATTATATTAAATACAAAAATTAATAATTTTATTCATTATTTTTAATACATTAATTAAAAATATTATTATATTTAATAATTTTAAAAATATTTTTAAAACACTGGTTAACAAAATTCATATTTCAAATGCAAATTAAGTTGCAGCTGCTGTACAGAGGGGGTCCAAGTTCCAATATCCAAAGGCAATGCAGGTGAAGAGTGTTGGCCCATGCTTAGATGTCAGTCTGATGACTGATGAGTTTCTTGGGAGTTAATTAATTTGAAACATATCAAGTTGTTGACTGAATGAGATGAGTTGACTTCAAGAAACGAAGGGCAATAACTGTTTATTCTCTCACAAACTCCTTTGACTTTTCAAACAAATTATGATCTCTCCGGTGTCTGTCTTGCTTTTTCCCTATGAATCAATGAATATCCGCATCGATCCGCCCGTGCGCGCGTCCCATGCATGCTGCCACACTTTTTAATTACTACACATTCAATCTGGTCGGGGTCACAGCCCAAACGAATAAAAAAAAACAAGAAACAAAGGGCGAAATCAGCTGGCGCATAAAGATGTTAACTGTATCTAGTACTCTCTTGGTGATAATTGATAAATAAGGTCGGCAGTGGTGGTGAGAAAGTTTGCTACAATTTGGTGATAAACTGAGTCTGCATCCCACCGCACCGAAGCAGCAAAACTGGTCTGGAATCCTAAGGGTCCTGTGGCACCCACCATTCAAATAAAAATAATTCATAGAGCTAATATATTGTCATAAATTTTTGAATAAATTCAAACCAATTTTAATTAATTAATAGTAATTGGGTTGAATTTGGTTAATTAAGTAAATTAATAATTAAGTTTAATGGGTTAACTTGAGCCGGCTCAAAACCGTGAAAGGCCTAATGGCCTTGGGCTGCCACAAGTTTATATTGAAGAGAGTCCATGATTAAGGTTCGATTGAATGGATGATGAGATTGATTCCGGTTAGATTGAGAATAACGGTGAATGTGAGATTAGTTAATGTAATGGTGAGACTAAATCAGTGGTCCGATATGTGTTTGCATGCAAAAATAACGGTGGCGATTAAATGAAAATTACTTTTAAGGACATTAATGTAAGAATCTATTTATAAAAATATTTTAATAATATTTAACATTTAAATTTATTTTAAAATATTATTTTATATACTTATTTTAATATTTTAATTAATTAACTAATTATTATATAATTATATAAATTTATTTATTACATTAAATAAATAATTTTAAAAATTAAATTAAAAATTAAACTAAAATAATAAAATAAAATGAAATAATTAATAAAAATACATAATTTAAACATTTTATAAATAAAAATAATTAAAAAATATTAAAAAAAGGTCATTTTTAAACCCCATCGAAAATTCAATTTTGAATTGGACCCTTACCATCCAATCTTTAACTGGAGAGGCAGTGGGGTTTAAGCACTAGTGGGTGCAAACTAAATGCACCTCAAGGTGCATTTGAGGTATTTTACCCATGGTAGCCGATATCGTATTGATATCGGTCGTATCGGCCGGTACGTATTAATTTTGAAGAAAAATAAAACGGTACCAACATCGTACCATTTAAATTTTTATTGTATCGGTCCTATCGGTGGCACCGGCCTGTATTGATTTGTACCGGCCTATATCGATACGTACCGACCCGTACGGAATGGTACAAAATTTCGATTTTTAAATTTTTTTTCACTTACTTGACTTTTTACCAATTTTTAATACTTTTTAGTCATAATAATTTTTCTTTTTCATAATTTCATTCAAAAAAATTTATTAAATTAGGCTATTGAATCTAATTAATAATAATTTAATATTTATTTTATTTATTTATGATAAAAAATTTAGATATTAAATATTTAAAAATTTAAAAATTTTATATTTGCATATAAACATTTATATGTAATTGAGATATATTTGCACATGTATATAACATATATTTTATGGAAAACTTGAAAATGAGCTTTATAAATATATATATGAAAAAATATTTGAAAAATGTCAATAAACCGAAATGGTACGTCGATATACACCGATACCTATACGTATTAATACAAAAAAAAAACGATATATCTATCGATATAATACTGATTACTTTAATTTTATCCCAAAAAGTTAAAGATATAATGCGATGAAATTCAAACTAACCCTAAATAAATCAAACTCAAATATAAATAGAACATGTGGAGTTCAAGTCAGATGGAATTCTGCGACAACAGATTTTGTTAGAAAAAATCTAGTGTAATAAATTTTTTTGGCAATTCCGACCAATTTTTTTTTTTTTTTTAAATTCGTCGAAAAAAAATTTAAAATCGGTAATACTACACCAATACCAAGAATTTCTTATAAATTTTCGATGGATTAAAATGTAAGTAAAGCATTACTAATGGATTTTTGATAAAAATTACCGAAGAAAATATTTTTGTTGAAAATTCGTCAAAAATTGATTGGTATAATTCAATAATTTGATACAAAACTTTTGGACGAAATTTTTCGTTGATAATGCCTCATTACCGATGATTTTTTAAAGAAAATTTTCGTCAAAATAGTGATTTTTTATTAAAAAATTATTTAGTCAAAACCCTATTAGCAACGTCAAATTTCTAAATTTCTGTTGTAAATTTGTCGGTAATGGTATTTTAAATTAAAATAAATCAAATGCAATATTAATGTTTTCATATTTTTACGTTAAATTAAGTTAAATAATTATTTATTATTGTAATAATATTCCGGGTCGATATGGGCTTAAGAAAACCTTACCTTTTCTTGGTCAATTAAAGAATTGTTATTTTATTTTGTAGAAACCATCTTTATTTGACTTAGAGAAATTAAAGTATTTTGCTTTATTTATTTAAAATCTCTCAACACTTTGGTGAGATTTTCTAACAACTAGAATTTTTTATAATATTTTTCAATATATATATATATATTTTTAGAAATTCTATCATTAATTCTTTTTTAATCTCTGTTTTGTCTTTCATTTAATGTGTAAAAAAAAAAAAAGGTTTTCATTTGAAAGTTTCTTACTTTGTCTTTTTTTTTTTTCTTTCTTAATTCCGTTTTAAGATTATGAATTTTAATGACTTTGATTTTCATTATCATCTTAATATTTTAATATTATATGTCTACTTTTCTTTGTCGGACATTTAAATCTTTTAGTCAATTGAGTATTAGTTCAAATGGTATGCATGTTGGACAAATTCTTAGGTAACTATTTCTTTTTTCCTGATTTTAGATACTTTATGCAATCTTCTGATTTTTTATGTACTTAATTAATTGATTTTTATGTAATTTTTATATTTTAATTAAAATTTTCTTTTGAGGAAAAATCAGTTGGGCCTGATCGGAGTGGCCCTTAGTTGGGCTAACAGCCCACCTATTTCCTTTTGCCTCTTCTTATTTATTTATTTATCAGAAGCTGAGTTCATCTATTCAGGAAAAAATTGGAATGGTTAGGTTGGTTGGTGGATTAGAGAGTGGGAGTAGTTCAGAGTAGTCTGAGTGTGAAAGTTCATTTTTGTCGTCATCTTCTAGTTGAGAATAAAGAAAAAGTGAAGGTGGAGACCAAAAGAGAGGTGGATGGTTTAGATAAACTTGAAGAAGGTGAGATAGGAGGTATTGATGGAGAGATGGTCATTGGTGGAACTGATGATGATGAAGAGGAGGATGAAACAGAGGAAATCCTCGGTGCGTTTGGTATCGAATTTGATGAGGTAGATAATGATGCTGGTGCTGGTGCTGTGAGAGGTCCTATCAGGTCTAAGAATGAACTTGAGGTAACAAATTGTGGCTTTGATGATATTTTTTATAAAGTTGCTTTTTATGCTTCTACTATATTCTCTAATGTTTCAGGAAAGCAAATTTGTAGGTTTTGCATCTCACTTTCATTGTAATTACTCTTATTTCTACTGTATGTGTTTTGCTGGCTGCATTTTCTCCCCAGTTTGTTTGTTTTTTATTTGTTAGCTGCAAGCTGCAATGCATTTGTTGCTGTTGTTTGTTGGAGTAGCCTTAATGAGAGAGAAATTATTCTGTAGTCTTGTTTTCTTTTTAGGCCATTTCCTTTTTATTTTTTCTGATTGAACACTTTTGCTTGTTCAAAGATCTTTTGGCATACTTTAGCTGAAACTTATTGTTTTTTTCTCTGCTAAGGAAGCAGATTAAGACCGACATAATGAAACCATGTCATATCCCTTCATATTATCTAGGCTGACACTTAGCAACTCTTTGCATTCATATATTTTCTTATGGTAATCTTACATTGACCTTGTTTACCCTTGGGGCCTTATTTAGTTAACTTTGGCTGTTTATTTTAATCTCGTCAAAACTGAAAAAAAATAGTTTTCATGTATAACCATTGAACTTTATTGCATTCTGATCGTTGCTTGACAGAGATCATGCGTTTCAGCATCACACTCTAATTCTCGCTTGTCGACCATGGAAAGCCTATATCTAGACTTCTCTTGCATGCTATCTGTAGTTCTAAACAACATGACTTAAATAGTTGTCACTGAAGTTAAACTATTGGCGTGGTATAATGCTGGAGTTATTGTTGTTGAATAGTAGTTATGAATAAATGCTCTTAAATTTGGCGGGTTCCCCCCCCCCCCCAGTTCCACTACTTGATGTTACACTGCAACCCCATCACCAGATGCTGCCTGTTGGAGTTGTTTTTGTCGGCAAGCTCAAGTCGAAACCTCTATTACAAAATACAAAGGCCAAGCCTTAAGTTTTACTCAAATTTTGTTTAACGCTCATATACCCCCGTTTTCAGATCTTGCTGATTTTTTATCAGCTCTTTATTGACTTAACGTTGTAAATAATACGAGCTAGGTCAGTCTAATGATGTTCCTCGCACCATTACAGATGATTGGTACCAAAGTTTTTGTTGAAGGAAGAGAGCAGCAGGTTGTATTCTTTGGATAACCATATACATATCACCACTGGGATTGGTGGATCAAATCTGTGGACCTGTAAAAAACCCTTATTATTTTGTATATATAATATTCAGAGAGTGAATTCCCTGCTGGGATCCATGAAGGCACTTTGATCTCTTTTGTCCCAGAATTTGCTAATCATGTTCTCAGTGGCAAGAATCTTCACAAGAAAGGTTATGATGCATCTGGTGAGACTGCTGGGTACTTAGCGTACAAGAGAATGCAAAAAAAGATTATAAGGTATCTTGACAAATGGACCAACGACATATGGGAACTGTAATTGGCAACCTATGGGTGTTCTAGGCAACTTTGAAACATGCCAGAATTTTAACATGGGTGCATCATCATGTCGTGGAAAAAAACCATATCATAGAGGTCATATGGTCGTTTTACTGGTGGAAGAGGTCATCAGCAATCCTAATGAGTTAGCGTTACCTCTAGCAAAAGAGATTATAGCGTACGCTAACTCCTTTATTCTAGCTCTAACCAGAGAGGTTACTGACAATCTCAACTTTCTTTGAATGAGGGACTGACTTTCAAATAGCATGCTGGTTTAAAACCCTACTTTTTTTTACCCCTCAAGCCTGAAAAGATCTGACTTGGGATAATGAGATTGAGTGGAGATATGGGCCTTCCAGAGTTGCTTGATTTACGTAAACTATATTTTTGGTGTGTAGTTTATTGTTGAATGTTTGCAATTTAAGTTAATTAGCATTGCTTGTTTTTGATGATTAATTAGGCTCTTTCAAGTTTCAACATAAAGACTGAATGTACCAAAAAGTAATAACTAATAAGTAACACGGAGAATCCAATACACCCCTGCCCCCAAAAAGAAGCAATTCAAGCCAGATACTAATTTCACAGGAGCCTACTATGTTGATTGGGGCCTTATCAAACCATGCCAGGCGCTGCTTATCTTGTACATAACGTCTGTCTTGTCAAGAACTAGGCGGGGGCAACTGCAGGGTTCATGCGAGCATGGAAGTGCTATATACTGCTGCTTTTCCTTGCTGGTTCTCATTTATATATATAAAATGATAAAACTATGAAAAGTTGGCTTCCAGTCAGGCATTGAGATTGCGGAATATGGAATCTGTCAATGTTGTCAATGAATAAACAAATTTAAATAATTTTTTTTTTTGACATAACAGATTTAAAGGGTTTTTTATACGAATATAGCCAAAAAAAAAATTAAACCCCAAACTACCTATACTTTTAGATTATTTCCCAAAATACGCCTGTTTTAAAAGTAGCTGGGAAATCGCCACCCCCCATGGCGATTTCCCAGCATCAAAATATTGATTTTGGCTAAAAATACCAAGGGAAATCGTCATGGGGGGTGGCGATTTCCCTTGGTATTTTTTTCAAAATTTGATAAAAATACCAAGGGAAATCGCCACCCCCCATGGCGATTTCCCTTGGTATTTTTAACCAAATTTGTAAAAAGAATGAAGGGAAATCGCCATGGGGGGTGGCGATTTCCCTTTATGTAATTTTTTTATTTATTTAATAAATCAACAAATTTTAATTTTTTTTAATTTGTACATTTTATTTTTTAAATTTAAAAATTATAAATTAAATTAAGTTTCTTATTAAATTTAAATATGGAAAATTTTATTTCTTATAAAAATTAAAAAAACAAAATAATATTTCTTCTTAAATTTGTATATCAAAAATTATATTTGTAAGTTTTGTTTAAATTTTAAAATTTTGTAAGTTTTGTTTTTTAATTTTAAATTTTATAAATTAAATTAAAATAATTTTTTTATAATTAAAAAAAAAATTCGTAAGGTCAATTTTATTATTTAAAATTTATGAACAAATTTTTTTAAATTTTGTTAATTGATTTGTATTAGATAAAAACAAAAAACAAACAAAAAAAACTTGCATTACATTTTCCCTTATAATCCAAAGTACATGATAAGTTGAGAAAAACATGTAATTCATTTATTGTTGATGCGAAGTCTCCCCCAATGTGCCAAATCGTTGCGGACAATTTCGACGGTTATGACCTCCGTTTCTGCATAATCCACAACGTTTTGGTTGGCCTTTCTCCCTGAGGTCCATTTCATTACGAATATGACTTGATTTTGGCCGACCATGTGGATTTCTCCGCATTTCTTGATTGGGACACACTTCTGGACCATCATATTGAGGCCAGTAACCTTCATTTCCAACAGCTTCGAACTCATGTCTATAAACATTCAATATATTTTCCAGTTTATAGACTTTGTTCACATATTGCATGCAATCTACATGGACATGTGCACAGGCAGCAACTACATGTGAACAAGGGAACCTTTGTGCTTGAAACTTTCCACAATCACACCACATGTCACTGAGGTTGACTTTGTAGTTCATTGCAGAAACACCCTCTTGTGGAGCAACTAACTCTTCAACCAGAAAAGATTGATTTGCTCGCGTAAAATTACGAACAATGTGGGAGTTAGCTTTCGTGCGATTTTCTTGCATAGCTTGTGTGACTGTTTCACAATATGTGTGCCCTCCCTCCATCATGGCAATTTGTTTGTTCCCCATCTTAACAAAAAGTGCAGCCAACCTATAATATGTTGATTGCACTAAAGCAGTAATGGGAAGATGACGCGTTCCCTTCAACACCGAATTGATAGATTCAGCTAGGTTGGTTGTCATATGGCCATAACGCCTTCCTTGATCATATGACTGCGCCCACTTCTCCTTGGGGATCTTATCAAGCCAGTTAGCCGCCTCTGCATTTTCTCCACGAAGATTGTCATACATGAAATGAAAATTCGGTCGCCTCAACTCGTATCCTAATAAATTTAAAAACAAAAAACTTTTGAATTTCAATATTATTTTATATGCTAAACGAAATATAAGAGATAAAATAACTATGATTTGATTCCATACCCATGTTAACAATTTGTCGACGCAATTCCTTATTGTTAAACTTTTTCATAAAGTTTGCTGCAATGTGTCGAATGCAGTACACTGAATATGCATGTGGAGGATTCCATCCACCATTGCGTCTAATCGCAGCTTTGATGGCTTCATGTCGATCAGACAGCAAGCAAATGCCAGGCTGTTTTGTCACGTGTCTGCGCAAGTTACTGAGAAAGAATGACCAAGCCTCTGTTGTCTCACCCTCCACAATGGCAAAGGCAATTGGCAGTATGTTTCGATTGCCATCTTGTGCAATAGCTAACAATAATGTGCCTTTGTATTTTCCATATAAGAAAGTACCGTCTATTTGCACAATTGGTTTACAATACGGATACCCTTCAATGCACGACTTAAATGTCCAAAATAGTCGATGGAATATTCTCTTACCTTGGACCAATCGATCACCGTGATATGCAGGTATCGTTTGCAATTCCACAATTGTACCAGGCACGAAATGTTGTATTGCACCTAACCATTTAGGTAGCTCATTGTACGATCTTTCCCAATCGCCAAATACTCGAACAATTGCCTTTTGCTTTGCTTGCCATGTTTTCTTGTAGGAGGTGATGTATCCATACCGGATTCGCATCTCAGCGATCAAAACTGAAACGGAAATCTCCGGATTTGCTTGGACCAATGACAAAATGCATGAGCAGATCATGTTACAATCTAACTTGCAATGATCTTGTGAAATCCTCGCCGATGTGCAAGTATGAGGCCCTTCATATTTTCTAATCTCCCATAGATGTTTCTTCTTCATAAAAGTTGCCCTTATTCTCCAATTACACCCATTCCCATACATTAAGCACTTGGCATAATATTTCGTCGGCTCAGATTCAATTACTCTGTAATCTACAGAGTTTTTGATGTTATAGTGCTTGATAGCTGAAAGCACAGCCTCTTTCGTTGGGAATTGTAACCCAACACACAGATCAAGTGCAGATGGATCAAATGTCAGAGGCGTAGCTAATGTATGAACATACACTGGAAATTCCGGCACATGCATTGCCTCCAGATCCAGTGTATGCATATGGGATGCAGCATGATATGGGGGAATATCTCGATGAGTGTTGATATCTCCATGAGTGTTGATCTCAGCAGGGACGACGTCTGGGTCAGAATCAGTATTGTCATCACTTGCGAATTCAGCATCCTCTTCTTGCTCACTAAATTCACCAACATCTTCACCATGGACTCCACGTGGACGAACAGGATCAACACCAGCTGGCTCATCTTCGAGGGTAGTAGGAATTAGGGTTTGTGAGACTAATGAAGTCTGAAAAGTTGTAGCTTGAGATAAGGGCACGACTTCTTCTGTGGGAACGTCGTATGTAGTGTGAACATAGAACGACCCAGAATCATAATCTTCTATGGGAAAGTTTTCTGTTGTGCGAACATTTGAAGGGCCGCAATCATCGTCAACATCATCTATGTCAGCATATAACTCAAGGACACCAACATTTGCAAATGTCTCATGAGCATAAAACATGCATCTGACATCATCATCATCTTCAAGTGGAAATGTTCTATATCGGACACATCCTTCACCAATAGAAAGAGGATGCTTGTACTTAACCTCTGAAACTCTTTTTCTAGTTCCAGCTTTAATTTTTGTATGAATTTGCAGCTTCAGTTCCTCTAATGTGACGTCGTCTTCAACACGAAAACTTTTTGGACGTTCACAATCAAAGGTAGCACCTTCGTCAGTATTATGAATTTGGCCATTATAGTAGACCAATGCGATCACTCTATTGCTCATGTTGTGTAGCAAAAGAAAGAAGAAATATAGAAGGATGAGAATGAGAATGAGGAGGTTTTAGCACTCAGGAAAAATCTGATTGAAAAACTGTTGTATGGGGGTATTGTAAACCTTCATAAGTATTATGAATTTATAATGGTTCATTATGTTGTACCAGATAACAAATCCCATCCTTTGTATAGGATGAAATCTGATTCTGATATTCTGCCTAGGACTATTTGACTATTTGACTGAAAAAGTTATAACTTATTCAATGCAAAATGTCATTGATAAATCCCATCATTTGTCTCATCCATTGCAGAAAGAATCAAGTTCCAATATTTTCTCCAGCATTTGATGGACTGGAAAATAGCTGAAACCTGTCTAAAAACCTATATCATCAGTCTTATCCATTGCAGAAAAAATCAAGTTCCAATATTTTCTCCAGCATTTGATGGACTGGAAAATAGCTGAAACCTGTTAATCCACTTTCGTAGGAAATCACGGTGGCACTTAGCATGTGACACAAGCCTTTAAACCCCTAGGTGTCCCTAGTGGACGAGTTTAGTCTCGTGAGGGTTTACTAGAACGATACCCACAAACATTGAAAAACTAAAATATAAATAAACTACATATACTAAAAATATTTACTCCTAATCCTTTCAATACAAATTAGAGACAATCTTTGAACAAGTCTTATAAACTAATCAATAGCTTAAAGAATTTCACAAAAAATCATACTTGAATGTAAATTGTTTGAGTTAAGCCAATATTAACATAACATATTTCAATCAAAATAGTGCATATTCAAACTTAATCTCAACTACTCACATGGGATACCCTCATGATTTTCACTCTTTTAAAGTAGTGGTGAAGTGTTTACACTCAATCAATCTCATGAAAACAGTTCTACCATATTCTTGCTTGTCCACCTATTCTCCACTATTTAGATCATACAACTTCATGAATCAAGAGGTCTTTAATCAAGGTTGTAATGGGGCCAAGAGGTTTGTAATGTGGTTGAAGAACAAAAGGATAAAGATATCACAAAGGTTCCAAAGAGTTCATAAAGTTTCGAGACATAAAAAGATCATACAAATAAAACTTCTCAAAACTCTTATAAAGCACATAATAACATAGGCTAAATATTCATGTTGAGCCTTTGCATCATTCTAACCAACTTTGTAACATCTTTTTCTTTACTTTAACTAGAAGTTCAAGAGAAGATTTTTTTTTTTTTATATGAGAATGTATTTGACAATGATCCCTTTCTTTTTCTCTTGACTTTTTTCTTTCTTTTCCCCCCACACTTATTTCTTGTTTCTAACCCAAATTTTCAATAAATCTTCTTTGTCTTTGCAACTTGTCTCAAAACATGCTAATTCATCTTTTGGAACAAAGGTAAAGATATAAGTATATTTAGGTTAGGGACAAGTTATGGTTACCAAAGATATAGCTTATTCAATGTAGGCTCAAATTGGTTCACTAAGGGTGTGTTCTCTTGGAACATTAATAATGGATGGCTGTTTGGCTCTGGTTATAATCCTAATGCCTCTATCATATTCATGTTGTCACATGTATCAATATAGTCTCAAACGGTTTAAAGCAAGTTCTAGAGAATCATGTAATCATAAGAGCACTCAAGAAAGAAATTAGATTGATTTGTATAATGCATAAATCATTATAGGCTCAAAAACTCACAAGGATGATTATACAAGTCAGATTAAGTCTAAACATGCTTCTTTCTCAATCAACATATCATATTAACATTGGCTCATAAAAGATTAACATCAAGCTCAATTCTCATGAAAATCTTCTCACTAATAAATCTGTTTTAGACTTATGCAATTCATATCTCATCATAGTATTGAAAGTAACTAAAACACACTAAAAACACACTAAGTCTAAACATGCTTTTTTTTTTAGAAGATTAAATCAAACTGACAAGGTATGTCTCAAGTCTCCCTTACTCAGACCTTGTTCAGAATGAATACTTCTAAATGTCTTAAAACACAACAAAATTTTTTTTTTTTTTTTTTTTATATTAGAAAAATATGTCCCTTACCCCCTACTAAAATATGACATTGTCCCCAATGTCAAATTTTAAAGGTAGAATTTAGGATATATTACCTGCAGAGGTTGCTAACCACTTATTATAACTGAGACACAACAAGCAAAATGTTAGATAATGTCACAAAGACAAAGTGCAATCCACTCCTTGCTCGTCCATATCTCTTTTTCTTTTTCCGAGCGTTTGCGAAACAACCGTAGCAGATAAACACTCATAAGCTTGGAGCTTTTTGAGTAAATCTTCAATGGTTGTAGCAGAAATTATGGTTCTCCTTGCCTCTGAAAACATGAATCCATTATCCACAGCATTATCTAAATATGAAAGCAAATTACTAAAATAACCATTAATATTAAGCAAACCAATGGGTTTCTTATTTGTGACCAAAGATGACCAAGAAGCCACGCAAGCTATTTCTTCCAATGTACCCAGACCTCCTGGTAGAGCAATGAATGCATCGGCAGAATGGTACATGATTGTCATCCGTTCAGGGATACTCCAGACTTGTATTTCCTTACCCACGATAGGTCCACAAAAACTTGTGAATAGTTTTGGCACGATTCCTAGAACTGGACTTCCTCCGGCGTGTGCTGCTGTAGCGACTGCTCCCATTAAACCCGTACTACCGCCTCCATAAATCAAGTGGATCTTTTGTTGGGCAAGTATTACTCCAACTCTTATGGCTTCATCAGCGAATATGTTATTTTTCCCTGGATAAGCACCTCCAAAGACACAAATTTTTTTAATGCGCTGGGATGAAGTACTTTCCATTTTTTTCTTCGAGTGCCTGAAAGAGAATGAGTACATGGTGTAATATATAGAGGACTCAGTAGTGAATCAGACAAGAGTAATAATGTCGCCGAAAGTGTATCTGACCTGTCAGAAGAAAATGTTAACCTAACAAAAGATTTTTGCGTGATTTCAGGAAGAAAATCAAAAAGAGAAGAAAAATCAACCGTAAAAGACAAATAAAAAAAATTGAGAATAATTACACAAATCGAACAACACGTAAATTAAACCGAAATGAAGTTATTGCAAATCAAACCAAAAGCTGAGAAGTCATTTATTGTAGTTGTGATTGTGGCTCACATCTTCCTCTGGTTTTACATCCAGAAACGGCTTAAACGCCTTCTATGAGTCGAGGATATGCTTCCCATCCAGTTTTCTTACAAGCTGGCAAACAGGGTCTTTTAACATCAGATTCCCAAGATGTTGCCATTCCCTTTGGAATTGCGGCCATAAATCAAGAATTTCTCTTTGTACGTCTCCACTAGGATGCGTCTCAAGAGAAAGTTGGATATTACCCAAATTCTCCTTACTCAGTCCATCCTTAATGAATTCAATTTTATCATCTCGATTAGAGGACGGAATCCCAATTGAACGACATTTACCGTTACACGTCCATCGTGCACATTTGTGGCAATTTGAACTCATGCGCTTTGCTCGTCGCTTCTTTGCAAAAGTGCTTCTACCTGTACCTGGTAAATGCAAAACAGGAAGATATTCATCTTCACGTACCTTGGCTTCAATTATCCAACGTATGTCTCCAGGAATCCCTTTCTGCATAAGCATTCTTAATCTTTCGAAACGAACTTGGTAAAGCTTCAGTAAAATATTTCGAGGAAAAGGAGGAAATCGTTTCTGCAATCTTGTGAGAATATCATCCATCCTGAAAAGAAAAAAATTGAAAGAGAAATTGGAAGAGAAATTTATATACAATATCAGTTTTGTGGGTAGCTGATGGAACCGATTTAAATAATCACGGAGTACCGTTATCCGCCATTTAACCGGGGTAAAAAAATTAAAAATTATATTTACATCTAGTTGTTTTCAAAACCAGGATCAGAAAAAAAAACAACATAAAAAGACTCAAAAACAAAACACTCTAAATAAAATCCTAAATTCTTCCCCCCACACATAATTTTTACATTGTCCTCAATGTAATGCTATTATCCCCCAATGCAAGAATTATATGTAAGAGAAAAGAACTATTAAACAAAACAAAAGAGAAACAATAAAAGATAGAATGATGGAGAGTAAGGAATATGCAAATCTGATATAATAGATGCTCTCCATCCTTTTGGGTTGCCTCCCAAGAAGCGCTTGGTTTATTGTCCTCAGCTTGACTTAGACCCATGCCATTATTATTCAACATACTTTGGCTCAAAAAGTGGAAACTCCTCCACATCTTGTATTGGAAAGTTCTCATAGTAAGGCTTTAATCTATGACCATTCACTTTGAATGCCTTATCTGTTTTTGGGCCTTGGATTTCAACTGCACCATGAGTAAATACATTAGTAATAACAAAAGGTCCAACCCAACGAGAACGTAACTTACCTGGATATAACTTAAGGCGTGAATGGAAGAGAAGAACTTTTTGTCCAACAACAAATTCCTTTCTTGATATCATCTTGTCATGGAATGCCTTAGTCTTTTCCTTGTAAATCCTAGAATTCTGATAGGCATCATTCCTTATCTCCTCTAATTCTTGTAGGTCAAGTTTTCTTTTCTTTCCTGTCTCATCCATCTCCATGTTGCATTGTTTGATAGCCCAATATGATTTATGTTCCAATTCAACCGGAAGATGACAAGGCTTACCATAAACAAGTCGATAAGGAGACATACCAATGGGTGTCTTATATGCTGTCCTATAAGCCCAAAGTGCATCATCAAGTCGTGAACTCCAATCCTTCCTATTTGGATTAACTGTCTTTTCAAGGATGGACTTAACTTCTCGGTTTGACACTTCAGCTTGTCCACTAGTTTGAGGATGATATGAGGTGGAGACCTTGTGTGTGATGTTATACTTCCTCAAAAGTGCTTCCATAGTCCTATTGCAAAAGTGAGTACCTCTATCGCTGATTATGGCCTTTGGCGTTCCAAACCTAGCAAAGATGTTAGTCTTAACAAAATCTGAAACAACTTTAGAGTCATTAGTCCTAGTGGATTTTGCTTCCACCCACTTTGAAACATAATCAACGGCAAGTAAAATATAAAGATTACCAAAAGAAGGAGGAAAAGGTCCCATGAAATCCATGCCCCATACATCAAAAATTTCAACAATAAGTATTGGAGTTTGAGGCATTTGATTTCTAGCACCTAAGTTACCTGTTCTTTGGCAACGATCACATGACTTGCAAAAGAGGTATGCATCTTTGAATATGGTAGGCCAATAAAATCCAGAATCAAGAACTTTCATGGCTGTTCTTTTGGATCCAAAGTGTCCTCCACATGCATAAGAGTGACAAAAGGTGAGAATAGATTGAAATTCAGTTTTGAGTACACACCTTCTTATAATCTGATCGGAGCAATGCTTCCAAAGGTAAGGATCATCCCATATGTAGTATTTGGCATCACTCTTGATCTTATTTCTTTGAGCTTGTGTCAATTCTTGTGGCAACTTCTTGGTAACTAAGTAATTAACAATATCAGCATACCAAGGAGTTGTTGTACTTATAAAAAGAAGTTGCTCATCCGGAAAGTTCTCATTCAAGGGTAGTGCATCCTCTTCATGAACTAAACGGCTAAGATGGTCCGCAACCAGGTTGTCACTACCTCTCTTATCTTTTATCTCCAAATCAAACTCTTGTAAGAGAAGTATCCATCTAATCAACCTTGGTTTGGCCTCCTTTTTAGTGAGTAAGTACTTAAGGGCTGCATGGTCAGAATATACAATTACTTTAGTACCAATTAAATAAGATCGAAATTTTTCTAAAGCAAATACAACAGCCAAAAGTTCTTTTTCAGTAGTGGAATAGTTCAATTGAGCATCATTAAGAGTTCGGGAGGCATAATAAATGGCATGTGAGGCTTTGCCAACCCGTTGGCCCAAAACAGCTCCAATGGCATAGTCACTAGCATCACACATGATTTCAAAAGGTACATTCCAATCTGGTGGTTGGATGATAGGAGCTGATGTCAAGAGTCCCTTCAATGTTTCAAACGCCTCTTTGCATTTATCATCAAAGTGGAAAACCACATCTTTTTGTAGTAGCTTGCAAAGAGGTAATGTGATCTTTGAGAAGTCTTTGATAAATCTCCTATAGAAACCTGCATGTCCAAGAAAAGAACGAACCTCTCTCACATTTGTGGGAGGTGGTAAAGAATGCATAATATCTATTTTAGACTTATCAACCTCTATCCCTCTAGAAGAAATAACATGGCCCAAAACTATTCCTTGTTCTACCATAAAGTGACATTTTTCCCAATTCAAAACAAGGTTAGTTTCCATGCATCTTTCAAGTACAAGTGTAAGGTTCTCTAGACATCTATCAAAAGAATCACCATAGACACTAAAATCATCCATAAACACTTCTATGATGTTCTCTACATAATCTGAAAATATGCTAACCATACACCTTTGGAATGTAGCTGGTGCATTACAAAGACCAAATGGCATACGCCGGTATGCAAAAGTACCAAATGGACATGTGAATGTTGTTTTCTCTTGGTCCTCCGGAGCAATGGCTATCTGATTATAACCTGAAAAACCATCAAGAAAACAATAATGAGAATGGCCCGCTAACCTTTCAAGCATTTGATCAATAAAAGGTAAAGGAAAGTGGTCTTTGCGAGTTGTGGAATTAAGTTTACGATAATCAATACAAACTCGCCATCCTGTTTGAATCCTAGTAGGAACAAGTTCATTCTCATTATTTGTTACCACTGTTACACCTGATTTCTTTGGAACCACTTGGACCGGGCTCACCCATTTTCTATCCGAGATAGGATAGATCACTCCAACATCTAGGAGCTTCAGTATCTCCTTTTTCACAACCTCCATCATAGGAGGGTTCAATCTTCTTTGTGCTTCTCTTGTTGGTTTGGACCCTTCCTCTAACAAAATCCGGTGCATGCACATGGATGGGCTTATTCCCTTGATATCGGCAATTGTCCAACCAATTGCTGTTTTATGCTCTCTAAGCACCCGGATAAGTCGCTCTTCTTGCAAAGGTGTGAGCTCTTTGGCAATGATGATCGGTAGTATGTCCTTTTTACCTAGGAAGACATATTTCAAGTGGTTCGGTAGTGGTTTCAACTCTAAAGTTGGTGCCTGCAAAATGGAAGGTAGAAGTTTCTCATTAGATAAAGGCAAATCAATAAATGAAACATCAAACCTTGCATCTTTAGGTGGCAGCGAGTGTAAAGATTCTAGTGCCCCTTCCACATGGTCACTCAAGGCTAGTTTAGCATTCCCCATTCCGAGATGGTTGCTAAGGACTATTTCCACACTATCTTCACCATCTAGCTCATAAGCTTGCTGCACTAGTGAGTCAATTATATCAATATTAAAAACAGAATGCACATCACTAGGATATCTCATGGCCTCAAAAATGTTAAAGCGAATTATTTCACCATCAAATTCCATAGTTAAAGTGCCATCATGTACATCTATTTTAGTTCTTGCTGTTTTCAAGAATGGTCTCCCTAATAGAATAGGTGTGGGATTAGAAGACATCTCATCTTCCATCTCAATAACATAAAAGTCAGCGGGAAAAACCAATTCATTAACCTGTACAAGAACGTCTTCTACAACTCCTCTTGGATAAGTGTTAGAACGGTCAGCAAGTTGTATTATAACACCGGTTTCCTCTAATGGTCCTAGATTCAATGAAGCATAAATTGAATATGGCATGACATTAATAGATGCCCCTAGATCTAGCATAGCACGCTCAAACCTGGTGTTGCCTATCTTACAAGGAATGGTAAACATACCTGGATCCTTGCATTTAGGTGGGAGTTTCTTTTGAAGAACAGCTGACACATTCTCCCCCACACTTACCTTTTCATTCCATTTCAACTTCCGTTTAGATGTGCACAACTCTTTTAGGAACTTGGCATATCTTGGCACTTGCTTGATAGCATCTAGTAAAGGAATGTTCACCTCTACTTTCCGGAAAGTTTCCAAAATTTCCTTCTCTTGCTCCTCCTTCTTGGACTTTGCTAACCTGCCAGGAAAAGGTGGAGGAGTTATATAAGAAGGAAAGGATGGTTTAGGAATTACCTTTTTTAGTGGCTCGTTGGGATGTGAAGAGGATGCCATGGTATTGTTCTCCCCTTGAGCACTATCATTTTGTGGTGTCTCTAGCTGTTTCCCACTTCTTAAATTTATAGCATTGGCATTCTCTCTTGGATTCACTATGGTTTGGGAAGGTAATTTCCCAGAATCCCTTGCTTGCATTTGACTCATGGTTGTTGCCAATTGCCCTATTTGAGTCTCCAAATTTCGAATACTTGTCTTTGTTTCCTGTTGAAATTGAATTGTATTAGTAGAAAGAGCTTTAACAAGATCTTCAAGAGAAGTACCTGAATTTTGGGTGGGTGGTAGTTGTTGTCGGGTTTGGTATGGTTGTTGCACTCTTTGCTGAAAACCCGGTGGCCTGTGGTCAAATGGTGGAGGAATAGTTTGTGATTGGTTCCCTCCATAATTGAAGTTTGGATGATCCCTCCATCCTGGATTGTAAGTGTTTGAGTAGGGATCATATTTCCTTGATTGGTTCTGAAATCCACCCATGGCATTCACATGTTCATTGGTATCCTCTTGAAGTGTTGGACACATATCAGTTTGGTGCCCTATGTTTGAACATATGCCACAAGCCTTTATTTGTTGTATTTTACCTACAGCCAATTGTTGAACAAGAGAAGTCAGTTTATCAAATTTTTGTTCAAGGGATGATATACTTACCTCATTAACTCTCTTGGGTTGTGGTGGTGGATCTTGTCTCATTGAGAACTGTTGAGAATTGGCTGCCATGTTGGAGATTAATGTTCTAGCAGCCCTGGGAGTCTTATCAACTAGAGCTCCCCCACTAGCGGCATCTATCATACTTCTCTCCATGGGCATGAGACCTTCATAGAAGTATTGGATGAGAAGTTGTTCACTTATTTGATGGTGTGGACATGATGCACAAAGTTTCTTGAACCTCTCCCAATATTCATATAAGGATTCTCCGTTGTATTGCCGAATCCCACATATCTCTTTCCTAATGTTGGCAGCCTTAGATGCTGGGAAATACCTTTCCAAGAATGCTTTCTTCAAATCATTCCATGTAGTGATGGTCCCGGATGGCAGATAGTAGAGCCATTCCTTTGCTGAATCAGCTAGAGAGAATGGGAAGGCTCTCAATTTAACTTGCTCTTCCGTGACCCCTGTTGGTCTCATGCTTGAGCAAACTACATGGAATTCCTTGAGGTGCTTATTTGGATCCTCTCCTGCAAAACCATGAAAAGTTGGGAGAAGATGAATCAAACTAGATTTTAATTCAAAAGCTACCTCAAGATTAGCATATTCAATGCATAATGGTTGTTGACCCAAGTCCGGAGCGGCTAGCTCCTTGAGAGTTCGGTTGTCAGCTGCTGCCATCTCTCCTTGCTTCTCTTGGATGTTTTGGATCAACTCCTCGATTGGTTGTTGGTGAGAAGTTATAAATTCCCGAATTTTCCTAAGTCGTAAGTCTTCTTCAGGAGCTTGGAACATTCACTAATAAAAAAAATAAGAAAGTAAATAATTAGAACAGAAAATAAGAATAAACCAATAAACTAATAAACTAAAGAAAGCAATCCCCGGCAACGGCGCCAAAAATTTGATGCACCCAAAAGAGTGTATCTTATTTAACCTTGCACTAAAAAGATAAATTGTAAGTATAGTAGTTAGCAAGGGTCGAGTCCTCAGGGATTGGGTTTTAGTTTATAAGTTAATAGTTTAAAACTTAAATTCAAGAACAATAAAAGAAAAGGGGTTTTTGAAGCCAGATTTAAACTAAAGTAAATAATAAGAATAAGATGCAAGGCGGTATAACCAGCCAATAAAAATATATATACTAAATTAGGCGGTATAACCAGCCAATATATATACTAAATTAAGCGGTATAACCAGCCAATAAAAATAAAACAAAGTTAATATACAAATTAGGCGGTATAACCAGCCAATAAAAATAAATATACTTTTAAAAATAAGCAAACTAGAAAAGTAAGAAAACAAGTAAGTAAGAAGAATCAAATATGAAAAATATGGTTAAGGTTTCATTGTCCACCACTAGACATCATTAAGAATCAATTTCAGATCTATCAATATCAACCAACTATCAAAGTTAACAACCGTAGATAACAACAAGCTCTGTTATCCCAATCTTTCCTTAGTTTGTCGTTAAATAGAACAAGCTCTCTATTTAATCTCTAACCATTAAACAACCTAGAATAAGCTCTCTAAATTCAATTTAATGGCAGCTTTATGATGAGAAAGATAGGTTGATCTAAGCAACAAACACATAAGCTCGGATTGTTCAACTTAGGTTATGTTCCACTTTGCAATTATTGAAAACTTGACCATAATCATTAATCACAAATTGCCACTTATGAATAGGAAATCAAGACAATTACACGGATCAAGACTCCTAAACTAGCAATAGATAATTATCAAGATCTATCTAGTTGTACACCTAAATAAATCAAGACAACATCATGAACAATTCTTGTAGAAGAACATAAGCAACTTTGATAGAAAATTAATGATAGATAGAATCTGAAAATCAATCACAAAACATGTCTAGGGCTTTGAAATCACCCTTAACCAAATAGAAGTTTAGCCTAGCATAAGCATTGTAAACATAAACATAAAATTAAAGAGAATCTAAGAAGGAAATAAAAGAAAGAAAGAAGAAGAAGAAGAAAATAAAGAAAAAGAAAACTAGAGAAAAGAAAGAAGAAGAAAACTTAGAGAATTTGATTATAATGGCTAATATCCTACCAATGTACAATATGATCCTCTACAATCATCCAAGGCCCTCTATTTATACACATTTTGGAGGGCTAAATGACAAGAGACAAGCTTTACAAATTTCAAAGGTAGGTATAATAGGTGGGTGCATTTTTCTAACAATTTTCGTCATATTGTATGACAATTTTGATCAGCCAACTTGATGGTCGATTTTGTCAATCTTGGAGGCCTGATCTGATCACATGGTCTTCTAGAAAAATGTTCCCCTATGAGTTACTGATTCATAGCCGTTGGAATCAGCTCATTTGCTGATGTGGAGAAGAAGATATGGGCAAAATACGAAAACAGGTCAGCACAGACGTCATTGCACATCAGCCAACTTGATGGTCGATTTCTTCAATATTGGAGGCTTTATCTGATCACATGGTCTTCTAGACAAATGTTCCCCTATCAGTTAGTGATCCATAGCCGTTGGAATCAGCTCATTTGCTGATGTGTATCGGACGATATGGTAAAAATGCGAAAACTGCTCAGGACAGACGTCATTGCACATCAGCCAACTTGATGGTTGATTTCGCTAGGCAAAACGACTCCGTTTCAAGAAGTGTAAAACATGAAAAAGATAGATATGCCTCTTAACTTTGCACGGTTAAAATTTCAGCCTTATTGCTTCAGTGAAACTCGAGATATAGCTGATATGGCAAAAGCTGTCGGAACTGGAACTGAACTGGATTTGCCCTTAATTCTAGTAATCTGAAATCACTCAAAGAAACTTGTGAAAAACACCAAATTACATAAAAATATAAAAGATCATAAACACAATTAGACTAAACAATAATAACTCGTATTTGACACAAAACAATAATAAAACATAACTAAAAACTATATAATTATACGAGTTATCACCTGTCTAAAAACCTATATCATCAGTCTTATCCATTGCAGAAAGAATCAAGTTCCAATATTTTCTCCAGCATTTGATGGACTGGAAAATAGCTGAAACCTGTCTAAAAACCTATATCATCAGTCTTATCCATTGGAGAAAGAATCAAGTTCCAATATTTTCTCCAGCATTTGATGGACTGGAAAATAGCTGAAACCTGTCTAAAAACCTATATCATCAGTCTTATCCATTGCAGAAAGAATCAAGTTCCAATATTTTCTCCAGCATTTGATGGACTGGAAAATAGCTGAAACCTGTCTAAAAACCTATATCATCAGTCTTATCCATTGCAGAAAGAATCAAGTTCCAATATTTTCTCCAGCATTTGATGGACTGGAAAATAGCTGAAACCTGTCTAAAAACCTATATCATCAGTCTTATCCATTGCAGAAAGAATCAAGTTCCAATATTTTCTCCAGCATTTGATGGACTGAAAAATAGCTGAAACCTGTCTAAAAACCTATATCATCAGTCTTATCCATTGCAGAAAAAATCAAGTTCCAATATTTTCTCCAGCATTTGATGGACTGGAAAATAGCTGAAACCTGTCTAAAAACCTATATCATCAGTCTTATCCATTGCAGAAAAAATCAAGTTCCTATATCATCAGTCTTATCCGTTGCACTGGAAATTTTTTTTTTCTGCTTTCCAGAATTTCACTTGTTTGCTTATGAAAATGTAATGCAAGTTTTTTTGTTTGTTTTTTGTTTTTATCTAATACAAATCAATTAACAAAATTTAAAAAAATTTGTTCATAAATTTTAAATAATAAAATTTACCTTACGAATTTTTTTTTTAATTATAAAAAAATTATTTTAATTTAATTTATAAAATTTAAAATTAAAAAACAAAACTTACAAAATTTTAAAATTTAAACAAAACTTACAAATATAATTTTTGATATACAAATTTAAGAAGAAATATTATTTTGTTTTTTTAATTTTTATAAGAAATAAAATTTTCCATATTTAAATTTAATAAGAAACTTAATTTAATTTATAATTTTTAAATTTAAAAAATAAAATTTACAAATTAAAAAAAATTAAAATTTGTTGATTTATTAAAAAAAAAAAAAAATTACATGAAGGGAAATCGCCACCCCCATGGCGATTTCCCTTCATTCTTTTTACAAATTTGGTTAAAAATACCAAGGGAAATCGCCATGGGGGGTGGCGATTTCCCTTGGTATTTTTAGCCAAAATCAATATTTTGATACTGAAAAATCGCCATGGGGGGTGGCGATTTCCCAGCTACTTTTAAAACAGGCGTATTTTGAGAAATAATCTAAAAGTATAAGTAGTTTGAGGTTTAATTTTTTTTTTGGCTATATTCGTATAAAAAACCCCAGATTTAAATAGTTATATACTTTGAATAGTGCGATAAAAGAAACAAAAAAGCAGAGCAGAAATATGGGAATATGGACCAAACATCAATATGGAGATCAAATTTAATTAATTTTAAGTTTTTAAACCAGTCAATGAGCACCATGAAGGCTGAACGCAGGGACTGGCTATTTAAAAGTCTAAAACATGAAAGAGAATGTCCTTGAAGGCTTCTTTCAGTGGGTATGGGCTCTCAACAAAAGCAACATATAAAGAACCCACCCTTTTAAAAAGGAATGGCATTAAAGACTCAAGCTTTGGCATTCCTAGTGAAGTCAATGCAAGTTTGGCAACTGCAATCAGTGAACCGACAGATTTCACACCCAAAGCACACACAGGAAGTACAACCCTTGCATGTTGGAGAACGGGTGCAGCCCCTGTATACCCTGCGACTTGCTCGCTCTTCATCATCGTCACATGTTATTCTGAAATGTTGAACACAAGTTAGTTATGAGCTAAAGAGTATGTTGCCAACATGCCATACATATATTAGCAGATGATTAGAGTATTCTACATTTGGAAGCAAGCAAATTCTGCATGTCATCACTTATAATCACTTGGTGAATAGGTTGGGCTTAAATTTCTGTCAAAACCTTTAACATGTTCATATCAAATCCTAATATTATGAAGAAAGTCTCTCAGCATTTGCTTTCATACCATTACTAACAATAGCAATTCTACAACTCTGAGCATCATGGAATTTAAATGGAAAACGGTCAAAATTGTCAGAACTCTGTGCCCCCTCCACATTCAATTCGAAAAAGAAAAGATGGTGGTATTCAAGAACACAGCTCAAAACAGAGCCAGAACATTTCAGCTTCGTCAGCCAATTTACAGCAAAAGCTGCATGTTCTGGCAGATTATAATTTTAACAATCTTGCCAACTACAAGCATTTTTGGCACAAAAAGTTAAGTGTTGAAAAGTTAAAGCATAAGTTGCGCAAAACACCATCAAACAGACATGTAAACTTAGATGGTTCTGATAGACCTACGACAAAGGTAAGTAAAACATCCTTTGGTGCCAAAATTTTATGCAAGATACCCAGGTACGAATACCTGCAAGCTTTTTTGAAGATACTATCAATCTGGTATATCAGGAAAGAATGGAACTGCTAGGACATCTAGAAGCCTTCCTTGAGAAAGACCTATCTATCTCACAACCCAATTTTTATGAACTTCGAAAAATAACCTGTCACAACGGAGTAATGCCCAACTAGATTGTTTGACTGCAAATTTCCTCTGATCTAAAGGACACTCAATCAAGCCCAATTCATTTCTTATAACCTCCTTATTTGGTGGCTCTAATACGAGCATATAGGAATGCCATTAATGTGTTCCAATAGATGAAATAGTAAGATTTATACTTCTCATTATGGCATCCAGCTCTACACAAAGCCAGGCGATTGAATGTAGCATTGTTGTCAAATTGCCTAAAATGCGAATAATCAGGAACTGCAGTTGGACAGAACTATACTTCATGCGCAGTACTAGGTTCTTCACCCAAAATTACTTATTATGTTTCTCAACATTCAGTCAGCAGATTTTAAAAGTAAAAAACTTGTGGAATATTGGTGCTTATTACATTAGCAACGGATCTTGAAAATTTTCAGAAGCTGCAACCACATAGGTGTTTATGAGCTGTAAAAGATGCTATCCATTTTAATTCAACTAAATGCATATATTAAGCAGAAGAAACAACTCCAAATGAAAGGGCTAAATAAAGATATACAAGAAACAAGTTCAGCAAAGCAACGTTCAAAGGATTACAGCACAAGAAAAGAATGAATCAATCATTAGTTTCCTGTAGCCATATATGAGCTACAGCACAAGAAATGGTTTCATGATAGAGAAGTAATAAAAAACAGATCATGGAAGAATATTTTAAAATTAGAAAAGTTATACTTCAATATATATCAAATTGGAGATCAAGAAGTGTTTTGTTACCACATGCATTATCTACAAATTACATTTTAATTTTTAACAATTGGAATTTTTTAGAGGTAAAAAAAAAGAATCAAGTCCAGAATCATGTTCTAGACCTGGTAAAAGAAAAGAATGATTAATACCTTAATATGTCATAGGCAACAGGCTTGGACATGACAAACCCAATTTATAAAATAAGAACATAATCAATAATGGGGAGACAAACCTGTCATATGGAAGATCCGAACATTTCCAGTTCACATCTGCTAAAGCATCATGGTGAACCCGGCATTCCTCTTTTGCCCGCAATCGAAATCTTCTCTCCTTGTTACACCTGCTACAGCGAACAAACTCATCACGATGACAAACTCTACCATTATGGGATCTGTGAGTACCATTTGCATTTTTAGATGCTTGGTTGTAGTATTTCAGCAATGCAGTCTTTGATAATGAAACCTTCTCTCCATTAACTATCACCCAAACATTATTTTTCCACTTTCTAGCTGTCTCTCTTCCAGAATGCTTCTCAAACGTAGAAGGAGTTAACTTGTCTAGTCATTCAAATTAACATTCATACAATTAGAAAAGGAAAAAGGAATAAAAAAGAAAACTTCTACATTTGTTAGGAAAATAAAAAAGGAACTAGGACGATGAGAATAAGGGGAAAAGATGATATCATATGCACCTGACACTGGAAGGATCTAATAAACAGTAAAGGCAGAGACAACAGTACAGACAGCTTAAGCCAGTTTTAGTTATATGTAGTTGTAAGGACCCTGACTGTATAGTTCCGCCACCAAACTCACCTAGTTCTTTTTACAAGCCCCAAATGACCAATCGTATAAAGAAAACATTCACCTGATTTTAGGCTCAAAGTTGGGGGAATCCACGAGATGAAGGTCTACCTTCAAGGTTTGAAGTGTATAACTACTTTTTGTTTTCATTTGACATGGGTATTCTTTCTTTTTTTATGAACAAAACACAGCCTCCTAACAAACCTCAGGTTCCTTCACATGCAGACAATAATAAGCATGCAATCTACTCCTAACTAAAAATCCTTCGGATGAGAAACATTTGTAACATTAATCATTGATCAAACTGCAAAAGTTAACAAATGTTTAAAGCTTTCATTTTGCCAAACTTGATTCCCTCAATAACACTGTTTCAATGATAAGTAAGTTACGCAATACTAAGGAGTTATGTGCTAAAGTCTTAAAATAATAGAATACCAGCTAGTAGAAGTACTGTTTGAACCTCCAAGCCATATTCGTACTACTTTCACATGGTAGCATTATGTAAAGAAAAACACATGCAAACAAAAAAGAACACAAAAAAGAAGACGTTCATCCCCTGGAAACATAGCTGTCCTTGTAACACGAAGCATGACTATGCTCAAAACTATCCCTCCCAGCCACACTTCACAATGACATGCCATCAGAACATGAAGAACAAAAACATACGCAGAATCCATATGGCTAAATATGTTTCTTCAAAAATTCTACTCTGTCTAGCGACAAGAAACAGAACTGAAGCTTTGAAAAACTAGATTCTGAAAAGACTGAATCGAAGACCTTAGAATCACAACAGTAAAAGACAATGCAGGTACTATTCTGAAGATGCAAACCCAGAGATCTTTAACCAACAAAAACACTCATGGAGTGTTCCAAAACATGTATGAACATCACCTTGGTTGTGAGACAACAAGGAAAGCCAAGTCACTGAGACAAAACAACATACACATAAACTGTGTCAAAAAGAAACCAAAAAACAAAAGGATCAAGCTTCCCAATCATCCACTTCTCACTCTATCCAAGACTCGATATAAGAAAGCGACGCCCATCAACGTCAAATGCACCATAACTTCAATAAAGCACGCATTAAACATGAACAAAAATCAAAACCCTTTTCCAACAGCATCAAAGGATGGAGAAAGAAAGAAAGGATGAAAAAAGGTCTAAACGGAGAGAGAGAGAGAGAGAGAGAGAGAGAGAGACCTTCATTGCAACCAGGGGTGCATTCACAGGTGATTTCAAGGTCGCCATTAGAGAAAACCCTAAGCTTGCCAACAGCATCACCATATCTATGACTGGTACACCCACATGTCACTTCTATAAAATCTCCTCCATTCTTCAATCCACTTACCTCTATCAACTCCTCTTCGCTAAAAATCATCGACCCACTTTCACTGTCTATCCCATTCTCCATTTTCTCTCTCTAACAAGATCCCCCAGACGCTGTCTCTCTATCACACACACACGCACGCACGCACGCACGCACACACACTCTCTCTCTCTCTCTGTCTGCCTTATTAGGTTTCCTCAAAAAAGAGATCCCAGAAACCCCAAGGAAGAGAAAAATCGAATCAACAAGAAAAAAGGAACATATGGGTAATGTTGAAAAGAGATAGTTGTTGCCTGGGAAGATTTTATAAGAGGTCTAAACCAAAGAGAGGGCTGGAAAAGCACCCATCTTTATGGGTTACTCCCGGAGATCTGGTGGAGAATACGTAGAGAGAGAGAGAGATTAGCGTTGGAGTTGTGTGTTTTTGAGGATGTGAATGAGCTGGCGAAGAGAAACAACTGACATGGGTGAAGGGAGAGTGAGAGGGGTTAAAAGCTTAGGTGCTACTTGCATGACATGACATGACATGAGAGAGAGAAGAGAGTGACTCTGGCTTTGGTTTTGGCTTTGGGGGTCAGGGCCTTTTGGTTTATGGGAAAATCCCTCTCATGGGAAGGTTAATATTTATATTTGCCTTTCTTTTTTACTTTTCTTTCTTTCTTTCTCTCTATGTATCTAGTAAGGGCTAGTTTAACATTGCTGTTGGAAAAAGTTTGGGTTTGAAAAAGCTCGAGTTGGAAAAAGTGTGTTTATAAAGTGTGGTGAAAAAGTGTGGTTTAAAAACTTTTAAGTGTTTAGTATTGCTGTGAAAAAGTGTTGTAGGAAATTGAAATGTCAAAAAAAGATATGTTTAAAATAATAAAAGTATAGAGATGTGAGGATAATAAAGTCATTTTATCCAAAAGCCAGCTTTTAAAGCCTAAAAGCTATATTTTTTGACTTTTTGATTTGGCTTTTCAAACCATGGTTTCAACAGCAGAAGTCAAATTTTTTTATCTGTTTAGCATTGCGTTTGCGATGAAAAGTAGCTTTTAACCTCAAAACTGTGCCAGAAACAATGCTATACGAGACCTAAGTCTACCCTTCTGGCTATTAAGGTGGGCGAAACACTATTTTTCGTCGAGAGAACTTTTACAATTTTACTGTGCTCGCATCGCAGTGAATTTCTGCATGACTTCATAGTTTATACTCCTATGCTAAACTCACCAACTAAAATAACTAGAAAAAAAAACTCCATTTTGTCATATACTTTTAATTTTTTAATTAATTAATATTAATTAATTTTAAATTATATTTTACTAAATTATTTATTTAATTTTTATTTTCAAATTATAATAATATTAATATAATTATATTTTGTTAATTATTAAAATTAAATTTATAATAATTATTTATTTATAAATTACGTAATATAAATACATTTTTAAATATTATTTATATTTATTTAAAAATATTTAGATTTTATTGTATGTTGTATATTTTTATTTATAGGAGTTAAAAAATAAGAAAATAAAATTTTGGTTTATATTTTATTCTCTCATATGATCGATTTTCTAACATAGGTTAGCAGTAAGTTCGTTTTATCCTTTTTTTTTTTACTTTTTTCCCGAGCGGATCGGATACGGATCCTAAATCGACCTGCATCTCAACGTGTGAACCTACCCCTCTAAATACATCATTTTAAATTAAAATAAAAAAAAGTAACAAAATAATTGTTTTTAACTTTTTTTCTGAGATGGGCGGGTACGGATCCTAAACCGACTCGCGAGTCAACATGCAGACGAACCCCTTTATATACATCATTTAAAATTAAAATAATTAATAAAATAATTTTTTAATTTTTTTCCCGAGCTGATCGGATACGGATCCTAAATCGACTCGTGAGTCAACGTGCGGACTAACCCTTTTATATACATTATTTAAAAATAAAATAATAAACTAATTAATTAAATAAATTTATTTATTTTTTTATTTTTTTTGTATGGTTCGGGTACGGATCCTAAATCGACTCGCGAGTCAACGTGCGGACTAACCCTTTTAAATACAATATTTAAAAATAAAATAATAAACTAACTAACTAATTAATTAAATAAATTTATTTATTTATTTATTAACTTTTTTTTCGTACGGGTTGGATAAGGATCCTAAACCGACCCGCGAGTCAATGTACGGATCAACCCCTTTAAATACATCATTTATAAATAAAATAAAGTAAAATGAAATGAAATAAAATAATTAATAAAATAATTAATAAAATATTTTTTTTTTCAAGCGGGTCGATTACGAATCCTAAATTGACCAGCGAGTGAATGTATAGGCCAACCCTTTAAATATACCATTTAGAATTAAAATAAAAGTAATTAATAAAATAAATTTTAATTTTTTTCTCGAGCGGGTCGGGTACAGATCTTATATCGATCCGCGAGTCAATGTACAAACCAACCCCTTTAAATACATCATTTTAAACTAATAAAAAAATAAAAAAATAAAAACTAAAAATAATTAATAAAATAAATTTATTTTTTTTCCGATCGGGTCGGGTATGAATCCTAAATCGACCTCGAATTAACATGCGGATCAACCTTTTTAAATATATAATTTAAATTTTTTAAAAATAATTAATATTTTTTTTCTTTTTCATGTTGGTCGGATACAAATCCTAAATCGATCCGCGAGTCAAGATGCGGACCAATCCCTTTAAACACATCATTTAAAAATAAAATAAAAACTAAAAATAATTAATAAAATTATTTTTTTTTAAAAATTTTTCCCGAGCGAGTCGAGTACGGATCCTAAATCGATCCGCGAGTTAACGTACAAACTAATCCCTTTAAATAAATGATTTAAAAAAAAACTAAAAAAACACTAAAAATATTTAATAGAGTAATTTTTTTCCGAACCGGTCGAGTACAGATCCTAAATCGACCTCTAAATGAACGTGCATACCAACCTCTTTAAATACATTATTTAAAAATAAAATAAAAAATCTTAAAATCTTAAGAAAACTAAAAAAAATTATGTTATAAAAGAGGACAAAATTATCGACTTTTTTATTATAATATAGCCAAAAAAAAAAAATTTTATCAAATTACCGTTACTTTTTGATTATTTCCCAAAATACGGACCTTTTTTTTTCAGCTGGGAAATCGCCATCCCCCATGGCGATTTCCCAGCGTGTTTTTTTGCAAATTTGTAAAAAACACCAAGGGAAATCGCCATGGGGGATGGCGATTTCCCTTGGTGTTTTTTGCAAATTTGCAAAAAAATACCAAGGGAAATCGCCACCCCCCATGGCGATTTCCCTTGGTATTTTTAGCAAAATTTGCTAAAAACATGAAGGGAAATCGCCATGGGGGGTGGATATTTCCCTTCACGTATATATTTTTTTTCAATTCTTAGCAAAATTTAAAAAACATGACTCAATAGTAAATTTATTGTGAAATGATATAATGAATAAAAGTTATTTGAAAAAAAGAAATGAATAATTAAAAATTATTATAAAAAATATTATAAAGACAAAATTACTCTTAATGAAAAAACTTATTTTTTTTTCTTTCATTAAGGAAATATTATTTTTTAAAAATTTTAATTGAAAATAAATTTAAAAAATAAAATATTTAAATAAAAAAAGTAAATAAAAAATTTAATTTTTTTTTAAAATTTAAAATTTTTATTTTCAGAATATTTATTTTTTAATTAAAAATTAAATTAAAAAATAAAAGAAAAAGGGAAGAGAAGAGAAGGTTTTTTTATCAAGGATAATTTTGTCTTTACAATATCCTTTATAGAGGTGCTCATGGGACGGGCCGGGCCGCGGCCCGTATTTTTTTTCTTTTCTGCCCAGGCCCGCCCGTTTAAGCCCGAATCACTGTTCATTGGAATAAAAAAATAATTTTTTTATTTTTTTAATTAAAATTAAATAAAATAATATTATTATAATAAAAATCACTGTTCCGGGCCGGCCCGGAACATAAATTATCTTGCCCGGGCCCGGCCCAATACGGTCCGAGCCTGCCGGGCTGCCCGGCCCGTGAGCAGGTCTAATCCTTTATAATAATTTCTAATTATTCATTTCTCTTTTTCAAATAACTTTTATTCATTATACCCTTTCACAATAAATTCACTATTGAGTCATGTTTTTTAAATTTTCCTAAGAATTGAAAAAAAAAATATATACATGAAGGGAAATCGCCACCCCCCATGGCGATTTCCCTTCATGTTTTTAGCAAAATTGGCTAAAAATACCAAGGGAAATCGCCATGGGGGGTGGCGATTTCCCTTGGTATTTTTTTGCAAAATTTGCAAAAAACACCAAGGGAAATCGCCATCCCCCATGGCGATTTCCCTTGGTGTTTTTTACAAATTTGCAAAAAAACACGCTGGGAAATCGCCATGGGGGATGGCGATTTCCCAGTTGAAAACAAAAGTCCGTATTTTGGAAAATAATCAAAAAGTAACGGTAATTTGGTAAAATTTTTTTTTTTTGGCTATATTATAATAAAAAAGCCCAAAATTATCCCTAACCTATTTAAAAAATTTCCCTTAAATCTCAACAAAAATAAATATAATAGATTACTTTTTTACCTCACTATCAAACAAAACAAAAACAAAAAACATTTTAGGAAATGCCAACTGAGTCCCTTGGGACTCAGTTTTAATAATAAGAGATTTTCAGTCTACTAGTAGTAATATCAGTATAGTTACAGTAAATTTTTTTATAAAATAATATTATTGAAATTAAAAAATATATTATTTTAGAAAAGTTATTTAATTAGAGATAAATTAATATTTATTAATTTATAAAGAGTTTTATGTTTATATTATTACTTTTTATTAAAATATATAAATGATTTATAAATAAAAAACATTAGATAGAGTCAATAATTAATATTTATATATAACTTCAAAAGTTAATATATATATATATATATATTAATGTACATACATAATAATTAAGAAAAAATAAACATTTCAAGCAATAGTCATCTTAAATAATTGTTTGCTACAACATAAAAAGAATATACCAAATGTGATGCGTGCATTGCAAAAAATAAAAAATAAGGTTCAGTTTGGTTTATATACAAAGAAAAAACAACTTAGATGCATATTTTAAGAAATAACTTAAATAAGAAGGTAAAAGTTATTAAGTGAAAGTTTTCTTATAATCTTAATATGAATTTTTATGTATTTTTTAGAAATCTTAAATTTATATATTTATTGAATTCTAAAGAAAATATAAAAAATTTATTATCTTATATATTTAACGAGATTATTATTTGATACACTAATTCAAATCAAAACTGTGAGATTTTATTAATTTATCGAAAATTCACTTATCTAAATTTTAGCGTAATTTGTATATAATAGTAAAGGATCATCACATGTATATCCAGTCCACGACACTAAATACAACTGTTGTGGAAAGAAAACTCAGCCTTTTTTCTAAACAGGAATTTAAGGATTTTTTCCCCTTTTGTTGCTTATATTAGTATGACAATAGATAGTAAAAATTTAGATATTTTATATTATTTGATTTGATTTTTGCAAATTTGATATTGTAGATTCGAATAAGTTATAAATTTAGATATTAGATTTATTATTCATAATAGATTCGGATAGAATTTTTTTGATATTCGATATCCAAGCTGCTTTAATTTTATTTCGTATAGTATTAGATATCCGAATATATTTTACTTATACGAATATTATCGAATATCAAAATCCGATATCCGCTTACATATTTGTAAAATATAAAAAAAAAAATTCTATGCTTATGTAGATAATCAAATCTTGGCATGTAAACTCTTATTACTAAGAATTCAAATACTTAATAGATTCAAATATCCGAAAGATATAATATTATTATCTTTGAATTTGGATTCAGATATTATGTAAATTAATTTAATTCAAATTTAAACATTTAAAAAATTACAAATATCGAATCTGTTACCAACTCTAACCTTATATCCCTTGCATTATGTATATATTCTGTAAACACAAGTATATAGATTCAATAAATATGAGCAATATTATGTGGTGGCCACAGAAAATTGGTAGGGCCTTAGATTTTTTATTTACTTTTCTTATAAGATAGGGTTTTTTGAAAGGTAAGATTTAAATTTAATACACATAAGTTAATAATGTGTAAAATTAATTATTAATGTAAATTTTTTTTATATAATTTATAATATTTTGAAAACAAAAATAAAAAAATAACGCGAACAAAACATAATTTTTTTTTTAAATTGAATTACTATGACAAATTATGCAAAATATGTCATGAATTGAGATACGACACGAACACACAAATGCTTCTCTAAATTGAATCACAATGAAACTATGTAAAATATGAGATGAATTGAGACACGACACGAACACAACATAAAAAAAAAATTAAAACACAACACAAAAATAACATGAATATGACATGAATACACAAACATGTAAAAATTTATATAAATTATTAACGTGTAAAAATTTATATAAACTTTAATACTTTAAAAACAAAAAAATAACATGAACACACAAAATTTTCTCTAAATTGAATAACTATGAGATATTACGACAAATATGTCATGAATTGAGACATGACACGAACACAACATAGGAAAAAATAATTAAAACACAACACGAAAAATAATATGAACATGACATAAATACACGAACATGTAAAAATATACATAAAATGAATTATTAACGTGTAAATTTTTTTTATAAATTTATAATAGTTTATATAAATTATTAACGTGTAAAACTAATTATTAACGTGTAAAAATTTATATAAATTTATAATACTTTGAAAACATAAAAAATAACACGAACACGAACACAAACATACAATTTTTTTACTAAATTGAATCACCATGATAAATTATGCAAAAATATGTCATAAATTGAGATACGGCATGAACACACAAAATTTTCTCTAAATTGAATCACAATGAAAAATTATGTAAAATATGAGATGAATTGAAACATGACACAACACAACATAGAAAAAATAATTAAAATATAACACGAAAAATAACATGAACACAACATTAATACACGAACGTGAAAAAAATACATAAAATAAATTATTAACGTGTAGAAATTTATATAAATTTATAATACTTTATATAAATCATTAACTTGTAAAACTAATTATTGATGTGCATAAATTTATATAAATTTATAATATTTTAAAAACACAAAAAAAAAACACGAATACGAACATGTCACAAACAAACAAACAATTTTTTTTTCTAAATTGAATCACTATGACAAATTATGCAAAATATGTCATGAATTGAGACATGACACGAATACATAAATTTTTCTCAAAATTGAATTACAATGACAAATTATGTAAAATATAAAATAAATTGAGACATGACACGAACACAATATAGGAAAAATAATTAAAACACAACATGAAAAATAACATGAGCACGACACGAATATACGAACGCGTAAAAATATACATAAAACGAATTATTAATGTGTAAAAATTTATAATATGTTATATCAATTATTAACTTATAAAACTAATAATCAACGTGTAAAAATTTATATAAATTTATAATACTTTGAAAAGAAAAAAAGAACACGAACATGTCACAAACACATAATTTTTTCTCTAAATTGAATCATTATGACAAATTATGCAAAATATATCATGAATTGAGACACGACACGAACACACAAATTTTTTCTCTAAATTGAACCACAATGACAAATAATGTAAAATATGAGATGAATTGAGATACAACACGAACACAATAACATAGAAAAAAATTAAAATGCAACTCGAAAAATAACATGAATACTATACGAATACACAAATCATAAAAATACACATAAAACAATTATTAACGTGTAAAAATTTATAATATTTTATATAAATTATTAACGTGCATTACAACAAATTTGTCAATTAGTGACGAAATTTTTAAATGACACATTAATTTTCGTCATGAAAAATAGGTTTAACGTGACGAAAATAGTAATTCGTCACGCTTGTTTATTGTTATTATATTTTATATGACGATTTTAAGAAACGTCGTAAGATTGTGTCACCAAATGTTTGGTGCTAAAATTTACCAAAAAAAAAATTGGTTGGAAATTTTTTTAGTGACGTTGTAGTGGTTTAAGACTAATTATTAACGCGTAAAAATTTATAATACTTTAAAAACACAAACACAAACACGAACACGTCACGAACACACAATTTTGTCTCTAAATTTAATCACAATGACAAACCATGTAAAATATAAAATGAACTGAGACACGAACACAACATAGAAAAAATAATTAAAACACAACACGAAAAAAAATTATGAATACAACACGAATACACGAGCGTGTAAAAATATACATAAAATAAATTATTAACATGTAAAAATTTATATAAATTTGTAAAAAAAATAACACAAACACATAATTTTTTTTCCTTTCCTTTCTACCATCTTTCTTTTCTTTTTCTTTTTTTCTTTACTTTTTTTTTTCTACCCCCTTAAAAAAAAAAAACTGAAGGGGCGATGTGGCTTACCTCTCTTTGCAGCAAAAACAACAAAATTTATCTGATGGATTATATTATTAATTCATGTGCATACTAACCATACTTATTCTATACAAATTATATTAATTGACTTGGTGATGATAATAAAATTGAAAATTTGATTCCATGAATCTCAATTTCTTTCAAAAATCAAAACCTATCTCTTCTAAAAAAAATTAAAATATAAAAGATTGACTTTCTTGAGTGAAGTAAAATTAAATGATACTTCTCGGCTAAAACAAAATTAAATGATATCAAATGAAAGACTACCATTAGAAGAAAAAATTGACAGAAATGGAGTCAACGATATCGTGGGAAGAGATATTAGCAGGAGTAATCGTAACAGCACTGGCGATCAGCTGCGCATAATACAATATCAGATATTGCGATGGTATGGTACTAATGAAGCATGTGAAGCAAGTTATTTTGCCGATTTCAATCCTTTCGAGTAAGGGGTATATGAAGGTTGTTGCACTCATATATATATATATATATATATATATATATGAACTTCACAACAATTATTAAAGATCTCTTTATTGACATAAGATAAGAGAGTATATATAGTTCTGAGTTCTGACAGCTATGAAGACTAAAGGTAGTATAAAAAGACACCAAAATCGACACCTATACCACAAGCTTTTGATCTTTCCCTGAAAATTTTATTTAGTTTTGTTAAACGATGTTATCCCAAGTATGATAAGTTTTGGATAGTTTATATTCAAGTTGAATCTTTTGATATGTTGTTAATTGGTTTTAGGTTGGTTTTTTAATATGATATTAAAATTAAGGTTTTGTTATGTTGTTTTTGCATGTTACTTATATCTGTTAATTCCTTGAGTTTGTTATTTTTGTCTGTTATCCCTTCTGAGTTTGTCACATGCTAAATTTCTCTTTCTCCACTTACACGTGATATGGTCTATTAAATGGTATTCTCCCACATATGTTAAATCTTGAAATATATGCGATCTTATATTCAAATTAAATCTCTTTACTTATTATCGATTGATTTTAGATTGGACTGAGATTGTTAATCATAAAATCGAGGGCTTGAGTTATTATTATTAGATAACTAAACTAGAGAACAACTTAATAATACAAGTAAAACATCCTCTTGCTCTACCTTTTGAGCCATCAGGCTTAATTTACCCATAATTTTCTATATATCAATTTTTTTTGTAACGTTGTTGGCATAGTGTGGATCGCAGAAGCTTAAAAGTAAGACAGATTAATTCACTGAATTATTAAATCTATAAGAACAATCAACTTTGTTAATTATTAGTTAATGGAAAAAAAGCAGGCCTTTAATATATGTGGAGGATATTATTGAAAATCTTTGAGGCTACACTTAAAAGCTATTGCTTTATGTTAAAGTAGGGCTATTAATAATAGTTCTTATATTAGGACAGACAACAATTATTTTTGTTTGGTCTGACAAACAGACAATAATCAAATGATCATCACACTGTACTTGATTAAAAATTTGTTACAGGTAATTCATCTCTTGGCTTAAAGGGTTATAAAATATTTTGATTTTCAATGTAGTTGTGGCTGGTGAAATTCCAAATGACAACCTTGGAGCCACCATAAAGAAGTACTACTATTTCGTATGACAATTAACAAAATTAACAAAAACAGTCCAACATTCAGTCACGGATATCATTCCATGTCTCCAAGAGGGAAAAAAAAGGATCTACCTATAAATTTCTCTTTTCCTTTTGTTTGTATGTGGCTTTTACTATCAAAACATCCATTATTTTGTGTTTGTCGGAAGGATTTTGGGCAGACGATGTGGCAAGTGAGATGGGTGAAATGGAATCGTTAAAAGTTTTAGATTTTTGTCCATTGATAAAGGATTAGTTCATTCCCTCCATTCACTAAGTTCTAGCTAAATTCAAAATAAATCCTGAACCAAAGTGGTGAGAAACGACCAAAAAATATTTGACTTTCCTAATGATGATTCGGTTTGAGGTTGGGTTAAACTTAACGATAAAAAGTGAGATATAAAAGAAGAAATAAAGAATAAACTGTTATCCAAATGTGTTTGTGACTAAGGCCCCATCCCAATTGCATCCGTTTCGATGCGGTTGAGATTTTTTTTACCCTAACCGTATCGAAATTGGTGTTTGGGTAGATCGTGCTGATTCTTTTTTTTTTTTCATTAGAGCTCTTATGTTCCAGTGGAAGAAAAGACTCTCTCACTAGAAGGCCTTTTCTTAAAATAACTTTTATGGTTATTTTTTTTATTTTTTATATAATAAATTCTATTATTATAAAATAAATATAAATTTTATTATTATATAATAATTTAATAAATATATAAATTTTATTATTATAAAATTAATAGGAATTAATTGAAAATAAATATTTATATGAATAATAAAAAATAAATATAAAAATATTCTTTGATATTTTTGTAATTTTTATTAATAAAATTATTATTTGACATAAATATAATTTTAATTATTTATTAATTTTATAAATATCAAATAAACTAAAAATTTTATTATATATACACATTTTAATCAATGTCCTTAATGGTCATTTTATCTTCTCACTACAATTAATCTCACCGTCACACTTTTGAATCCAAAACACATATCCCACCATTGATTTTAATCTCACCGCTACATTATTCAATCTCATCGCTACAGTAACTAATTTCACCTCCACCACTATTTTTAATCTCATCGGAACCAATCTCATCGCCCATCCAAATGAACCCTAAGTAATTGGATTTTTCAACAAAGAATGGTCAAGATAATTATGCTTTCTTTACCTCTATTTTGGGACTTGGAAGCAAAGTAATTCATGAGAGAATGAAAAAAAAAGAACTCTGAGAATATTTACAGTTGACAATTGTAATACCCAACCCAAAATCCCAAATGTGTTAAAAAAAAACTATTGGACTCAACCCATAAGTATATTAAAGATTAAAAGAAAATAAAATGAACAAAAAAGATATAAAACCTATAGATAGTTTTCTTTGGCAGTTAGAAAGAAATTGGGGAAAGAAGAGAAACCCTAAGAGAGAAGAGAAAAGATGAAAATTGAAATTTTTGTCTTCAGGATTGAAAGATTAAGGTAAGTAAAAACCCTATTTTGATTTGTAAAACAAAGTTTTTGTTAGATTGTTAGAATTTGGATGAAACTTTTTGGGAGAAAAACTTAGAAAATCTATGAAATTCTCATGATTCTTCTTGATTGATTTGGATAAAATTATTGGGTTTTATTTTATGATTAATTAAGAGATAATCATGATTTCTATTGGATTTAAGGGTTGGTTATGGTCGGAAAGATATTTGAATCTATTTTCTAACGAGATAAACGGAAGTGAATTCCGAGTTTTCTACGAAAAGATAATCAGCTTTTACCAAGAGATATGCGTGCTATCTGGAAGTAGCAGCAAAGCTGAATTACGAAAATGACTGAAATTTATCTAAAAAGAATTATGAGTTGGGCCTTATATGGTTTGAAATCTTATTAAGTCTAATTTTTAATGGACTTAACAGAATTGAAATTCGAGTTTTCTAAGTGAAGATATCTTATTTTTAGTAAACACCGTTCAGGCTGCCTAGAAACTTGTGCCAAGGGTAATTTCGAGATTTTTCTGCAAATTATCTATGATGAATTATGATATGAGATTTATATGGATGACAACTTATTAAGGCCTAGTTTAGCATTGCTGTTGCGGTTGTAAAAAGCTTGGTTTAGAAAAAGTATAATTGAAAAGTTTTGTGAAAAAGTTTTGAAAATTCTGAGTGTTTAGCATTGCTGTAAAAAAATGTTGTGAAAAGTTAAAATGTCTATTTTAGACATAATGTTGGAAAGTAAAGAATAAGTTAATTTCTATGCTATTCAAGTAATGTAATATTAAGATATATCAAAATATAAATTTGAAATATTTTTTACGTAATTAATATAAATTATTTGTGATATTTAATTTGAATATATTAAAACACTTTTTAGATATTAAAATACATACAAACATAACATTTTACAAATTTAAATATATAAGGCTATATATTTGACATAAAATTCAAAAAAGGGAAATAATTGTATACCCTCATATAAATCTTACAAAAAAAAATATATTCAATGTTTGCAATTCAAAGTGAATTCATTAAACTGCAAGCTATGGCATCCCTTGTTACTTCCATATCATAATTTGGTGAATTATTTAATTCACCGTCATCATCACTTTCTCCATCATGCACATCTTATGGTTCAATAATATTTTCATATGCCCCATCATTATTTTCAACCTCCATGAATTTGCATCATCTCGTCCTGCATGTTTCCGGATAAAATTGTGTATCGCCATTGTAGCAACAACAATCAACCTTTGTTTTTCAAAAGAATAACCTGGCATATCTCTTAAAATATCCCATTTTTTTTTCAGTACACCAAAAGTTAGCTCAATCACACTACGTAATGATGAATGTGAATGATTAAATACCTTTTCTTTACCAGATATAGGTCTACCTCTATGAAAGTCAGGTGAATGATATCGTTCTCCTCTATATGGTCCAAGAAAACCTTTCATTTGAGGATATCCAAAATCAACAAGATAATACTTTCCTATACGTCAGAAGATAATAAATAATCGATTAAACAACTTATATTTTATTTTTTAAAAAAAATAAATAGATGAAATAATTTACCATTTGGTGGGTATGGAAATTTTAATCTTGGATCTCTAATTGCATCAAGAAATATTCTAGTGTCATGTGCCGGTCTTTCCCATCCAACCACTACAAATGTGAAGAACATATTAAAATCACATACAGCCATAACATTCTGAGTTGGGATGCCTTTTCTTCCTATGTAGGGAATTTGTTCTTTTGGTGGAAGAATAGCAGCAATATGTGTACCATCAATTGCACCTATGCAAACCTACATAAATAATCATAATAGTATGCATAATTCAAGTAAACAAATATAATAAAATATAATATTATAGTATTTAAATTTTACCTTAAAATGTGGCATGAATCTAGAATCATTACGTATTTGTTCAGGTGTTAAGCTAAACGAACGATCCTCAGGTGCAATTATATCAATAGCCATCTTTGAAATTTTTTCAAGCATAATTGCAAAATATCGACTTATTGTCCCTCCAGACCTTTGAAATCGCTCTCGACATCGAGAAACTTTTGCACCAACCCCCAACATATACAGATTGATACCCAATATCTCATGAGAAGAAATATTTCTCGAACTTTGTAAATTGTATCGTGTTTCCAAAACCCTCAACAAACTTTTGAATACAATTGTTGACATTCTAAAATGAATCATGCAACGTGATTCATGACCATTAAGGATCTCTCGAACCCATGCCTCACCTGTCTGTTTTGAATCCATGCACGGTTGTTTCAGTATATATTTCTCATAATACAACTGCACAGAACAAGCTGCAGCATTGAATAGCCTATTAAAACTTTCCATACGTTTTAAAATCTCCCTCCTTTCCCTTTCATCATCACTGGAATTGTTGAGATCACTATTAATCATACTCATTACCTGTGAAAAAGATTTTAAAAACAATACTTAAATATTTCAATAATATAACCGTTAATGCAAAATAAACTAGGCATTAATGTGAATAATATATGTTTCTTAATAATCATAAACATCATCCAAACATAAATAAATCCACCAAAGTATACAACATCAACATGATAAGAAAAAAATCCGTCGCACTAAAAAGTGTCCAACGCAAACCAAAGATCAAACACAACCACTAAAAATAAATAGAACGAGGAGAAATTCAATAATGCATCTCCTAAGGCCTAAGGAGACTAGAAAATTTAGAACTCTCCTCCATTTCCATCTTAAGCCACCAAACTTTAATCTCGGAAGATATTGACAAAAACACAGTTCGCTTCTCCTTATTAATTAATAACTTCAGAGAGAAAAAGTAAAGCTGACTAGCTTTTGGAACTTCCTCTGACAAGCTATCAAGCACTTTGATTGCTTGTGGAATGCCATATGGATCCATAAAAGAAGTTATACTAGAAGTGGCTTGACTCATATTGTCAACTGCACTGCATAATTTATCAATTTGACTAGATAATTTTGCAGCTCCTCCAATTGTCTTTGATAACTTTTTTTTAACCAGTATTAGGATGAGAAGATCCTGACTCAATGGATTTTCTTTTTTGATGTAGTTGCTGCATATGTTCTTGAGGCTCAGGAGTTTGATTGTTTTCATCTAATAAGTCATATGCTACTTGACTTGACATGTGAACATCATCCATTGCAACTCCTTCTGCATGTTCTTAAGGTGCTTTATTATCATCCTTAGATAAATCGCTAGGAAGTATACCTGAAGAAGGTGCCCATGCTTTGTCACCAGTAGCAACTATACCCATGAACATTTGGTTCAACTTACCTTCTAATTCAGGATCAATACCTCCAAGTCTGAATTTCAGAGCTTCGGGCACAACCTACACATAAAGTGATGGTATAGTAAGAAATTAAGAATAAATAAATAAGAAAAGTTTAATTATAAGAATTATTAATGTACCTTTAGCCTACTCTCCCACCATTCTTCCGAGGCATCAACTGTGCCTCTTATAGGATTCCATCCTAAACCAGTATCTTTGCCTTTAAGCTTCTTCCATGCCTTCCATTCTTTTTTCAATAAGTCCCACCTATTCTTGAGTTGTTTCTGTGAATAAGCTCTACCCGTATCATGCTCAAATTTGGAAATTATTCTTAGCCATCCTTCTATTTTGAAATGAGTACCAGGTCTATTACCATTAAATATTACCTTAATACAAAGATCACAAAATACTATTGTTAACCTCCTATGCCATATTGCTTTTGCCTTCTCAGTTGCTTCAACAATCTTAATATTTTTCATCTATCACATATATTATGTTTTAACATATTGGGAAAAAAATTAATATTAGAGATGTGACAATAAATAATTTAGGTGCAAGCAAAGTTGATGAAAATAGTAGACAATAAATAAATAAGTATTCATTATGCCATATGAATTCATAAATATTTCATATTTCATATATATATATATATATATATATATATCTTCAATTTAGGAAATGCCTTACCCATGATTCCTCTTTTCTTCTTCTTGTTCATACGTATATAGCTATAAATACAACTAGATGATATGCTATAATTAACAAAAAAAAAATTGGTTTGTCATTTTAGTAAAGCAGCTAGGAAATTGTCCAGGTTCATTAAGCAACCCTTGATCAATAACTCTTAATTCTCTAGGTTTCAAAAGATATATGGTGAGAGCAATCAATACCAAGAACCCAAGTAACCAACTATCCAATTGCTACACTTACTGTTCCCAGTGGTCGTCTCTAGCTAGTGGAATTGAGGATAGATAACAAAAGGACGTGGCTTGACAATGGTTGGAATGTATTTGTTGAATACTATTCCAGCTGTATTGGATATTTCTTGGTCTTAAGATGAAGGGAATTCACATTTCAATGTTCATTATATAATCTGAAAGCTTCAGAGATAAACTATCTGTCTAATAGTCTAAATAATTCACAAGAACTTGGTGATTCGCTCAAATTATAGGTTCTCAGCCTAGATGTTCTAGTTCATACTTTTTGATTGATAAAAATGTTGATGAATGTCCAGATCATGATAGGAAGAAATATAAGAACCTTACATGACTGCATCAGAAAAACGATGTGCATGATTTACAAGCAACATTTCAATCTACTTGAGACAAAGGCATTCAATTTAGTGGGGTTGAGCTTACAAGTATTGGAGATGATGGTTGACTGTATTTATTAGAAAACATTAAATATAACATATATCCAAATGAACACAACTACACAAGTAATTTGTTTTTAAATTATGCAGTATTGCATTATGCTACAGGTCTAATCGCCAAGGTGGTGAAAATTCAACTGTCTTGCTTGGCATTGCAAAGCACATATAGTAAACCTTTTTGACATGTGCAAGATAATAATGGAAATTAACTATGCAAAGGACTCCCACTGTTTTTAGCAGACATATTGACCATAACCTCTCCCCCTTTGCAAGCCCCTCATGCTTAAAGGTGCAGACATACCCCATGTGATCAAAGGGGCAGAATGCAAATTAGAGCAAAAAAGAAAATTACAACATTATCAGTATAGTTGGTGTAAAAATACTAAGGATTTTAATTCATTAGAAACAGAATGCAAGTAACTGGCAAAGATATACTGAGAAAATGAATGCAGTGATCTAATCTAGTCATGATAATCAATTATCAACAAATTAATGTGTTTTTTGCCTCTTTCATTTCAGAATCCTTTAGAATTATATGTACAAAATTCTAAATTTTGATATATCAATTAATGGAATGATAATTAAAAAATCAGTTTTTAAGTTCATAAGATAAACCTACAAGAAAAATTTGTATCCACGGAGACAAATGCATGATGAAATGGAAGGCAAAAGTAAAACCTTGCACAACTAATAAACTTAAGTATTCAAAAGTCAATGAAAAGGAAATGACGCAAATTAATGAAGGTGATGGGCATTTTTGAAATGATAATCACAAAAATCCAATAAAAAAAAGTAAGAGGACCTGGGCACGGATCCGAGTGCTGGGAACGGTGAGAGGGGCGTGTTGCTTGATGAGGTCGTAAAGGGAACTGGCGATGGAATTAGCTTCTGGAATGGGTACCTTTGGGTTGACCTTTCTCACAATCACTGCCTGCTTCTCGACATGAAGATGAAGGATGAGTTGTGTTTTTTGGGTATTTGGTAATTTCCCCTCAAACCAATGGTTTTGGAACCATAAAAGCACCATTATTGTGGCTGTTGGGTTTGGCTCAAAAGCTGCTGTCAAAAACAGCTTTCAAGAGAAAAAGCAACTTGTTTAGCATTTCTTGTCTGCCAAAACAAGCGTTTTGGCAGTCAAAAGCAATGCTAAACGGACCCTAAGTCTAGTTTCTAAATCTTCAAACGGATCATGATTTCGAATTTTGTAGCTTAAGATTTGACTAATTTAGTAAGTGCTACACAAGTTGGCAGATTTGATAATTATAAGGTTTTGAGATACTTTGGATGATTTTATGGTATAAATGATATTTCAAGAGCATGATTAGTTTTATTTGATTATATGATTAAGAATAGGTTTTTGACTATTTTAGAGACAAACTAAGTTATTGAAAAGATGGAACTTCGAGAGGATTGAGTTCGTTATTTCATGTTTCGGTTTAGCGAGTTCAGATAAGTAACTTGATATCCCTTTGGTGTTTTGACACCCTAAAAATCAGTCTCGACATGCTTAAATTTTGTACATAATATATATAATGTTTTTGTCCTTACTTTGTTAAATCGGGTTAATGTTGTTGATTTTAATCACGCAAGTGCACGTATCGTTGACAAGTAATATAATGAAAAGTAGAGTGTCGAACCCACGAGGAATTGCTATTAAAATCGTTAAGTTTTAAAATTAGCACAACCTAGTCTTATCTACACAACTAATTAAAGATGGTAATCAAGAACTAAACTAAAATAAACTAATATTAAAAGCAAGTAAATTAAAAAGATTGAATTCAATTAATTATAAAAGCCTAGGATTACAACTTCCCTCAACACTTCGCCTGAATATCTCTCTACCTCTTCACTTGATTAATGATCCTGAGTTTTTAACCTAGAGTTCTATCTTATTTTTAAGCATCTGTCGATGGTCTTATAAAAATATCCTCCATAATCAATTAACTATATGTCTATGATAATTGAAATAAAGAAGAACTCATAAAGCTTAGGCTCTAACAATGGTTACACATGACAAGTAAGTATATTTCTACCCTACCCGCAGATCAATTCATCCTAATAAATGAATATGAAACATGTGTCATTCAATCCATGACTAACACTAAACTCCCTATGTCTATTTGTATTTAGGTTAACAAATCAATCTAATTGGTGGCCAATCAATTAGAAGCATTAAGAACAAGAATGAACAAACAACTCAATAAACCATTAAATCAAGCTAGAAAGAGAAAGTAAATTCAAACTATGTGTTGAGTTCCATTGAAATCCTAGTAAAAGAAATTTAGTTCATGATAATTAAAGAAAACAAATAATAAAATAGTTTCACCATTATCAACTACACAAGAAAAATAAAGAAGAGAAAAGAGAAAAACGAAACTAAGAGTTATCAATTCTTGAGTCTTCAATCTTCAAATCTTCCAATATTCTTGAGAGAAGTTGGTGGCTAATATCTGTTTGAGAGAGAATTAGGTTTCTAGATGTCTAATCCCCTTTATTCTGACCTAAAAGAGTCCTATTTAAAGTGCCCAAGGCCTCCTGGAGTCTGAAACTTCGTTCCAAAGCAAAACAGGTAAGATTTTCGTTTTTGCTTTTTTCCATTTTTGCGGGTACTGTTCATGCCCCTTGGCACCGCGGTACCAGATTTTGGCACCGCGGTACCAGATTTTGGCACCACGGCGCCACTGCTAATTCCTCCTTGGTCTTTCTCCTCCGTTTGTCCGAATTGGTTCCTGTCGGCTTCTCAAAATTTGTCAACTATTTTGACTAGGAAAATCTTGTCTGATTTTGACACGCCTTATACCGTTGGAAAGGTATGGAAGTCAGATTAAAAAGTCAAGAAGGGAGTTTTCTCATTTGAAGTCTTTAAGATCAATTTTGTCTTGAAATAAACTCTAGAGGTCGAATCTACCTCTTCATTGGAATGCACCGACTTTTGTCGTTTTGCACCACGAAGCTCTAGATCACCTTGGACCTATAAAAACACTTAAATAACAACTAAATAACTTATTTTAAATATAAAATGGATAATTAAAATAAATATAAAAATATCTAAAACTAATCAAATCCTAATAAAATCCTCAAGGACTTAGCCGATTCAAAAGCATAAAAGGTGGCAAAATAACTATATTTCCTAGAGTTATCACACCCCAAAACTTAATATTCTGCTAGTCCTCGAGCAAAACAAAACAAACTAACTAAATAACCTGACACAAAACATCACTCAAGATAAATGCACTCAAGCAATGATTTCTTTATTTTCCTCAAAAGTTATCTCAAAATCATGATTCAAGTTAGAACATAAACATAATCCAAATCTATGATTCAATTCAATCGTAAACTTCATGCTTGAATGCATTTTCAGTGTGTGCGTGTGTGTATAATCTCTTGTCTAATCAATGCATGCAATCCAAAGAAGTTTATATCAATGAAAAATACGAATTAGTACTAGATTTTCATATGTTTGCTTTTCATCTCCCTCTCCACTAATGTAGACTAACACTTAATCAAAAATCAAGTAGGTTTTTATTAAGCTTGTAATGTAAGGCTAGGGTCAAGATAGGATAAGGATATATTTTGGTTTAAGTTCACCCATAGACACTTTACATTTTTTTAGGACTTTTGAGAGCCATAACATTTTCCTCAAATTACATTCTTTCTTCTTTCTTTGAATACACTTCCTTTTTGCTTCACCACTTTATCCCCCCTTTTTTTTTTCTTTCTATTCTTCGTTTTCGAAGAACCATAACTTTTTTTTTAGAGAAATTTCACATCACCATTTCACCCAAATTCGACATGGCTCATTGTTGTTTCCTGTAATATCATCACATGCCTATGTAGTGAGGGTTAGTCATGGTTTTTCTTATTTGGCTAGGCTAATAGATGTGGCAATCAAAGAAAAGATATATATCAATTAGGCACAAAGAGGTAGACTAAGGATAATAATATATAAAGGTAGGCTCGAAAGGCTCAAACGATCCAAAGATGGCCTAAATCACTTCCTCAACTTAGTATTGTCTGGGATTTCGCCTTGAGAGAGAATCAAACAAATTCTAGGTTCTAGACATAATTGCAATTCACATCAACATAATCAGTCTTTAAATAAGCAATGCAAATCTAAGCAAGAGATTAAGTGCTCAATTTGTTGAAAATCACATCCTAACATGAAACTAACAAAAGAATTTAACAGAAATTCTTCTCATGCTTATGTTTTCCCAAGAATCAAGATAAATCAATAACTAAAATTCATCGTTGGATAAGGATTTCATCATAATAAGTGCAATGTATCTCAAGCAAAAAAAAAAAAAAAAATAGACTCCTAAAATATTAATGACAATCACACAAACTAAAATAAATCTAAAGACACACCCCCAAACTTAAAACAAACATTGTCCTCAATGTTTAGAAATAAAAAGAGTAAGAAAAAGAAAACTCCCCTATCGATGAAAGCAACGTAGGAAAAATTTTAGTTTTCCTCTTAGACTTCATCATGCTTGTCCAAATGGGGCGAGTAGTCACTACAAAAGAAAACAAAAAAAAATTAATAATAAAAAATACTCTAAAAATTAAAAGGAAAGAAAAATAAAAAGTTTAGAACTTCGGTTGCCTCCCAAGAAGCGCTTGATTTATAGTCATCGGCTTGACTATCTCATGTTTATCATCCAATATCCAACCACTTAATGATTTTCAATTCATGCTATTTTGCAGTTCTTTCTTTGAACAATTTAGCAGTCTTGCAGGCTTGAAAGCGAAATTCATCTCTTTTCGTGATAGAATTCAAGAATGCTTTAAGTGGATCAATGGGATAAATCTCTATGAATTCCTTGTTGATAGCACTCTCTATCCCATTGATTAGTTTTGGCTGTTGGATGCATTGGGGAACAGGTTATGGTGGGTCACACTGGGTCTCCTCTATGTAAACTTTTTCACCTTCTTTTGCATCCACAATTTCTTCTTCAAGAAATTTGGTTGGTGGTGGTGGGTCGCACTGAATCCCAACTTCTTGAGCTTTCACAATTTTTTCTTCAATAAGCTCAGTTGACAATTCTGGGTTCTTGCTATCCTCATCTATCTCTTGTTCAATCCCAAGTGTATTGGCGTTGCAATGCTCTTGTTCTGGGCTCATAGGATTAAGTTCAGTATCACTTGGAAGAGTTTCTTGAAGTTGGTTGTTAATGGCATGAGCAAGCTGGCTTATTTGTGTCTCCAGATTCTTGAGTGTCGTTGCTTGACTCTGATTGATAGCTTCCTGTTCCGCCATGTAGTGCATGATCATCTCGTCCAATATTGATGGCTTCTTTTCTGGGATAGGTGCTTGGGCATATTTCTGAAGTATAGCATCGGTGCTTGCCATGTAATGCATGAACACCTCTTCCAATGATGGCTTGTTTTCTGAAGCTGGTGCTTGAACATATGGTGGAAACCCATGAGGATATGCTTGATTTTCAGAATAGGAGGACCATTGATTGTTGTTCCCAAAAGAATTTTGGTGATCTCCCCAACCTGGATTGTAAACGTTAGAATAAAAATTATTTTGCTGCATATTGTAGAATACTGCGTTGAATCGGCATAAGTTGGGCACCAATCACTATGATGTCCACCCCCACAGAGTTCACAAATTACAAACGGGTTTTGGACAGAAGGTACACACAAAGTGTCAAGTTTCTTGTTAAATGCAGCCACTTATGTAGATAAAGCATTGATTGCATCCCGTTTATAATCCCACATAGTGCATCCAAATCAACAAAACCTGAAAATAAAAAAATAAAGTTTGGATTAAGACTAAGATTGCTTGGTATTAATATTAACAAAAATAATAAACAATTGCCCGGCAACGGCGCCAAAAACTTGTTGTCGACTTTAATCACGCAAGTGCACGTATCGTTGACAAGTAATATAATGAAAAGTAGAGTGTCGAACCCACGAGGAATTGCTATTAAAATCGTTAAGTACTAAAATTAGCACAACCTAATCTTATCTAAACAACTAATTAAAGATGGTAATCAAGAACTAAATTAAAAGAAACTAATATTAAAAGCAAGTAAATTAAAAGATTGAATTCAATTAATTATAAAAGCCTAGGATTACAACTTCCCTCAACACTTCACCTGAATCTCTCTCCACCTCTTCACTTGATTAATGATCCTGATTGTTAACCTAGAGTACTATCTTATTTATAAGCATTTGTCGATGGTCTTATAAAAATATCCTTCCTAACCAATTAACTATATGTCTATGATAATTGAATTAAAGAAGAACTCATTAAGCTTAGGCTCTAACAATGGTTACACATGACAAGTAAGTATATTTCTACCAATGGTTACACCTACCTGCAGATCAATTAATCCTAATAAATGAATATTAAACATGTGTCATTCAATCCATGTCTAACACTAAACTCCCTATGTCTAGTTGTATTTAGGTTAACAAATCAATCTAATTGGTGGCCAATCAATTAGAAGCATTAAGAACAAGAATGAACAAACAACTCAATAAACATTAAATCAAGCTAGAGAGAGAAAGTAAATTCAAACTATGTGTTGAGTTCCATTGAAATCCTAGTAAAAGAAATTTAGTTCATGATAATTAATGAAAATAAATAATAAAATAGTTTCACCATCATCAACTACACAAGAAAAATAAAGAAGAGAGAAGAGAAAAGAAAAGAAGAAACTAAGAGTTGTCAATTCTTGAGTCTTCAATCTTCAAATCTTCCAATATTCTTGAGAGAAGTTGGTGGCTACTATCTTCTTGAGAGAGAATTAGGTTTCTAGATGTCTAATCCCCTTTATTCTAACATAAAAGAGTCATATTTAAAGTGCCCAAGACCTCCTGGAGTCCGAAACTTTGTTCCCAAGCAAAACAGGTAAGATTTGTGTTTTTGCATTTTTTTTTTCATTTTCGCAGGTACTGTTCATGCGCTTTGGCACCGCGGAACCAGCTTTTGGCGTCGCGGCGCCACTGCTACTGCCTCCTTGGTGTTTCTCCTCCGTTTGTCCGAATTGGTTCCTGTCGGCTTCTCGAACTTCGTCAGCTGTTTTGTCTGGGAAAATCTTGTCCGATTTTGACACGCCTTCTACCGTTGGAAAGGTATGGAAGCCAGGTTCAAAAATCAAGAAGTGAGTTTTCTCATTTGAAGTCTTTAGGATCAAGTTTTTCTTAAAATAAGCTCCGAAGGTCGAATCTGCCTGCTCATTGGAATGCACCGATTTTTGTCGTTTAGCACCACGAAGCTCCAGATCACCTTGGACCTATAAAAACACATAAATAACAACTAAATAAATTATTTTAAACATAAAATGGATAATTAAAATAAATATAAAAATATCTAAAACTAATCAAATCCTAATAAAATTCTCAAGGACTTAGCCGATTCAAAAGCATAAAAGGTGACAAAATAATTATATTTCATAAATTTATCAGTTAAGCATGCAAAATATATATGATATTCTTTGATATGAATTTAGAATGTGATGTCGTTTCGATTTGATTTAGAATATGAGTTTTGTTCAACTATATGTATATACCTATTTGTTTATCTAAAATTATGAATACAATTTACTACATAAGATGCTTTGAGAAAAAATACGAAATTTTCTTTGTACGAGATGTGTTCTATAAAATGCATGACTATTGCTTTTTTTATAGTTGGGTAATCCAGAAATATGTTTTGTTTTGATTTGTCTCCTAGTATGACTATCCTCTAACCCTGTCAACGGGGGTTAAATGTTGGTCATGTCGGCATGTACTTTGTGATAGAAACAGATTTCAACCGTGCCACTGGTTTAGAATTGTGGTTTTTGTGATATTCGATATGCGCAGCCATTGGTTGCTTCTGATATACTTCTGACCCATTGCCAGCTGGGTTAACAGTGGTTTTCGTTCTGACCTATGCCACAGGGGTTTAGTGTGGTCTTAGTATGTTACCGGAGACTAATGAAATTAAACATTTTGTGAAATTTTGTTTAGTTCTGTTATATGATAATCTGATTTTGGAATAAATATGGTTATTGAATATTAGATTATCCAATTTCATTTTTGAATCATTATCATTGATAATTCTTGCCTAAATTTTGTAGCATGCTTAATCCAACTGAGAGGATGTCAGTTACTTGCTGAGTGTTGTCCTCATTCCTTTTATTTCCCTACTTTTTCAGATTTCGATATATGGATTTTCGGAGTTTAGTTTGAAGAGAGCCATTAATTGCGAGTTTAGCATCTGCCTTTAGTCTTATGATACTTTGAAATGGGTAATTTGATATTAGTTTTAGTTGAATTGTTAGTTAGCTATAATATCTTGTATTTTGGATCAATGTGTAATATTGAATTTTTTGGAGACTTGAGATATTTGTAAATTGTAAATTTGGAGACTCTTTGAGTTTTGGTTTTTGATTTAGTAAAATATAAGTTGCCTTGCATGCTTATGGGATTTGTCTCATGAGTATGCGGCGTTGTTACGTCCTAAATCCTCGGGTTTGGGGCATGACAACAATGAAATTTATAATACAAAACCATAACAAAGAATAATGGGATACAAAATATTGAGAGGATTTGGGGAGAGAAGAAAGACATGGCTGTGTTTAGGAATATTTAAAAGCCTAACTAAGAGAGGAGCCATTGAGAATTTGAGATTGAGTAATGACATTGAAGAACTGTTTGCCGCTAATGGATTTTGGGTAGAGTGTGGGTATTGTTGAACTTCCTTATTCATGTCTTGAAGATGTCCTATTTAAAGTCATCATTGAGAAAGAGCTTTGTCCAGCCATGATGCTCTTATCTAGTCGCCGACAGAGAAAGAGCTTTTACCCAAGAACTTGAAATGTTCATTCACGATAAGTATATTCCTGACAACTGCCTTGAAAATGACATGAGCTTGAACAATATAGTGAAATAGTGTTTAGAATAAAGCTTTTAACTGTTAAGAAATGAAGTAGATAAGTATATTCACGATAAGTAAATTATTAAGAAATGAAATGAAGTAGACCCAGTCACAAGAATTTTCTCCATGCCCCAAGACCAAGAGACAAGATCTTGGCTACTAGTGTTTTAGAATCAGGCGAATCATGAAGGCGAACGTAAGTGAAAGCAAATCCTTGTCCACTGAGGAAGAAGATGAACTTTATAGAAGCACAAAAAAGATTAGCGAGCCGCATTCTATCTCCTCTAGCTAGCATCAGTCAGCTGCCCCTAGCATCCCTTCATACAAGGAATCATTATTAGGGGCCAGGTATGGCGCATATGAACATGGTTTCACCAGTCAATGGATGGATTCTTCTGGGAAACTCACAGAATGCGATAGCATGGACCAAGACCATCCAGCAACAGAAGGTGACATTAATATTACCCTTAGTAATGATGAAAAACAGCACATAAGGAGTAAATGGTCACAAACACTCATTGTCAAAGTCTTTGGCAAGACAGTGGGTTATCATTTCCTCTGTAACAAACTCCATCTTCTCTGGAAACCACAAGGTAAACTTTTCTTTATTGATTTGGGCTCTGATTTTCTTATCATTAAATTCGAAGCAAAGATGGACTATGAAGCTGTCCCTAAAGATGGTCCTTGGTTTGTTGGGGGACACTTCTTAGCTGTAAGGAGTTGGGAGCCAAATTTTAGAGCATCAGAAGCCTCTTTCTCTTCAGTGGCAGTTTGGCTGCGCCTACCAGAACTACCTATTGAGTATTATGATGTTGAGATTCTAAAAAAAATAGGAAAACACATTGGCCCTCTCCGAAGAGTTGACAGCCACACACTCACAGGAGAAAGAAGTAAATATGCTTGCCTCTATGTTCAATTGAACCTTGATAAACCACTACCAAAATTTGTCACAGTGGAAGGTCTCAAACAAACTATCATCTACTAGGGCATTAGTTCCCTTTGTTTCCATTGTGGCAAGATCGATCACAGAACAGACCGTTGCCCTACAAAACCCATTACACAAACCTCCCACCAGCAATCGATGCCAGACCAGACTGCTAACCATAGCCCAGGTCCAGATTAGTCCAATGAGGAAGAAGGTTTTGGTCTTTGGATGCTAGTGCAAAAGAGACATTCTAAGATCTCAACAGGAAAACAAATTGTTCAGCAGTCAAGGACCACTGACAAGGACATCTTCCAAGGTCAAACCTAAAGAGCCTACACAGCCAAGGCTCACAAGCCCCAAAGTTCCTTGTTAGAAGCCGACGCTGAAGCCATGCAAAGAAGGCAAACACAAAAGAAGATAGACAAAGAAGAGTGTATTTTGTCTAATGTTAACAAAACCACCCATTCTAATATAAAAGAGCCACGTCACATCACAAAGAGTGTACAACAAACTTCCTTGGACTCTCCAAAAGCTTCGCATAAGCCTGCAGATTTTATCACCTCTGCTGATAGTAAGTCTGTGACCTCAATTCTCTCACCTGAAAGCAGGAATCCCATTCCTATTCGAAATGGCATTAATTCTCAGTAGGGCTTTGCAGTTCACGAAAGGCTATCACTCACACCCTTCACGCAAAAACCAAATAATCCTTTATCTCCTACCTCGGTCCCTCCTTGCCCCTCCTCCTTTCTACCACTCTCACTCTTTTCTTTGCAAATGACTCTCCGGTGGAATCACAAAAGGTTTCAAAGACCCGAATTCAGGGGTCTCAATTCCAGCCAAAGAATGCGAATTTGTCTAGAAAGAAGGTAGAGAAGAGATCGACTAAGACAAGCCAACCCCACTCAAACAAACACCCCATCCCAGCAAACACCACCACCCCCTCCCCTGTCACTGTTAGGCCAAAATCACGACCCGTTGAGGTTATCCTTGAACGAGATGAGACTCAGAGAAAGTTTAGACGGCCCGTCTCACCTAAGAACCGTGGACCAGACAGATTTTCCCCACAGAGAAATTTTCCTGGAGAGAACTCGTGCTCAAATGACACCGATATTAGCCTGCCTGATTTTGCCACCTTCGCTGCTGCCTGATTCTACCATGGATTCCCCACATCCCGAAATATTAACTCACAACCCAACTATTGGAAATTCACCTGCGCAGCACCCAATTCTCAGCCATGAAGTTGACAGTCAGCACCAACATTCATCTACTGCGGCTCTTTGCCAGTACTCTCCTCATACAGGACACACCATCGCTGGTATACAAGATGGAACTCTTCCAGAACATGGGGGAAGCACAGGGACAAAGCCAGAGCAGAACCTTCCAGGTATTCCAAACGATTTTGCAATAGCCTAAAACCTCCGCTATGTCTATCCTTATATGGAACTGCAGAGGTGCTAGGCACCCAAACTTTATTCGAATAGCTAAGGATTTTGGTTTATAACCATCAGCCAGATATTATGATCATCACTTAAACAAAGGCCCGTGGGGAGGATGTTCGTCACATCATCGATAGACTGCTTTTGATGCCTGGAAGGACACTACAACTATAGGTCTTAAAGGAGGTATTTGGATGCTGTGGAATTCTAACAATGTCACTATTCTGAATCTCTGTGATACTGAACAAGAGATCCATGCTACAGATAATGTAATCTCTTCAAACCACTCTTGGCTTTTTTCTGCTATTTATGCTAGTCCACGTTTTCATGAATGGAAGATGTTATGGAAAAAATTTAGAAATTGTTGCTTCTCATCATTCTCTTCCCTGGCTTGTTGTGGGTGACTTTAATGAAGTTCTTTCTTCACAAGACAAATTTGGTAGTCTCCCCATTTTGGCTTTTTGACAAAAAGCCTTCCATGATTGTCTCGACACCTGCCAGTTAATCAATCTTGGCTTTACTGGACCACGTTTTACTTGGTCAAATCTTAGAGACCACAACCACCTTATCCAAGAGAGGATTGACATGGCTCTGGCAAACCCTTCCTGGAGAACTTTTTACCCTGAAGCATCAGTCAAGCATCTTACCAGAACTCACTCTGATCATTGTCCGGTTCTGCTCTCCCTCAAGACAAGTCGCCTCCATTTTGGCGATAAGCCTTTTAGGTTTTAAAAGATATGGTTTGACCACCCAGACTTTCCCCACATTATCCAAAACTGTTGGATCACACCAGATCCTTCCCTTGGCAATTCTCTGACTCATTTGACTCAATATCTCAGAATTTGGAACCGGGATATCTTTGGTAACATTTTCTCTCGAAAACGACATACCCTTGCTCGCCTTAATGGTATCCAAATATCATTGGCTGGCCAACCTAACCCTTACCTTGTTAGCCTTCAACGTTCTTTAACTGAGGAATACCAAACTATTCTCAAACAAGAGGAAGATCTTTGGGTCATGAAATCTCGTGTTAACTGGCTTATTGATGGTGAGAGAAATACCAGATTTTTACATACCACTACAATAATCAGAAGGAAATTCAATAGAATTACTACCCTTAAGGACAATTCTGGCAACTGGATTTCAAATGAAACCTCCCTGGGGTTATTAATTAACAGTTTCTTTAAAGATATCTTCACAACGAGCAAAGAGCATGATTCCTTCTCTATTGACCAGTCTAGCTTAAACTGGGCTTGTCTGTCAGCTGAGGATAAGGAAAACTTCGGATAACCGGTCATTGACTTGGAGATTCAAAAAGCTATCTGGTCTTTCAAACCCCTCAAAGCCCCGGGCCCCGACAGTTTTCATCCCATATTTTTCAAAGGTGTTGGCCTATTTTGAAGAGTACAGTTTGTGTTGCTATCAAGTCCATTTTCACCACAACAACAATGCCAAGTGACCTAAATAAAACCTTAATCTCCCTTATCCCGAAAACCCAAGCACTATCAACCAGTTTCGTCCTATTAGTCTTTGTAACACTACTTACAAGGTTGTAACAAAAAACCTATCGCTTAGGTTGCGACCATTTCTGGATAAACTTATCTCCCCTCTTCAATCCAGCTTCATTCTTGGCCGCCAAACTTTGGATAATGTTATTGTGGTGCAAGAAGCTATCCACTCGATGCAAAGAAAGAAAGGAAAATGGGGTTCCATGAAGATTAAACTTGACCTGAAAAAAGCCTTCGATAGGCTTGAATGGGGTTTCATTAGAAAAGTCCTCACTTATTTTAACTTCCCCACAAATTGGATCAAGCTTATTATGAGCTGTCACTCCTCTTCCTGCATGTAGGTCTTGGTTAACGGTGGCAAGCTTGAAAGTTTATCCCTCTCGAGGAATCAGACAGGGAGACCCCATCTCCCCCTACCTGTTTATCTTGTGCATGGAATACGTTAATCAAACAATCTTGGAAGCTGTTGATAGCAAAAACTGGTTCACTGTTACCGTTGCTCGCCATAGCCCAAAGCTTTCACATGTATTGTTTGCGGAAGACATTAACCTCTTTGCGAGAACTGACAAGAAGACAACCCATACAATTATGAGGGTTCTCGAGGATTTTTGTACTGAATCGGGCTAAAAAATTAGTAACCAAAAGTCAAAAAATTTCTTTTCTCCTAATACCACGGAGCATCAAAAGAGATAGATTTCTTAAACCCTTGGTTTCACTATAACGAAATATTTGGGCAAATATTTAGGGCATCCTCTTCACCATAGAAGGATGAACAAACATGATTATGCCTTTATCATCGAAAAAGTTCGCTCGAAGCTTGCAGGCTGGAAAGCAAGTCTCCTCTCACCAGCAGGGCGTCTTACTCTTATCCGATCAACCACAGCAGCCATCCCCTCTTATTACATGCAATCCAAAAAACTACCGAGTAGTGTTTGTGACTTCCTTTACAGAATAAATCAAAATTTTCTTTGGGGAGGGACCGAAAGCTCAAGCAAGCTTCATCGTATCAATTGACAAGTGGTCACACAACCAAAAAGTGAGGGGGGCTCGGTATTAGACAAGCGAAAGCCCAAAACCAAGCTCAACTCACAAAGCTAAGCTGGAGGCTATTACTCAATCAAAATTCCTTATGAGCACAACTACTTCACTCGAAATATCTTAGAGGGTCAGGGTCAGGGTCGAACAGTCGAGCCTCAGTCACTTAGCAAGCTTTAAGAGGTGTACAACACTTGATTGAGAAAGGAATCAGATGGATTGTTAGAGATGGATCAAAAATTAACTTCTGGATGGATAACTGGACGGGACTGGGTCCCTTTCGAAACCTTGTTACTGGTCCATTCAATAAGAATGAGGAAATACTCACAGTTAAAGGTTTTCGAACTTTCTTAATTGACACGGGCTCCATTCCCACTTCTATCCTTCTTCCCTGTATTATTGAGGACTCTCTCTTGGGAATCCCTTACTCCATGATCCAAACTAGAGTTGATTCCATTTGTTGGAACTTCTCTAACAACGGGGAGTTCACCTTTGCCTCTGCATATCACATTGCTCTTGACTCCCGAAAATTTGCTCCTCCAAAGAACACATACAATTGGGAATGGATTTGGAAACAGTGTCTGATACCAAAGTTGTCTTTCTTCCTCTAGGAATGTGTTCATCAAATTCTACCTACTAAAACTCTCCTCCAACGACGTGGTATCGTCGATAATGTCACCTGTCCCCTTTTCCAAAAGGACCCTGAGACCCTCAACCACCTTTTCCGTGACTGTTCCTTCACTAAATCACTTTGGTTAACCGTCCACTTACCTTCACAGCTTTCTACTTCCAACAGCCTATCTCTTACTGACTGGATCAAAACCAATATGTCTTCTAAACTCCTTTTCCATTCCCATAACATCCCTTGGAGACTGGTGTTTATCTATTTCCTCTGGGGTGTTTGGCATGCAAGAAATGCAGCCACCTTTGGAAATCCCTACCATCATGCTTCCTTTACTCTTAGGGCTGTCTCCTTGGCAGCCGAATTCTTTGCCCTCACTTCTAGATTAAAACCTACTTGCCAACCCTCCTTTTTACCTGTTAAGTGGAATCCACCTCTGCAAGGATGGTTTAAACTAAACACCGACGGCTCAGCCATTGGTAATCCGGGAAGAGCAGGTGCAGGCTCTATTATTAGAGACCACAGTGGTCAGTGGATTATAGGCTCACATAGATTCATTGGCCATACCACTAGCGTTATTGCCGAGCTCTGGGCCCTTCGTGATGGCTCTTTCTGGCTAAACATAAACAGATTTCCCACATTGAAATTGAGCTTGATGCTTTGTCAGTTATAAGCCTCGTGTCAAGCTCCTCAACTGTTAATCACATTCTTGATCCTTTGGTTTTCGATTACAGGACTTTGCTGAATGAGCTTCATCACAAGAAAATCTTAGATGTTTTCAGGGAGGGGAATAGATGTGCCGACACCCTTGCCAGAAAAGGTAGCAACCCTGCTACTGCTGCTGCTGCTCCTCATGACAGGATTTATGCTTCTTCTTTTATGGTGTATTATAAAATTCCCAACTTTATGTTATCTTTTGTTGCTGCTGATGCAACTGAACTTATTATGTATCGTATTATTTTCTAGTTTATAAAAGTTTATTTTCAGACAAAAAAAAAAAAAAAACTGTTACGTGTTATCTTTTCTCCTAAGGATAAAATACTATTACAGCTGACTTATGATCATTTTCACATTTAATGCTCTGGGAAAGACGTGAAACGTCATTAAATCCTTACAGGTAGCTCGTAAATGAAATTTCCTAATCGCACCATTAGATAATCTAGTTATGCCTAATAAATCTATCACTCCTAGATTCATCGCAGTGGTAACTTTAAGCCTCCCAAGCACGGCTGAGAGACGTGTAGGAGTAATCATGACGCCACCAAACTTTTCATGACCAACCAAACCGCACTCCCAATAAATACCCTTGCAACATGGGCTTGGGATAAGAGGGCAAAAGGTTAATGGTGACATATTAAATCAAATAATAAATGAGATTTAAGGGAAAATGAAAAAGAATAAATTAGAAATACTTGTCTACTTATACAAGAGTGATTTAGATTTCATTTGGATGGGTGATAAGATTAGGTTCGGTGATATTAAAAGTAGTTGTAGCAATGAGATTAGTTATTATAGCGGTGAGATTAGGTACTGTAGCGATGAGATTAAAATCAGTGATGAGATATGTGTTTAGATTCAAAAGCAACGGTGATGGTGAGGTGAATTATAATGAAAAAAAAACCCATTAAAGATATTAAATTAAAATATATATATATATATAACAAATAATTAAAAATTATATTTATATTAAATAATAAAGTATACATTAAAACTATATTTATTTTAAATAATAAAAAAATTATTAAAATTATATTTATATTAAAAAAATAAAAATATAATAATTACAAATAATTAATTTAAAACTTAAATAAAATTAAAAAAAAAAACAGTAGAGAGATAAGAAAATATTTTTCCTCCATTAGGTGTCCAATGGGTTTGCTGAATTTTTGTCCCTCCAATTAAACTGAAAGAGCTGGTAGAGGTCTAAATCTTCACTAAGAGTGCATCCAAATGCACAACTCAAAAATTTCATCGCACCATAAGCAATGGAATCCAAAAGAGATCTTAGTGGTTTGCATGGCCGAAAATGATTTTTTAAAGTAGCCATCAAAGTCTTATTTGTTCAGAGGCGAGGATGTGTGACTAATTTTGCACATGACATTGATTTATGCTAACACTTCTTGTTTATCGAACATGCTTACCGGTGATCTATAGATGAAGTGTGTGTTGGTCCTGTCAATTCTAGCCATTAGATAGCATTATTTATGTTGAGATGCTACGACTAAAAATGATAGAAAACAACTTCATAAGATGTCAAACGTGATGTGCCGGTTTACATAGGTTATTTTTTTTTTTTTGATAATCAAATAGGTTACACTTACCGCTGATAATGAGAGAGATAAGGACATAAGTTACAGTTACCGCTGATAATGAGAGAGACAAGGACCAGTAACAACTGCCAGTTGTTACGATTGGGATTGGCAATGGGTGAAATAAAGGTAATGACAACCGTTGGCAATTGTTACGGCTAACAATTGTGACATAAGAGGTTAATGATTAATGACGAATTTTGATATTTGATTTTTTTTTTGTTAATTAATATTTTATTAAATTTTATTTTATTTTCATAAAATGTATTTTATTATATTAATATAAATATATGCAAGTAATAAACTAATAAAAAAAATAAGCTTTCAAAATTATAAAATTTATCAAGTCATAAATAAATGTATAAAAAACATAATAAGTTTTTTAAAATTGTGAACAACTTTCTTTTAAAAAAATATAAATATATTAATTGCTAAACAATATATTTTTCAGCAAGACAAGAAAAATAAAACATTTCATTAAAATAATAAAATTAAAAGTTTAAGTTTAGAAGTTAAGATATTTTTATAATCTTTTATAAAGTGATTTCAATTTGACTTTTGTGTTAATAAAAAGTTGCATGATAACAGAAAAAAAAAAGATTTAGGATGAAAAAAAAAATTGTAGTAAGCTAAAAAAAAACTTTTGGTACTTGGTTGGAGACTTAGGGCTAGTTTAGCATTGCTGTTGGAAAAAGCTTGGGTTGGAAAAAGCTCGAATTGAAAAAAGTGTGTTTATAAAGTGTGGTGAAAAAGTGTGGTTTAAAAACTTTTAAGTGTTTAACATTGCTGTGAAAAAGTGTTGCAGGAAATTGAAATGTCAAAAAAAGATATGTTTAAAATAATAAAAGTGTAGAGATGTGAGAATAATAAAGTCATTTTATCCAAAAGCCAGCTTTTAAAATCCAAAAGCTATATTTTTTGGCTTTTTGGTTTGGCTTTTCAAACCATGGTTTCAACAGATTTTTTTATCTGTTTAGCATTGCGTTGCGGTGAAAAGCAGCTTTTGACCTCAAAAGTTGTGCCAGAAGCATTGACCTCAAAAGTTGTGCCAGAAGCATTGCTAAACGAGGCCTTAGAGTTATATTGAAGAAGCTACAAAGTCAATTTAACTTTTGTTAAATTTACATAATTATAATCTAACCTGATAAAGGTTTTGATTTTAAGGATTTGTGAGTTATGATTAGTTAGTACAATAAACAGACAAATAATAATATAATTTTAATCATCTTAAATTGCAATGCATAAAATTAAATAAAGAAATCATATAAATAAGCAAAATTAACAATTTTAGTTTAAAAGAGTCATTTAAATATATATATATATATGTATACTAAAGGGAATTTAATTTTTTTTTGGGAGGCCAAGGCCCTCTGCCTCCTATAACGGTCTGCCCCTGTTAATGATTGTTATTGATAATTGTTATGATCCGTGATTACAACATACTTGAACGAATCTTCTTCTAGAATTTATGAACAACATACGACTGAAATGATGGAGTCAACATTGGTTGGGAGTTGAAAGCTGCTCTCGCCTCTAGCCGAGGAGGAGTTACCATTAAGGTTCCACCACCCCGCTGGCAATGCTTGTTATGGAAAAAGATGTTGCATGGGCTTGTAATGAGATGTTGTCGGTCATTATCCACAGTAAAACATTTCCGGTGACATTAGAGTCATATTTGCTGTCAATTTTAGAATAACAACTGCCTTGAGGTTATTTACTGAGGATTTGGTATTTGAGTAGCTGGGTTCGTTGTAAGGAGAAATTTGAGCTTGATTAAAATAGTTTTGTTGGCCAAATAATTTAAGAGAAATTTTGAGCTTTAATTTGATGTGTCTTGGATTGATCGAAATTAGCACATCACCAAAAAAAAAAAAAAAAAAAAATTGAATACATATGAGCGAAGATAATCGTTTAAATAATACATGTTTTAGGTCGCGCTACACCCAACAAATCATCTTGTAAATATCTTACAAGAGTAATAAGTGAGTCATTCAACTTAGTAATATCAATGACATGCACATCACAAATTTTGACCCTAACAGTATTTTAACTCCCAAGGATAAATTTGAACATTCCTGAACAATGTCCATATTCAGTAAAGGTACGAATATTTAAAGCTCAAATTGGTTAATACTGATTCTTAATTAGCATAATACAATGTATAGCATATGGCATGATCTTAAAAATTACAATACAGAGGTGCAAACTAGTTGCTCTGCAGTCTGCGGTTAGAGTGGGAATTAAACCCCTTTTTGGCCTTTTAGTATGAACTTTTTTATTCTTTATTCTCCCAAAGTTTCAAAGTACGCATGCCCACATTCTTTACTGTATTATTATTAAATATCGACTGAATGATCATATTACGATATCTAGAGCGCATGAAGTCGTCCTCATTCTATATATCTTCACGTTGTAGTCGCCTGTTGCGGTGCTCAATATTTGCTTACTAGAACAACATTCTAGTTTGTAACTTGTGAACAAGCATGACATGAACGCATTAATTTGCATTGACAGCAGTACGTAGTGGGAGATAATCTTCATTACTGAAGCTCAAGTACCCCTGCCGAAATAGAATCATTAAATTCAATGGAAAATCATTTCTTATGCTTGAGTTTTGCGAATATATATATATATATATATATATATATATATATATGGAGGCTATACAGTGTTTATTAAGTAGAAATTTTCAATTTGGCTATAAATGCAGCGGTGGCCAGACAGCGATCCATCAGATTATATCTGCTTGTTGTGCTTTTCTGAGTCAAACAAAAGGGCATCATTGCTCAGTTGGGATTTTAGACCGACTGTGCTATGCAGTAATCATCATATATACTACATTTTACACAGCATTTGGAGATGAGCATTTCCAAGCATGATCATGTCAGGAAAGAAATTCTGCACTCCACGGATGACAGCATTTCAACTGTTTGCTGTCACCTTAATTTGTGGTGTGGCTCCCCTTTGTCCATTAATACCTTGAAATATGCCTTGAATTGATTCAGTTAAAAACTAAGAGGTATCTATATAAGCTTATGCATATTCTGTATTTAGCATGTCAGTCTGGATTTGCTTCAGCTTTAGGTACTGATTTGGATTCCATATTTCTGCTTTGAAATCCAATAAGATTTTCTGTTGGTAGATGTTATGTCTTCCTTTGCATAATTTGCGGCATTTTGAAATCTCCAAATATCTTGTGTCTCTGCTATGGCAGATATTCTATACTAACTTCCTGCTTTTGTTCTATTAGGTCGTTGATTACAAATAAATCAACACAAAAAATGTAATTGTCAGATGTGATTTATGAAAATAATTGATTAAATCTGCATCCATTGAACCAGTGGTGCATAACTTGGACTGTATCGTTATGCCCACTTCCAAACAAATCTTTGATAGTAGCATGGCCAATGCAGCGGTCCTGATAAGACTGATATGCCATCATAATCTCAATGGAAAAGTAAGAGACATGACTCAATTGTCTCACCTTCTACCATACGCTCGCGATAAACCTGTCGCCATTCTGTTAATGATTTGCTAGATATATAGATCAAAGTGGCCTAATATCCTCGCAAAGGAGGAGACTCCTCTGCACTTGATAAAAGGTTTTGCCCCGTCAACCAATTATTACCCCAAGAAGTGCAACATACAATTATTAGTGCGTCTAAGATAATGCATATGAAGCATTTAAATTAGGTTCATATCACTTTACAAAATTTAATATATCATGTTGCTGATTACAATGATTGCTACCTTTTTTATTTTAGAACAACCAAACTATACGAAATCAGCGCCACTGGGGGAAAAAAAGAAAAAAAAAAATCAAAGCTTTAGTAAAGTTTGTCAGTGACTTTTGGCACATGGAGAGATGCCGCGGGTGACTGGTTGTCGACCCAGCGATGGCAATTGCTTGCAGACGTTGAAGGAGCTAGGTAGCTAGCTTTGGCTTGACGTTGGATTCTGACTCTGAAGGACCACTTCAATTTTATCTTCGATAGTTGGCCTACCATTTTGAAATACCCACAGTACTCTAGCTCTCTAGTGCCATATTCTTTGACATTTCATTGGTACTTTGGCGAATGTTTGGTGGCCACCAACTTAAGCTTCGTTTTGCATTGAGCTTCCCTTTTCATAGAATCCAATGAGAAGCTTGAATGTTGAAGGCGCCTGAAGCAGCTCACATCACAGGACCCCCAATGATGCCAACCTGCTGACGAGTTGCTAAAAGATTACATTAATATCGTTAAAGAATAAAGACCCTCAAGTTGTATCTGAACCACAAGTACACCATGAAATACCCGCAACCAAACTCCTTTCCTAATCATTTGAGGCAGGGAGGCCTAATAGTCCAAAACCCAAAATTTTGCAGATCTTTTAGGTCACCAATATATTAAGCTAGGTCGCTTTGAATATTCAGATGATTGGTAAAAAAAGTATGTACCCTGTAGAAGTTAGAACTAGAACACAGTGATTTATCACTTTGGCAAAAGTTGGAATTCTGGCTGGTGGGTATTTTTTTTTTTTTTTTGTTGGGTGGAACTGGAAGGGTGTTGGAATATGGTATGGCTCAAAGTCACCTTTGGTGGCTTACCACCAATAATGGAGCTACCACTTGCACCACCAATAATGGAAGCTACCACTTGCAAATGGATGGTGGCTATGGTGGCTACCACTTGCAATGTGTTCACACCAAGATAGGTGGTGGATGGTGGCTATGGTGGCTGCCACTTGCTTAGTGTTCACACCTTGATATTATGGCTATAAATAGCCATGTAGAGTAAGAGAGAAAATGAGTGAGAGAGTAGAGTTGAGTATGTGTTAGAGCTAAATTGTTGAAGCAAATACTCTGTGTTTATAGAGTAATTCGGTATTGTGTTGAGTTGTGAGTTCAGTGCTTGTGTAGCACCTTGAATTCTGTATATGTTTGTACTCTAAACTCCATTAATACAAAGCTTCAAGCTCCTCCTCCCGTGGACGTAGGCACAGTTGCCGAACCACGTAAAATATCGGTGTTTTTTCAGTGTGTTTAAATCGGTTTTAGTAATATCAATTCGCTTCCGCACAACAAATTGGTATCAGAGCCAATTTTTACGTAAAACCGAGTTTGTTCGATTCTGTCCGTTTTTCAAAAGTGCTCCAATTTGTGTTTTGAAAATACCAGGTTGAAGAGGTCGTTGAGAGGAGTGCAACAGAATCAACCGGAGGCCCAGAAGACACCGCACGCGCCCGCACGCGCCGCCAGAAGGGCTGAGAGTGAGCCTCACGCGCCCACGCGCCGCACGCGCCTCCAGAGGTTGAAGACGCGTGAAGCCCACGCGCCGCACGCGCCTTCCAGAGGTTGAAGGCGAGTGGCCCCACGCGCCACACGCGCCGCACGCGCCGGTGAGACAACAGCCTCCACGCGCCCCACGCGCCGCAGCTCCGACCAACTTTTTCGGGCTATTTTTTGAGCCGTTTCAGAACACTATTCCGAGACTTTTCCGAGCCGGTTGAGCTAAACCGAGTCCATTTCGAGCCACTTGTAGCAGAATATTCGCAGAATATTCACCGTGTGTCCAAAATTTACACAGTTGGACCCATTCCTGGCTATTTCGACTATTCCGGACTCAACCGCGGCATCCGTTTTTCCATACAGGTAACGGAAAAACTCTGAGTTGGTAATTTTGTTTTATTACCATGGCAGAATCATTAGAGACACATGAAACGACAAGTAGCGCACGATCAAGTTCTTATATCAGAAAGAACTCGATGACCACTGTAAAGTTCGAGGTGGAGAAATTTGATGGCACCACCAACTTTGACATGTGGCAGTGCGAAGTTCAGGATCTGTTATTCCGAGAGGGTTCATATATCGCTCTGGAAGACAGACCCAGAGATATTTCGGAAGATGACTGGAAATTTGTCAACCGTCAGGCTTGTGGCACAATCCGGTTATACCTAGCCAAGGACCAGAAGTACTTTGTCATGAGAGAGAATAATGCAAAAACTCTCTGGAAACAACTTGAGGACAAGTACATGACAAAAAGCATGGAGAACAGACTCTATCTGAAGAAGAAGCTGTTCCGCTTCCAGTATATGCAAGGTATCACCATGCAGGAGCATCTAGTAAGTTTTAACAAAATCCTCGCTGATCTTGAAAATCTAGATGCAAATATCTCTGATGAAGATAAGGCTCTTACTCTGTTAAATTCCTTGCCTGATAGCTATGATCATTTAACCACTACACTGTTGTATGGTAAAAATGATATAGAATATGTTAATGTTAGTAATGCTCTGGTGAATAATGAGTATCGGAAAAAGGATCAGCATGATCACCAGAATACTACACCAGAAGCTTTAACTGTGTACAGAGGCAGGACGAACAACCAAGGAGCCGGAGAAAACAAGCGAGGTAAATCCCGCTCAAAGAGGGGGTCATCGAGAACACGACTCTCAAGGGACGAGTGTGCCTTTTGCCATGAGAAAGGGCATTGGAGGAGAAACTGTCCTAACATGGAGAGGTCGATTGTGAGTGTAGCTCAAGAATCTGAGGGAGAGGAAGACTCTGCATTTACGATTTCCACAACAACACACTCTTCAGATCAATGGATTCTGGATTCCGGATGTTCCTACCATATGTGTCCGAACCGGAAGTGGTTCTCAAACTTCAAGGAGTTTGATGGAGGGATTGTCCATATGGGCAATGACAATACTTGTCACACTAGAGGCATCGGAACGATCCGACTAAAAATGCATGACGGTACAATCAGACAACTTACAGACGTAAGGTATGTCCCTGATCTCAAGAAGAACCTCATATCACTGGGGGTCTTAGACTCAAATGGTTACAAGGTGACCATTCAGAATGGAGTCCTGAGAATTGTACGTGGAGCATTCTTAGCAATGAAGGGTTATATGAAGGGAAATCTGTATCTCCTTGACAGAGAAACCGTGACAGGCAGAGCAGCAGCCTCTCACAGAATGATGGGATAATCCGACACTTCACTGTTCTTAGCACTCCCCAGCAGAATGGAGTTGCAGAAAGGATGAACCGAACTTTGGTTGATAAAGTTCGCTGCATGTTATCCCAGTCGAGCTTGAGCAAAGCATTTTGGGCGGAGGCTTTATTGTTCGCCTCCCACATTATCAACAGACTACCCTCCACCGCAATTGATGGGAAGACTCCCATAGAGGTGTGGTCCGGATATTCTGCCATTAAATATGATCGGCTTCGTAGTTACGGATGCAAAACTGGATCCTAGAGCCAAGAAAGCTGTCTTCATGGGCTTTAGTGAAGGAGTAAAAGCAGTCCGATTGTGGAACCTTGAGTCAAAGAGAGTCATCGTAAGCCGAGATGTTGCCTTTGACGAATCTGTAATGCTGAAACTGTCAACTCCAGAGAATGTGAACCAAGATTCTCTAAAAGCAGGTGGAGTTTGAATCAGAAGATGCTGGTCAAAATTCAGATGAATCTGAACCAGAATCAGATGACACCTTAACTGAAGTGGAGGAGTCATCACCGGAAATCTTTCAGCAACTTGAATCAGTTGTCACCAGTAGACCGAATAGACATATTCGGAAACCTGCTCGATACACAGACGTGGTGGCATACGCCCTTCCAGTAATTGATGATGATGTTCTGATCAATTACAAAAAGGCTGTAAACAGCCCTGAGCATGCCCAGTGGAAGGAGGCGATCAGACTTGGAAGTTGGTTCCACTTCCAACACTCAAAAGATCAATTGAGTGCAAATGGGTCTTTGCCAAAAAGGAGAATGCTACCGGCAAAGACAGCATCAGATACAAAGCCAGATTGGTAGCCAAAGGTTAGGCTCAAAAAGAAGGAATAGACTACAATGAGGTATTTTCACCTGTTGTTAAGCATGCATCTATTCGGATCTTATTGGCTTTAGTAGCACTGTATAACCTAGAGATAGTTCAACTTGATGTAAAAACTGCATTCCTCCATGGTTCCGTAGAGGAGGAAATTAGTATGACTCAACCAGATGGTTCTGGAGTCCCCGGTCGCAAAGATTACAAAAGCAAGTTGAACAGGTCACTGTATGGTCTGAAACAATCCCGTGACAGCTGTACAAACGGTTGGACTGTTTCATGACAGGATGAAAAGTACACACACAGTCAATTTGATCACTGTGTTTATTTCCGGAAACTTCAAGATGGATCATTTGTCTATCTGCTGAAAAAGGCAAGGTGGAGATCGACAGGCTGAAGGCTCAACTGAGCTCAGAGTTCGAGATGATCTTGGAGAAGCTAAGAAAATTCCTGGGAAGTAGACAGAAAAATTGACTCAGGCTCAGTGCATTGATGAATCATGCCAATGCAGTAGGTGCCCTGATATGTGAGTAATGGTGTGTACATTTGAAGGAGAAAGGAGGAAGCTCTGATCTGTGAATTCTCTCTGTGGATTCTCGCCAAGGTGGAGATTGTTGGAATATGGTATGGCTCAAAGTCACCTTTGGTGGCTTACCACCAATAATGGAGCTACCACTTGCACCACTTGCACCACCAATAATGGAAGCTACCACTTGCAAATGGATGGTGGCTATGGTGGCTACCACTTGCAATGTGTTCACACCAAGATAGGTGGTTAATGGTGGCTATGGTGGCTGCCACTTGCTTAGTGTTCACACCTTGATATTATGGCTATAAATAGCCATGTAGAGTAAGAGAGAAAATGAGTGAGAGAGTAGAGTTGAGTATGTGTTAGAGCTAAATTGTTGAAGCAAATACTCTGTGTTTATAGAGTAATTCGGTATTGTGTTGAGTTGTGAGTTCAGTGCTTGTGTAGCACCTTGAATTCTGTATATGTTTGTACTCTAAACTCCATTAATACAAAGCTTCAAGCTCCTCCTCCCGTGGACGTAGGCACAGTTGCCGAACCACGTAAAATATCGGTATTTTTTCAGTGTGTTTAAATCGGTTTTAGTAATATCAATTCGCTTCCGCACAACAAAGGGATCAAAGAAAAGTTGAGAAGCAGATGAAGAAATCAATCAAGGGCATGGATGGATAAGTGGGATACCAAAAAGATTATGACTAGTTTAGTGTTGTGTGCGCAAAATGCATGGTGGGCACTTTTGTACTGTACTGTAGTGTGTTGAGGGACAGGCTGCAAAAGCTCTGATAACTCTGCACAAAGTCGAAACATTTTATGCGAATCTGAACGTAAGGTACAGTATACTCAGCTTTTTGGTAATGTTTGAAGCATCATCGGCAGCTATCATGTTTTTATCTTCAGATTTGCTATGATTTTAATTCGTGTAGTACTAGGCCCCTGGTGCAGCAGCAATGGCCAATGGGGAGCCAAAGCCAAAGGAATATATATATATATATATATATATATATATATTGCTGAATATGAAAACCAAATATATGTCTGATAAAATAAATGGCAGGATTGTGTTCATCATTCATATATTCTTCTATAGATCTTCTTGAACTTGAAAGAGTATGTCTAGTATCCTAGCGGGGACGGCAGCGGCACCCATGGCGTAATGGAATTATTCTTTTTTTTTTTTTTTTTTGTTGCAATTTATGATCACGTTGTTTTATTCTTTTAGAATTTTTTTTTTTTTCTTTTAAAGAATCACATATCTCAAGTACATTGCATTTCGAAAGTGACATTTTAAATCATTTTTGGAAGTTGCGTGAGATTTTATTTATTAATCAGATTTACTATTGGTTAAATATGAAAAACATACCTTCAGCAATTGAGTAATTATTAAATGATTTAATAGTTACAAATTATATAAAAAAGAGAAATGAAAAGTTAAAAATTAGGAAGGATATTATAAAACCAAAATTGTCTTTAATGATTTTTTTTTTCCTTTATCCTTCCATTAAAGAATTATTATTTTTTAAAAATTTTAATTAAAAATAAATTAAAAAATAAAATATTTAAATATTTAAATATTTATTTTTTAAAATTTTAAAAAATAAAAAAATTAATTTTAGAAATATTATTTGTATTATTTATTTTTTTAATTAAAAAATGTAAATAAAAAAATATGTTTTAAAATTAAAAAATTTATTTTTAGAATTTTTTTAATTAAAAAAAATTAAAAAATAAGAGGAAAAGAGAGAAGAAGATTTTTTTTATCAAAGGTAATTTTATCTTTACAATTTTCTTCCTAACAATTTTTTATTTCTCTTTTTCAAATAATTCTTACTCATTATACCATTTACTAATTATTGCATTGGAAATGATATATTTTTCAAATTTACCCTTTACTATTACATTGAGATATATTTTTTTAAGAATGACAAAAGATAAAATTATCCTGATAAATTATCTTCATAAAATTAAAAAAATATTTAAATCTATATATATATATAAATAAAAATTTTAAAAAATACAAATAGTGAATCATATATATACCCTTAATAATTTATTAAATTAATTATTTTATCTTAATATTGATTTTTTTATTATATTAAAATATTCAATAATTTTTATTTATTTTGTTTTTAATATTGAAATCTTTATTAAAATAAATTTATTTTTATCTTTTTTTTTTTCTAATGATAATTTTTTATTGATATGATTTTGATAAGTTTTAATATAATTTTTATAACCTTTAATATAAGTTTGATATCTTTTAATATAACTAGTATGTTAGCCCCGGCTTCGCCCGGGGATGTTTTGTTTTAATATTTTATAAAAAAATAATTTAAAAAAATATAATAATGGTATTAATAATTTACTGATTAATCATATATTTATTAATTTAAAAATTATGTTAAAAGTAATTATTCATAAATTATATAATTTAAATGTATTTAAAAATTTTATATTTTATTACGTAATGTATATTGAATTAATGTGTTTTATATATTTATTTTTTAAAACAATTAATTCATAATTTAAATTCATACAAAAATATAAAATTAAATAGATAAAATAAAAATATAAAGAATAAGTTTTAAACATAATATTTATATTAATATAAAACAGATGCAAATGTAATAATCCAATTCTTAAGTCAATGAATTTAGAATTTAAATTAAATTACTATGATAAATTATACAAAATATTTCCAATTGAGGAAAACTTTTAAAGTAAGGTATAAATGTCTAAAATTATAAAATTTAATCTAGACAAACAATAACTCTCTATCATTATAGGACACGTGACACAAAATTGGGAGTTATTTGAATAATATCAATTAGACCTGACAATTTCGGATACAACATGATTATACGACGAACACAACATGAGAAAATAATTAAAACATGACACTAAAAATAACACGAACACGACATGAAAACACGAAAGTGTCAAAATCTACATAAAACGAATTATTAACGTGTCAAAATTTATATAAATATATAATGCCTTGAAAACGATTATGACACGAAAAAGTAACACACGTTCGTCTATTCGTGTTGTGTTCATGTTATTTTTCGTATCTTGTCGTGTTTTAATTTTTTCCATGTGTTCGTGTCGTATAATCATGTTGTATCTGAAATTGACATGTCTAATTAAACTATTCAAATAACTCACAATTTTTTTGTCTTGTGTTGTATAATAATTGAGAGTTATTATTTGTTTAGATTAAATTTGATAAGTTTAGACATCTATATCTTACTTTAAAAGTTATCCTCATGTAGGGATATTTTGCATAATTTGTTATAGTGATTCAATTTAAACTTTAAAACATGAAAAAATAACAAAAATATCGAAACGAATACATAAATTTTTATCTTTTCTTCTCTCTTTCTCATCAATTTTTTTTAAGAAAAAGAAAAGGAAAAATAACAGAAATACTACATGAATATATACTTTTTTTATCTTTTTGTCTAATTTGTTATAATGATTCAATTTAAACTCTAAAACATAGAAAAATAACAAAAATACGACACGAATATATAATTTTTTATCTGTTTTTCTCTCTTTGTCACCAAATTTTTTTTTTTTAAAAAGAGGTTGCCACGTAGCAATCCCAAATGAAGCAATCCCCCTCAAATTGAGGGGGATTGCTTTAATATAGTGTATATAGAAAGATTATTGGTATTGGGTGAGATTATTTGGTTTTTAATTGATGAAGAAAATAAATTGGTTTGGTTTTAATTGATGATGATAATGATAATTGCTGGGTTTTAATTGGGTTGGTAGAAAATGGGTTTTAGTAATGGGTGAATATTTATGGGCCAAATGGGCTTTAATATAAGTTGTTGGGTTTGGGTTTTTTTCCTATGCTTAGTTTTCATATGAAAATTGCTTGGCTTTTAGATTAAAATTGTTTGGGTTTCAATTGATCAAAATTGCTGGGCTTTTAATTGGGGCGGTGAAATTTAGGTATAGTTTTCTGTGGCTTTGGATTTTGAAAATGGGTAAGTATTGGATGGCCCGTATGGGCTTCAATATATATTGTTGGGATGTTATAATTACTTCTATCCTTTTGGATTTTGTTTATTAACAAGTCAAGGATTGTTCTTTTTTTTTCAATATTTTATGTTAATGGGGTTAAATTATTAAAGCCTCTTATTCGTTTATCATTCTTTTGCATTCTAAACATTTATTTATTTATTTAGGCAGATTTTAAGACAATGAAATTTTTTTTTAACATATATCTGTCCAAAAATCAGGCTATCAATCCAATCTGATTATCAGTCCAATCTGATGAATTTGATTTGATTTGGGCCAGGTCCTGACAAGGTTTTCAAAGCCCGAGATCAACCCAGGATATTATATAGTTAAAGAATAATAATTTTTATTTAATTTTAAAATATACTTAAATATATTAAAATATTGATATTAAAATATTTTAAAAAAAATTCAAGCCTCCTAAGTAAACCTGTTCAAGGGCCGGGGTAAGCATTTTTATGATCCGTCCAGCTCGGATAACTGTTCATGTAATAAAATATTATTTTTATTTAAATTTAATTATAAAAATATATTAATATTAATATAAAATATATTTTTTTATTAATTTATGAACAGTAATTTGAGCCGCGAGCCGAGCCTGGACAAAAAAATTAAAAAATTTCTGGGTTGAAACCCGATCTATGAGTAGATCTACTCCTAAGTGTGACGAGCTGAGCTCTTGACAAGGTTTTTGAATGATCAACCAAATTTGACACCTTCAACTCAACTCAACTCAACCCATATCCAAATCTATTTTTTATAAACTATAGCTTCAAGAAATTATCACCACATATCCAGTTCATTTAAAATTTGACACTCTTTCCTTTAGATAGTGTTTGGTGTGACTTGCAAAATTATTGTGGTGATCTATTTACCATGGTGATAAGATTACCAAAGTGATTTGATCACTAGTGACTTTATATTATCATATTTGGTATAACATTATAAATCACTAGTGATCTTAAACTACAATGTTTAGTATTACAAGAAAAAAAAAATCATCGAGTGCAAAAAATCCAAAATAACCTTACAAAAAATATATAAAAAAAAATAAATTTTTTTGCTTATAGAGACATTTTATTCACTTATCTTTTCTTGGTGTTCAGATTTTTTTTTTTCTTTAGAAACTGTTTCTGGATAAAAATACACCAAAACTTAAACAATAATAATGATTGAGCACAAAATTTATGAGGTAACAAAACTACCGCTATCATCATCTTAAAACAAAAAAGTCACAAATTTTTGGTCAAGTTCAGAGCTCTACGTCAAGGATTAGCTATCAATTTTTTACACGTATTTTTTTCCGCTATTATCAGGGCAAATTAGTAAAAAAAAATAATGCTGAAGATTACTTTCCAAACGTGATAAAAAAATTTCCTATCATTTTGGATGAGAATCAAATCACTCATTAGGTGGTGTTTTGTATGGAATGATCACTCTAAAAACTATGGTGATCTAAACATGGTGAATAGATCACTATGTTTGGTAAGCACTAAGTGATCCTACGTTATCAGATCACTATGTTTGGTATGGGTAATCATCCAAAAAATCAAGGTGATCTGCATTCAGTAATTACATCACCTTGTTTGTTAGCAATTTAAAAATCCTACGTTGCAATAATCTTAAATTACTGGGGTGATAAGATCACTGTCTTAAGGAGTGATCTGATTCCCATCTAAAATGATGGAAAACTTTTATCACCAAGGTTAAGTGATATATAAAATCAACTATAGTCAATATTACCCATTTAATATATGAATTGCTTTCTCTCATTTTATATTATAAATTTTTATATTTTTAAACTAACATTCATTTTACCAAATTTAAAAAATAAATTTAGTGCTAATTTCTTTTATTTTATTATTAAAAAATGTTATATATATATGTAGACACCTAATTTTGTCTGGACCACTAAAACAAATATGTTTTCTTCCTAAACTGATGTTTCAGAATGCAAACAAGCTTTTCTCATCCTGCAGGTGGTACTCCGAGACTTAGTTTAAGAAAGAAGATATAAAAAGTCAAACTTGAAAAAGTCAACCTCAGAAAAGTGAACCCCAAAAAGTCAACTACTAAAAAAGTCAACCCACTTTCAAAATCAAGATTTGAAGTTCAATTGAAAAATGGTGAAAGAATTTTGATAAATCGAGGTCTACATTGAAAGATATGGAGTTCGGAAGTTGGGTTACGGAGATTCAGTAGAAAGGAAACCCTAGTTCAGAAAATTTGAGGAAAAGTGCTTAAATGATCAAATTGGCCGAAATTGTAGGTTCCAAATGAAAGATAAGCACTGACTACGGGTAATGAAGAAGCTACTTGGAAGAAAAACTGAAGGAAATTCAATTCGGAAGAAAACCGAGAATTGGGGTTTTGAGTGGATTTTGGTGAAATTGGAGAAAATTACAAAAATGACCCAATTCGGTAAAATTAAAACCCATAATTGATGAGGAATGAGTAAACAAGGATAGCCCAAGGCTCAGTTTGAAGAAAATTTGAGAAAAGAGCCGATTGGAGGAAAAACGAAAAAAACGAGGAAATTCCCGACAGTGAAAAAAGGAAAAATCAAATTGGAAGGGAATTTGATCGTAAAAATTGGGTGTTTTCAGACCAACTCCAATTTAATATATGAAAAAGGCCCAGAAAAAGAAAATCTGAAAATCGGACTTGTTTTGAGTAAAACCGGGCTTCGGAGGCAAAAGGGCAAAATTAGAAAATTTGAGAAATATAGCAAATGAACTCCAAAAATTCTGAAAATTTACAGATCTCATTCTTAAACCATTTTGAAGAGATTGGTGAAAGAAAATCTGGATTCGGAGCTCGTTTGCAAATTGACCAAATCCCAGGCCCACTATGCAAAAATTCAAGCAGATAAATACCAAAAAAATAGCAAATGAGTTCCAAAAATTATGAAAACTTCCAGATCAAACTTTTAAGTTATTTGGAAGAGATTGGTGAAGAAAAATCTGGATTCGGAGCTCGTTTAAAAATGGTGAAAGTTCAGCTGCACAAAAGGGCAATTTTGGAAGAAAAAATCCAAAAAAATAGCAAATGGGTTCGGAAAATTTTGAAACTTATAGAATTCAATTTTTTATTATTTCAGAAGTATTGAAAAAAGAAAATTTGAATTTGGAATCTGTTTGCTATTTATTTAGGTTCGGGGGTCAAAAAGGTTATTTTACCAAAAAAACCGAAAATGGCCTTTCTTGCAATGGAATTGGGCTGTATTTTAAAAGGGCAATCAGCCAAGCCCATGATGGAGATTAATTTTGCTGATTCATTTCATCTAAGGGCCAAGAGAGAAGAGGAAGGTAGTTATTTTTGTGATCAAGCCTTTAAATTTGCAACACATGGATCAATGGTTGGAGAGGGATGATGTCATATTTATGATCCTATTTATGACATCATCTCCATGACATCATATATTTAGGGGTTGATTATTCTAATCTAATGGTGAAAATTTTACATAGAAAGCTCTTGAAGTGATAGCTATTGGATGGAAAAAAAATATCCACCTTGCTTCTAGAAGGGGGCCATTCGGCCAAGGCTTTAGAGGGGGGCTGAGCAGTTTTTTCACAAGTTTTAGAGGCTGGAAAAGAGGCAGTAGCTAGGGAGAAAATGAGAGAAAAAAGAAAGGAAAAAGAGAGGATAAAAAAGGATAAGGAAAAGAAAGGTTTTGGCTTGATTTCTTCTTGATTTGGAAAGCTAGAGCAAGGTAGCTATGTTCTTTCATGTTCTTTTTCATATTTTGTTGACATGATTTTGATTTTTTTTATTGATATTTTTTTTCTTTTTATGAAATAAACTTGTTTCTAAAGAGTTACTATTTTGTTTTTTAAAAGAAAATAAAAAAACAACAAGTTCCATCCTTGTTTTTTACAATGGCCGAATGATTTTCTTGTTTTTAGATGATTTTCTTTTGGATTTTGTTCTTGAGTTTTGTTGTGGTAGGTTAGCTTACTTGTGTTAGATTAGCTTGATTTGTGGTAGTTTAGCAATATACCATGCTATGTGTTTGTGGAAATACCATGCTAAGTCTATAAAACCATTCGGCCATGACATGTAGAAATTACCATGTTTGCATTTTTTTTGTGTTTTAACTTGCTTAGTATGCTTCCATTTATGTTTACATATTTAGACCATGCCATGTGTTTGTTATATTGTCATTGATATGTTCATGAGTTATGTTAGTCACTATATTTGCATTATTATCATGTTTGCTACCATGTGTTTGTGCTATTTGCTAGCTAGGATTATACCATGTTATTTGAGGACCATTCGGCCAACATGACTTTTTTTTGCTTTGTGTGTGCATTTTCATTTTGTTTAGTTGATAGGTTTGCATTTCATGCCATAACATTGTGTATTTTGATTTGGTTTGCCATGTGTTTGTGTTATTGGCTAGATAGGATTGCATTAGGTCATTTAGGAGCCATTCGGCCTTTGTATGTGTTTCTTCCTTATGTGTGCATTTGCATTTTGTTTAGGTACCATTGCTTTGCATTACTATGCCATGAAATTGTGTATTAGTTGCTGTTTGTTCATGCATTAGTGTTAGGTTTATTGGTCATTATATGTTCATGACATTTTCATGCATTTTCATGACATTTTAGGTCTAGGCCATCTTTATATTGCCATGCATATTCTCATGCATATAAGGTTTAGATCATATTGGTATTGCCATGTATTGTTATGCTATTTAGGTCTTAAGTCACTTTGTATTGCCATGCATTTCATGTCACTTTAGGTCTAAGTCTCATTTGCATTATTATGTATCTCATGTATACTTAGGTTAGGATTACATTTATTTCCATGCAAGTTTGTAAGGTTTAGGCTATATTATGCATGCCATGCATTTTCCACATCATTTAGGTTTTAAATGATGCATTTCATGCATTCAATTGGCTGTATGTTCATGCATCTCATGTCATTCCACACGATTTATGACTTAGGCTAATCAATGGCTCAAAGTCATGCTCACTTGAGCATACTTGTGGAAAATTAAAGAGTTGTCAAATTGATTATTCTACCTTTGTGATTTTTTTTTTACTTAGCCAATTTTTGTCTAACTTTTTAGAAGTATTAGCTACTGTTTTTAGGTCTTTAGGAGAGTCTCCAACATTTTTACTTTGATTTTTAAATGATTTTATCAAAGGCAAAAAAATATGTTTTGGCAAAACAGTTTTTCACCCAGTACTTAGACTTTCCCGATTTTTATGAGAAGTCATCTTTAATCAGAAAATTAAGATAATTTTTTCTCGTGTAGTTTTACATTTTCTGAGTCTCCATTATTTTTTTTTAGATTTTTTTGAATTTTTGAAAATAGGTAAAAGAAATTGTGATTTAAAACTGCATAGTAGAGGCAGATTTGAATTCAAAAGAAAAACAATTGTTGAATTTGGCTAAGGCATTTTAGAGGGGGTTGGTTAGGAACTTTAGCTACTGCCCTTGCTGGGTTTTTAGACTATTTTAAACTTTAAAAATGATTTTATAATCCTCGGGTTAAAGGTGGTCAAGTCCGGGATTTTAAACTTAGAAAATTAGAGCCATTTTTTAAAAGGGAATTCGGTCATGAATTGTTTTTCATCCAATATTTTCAAACAATCACAAAGTTTTTTGGTTTTAGAAAATTTAATTTGATGTCTTTTCCTAAGGTAGCCGGATATCTTTTTAGATATACGAATTTCTTTAATTAAAGGAAAAAATACACTTTCATGCATTGCATTTTCCATATCCATGCATATTTTATAATATGTGATTCTTGTTATGATAATTTCTATGGTATTGTTATTATTTTGATTTATATTTTTTGGAGTTATGTTGTTTGTTATATGGTTTTGAATATTTTATGCTTTTTATTTAGTCATTTATTTTTGTCATATTATTTAGCATATACTATGTTCATGCATTATTATTTTTATTTTTATTTTCATGCATATTTCATGATAGCATTATTTTATGTTTCATGATATTTCATGTCACTTAGGATATTTCATTTCATTTAGAATATCATGTAATTTAAATTATATCATTCCATTTAGAATATACCATGTTACTTAGGTTAATTCATTTCATATAAAATATATTATGTCACTTAGGACATTTCATTTCATTTAGGATATTTCATTTTTATTTAGGATATTTTATTTCATTTAGAATATCATGTCATTTAAATCATTTCATTTAAAATATATCATGTCACTTAGGATATTCCATTTCATTTAGAATATATCATGTTACTTAGGATATTTCATTTCATTTAGAATATGCTATGCCATTTAAATTATATCATATCATTTAGGTTGCATTATATTATCTAGATTTTGTTATATCATCTTTACCATGTCACACATTCATATTTTTTTTTTAAAAAAATATTTTGAAAAAGATAATGATTTTCAATAAAATAAAGATATTCCCGAGTTAACATAATTCATGAGTTCTCTACCGGGTTTGCTGGGTAGGATATCATCAATTATCATTAATAACGGAACATCTTCTTTAAAACAAGAATAATTCAGAAAATTTTCCAAGTTAATAAAAATTTCTATATTTTGCCACGTTTGTTGGGAAATATAGGAAAATTTTGAATTAATAAATTCCATATCATTTTCAATTAAAAATAGAACTATTTTTCTTTAAAATGGGAATTAACTTGAAATACTAAATTAAAAACCGACTTTTTATCGAGACTTAAGATAACACACGATTAATAAGGTACCTTTTTATAAGGGCATTGTGGGGGTGCTAATCCTTCCCTACACGTAACCGAGTCCCGGACTTGCTTCTTTGATTTCTCTGGTTTAAAAGCGCGGACATGAAATTGGTTTTAAAAATGTTTTAATTAATTTTAAAATGTTTTACAAAACCGGTTTTAATAGGTGGCCAATCACATCTAGCCAAAAAAGATTGGTGGCGACTCCATGTCTTTTTCAAGATCATTTTCAAAACCTTCATTTTTCGAGAGGAACTAAGTCGACTTTTCCTCGGTTTTTTAATGTCACTCTTAATGAATAATAAAATCTCGCGATATGACTTGATATTTTTTAGGTTGCAACAGTTTGGCGACTCCACTGGGAACAATTAGAGAGTCAGGCCTAGAATTAGTCGTGTGTTATCAAAGTCTCGGTTTTGTCGATTTAATTGGTATTTAATATTAATTCCCACATTTTTTTTTAAAAAAATAAGGAGAATTTTTAAAATAATAAAATGTTTTTAATATGTCCATATTCATGTCCATGCATATTATTATTGTTCTCTGGTTATTTTGGTGCATATATTTATTCTTTACTTAATTAATGCTTTACATTTGTTTAATCTTGTTGGGCATTTAGAATAAGGGGTGTAGAATAGGTGGTGAAAGGTTTGTTGTTCCTCCTCACACACCACGCGTGCATTTGCATATCATGAGCCCTATACCCGGGTTCCGTCTTTTTGGGTGGGAGCAAAGTAACTAAGCCTTCGTGATTAACAATCCGCATGGGCTAGTGAAACATTTTCGGAGTACTAAATTACCTCTGCTTTAGTGATTAACAATCCGCATGGGCTAGGGAAATAGACTCTAACGAATTGAACCCGCTTTTATCGGGGTGCCTTACTAGCCTTCACAGGTAACAGTGAGGAACAATTCGGGGCCTTTTAGAACTTCGTTCACCCACATATAGTGAACCATAGAGCCAACATAGGCGAAGTCCTGCCGAATTTTTGATACATATACCAAAATTAGGAACACATGGTGGGACATTTTTAACCTTTTGTTACCTATTTTACATTTTTGAATAAGTACGATAGATCGGGCAACGATGTACGTAGATCGCCCGTAATAAGTTTAATACCCCGTCCCAAAGGCATCGTGATGCCTAAGTGAGTTGATACTGTTGGGGCAAGTGTTCATAAACTTTTTAAAATTGAAAATATCAAAACATTTTTTTAAACATTTTGCATTTTGCACATTTCATGCATGTGTGAATAGAGCATGTACATTTATGGTTGTATTGTTGATCTCATTTTTTGCAATAAATGGATGGTGATAATAATCTCATTTGATGATTTCATAAACTGGTAGTGTTACATGAACATTTGGACATTATACCATAGTAGGATCCACTACCATGAAATTCTTTTGAAAACAATATGATTGGTTTTTCATAGAGAAAACATGTTTAAAAAAACTCATAGATTAAATTTGGAGGAAAATCTTGCATAATGAGATTTTTGAGTAATCAAAATTTGGTCCCACCAATTTTCGTGTAATCATTGATTTCTTTGTATATACCTTTGTGTTAATTCATTCATTCTTTGCATGTATCATTTTGACATCATGTTACAGTCCTAACATGCATGGTCACTCATTATAGAATACATTTGTGATATACATGGTCATTCTTTGTAACTACCTTTGTGTTAATTCATTTATTCTTTGCATGTATCATTTTGACATCATGTTACTGTCATAGCATGCATGGTCATTCATTGTAGAATACGTTTATGACATGCATGGTCATTATTTGTATATACCTGTGCATCAATTTATTCATTCTTTAAATGTATCATGTTGGCATCAGGTTGCATTCATGCATTCATAGTCAGCATGATTTTTCTGTATATACCTGTACATCAATTTATTCATTCTTTAAATGCATCATGTTGGCATTAGATTGCATCCATGGCATACATAGTCATCATAATTTCTCTGTATATGTTCATGCATTAATCATCAGTATATTCATGCACATAAGAATAGAGCATGTACATTCATAATTATATTCTTGATTTCATGACATTTTCATTTGCATGAAAGGGGTTCGAGATATGAGGAAAGAATCGGAGGAATGATTGGGTGCTTTGGAACGCAATCAGGAGGAATTTGGACATGAAATCCGGGAGGTGAAAAAACAGCTTGCCAAAATGATGAAAATGTTTGAGGATATGAGTAAGGGTAAGAGGAAACTTTCTCAGGACTGTTCATCGTCTTCGGATCAACCAAAACCATCAGGTCCAGAACATACAATCCTGGTTGGATCCTGCACTTGTCAATGCCACAAAGGTTGCAATCCTGGTGAAATTATGGACAAAATCGTGAAAATAATTAAACCCGAGAGCCTGATACCAAGGATAAAAACCTCATATCCCAAACAGTCCCTGCAATTGGTCCTAGGTCCAAACCAGTATCCTTACCCTACTATGGCCCAATTATCCACTAGGATGATCACTACGGGACCCCTGAATCCCACTCCATCACCACCAATTGGCAGTTCGTATTTCTTCCCTCATCAAGCACCTTATCAAGCATCCGGGATAGGAACCTCGAACTATGTATAACCTTCAAGGGTCCCGTGTCCAAATCCATACCCTTACCATGCTGTTCCGCCACCTCTCCATGTAAACACTTCGGTTCGAACCTTAGTGCCACCACCAAGTGCCCCAATTCCTATGCCATGTGTGACTAAGAAACAACCCAAAAACAAGACTCAAGAGCAGTATGATCCCATTCCAATCAGCTATCAAGAGCTTATCCCTATATTGGTACAAGATCACATGGTTGCCCGTGTCCCGCTGAAACCCTTGTTACCACCGTATCTCAGGTGGTATAATCCAAATGCAAGATGTGATTATCACTGCGAAATTGTTGGCCATAGCATTAAAGACTGTATAGCCTTCAAAAGGAAAGTGCAATCTCTTATAGAGATCAAGTGGATTGATCCAAAGACACTGATTGATAGAGGATTGGGAAAGCATAATTAGGATTCAGAGATTTATGGTAATGATATAGAAAGACTTCGGTCTGATATGATGTAATAGGATTTCACTTTTTCAGTAGCCGGCTCTTATAGCCTTAGAATGTTAGTGAATAAAGTGCTTGTAAAGACAGTTTTAGTCACTGCTCAGATTTTGTAAACATGGTTTATACCATTGTGAACGTTGATTTGGGAATGAATTGGTTATGCTTCAAATTTATGAGATGTTGATGATTAAGTTCCTCCGATTCTTATTTCCTCTGTGGTATCTTCCCCTTTGCATTTTGCATCCGATCAATTATTTGTCATACCATACATTCATACATGCATCTTGGTAGCATCAGGTGGTATTCATGACTGTAGACACCTAATTTTGTCCGGACCACTAAAACAGGTATGTTTTCTTCCTAAATTGATGTTTCAGAATATAAAAATACTTTTTTCATCCTGCAGGTGGTACTCCGAGACTTAGTCTAAGAAGGCGAGCACAAAAAGTCAAACTTGAAAAAGTCAATCCCGAAAAATCAATCCTAAAAAGTCAACTATTGAAAAAGTCAACCCACTTTCAAAATCAATATTTGAAGTTAAATTGAAACATGGCGAAAGAATTTTGATAATCCGAGGTCTACATTGAAAGTTATGGAGTTCGGAAGTTGGGTTACGGAGATTTAGTAGAAAGGAAACCCTAGTTCGGAAAATTTGGGGAAAAATGCTTAAACGATCAAATTGGTCAAAATTGAAGGTTCCAAATGAAAGATAAGCACTGACTACGGATAATGGAGAAGCTACTTGAAAGAAAAACTGAAAGAAAAGTCAATCCGGAAAAAAACCGAGAATTAGGGTTTTGGGTGGATTTCAGTGAAATTTGGAAGAATTACAGAAATGGCTCGATTCGGTAAGACTAAAGGCCTTAATGGATGAGGAGTGATTAAACAAGGATATCCAAGGCTTAGTTTGAAGAAAATCTGAAAATCGAACTTGTTTTGAGCAAAACCGGGTTTCGGAGGCAAAAGGGCAAAATTGAAAAATTTGGGAAAAATAGAAAATGAACTCCAAAAATTCTAAAAAATTGCAGATCTCATTCTTAAACTATTCCGAAGAGATTGGCAAAGAAAAACCTTGATTCGGAATTCGTTTGCAAAATGGCCAAATCCTGGGTCCCCTATGCAGAAACTCAAGAAGATAAATCCCGAAAAAATAGAAAATGAACTCCAAAAATTTTGAAAATTTGCAGATCTCATTCTTAAATTATTTGGAAGATATTGGCGAAAGAAAATCCAGATTCGGATTTCGTTTATAAAATGGCCAAATCTCGGACCCACTATGTAGTAATTCAAGCAGATAAATCCCGAAAAAATACCAAATGAGTTTCAAAAATTATGAAAAATTTTAGATCAAACTTTTAAATTATTTGGAAGATATTGGTGAAGAAAAATCTGGATTTGGAGCTCATTTAAAAAATGGTAAAGTTTGGGAGCACAAAAGGGCAATTTTGGAAGAAAAAATCCAAATAAATAGCAAATGGACTCGAATTTTTTTGAAAACCTCCATAATTCAATTTTTATTTTATTTTGGAAGTATTAAAAAAATTAAATTTGAATTTGGAGTCCGTTTGCTATTTATTTATGTTCGGAGGGCAAAAATGTCATTTTACCTAAGAAATCGAAAAGGGCTTTTCTTGCCTTTTAAAAAATGAAGCATGAGGTGGAAGAAGAGGGGTCGGCTGGCCAAGGCCGAAGGGTGGGCAAATATTTTCTGATTTTTAATCAAAAGACCAATAATGAAGAGGAAGGTAGTTATTTTTTGATCAAACCTTTGTAATTAAGCCACATGGACCAATGCATGAAGAGGAAGAGTGTCAACATAATGGCTTAAGATACTTGAACAGCTGTAATTGTGGATAGCTGATTGCCTAATCTAAGAATGATAATTTCACATTTTAAACATCTTGGATCAATAGCCTTTGGATCAAAATTGGTTGAAGAAAAGATGAAATATCCTAGCAAGAGAAGGGCCATTCGGCCACTACTAGGGGGGTCTCTCTCTTTTCATTTTGAGCTATTCACTCTCTATTCTCTCTTGTTTTTGGCTGATTTTTCTCTCCATTGTTGAAAGGCAAGAAGAAAAGTTTAGAAAAGAAAAAAAAAGTTAGAAGAGAAAAAGCTTGAAATATAGCTTCTAAAGGTTGCTTTAAGCACCATACTCTTGCACTTTCTTTGATTTTCCATTCTTGATTTTCTGTTTTCATTTGATATTTGGTGAGTTTCTTTTGATTTTTCTTTTTAAATAAGTGTTTTTAATATTCTTCTTTAAGTTCCTTCTTGATTCTTTCTTGTAAAAAGCTTTTGAAACTTTTTTTTCCTCTTATTTTTGAGTTGCCCAAATGGCCTAGTATTTTTGGTAGTTGCTGTTTTGCTTCTTTATTTCATGATTCTAGTGATGTTTAACAAGTTTTGATGCTTTAATTCTTCTTCTAACACATAAACATGAAGCTTGTTTTAACATGAAGCTTGCTTATTTCCATTTTTGAGTCTATTATTTTGTTATCATGTTTATTTTACTTGTCTTGCATTTTTTATTTTCTGTTTTCAAAATGTTTAAGTTTGTTTATGTTTTACATTTTGTAATCCATGTGTTTGTGAAAATGCATATTGGTTTTCATGCCTTTAATTTATGTTTGCATGATTTGAGTGTTATTCTTTAGCTATGCATGTTAGTATATAATGTGTTTGTGAAAATGCCATGCTCATTTTAAAGCATGAGGCCATTCGGCCACCCCTCTATTTTATGCTTTGCATGTGCTTTTTCATCATGCTAGTTGATAGGTTTGCATTTTTATGATATTTGGTTGTGTATTTTATTTAAGCATGCTATATGTTTGTGTTATTGCCATGCATTCTTTAGGTTTAGGATTGGTTTGCTTTGCCATGCATATTCATGCATTTTAGATCTAGGTTGCATTAAATGCCATCCAAGTTCATTTAGGTCTAGATCATTTTATTGATGCCATGCATTTTTCATGTCATTTAGGTTTTAAATCATGCATTTCATGCATCATATTTGCTGTATTTTCATGCATTTCATGTCATTGCCACATGATTTATGACTTAGGCCAATCCATGGCTCAAAGTCATGCTCACTTGAGCATACTTGTGAAAAATTAAAGAGTTGTCAAATTGATTATTCTACCTTTGTGATTTTTTTACTTAGCCAATTTTTGCCTAACTTTTCAAAAGTGTTAGCTACTGTTTGTGAGTCCTTAGGAGAGTCTCTAACATTTTTACTTTGATTTTTAAATGATTTTATCAAAGGCAAAAAATGTGTTTTAACAAAACAATTTTTTTCACCCAGTACTCGTACTTTCCCGATTTTTCTGGGCAGTCATCTTTAATCAGAAAATTAAGCCAATTTTTTTCCATGTAGTTTTACATGTCCTGAGTCTCTAGTACTTTTTTTAGATTTTTTTTTTTGAATTTTTAAAAATAGAGTAAAAAATCATGCTTTAAAACTGGACACTGGAGGCAAAATTGAATTTGAAGGAAAATCATTTTTCTGTTTTGATTAAGTTACTTAGAGGGGGCTGATTAGGAAGTTTAGCTACTGACTTAGGGTAGTTTCCAAGCTTTTTTAAACCCTAAAAATGATTTTTTAAATCTCGAGTTAAGGGTGGTCAAGTTCGGGATTTTAAACTTAGGAAATTAGAGCCATTTTAAAAAAGGTTTAGCTAAGTTTTTATTTTTAATCTAAGCTTTTCAAAATTGTTTTCAAACAATCACAAAGTATTTTGGTTTTAGAATATTTAATTTGATATATTTTCCTAAGATAACCGGATATCTTTTTAGATATACGGATTTTCTTAATTAAAGGAAAAAATACATTCTCATTGCATTTTCCATATTCATGCATACTATATAATATGTGATTTTTGCTATGATAATTTTGATGGTGTTGTTATTATTTATTATTTATATTTTGATGTTATGTTGTTTATTATATGGTTTTGAATATTTCATGATATCCTATGCTTTTTATTTAGTTATTTATTTTGTCACATTATTTAGCATATACTATGTTCATGCATTTTTATTTTCATTTTTATTTTCATGCATATTATATGATAGCATTATTTTATGTTTCATGTCATTTAGATTATATGCCATATCATTTATATTTGCCATGTCATTTAAATCATTTTATTCCATTTAGAATATATCATATGACTTAGGATATTTCATTTCATATAGAATATATTATGTTACTTAGGATATTTCATTTCATATTGAATATATTATGTTACCTAGATCATTTCATTTCATTTAGAATATATCATATGACTTAGGATATTTCATTTCAGTTAGAATATGCTAAGACATTTAAATTATATCTTACCATTTAGGTTGCATTATATTATCTAGATTTTGCTATGTCATTTTATTTATGTCATACATATTCATTTTTTTTAAAATGTTTTGAAAAAGATAATGATTTTCAATAAAATAAAGATATTCTCAAGTTAAAACAATTCATGAGTTCTCTGTTGGGTTTGCTGGGGAGGATATCACCAATTATCATTAATAACGGAATATCTTCTTTAAAATAAGAATGATTCGGAAAGTTTTTCAAACTAATAAAAATTTCTATATTTTGCCACGTTTGTTGGGGAATATAGGAAAATTTTGAATTAATAAATTTTGGATTATTTTTAATTAAAAATGGAACTATTTCTCTTTAAATTGGGAATTAACTTAAAATACTAAATTAAAATCGACTTTTTACCGAGACTTGAGATAACACACGATTAATAAGGTACCGTTTTATACGGGCGTTGTAGGGGTGCTAATCCTTCCCCACATGTAACCGAGTACCGAACCCGCTTCTTTGATTTCTCTGGTTTAAAACGCAGACTTGAAATTGGTTTTAAAAATGTTTTAATTAATTTTAAAATATTTTATAAAATCAATTTTAATAGGTGGTCGATCACACCTAGCTAAAAAATATTGGTGGCGACTCCATGTCTTTTTCAAGACCATTTTCAAAACCTTCATTTTTCAAGAGGAATTAAGTCGACTTTTTCTCGGTTCTTTTTAATGTCACGCTTAACGAATAATAAAGTCTTGCGATGAACCATGTTATTTTTTAGGTTGCGACAATGAGAAACATAGTCAGCATGATTTTTCTATATGTTCATGCACTAATTTGCTTATTACATAATCATGTTAGCATTAGGTCGCATTCATAACACACATGGTCAACATGAGTTTCTTTGTATATACTCTGTGTCAATCATTCATTGATTACATGTATCATATTTGACATCATGTTGCATTCATATTGTATATGATCATTCATTGGGAAATACACTGAAATATACATGGTCATTCATTGCATATATCCATGCGTTGTTGTTTATTCTTTGCTTGTATCATTTCGACATCGTAATTGTATTTATTACATACATGGTCAGCATATCTCCACTGTATACGTTCGTACATAACATTGTTTATGTCTCACGGGCATCAAATTGCATTCATGGCTCATTCATCACGATACGCATTTGAAGGGATAAAATGGAAGTTGGTTTGGCTTTAAGAGTGTTTGAAAGAATTTTCATTTCAAATCAGAGGTATAAGAAGTATTGAGTACCCTTTTAATACAGGCTAGTGCTATGGAGAATGAACAAGTTGCCCGAATGGAAAGAATGGAAAGGGTACAGGAAGAATTGCGAGAACAGCTGGCAAAGTCTCAAGCAGAATCTAAGGATCAGATGACTAAATTGATGGAGCTAATATCCACCGTAATCAAGGAATACACTGAAAACTTGGCGGCCAAAAAAGGGTTAGAGGCACAAAAGGGTCAGAATGAGGTCGTAATGATGGATGCCCAAAACACAGTTAACCCTATCAATGTCTTAAATTCAGATGATCCAGCTGAACAGGAAAAGTTGAAAATGGTTGCAGTAAATGAGGTAGATGGCAGATTCCTAAGGGAAATATCAGTTGCCAGATGAAAGGCTCCGGGCAATAGAAAATACAGACGTATTCAGGAGTGTGGATGCGAAAGAATGATTCTTGGTCCTTTATTTAGTCATTCCTCCTAAATTCAAAGTCTCTGACTTTGTGAAATATGACGAGATGGCTGATCCGTCAGCCCACATCACTATGTTCTGCTGAAATATGACAAGTCATATAGATAATGATAAGCTTCTGATCCACTGTTTTCAGGATAGCTTTAGCGGGTCTGTAATTAGATGGTATAGTCAGTTGAACAAGGATCAGATTCGCTCTTGGAATGATTTGGCCAGGGCTTTTCTAAACCAGTACAAGCATATGACCGACATGACACCTGACCGTCTCACCCTGCAAAATATGGAGAAAAAGGTCACTGAGAGTTTCAAAGAGTATGCTCAGAGGTGGAGGAACATGTCCACTCAAGTACAACCGCCCCTAACTCAGAAGGAAACCACTGTCCTTTTTGTGAATATACTACAGGCCCTGTACTATGATAGACTTGTCAACAATGCCTCGAAGAATTTTGCGGACATGGTAATCTCAGGGGAGATGATTGAGAATGCTATCAAGAATAGGAAACTTGAAGGAGAAGGAACATCCAATGCCGAGAGAAATAGGGCACCTAGAAAGAAAGAGAAAGATGTCCAAGCTATCGGAGATTTCGTCCCATATTCCCAATTTCCCTCATACCAATCATGTTCCCCTACTGAGGTATCTCCAAGCCTTTATCTTTACCTACCGGTCCAAGCACCTAATCCTATACCAGTCCTTGCTTCCAGGCCTGTTTCCAGAAAATGACCAAGAAAGAATTATAATCCCCATCCCTGACCTGCTGCCATTACTAATAAAGAATCACTACCTTACCCCGGTACCTTTGAAAATAGCTCCGAATCCATCAGCAAGGAGTTATGACCCTGACAACAAGCGTTATTATCACTTAGGGGTAGTTGGGCATTCAACTGAAAAATGCAGACAACTGGGGGAAAGGATTGAAAGTCTTATCCTCGATGGTATTTTGACATCGGAGCTTATCAATCAGTGGAAGGCCGCTTTGTCGTAAATCAGTTTCTTTCAGGGTTTTAGGAGGAGAATTATTACCTTTGAAGGATGTTAATAGGAGTATTTTGATGCATGTAGTTTCAGACCATATGATGAAAACACTTGTCTCATGTCGATATTCATGTTAATTAAATGAATTTTGAATTTTAAATGCTTTGTGTTTGTTGTGTTTGAACAATAATTTGAATTTGCAAAAACAGGCATTAAAGAAGTTTTAATAATGGATAGTTTCGAGAATATTGATGATCATTGTTACAAATGACCCAATACCCTCTCCCCTCTCTTTTAGGCTTTCCTAGGCCTAAATCCCTTGAATCGAGACCACTTGGAAAATCTAATGCTTCAAGGAATATGAATGATTGAACTTCATAAACCATTGTCATCTTAGAATAAGCAAAAATGTAGATCCTAGTCTAGGCTATGAACAAAGGAACGAACTTTTTGATATTTTTTTGAACTCCTTGAAATTCAAACAAATGAGACATTCTTTCAAGAATTTAGATCACGGTAATTTGGTGTGTGTCAAGATTGTGCCAAAACCATTCATGTCATTTCAACAACCACAAAACACTAATTGCCCAAACATCACTTCATGATTGACACCCTGGGGCACAATGACTAAACTAGATTATCGCATGTCCCAGAGAAAACTCGTTTTTGGTTCATATTTTCCTTGTTTTTTCAAAGAACTTAGAATTGAAACTCAACCTTTTCAAAATAGACCTAGAGTTGCTATGTTTCTCGTTGATACAAATTCTCATGGTTAATCAAATTAGGGCATCATATGTAGAAATGATGGATACATGATGAAAAAGGATGGAACTAACGCATGAATCAGTGGGGCATGTGACAAAAAAAAAGCCAAAAAAAAAAAGAAAAAAGAAAAATTGTGATATCATGCATATGAAAATTCAGATGATTCCAAAGTGCAAAATGAAATTCTGATTATTTATTCCGCCTGGAGATTGCTTTTCATGTGAATATCTGTGCTTGATATGATGAATGGCCATCTTTCATATCCCTTTCGCAAAATAAAAATTATTCATAGTCACCCCTTTTGAGCCGAAAAAATTCTTTCTTTTTTAAACCCTGATCAAGGATTACCCTTTATACTGGAGGCCAAATGCGAGGAAGGGTCACTGAGAAATGAGTCCTAACTCAAAGATAGATGCAAAGCAAATTGAGCCCTGAATGAATATGGGTTCACTCTGTCAAAATAAAGATGCAAGAGAAAAACAAAAACAAAAAAATGTGAAAAAAGTATGGCAAATGAAAGCCAAAAGCAAAAAAGAAAAAGAGCAAAGTCAAAATGAATGAAAAGTCCAAAAGGGACAAATGCTTCAAAGAAAATCCTCCTCAAGAAATGATCCTTGATCTGATTACCCTTAAACACATATTTTGGGCCCATTTATCCTTTCTTTCTGAACCCCGAACCATGGCCTACATTACGTGCTTTAAAAGTCCATTTTGATCAAGCATGAATATTTAATTTATAGGGTTTTTCCTCAGATTTTATCCCATCTCATCGAATTATCATTTCACTAAGGAAGAATTTAGAATTCTCAAGTGCATGGTAAAACAACACAAAAAAAAAGAGAAAAAAATGGAAAGAATGGGACTCTAGGGTGAAAACACAAAAATGGGTGGTCTAGAGTAAAATGCAATTTTTGATGCTATTTATGTTGGCTCAATTTTTGAAGAAGTGGTCATCGAGGAACATCTAGGAATTCATGAACCTCCTAAATTGTCAGCTCTATTCGGAGGATTGACTTCAAAAACTGAGATTTTTCCTTCCAAGATTAAACTTTCCAGTTTAAACATCCCAGCCAATCTTGACGCTTGTCAAAATGCCTTGATATGAAAACTAAAAGAATGTTGAATTTGTTTGATTCTCAATGAATTCATGATTTATAAAACCTGTTCCATTTGTGAGCCTAGAAGGGACATACATTTTTGTTATGAAATTTTCTTTGATCAACCAAAATCTTGTTATACCAAACATTGCCAATTCAAATTGAAAAACCTAGATTGACGCTTAGAGAAATTTTTAACAATGATCATCAGTCTTCAAAAGATTTATACATCGCACACTGTGGGGTTAATATTTTTTGTTCAGAAGTTTTCAAGATGAGAAAACAAATAAAGATATCTTTTTGAAATACTCATTTTTGATGTTGACATGAGATAAGGATTTTTCTAACCCAAAGGTGTGAAACTATTAGGGTTAATCTTGATTTCCAAATATGAGAAGAAAAAATAGAACCCAACAAGCAAACTTCTGTCAATAAGAGTTTGAAATCTGTTGGGGCGAAGGAAATAGCCAAAGATTGAAAAATGAATTAAAGTTATACTCTGATTCGAAGAGGAAAAATGAATTGGAAAGGCAAAGCCAAAGTCTAGAAAAATGATCAGGGGCATTTGCATCTTTTCATGAAGCGTTTGCATCATTATCGATCATTTGCATTTGCATCATATAGAAGCATTTGCACATTGTTGACCTTTGCATTTGCATCCTTCTGTGAAGTAATTACGTTATTTGAGGATCATTTGCATTTGCATCATTTAGAAGCACATGTATCTTATTCAACATCTGCATCTGCATCAATAAGCATTTGCATCAATCTAAGTCATTTGCATGTACACCATGAAGCATCTGCATCTTATTCAACATCTGCATCTGCATCAATAAGCATTTGCATCAATCTAAGCCATTCGCATATACACCATGAACCATCTACATCTTATCCAACATCTGCATCTGCATCAAGAAACATTTGCAGCAATTCAAAACATTTAAATTTGTAATATGAAGTTTGTGCATCCTGTTAATCATTTGCACCAGCATCAAAAAACATTTGCATCTTCTCAAAATCTTTAGGTTAATTTTCAACAATTCTTCAAAGATCATTTTTAAAGTCGCATACAGCGCAATTTTCCAAATCATAGATCAGACATTCGGGCACCATTTTTAAAGTCGCATACAGCGCAATTTTCCAAATCATAGATCAAACCTCCGGGCACCATTTTTTAAGACCTCCGGGCACCGTTTTTTAAGTTGCATACAGCGCAATTTTCCAAATCATAGATCAGACCTCTGGGCACTATTTTTTAAGACCTTCGGGCACCATTTTTAAAACCTCTGGACATCATTTTTAAAGTCGCATACAGTGCAATTTTCCAAATCATAGATAAGACCTCCGGGGATCGTTTTTTAAGACCTCTGGGCATCATTTTTAAAGTCGCATATAGCGCAATTTTCCAAATCATAGATAAGACCTCCGGGCACCATTTTTTAAGACCTCCGGGCATCATTTTTAAGGTCGCATACAGCGCAATTTTCCAAATCATAGATCAGTCCTCCGGGCACCGTTTCTTAAGACCTTCGGGCATCATTTTTAATGTCGCATACAACGTAATTTTCCAAATCATAGATCAGACCTCCGGGCATCATTTTTTTAAGACCTTCGGGCATCATTTTTAAAGTCGCATACAGCGCAATTTTCCAAATCATAGATCAGACCTTCAGGCACCGTTTTTAAGACCTTCGGGCACAATTACTCAAAATCATGGATAAGACCTCCGGGCGCCATATTCAGAAAGTACCTCTGGTTTCACCCAGGTCTTTTTCAACTTCTGGTTTCACCCAGGTCTTTTTCGACTTCTGGTTTCACCCAGGTCTTTTTCGACTTCTGGTTTCGCCCAAGTCATCACCTTGAAAAATTATTTATGGTTTCGCCTAGATAACTTTTCGAATTCTGGTTTCGCCCAAGTCAACACTTTGCAAATCGAACTTGTTTTTTTAAGACAGGTCGAGCCTTGATTAGTCAGGGAACTCAATTTAAGGACAAAAACTTCAATTTATAGCTTTTTCAAAACAAAAAAAAATGAAAAAAGATGAAAGAAGAATGGAAAAAATGAAAAACTCCCTTTCCCTTTCCATCACATGTGATTTCACTAATCGGACAAAATTAGTGTTTGTTTATCTTTGCTTGATTCTTGATTCTCAACAATAGCCAAAGAGGGGCAGCTGTAGACACCTAATTTTCTCCGGACCATTAAAACACGTATATTTTCTTCCTAAACTGATGTTTCAGAATGCAAAGAAGCTTTTCTCATCTTGCAGGTGGTACTCCGAGACTTAGTTTAAGAAAGCAAACATAAAAAGTCAAACTTTAAAAAGTCAACCCCAAAAAAGTCAACCCTAAAAAAGTCAACCCTAAAAAGTCAACTACTAAAAAAGTCAACCTACTTTCAAAATCAAGATTTGAAGTTCAATTGAAAAATGGTGAAAGAATTTTGATAATCCGAGGTCTACATTGAAAGATATGGAGTTTGGAAGTTGGGTTATGGAGATTCAATAGATTGGAAATCCAAGTTTGGAAAATTTGGAAAAAAAGTGCTTAATGATCAAATTGGTCGAAATTGGAAGTTCCAAATGAAAGATAAGCACTGACTACGGGTAATGGAGAAGCTACTTGGAAGAAAAACCGAAGGAAAAGCCAATTCGGAAGAAAATCGAGAATTAGGGTTTTTGTGAATTTTGGTGAAATTGGGGAAAATTGCAGAAATAGCCCGATTCGGTAAAATTAAAACCCCTAATTGATGAGGAGTGAGTAAAAAAGGATATCCCAAGGCTCAGTTTGAAGAAAATCCGAGAAAAGAGCCGATTGGAGGAAAAACGGAAAAAACGAGGAAATTCCCGACAGTGAAAAAAGGAAAAATCAAATTGGAAGGGAATTTGATAGTAAAAATTGGGAGTTTTCGGACCAAATCCAATTCAATATATGAAAAAGGCCCAGAAAAAGAAAATCTGAAAATCGGACTTGTTTTGAGTAAAACCGGGGTTCGGAGGCAAAAAAGATAAATTGAAAATTTTGGGAAAAATAGCAAATAAACTCCAAAAATTCTGAAAATTTTCAGATCTCATTCTTAAATCATTTCGAAGAGATTGGAGAAAGAAAATCTGGATTCGGAGTTCGTTTGCAAAATGGCCAAATCCTGGGCCCACTATGCAGAAATTCAAGCAGATAAATCCCTAAAAAATAGCAAATGAGTTCCAAAAATTATGAAAACTTCTAGATCACACTTTTAAATTATTTGGAAGAGGTTGGTGAAGAAAAATCTGGATTTGGAGCTCGTTTTAAAAATGGTGCAAGTTCGGGTGCACAAAAGGGCAATTTTGGAAGACAAAATCCAAAAAAATAGCAAATAGGCTCAAAAATTTTGAAAACTTCCAGAATTAAATTTTTTATTATTTCGGAAGTATTGAAAAAAGAAATTTTGAATTTGGAGTCCGTTTGCTATTTATTTAGGTTCGAGGGTCAAAAAGGTCATTTTACCGAAGAAACCGAAAAAGGGCCTTTCTTACAATGGAATTGGGCTGGAATTTAAGAGGGCAATCAGCCAAGCCCATGCTGGATATTAATTTTTCTAAGAGATTTCATCTAAGGGCCAAGAGAGAAGAGGAATGTAGTTATTTTTGTGATCAAGCTTTTGAATTTGCAACACATGGACCAATGGTTGGAGAGGGATGATGTCATACTTATGATCCTATTTATGACATCATCTCCATGACATCATATATCTAGGGGCTGATTATTCTAATCTAATGGTGAAAATTTTACATAGAAAGCATCTTGAAGTGATAGCTATTGGATGGAAAAAAATAACTACCTTGCTTCTAGAAAGGGCCATTCGGCCAAGGCTTTAGAGGGGGCTGAGCAGTTTTTTCACAAGTTTTAGAGGCTGGAAAAGAGGCAGTAGCTAGGGAGAAAAGGAAATAAAAAAGAAAGTAAAAAGAGAGAAGAAAAAAGGAAAAGGAAAAGAAAGGTTTTGGCTTGATTTCTTCTTGATTTGGAAAGCTAGAGCAAGGTAGCTATGTTCTTTCATATTTTTTTTTTCATATTTTGTTGACATGATTTTTCTTTTTTTGATTGATATTTTTTTTCTTTTTATGAAATAAACTTGTTTCTAATGAGCTACTATTATGTTTTTTAAAAGAAAATTTAAAAAAAAAAAAAACAAGTTTTCATCTTTGTTTTTTACAATGGCCGAATGGTTTTCTTGTTTTTAGATGATTTTCTTTTGGATTTTGTTCATGAGTTTTGTTGGATAGGTTAGCTTACTTGTGTTAGATTAGCTTGATTTGTGGTAGGTTAGCTTGATTGTGGTAGTTTAGCAATATACCATGCTATGTGTTTGTGAAAATACCATTTAAGTCTATAAGGCCATTCGGACATGACATGTATAAATTACCATGTTTGCATTTTTTTGTGTTTTAACTTGCTTAGTATGCTTCCATTTATGTTTACATATTTAGTGCATGTCATGTGTTTGTTATATTGTCATTGATATGTTCATGAGTTATGTTAGTCACTATATTTGCATTATTATCATGTTTGCTACCATGTGTTTGTGCTATTTGCTAGCTAGGATTATACCATGTTATTTGAGGACCATTCGACCAACATGACCCTTTTTGCTTTGTCTGTGCATTTTCATTTTGTTTAGTTGATAAGTTTGCATTTCATGCCATAACATTGTCTATTTTGATTTGGTTTGCCATGTGTTTGTGTTATTGGCTAGATAGGATTGCATTAGGTCATTTAGGAGCCATTCGGCCTTTGCATGTGTTTCTTCCTTATATGTGTATTTGCATTTTGTTTAGATACCATTTCTTTGTATTACTATGCTGTGAAATTGTGTATTAGTTGTTGTTTGTTCATGCATTAGTATTAGGTTTATTGGTCATTATATGTTCATGACATTTTCATGACATTTTAGGTCTAAGCCATCTTTATATTGCCATGCATATTCTCATGCAAATAAGGTTTAGATCATATTGGTATTGCCATGTATTACTATGCTATTTAGGTCTTAGGTCACTTTGTATTGCCATGCATTTCATGTCACTTTAGGTCTAAGTCTCATTTGCATTATTATGTATCTCATGCATACTTAGGTTAGGATTATATTTATTGCCATGCAAGTTTGTAAGGTCTAGGCCATATTATGCATGTCATGCATTTCCCACATCATTTAAGTTTTAAATCATGCATTTCATGCATTCAATTGGCTGTATGTTCATGCATATCATGTCATGCCACATGATTTATGACTTAGGCTAATCAATGGCTCAAAGTCATGCTCACTTGAGCATACTTGTGGAAAATTAAAGAGTTGTCAAATTGATTATTCTACCTTTGTGATATTTTTTTACTTAGCCAATTTTTGTCTAACTTTTTAGAAGTATTAGCTACTGTTTGTAGGTCTCTAGGAGAGTCTCCAACATTTTTATTTTGACTTTTAAATGATTTTATCAAAGGCAAAAAAATATGTTTTGGCAAAACAGTTTTTCACCCAGTACTCGGACTTTCCCGATTTTTATGGGAAGTCATCTTTAATCAAAAAATTAAGCCAATTTTTTATCGTGTAGTTTTACATTTTCTGAGTCTCCATTATTTTTTTTAGATTTTTTTTGAATTTTTAAAAATAGGTAAAAAAAATCGTGATTAAAAACTGGACAGTTGAGGCAGAGTTGAATTCAAAAGAAAAACAATTGTTGAATTTGGCTAAGGCATTTTAGAGGGGTTGGTTAGGAACTTTAGCTACTGTCCTAGCTTGGTTTTTAGACTATTTTAAACTTTAAAAATGATTTTATAATTCTCGGGTTAAGGGTGGTCAAGTCCAGGATTTTAAACTTAGGAAATTAGAGCCATTTTTAAAAGGGAATTCGGTCATGAATTATTTTTCATCCAATATTTTCAAAATTATTTTCAAACAATCACAAAGTTTTTTAGTTTTAGAAAATTTAATTTGATGTCTTTTCCTAAGGTAGCCGAATATCTTTTTAGATATACGGATTTCCTTAATTAAAGAAAAAAAATACACTTTAATGCATTGCATTTTTCATGTCCATGCATATTTTATAATATGTGCTTCTTGCTATGATAATTTATATGGTATTGTTATTATTTTGATTTATATTTTTTGGTGTTACGTTGTTTGTTATATGGTTTTGAATATTTTATGTTATTTTATGCTTTTTATTTAATCATTTATTTTTGTCATATTATTTAGCATATACTATGTTCATGCATTATTATTTTTATTTTCATGCATATTTCATAATAGTATTATTTTATGTTTCATGACATTTCATGTCACTTAGGATATTTCATTTCATTTAGGATATTTCATTTCATTTAGAATATCATGTCATTTAAATTATATCGTTCCATTTAGAATATATCATGTTACTTAGGTTAATTCATTTCATATAGAATATATTATGTCACTTAGGACATTTCATTTCATTTAGGATATTTCATTTTATTTAGAATATTTTATTTCATTTAGAATATCATGTCATTTAAATCATATCATTTAGAATATCATGTCCTTTAAATCATTTCATTTCATTTAAAATATATCATGTTACTTAGGATATTCCATTTCATTTAGAATATATCATGTTACTTAGGATATTTCATTTCATTTAGAATATGTTATGCCATTTAAATAATATCATATCATTTAGGTTGCATTATATTATCTAGACTTTGTTATATCATCTTTACCATGTCACACATATTCATATTCATGTTTTTTTTTAAATGTTTTGAAAAATATAATGATTTTCAATAAAATAAAATATTCCCGAGTTAAAATAATTCATGAGTTCTCTGCCGGGTTTGTTGGGGAGGATATTATCAATTATCATTAATAATAAAATATCTTATATAAAACGATAATGATTCGGAAAATTTTTCAAGTTAATAAAATTTTTTATATTTTGCCACGTTTGTTGGGGAATATAGGAAAATTTTGAATTAATAAATTCAGGATCATTTTCAATTAAAAATGGAATTATTTTTTCTTTAAATTGGGAATTAACTTAAAATACTAAATTAAAAATTGACTTTTTACCGAGACTTAAGATAACACACGATTAATAAGATACCGTTTTATACGGGCGTTGTGGGAGTGCTAATCTTTCCCCGCACGTAACCGAGTCTCGAACCCGCTTCTTTGATTTCTCTGGTTTTAAAGCGCGGATTTGAAATTGATTTTAAAAATATTTTAATTAATTTTAAAATGTTTTACAAAACCGGTTTTAATAGGTGACCAATCACACTTAGCCAAAAAGATTGGTGGCGACTTCATGTCTTTTTCAAGGTATTTTTCAAAACCTTCATTTTTCGAGAGGAACTAAGTCGACTTTTTCTCGATTTTTTTAATGTCACTCTTAACGAATAATAAAGTCTCGCGATGAGACTTGTTATTTTTTAGGTTGCGACAATATATATATATATATAACAAATCTTTTTTTAATTATAATTTTAATAGATATAAGTGTTATTTTATAATTCAAATGTTTTTTTACATAATTTATATTATAAATAGTAATTTACTTATTAATAAATATATTTGTTAATTTTATAATTAATTATACCTAATTATAAAGTAAATAAAAGATTACTAATATTTTACAAATTATTATTTTTGAATAACATTAAAATCATTAACTTGTGTAATTATTACAATATATACATGGTTATTTTGATACTTTTGAACAAAATAATATTTGATTTTTAGTAATACCAAACACAGTGATCTTTAACTTTAAAAAATTAATGATTATTAACCAAACAAAGTGATTACAAATAAAAAGTGATAAGATCATCTTAGTAATGAGATTACTTCGGTGATTAGATTACCATGGTGATATTAAAAATGATACTAAACGCTATCTTAAGGCAATGATCTTATCACTCCAATGATTTAAGATTACTGTCACGTAAGATTCCTAAATTGTTAACAAACAAAGTGATATAATTACTAAATATAGATCATCCTGATTTTTGAGGTTATCACCCCATACCAAGCACCTATTAATAAATTGAATAGGCATGTATAATGTATCATGCATTAAGCTTTATTTCTTGAATAGATTTAAAAAAAAAAAGTACCATATCTTATAATCTTATAAATATAAAATAAGATAAAAGTTATCCCTTCAGTTGAAGGGATGATAAATTTTTTTTTTTATTGTTACTGAATTGCTTGCCATGTGGCAAGCAAATATTTAATTTTTTTATATTTAAAAAAATTTAAGTATTTGTGTCTTGTTCATTTTATTTTTTTGTGTTATAATTATATTTTTTCATGTATTACATATATATAAATTTTGACACGTTAATAATTCGAATTATATAGATTTTGATACATTCGTTCGTGTTAGTGTTATTTTTTCGTATTGTATTTTGTTTTTTTTATTTTTTCACGTCGTGTCCGAAATTGTCAAGTCTAATTGTCATTATTCAAATAACTCTCAATTTTGTGTCACGTTCATTTTATATAAATTTTGACACATTTGTGTATTTATGTCGTGATCATGTTTTTTTTTGTCGTGTCGTATTTTAGTTATTTTTTTATATCATGTTTAAAAAGATCCAAGTATTCGTGTCGTGTTCATTCTATTTTTTGTGTTATAATCGTATTCCATATATTACATATATCTAAATTTTGACACATTAATAATTCTATTATATAGATTTTGATAGATTCGTGCATTTATGTCATGTTAGTGTTATTTTTTCGTGTTGTATCGTATTTTTTTCGTGTCGTGTTCAAAATTGCCAGGTCTAATTGTCATTATTCAAATAACTCTCATTTTGTGTCACGTTCGTTTTATATAAATTTTGACACGTTCGTGTATTCATGTCATGATCATGTTATTTTTTCATGTCATGTCGTATTTTAGTTATTTTTTCATGTCATGTTAGTATTTCACGTTATCTAAATAACTCCTAATTTTGTGTCACGTGTCGTATAATGATTGGTTCTTTATTTATTTTTTTTTGAAAAATAAAGTCATATTAATTTTTTTATTTTTATATTATTGAATAAAAAATTATTGTATTCATAAATTATTGATAAAAATTAAAATTTTGAATAATAATATGAGATGGACTGATGTAAGTAATTTTTTTTTTAAAACTTCAGATGTTGAAGCAAAAGAAAAAAATTAATATTATAATGATTAAATAGTAAAAAAAAAATTATGTTAAATGATATTATAAGTTATGTGTTATTATATAATAGCGGTTAGGTTTATATTTTATTATTTTTTATTTCTTAATATGAATATAAATGATGGATATCAATATAATTTAAATGATTTAAATTTTGATATCCATCTTAATTTTTTTATAGATAATGTGCATATAATGAATTAGATTCGTGTATTCGTGTTATTTTATATCTATATTTTATTTTAAAAATTGTCCTCAAGTTGAGATATTTTGCATAGTTTTGTCATAGTAATTCAATTTTAACTCTAAATTTGTGTTATTTTTCCGTGTCATAATCATATTAAATGTATTATTAATGACAATAAAACCAAAATAATGCGAGAATTCAAACACTAGTAAAAATTAAAATTTCACTCTATAATTATCCCATGGTGATATATATATATATATATATATGAAGGTTTGTTAACAAAGTTAGCTAGTTTAATTTTTATATAACTAGATAGATGTTCGCACTTCGCTACGAGCATATTATTGGATTTAAATTGATATTTTGTAATAAATTTGAAAGATAAAAAAATAAGAAAATAATAATTTCAATCATTATACGACACCTGATATACAATTGAGAGTTATTTGATATGATCAATTAGATCCTATAATTTCGGACACAACATAATTATACGATACGAACATAACATGAAAAATAATTAAAACACGACACGAAAAATAAAATGAACACGACACAAATACACTAACGTGTTAAAATTTACATAAAACGAATTATTAACGTGTCAAGATTTATATAAATATATAATAGCTTGAATACAGAAAAAATAACACGAACACGACGACACGTGACACAAAATTGGAAGTTACTTGAATAGTATCAATTAGACTTGATAATTTCGGACACAACATGATTATACGACACGAACAGAACATGAAAAAATAATTAAAACACAACAAGAAAAAGAACATGAATACGACACAAATACACGAACGTGTCAAAATCTACATAAAATCAATTATTAACGTGTAAAAATTTATATAAATTTAGGCTAAAATAATAAAAAATGCCCCTGAACTTTACTGCTTTATTTAGATAAACCCTTATACTTTTAATTTATACTCAAATAAGCCTTTAACCTTTAACTTGTATCCAAATAAGGTCTTAACTTTTAATTTATACATAAATAAATCCTTAATATAAACTAACATTTCATTTAAAATAAGGGCTTATTTAGGTATAATAAAAGTATAAGGACTTATTTAGGTACAATAAAAGTATAAGGGCTTATTCAAGAAAAAAGAAATAGTTCAAGGTATGTTTTAATATTTTAGCCATAAATTATAATACTTTAAACATACGATAAAATAACACAAACACGTTACGAACATATATATTTTTCTATAAATTGAACCATTATGACACATTATGCAAAATATTGGATAAATTGAGACACAAAATTTTCTCTAAATTGAATCACCATGACAAACTATGTAAAATATTTGGATGAATTGAAAACGACACGAATACAACATAAAAAAAAAATTAAAATACGACAGAAAACAAAAAATAACATTAATAATTTATGTTATTCATAATAAAGACAAGTAATTGTAACAACATTTAATATTTACACCCTATAATAAAAGTTGTAAAAAAAGCTTAATTTCTTTTTTAAAAAATGTAAACATAATAAAACTTGTAATAAAACTTATATCGGTCAATACTGGTCAGTATCGGCACGTACCGGTCCGTACCGATTGGTACAAGATTTTATTTTTTATATATATATTTTTTAAAAATTTACTTATTTGATTGTTTTAAATCAATTTCTAATTTTTTTTCTATCATGATCATGTTTATTTTTTTCATAATTACATTTAAAAATAAAATATATTTATTAAATTAATATATTGAAACTAATTAATAATAATTTATTATATATTTTTAATATTTTATATTTATTTGATGTTTAAAAATTTTGAATATTAAATATTTAAAAATGTATATTTGTATATATATATATATATATATATATTTACATATGTAATAGAGGTATATTTGCATATGTATATATTTTATTAGGAAACTTGAAAATACGCTATATATATGAAAAAAATAAATAAAAAATATCGGTAAATCCAAAACGATACATCGAAACACACCTGTGTCGGTACGTATCAGTATCAGAACAAGAACGGTACGCTCACCAGTAAGGTACTAACTACCTCTATATGGATTTAATTTACAACTTGTGAATACTTTTTTTTCTTCTATAAATAAAAGATTATAGAGTATCAGAAACTATTTTAAAAATTATTAAAAAATAATTTTTATGATTATAATTACTATATTTTACAGTAAGTTGTGCAAAATGAAAAATAATTCACAATCACGATGAATACAATGATCACGATAGCATATGTTACGTCTATAACAGCGATAATCGCGATGTGACGAAAAAGCATCCGCAATTTAAGTACTCGAGCGCAATATGTTTATGTGCATGTTTTTGTATGATGAAATAAGCTTAAGATATATAATTAGGATAATAAACTAAAAAGTTGTTCAATTTATCTTACAAAACATACCCAAAAAAAAAAAAATCTTTTGTTGGTCACAATATGCGTAAATTCCTTATGGTCTCATGTCCGTTATTGAATATTCAAATATTGAAAAGTAAGGAATTTGAAATTATCATTTTCTTACTAGGGAATGTACAATTAATGGAAAAAATAAAGTGTACTTCAATCAGGGCTTTTTTTATTTTATTTCCTATCGCCTTTTAAAAAAAACACTTCTAATCGCATTAGGCGTATGCCTGATTAAATGCGTCTCGTCCAAAAAATTTTGAAATATTTTTGTTCTTTAGCGCAATGTGCAACGTCTAGACGCGCATAGTCGCACACCTTAACAACATTGCCTAGACTAGCTTATCTTATTTCGGGGACGGAGGGAGATAGTCATAGGATGATGAGGACCTTGCGGGACAGGCAGTGTATCATCCGAGAAATGAGTATGTTTTGCATTTGGATCTTGAGGCTCCTCAGCCTTAAAGGTTGGAATTGACAAATATGGTGAAGAGTGATCCAACTTTTCTTGAAGTAGAGAATTTGCGCGTAATGGCACAATCCAACTTGGTAACGTACAAAGGTCCTACGATGATTGCCTGTACCCTTCAAGCAATTGCAATTCTGTTGAGGGAGAGCTTGGAGTGGGATTGGTTTCTAAACCTGAGTGCCTCGGATTATCCCCTTGTGACTCAAGATGGTTATTGCTAAAAGACTTCGGCTCTTTATATATTATTAAGGCTAGCTGTTGCTCTTCTTGTTATCATGTGTGTTTGTCATTGTGATGGGGCTTTTCTGTAGGTTTAAGTGCTTAAGGAACATTACTATGCTTGTAGATCGAATTTTAGCTTAAATTGGTCTGAGAACTTTGCTTGCCACCACCACAAAGTACATGAATTCTTTATAGCAATTGTAATATAAATAAACTTGATTATGCATCTTTCCTGATTCTATGGGAAATTTATAACTTAAGGTCTAGACTCTAGACCTTGAAATAGAATTTATAGTGTGGAAATTTTTAACTTAGGTTCTGCTGAAAATGATTTTTATGAGGGGGCTAAATCTTTGTAATGTATTTTAGATTTTACTTGATCCAAGGGTAATCAACATAATTGCACGAGATTTTTTCAATGATGATTGATGCATCATTGGCTGTGTTTTTAGCCATTAGGTAATTGCCTCTTTTGTTAATTTCTGATACCTGGCCTTTGCATAGGCCTATTTGAGAGACATCTTAGATGCTCCAGTGATTGCCACTCGTACTATCATATTAGTTTTATTTATGGGATAAATTGTTGTTGAGTTGTGGAATGTTTTCAGAAACTTAGAGGCGTGATAAAAGGTTTGTACTCTTTCTAGCTTGTTGCTGAAGAATATCTGATCGTGCAGATTTGCTACATGTTTTCTCCAATTTGTCAAGAAATCTCAATTTCATTGACCATACACAGATTACTGGTTGGTTGGAAGCTGTAAGATTAATACCTAGTGTACACGCCACTCTTGAATATTCCTTTCTTATGGCTTAATGTCACCCAGTTTCCATGTGTACTTATGTGCTTTTTCAGGAACCAGAGAGCAAAACCAATCATAGTTGATCCAGTCCTTTACTTGTCGAAAAAGTCTGTCAGTGCTTTGACCACGAAACGCCGATCACTGCCCACATCTTTCAAGTTGTATACAGGCTGGTTATTATTTCTTCTTTATTGTTTTTTTTAGAACACCATACCCTTGACTTTCTTTTTTTCTAAAGGTCATAATGCATTTAAGGTCAATTGTGTTATCTTGAAATCCAAGATAGTGTTTTATTGTCTTGAGACTGATATGGTATCAGCTGAAGTTAATGTGCCAAGTAAGGATCACGTGTAAAATTTATCTTTTGAGCTAAGACTTAGGGTGCATTTGTTTGTTTTGCTAGTAGAAAATGCTGGAATTGAATGTTCTTGCTGAGTGTTACGGATGCCAACCCATGTCTTATTCTTTGGAGTAAGAAACTTCTTTTTCCATTTTAGAATCAAGTTTAGGCTTCATATCCTAATTTTGTTGTAGGAAACTGAAAAGCTTCAATCAGCTGTTGATCCTGAAAAGTAAAAACTGTGAAAGCAATGTTTTTGCCTGGGGCCAGACCCTACAATCAGGCTTTAGGTGCTTACTGTTGGAAAATAATAGATGCTATATATTGTAAAATGTAAACCAAGAGTAAAAGAAGAATTGAATATATATATATACGAACAGATTACAACAAATATGTAGAAGCGAACAAAGACACTTACAGTAATTGATTTGAAAAAATCAATATCGAGTCAAGGTTGGACCTCTAACCTTAAGACGTTTTTTGCCTGTCTAAGGTGCTTACAGTATCGATGCAAATCATCTCCCAGGTTTCCTCGATATACGTTGCAAATGAGAGCACACCGGATGCAACACAGCGAACAAAAGAATGTTGAAGTCTCTCTCTCAGAAGACAATAATATTTTCGGTGAATTAGTGATTTGAAATAGATACAAACACTCCTATTTATAGATACAAAGAAGTCTGTTCGGTCAGACATATCTGTTGGATAGAAACCGGTTCGTTTAATAGACAAGTCTGTTACAATGAACCGGTTCAATCCAACAGGCAAAGACACAACTGAAAAAACAAAGAACAGTAACAACCGAACAGACACATTCTAGAAGATGAATTATTCGGACAAACATAAAGCTGGTTGGTGTTGAGCTGGTTCGGCTGGTTGGTGTTGAGCTGGTTCGGTTTGGACGGTTTTGACAAAAAATTAAGCCGGTTGGGTGGTAAAAAATTAATTATTGACCCAAACCCAAACCCGACCCGACTCGACGGCGACGGCGCGCGCATGTGGTCCAGCCTAAGTTGTGTAGGTCCTCACCCTCCACAAAAACTTGGGTGTCCCTTGGGGCCTAACCCATCATGACACTCTAGCTTATATAACTATAAGCTAAAGTCATTCTTAGTCCTATGTGAGATTGACTACCACACATACCTTCAACCAACTTTCCTTCCTCTTCAAGTGGGTAAATAATGAGACCAATTTCTCATTCACTTTGATATCATTTGTGTACGTAAATGTACACCGTGTATCTTACTACGACAATCTACATATTAGAATACGTATTTCGTATATATACACTTAATATATACTATGATATCCAACAATCCCCCATATGAATGAAAATTGTCTGAATAAAACGACGAACTGACTCAGAGTACGAGAGAAATTTTCTTTGAAGAGTAATTGCATCAAGATAGGTAGCTTTTGGCTTTGAACCCTCCATAGTGAATAACTATCGGATTTACTCGGCTAACTAGTGAACATGATGTCTTGAACCATTCAGCCTTTAGTGTAAACCAAGACAATAATTATCACAAAATTCCCCTTCGAGCATCTTCGATTCTTACGGTTGTGTCCATTTTGGCCTCGGACACTTCCTGATTTCTTATGAGTACTCTAGAGGATTTAGCCTGATCAATTCTCATAGAAGTGGCCACGTTTCTTACTCATAATAGGTGATTGCTCATTAAGAGTATCCTGCAATACCTCACTTGATTATTTATCAAGCTATAAGAATCATTAAAAGCATAGCTTATCCTATCTTGCAAGCAGCACTAAATCATCATTAGGAATGGATAAGAGTGTTTAACTCTTTTAGTGCTTACACACAGTTACATAATTTAGTTGTCCCTTTTGAACCTAGATCTTGGGATCTCCAGTCAGCTAGGTTGGGTTTCCACTATGTAACTTTAATTTATAGGCTTAAAACCCATTCCCCTCGATGATGTATTTACTTGCTCTCTCGTTAAACCTTTAGTAAGCGGATCCGCAATATTATCCTTTGATTTTACATAATCAATAGAGATAATTTCATTTGAGAGGAACTGTCTAACGGTATTGTGTCTTCGACGAATATGTCGAGATTTACCGTTATATAAACTACTCTGTGCCCTACCAATTGCAAATTGGCTATCGCAATGTATACTTATTGCCGGCACAGGTTTCGGCCAACATGGAATATCTTCTAAAAAATTTCAAAGCCATTCTGCTTCTTCTCCAGCTTTATCTAAAGCTATAAACTCAGATTCCATAGTGGATCTGGCAATACATGTTTGTTTAGAAGATTTCCATGACACTGTAGCTCTTCCAATAGTAAAGATAAATCCGCTAGTAGATTTAGAATCTTTAGTATCGGATATCCAGTTTGCATCAGTGTACCCTTCAAGTACAGCTGGATATCTTGTATAGTTCAGTCCATAACTTGAGGTATATCTCAAATATCTGAGTACCCTCACAATGGCCTTGCAGTGATCCTCTCCAGGATTACTAGTAAATCTATTCAGTTTGCTAACTGAGTAAGCTATATCTGGTATTGTGCAGTTCATAAGATACATAAGACTACCAATTATTCGCGAATATTTTAATTGAGATATTGCGTCACCAGTATTTTTCTTTAGATGTAAATGAACATCTACGGGTGTTTTGGCTATATCGGTATCATTCTTACTGAATTTCTCAAGAATATTATTTACATAATGATCTTGAGATATTACCAAGCCATCTTGTGTTTTAGAAATTTTAATTCCTAAAACCACATCAGCTACACCCATATCTTTCATATCAAACTTACTAGTCAACCAAGTTTTGGTAGCTTTTATGATCTCATAGTTATTGCCTAAGATCAACATATCATCTATTTATAGACAAACAATGACATATCCCTTATTCGTATATTTTACGTATACGCACTTGTCACATTCATTAATACGAAAACCATTTGACAACATTGTATTGTCAAATTTTTGATGCCATTGTTTAGGAGCTTGTTTTAAACCATATAATGATTTAACAAGTCTACACACCTTCTTTTCCTGTCCCAGAACTTTGAACCCTTCGGGTTGTTCCATATAGATTTCTTCGTCTAAATCTCCATTCAGGAAAGCTGTCTTAACATCCATTTGGTGTATAACGAGATTGCTAAGAGCTGTTATAGCTATTAACATTCGAATAGATGTTATTCTCGTAACTGGTGAATACGTATCAAAATAATCGAGCCCTTCCTTTTGCCTATATCCTTTTATTACAAGTCGGGCTTTATATTTATCAATCGTTCCATCTGCTTTCATCTTCCTCTTAAATATCCATTTGGATCCTAAAGGCTTATGCCCATGAGGAAGATCCACCAGTTCCCATGTATGATTTTGCATGATGGATTCTATTTCATTGTTAACGGCCTCTTTCTAGAATTGTGTTTCTGGAGATGACATAGCCTCGCTAAAAGTTTGAGGTTCATTTTCTAACAAATATGTTAGAAAATCAGGACCATAAGTAGTCGGTACTTTAGCCCGTTTGCTCCTTCTAGGTTCCTCTTGTTCCTCTTCATCCATATGTGGATTACTACTCGAGGACTCATGAGTTCTCTTTGCAGTCTTGTTTTCTTGTTTTTCCTTATAAGGAAGAACATCTTCAAAGAACGAAGCATTCCTTGATTCAATTATCGTATTGATATGAATATCGGGAATGTCTGACTTGAATACAAGAAAATGGTAAGCAACACTATTGTTTGCATATCCAATGAATACGCAATCAATAGTTTTAGGTCCTATTTTGACCTTTTTAGGTGGAGGAACGGCTACCTTCGCAAGACACCCCCACACTTTCATGTGTATGTAGTTTGGTCTTAGACCCTTCCACAATTCATACGGTGTCTTGTCTAACTTCTTCTGGGATATTTTATTTAAAATATAATTAGCTGATAAAGTAGCTTCCCCACAAGTTCTGAGGTAACCCTGAACTTATCAACAAAGCGTTCATCATTTCTTTCAACGTTCGGTTCTTGCGTTCTGCAATACCATTTTGTTGAGGTGAATAAGGAGCAGTGGTTTGATGGATGATTCCATTTTCCGAACAGAATTCATTAAAAAATGAGTCATATTCACCACCTCTATCACTCTTTATTTCTTGCTTAGTTGATTTTCGACCTCATTCTTAAAGAGCTTAAATGCTTCCAAGGCCTCGTGTTTGCTTTTTAGCAAATAAACGTAACAATATCGTGTGCTATCATCTATAAAAGTAATAAAATACTTTTTACCACCTCTAGTTTGCACAAATTTTAAATCACAAATATCAGTTTGAATTAACTCTAGAGGTTCACTACTTCTTTCTATTGAATAGAAAGGAGCCTTAGCTAATTTGGATTCTACACAAATTTCACATTTGTGATTCTTGTCAATGACAAATTTCGAAAATAAATCCAAATTGCTGATTTTCTGCAAGGTCCTGTAATTTACATGACCTAATCTATCATGCGATAAAGTAGGAGACTCAACCAAGTAAACAGAAGAAATATTATTATTAATAATCTTATCCTTGGGTACAATTGTCATAACATTGAGCTTAAAAATCCCATCACAAAGATATCCCCTTCCCACAAATATCCCACTCTTGGTGAGTACAAATTTATCAGACTCGAATACGAGCCTAAACCCATTCTTGCTCAGTAAAGAGCCGAAAACCAAATTCTTTCGGATTTCGGGAGCATGAACAACATTGTTCAATGTGAGTTCCTTCCCGGAGGTCATCTTGAGTACCACATTTCCATGGCCTCGTACCTTGCAAGCCGTAGAGTTTCCCATATATAGTTGCTCATCATTAGCAGCTTCTTTATATTCGGAGAAACAATTCCTTTTAGAACACACGTGACAAGTGGCCCCGGTATCAACCCACCAAGTCTTAGGGTTTTCCACCAAGTTCACTTGTGAAACAACAGCAGCAAGCTCAAAATCATCAACTAGATTGGCTTGAGCTTTCTTCTTCTTGCTCTGTCGGCAGTCCTTTGCACGGTGTCCGGACTTGGTGCAGTTGAAACAAGTTCCCGTGAACTTCCTAAAATCCGTCCCCTTCTTTGCTTGGGAAGAACTTGAACCAGCGAATTTCCTCTTGTTGGTCTTTTTCGAATGTTCAACAACATTCGCTTTGGCTTCCATGGTCTGGACCATGACCCTCTTCTCTGAACTACGATTATCCTCCCCGATTCTCAATCGAAAAATCAGGTCCTCTAAAGACATCTCCTTTCCTTTGTGCTTTAGATAGTTCTTAAAATCCTTCCACGAAGGAGGGAGTTTCTCTATCAAAGTTGCCGTTTCGAATGATTCACTAAGAGTCATTCCCTCGACAAAAATATCATGGAGAATCAATTGAAACTCTTAGACTTGACTAATAATGGTTTTCAAGTCCACCATCTTAAAATCCAGAAACCGACCAACCACAAATTTCTTTGTGCTGGCATCCTCGGTTCTGTATTTTCTTTCCAAGGACTACCATAGCTCTCTCGCTATCTTTATTGGACTATACACGTTGTATAACGTGTTGTCCAAACCATTGAGGATGTAGTTCTTGCATAGGAAGTCGGAATGCTTCCATGCATCTACCGAGGCTACAATTATAGTATCGATCGCTCCCTCGTTCAGAGTCGGGTCCTCCTCCTGTAAGAACTTGGCTAAATTGAGGATGGTCAAATAGAACAGTATCTTTTGCTGCCATCGTTTGAAGTCCTGACCATTGAACTTCTCGGGTTTCTCACCATGTGTTACATGTAGAGGTTGTGGCGCTACGGGCGCTCTAGCAATACCGGTAGATGTTTCGGTCATCTATTATTTCAAAAAATAACAGGATTAACTTGTAAACAAATTACAATACTAATAAAGTAATGTAACTAATTGTTCACACTTTATAAATATCACTAACAGTAGCAAATAATATATATGTAATCTATATATATTAAAAGCAAACAGTATGTAAAAGTAACAAATATATATTAAACAACAGTACCGAAATATAAAATATTTATGTTCTAAAACAATACAAACAATGTAAGCTTTCAATATATATAAACAGTATGAAAGAAAACAAACCAAAACATTTGATATAAATATATACCAAACAATATATACAAATATATTATAACAATCAGTAACAATAAAATCACCAATCAAACAATATATATATATATATAAAATAAAGCAAGTAAGACAATTATATATATATAACAAAAAGAAGTCAGAAAGAATAGTATATATAAATATAAACCAAACACTGATATGAAGTCAGAGTTATAACAATTAAAAAAAAAAGCGCTACTGTAGTAAAAAAATAGAAACAGTATATATATCAAACATCGTAACATAATATCTGAATATATAAAAAAATTCAAACACAGTATATAACACAAGAAAAAACGACTTAAGAATTGTTGGAAAATAATAGATGTTATATACTCTAAAATGTAAATAGAGCGTAAAAGAAGAACTGAATATATATATATATACGAACAGATTACAACAAATATGTAGAAGCAAATAAAGACACTTACAGTAATTGATTTGAAAAAATCAATATCGAGTCAAGTTGGACCTCTAACCTTAAGACGTTTTTTGCCTGTCTAAGATGCTTACAGTATCGGTGCAAATCGTCTTCCAAGTTTCCTCGATATACGTTGCAAATGAGAGCACAGCCGGATGCAACACAGCGAACAAAAGAATGTTGAATTCTCTCTCTCAGAAGACAATAATATTTTCAGCGAATTAGTGAAACAGATACAAACACTCATATTTATTGATACAAAGAAGTTTGTTCGGTCAGACATATCTGTTGGATAAGAAACGGTTCGTTCAATAGACAAGTCTGTTACAATGAATCGATTCAATCCAACAGGCAAAGACACAACTGAAAAAGCAAAGAACGGTAACAACCGAACAGACACATTCTAGAAGATGAATTATTCGGGCAAACATAAAGCTGGTTGGTGTTGAGCTGGTTCGGTTTGGACACAAAATTAAGCCGGTTGGGTAGTAAAAAAATTAATTACTAATCCAAACCCGACCCAGCCCAAGCCCGGCTCGACGGCGCGCACGTGTGGTATTGTCCAAGTTGTGTAGGTCCTCACCCTCCACAAAAACTTGGGTGCCCCTTGGGGCCCAACCCATCATGACACTCTAGCTTTATATAAACTATAAGCTAAAGTCATTCTTAGTCTTATATGGGATTGACTACCACACATACATTTAACCAACTTTTCTTCCTCTTCAAGTGGGTAAATAATGAGACTAATTTCTCATTCACTTTGATATCATTTATGTACGTAAATATACACCGTGTATCTTACTATGACAATCTACATATTAAAATATGTATTTTGTATATATACACTTAATATATATTATGATATCCAACACTTACGGCTTATAGTTACAAACATGAGGCTGTACTACATCATTCTTCTTTACGTGGTACTTGCTCATTTCTCTTTACGTGAATATACACCGTGTATCTTACTATGACAATCTACATATTAAAATATGTATTTTGTATATATACACTTAATATATATTATGATATCCAACACTTACGGCTTATAGTTACAAACATGAGGCTGTACTACATCATTCTTCTTTACGTGGTACTTGCTCATTTCTCCTTCCTTTACTATTGCCAGTGACTAGAAGAAAGGTTGAAAGATCACCTTTATCATGCTATTGCTTGAGGTTTGGCAATGCCAATTTCACTCAATTTTTTTTGGTGTATTAAACTCAGGGTGTCCCCCCACCCCCATTTTATGGTTGATGAAAGACTAATCCCTGTCGGACCGGGAGTGTTGGTATAGCAAAGCCCTCCCAACATTGGCGACTCCCTGAATTCGAACCTTGATTCTCATCCAAGGGGAAGGAGCCACTAGCCACTCCTAGCTTGATGCTCTGACATTAGCTGGAACAAGCTACTTGGGTAATTGCCCACACAGGTAGCTCTCTAAATGCAGCTTCAAATCCTAAGGATGTGACTATATCTTTGACGTTCCACATGGACCAGTGAGAGGAAGGACATTAGATCTGAGCTGGGTGAGACCAGCGATGTAGGACAGTTTGTCATCATATGCCCTTTTTATACTGACTCGCTGTTAAGTGTCATAGGTAACTCATTGGAAACAAACTTGGTGAAGTATGCAGTCCTTCAGTATCTTTTTGGCAGTGCTAGAGATCAATGTCATCATTATTTATCCTAATTTATTTATTCACTTAATTGAACTAGTATTTAATTATTTTGCACTATAGGTATTATGTAGCTATAACCTAATCTTTTGCATCTGTAATAAAAAAAAATTGATAAAACTTCCTTTTCTTGCTGGAAATAACAAATTTGAGAATCCCTCTTATCAGTTGGCTCCCCTGGGTATTAGTTCATGCAGTCTATTGAGCAAGTTCTAAAATGCCATAAAGAAAGCATTCATTTTGAGTCCTGCCAATAAATTGGTTAAGCTAGTAAACCTAAGCATCTACACTGCTCAGATCTGCAAGAATCATAATTGTTCTCTAGGGTTGAAAGCTAATCTTAATAACCAAATCTTGTTGGTGGTTCCATGCTGTTATTTGCAGCACTGCAATAAGCCATGATCTCCACTACATTGCTTGGGACACTCCTCCAAAGCAACATCCAATCTCATTGTCAATGAAAGACTTTGATAAAATGGTGAAAAACAAGGCACCCTTTGCTCGGAAGTTCCATATCCAGCCTTGGATAAAAATGATAAAGAGCATTTGGGCCGTACTGGCCAATTTGCACCTGGAGCATGGTGTATTGGGAGCTCAGAGGGTGGAGCTGAGTCATGTTCTGTACGCGGTGATGATTCTGTGTTTAAGCCAGGCCCTGGTGCTGAGAGGCTGTAGGAACTCCTAAAGACACTACTATCTGAAGAATTAATTTCGGAAAAGCAGTGTTCATGACAGTGGTGAAGAGTTGGATAACCCCAATTGTAAATGGCTGTATTCATACTTCATAGATCACATATTCACATAGTTGTTGTAAGGGTAGCAGAATTTTGTTTGTTCACACATATTTCTCAAGTTTTTTAATCTAATTGGTGTAAATAGAGTGTTATGATGTCAATGATTAGAATATCCTCTACCATTACTATGCAGCTTTTGTGATTGTGGTCTAAACACAGCGCAAAAAACTCAGCTGAAAATGGCTTAAATAAAAGTTGCACGAGGTTAAGAGTTATGCAACTAATAATCAAAGTCGTACATCCTTACAAGTTACAAGATTTATTCGAAGGGTCAAATGTAAACATTTCACCATGACTATTTTATGATTAAGCTCTGTCAGCAGAAATTAAGTTTAGATAGTCATCAAGAATCATTTCAGCTGAAGAATCAGTGAAATAGCCCTGTTCCACATCCAACCCTTCTTGGGCAGCAAGCATCTCAACCCGGGACTGGACCCTGTCCGCTCCAACCCGGTTTGGCTCCAGAAGAATGCAAGCTATCTCAATTGAGCCCTCACCGTGGTCCAGGGCCAGTGATTGTACCGTTGGCAGACCACCGCCTCGAGCACTCACCATCCTTGCAATACGGCGAACGACAGAGACATCTGTTGACATGATGGGTACGTTGTACAGTCCAACCCATGGGCACGCCCCGATCATGGTGATTCCTCTAGCTCGAGATACCTGGGTTGGCCCTTCGTCGGGATTTTCAGAGAGAACTTCAGGCATTGTCCAGCCTGCCCATTGGTTGCCCATGAAATTGGGCCTGTAGTAACCAAGTTCCCGCCTGATGGTGTCCAGGGCCTTGCCTGTTGGGTGTGCTGCACCGTACAGAAACACTGGCACTGCAACATAAATGAGAAGGTAAGAGCTATTCTGACAAGGATCTTCGGAGGACGCTGGTGCTCAAACTAAACTAAATACGTTGATCAAAAGAAATCACAATGCGCAGACAAAAAACTTCTATAAACAACGTTATAAATAGTTTTAGAATGCGAATTAGACCTACCTTGAAATCTATTGCCAATGTCTGCTGCGACAGCCTTAGCAAGCCAAGCTGCTTCATCCAAGGATGCCCGAGCCAAGGGATGCAAAACAATGTCATCAACCACACCGAGCCGAGGGTGTGCACCAGAATGCTGCTCAAGGTTTATGGCTCCATACGCAGCCTCAACCATGGCTAGGACAGTTTGTTGCAAGGGGCTATAAATAGCATTACCCGTGCTGTCATGAACAACATATGAAACAAGAGTGTAGCGTGTCCTGTTGTATGCTCGATCCTCAAATTTGTTCACGATCACAGTTTCTGGGTCTAGCCTTGCAGCTCTTTCTATGGCGTCAAGGGCCGCACGGCTACGGGATTCAGAGAAAAAGACCTTGCAGCATAGCAGCATTGACTGATTTGCAGCCTGTTTCTTCTGGTTAAAAAAAAAAAGGGCGAAACTTATGATAAACCCTTGAGATTGTGTCTTTTTTTAATGGGGAAAGTAGACCTTGAGATTGTGAAAAAGTGGTGATAAAGTCTGTTTTCTGGAAATGTTTATTATATGTTTCAATACTTATCTTATTACCAGTTAACAATTTATAAATGATACCTTAAAAATTAGAATGAAATGCATAGATTCATGGATCTATTCCAACAATGGTTAGCTCTGTTTTAGGACGAAAAATGCTGCCTTGGGAATTTATTTAGTAGCAAGCTTAGCACGGAATTGGAAATTCCATAACTAGAGCTAATTTGTAGTTCCCCCACCCACACACACACAAAAAATACCATTTTTTTAGTTGATTTTCCAGTTGGATAGGATATGCTGGAAACTGAAAAAACCAGGAGGAGCAAGCGAGGGAGGGGCAGGAAGAAGAATTAGTAAATCACCAATCATCTCTTTGTCATTCCAAATGAGAAATATATTAGTAAATCACCCTGTTCTTTCATGAACAACAAAGAATACATGCGCTTTAATTGAATCTACTACTCATCTCATCCCAGCATTCCTCAAAGAAAAAGGAAAAAGAAAGGGTCAATTTGTTTCTATACTGATGTGTGGTCAATGTGGAGTTAGAAAACAGCAGGTCCTTACCTTGCAACTTGAGCTAAGATCCATTGCTTCCCTCTGCTCGTGATTTCTCATCTTCTTTCTCGCTTCAACCTGAAAATTTCCCAATCAAACACCTTAGCACCTAGCAACTGCTACAAGAACCAAAGGGGGCAAGCCTCTTCTATTGCTTTTTATCTTTGCTGTTGAAACCTTATCCACATATGATCCAAACGGGTGCAAACAAATGCTGCATAATTGATCACCAAAAAAAAAAAGAAAAAAGAAAGCTGCATCGGTGCTTATGAGTCAGCATTTGGACAGCAACACATAAAGACAACGGCCACCCATCCTCAAGCATAAAGGAAAAGACTCTGTAGACTGGAAACAAAAACAAACATGAATCACATGGTGCTATAGATGTCAGAGATCAAAACCATAGCTTATGAAAAATGTTTAGGCCTTGCCGCCTTGGCAAAGGATCATTATGTCTATGAACAAACCTCAAACCAGAAACGTCCAAAAGCCTGCTTTCAGCTTAATTTTTGGTCAGAAAATGGTATCCGAAGAGGTCAAAAAACGTCGGTCCAAAAAATTAAAAGTCAGAAGCGGCTCCATTTAACCCTTTCGTATAGATGTGTCAATTGGGGTGGTTGGAGTGTGTTGGACGGATTCGAGTCAGAACATTTTGAATTCAGGTTATATCAGATTTACATTTTTTTAGTGTCGTAATAATTTTTTAAATCTCGAGATGATTTTAAAAATATATATGAAGTCATCATCAATTTTTTTTTATTTGATGTGATTGAACACTTCAAAAAATTTATTATTTTAATAAAATTTATCAAAACCATAAATTCGATCTGCGAAAATAAAATTGAATTCGGAAATACGATTACGCGTGGGATGGTATTAGCACCCACGATGCTCGTTTAAAAAAACAAAACCATTTAATCATGTGTTATCTTTAATCTTGAAAAAATAAATTTAATTTGAATATTTAAAAACAACCCCCTTAGTAAAATTCTCTGAAAAATAATGCAATAAATATAACAAAGACGAATATAAACAAAATGCATTGTGAATAAATAATTTTTAATTTTTCAGATTAATCATTGTTTTATTTATTATTTTTTGACAATATCGCTAGAATTACTTATGCCGAAAATTTTCCTAAATTCTCCAACAACTTGACGAAATATAGAAAATTATTCTGTCACAGTTAATACTCACGTTATTCCATAAAGACGATGGTAATGATCCATCATGAGAGGATCGCAGGAGCCTCCCCAGCAATCTGGCAGAAATCTCGAGATTATCTCAATAGGCCACATATTGAAAGCTTTGATTAAAATCTATAACAAAATTAAATATTTTGTTTTATTTATTTTTTAAAGAAGCCATTATAATTGTTTTATTTATTGATGGAATATCGTAAAATTTCTTGCATTGAAAAATTTCCCGAACTCCTCGACAACTTGATGGAATTTGATAACTTACTCATTCACCCGTAAATTCTCACATTATTTTGAAAGACAAGAATAGTGATTTCTCATGAAAAAGTTATGGAGATTCTCCCCAGCAACCTGGAGGAAATCCTGAAATTTCATCATTAGATCACACCATTTTTTTTATCTTTAAAAAATAAAAATAAGTTTTCTAAATATTTTCTTATTATTTTCACATATTTTAAAGATATTTATCTATTAAAAAGAAGTAAAAATGCATGTTTCAATAAATGAATAAGTAAATAAATAAATAAATAAAAGAGTAGGTAAAACCATACCCGAAATTTAAATCAAATGCCGAGTCGGATCTCCTAACGCTTATGGATGTCCTTTCTCGTTTTGTTCTTTTTCTTTTCTTTATTATTTTTTCTTCTACTTTTTTCCTTTTTCCTTTTTCCTTTTTTTTCTTTTTTCTTTTTTTATTTTCTTTCTTTCTTTATCTTTTTTCTTTCATTTTCTTTATTTTCTTTATTTTCTTTCTTTCATTTCCTTCTTTTCCTTCATTTCCTTCATTTCCTTCTTTTCCTTCATTTCATTCATTTCCTTCCTTTTATTCATTTCCTTCCTTTTTTTTCTCTCTCCCCCCACCCGCAGGTCAGGCACGCAGACCTTGAGTAGGATCCGGGTCCTCGCGCGAACCTTCTCATGCCAGAAACAACATTGTTTTGGTGCCCCTATTTAAACCCTCAAATCTTTTTTTTTTAATTTTCTTCTTTCCTCTCTCTCTTCCACCCAAAACCTCTTCCCTCTCTCTAGAATCTAGGTTCTGGCAGCCCCACAACTCAGAGTTCGACGCCGGCCAACGCATCGTACCGCCATCGCCGACGGTAAATCCCTTCGATAAATCACCAAAATTTCTCTTTTCTTCTCCTCTACTCAAATCCTGGTCTAACTTCTACAAAAAAAATACACCAAAAGCCTTAAACCCAAACTGCCACCCCTTGTGAACACCACCTTCCATCGTTGGATTGACCCCTTATCCAACCACAGCCTCCCCTCGTCCAAGGCAAACTTCTAACCATCCGGATTCCCCAAACTCTCCCAAAACTAAAATAGCCGAAACCCTAAAAGTGTTTGGGTTATGTTTTTTGTGTTTTTGGTTTTTTTTTCTTTTCTTTTCTTTTGTGCAGGTTTTGTTGTTGTTGTTGTGTTGCTTATTTACTATTTTCTTTGATTTTTTGTGTGTGTAGGGATCTAGCCCTTTCCTTAGTTGAGGTTTTGGGTTTTATAGGGGTGGTTTTTGGGCGGTGATTGGCGGTGGTTAGACTAGGGTAGGTGGTTAGGTAAGTGGGGAGGGTAGGGCAGTGTGGGCAGTTGACTGGCAAGAAAGACTATGTGGGTTGCCAGGGAGTAGGGCGACAGTAGCTGTGGCAAGTAGATGCGGGCCAACGGAGTGGGAAGAGGGCGGCCTGCTGGGCCATCATTAGTAGGCCCGGAAGTTGGTTTCTTTATAGGCCTCAAGGTTTATGGGGCACTGGCCTCAAAAGAAAACCCAAAACATAATTTAATAAACTGAAACCAAGCCCAATGAACCCAAAACAACAAAAATCCAGCAATCAATTCCTAATCGTGGAGAGACTCAATTTAAATTAACGCCCAACTGATTGAATTGGACCGAGATTGATTGAAAGCGCGATCCAATTCGAATTTGTTTGCAAAGAATCGAGTTTACGGATCGAAAGAAATTAAAAAAATAGGCACTTTAAAACCTCCCCTACCTGTGGCAAATGGATGTGGTGGTTAGACCAGGGTAGGTGGTTAGGCAAATGGGGAGGGTAGGGCAGTGTGGGCGGTTTACTGGCAAGAAAGGCTATGTGAGCTGCCAGGGAGTAAGGCGGCAGTAGTTGTGGCAAGTGGATGCGGGCTAAAGGAATGGGGAGAGGGCGGCTTGCTCAGCCATCATTAGTAGGCCCAGAAGTTGGTTTCTTTATGGGCCTCAAGGTTTATGGGGCACTGGCCGCAAAAGAAAAGCCCAAACATAATTTAATAAACTGGAACCAAGCCCAATGAACCCAAAACAATAAAAATCCGGAAATCAAATCCTAATCGTGGAGAGACCCAATTTAAATTAACGCCCAACTAACTTAATTGTACCGAGATTGATTGAAAGCGCGATCCAATTTGAATTTGTTTGCAAAGAATCGGGTTTATGGATTGAAAGAACTTTAAAAAATAGGCACTTTAAAACCTTCCCTAACCCTCTCACTCGGGCTTCGACCTAGACATGAATTTGTTCGAGGTTTGAACAAAATTTAGTTGCAATATTCGGGTTCGGGTCTTTTCATGTTCGGGTCTTTTCTAGTTCGGCTTGTGTTTTACGTAATTTTTTATTTTATGTTAGATGTACTAATTATTACATTATTTAAATATTTAAATCCAAAAATAAATTATTATTTTTAAGTAAATATTTGTATAATATGATATTTTTTAATTATATTTATGTATTAGTATCATGATCTTTTAATACCAAAAGGATATAAAAAAAATTGTTATATCAAAACAATTTGTTACATATTTGATTGTAGAAAATATGTTATCATAACAATTAGTTCGATGAACTCAAACATTCAACCTACATTATGATTTATATCATGAATATATATATATAATTGTACACACAAATAATTAAATCAAAATGGGTAAATGGCTATATTTGAAGAAGAAATAAAATTAATGTTTAAAAACCGGTAAGACAATGCAAAAGAATACTATTATTAGTTATTGCTCAATTATTTGTCTTAATGATCTAATCTAATCTTAACTTAATCTATATATATATTTTTAAATCATGATTAAAATTACTTGATATATATAGTATATATTTAATATTTCAATAATTTATCATTTGAATAATAAATATTAAATAGTAATGACCATTGAAGAAAAGATGATATAATAACTTGTAGACATGATAATTTTAGAAACAATACGATTATATGATACGATTATATGATACGTGAATGAAACGTGATTTACGAGATTGTAGACACCTAATTTTATCCGGACCACTAAAACAGGTATATTTTCTTCCTAAATTGATGTTTCAGAATGTAAAAAGACTTTTTTCATCCTGCAGGTGGTACTCTGAGACTTAGTCTAAGAAGGCGAACATAAAAAGTCAAACTTGAAAAAGCAACCTCGAAAAGTCAACCCCAAAAAGTCAACAACTAAAAAAGTCAATCCACTTTCAAAATCATGATTTGAAGTTCATTTGAAAAATTGTGAAAGAATTTTGATAATTCGAGGTTTACATTGAAAGATATGGAGTTCGAAAGTTGGGTTACGGAGATTCAGCTAGTTCGGAAAATTTGGGAAAAAGTGTTTAAACGATCAAATTGGTCGAAATTGAAGGTTCCAAATGAAATATAAGCACTGAATACGGGTAATGGAGAAGCTACTTGGAAAAAAAACTGAAAGAAAAGTCAATCCGAAAGAAAACCGAGAATTAAGGTTTTTGGTGGATTTAGGTGAAATTTGGAAGAATTACAGAAATGGCCCTATTCGGTAAGACTAAAGCCCTTAATGGATGAGGAGTGATTAAAAAAGGGTAGCCCAAGGCTCAGTTTGAAGAAAATCTGAAAACCGGACTTGTTTTGAGCAAAACCTGGTTTCGGAGGCAAAAGGGCAAAATTGAAAAATTTGGGAAAAATAGCAAATGAACTCAAAAAATTCTGAAAATTGCATATCTCATTCTTAAAGCATTTCGAAGAGATTGGCGAAGAAAATCTTGATTCGGAGTTCGTTTGCAAAATGGCCAAATCCCGAGTCCCCTATGCAGAAATTCAAGAAGATAAATCTCGAAAAAATAGCAAATGAACTCCAAAAATTCTAAAAATTTGCATATCTCATTCTTAAATTATTTGGAAGAGATTGGCGAAATAAAATCCAGATTCGGAGTTCGTTTGCAAAATGGCTAAATCCCGGGACCACTATGTAGTAATTCAAGCAGATAAATCCCGAAAAAATACCAAATGAGTTCCAAAAATTATGAAAAGTTCCAGATCATACTTTTAAATTATTTGGAAGAGATTGGTGAAGAAAAATATAGATTTGGAGCTAGTTATAAAAATGGTAAAGTTTGGGAACACAAAAGGGCAATTTTGAAAGGAAAAATCCAAATAAATAGCAAATGGGCTCGAAAAATTTTGAAAATATCCAGAATTCAAATTTTTATTATTTTGGAAGCATTGAAAAAATAAAATTTTAATTTGGAGTCCGTTTGCTATTTATTTATGTTCGGGGGGCAAAAAGGTCATTTTACCCAAGAAACCGAAAAGGGCTTTTCTTGCCTTTTGAAAAAATGGAGATTGGGCTGGAAGATGAGGGGTCAGCCGGCCAAGGCCCAAGGTTGGGCAAATATTTTCTGATTTTTAATCAAAAGGCCAACAATGAAGAGGAATGTAGTTATTTTTTTTTATCAAGCCTTTGTAATTAAGCCACATGGATCAATGCATGAAGAGGGAGAATGTCAACATAATGGATTAAGATTCTTGAACAGCTATAATTGTGGATAGCTGATTGCCTAATCTAAGGGTGATAATTTCATATTTTAAACATCTTGGATCAATAGCCTTTGGATCAAAATTGGTTGAAAACAAAATGACAACATCCTAGCTCTAACAAGGGATTCGGCCACTAAAGGGGGGGATCTCTCTCTTTTCATTTTCAGCTATTCACTCTCTATTTCACTCTTGTTTTGGCTGATTTTCTCTCCATTGTTGAAAGGCAAAAAGAAAAGTTTAGAAAAGAAAAGAAAGTTAGAAGAGAAAAAGCTTGCAATATAGAGGTTGCTTTAAGCACCATACTCTTGCACTTTCTTTGATTTTCCATTCTTGATTTGCTGTTTTCATTTGATATTGGTGAGTTTCTTTTGATTTTTCTTTTTAAAATAAGTGTTTTTAATATTCTTCTTCAAGTTCTTCTTTATACTTTCTTGGAAAAAACTTTGAGAATTTTTTTTTTCTTTTGTTTTTGGGGTGGCCGAATGGCTTGTTTTTTTAGTCTAGTTGCTGTTTGCATTTTTATTTCATGTTATTCTTGATATTTGACAAGTTTTGATGCTTTAAATCTTCTTCTAATACATAAACATGAAGCTTATTTTAATTTGGTTGCTTACTTGTTTCCATTTTTTAGTCTATTATCTTGTTATCATGTTTATTTTACTTGTCTTACATTTTTGATTTTCTGTTTTCAAAATGTTTAAGTTTGTTTATGTTTTACATTTTGTAATCCATGTGTTTGTGAAAATGTCTATTGGTTTCCATGCCTTTACTTTATATTTGCATGATTTGAGTGTTATTCTTTAGCTATGCATGTTAGTATATTAAGTGTTTGTGAAAATGTCATGCTCATTTTTATATAGACCATTCGGCCACCCATATCTTTTAAGCTTTCTGTGTGCATTTTTGTTATGTTAGTTGATAGGTTTGCATTTTCATGATATTTTGTTGTGTATTTTATTTAAGCATGCTATATGTTTGTATTATTGCCATGCATTCTTTAGGTTTAGGATTGGTTTGCTTTGCCATGCATATTCATGCATTTTAGACCTAGGTTGCATTAAATGCTATGCAAGTTCATTTAGGTCTAGGTCATTTTATTGATGTCATGCATTTTTCATGTCATTTAGGTTTTAAATCATGCATTTCATGCATCATATTTGCTTATTTTCATGCATGTCATGTAATTGCCACTTCATTTATGACTTAGACCAATCAATGGTTCAAAGTCATGCTCATTTTGAGCATACTTGTGAAAAATTAAAGAGTTGTCAAATTGATTATTCTACCTTTGTGATTTTTTTTACTTAGCCAATTTTTGTCTAACTTTTCAAAAGTGTTAGCTACTGTTTGTGAGTCCTTAGAAGAGTCTCTAACATTTTTACTTTGATTTTTAAATGATTTTATAAAAGGCAAAAAAATGTGTTTTGACAAAATAATTTTTTTCACCCATTACTCGTACTTTCCCGATTTTTTTGGATAGTCATATTTAATCAGAAAATTAAGCCAAATTTTTCTTGTGTATTTTTACATGTCCTAAGTCTCCAGTATTTGTTTTAGAGTTTTTTGAATTTTTAAAAATAGGGTAAAAAATCATGTTTTAAAACTGGACAGTAGAGGCAGAATTGAATTTGAAGAAAAATCATTTTTCTGTTATGGTTAAGTTACTTAGAGGGGGCTGATTAGGAAGTTTAGCTACTGACTCAAGGTAGTTTCTAAGCCTTTTTAAACTCTAAAAATAATTTTTTAAATCTCGGGTTAAGGGTGGTCAAGTTCGGGATTTTAAACTTAGGAAATTAGAGCCATTTAAAAAGGGTTTAACTAAATTTAGACTATTTTTAATCTAAGCTTTTCAAAATTGTTTTCAAACAATCACAAAGTATTTTGGTTTTAGAATATTTCATTTGATATATTTTTCTAAGGTAGCCGGATATCTTTTTAGATATACGGATTTTCTTAACTAAAGAAAAAATACATTTTCATACATTGCATTTTCCATATTCATGCATTTGATATAATATGTGATTTTTGCTATGATAATTTCTATGATGTTGTTATTATTTTTTATTTATATTTTTGATGTTATGCTGTTTATTATATGGTTTTGAATATTTCATGATATCCTATGCTTTTATTTAGTTATTTATTTTTGTCACATTATTCAGTATATATTATGCTCATGCATTATTATTTTTATTTTTATTTTCATACATATTATATGATAGCATTATTTTATGTTTCATGTCATTTCATGTCATTTAGATTATATGCCATATCATTTATATTTGCGATGTCATTTAAATCATTTTATTTCATTTAGAATATATCATGTTACCTAGGTTATTTCATTTCATTTAGAATATATCATGTGACTTAGGATATTTCATTTCATTTAGAATATGCTAAGACATTTAAATTATATCATACCATTTAGGTTGCATTATATTATTTAGACTTTGCTATGTCATTTTATTTATGTCACACATATTCATATTCATATTTTTAAAATATTTTGAAAAAGGAAATGATTTTTAATATAATAAAGATATTCCCGAGTTAAAATAATTCATGAGTTCTTTGTCGGGTTTGCTAGGGAGAATAACATCAATTATCATTAATGATGGAATATCTTCTTTAAAATAAGAATGATTCGGAAAGTTTTTCAAACTAATAAAATTTTTTATATTTTGCCATGTTTGTTGGGGAATATAGGAAAATTTTGAATTAATAAATTTCGGATCATTTTCAATTAAAAATGGAATTATTTTTCTTTAAATTGGGAATTAACTTGAAATACCAAATTAAAAATCAACTTTTTACCGAGACTTGAGATAACACACGATTAATAAGGTACCGTTTTATATGGGCGTTGTGGGGGTACTAATCCTTCCCCACACGTAACCGAGTCCCAAACCCGCTTCTTTGATTTCTCTGGTTTAAAACGCGGACTTGAAATTGATTTTAAAAAATGTTTTAATTAATTTTAAAATGGTTTATAAAACCGATTTTAATAGGTGGCCGATCACACCTAGCCAAAAAAGAATGGTGGCGACTCCATGTCTTTTTCAATGTCATCTTCAAAACCTTCATTTTTTTATAGGAATAAAGTCGATTTTTTCTCGGGTTTTTTTAATGTCACGCTTAACAAATAATAAAGTCTTGCGATGAGACTTGTTATTTTTTAGGTTGCGACAAAGATAATATCATAATTTTATTAATTAAAAAAATATGAATTCTAAAAAAAAAGGAGGAGTATGAATAAACTAATTAAGTATATGCATGAAAGAAAAGCAAACAATTAGTAATATAACTATATAAGTATTTTGTTTTAGATCTTATACAAATTGCGTTTTTTATTTATTTTATTATTTTATAAAAAAATTAGTAGTATGATTATTAGTATGATTGTTTGTAGGCTTGTAACTCATTAGTTAATAGTATAACTTTTAATATATTATTTTAAACAACTTTTAGACATATCACATATGCAAATATATATGAGAAAATAAATAAATAATAAAAATGTTACATTAAAATTTAAAAACAATAAAATATATAAAAAATAATAATCACCATTTTAGATACTTTCAACTTTATCCTTAAATAATCTCTTTTAGATGATTTTCAAAACTAATCACCATTTTATTTTGTAGTTCTAAGAAAAAACATTTATCTTTTGTTTGCACGTCAACTATATACATAAATTAAAAAAAAAATTATATTATTATACTAAGACGTGTTTAATTTTTAAATTAATTAATGATAATTAGATAATAAACATATTCATTTAGATGGTAGATTCATCAAGACATTTTAATAAAATTATTATTTTAATATATATATTAATTTTTAATTTTAAAATAAATCAATAAAAAAGATATTAGAATAAAATTGTTAATTAAAGTTTTGTATTATAAAAAATTATTTAATTATAATTCTATCATTCTTATTTTTAGTATTAATTTTGGGTTTATGGTCGGGTCGATCTCGAGTTCAAGTCAGTCTCGGGTTCGGATCTTTTCGGATTCGAATTTTTCGGGCTCGGATTTTTCGGGTTCGGGTCATTTCGGGTTCGGACGATTTCGGGTTTGGGTTTTCTCAAATTCAAGTTTTTGACTTTTTTTCAGTGTTATTAAAATCGGACCAGCCGGTCGGACCGGTTGAATCGAGAATCGGTGACTTGTCCAATCCGATGCATGTCATAGAACTGGATTTTTTTGAACCAATAGAAAACCAGTTAAACCGGTAAAAACCCAAAAAAATTGATTTTACACTTATTTAAAAAAAAATTATTGAATGTGATGAGATTTGAACATTTAATCTCTTAAATCTATATTAAAGATCAAACCATTTAACCAAATACATATTTTTATTAAATATTTACTATATTTAATACTTATTTAATATTCAAATTCTTTTTTTTAATACAGCAGGCCGGTTCAACAAGTCTAATCAGTTGGATCAATTCGATCTTCAGTTCATTTTTTCAACATTGCTTTTTTCATATCAAATTTGGACAAATTCAAATTTTTTCAAACCAATTTTCGAATTCAAGTTGATTTTGTCATCTATACTTCCGTATTATCATCTCTTCTCTTTTGTAATAATATGTTAAAGTACAGAAAATATGACCCCAAAAAAGCCCACAGATTCACATGGGGAGCACATAGATGTGGATAGAGTTGGGTGAGCCTTTAAATCAAAGTTATCAAACCCGTGTGACTCGCCAATTAATGTACTTGCATTGCATATTCCACCTCACTAATCAAAGATATTTTGTTTGTTGATCTTCGTACTTTGATAACGAACGAGTACGTACGTGTTTTCTTGGAATGTATACTGATTATTTGAGTTGCTAGGAGCCTTAGAACTGATAATTTTAGTGAGAAAAAGCATTAGAAATTGGACCTACTTCAACATTTGTTCATATTTTTAGTGGCCCATTGTCCCTTAACACTGCAAATTATGCTTCTTCTCCAACCCGAAATCATCTTATTTAACCAAAAAAGAAGTATTGAAAATAAGTTGAAGTGTGGTGTTAATTAGAAATTACAAAAATTAGTGGTAAACTTTGAAGCGATGAACGAAAAATAAGATCAAGTTGAGACTCAAATAAAAGGCAAATAAGAAAAACAAATTTTTAAAATGAGTGCCAGTTAGTATTGAGAAAATCGAATCGGTTGATTGGATCGATTTAATTGAGAATCGTAAATTTATATAGTCCAATGCATATAAAAAAATTGGTGTTTAAGTGAATCAATAAAAAATCTGATTAAATCGATAAAAATAGATTTTATGTTAACTTTTATTATAAAAAAAATTTATAAATAATGAGATTTGAACTTTTAATCACTTAATTATATATTAAATCCCATTTCATTAAATCAAATGCATATTCTTATTAATTATTTACTTTATTTAATATATATTTAATATTTAATTTATTTTTTAATTAAATCATTCAATTTAATTAATTAAATTGATGATCAAAACTCTTTTCAATTTAATCTTTAATCTGATTTTTTAATCATTGTTGCCAGTGCGTGTGCATGGCAACAGTCAAAGTACCTGGGACTGGGAGATCTCTATATTATACAATCTAGTGTAAATTAATCCATTTACTATAAAACTGGATAATTTAATCTTTTTTTTTTTTAAATTGAAGAAAAAGATAAAATCACTAATTAATAAGTAGTTCACTGATCTGATCTCTAACTTTTATATCGATGACAGTTGTTTTAAATACAACGTGATTAATAAGTCATGATCTACGACTAAAAAAATTTGATTATTATCATAGGTGAGTTCCAAAAGGACAAGAATGGTTAGAATTATTTATTATAGTCATTAAAAAATGAATAGCAGTCTGATTGGCGGATCGATATTCCAGGTCATGATAATCATTTCAGACCACAGATTATGGTTTAATTCTTATTTTCTGACGTTAACATGCCGACCGACCAAATCATATATATATATATATATATATATAATGAGATACATGTTTATTCGATAAATACTGTTGATATGTCTTTATATTTTTTTATACGTAAGATAATATATAAAATCATGCAAATTAAAAAATATATATTAATTTAAAACTTAAAACTTAAAAAATTACAATCTAAATCAATAGAAATATCTTTTCTAAATTAAAAAAAAAAATGAATATGAGTTTTATCTTTACAAATTAATTTATTTATAATCTTACTGTATTTTGTGTTTTTTAAATAAAAAAATATATTATCTATTATATCCTTTTTATTTAAATTCAAAATATCCTATAAGATCAGCTATATCTTAGACATTATTTCAACGTTCATATAACCTATAAATAATCATATAGATGATCTCATCCCAATATTCCAAAACTTTTATGGGTAAATATGAAAAACATGTTTTCAGTAAGTAAATAATTGTTAAATGGTTCAATAGATAAAAATGATTTGAAAAAAAAAATGAATAATTAAAAATTATTATAAAGGATATTGTAAATATAAAATTACCCTTAATAAAAAAAATTTACTTTTTTTTTCTTTCATTAAAAAAATATTATTTTTTAAAAATTTTAATTGAAAATAAATTTAAAAAATAAAATATTTAAATATTTATTTTTTTAAAATTTTAAAAATAAAGAAATATTATTTTTAGAAATATTATTTTTATTTTTTAAAATTTTTTAATTAAAAAAAGTAAATAAAAAATTTTAAAATTTATTTTTTAAAATTAAAAAAAAAATTATTTTCAGAAAATTTTATTTTTTAATTAAAAACTAAATTAAAAAATAAGAGAAAAAGGGAAGAAAATATTTTTTTATCAAAAATAATTTTATCTTTACAATATCCTTTATAATAATTTTTAATTATTCATTTTTCTTTTTCAAATAATTTTTATTCATTAAATTATTTAATAATTATTTACTTATTGAGTACATGTTTTTCATATTTATCCTTGGAGACACAACTTTTATTTCATCCCTTCCTTCATACTTTAAAAGGTCGTACCCCTTTTTTTTTTTTTTTTTCCCCTTCTATAATGCAGGTAAACAAGATTTGATTGCTATGCAATATTTACTGAGCAGAGGGTAGAGGAGGCTTTTGGTCATTTTTTTTTTAAATATTGGTGGTTTCCTTTTAAAAGTGATGACAACAATTGTTTTCACAGCGTATGCAAAAAAGCAACTAAAACTGTTGCTAATAGAAGAAGGATTATCATTCCAGTGAGTTATGGTTTCTTTAGAGAAAAAACAATTCTACGGAAGTTAGGTGTCTATCTAATTTTAATTATATTCAAAAATCTCTTTAACAAGTTATATATATATATATATATATCTCTTTTTAAATTAAAAAACTCAAATTTTACTTTCATAAATTTTCCTTAGACTTTGACCTTTTCTTTTATTTTGTAAACCGTTAACAATCTTCAAATAAAAATCTTTAAAACATTAGTTTTATTTAAAGAATCATATTCATTAAAATATAAACATTTAAATTTTTTTAAAGATTTACATTAACTCGATATAATTTCATGTAGTTTTTTGAAAAACAAAATGACCGAGGCATGCTCCTTCTGTTGAGATATGGATAATGATGCCAATCATGATGTGTGTTACTAGAGAAAATGAATATGAATAATAATCTGAAAAATTAATTGGTAAAAAATACACTAAAGTCATTCATCAATTTGATGATATTTTACTTTTTAAAGTAATTTGAGATTTTGTTTAACATCAAGGTAAATATAAAAAAAAATAAAAGAACTAAACCTTTTGTTACAAGATAAAAATATATATGTATGTACATTAATTATATCATTTATTTGTTTATATGTTCTAACTAATCTCCAAAATCCTAATTTAAATCATCCGTTAATTAATTTGAAATTTTTTTGAATTTTGAATAATCATATATATGATTTAATATAGTTGAAATATTATATTTTCCAAATTAAATATATAATTATTCAAAATTCAAAAAAAAAAATTAAATTAAATCTTTTTCAGATTATCTATTATTAATCTTTTAATATTTTTTACCCATCTAAGATCAAGATTAAGTTGTAATAGATAAAATTTTGCATTTAAAATCAAGAATAAGTTGTAACAAAAATTTGAAATTTAAAAAATTCATTTTATTTGTCAAAATTATATATCTCTTTTTTAAAATTAAAAATCTCAATTTTTACTTTCATAAATTTTCTTATAGTCTTTTATTATTTAATATTTTAAATTAAAAAACACACATATCACTTATTATATTCTTTTTAAATTCAAATGATACTAATTTAATTTTCTTATTACATTTTATATTGAATATATATATATTTTTACATATTATAAATTTTAAAAAATCAAATATAATTATGAGGAAAATATTAATTTATGTATAAACACAAATAAATAAAACTAATACATAAATCGCATAAGTCACAAACTAGTATATATATATATATATATTAGAATTATTTCCCATTTCGTTGAGGATTTTTTTAATATTTATAAAATTTTAATTAAATTTATAATAATAAATAAATTTAAATTATATTATATTAAATTATTATTATTTATTTAAATAATTTTTTATGTTTAAATATCGTAAGTAAATGAATTTAAATTTAAAATCGAATCACTATAATAAATTATAAAAATATGAGATGAATTGAGACACACACAAACACAACATGAAAAAATAATTAAAACACGACACGAAAAATAACATAAACACGATATAAATGCACAAATGTGTCAAAAATCTATATAAAATGAATTATTAACGTCTAAAAAATTATATAAATACTTTGAACAAAAAAAAAAAAAACAGAACACATAAATTTTTCTCTAAATTGAATCAGTATAATAAATTATGCAAAATATGTCATGAATTGAGACACGACACGAATATATATATATATATTTTAAAAAAATTAAATCACAATGATAAAATATGTAAAGAAAAGTGCTCCATAACCCGTTTTTATGTCCCTTTTTTGTCCCGTCTGATGTGGTAGTTTCCACGTCATCACAGTTTTGCTTTATTTTAGTTTTTATAATCGGTAACTTTCATATTATTTATGGTAAATATGAAAAACATGCTCTCATTAAGCATATAATTATTAAATGATCTAATGAATAAAAAATATTTAAAAAAAAGAAATAAATAATTAAAAATTGTTATAAAAGATAGTGTAAAGACAAAATTACCCTTAATAAAAAAATCTACTTTTCCTTTCTCCTCCATTAAAAAAATATTATTTTTTTAAAAATTTAATTAAAAATAAATTAAAAAAATAAAATATTTAAATATTTATTTTTTTTAAAATTTTAAAAAATAAAGAAATATTAATTTTAGAAATATTAATATTATTTTTATAAAAAAAAATTTAATTAAAAAAAGTAAATAAAAATTTTAAAATTGATTTTTTAAAATTAAAAAAAATTATTTTTTAATTTAAAAATAAATTAAAAAATAAGAGAAAAAGAGAGGAGAAGGTTTTTTTTTTATCAAAAGTAATTTTGTCTTCACAATTTCCTTATTAATAATTTTTTATTTTTTATTTCTCTTTTTCAAATAATTTTTACTCATTATACCATTTAACAATTATTATATTATTAATGATATTTTTTTTCAAATTTACCTTATTATTTACCCTATTTTCTCTGTTTAAGATAAGAGTAGTGCTCTAATTTTGCAACGCCGCCATACCCACTGACATCTACTCAAATCTTTAGAATGCCCCATTTACATCTGATCAAAAAAAACTTGACCTTTGCTTAGGAAGATAAGGGAACTGGAAAAGGGGGGAATCGGGTGGTTCCACCCCAATTTTTAACAACTAAAATTTTTTGTTCCAGGAAAGGTATATTGGCTGGTCTGGTCTCAGCACTGATAGATTTTAAGATGTGAAAATCCCAGTGCTGGCCTCTGACGTGAGTTTATAGTAAAAGACATGAGAAGGCTTTTCTTTGTAGTTTAATTGATTATAAAAATGGGTTTGTTGTAAGGGGAAATTGGATGATTTGATTACCAAGCAGAAGGCATCAGAAACTGCGGAGAAAACAGAGTGAAACGGCCGAAAAAATGATCAACGACAATTGAGATGGCAACATATTCTTCTGAGCGGGATGGTAGACGGGAAATAAAGAAATGGGTCATTGAGCATTTTTCATATCCAAAATATAAAATAAATTGAGACACACATGAATATAATATAAAAAAAATTAAAACACAAAATAAAAATAAAATAAACACTACATAAGTATACGAATTTGTCAAAATATAAGTAAAACGAATTATTTCAACGTGTAAAAATTTATATATATTTATAATATTTTAAACAAACGAAAAAATAATACGAATACAAATACAATTTTTTTTTCATTAAAAAAAAAAATTACGGGTCAGTACGTGGATAATTTATGTATCCAACTTTATATGTATGTTAGATATGAGAAACAAAACAGATAGATAATTCAAAAGTGTTTTACTACTAGTATTAGTGTATATGTTTGTTGTAGCGGTGAAGTGTTCACGGGTCGGACCGAATCGAGTTATGATCCGAATTTTTTTTTTTACAACTTTTATTCAAGTTCAGTTTGGGTTGGGCCTGGGTTAGCCCATAAGCCTTTCAATACGGACCAAGTCTGTCGGGCCGAGCAAATAATCCAACTCTTAAACAGGTTTAGTTTGCCAACCGTGTAATGTCTGTCATCTTGTTTCGCAAGCCAGATTAGATATTTGAAGGGTAGTTTGTTTCGTGAAAAATAATTTTTGAAAATTGAATTTATTTTTTGAAAAAATTGATATTTTTGGTTGTTTAAATGATTGTGTAAATTATTTTTTGTTTTTGATTATTTTTTGAAAAATCTATATTGATATAAAAATGATCGATCTTTACACATAAAAGATTGTTTTTTTTTTCTTTTTAAATTATAGTTTTAGGAATCGGTTTTTTTTTTTTTTTTTAAGAAAAGATCAAACCTTATACTTAAAAAATCATTTTTTTTATTTGTTCCAACTTTCAAAAAATATTTTATGTTTTCAAAAACGTAAAATATTTTTAAAAAAATGGATTGATTTTTTTTTCTGAGGACTCGAAAACAAACTTCAAAGAGGAATGCCTGCTATGAATCTACTGCATTATGATGTTTTCATAACATTTGGAAACATATTAAAATAATTAATCAAGATTAATGAATGAATGATATAATTGGTTTAATAATATGGGTCCTTTTGTAACCGAGTTAGCTCTGGTGATTCATTACTCAAACCATGGTGTCCTCCCTAACTACATATTATTATTATCATGCTCAATGTTCTACTACGAATTTACAATGCAAATTATCCTCATTCTCTCTCCCCAACCCCGCGTACAACATAACCATAAATTTGAAAGAAAAAAAAAAGCATTGAGATTTAGGCAGCACAGCTTGGCTGGTTGAATTGTAATGAAGGGTCTAAGACAATCTTTTGTTTTGCTATGTCTAACAAGTTTTGAACTTGACAAGAAAGAAACCCAACATATTTCCCCACTTTTTGCACTTAAAGCTTTAAGTGCTAAAGAAAAGTTGGAATAATATTTCTAATCCACCTGTCAAATCAGTATCTTTACATCCCGCCCTAACTACAATGAGAGTTACGTTACTCGGATTCGTATATGAGTATCAAACACGGATATATTTTTGATACGAGCAATTTAATTTTTTTTTTTTAAAGATTTTTATATATTTGGAAGATCTTTGGATAATCATATCTTTATACAAAAATTTAATAAACGTCGACACTGAATATTTAAAAAAAAAATAAAAAATCAAAACAACATAGTGAAGAGACTGTACCCCCATTTTCTACTGCCTTAAAGGTTCAACCATGTCGAAGACACTCGCCCATGAATACTGCAGGCTCAAATGTCTCTGATCGAAGCACCTCTTCCATCATAATAATTTAGATTGCATACAATGTAGCAAAATTTCCAACAATCCTCCATTTTACATAGGAACAAGCATCGTCTCTTTGCCAAAAAAAAAAATTAGATTTAAGTTTAAAAGTGATTTGGTGAAGTTCCTAGCAAAATTTAGTCTGAATTTTTTATAGCACCATCCAAAGTGAACAGAGATTTTCAATTAACTTCTGATTTGAATCTCATCAGACACTAGTCATCTAAAATAGCATTTGCATTCTGCTGTCTTCTCGTTTTAAAACAATTGCAATTTCATAACTTTAACAGATCAAGAAGAACAAATTGTCAAACCAAGATTAGCTAAAATTTATGCAAAAATGAGTTCAAACAACGAGCAGTCTTCCGAATGTAAATGATGAATGTTATTCTTCATAAGATCGCAACATTTTTATGAGGCAATAGAATTACAGGAAAAATTGAGATACATGATTGGAACAAAAATACCTCCAAGACCATATTTCATCCATCATTTAGCAAGAACTCAACTTCATGTAACTTTCAACAATCTTGTCCGGCATAAGATCGGTGAAATACCCCTTCCCTACATGCAAACCCTCTTCCTTTGCAAGCCTCTCAACTTCAAGCTGAACTTTATCTCCTCCCACTTCACTTGGTTCCAACAAATTACAAGCCACCTCAGTCATGCCATCACTATGTGCAAGTCCCATCGCTTGCACTGAAGGAAGTCCACCTCCTCTCTCACTTACTTGTTTTGCAATCCTTCGAACAGCAGCAATATCAGTTGAGAACACAGGGACGTTGTAGTTAGCAACCCAATGGGTGGCTCCAATTAGAATAACACCTTTTGTTGGAGACACTTGAGTTGGACCTGCATCAGGCTTCAGTGGTAAGGACTCGGATTTAGACCCTCCGGACCATTGAATACCGCCAGAGCTAGGCTTGAAATAACCGAGTTCTCTTCTGACAGAATCAAGCAACCTTCCCCTTTCTTCGGCAGCCCCATAAAGAAATGTAGGTACTGCAGTTAACATTTAAGGTCATCAGCAATACAAAAGGCAAAAATTTTAGGAGCAGAAAAATAAATAACACTCACTGACATAATTATTACCATAAACAAGTACCAAACCGCAATCCCATATAAATTGAAAAGATAATGCACACATAGGAAGTCTCAGGAAAATGCAGTTTTTATTATACACAAAACTTTTATTCTTATAGACCATTTTTCAACTTCCAATCAAGGTGGGACAAAGATGATACAATCAATGAAAAACTAGAAAATTTTATATTAATGAGTTATATTGCATGTTTATAGCTCCAATGTGGACAGAGGAACTGTCTACAATAAGCACCGTGCAGACCATTCCTCTGGCCTATTCCAGCAAGAATGAGTATTTGTTCATTGCAGTCATTTAGAAAAGCCAAATAACTACAATGAAAGAACAGAAAAATGCCAACTTTATCTATATTTACTGTGCCTGACTGTAATCTTACACATTAGTTGATTAAAAAAAAGGGAATCTTTCAGACTCCAGGATGTTAAAAAACTCACAATTCACATAAATATAGCAGGCCAACTAATGTTTATGCAAAATCATTTTCCAAAGTTTCACTCACTAATCTAACACTAATACTGGCAACATCTACATAACATTTGGTTCAAAAGGAAGAAACCTTTAAGTTTAGAGCCAATATCTGCTGCCAAAGACTTTGCAATCACAGCAGTCTGATCCAAGGAAGTATGTGCCAAGGGGTGAAAACATATATGATCAACAACTCCAAGTCGAGGATGAGTTCCAGAATGCAACTCAAAGTCTATGGTTTCCAAAGCAACCTTAACAATGGCAAACACTGCATCTTTTAGAGGACATGAATCTTGAGATGATTTTGGAGTAAATCTGGAGACGACTGTATAACCAACTCTATTGTAAGTCACATCTATAAACTTATTCACAATAGCAGCCTCAGGGAGTAGCTTGGCAGCTCGTTCTATCGACTCCAAAGCTGCTCTATTTCGGCTTTCAGAAATGTACACCTTGCCACAAGCCAGCATCTTGTTCAACATTTTTTCTTCCCCTCCTCTTTCAGCTTGCTTAAGAACTGCAAAAAAACAGAGAGGATATATTGATAGACAGAGATAATAAAATGAGATAAAAGGAAAATGTGCAGCCACAGTTTATGTGGGGAGTGGGGACCACAAAGGCTGCAACCAATAACTACAATCAATTTGCTTACAACCGACAAACAAAGGCAAAAAAAAAAAATAACAGGATGCAAACATAAATGAGAAACAGATCAAGCCTGAAAACTTTTAGCACTACTTAAAACTGATTAATAGAAAACGGGGCCGCAATTAAAGGCACATAAGAAGTCAGGATAAAGTGCTTGATATGGACACTAAAAATAGAAATACTGCTGCTTAATGGCATTATTGGTGTATGTATCAGTGTATTGTTTGCCGAGGTTAATTAGTTTGTACAAAAACCAAAAAAAATAAAATAAAGCTTCTTAGATAATTGCTTTCCATATTCAACAAAAATTTATATACACTATCTGCAAAAAGGGAAAAAAAAAAAAAAAACCCAAAGAACTTCTGAGACCTAGCATTAGCAATAAAAATACCTAAAAAATAAGGAGCTCAAATCAAAATTCGATGTCATTAGGCTTTGGGTATCCATCATATTCCAATTTAACACCCAAAGCTGCACGGATAACCCTAAACTTAAGCCTCAAAGCTTCCATAATTTCTTGGACGCTTTCGTTTTCCGGATCCATAACAGGGTATTTCTGGATCAATTCCTGCATTTGCTTAATACCCTTTTGGACCCGACTGGAGAACCGGGATGGTTCGATTTGGATGGCGGAGTTCCACACATCGACACATCCCTTGTAGAAACCGAGCTCTTCGCCTGTTTCAAAGCCCGTTTTAAGACCCACTTCCCTTGCCTCTTCCTTGCCGGTCGTTATGCCGTGGTTGTAGCCTTCTTTGTAACCTTCTTGGTGATGGGTTTCTTCTAGATTTAGCGATGAATCGAAAATATCTTCGGCAGAGTCCATGAAAGAAGAATCTTTCGCATGTAGGAACACCAACTTGGGGAAGTTTTGGGTTTTTTTTATTTTTTTATTTTGTGTGTGTGAAAAGGATTTTTCTTGCGGGGCTTATTTGTAGGGAGTGATTCAAAGGAAGTACAATGGGCTAGAATCCTTGCCTTGGCCCAATGGGCGACAACTAGTTATTTCGACTGAGCCGTTCGGTTGAGTCGTGGATGGACAATTAAATGCTTTGTTGTGTTTTGATGTATTTTTATTTGGAAAATGTTAATTTTAAAAAAATCCGTCATTTTTTTTATATAAAATAGATAATTTGAGTTTAATTTTTTTGTTATATGGAAAGCCGAAATTTGAGAAAAGAAAAAATTATAAATATTGAAATTTGAATTCAAATTTACGATTAAATCTACAATTTCAAGAAGAGTTTGGCATTTAAGTATAATTAAAGAGTTTAATGAATCAATTATTTGGTTCAATAACTTAATATTCACTATTTACTTTTAAAAAAAGATACTATGAGAATTTTAAAGAAAATTAATCAACTTTTTGTGTGTCACATTTAACATGCATTGCATATAAATATCAATTTCACTCAGAGTTGGTAAGAAATTTGATTTTTTTCAAACCAAAATGGATATGAGTATTAAATTTTGAAGATGGAAATGACTATTATTCGGAAACCCGTTGCCGGATCCAATATATATACTTATGTATATTTAATAAATAGATTTTTATATTTTAAATTAGGATTAATGGTTATATATATATATATATATATAGTGAAATATGGGTTATACATATTTAATAATAACCTTAGAAACTCCACTTTTGTTTTCTTTAATAATGATAACTTTCTTATTATTATATAATTTTCAACACGTTACTTCATGACATCATTGATAAAATTTTATTTGATGAATTTTTATTGTATTTGCATATTATCTTAGTTTTTTACGTATTTTAAAATTGTTGTTGTTTACTTAATTTGTACGTGAAAAATTAATAAATGCAAAATATTTTTTAATAAAAATAATAGATACAAAATTTCCCGTACCCGTTAAATCCCAACGAAAATGATATAAATATTTAGTCGAAAGTGAGTTCGAATATCGAGATGAAGATAGTTTTAAAAGTCGGGGACAGAAACAGCCCGTTATATCCTACTTTGCATGCCTTGGTTGAGCGGGGTTTTTTGGTAGTTAAAGTGAAAGACAAGGGCTATTAGCAATGCACAATATCTTTTTGCGACTTCTTTAAGACTATAACATGTGGCATGGTGTGAGTAGCTGGTAGAAGAGTAACTTAACCCAAAACCTGTCAATTTGCTTGCAGTTTCAACAACAATGGAGGGTATTGTGGTAAAAAAATAGTGGAACATTGAAACTTGAAAAGAATGCTCGATCTCCAGAATCAGCGCCTGGAAACAGTTCCCTTGCTTCTACAACCAACCTTATTAACTCCGCTAGCTCCAGAGAGAGAGAGAAAGAAGGAAAGAGTGTAGTTGCATTGTTTGTTTTTTACATGACAAGACAAGCATGCAACAACTAAACCCAGCTCTTGTTTTAAACATCTTATCTCACAAAAACAGAGACTGACCCCATCGATTCTTTCTTATTGTTTCTTTTCCTTCACCAAATATATAGAGGGAGAGATGGCAATAATGGGAGGAGGATTAATATCTCACAAAGGAAATGGGAACGGGCACAAGGGAAGAAGACCATATGGGTTGATGCTACTTTTGGCATTTGGGGCTGCTCTTATTGGTGTTATGGCGCTGCACAAGCTCATGGAGAGACGCATCTTCAACCTCCTTGTCGAAGAGAAGAATCGTCAGCTCATTTCTCTTCAGCTGCTGTTGCAGGTTCTTCTCTTTCTCTCTCCATCATGCATCCGATGTTTACTTTTTACGTGTCACTCTCTTCCGATGACAAATCAGAAACATCATGCCTTCCATTCCATTCCATTCCATTTTATTTTTACTTTTTAGTTTGACGATCCAAGTCCAAGAGGGTAAGTGTAACTCATGATTTTTTTTTCTTTTGTTTATGTTTTTTAAAGGGTAAAATCAATCCATTTTAAAATGAAAACAAAAGTTACTTTCTGTAATTCCTAGAGGAAATCTCTTGATTTACAATGTTTAGTGATCAAATCAAACACAATATCTTGTGCATTGTGAAATCATAAAGGCAATTTGTAGTAAATGATAAAGGAAAAATGATCACCGCGACTCTAGCCTATTTGAAATATATTTTAAGAATGGGTGTTTATAGGTATTCATTAAAATTATTTTAAAATTTTTTATTTAATACATTATTTTTATTGATTTATTGATTTGGAAAAAAATAATGCATTAATTAATATATATATATTTTATAAATATCATTATAACATTTCTCATATTATTAATTAGGTCATGCCATATTGAATTTGAATAATTATAATTCTTGGGAGTTGAAACGCTTGAGATTGTGGGAATGAGGATTCGCATGGGCTCTTGCATCGTTCATCGCCAATGTTGCGTCTTTATAGAGCAAAACTCCTCTAACTTAATGATGCGTTTGACATTTTCTCACATTTTTAGCGAGATGCAAGTCTGGCCATGTGATTGCCGCTAGGAATTGTTTCTCAGCTTACGTTGTTATGGTGGCATCGTCTGGGGTAACGCTTGGACTAAGACCGTCACAGTTGACTACTACTACTACTACTACCTGGCTGAGCTTAAACATTAAAATCCTTTCTTTCCCCTTCTTTGTTCTTTGCTCTTAATTTAATTTGTAAATGTGTCATTGAAACAAACTTATAGCACAGTTTTCTTAGTTTGCCTGCCACAGTCTGGACTCTAGACTAGAACAGAGTACCAATGCAGAGCATGTAATCTTTTGGGAATGAAAAGATAATAGCTCTTGGCCTCTTGCCCTAGCACTAGTAATCATTTTGTGTGTTGCTGATAAATAATTTCATGTATATATAGTTTAATCCACCTTCATTTGGTTGACAAAAATGTCAAATTCAGAGGTAAAATATTAACACTGTTGTATTCTTTTCAATCACAGAAGGAAAGAGAATACACCAAAGAAATGAAAAGGAAAGCTGAAGAGACAAGAGCAAAGATATACTCCCTTAGAAACCAAAAAATGGAGCTTGATCGTAGGCTCTTGGAAATGCTATCTAGAATTGATTCCCTTAAAGATGAGCAAAAGACCATGGAGTCTGAAGTGGAGGATAAACAAAACGAGATCAAACTGCTACGAGATAAAGACATGGATTCAGGAAATGAAAACCCTCAGGTCATAGCTCTAACAGCAACTTTGAAGCAAAAGGAAGCTGAAATTGAGGAATTGAAGCACCGTCTTACACCCCCAGTAAGAGTTTGGTCAGTGAGTACTGATGACCCATCAAATCCGCCAGTGAATATAACAGTTATGGGAAGTATGGAAGAAAAGGGAAAGACGGAGTTCAGCCATGAGAAGGGTGGGCGAGTAAATGACTCTTCATATAAGGCCGGCGACGATTCAACGAAAGGTCAGGATGGAAATGGGACTAAATCAAATTTTTCTCAAGAGGAAGATAAAAGAGAAGGGGTTGAAGATGGAAGTGAGAAAAAGGGTGAGACTACTCTTAAAATGGACACGACTGGAGGACAGCTGCAGAAACTTGAAAGTTTGGGAGGAAATGTCAAAAATGAGGGAGCCACGAAAGAAATGAAAAATGAGTATTTACAACATACAGGTACTTCTACAATAGATGGGGAAAAGAATCATGCAAATGCTACTGATACAATCGATGATGTGGATGAACAAGAAAAGAGAAGTAGCTTCACTGGGCGGCTTGGAAAGCTTAAAGATCCTCACCAAGAAGGTGAAATTCAAAAACTCCAACGAATTCATGAAGGTGGGAAGAAACTGGAAATAGATGATAATTCTAGAATTTCAAGATTGCCAGGGAGATTCCGCCATTTAAGCAGAACAAAGGGGAAAAGATGGAGAATACTTGCTAGGAATAGGTTCCAAAAGAAGAAAGTAAATTCCGGAATAGATGGAGCGGAAAACATAACAAGTAGAAGATTTTCAAAGGAATATAAAGATGTTGTAAGAAGCAGGGAAGAGGGAGCAGTTTCTGATGAGGGGAAAGCCGAAAGAGAAGAAACAGAGACAGGTCTGAGGAAGGAAATGGATGATAGAAAAGCTAATTTGTTCAAGCATCAGACCTCTGAAGACAGTGAAGATATGAAACAAAGAAAAGTGCGAGACAAGACAAATCATCAGGTGGAGGGAGAAAATGCAATGCCAAGAAACCCTGATAACTCTCTGGCAATAGAAGTAGCAGAGCACAAAGGTGTCAATGGAGAAGCCAGTAATTATACACATGACACCAAGCAGGTGGAAGTTGAAGAAGCAGCCAACATCAAACAGAATATGAACAGCATGGACGTCGAGGAACTGAAGAAGGAAGCTGAACTTAATTCTGCTGACAGAGATGAAATGAAAGAAGATACGGAGGTTTCATATAAACAAACGCCAGAGACAGAAGCAGACAATGGTGACCTTTCCAGCGACTTCATGTCTGATTCGGACGGTAAAGAAGGGTATAAGGAGGCAATGGATGAGTCCGAGTTTTAATTAACAGAAGTTTTCAAGTGTCCAGTCCTAGTTGCGGAGCTATTAAATAGCTGTCTTGCTCTTTAGATCAGTAATTAATTGTCCTATTTCTTTTCTCAAACATTTTAGTTCAATACTTCACTAAATCTAAAGAAACACTAGCTGCTGAACCCTACTCTCCTTGTAAAAATTGTTTGTGCATACCTCCAATTAGACGTGATAATATTGGACACGAACATGATACAATAAAAATAATTAAAACACGACATGAAACACAACACGACACGAAAAAGAAATACAGACACGATTACATGATCATGTCAAAATTTATATAACATAAATTATTAACGAATCAAAATTTATATAAATATAAAACAATTTACACACGATTATTACACGAGAAAATACACGAACACGACACAAATACACGAATTACCAAATCTACCTCTAGCTTCCTGGCTTGGGACTAGAATAAAAAATTAATCACCCATATAACAAATTAAATGCCCTGACATGGAGAATCTTTAGTTGATGGTCAGTTAATTCCACATAAATTCCTGCTATTGATTTAATATCAAACCTATTGTATTACATATTATGAATCATAACGATTGATCAAAATAAACAAGGAATATGAAATAAAAGATTACTCATTAATTTAATGTTTTCCATCAAAATTTATGGAGATCATAGGGTCAAGTAAAATCAGGACAACATGCAAAAAAGCATAGTTCATTAACTTTTCAAATCCATCAACAGATTTTGGGTCTTAAAAACTGTTGCATCCCATTATCGACAGGACAAGCCAACAAAACAGGCTGTGTGTTCACTGAAACTGACCTCCAATTTTTGCTCATTCATCATTCTCCGAGGGAAAAAGAAATGATGAACAGGAAAACAGAATAATTTGCCAACAAAAGAAAAAACGATATCCATGGACATGAAAGTTCCAGTCACACATTATTACTGGGAATCTTGTAAAAAGTTAAAAGCTCCAACTTCATTACTTTGACGTTTCCACCACGTTCTGCAACAAAACAAAATTTAAAATGAGGGGAGAAGCCATAATAGATATACAACAATAATGTGAAATCTGATTTTTATGCTTAGGCATTCCATCATGCTTTTAGAAATTGTTAAGCACCCCTATTATCAATTCCTTGTTAGATGCTCAACTAAACAGGGTTATCCCGGTAGAGATCATCAACAAGTGGAAGAGTGACGGGGGACACTAACTGCATTTGGGCTCCAAAACGTAAACATGAGCTCATATAGTATGAAAAACTACCTATGGTTTTTCCACTATAAAGTATAAATTATCCTGAATCCTGATAGCTCTACTTTATTGATCTTGATACTTACTGCAGGTAAATAATATTCATACCATGGCGATTGAGCGAACTAAGAATTAGTGTGACAGAATGACCTTAAACACTTTATAATTGTAAAATTTAGCATTAAATAAACTTTTGAAAATTAAAAATTTGTAAATATTAAACAATATAGTCATCAGAAGGTCAAAAGTAGAAAGATCTCCAACAAAATGAGATATATGCCTGACTCAACAGAAAAGCCACAACAAACATTGACCAAAGGCATTCTATTGAAAAGGAAATTTTGGTCGATACTCCAGACTTCATTCCTTGACTTCTATCAAATCATCGACAATGGAGAAAATTGCAGAGACTCCAATCTAATGACAAGCAAAGTTCAGGGTATAGAAAAGTACCTCTTCCTTCTTGCCTTTGCCTCCAGTGAAGAACTTGTATCCACTAAAGAAAAGCAGACCCCAACCAGTTAAAGAAACGATAACAAACTGCACAATCATTCAAAAAAATTTAATACAGTTTCCACATTTACCCCTTCTCAACAATATCATTACACTGATTGAGAAACAGTGCCTATGAACTTATACATAATAAAATAGTAAGTAAAAAAATCAGATTGTATGCTGTAATATAATAGCTGCTCAAACTCAATAAGATTTTAACTTCAAATAACTACTATGTAGCATTGACAATGGAGAGGGCTTAGGTTAGAAATATAAAATTAAACGAAAAATATCCCAATTTGCTAATCTGCAAACCTACAACAATAGGAAGAAAAGAAAAAAAAAAAAAAAACTGGAAATAGGGTAAGAAAATGAAGGGCAAAACTGAAATATAAAACATGAAAAGAAACAAACTGACATGTTCTTCTTTCCATTTAGATGGGCTCATTGGGTCTTGCCAAACATTAACTTTTGGGGGTCCATGGTGATCTGCAAAAAAAAAAAAAAAGAGTTCAAGAAATGTTCTGTAAAAACATGTTCTTAACTTCTAAGATCCTTAAGTTCAACTATGATCTAAGGTAAATGAGATTAAAATTGAAGTGAATCGGGAGAGGAATTTTACATTTATTGAATATGATATAAATTTAAAATGAAAAAAATAAAATAAAAATGGGTACATGGAGAATACCTGCGGCGCCGGCAAGACCACGGCGAGGAATGAGAGAAGCGGCTTGAGACGGAGCCGGTGTTCGGGCAAGAGCCGCTGCTCTACGAGCTGCAACCGCCGCCAAAGTAGCCATCTGGATGGTTTCTCCTTTTATCTGTGTCTAGGGTTATTTCTTTAGAGAGCGCAAGGGAATCGATGATGTTTTACAACGGAAATGGGAGAGACGAGACGACTTGGGAAATCGGCTATTGTTGGGAGAAATGTAACCTGATACGGCACCGTATCCTTAGACAATCATTCCCTGGTGAAACACCTAAAACGGTGCGTTAGCACTTTACTTTTTTATTTGATAAAAAAGAAAAAAAAGTTCCGAGCACTGTTTTTTTGAAGCATGAATATTTCATGCATCAATAATTAATTACTTGGTTATTTAGATGTAAAAAGTTCAAAAATATATATTATTGAATTCAAAATCAAAAAAAAAAAAAAATTCTAAAAAAAATAATAATTTGACTAATGTAAATAATGAAATGTAATTTTATTTTTATTTATAAGTGTTATTTTACAACTATTTACTTATTTAAACTGATACACTCGCTAGATAAATTTGCCTTGGTAATTTAAACTAATGCACTCACTTGGTAATTTTGATGTCTTAAGGTCTTGCAGGATTTTGTATATCCGAGTGAAATTTTGTTTAAAGGCATTCGAATGTCATAAATCAGACCTCCAAATACCAATTTTGAAAAATCAAAAAATATGTCCTTGGAACATGATACTTCATTTTAAAAGTGTTAATTCTTACATGTTTAATAATGGAGGCATGTTTCTAACACCGATTGAAATTTATAAATACTTCTATTAACGTTCATTTACACAATTTTACATCAAATTCTTGAAAAATATTTTTTTTAAAGTTTATGTGTGTTCAAAAAAAAAAAAAATTTGAAATGCAATCTTAAACTTTTTGTTTAGGCATTATATCATGAGATAATATTTTCAAGAGTACATTTGCTTCATAATAACCAAACTATTATCCTAAAAACGTTTCTAAAGCATCTTGCCTAAGTTTCTTCTTCATCAAATTTTGTTAGTTGATTGCATTAGTCAATACACTTTTATACAACATCTATGTGTTCTTAATTATGGTTGATGATAAAACCGGAAATAAGATAACAACAACGAGAAAGACGCCAAGAACAATGGCAATTAATGTAGCCCCATTTCCTTGAGTTTTTTCTGATATTGCTTAGCTACCTCGACCTGCTCAGTTCCTGGCATGACAAACGAACTGGCATGAGCCACATGGCTCTCGATGTCATTGAGTTGCTGTCCTGTGCCTCCACCAGGACAGCCATGTCTAGGAATAGTTGGTGAAGCTTAATCAAACTCTTTTCAGTTTCCTTTATCTCTCTGAAATTGTATCAGAACCCTGTCCTCGGCCTTGTTCTTGAATTGCCTTTTGAAAGAACGTTTCACTTTCTCCGCTTGCTATCAGGTTTTGGATCATTTCTTCATCTGCTTTCTGTCCTCTTATTATAAAATATCTTCTCTCTACCGTTTCTTTCTATTCTGCTGTCATTTTTGCTCTTAAACCCTGAAAATCATCCATCATATCTTTTAGTTTATTGCCTATATAATATATGCCACTAACTACAGATGTCCTAGTTCTATCAGCAGATGATCCTGGACAGCATCCTGGAAGTTTCTAATGAGCTGCATTTGATCTTTCAAGTGCTTCAAGTAAGCTTCCGCTTAATGACTTTGACCCGTTTCTAAGACATGCTCAACATCTGACTCCATTCGAGCTCGAAGATCTTTCACGCAGCTTTAGCATTTGAGCAGTTTTGGTCTCTTCATTTGATTCTTGCAAGTTGCAACCTCTTGTAGAGCTGCTGCTCAACCACTCTCATATCGTCCTTGGCATTGTCTACATCTTCAAAGAACTTATCAAGGTTCACTGTCTCTTTCCCAGCCTCCCCAGCAGCCTCTAAATCATCCAAGTGAACTTATTGCTTGAGATCTGAGTATCTTTTGAATGAACTAAAAAAGAGATCATTCATTTTCTGCAGCCTCAATGGGATCAATGTCCTTCTCTGTAGTCTCAAACAGGTCTTATTAAGGAACATCAAGGGATCAGTGTCCTTCTCTGTAGTATCGTTCTTCCAGATGATAAGTAGGGTAAATGTATCTCCAATTAACCAGGCTAGCAACAATATTAAGGAGAATTTTACTATTTTTTATTGCAGCTGATTTACTTTCTAATAACATATATCTTATAACACGAGGTGCTCAAATTATCAGTAACTGGCCGTATGTTCAGTGTCTCCTTTCTTTGAAATAAATTATCAGTATTACATAGTCTATCCAATTCACGTAATGATATAGAGCTACAAGTTTATAGCTAATCAATTTTTCCTCTAGGATAGATATCATTATCATCCTGAAAAGTACAAGGCACTCCTCGCTAATTCCGAAAGAAATGACAGTCTTCTCAGTCTGAATAACATCAGCCAGGTAAGGGCTATTTAAAAATTACAGAGAATGTTTGGAGACTGGGTTCATTGTCGTTTTTCACGGTTTCTGAAAGATTGGGGATTAATCAGAGAGAATGAGTTAGATTTCAGGGTAGATGTTTTTTGATATGGAAATGGATGAGAAGATATATATATACATATATATATATATATATATATATATATGAACATTGTTTTTTTGTTAATGAAGGATCTTTAAATAATTGAGATGAATGAACAATCTATATTACAACAAGCTAGCTGAAACGAATTAAAATACCATGTTACAAGCCATGCTTCACCTCCTTAAAATTGTACAGCCATACTTTACCTCAAAATTTGAAGCTTCTAAGGCAGTGAAACTAGTCGTGGAAGGAACCCACTCCAGATTTCCATGGCAATTTATCAATGAAAATTGCACTGTTGCAATAGAGGGTGAGAATAATCAACATACTTCTCCCAAAGGGGCTTGTATTTCTCTATCCCTATTTTCAACCACGGCTTTGAATTCCCATTGAAGTGTAGAACAGCCCCTTTCTCTATCAACTTGGAATCAACATTTGTATAGCCCAGCCCCAGTACATGCCATGAGGGATCCAATGCCTTTGTCAATCCATAGAATGTGAGCAGCCCAGGTGGCAGTGTTCCAAGTTTCCACAATGTCCGGTCCACATTCCTTTCTTGCCAATAGTGATAGATGCCAGTCACATTCCTCTTCCTCCACTCAACCAAATCAAAAACATTCATCCCAAATGCCCAACCACATGCATCAGGATCAAAATGTGCTCTTATAAGAGGGTGAGAGTAATTCAGGTACTTATGGTATCTGTGAAAAGTCTCCATGCATGTCTCAACCGCTCCATTAACATTGCTATTCAAATCAATGGAAAATAGGCCAGACAGATCCTTCTGAACCACAACATCATCATCAAGAAATACCAACTTCTTCAGTGCTGGAAAAACTTCAGGAATGTAAAACCTCAAATGATTAAGCATCGAGAGATACTTAGGATTTCGGAACTTGATTGGGGTCCGGCCATCATTATGGCCAGAAAAATAATAACTCTGAGTCTCAGAATCCTGGAGCTGCTTAAGAACTGGAACATAAGAAGCATTCAACCACTTGAAATCCTCAAACTTCTGAACCTCAACAGTCACTTCCCGAAAACTGTTCATCGTAAACCAGGCCTTCATTGCAGCGTAATTTATTTCATCAGTTACAAGATGAAAGACAACCTTATCTGGATTTTTGGAATTTAAAGCTGTTGAGTTAACCACCACAGAACTTGCAAGTATATTATCGGAGAAGACACAGAAATGATACATACTGTTATCTTTAAGTTTTGCTTCCAATTGTTTTCTTTCTCTGAGTTTCCTTTGCAAATTTGGGTTTCCAGACCATTCAGTAGTCAACTGAACACCGAGACAATATAGGCTTTTGGGGACTTCTTCAGCAGCTATTTGTCCATACTTCGAACTTTTCTCACTTACTGAACTCATCTGTTCTTCAAGAGCTTGTATTTTGGCTTTCAATCTCATGATCATTGTTGCACTGTCATAGTGGAGTTGCTGGGCTTGGTATAGCAAAAGTGCCATATCACGAACTGCAGTCTCTGATTCTCCAACTGTCAAAGGTGTACGCCTAGTTGCAGCATTTGACAGAAGGGCCTGTGAATTACGGATCTGGGCACTTAATTCCCAAGCAAATTGGAGATTGTTGCTTTCTTTTGCTATCACAACAAATGCCTTTGCAAGAGAAATTTGGTCACTAAGTTGCCTAGTGACGGAGTTGGGGCTTAACATTTCATCAGTGACGTTTAGGCCTTCCATAATTCTGTCATGCCGATAAGTTCTCTGCAAACAAGGAATACAAACACATATTTTATGAACTTCACAAAGATAAATGTTGATGGTTGAGGGAACAAAAGAGAATTTCTACTTCTTTTTAGCAATATGACTATAAATGGAATTAGTACCACTAGAGAACAGGGGCATCCTAACAATCTTATCTAGTTATATGATTTGAGCCATGCTAAATTTCCATTTAGAATGTAAGACAAAGTATTCCAACTATTCTGTGGTTAAAAAACTGAAAGGGTTTCACTTTTGTTCTTTAATTTCTTCCAGTAAGTTTAAATGTCAACACAGTGTGTGCAGGAAAGAAAAGAACAGATTCCATTAACAAGAAGACCTTGTGCTTTTAGACAAAAGAAAAGAGAGAGATATAGATAGATGGAGGGGGAAAAAAATGATTTTGGTGTTATCTTCTACAAAATGGAAGGAATTACCAAATGCAATGTAAAACTGAGGTCCCTTGACACACCATATTCATAATAGTAGCTAAAGTGCAAGAGAACCTTCGAAACTAGGTTACTGTGTTTAAATTAATAATCCATTAGATCTTACACCATCCCACCTTTAAAGGAATGTATTATCTTAAAGGGCTTTTCTACATGCCAGTAAAACCTTACTACAAGATTTTGTCCAGGCAACAGTTATCTATGATTTACAGCAGCATTTATCAGCTGCAATTCAGTTAATGCGAACAGAGAAAGTAACAACAGTCCATATAGATCCAGCACTTAGAAGGAACTTGGAAAAAGTAAAAGGTGATAAATAAAAATTTTAGCATCATTATGCAACTTGGCATATCCAGCATTAGACTATCTCATTTTGAATGGCTTGTCCCCATAAACGTTGCCACATCATATTAAACACTCATAATTTTGTACAGGATAAAAAATATCTTTACATCAACATGAATTCCAGATCTTCTGCTTCTATAGAAAACCACACTTCTTGAAAGTAATAGTCATCCACTCCCAGTCTCATGATCATGCATTCTTTACTTCTATATCCTGAGACCTATAGCATAAAGCAAATGGTAGCATGACAGAAGCACACAATTGCTTTTGGTCATCCATTTTTTCTCTTTCTCTTATTAAGGATCAATTCATTTCCCTAAAAGTTATGATGTATGGTTCTTAAACACCTGTTTCTCCTCTTTCTGATGCCTAAAACCACTAATGTAAACAGGGGCCAAAGAGTAATCCTCTTCACTACATACTGTTGAAATCCCAAATTTAATGTGTAGATAGCTATTACCTTGATCTAGGATTTATTATTCTGATTTAGCAAATTATACTCCATAACTCTAGGCCATAATTTTAGGAGATTTTGTTTCCATACTTGTATTATAAATAGGAGCTTTGTATGCACAGAATTAATCAATCAATAGAAAAAGATTTTTTTTTCCTGATTTCATACATTTGTTTTCATGGTATCAGAGCCTAGGGTTTTCTAACCTTAACAATCGATGGTGGAAACCACTATTGGCAGCAGAGGGTCATCGTCTTTTGAAACCATCGACGAGACGAAGGTCATGAACACCATGAATTCGAATGGGTCTGACAACTCCACTTTTAAATTCACGGTTGAGAAACTCAACAGGAAGAATTTTCTCGAATGGGCTCAATCAATCAAACTTGTGATCGATGGAAAAGGAAAGCTGGGATATCTCACTGGTGAAACAAAGAAGCCATCCTCAACCGATGCTTCTCTGCAGAAGTGGAAATCAGAGAACTCGATGGTGACTGCGTGGCTGGTCAACTCCATGAAACCTACCATCGGTAATAAGACTTATATGTTTCTCCCATCAGCGAGAGAGGTGTGAAATGCCGTTGGTGAGACTTAGTCGAACGTGGAGAATTCATCTCAAATATTTGAGATAAAAACTCGACTGTGGCAGATGAAGCAAGAAGAAAGAGAAGTCACCGAATACTGCACTGAGATATAATCCCTATGTCAAGAGCTCGATCTGAGTTATGAAGAGGAATGGGAATGCCCTGGAGACAGTGTGAGGTACAGGAAAAGGCTGGAAAATGAGAGAGTCTTCGAATTTCTGGCTGGGCTCAACCGTGAATTAGATAAGGTCAGAGGAAGAATTCTTGGTTGGAAACCTCTGCCTTCCATCCGTGAAGTCTTCTCAGAGGTAAGGCGAGAAGAAAATATACGCAAAGTGATGCTAAAACCCAATAGCTCCACTGGGACTACTGGTACTTGGCCAGAGACTTTTGCACTACTGACAAAGAGGGCACCAAATGGGTCAGGTCAGAATCAACAGAGGAAAAGGCCCTGGTGTTAGCACTGTCACAAAACTGGGCACACCAAGGACACCTGCTGGGAGTTGCATGGAAAACCACCAGATTGGAAACTAGGGCAGATGAACAAAAATCGTGGATATCAAGCTTCTGTTGATGATCAGACATAAGGGAAGATGGAGTCTGCCAACAATAATCATCAGTTAAAAAATACATTCAACCAGGAACAAATGGAGCAGCTCTACAAACTATTTTCAAGCCTTCAAACTGTTGGTCAGTCTTCCAATAATGTGTCCTCAGTTTCATTCGCACACAGAGGTAATTTTTTGAGAGCCTTGAAGGCTTGAACACCATTTCCCAAACCAAAATCTCTTGGATTGTCGACTCTGGTGCGTGTGATCATATGACCAGCAATTATCATATTTTTTTCCACATACTCACCTTGAGCTGGCAATATCAAAGTTAAAATTGCAGATGGTTCACTCTCAACGGTTGCAGGAAAAGGGACTATCAAAATCTTTGATTCTGTAACCCTAGAAACTGTCCTCCATGTTCCAAACTTGTCTTGTAATTTGTTATCAATCAGCCAGTTAACAAGAGATTCCAATTGCTCGGCTAAATTTTTTCCCTCTCATTGTGTTTTTTAGGACCTGTCATCGGGGAAGATGATTGGTAGTGCTAAGGAACGTGAGAGACTCTACTACTTTGATGAGGCCAATGCGAGTGGACAGCCTCAAACTGCAATCTGTGATTCTGCATCCATCTCTAAGGATAGTGAAATTATGTTATGGCATTTTAGAATGGGTCATCCTAGTTTCCAGTATTTGAAACATTTATTTCCTTCTATTTGCTCAAATAAAATAACTTTGTCTTTCAGTGTGACATCTGCCAATTGGCTAAACATCAACGTACTTCATTTCAAAAATCAAAATACCAACCTTCAAAACCATTTACTATGATTCATAGTGATCTATGGAGACCCTCTCGTGTTTCTAATCACACTCACACAAAATGGTTTGATACGTTTATTGATGATCATACTCGGGTTTGTTGGGTCTATCTCTTAAAGGACAAAACTAATGTTCTTGATGTGTTTAAAAATTTCTACTTCATGATTCAAACGCAATTTCAAACTCAAATTCAGATTTTGCATTCTGATAACGGAACAGAATATTTTAACTCTATCTTGGGAGATTATTTGAAAAAAAATGGAATAGTCCATCAAAGTTCGTGTTCTAACACTCCACAACAAAATGGGGTTGCCGAGCTAAAAAAATAAACATTTGCTTGAAGTAGCTCATGCGTTGATGTTTACTACCAATATGCAAAAAATGTTATGGGGAGATGCCATTCTAATATCTGCCTATCTTATCAATAGAATGCCTAGTCGAGTCCTTTCATACAAATTATGATCCTAATATGCTCACTCAGCTGCTAAGAATAAAAACGATAAACCAAATTATTTCACCTCAACTGCATATAATTGACATGCATAGCTCTTCTAAACCACATATTTGTTGATGCAATACGTCACAGCAGAGATGAGGTGATTAAACCTCCAAGCTAGTTCTGAAAAAAAAAAAAAAATTGATTTCTGACCAATATATGACCCCCCTCATTTTAAACACTCATATGTTGTTCAAGGCAAGTTTCCAAGAACAGAGAAGTATATGCCACCACATCATAAGATCCAACCTACAATCGCTTTCCATTTTTTAAGTCTGAAGTTATCATTCTACTTCCTTACAGGCTCAATTTTTCAGTCCTTACACAGATCAAAGTTGCACTAACCTTTCTTCAATTTAGATTTCTACTCTCAAAGTTTGTCTTAAATACGTTTATTATGCAAAATAATAGTGCCAAACTACAACTTCTAACAAGGACAAGTGATTCTAGTGAATTAGTCCTGGACGAAAACAGAGTAAATCTAAATTATCTGCTTTAGCATGCATACATGATAATTGACATGCCAAACTAACTTTTTTTTGCCAACATTAGCATAATCAAAATCGCTTTAGCTATTAAAAAGAAAACCAGATACATCCAAAGTAATGTGTCAAAAAATAACAAATTCTACACAACTCTTCCTGACAAAAATGTCCCACCAGAACAGTCAGTATAGTATATAAATCTCAGAAAGTTGAGACATGTCAGAGATCCTATGAGAAACTGCGGCAACAGATCAAGCAAAATACAATCACAAACTGCCATCTCACTTCCAATTCACATTAGACGCAGAACTGGAGAAAAGTAATCGTTCCAATGATAGGAAGCAAATTTAATTTTCTAAATTCACCTCAATCAATTAATTTAAGCGTTACCCAAAATAGAAAATTTCTCAAATAGGTCCACAAATTACAAAAACAGAGCAGCTGTTCTCAATCCCGATAAGAAATTCATTACAGAAAAAAGAAAAAAGAGAGTAGATCTTTACCCTAGAAATAGTGGGTCTTGATTCAATCTGGCCCTCCTTGCTCAAAATCACGATGAAAAGCAACACCACAATCCCGCACATTGTCCACCACACCACACTGGAAAGCCTCCTCCGCACTGGCCTCCTAAAATCTACTCCTCTCCGCCTCATCTTTCACAACTCTCAGCTCCCGTCTGGTTCCGGGGCAATAACTCCCCCAAGATACCACTACTTTCCCAGGAAATTTTATGATCTTCCCTTGCAGTAGTTGTCTGAGATCTAATTAAGGTTAGGGAATTGGATTCACTAAAAAAAAGGTTTTTGGATAATGAAAGAAAATTTAAAACTGGGAAATGAAAGAGAAATAGGGGTTTGTTTTGACGTGGATTCAAGTGAAGTGAAGGGAGTGTTGGGCAGTGAAGCAGAGGATTGTATTTTACAGTTGTTTAAGAATTAAGATTGTGTTTTGTGTTGTGTAATAAAGTGAAGGTGGTCGCTTTCCAAACGGTGGCTGAGGCTCTGATCTTGCCATGTCACCGCTGGGCGCTGCCTGCCCCTCTCTGATTGATGCAGATACAATTATAAAACAGGTTTTCGTTACCGTACCGTACCAGTCAAAATGTATGGTTTTGAAAAAATCGATATGTATCAATATTATATTGTTTTGGTGTTACGTATTGATTTGTATTAGTTTGTAAAAGTTTTGATTTTTTAAATTTTTTTTTTTACTTATTTGATTTTTTTAATTGTTTTTAATATTTTTTCTCATTATTACTTTTATGTTTTTATAATTTCATTTAAAAATAAAATATATTTATTAAATTAGATTATTAAAATTGATTAATAATAATTTACTATATTTTTTAATATTTTATATTTATGTTAGTTATTTGATATTCAGAAATCTTGAATATTAAATATTTAAAATTTGTATATATATATAGATGTATGTAATAAATATATATTTGTATATGTATGTAACTTATATCTTATTAAAAAATTTAAAAATAATTATATATATATATAATATATAAAAATAATAATAAATTTGAAATAATTCGTCAAAACATACCGATATAAATACATATTAATACTAAGACAAAGAGAATTAAAAAAAAAATTGAGTATTTAAAAAACATAACTTGCAAACAGGGAGAGATGTTGCACCGACATCATTTTCTCACTCTCACTTGGCAAACTATTAGCCATCTAAACCACCTAAAATATTGAGGTAAATTGTTAATAATTTGCAATGTTGATAAAAATTAATTCCACATTACTTAGAAAAGTCAAGAACAAAGGGTATATAATAGGATATCTTTCTTACCTTAGACAATTGGATCAAGTGCTATAGGCCCAAGGAACTAGTGAGCTCTCTTAGTGGGCTACTAATTATTTAATGTCAAAGTGGGCTTAAAATTTTTAATAAAATTGATTTTTTATTTTATTTTTTGATTTTCGAAATTAATTAAATCAAAAATTATATTAAATAATAATCAGTTGTATTGAATAATTGTGTTTTTGAAACCTGTTATGTAAAGACATAACACTTACCTAAACAATTGTTGTGTAAGAACACAACTTAAGCCAACAGACAAGTTACTAATGTAACTTTACATTGTCTATAAAATGAGACTTATCTATTCTGCCATTTACACAATTCTGCTTGGAACGTTTATGACTTTGTTGTATTCTGGAGGCATTATAAAGCCTTAAGAAAAGTGTTTCTCGCGCTTCAAAGTCTGCATCCAAGTCTCTCATCTCCATTTATTTTTCTAACAATCTTAAGGTTTTTATAATGATGGAGACTGAATTAAGTTCAAGTGTGAAGGTTCATTTCCCAAATCAAAATGTTATCAAACTGGACAGGTTCAATGGAACCAACTACACTAGATGGAAAGACAAGATCATGATTCTGTTAACCACATTGAAGATTTTTTATGTTCTTGATCCGAACCTGCAACCATTACCAGAAAAAACAACTTCAGATTCTGATGCTATTACAAAGGAGAGAAGGAAACGCCAAGAGGACGAATTCATCTGTCGTGGATATATTCTGAACTCTCTTACTGATCGGTTATATGACCTCTACAGAAATATGTCTTCACCAAAAGCAATCTGGACTGCACTTGAGAACACATATAGTAATGAAAAGAAAGGCACAGATAAGTTTCTTGCTTTGAGATATTTTGAATTTACCATGACTGATACCAAACCTATTATAGAGCAAGTGCATGAATTGCAAATTCTGGCCTCTAAATTAAGTGAACCGGAAATCAGAATTCCTGATTCACTCCAAGTGGGAGTAATTTTATCAAAATTGCCTCCTTCTTGGAATGGATATAGGAAGAAGATACTGCATTCTCTAGAATCTTATACTATTCAGGAGTTTTAAACTCATTTGCAAATAGAGGCTGAAAATCGCATTCGAGATGCACATATTCTTTATTCGAATGTGAATTTTGTAAGTGAGAAAAATTCTGGCAAAGCTCAAAAAAGATCTCGAGTCCAGAAAGGAGAATTCAAAAAGACCACGAAATACAAGACTGATAAAATGTGCTTCCATTGTGGAAAGAAAGGGCATTTTATCAAGGACTGCAGATACAGAAAATCTGAAAACAATACTGCTGGAAACAAGACTGCTTCTGGTTCTGAAAACACAAACACAGCAAATCTTGTTGAATAAGATATAAAAGAACTTGTTGTCATAACGTGCCAAATATGAATTCAGCATGCTAGACGCAAATCAATGGAGTCGCCACTAATCTCTAATCTAGGTGTGATTAGTCACCTTTACGAATCTATCATATTTAAAGTAATCCTAAGCTTGACTAAAGCACCTTAAAAAGAATAGGTTCTAGTCTATTTATCATAACTAGGTTCGGGAGTACAGTTACGTGTAAGGAAGGATTAGCACCCTCACAACGCCTATCTAAAAGATAGTACCTAATTAGTCCTGTGATACTTGAAAAGTCTTAATTAAATGGTCTTGTCTATCCTATTTCATTTTAATTGTTAAAATTAGAAATCTTGAAAATTATTTTTTAGGTCTTCCTTCCATTCATTCTGGAAAAATTACTAAAAAATGTTTCCTCACCTCGAGATTATTTAAAAGAAACCATTCGTTCTATTGAGGAGGCTTCGTCGTCGGAAAAGTTAGATTATTTAACAAAATTATTTCTCTTAAATTAATCTTCCAAAATCAATCCACATTTTATTAATGTTTGTTCGAAAAATAAATTCTGATCTTTAATATCGAAAATTATCTCTTAGAATATTCTTCCATTCGTTTTGGAGAATTTTTAAGAGAACTTTTCTGACCTAAAAATTTCTTAAAAGTCAACCATTCGCGACTCTTTTGAATTTCATCATCGGAAAAAATCTTAATTTATCCTTCAATTTTAACTAAGCATTTATTATGGAAAATCATTTTAGAGAAAGAGAATATTGAAAATTAATCATTTTAAAAGAAATAAATTTCGATCTTTATTAATGTCGAAAATAATCCCTTAAAAAATCCTTCCATTCATTCTAGAGAATTTTTAAGAGAGTTTTCTCACCTAGGAATTTCTTAGAAATCCACCGTTCGTGATCTTTTTGAATTTCATCATTGAAAAAAAATCTTAATTTATTAATTTTAAAATAACTAATTATCAATAAAAAACTTATCTTATTAATAAATAAATCAATACTAAATAAATATAATAATATACAATTAATAATATAAAATATAATATAATATAATATAATAATATAATATAATATAATAGTAGTAACTAAAATAAATAGTAGTTTTTTTTTTTTTGAAGAAAATAATGGTTAATAAAATATTTAATAATGAATAATTAGTAAACAAATAATAATTAATTCACAAAATAAAACCTGCAAAAAAAAACTTAAAATCCAATTAGTAATAATAAATACAAAATAAATAATAAATATAATAAAAAAAACCAACAAAAAAAGCAAAAAAAAAAAAAAAGAAGTCAGCAACATACGAGTCGGGCCGGTGCGTGGGTCGTTTGGCCCGACCCGCCTGTTGCTGTTAAAACAGAATTTTTTTTTTGGGTTCATTTTTTACCTGTTTTTAGACAAAAAAATCTCTTTTTTCTCTGAAATTTTTTTTCCAAGAACACTGATGAGTGTTCTTCAAAGCCCAAATTTCAGTGGGTGTCGTCGCCGTTAGCCGTCGCCATCGTCGCCACCGCCGTCGATCTCCGGTGGTCGAAAAATTTCGAAAAAATATCAAAAAATTCATTTCGATCTCTCCAATTCAAAAACCAAACTAGTTTTACCTGAATCTCTCTAGAATTTCCTAGATCTGAAATCAAAACCCGAAACTTTACCTCCTCAGATCTAAATCCGTTGACCGTCGAATGGTCACCAGCTTCTAGCCTATGCTTCGTCTAATTAAAACCTAGACTTTCCCTTACCAAAACCTTTCAAAACAAATCCTAACACTAAAACCCTCAATTTCGAATTTCTCAACAAAAAAAAATATCTTTTTTTTTCTCTACTGATTGTATTTCGAAATTCCTATGCTTTCTGTTTGTGTGTTTTTGTGCTTGATGCTTGGGTTCAATATATAGGAAAGGAAATTAAGTTTTAATCTAATTAGGAGTCCTAATCTGATCAAGAAGGATATTTTGTTCCAATAACATTTTTTAGAGTCCAATTTCAATCCAAATAAGAGATTCATTTCAAACAAAACTTGTTTTTTTTTTTGTGTAATTTCAAAATTTTCTGATTTTTTTCTTCTTTTTTTGTTTCGAAATTATCCTTTTTATTTTTATTTTTTGACTTCTTTTATTTTTTGTTTTCTTTTATTTAATTAAAAAATAAATTTAAACCCGGATAAAATTCGGTGTCTACAGTTGCCCCTCTTTGTGCATTCCCTGAGAAATAGGGGATGTGCAAAGACGTAGACACCCTACTAAGTCCTATGTACTTAAAGAAAATCCTATCGTAGAAAAGCCCCTCTAAGTGAGGCGTAAACTTTAAATAAACCCAACATGAAAATATACTCTTCCACCGAGGCTTCAACTTTAAAGGAAAACATACTCCTCCACCGAGGCTTCAACTTCAAATAAACCTAATCATGAAAACGATACTCCTCCACCGAGGCATCAACTTTAAATAAATCTAGCATGAAAACATACTCCTCCATCGAGGCATCCACTTTAAACTCATCATGAAAATATACTCTTCCACCGAGGCATCAACTTTAAATACCCAACGAAACTTGTAAATTCTCAAAAGTGGATACTTTCTTCAAAAGAAATTTCAAAAATCTTACCTTGGATCCCGAAAAGATTTGGTATGGTTCTCACAAGTTGTCATTCCAAATTGAAATTCTTGTCCAAATTATATTGAATATCTGCAATAGTCTTTCTTGAATGCAATGCATGAATGCAATGCAATACATGAATGCCATGAATGAAATGCTGATGCATATCATGCAATGGATGTCATGAATGCACTGTATGTATGATGTCAACTATTTGAATCTCTAATCAAGATAGAAAAGTTCTCCAGCTCATTATTCATCTCCCATTTATACTTGGCTTCCAACTGATAGATTGAATCTTACTGTCTCTAATTAGTTTCAACCTAAAGATTTCTCTTCTCAAACCAAATCTCTAAAAAACACACCAACTTCGAAATCTTTCACTTTAAAGACAAACTTAAAATTTACAATATAAATGATTCAAAACTTAAAATAACTTGAAAATAAATGATTCACACCAAGGTACAAGATTTCTCACCTGAATAAGGGATTCTCACTCAAACTAAAGGATTCGCACCCAAAATAAAGATTCTCACTAAGCTAAAGGATTCGCACCCAAAATAAGGAAATAAAGGATTTCGCACCCAAAATAAGGATTTTCACTAATCTAATGGATTCGCACCCAAAATAAAGATTCTTACTAAACTAAGGGATTCACACCCAAAATAAGGATTCTTACTAAACTAAGGATTCTCACTTAAAATAAGGATTATCACTAAACTAAGGATTCTCACTAAAATAAGGATTCTCACTAAACTAAGGATTCACACTAAATCAAGGATTCTCACTTAGCTAAGGATTCACACTAAATCAAGGATTCTCACTAAAATAAGGATTCATATTAAACTAAGGATTCTCACTTAGCTAAGGATTCACACTAAATATTCTCGTCTTTGATAAAATAAATCTAATTAAAAAAAAAAACCTTACCTTTGAAAAACAATTCATCTTGAAGATTTAAAATTAAAAATCTCATCTTAAAAATTCTCATTACTACTAAGGTCAAAACTCATCTCTCCAACCAAGGTGCAAAATCTAAAAGACCAAAATTTTCATCTCAACTGAGGTCCAAGAATTTTCCCTTAAAAAAGTTTGATTTCAAAATTCAAACGTCTAACTCAAAATCTTTCTTACATGTTAAATGCATGCCATGATGTCATGAATGTCATGTAATGAAATTCATGAAATGAATGTCATGAATGTAATGCAATGCATGAAAATCATCATATCTCTCCAATTGTAGTAACAAAATGGTTCTCAAGCTCATCATTTCATCTTTGTATCATCTCAAACATGTAGCTTCAAAACTAGCTAACAAGTTCCATCCACCGGTCTAGTCCTTTGTCGATGTTATTCATTTTCAAATGCTACATTTGTCCATTTTCAAAGTGTATATTCCAACTTAGAAGCCCCATGTGTCTACATTTCAAACCTTTCTGGTTCTCATCATTGTTTCATTTTGTCCCAGAACATCATCTTTAATTTTTTTTTTCAAAATAATGCATGAATCTTTTATGTTCAGTATTTCAACTTATCAATCATCATTCCAATTCCATAACAAATATAATGCATCAACATTTCCTCTGTTCATTATGGGTATGCAAAATTGGCAACAAAGAAAGGCAATGAACAAAATGAATCGAAGAAAGAGGGTCTTTATCATTGAAGGGAAAAGAACAAATTTGTCAAAAGATAATAGGTGAATCAAAGAATTATACAAGGATATTTGGATAGGATATCAACATCACCAAATAATGAATATGTTGACAATCTTGAGATTAATCCATGATTCACTTTCAAAAATCTTGTATAATGAATTATACAAGGATTTTCATTATACCTAAGCCGCCCTTTCAGGTTTTCAACTTAGATATTTTCCTATGACTCAAACTGCCTTTTTCGGGTTTTCAATTTGAATCCTCTTTTTTTTTCCTTTCTTTTTTTTTTTCTTTTCTTTTCTTTTTTTTTTCATCATTTTTTCCTTCAAAGAAATATTTCTTCACAGAATTTGGCAAATCATCTTCATTTGTCTTTCTCAAAATAATGCTTCCCTCGGAAAAGCTTTTCACTTCATAAGAACTCCACAAATAGTTGTGTACTCTCTCCAATGGCCATGTGACTTAAGAGCAATTTCTTCAAAAGTATCAAGAACAAAACTTTCCTCATCATGTGTTCATCTCAATCTTCTCGGAGGCAATTAAGCATATCAAAGTGTAACAAGCCTTTTCCTTTTTGTTTGGAACTGTTTTCATGCATCTAAGCTTCATTGTCCCTTGATAATACCACAAGCATGTCCTAATTCAATACATGATTTCCAATTCAAACATTCACATTTGATCAAAATGGACTTTTCCAGGTATGTAATGTAGGCCAGGGTTTTGGGGTCATGAAAGAATAGATAAAATAGGCTCAAACATGTTTTTAAGGGTATTCAAACCAAGGATCATTTTTATCTCAAAACACTTCATATCTTTCTTTTCATTTCCAAGATAATCAAGCCATGGATCATTTATTTTTCAATGAGGATTTTCAAAACTTTTAACATCCGTCTTTTCATTTTTTTTTTTTTATTTGCCTTGCTTTTTTTTTTTCTCTTTTATCCTTTTTTTTTTTTCACAAAGTGAGTTCAAAATTTTGGAACTCAATCCATCTCATCATTGCCTCCATGACATAAGACATTCTTTCCATGGTGTAGAAATATGATCCAATCATTCGTTCTCCTATAGAAAGATATTTTTCCATACTTGCCTCCCGGTGTGGAGGGTGATCCTTAGTTGGGTTCATTCGAAAAAAAAGAATCCAATAGGTTCAAAAGGGGGTAGCAAAGGATAATTTCTCATTTTATGAAAGGAATATGAAAGATGGCCATTATCATCTCAAATGTAAATATTTTCATCAAAGAACATTTATTGAAAATGACAAGCTTATAGAAATTCACCACAAGGAATCTACATATTGTAAAGGAATTCAACAGCCATTCAATATACTCGTGAAGCAATTCTACTAATTTTCTTCCAATCATGCCAAAACTGCATATCAACTTTCATCTTTTTTCACAATAATCTCAACAAAATCAAATGGCAAAGTATGGTCATATATGTTCAAGTTCACCAATACTGAAATAACTTTCAAAATTGAATCCCAGATTATTGCCATGATTGTCACCACATTCATTACTTGAAAACTTGACATAGGTGAAATTGAAAGTGTAGGCAAATGGAAGAAATAATAAATGAAAGAGGAAAAGAAAATAAAAATGAAAATGCATCAAACTTGCCAATTTATTGAGATGATGAAAAATAAATCAATTCTAAACATAAAAAGATCCACCTACATTACTTTAAAAGAAAAAAAAAGAGTTCAAGGATAACTTCAATCCTTCATTCTAAACCTCATCACTATTATTCCCCCGTGTAGATGGACCAACACCAACATTTGATTCCCCTTACTTATCAAAATTCAAAAGGCCAGCATTGATCAAGCTCTTCACTTTATGTTTAAAAGCCGGACAAGTTTCTATAGAATGACCAAAATTCCCAGAATGATATTCACATCGAGCATCGACATCATACCACTCAGGGAAATGAGGTTTCAAAGGTTCCAAGTGAATAGGTGCAACCAGTTGATTTTCAATAAGATGTGAGAATAAAGCAGTGTAAGACATAGAAATTGGGTCAATACGGGTTCTCTCTCGGTTATTTCGAGGTCTTCTCTGATTACTCATTGAGGGTCTAGGTTGAGCTAAAGGACTAGCTGTAAGGCCAGACATAGGAATAGGTGTTTGAGGGTAAAAGTTTGGTTGGAAAGTTGATGGTGCTGATGGATAAGGGTAGTACACCGGGTATGGGTAGCATAGGGAAAACCTCCTGCTTGTTGCTTTCCATAAGTCACAGCTTGGACATCTCCCTCATTCTTTTTATATGCCCCATTTTTCTTTTCATCAGATGTTTCTCCGGCTTCAAGTTTCCCACTCTTTATAGCATTTTCTATTATCTCCCCGGAGATTACCATGTCTGCAAAAATTTTGGTGGCATTCCCAATCATTCTTTCATAGTATGGTGCATTAAGGGTACTAACAAACAAGACTGTAGTTTCTTTTTCAGTGAGAGGTGGTTGGACTTCGGCAGCAATGTCCCTCAATCTCTGAGCATACTCTTTAAAGCTTTTAGTAGCTTTCTTCTCCATATTCTGTAAGGTTAAACGGTCTGGAGCCATATGAACAATATGCATGTATTGCGCTATAAATGCCCTTGCCAACTCATTTCATGAACGGATGCGAGTTCTATTCAATTGGACATACCATCTTGCAGCGGACCCTGTGAGACTATCTTGGAAGACATGTACCAACAACTTGTCATCACGCGTGTGAGCAGCCATCTTTCTACAATACATTGTGACATGGGTTATCGGGCATTTAGTCCCATCAAACTTCTCCAAATCAGGTGTCTTGAACTTAGGCGGAATCACTACGTATGGCACCAGAAAAAGCCCTTCAGCGTCCATGGAACCATAGAAATCTAATCCCTTAACAGCACGAAGTCTTTCTTCAATTAGTTTCATCTTTCGAGAGTCAATCCCTTCAACTACTTTCAGCTTCTCTTGTTCTTTAGGCTCATCTAAGTCTGAAACTTGGACAGGATTTGATAATTTTGCCCCAGGCGCATGAATGGTGTATCCTGAGAATTGGTGTTGAGTAGTTGATGATGTCACTCCATCCCTGTTTGAGCTTGGAATTGACTTAAACCAGGTAGATATATAGGATCTTCATCATCTGGCGACTGATTCTTTTCTTGAGTAGTTACTTCTTCTACCCCTCTCTGCTTGTTCAAATTCATCGTCAAATCCATCATCTTGGCTAGCTGTTCTCTCATTTTATCTTGTGCCTTTTCTATCTCGCTCATCCTAGCAACCTGTTGCTCTGCCATTGCTTTAACTCGTGAACGAATTCTAGAAGCCTGTTCTTCTGTCATTGCTTTAACCTATGAACAAATGTTGTAGGAATGCCCCAAGATCTTTGATTGCTTGAGCTATCCTTGAACCCTTCATTACCATAATTTAAAAATTAAGACTCAAATGCTTTCATGAAATGCACATGTATGATGCAAATAAATAAAAGAATGAATTTAATGACAACATCAAAATATTCGCAAAGTTTAACAACAACATTATGAAAAATATACATGATGAGTGCATGAGCATTACGAAAATATACATGGTGAATGCATAAGCATTATAAAAAATATACATGATAAATGCATGAGCATCATGAAAAATGTACACGATAAATGCATGAGCATTGTTAAAAAATGTACATGGTAAATGCATGAGCATGGTTAAAAATGTACATGATAAATGCATGAGCATGGCAAACAAATGTACATGATAAATGCATGAGCATGGTAAAAAAAATGTACCTGGTAAAATATATAAATGATGCAAATGCATGCAACTAATTGAAAGAATTAATTCAAGTAATGGCCACGAAGGTTTCACAAAATTCAATAGTTAGATATATATTAGAGAAATACAAATAATATTCACAAAATTAAAAATTTGTCAGAAAGCAAGAACATTCCTTCATGTGTCCTATTTCGGGTTATTCTCTATGAAACAGGTGGACATGTCTCTATCTTAAGGTTGGCCTCTTAAGTGTTATCTATATGTTGGGCTTAGGATATTGGACCAAGCTAAAAGGTCTCCAAATTGCTCTTTAACATCATCCATGTAGGATGAGTAAGGCACCCCATTCCTCACCCATTATAGGCTCCAACCGGAAGGGTTCAATTTGGGTGAGAGTATTTTCCAAAGTTGTAGCGGAGGTTATTACCTCTCGAAAACTTTGGTGCTTTACACTCTGAAGGTGTTTCGCTAGCCGTTGCGGAGGTTATCACCCCTCGAAGGCGTAGTTACTTTACCCTCTCCTAAAAGGGACAAGCCCGGGTATAGGACTTTATGATATGCAATGTGTCGTGTGTGCGAAGGAACATTCAATCCTTCTTTTTCCTACAATTGTATAAGAAACAAAAGTTGTTAGTACAAATAACAAAAATCAAAATTAAAAAGAAAATAAAAATAAAAATAAAAGATTAAACATTTTTTTAGACCAATTATTAAAACCTAAGATATCACAAGACTAATCTATGGCTCGACTCTCTATAGTCCCCAGTGGAGTCGCCAAACTGTCATAACGTGCCAAATACAAATTCAACATGCTAGACGCAAATCAATTGAGTCGCCACTAATCATTTAATCTAGGTGTGATTAGTCACCTTTACGAATCTATCCTATTTAAAGTAATCCTAAGATTGACTAAGGCACCTTAAAAAGAATAGGTTATGGTCTACTTATCAGAACTAGGTTCGAGAGTATGGTTACGTGTGAGGAAGGATTAGCACCCTCACAACGCCTATCTAAGAGATAGTACCTATTTAGTCTTGTGATACTTAAAAAGTCTTAATTAAATGGTCTTATCTATCCTATTTCATTTTAATTGTTAAAATTAGAAATCTCGAAAATTATTTTTTAGGTCTTCCTTCCATTCATTCTGGAGAAATTACTAAAAAATGTTTCCTCACCTCGAAAGTATTCAAAAGAAACCATTCATTCTATTGAAGAGGCTCCGTCGTCGAAAAAGTTAGATTATTTAACAAAATTATTTTTCTTAAATTAATCTTCCAAAATTAATCCATATTTTATTAATGTTTGTTCGAAAAATAAATTCTGATCTTTAATATCGAAAATTATCTCTTAGATTATTCTTCCATTCGTTCTAGAGAATTTTTAAGAGAATTTTTCTCACCTAGAAATTTCTTAAAAGTCAACCATTCGCGACTCTTTTGAATTTCATCATCGAAAAAAATCTTAATTTATCCTTCAATTTTAATTAAGCATTTATTATGGAAAATCATTTTAGAGAAAGAGAATATTGAAAATTAATCATTTTAAAAGAAATAAATTTCGATCTTTATTAATGTCGAAAATAATCGCTTAAAAAATCCTTTCATTCATTCTGGAGAATTTTTAAGAGAGTTTTCTCACCTAGAAATTTCTTAGAAATCTACCATTCGTGATTTCTTCGAATTTCATCAATGGAAAAAATCTTAATTTATTAATTTTAAAATAACTAATTATCAATTAAAAACTTATCTTATTAATAAATAAATCAATACTAAATAAATATAATAATATACAATTAATAATATAAAATCAAATATAATATAAAATATAATATAAAATAAAATAATAATATAATATAATAGTAGTAACTAAAATAAATAGTAGTTTTTTTTTTAAAGAAAATAATGGTTAATAAAATATTTAATAATGAATAATTAGTAAACAAATAATAATTAATTCACAAAATAAAACCTGCAAAAAAAAAAAAAAACTTAAAATCCAATTAGTAATAATAAATACAAAATAAATAATAAATGTAATAAACAAAAAAAAGAACCAAGCAAATAACAAAACAAAAAAAAGCAAAACAAAAAAATGAAGTCAGCAACATACGGGTCGAGCAGGAGCGCGGGTCGCCTGGCCCGACCCGCCTATTGTTGTTAAAACAGAATTTTTTTTTTGGTTCATTTTTTTACCTGTTTTTAGACAAAAAAATCTCTTTTTTCTCTGAAACTTTTTTCCAAGAACACTAATGAGTGTTCTTTAAAGCCCAGATTTCGGTGGGTGTCGCCGCCGTTCGCCGTCGCGGATCTTCGATGGTCGAAAAATTAAAAAATAAAACAAAAAATTCCTTTCGATCTCCCCAATTCAAAAACCAAACTAGTTTTACCCGAATCTCTCTAGAATTTCCTAGATCTGAATCAAAATCCGAAACTTTACCTCCTCTAATCTAACTCCGTTGACCGTCGAATGGTCACCACCTTCTAGCCTATGCTTTGTCTAATTAAAACCTAGACTTTCCCTTACCAAAACCTTTCAAAACAAATCCTAACACTAAAACCCTCAATTTCAAATTTCTCAACAAAAAAAATATCTTTTTTTTTTCTACTGATTGTATTCGAAATTCCTATGCTTTCTGATTGTGTGTTTTTGTGCTTGATGCTTGGGTTCAATACATAGGAAAGAAAATTAAGTTTTAATCTATTTAGGAGTCTTAATCTGATCAAGAAGGATATTTTGTTCCAATCACATTTTTTAGAGTCCAATTTCAATCCAAAGAAGAGATTCATTTCAAACCAAACTTGCTTTTTTTGTTTAATTTCGATTTTTTTTATTTTTATTTTTTATTTGTTTCGAAATTATCCTTTTTTCTGACTTTTTTTTATTTTTTTATTTAATTAAAAATAAATTTAAACCCGGATAAAATCCAGTGTCTACACTTGTTGCAATGGTAACTGAAATGCAAATTGGTATGGTTACTGAAGTTCATATGGCTACTGCAAGTAAATCTTCGGAATGGTGGATGGATTCTGGAGCTACTATTCATGTGTACAATAATAAAGGGCAGTTCAAGATATATGAAAAATGTTAAAAACCAGAAGAAATCCTAATGGGAAACTACAATGTTGCTAAGGTCCTTGGCAAAGGAACTGTTGAGTTAAAGTTTACTTCAGGGCAAAAATTAAAATTACTCAATTATATTTCATGTTCCAGGAATTAGGAAAAATCTTATATCTGCACATTTATTGTGCAAAAATGGGTTTAAGATTGTACTAGAATCTGATAAGGTTATAGTGTCTAGAAATTCTGTATTTGTTGGGAAAGGTTACTCCAGTGATGTTATGTTCAAACTTAGTATTAATGAAATAAATGTTGCTTCTGTTTATACTGTTGAGCATACTTATACTCTATGGCATGCTAGGCTAGGACATTTAAGTTATCAATCTTTAAATTATATGTCTAAGCGTGGTTACATATCTTTTCAAAAGGTCAATAAAGATAAATGTGAAATATGTGTAGAAGAAAAAATAACCAAGAAACCTTTTCCAAAAATTGAAAGAAATTCGAAATTATTAGAACTTATTCATTCTGATATTTGTGAATTAAATGGTTTGTTAACAAGAGGAGGAAAAAGGTACTTTATAACTTTTATTGATGATTATTCCCGTTTCACTTATGTCTTCTTACTTAAAACAAAGGATGAAGCATTTGAGAAATTTAAAGAATTCAGGTCAATAGTTGAAAATCAAAAGGAAAAGAAAATTAAAATTCTTCGAAGTGATAGAGGTGGTGAATATTTTCCAGATTCATTTTCTTTGTTCTGTGAAGAAAATGGAATAATTCATCAAAGAACCGCACTATATGCATCCTAACAGAATGGTTTACCCGAAAGGAAACATAGAACATTAGTAAATATGGTTAATAGCATGTTGTTAAATGCTAAGCTACCTCATAATCTATGAGGAGAAGCTTTATTAACAGCATGTCATATTACTAATAGAGTTTCATTGAAAAAGTTATGTGTTTCACCATATGAATTATGGAACAATGACAGAAAACTAAATTTAAATTACTTTAAAGTATGGGGGTGTGTAGTTTATTATAAAGTACCTGATCTTCATAAAACAAAATTAGGCCCTAGAGGTATTAAAAGTATATTTGTTGGTTATGCGAAAAATTCAAAAGCATATGGATTACTTGATTTAAATTCTAATGTTATTGTTGAATCTATACATGTTGAATTTTTTGAAAACAAATTTATTTTTAATGCTATTGATTATGAAAAGGAAAATGAGAAACAAACGAGCTTGGCTCGTACAATTAGTGAGAAAAGAAAATAAAATAAAGATCCAGTTGAGCTAAGAAGAAGTCAAAGAATGAGAAAAGAGCAATCTTTACATTTTGGTTTTGTTTCTCCAAATTCAATAATTTTCCTAGTTGAAGGAAATAAACCAAAGTACTGAATAAAACACCAATGCTTCTAAATGTAGAAGAAGACCCTAAGACTTTTATTGAAGCAATGACTTCAAGAGATGCAGCTTTC